>OU342654.1:13806000-15065500 GCA_910589605.1 Chrysoteuchia culmella
ATGACACAAAATGACACATTTGAGTTGAGGAACGCCGAAAAAACAGGTTACATTATGAAAACAATGACCTTTGCGTGAGGGAGTCTTGTTCGAGGTATCATGGCCGAAGTTTGGCTTAGAAGGGGCAATGAATAATAGAATTATGACACTTTTTCTTTTCACTTCCGCATATATTAAAGATTTAAAAAGTTGGTTTTACAGTTTTTTAAACACTTGCAAGTAAAGCAAGTTAGTACAATAAAAGAATATACTTAGGTATATAATTTTCTCAATTTCATATTTTACTTTAATGTTTTATCCGAGAAAATTACTTACGGCACCGGCGCTTATATCGTGTGTCCATAGTGAACATCTGCCATACTTTGATAAAGCGTTTAATCTCTAATCCTAAGTAATGATAATATAAATAAGAAAGTGTGTTTGTTTGTCCTTCCGTTACGCCCGAACTAAGCAACCTATCTACTTGATTTTTGCCATAGATATAGTTGAAAGTACGGAGCGTAATATAGGCACACGAGTGAAACCGCGGTCGGAAGCTAGTTTAATACTAAAATTTGCCATGCGGCTTATAGTATTGTTTGAATGACATGAACAAAGGACCTTACTTACAAAACTCGAAAACTCGATGCTTTTCGAAAAATATCAAAAATAGCAAATCGTAACATACATATGAACGACGTCCATCGCTCATTTTTCCCAAGACCCGCGTTACAAGAAGCAGTTTAGACAAAAGGTATACTTAAGCCAAGAATTTAAATCGCTCGGGGCCCACTCACACAGTGAAGCAGCAACATTAAGGTGACCTTACATATTTTATCTCGAGCCCTCTTGATTGTCGACCCTCCCTACCTTCCTACCAACTTAACTTGATCCCTAAACCCCTCTTAAAACATCGTAAATACACACAAAAACTCTTACACCACTTTTATATAACGGCTCTAAAATATTCAGACGTTTGGTTAAGTACACGATTTGTAGGTAGGACTTATCTCGAGAAATCCAAGTCAAAAGTATGAAGTAGCCACTTGAGTTTGTTGATTTATTTCATTTTTGGAAACGTTGTAAAGTAGGTCGGATTTAATTTGTGGTCTTATGAGAGAAGTGGTCTGAGAAAAGATTTGCAGTGATTTCGAGCACGATAACTCTTTTGAGAATAGCTGATTATTGTGTTTGCTCTGGATAAGCTACGATTATTATGTAAATTTACTCTATTATTCTAGTACATAAATCTTAGTTTTATTTGAAATTTTTCACTTTGCCTTCGTTTGTAAATAAAAAAAATATAATTTGCGTAAGTAATATTGCTACTAATTGCTATTAATAATAATGCTAATTGCCATGTAATAGGAGTTATAGTATGGTGGTCATAATATATAACAATCTTCCTACTGAACTTGTTAACTTACCAACAAATCTATTCCTTAGAGCATTATTTAAGTGGCTTATGTTTTTATTCTGTTTCTGACTATCTTAATAAATTTATGACATATAATAAATACTTAAATTTGTTTAATTATGAAAATGTAATAACGGAATTGTGTGTGAATGTATTAATTAGTTTTAAAGTTGAAATTAATTTATTACTTTCTTATATTTTTTGTCATTTTGTTTTACATTCATATTTTAACACATTATTTTATAGCTGAATTCTCTGAAAGTAACATAACTTTAATGTATTTGACATAATAAGATGTATTAATGATTTTTGACATTTTAAATTTACAACTAATTGCACGTTATACCTATTAATGAGCTCTGAACAATATTTTTTTTCTTGAGCTAGACGTACTTTTAGATGTTATTTCCTACTGTACCATTATAAATGTAAATTTGTAAGCCAGAAATGGTAAATGTGCTGCACTATCCTAAATTTGTCACCTATTGTTTACCACATTTATGCAAATAAAGAATTTGATTGATTGAAAACCTAAAGTGCCTTAACATAATAACTATTAAATCTAGAATAAGTGAAAATCTATACTTATACTCACAATAGTCACTAAGCCTTTTAAAAAGAAATTATACAGTCTATTAAAATAAACACGACCTAAAAATATCCAAGAGAATAAAGCATTAATTGTATAATTAATTAGGTGTTAATTGCTTCGTTATAAATGATTTAAAAATATTAAATAAAACATAACTTGTTGTTAATTTCATATAAACTGTAATTAGTATGTAAATCTTCCTTACCGCTCTCTTTTTTCTTAAGTTTTGGTATTTAAATTGTAAAATTTATTTACAAATTATAAGGAAACATACCTAAAACAACATGGCTCTCACTAATAATTCCACCTGATAAAATATTTTTATGTAAAATATAGGAAACTTTTAAAGATGCATTAAAAAATATTTAGGATAATTATGATGTCACTTCAATCTAATAATAATAATTGGTGATAATAATCTACAAAAAAAAGTTTTTTTTATTTTTTATTTGTAAAAATTACTAACATGTTTTATGTTTCGCCGTCCTTACTTGCTACTAAGATCCCATCAGCGTGAAAAACTGACGTAAATTTTCTTATGGTGTTATTTTAATGAGTCCAAATGAGAATAAACATTTTATGTGTTTTAAGATTAACGGCCACAATTAACTACGATTGTTACAACCTTCTTGTAAACTCACTGGGTGGTTTTATCTAATTAACGAAATCATACGTAGTTTTATTTTAAACTTAGTACAAATACTGTAGCATTAGTTTTGGAGAATGGACTTTTTAAGTTTTACTGAAGTGAGATTTATTAAATTATAATGTTGAATTATTCTCACAAACATTATCTATTTTTGGGTTAAACGTATCTAAAAACAAGTAAGCTATTCCTGTGCTGCGATACTGTTTCGGCATATTACATAATACATCTAACATGTTTCGCAACGAAAATATTCCGGCTTATTTACACAGAATATTTTCCTATCGGATAAACATTTATCTGCTTTGACCCGGAAAAAATCGCTTGCTTTATTTTCCAAAAAAAGTCCCTCTGCTAGTGTTTGTAAATTTTCCCTTTGACCTACTTGAATATCTGCAGGGCCAGAATATGTTGATCCTCCACGTCCCTCATGCTTGTAGCGAAATTGGGTGAGTTTGGGTGTCCAAAGAGGTCTTTCGGGGGTCTAGATGTTTCTGCTAGGTGGGACGATCCACGGATCGATGCGAGCCTGGCAGGTCGCCCAGTTCCCACATTATTGTTATTGCAAGACGTCAGTGTCTATGTGCTTCCGTCTTCGGATCGGGCCTTGTAATGCGAGATACGAAATAGGAGCATCCAGAGATATACGATTGGGTTATGCTTATTGGACTTGGATTATTAGTTGGCCTTACTTTATGTGATGAGTTCGAAGATATTTATCATCATAAGAAAGTAGTGGATCAGAATGTTATTATTTATATTGAATTTTATGCCTTTGATTTTATTAGAAGACATATAAAATCATCTGCTACAAAACCTATAAATAATTTGCCAAAATGTTTCATTACTTGTATAAATTAATTTTATGTACAATATGTTTAAATATGAAAGTATAAGTTGTGTTCAATATTTATGATTTTTTTATTTTTTGCATTTTTCAATGCTATTTTTATACCGAGACTTCTCGGTAGCTCAGTGGTTAGAGCATTGGACCGGATTTCCAAAGATCGTGGGTTCGAGTCCCATCAGAGAATGCATTTGTGGCCGAGTTGATTTTTTCCAATATTTTTTTATTAAAAATTTATCATTGTGTTCAATATGTTTTAGTACTTATCTAAAAAAATGGTTGTTTAGTTTTCTCTAATCTCTGAGCTAGGTTTCTCGAAATTAGGTATGAACTGTTTTTGCACGTTGTCTAAATGATTGTTAGTTCGAATTTTTGATGGCAAAAATATCTTCGAAAACAACTTTTAAATTATTTAATAGTGTAATTTCGAAAGTATGGCGTTTACATACTTGTTTACTACGCTAACCAGCGTAGCATAAACTACAATGAATTATTGAAAAGCCACCGTTGCCGTTATATTAAATGTCAACTCGAATTTCAAAAAAATATTACAATTATTTTTCGTTTAACTTTACCGGCCCTGGCTTCTCCGGACTTCAGCCAAACATGATAATAGTACACCTGTGTGCACAGTAATAACAGCGGACAAAATATGGCCGCGAACCGGTCCCGTAATCGTGAGGTAATTCTGGATTGGAAGATTCAAAAATAGAATGTCGGCATTGCCAAGTCAGTCTCCCCCCTTTGCCCAATCGATATACTTAGTTGCAACGGAATGGGCACAGATAAAAAAACATGTTCGAATGCGAAGATTATATTCTCATTAACCTGATAAGCATTATAATGTAATTAATTTTGAAGTTATGTATTGCAATCAGAATTATGGTGCAACATGTTTTTTTACTTACCAATCTTTTTATTTTATGAAGCTTATTTAAGTTATTGGTACCAAATAGTTTTAGCAAAAGAGTTTTGTAGATTAAAAACGCCTAACGTAAGTAACGTGAAATATTAACAGTCGATGGCTACCTATGTACTATGATTCACTACCATCCATTTACGTGTCTTCAAGTCTACCAGCAAATACATTTTCATTAGGCTCCCAGCGTGTATCGCAAAACTGAAAATGTCATCATAAAATTTCAATAGGAAAACAATAACTCGATGGCAATTGTCTCCCAGGAGTGGTTTCAATTTGCACCAAGCTATAAATTGTTGGAACAGCTGGCGCCTCGATGAATGCTCATTTTATCGGACGACGCTTTTCATGCATTACAATTAATATTTTGCCTTTATTTATATGTTGGTTTGTCAACAAAAACATGTACATGTACTAACAATGTATGTACAACAGTAACAGCTAACAAATGGTAGTATGATTACAGTGTAGTTTTTCATTAAAGAGCCACGGGATGCAACATACGACTAATAAATGCGTAAAAAACAACATCAGATTAAACGGAAGTTTTGTAATTATTTTAATATTTCCTTTTTAAATTAATTAAGGGCTTGTTTCGCAACCTAAAAGTAAGTTCTGAGCTGGTTAACTGACAGATGATACCTGATTGGCGTTCCATCTGCCACTTCGTCTCCTGAAATTCTGTTATTTAGAGTGCCACACTGACTACGTACATTACTGACTTAATTTTTTTCCGATAAAAAGTAGCTCTTTATCCATTTTCAAGGTCTGAACTATCTACATGCCAAAATTCATCAACATTTTAAAACTAAACAAGAGTAACCTGTACTAATCTTGGCACCCCCCCCAGTGATTTACACTCTGACATTTAAACGGAATTATTAAGGAATTTTCATGAAAATACATTTCGTCTGATATAATTAAAATCTTACATTGCAACACTCAAAAAATTTCATATTAGATTTCCATACCAGATTAATATGGCAACACAGTATTGAAAAAAGAGCGCGCGAATTTTTTCTTGTCTTTTCATGCAAATTTTAACAGATTTGATAAGAAAGCCTTGTGGTCCAATTGTGGTCTCTGACCCAATTGTGGCCACTCTTCCAAATTAGCCCAAATGTGGCCACTGATCGAAATGTGGCCACTGACCCAAATGTGGCAACCTATCTAGATTTGGCCATTGACCCAAATGACACCCTTACCCAAATGTGGCCACTGATCCAAATGTGGCTACTGACCCAAATATGGAAATACGAGATTTTACGTGCTATATGTTTTGTGAATTTAAGAAATAAACATCAAAGAGTAATTTTTAAATAGTAAATCTTGTCTAAGTACTTATGTTATACAAATAATAAATAACAAATGTAGGTCAGGTTTTCTTAAAGTCCAATAATTATACAGTTAACCCTATTTGTTTTATCATATTTATTTTAAGTTTGCATTTTCACATATAACTTTTGCAATAGGTATGTAGAAACTTTAATTTGTTTTCCTTAATTGAAACTACAGTTTGTAACCAAAACCAATTGCTTACGCTATTTAATTAATGTTGACAAGCAAGAAATTTTCTGATAATTAGATTGAATTTCAATTTAAACACATGTCACCACAATTATCGGCTTGATTTTAGTCCGACATGCAACTTGTTTTGGGTTGGGGAAGTAAGGGAAATGAGGTCGATATAGAAGTTAATTAGTGTAAACGAATCTATTGCCACTTTGGTAATGTTTTGACCTAATTTCTTTAGTAATTATTTTGCTGAAAAGGTGCCGAAACGTCGGGAAAATAAAAAATAACCCCTAAAAACCCAAAAAAAATCGGACAATTACAACTTAGTTCTTGAAAAGTCCGTAAAAGTTGTTTTATTTCAATTATTTAGTTTTTTCTCAATGAGTATCAACAGCAACAACACGCTAGAGGCTGCAACAATTTGTAGACTAAAAATAATTTGATTACTAATATGAATACTAAGAAAATCTAAACATCAGTTTTTTTTACTTTCGTAATAAAATCGGAAATTCATAACTCTGAGCAAAATTAATTAAAGTTAATGCAATAAAGCTAAAGATGTAATAATTATATCAATCTTATGTGAAACATCCACAGCTTTCTTACTTGAAAGGGTGTTTTTCATGTCTTAATTTTTAGTGTCAAATTGACTTTTAACTTGTAATTTCCCAAAATGTTAACTTTAATGTTAATAATTGTATCTACAATGAGTTTTGCTAGGGTTTCATTCTTACAAGAATTGCTGATTCATATGTATAAAATTTTCATGTGGGAAATAGGTATGAAAGTGTAAAAATATGGAATCACTGCAATGTATAAAGATTCTATGTAAAGTATGTGTTTTTGTTTGTAGGAATTAGTCATTGAACTTTTATTATGTTTACCACGATTCTTATATCAATACTAAGGGCTGCCCTCGGTTCACCCGCGTGGTTCCCGTTCCTGTAGGAATATAAAAAAATCCTTAATTGGTGCTCGCCTACATACTATCGTTAAAGGATCCTGTAGGTATGTAAAATTTCAGCTTAATCGGTTTAGCCGTTTGAACTGTACGTTGTCTGTCAGTCAGTTTTGTTATAATAGTATAGATTTTGTGTCGAATCATGGTTACCTAATATCAAAACATTTTCGGTTTTAAACTTCTCAATATTTTTATTAAATTTCACAACAACAAACAAACAAACATCCTCTCACCCTAAACGCATATACCGTCTCGTTACCGTCTTAGGTAAAAAGTATTTTTTTCAGTAGTGAAATAGCATCGAATAAGTATAGTGCACGTAATGTCAAAAAAATTATAGGAAAATGTAGTTCCGTTAACGTCCGATAGGAATTCCGCTCAATATGTCATACATTTTTTTAATTTACTTCCTCGATACTTACTCGAAAGTTATTTGTGCAAGGTCTACTGGGCATCATTTCTGTGAATGAAGTGAGCATAATCACAATTTATTCACTTAAAGAAAATCGCCAGACAAGTGTGTATTCTGAGCCATAAGTGTCTGTCTGGGACCAAACACATCTGTTTCTTAAGTTCGTTGGCTCCATCCGCTTACTTGATTAAATGAAAAATGTATCTGTCTGCGTTCTGGAGGGTTTGAGTGACCTATATTGTTTAAATGAAAATATGGTTACGACAGTTACATATAACTGATTACTATGGCTTTTTAATCAAATAAAATGACAGGACTTTGGTTGCTATCGGAATATAGCCAATGATATTGTACAATGTATAGAAGATATCATTTCATATAGTATTACCAAAATTAGTTTTTATGATTTGTATTTGTTTTCACGAAAAAACTACTGAACATATTTTAACAAAATTTCAGAAGGGAGAGCATTTCGAATACATTTCAATGCTTACAATTCAATTGTCCTGACTGATGTACAAAATCTAATAACACTGCCACATACATAGAGAATGATAACAGAGAAAGAATGAGTAAATAAATATTAACTAGATATACTATTACGTGAATTAAAATGTTAGTCACAATACGCGTGTTATGTGAATGTAGGTACACAATTAACATATCGAATCATGTTGCATTAGTATCTGCATAAAGCTGACCTCAGAGGTAATCTACTACGGGGTCATTGACCAGATTAACCGATAGCTGACGTCAGGCCCGACCAATACAGAACGGAACCAGTATGTCCCCGCTGCATTTTTGTGCATTTATTGTGACAGTAATTTTCTTTACAACGCCTCGCTAGACGCATGGAAGTATTCTAATCACGCACTTTATATTCCAGGTAGTGAAGGCGGGACATGACGAAACTCCGACGCAGGTTTGTCGATCAAATTACCCACAATTCCTACACAAATAACTTCATAAAACCCTGTGCCCGAATTGAGTAATCAGGGTGTTAATTAAGCTGGGAAAGTCGCTGTTAAGAAAAATCCGGGACTATTTCATTACCTTCCCTCGTTTATTAAGCATTCGGCGTTACAAAAACGTTATATATAGTATAAGAAGTTAATTCCGTTTCACACCTGTCAGAGTCATAATTTCACCCTTAGTATGAGTTTACAATGAAGACTGACCCGAGAACGTCATTCATTCCATCCGTCTTGGCGGTATCTTCAAAGGAATAAAATACATAAAATCTTCATAATATCGACATTTGACAGGTTCATTTTAGAAAATTATCGAGCTATAAGAATGTAACGATTCGGAATGTGATAATGTTGCATGGAAATATGGGAATTGCTTAATTATTATGAAACCTTCGTTGGGATAAAAACTTGGAGAATGAAATTGGAAACAAATCGGTTATGTAAAAGATATCGTGGCCAGTTAATGATAAGATATAGGTAGGGTAATGTGAATTATGTTTGTCTTTTAATTACAATATGTTAGTGTACGGAACCATACAATTTTATTTTTATATTAAATAATACAGAATTAAGGTCTAAGTAATGCAGTTCATTGACGTATGCTTATGTCGCCGTAGTCTATAAAATAAAATTAATGAAAATAATAAATAAAATTACGGCATTCTACAATCCCCAAATTATAATCTCAAATCAGTATAATTGTACTATCATTTCAAGTTGATGCTGTATGAAGTATACAGTGTTTTTTCGGATATACCTATTTGTATTCCTTGCCAAATTATAACAAGGAAATCTACTAAACCCATGATAATTTTTAAATAGAAAAATATTGGAAATAAACAACTCGGCCACAAGTGAATTCTCAGATGGGAATTCACTTGTGGCCGAGTTGGTTTTTTCCAATATTTTTTTATTTCAAAATTATCATGGGTATAAAAATGGCATTGAACTCTACTAGAATTTAAACAAGTAAGCGTTGTGTATCAAAGTAAAATGAAATGTTGATACATGTACACTAATAATATAAAATTATTGTCTAGCCTACTTTCATTTATATACCTGTATATAGTGTACAATCGGGGAAGTTCCCGGCTGACCAGTAGAGTTTTTATTGGGAAAGCTTTCTAGGAAAGTACTAAGATTAATGAATTAATTTATTATTCAAATGAAATACCTACTAATGTTCCATAATTTGTGATATAAAAGTTTTCTATATATCTGTTACTTTTCAAAATAAAGCTACCTTAAAAACTCTACTGGTCAACCGGGAAGTTCCCGATTGTACCTAAAAATTAATAAATAAGAAAGTTAAGCTGTTCAATAATAAAATGTTGTTTTTCAAAATCTGTATCAAAATTTTGTATCCTTTACACAGCTATTTTGAACGTTTCTAGCTCTATATTGAGGTTTTCAAAGAAACGAAACGGAATGAGAAAAAAAAATAAAGTTACAAACCTGAAATAGCATTAAGCTCGCTAGGTAGGCGAGCGCGAAAGTATGATGGCTACCCGTAGCTAAGTAAAGCGAAGCGAATATTTTCTGGAATTTTCTACGAAATGTTCCAATTCCATTTCGGTAAGAGACTAATAATACACTTTTTTCCTCTTTTTACTTCTTACTTCCACCCTTTACTGTTATATACGAAAACAGAAGGGCGTAGAGCTGACGTCTTGAAAAGTTTAGACTTTGTAGCAAGAAAAAATATTGAGGTGTCTGAATGATGAAATGAAAGAATTGTTTTTATACGATTTGGATGTAAGTGAAAGTTGAATAAAAAAAATGATATCGTATCATTTTATCTTTTCTTTCATTCTTCCCTGTCAGTTCATTATTCTCTTCTCTCACTTAATATATCTCTCACACACTATTCAGGCGGTCTCTTTCATTTTTATCCATTCCTTACCTCGTCGTCTCAGCCACATGACACCCACTGCTGGGTATAGGCCTCCCCCAAGGATCTCCACGACGATCGGTCCTGTGCTGCCCGCATCCAGCGGCTTCCCGCGACCTTCACCAGATCGTCGGTCCACCTTGTGCCTACCGGTTCTTCTCGCTATGTGTCCCGCCCACTGCCACTTCAGCTGAGCAATCCTTCGAGCGACGTCAGTTCCTTACCTCAACACGTTTTAATTCTTCATGTAGCCAAACGCAAAATACTTAAATTTATTAGACTAAGTTAAAAAAAAAACCGTTGTCATTATAAAATCATTATACATTCAATCGTAGATGTTTTTTGCTAAACCCACCCAGTCTTACCCACTCGCTATTATTATAGGCTGGTCACGACTGGGACCTATTTATTATGCATTATTCAATAGTCAAATATGGCTGCCGCCGTATGTGTACTGAGAAACGCCTCTCTTATTTTCCTTGACATTGGCAACGGTAGAAGTACTTACATTGATTTTATTAAATATTTTCAGTAGTCATAAATAATTACTGGAAAATTTTAACAGATTCGCAAATGAAGTCGTGTATTTTAAAAAAATGAGCATATTACGATTTTTAGGATACTATGATTATTAGGATATTATTATCCAGTGGCTTTTATTCAACATACACCTAAATTAATTATTTAGGGAATATATTTCTTATAACAGCAAATGGCAAAAATAAATATATCTATCTAGACTTAGTTTAGTACCTACTGAAACTAGATCCAGTGGGTTTTTGTTCCAATAAAGATATTTTTTAAACCTATAAAAGACAGACGGGTTTTTGGACAATTTATCTAAGACTCTGGTTCCTTGTTAGGCAATATAACAAAAATGTACCAACGTTCTGTAGTTTTCAGCTTTGAATTCCAAAATGAAGTCCATTCAAATCACGCCAATAAAACGCACAATAATTGTGCCCTAAAATAGACGCGGAAATGTTTCAGTTTATAGGTTTATCCATTGAAAAGCTGCGGATATCCTTCTTTTGATAATAATCAGCAATAACGATATAATGTTTTGGTCCGTTACATGTAACAAATGTTTATTACATGTAACGGACCTAGCAAATTATAAGTTTAATCTCAACTCATGACTCCATGATAGAAAATTCTAATCCATGAAAATCAGGTAGTCGTCAAGAGTTCGAAATCGGTTTTAAAGAACGCTAAATGTCATGTTAATGTAATTTCATTTGTCTTTCGTTTGAAATTTGAATAGTCAATAGTGATGTTTTAAGCCACGATTATCAGCTAATCGACACTTGGACAATTCGGAGGGCTGATTATATCTACCAAAAATCACCTATCAACCAGTTTCATCGCTTTCATGGCTGTCATATTTTCATACTGTATGACAGCCATGAGAGATACGATAAGTGGTTGCTAGGTGATTTTAAGTTAGATTATAACCAGCATGCGAGTCTAAGTTTTATACATTTAAACCCGTTTTTTTTTGTAAGCTTACTTAGTCGACTCCATAGTTCCTCTGTTTAAAACGAGAGTTGCAAGCGGACAGCGGCGGGTCAATTATTTAGATTGGCGGCGGCGACGGTCGCTACCTACTATATTACACTACCCAGTCTACGTGACGCACTAACACGCAGCTACAAATTGGAGCTTTTAGCTTTAAGTTATATCTCTGATTAAATTGTATTCAAAGTTAATAGAAATGAAACTGTATTTCTAGTGCTTTTCCAATCGAAACTGAAGTTTGTCGTCTCTGAAATGTGAATAAATCTGATTAAATTGTATTCAACATTGATGGAAATGAATATGGTTTTCTAGTGCATTTGTAATGTTGTAATATTCTTAAAGATTTAACACTACCTAATCTACGTTTGACGCTCAAACAAATTTACACAACTTGCGCAGCTACAAATTGCAGCAGTATATTCAGATTTATCTGATTAATTTGTTTTCAATGTTAATAGAAACAGAACTAATTTTCTAGTATCTTTCTGAGTGCAAATTAACCCCCAATATGGGGGTTAATTTAATCTAAGTCGTTCCTAAAAAACTTTTTACACTCCACTCAACCTCGTCGTGGGTAAAAATGGTAGTGTACGCTAGGCCTAACACGGAGTGGCTACGTACTCTTTGGCTCCTCCAGGTCCTTACGGAGTTATGTCTTAGAATACCGATTTCGTATTTTGAAGAGGTTTTCAATGAGGTTTCGTTAAGTCGAGGTCGAGTAAGTTCTGGAGGAACGATTTAGAATATGGGTGTAAGTGTATCGTCTTTGATATAGGCATAGTTTATAACATTTGGAACATTAGAAGCTAAGTAGTTAAAATTTCCTATTGAAAATTGGGACAATACTTCACATAAGAATCAAAATTTTTACATAGGTGTGTGCATAACTATGCAAAATTTTATCTCGAAGCAAAGTACAAGTGGGTATAATCACGTGCAGTTCCATATTCAAAATAAGTATCAAGGTTAAATCAAAATTAATCCTATAATATATCGCTCAGTTCATTATTGAACTTCATTCATCGAGCCGTTGTTATCAGAAAATCTTGTATAAGCCGCAGCGAACTTTTTATCTACTTAATTTTATAGCTTTACAATCAAATCTTTAAGACTCCGTATAAAGAACCTAATCTCTTTATTATTTTATCTCTATACTGTAGTATGGGACGTATCAAACTATTTGGAAGGTTTCGAAATAAATTCCCTAGAAGCGTAGGTAGCCAACTCACTGAGTTTACGTAAAAATTCCACGTATGAAAGGTATGGCTTCTTGGTCCAAGTGAAAGGACAAGAGCGGTTGATGATTATTTAATATGTATATACCTACAACCAGAGAGGTTTTTATGCACAGAAACGTTACTCTCGTGTTTTCATAAATAATAGTTGCATCACATATTGTCAAAAACGCAAACTGATCGATAACCTTGGGCTCTTTTTTATTCTTAAAATAACAGCTATACGTGACTTGTTCGTTGGTTTTATCGGGGTATAGTTATTTGTTATGCAAAGCTGGAAAGTTGATTATTTAGTGGCGAGTTACACCTATTGAAAGCAGAGCAAGTGAAGGATTCTAGGATTTAACCACGAGCGTAGCGTGTAGTGATTCAAAGATTGAACCCTGAGCGAAGCAAGTATTTCAAAGGTACATGAGGCTAATAACTTTTCTGCTGAGTGCAACACACGATTTTTCACCTCACAACAGCGAGGAACATTTTATCGTTTTTTCCGCGGTAAACTTCCGGTAAAAAATTCTTTAAACATAAAGTTTAATCTAAATATACCTTATTCTCGTTGTTTTAATGATGTAAAAAACTAAAATAATAAAAAGGGAGTATTATAGTTAATTCAAAGTTATTTAAAGTAGGAATATATTGGTAGTTATAAATAACAATAAAAACGATTCCGTAAATGTTTACACTGACATGAGGAACAAGACAAAGACAATTTATAAATAAAGATTTATGTCACGTTCCGAAATCCAACATAGGTTGTAAAATCTCACCCAGCCTAATATAAAATTCTTATAACCAATAGTTTAATCTTATTGTTATTGTTTTTATGATTCAATGAACTAAAATAATATAATTAAACCAAAACGGAGTATTATAATTAATTCAAAGCTTTTTAAATAAGAATAAAATGTAACAAAAAAGTCAATATTGCGATTCGGAACGCATTATGACATAATTTTAGGTTTTATATTTAAAAAGTAACGAGGCCGCAAAAAAAATGTTATGTTGTGTTTTTTGGTCGTTTTCACTGTAAGATTTTATAATTTGATTTATTTATTTTAAAGAGAATCCTACTAATTTTATAAATTCTAAAGTATGTGAGTTGTTTGTTACTCTTTCACGTAAAAACTGCTGAACGGGTTTGGATGCAATTTGACACACAATATAGTAGATAGCCTGAATTGAAACAAAGGATACTTTGTCCCGATATTCCCCACAGGAACAGGAACCATTAAAGCCGACGTCTTACTTATCATAACTATCAAAAAAAATCCTAGTCTTAGTACTTATTCTGTACACAAGTATATTCGGTATCGGACATAATAAATTATCGAAATTGTTACCAAATATCTCACATTAGGCATTGAATGGGTGTAAGAAGTTGTCCAAAAACAAAGTAACAGGCTGACAGCCCATCACCTACTAATAGGCTTGTAATATCTGCACTGGAAAGCATATTCTATGATTTTCTTTCACTCCCTTCTTCTTCTTTGGTACCTCTCCAATCAATGAAGGTAGGCAGTCAGCTCTGAATATTTAGATTTGACTTCGGCATGGCGAAAGAGTTTGGCGGCAATCGTTCATTCTCGGTTCATTCCCGTCTACTCTCGGATGTTTCGCAACCAATACTTTATTTTGCGATCAGCAATAAGTTGTAGTATAGCAATAGTCGTACTCACTCAGAAGGTGGTAATCTTAAATTTATATATTCCTTCATAAGTTCTACTATAGACTAATAACATTTTCTCTTACTTTATTGAGCCTATTAAAAATAGGGCCTTCAAAAATGTTTACTTTAAAGTTGTCGGATTGGTAAAGTGAACATACTAACAACCGCCTCTGTGGTCGAGTGGTAACAACCACCGGTATCAGATCCAGGGGTCCCGGGTTCGATTCCCAACGGGGGTACAATTTGTATTCGGTTTGGTTGGTGGTAGGACTTGTTGTGAGTCCGCCTGGCTAGCTACCACCATCTTATCAAGTCTGACGCCATAGTAACAATGTTTTCAGCATTGTTGTGTTCCGGCAGTTAGAGATAAGATAGCCAGTTCCTCAGTGGTTGAGGATTCCGGGAGAGGATCGCTTTCATCTTCAGCGTTATCAATACTTACCATCAGGTATGATGAAGGCTAAGAGTCTCCCCGTCGTTAATAAAATAAAATAAAATAAAAAATAACACGATACTTTCATGCAGTTTTATTGCACTTTTTAAGTTTATGTATACAAACCTGCATTAATTACCATTGGCAGCGCCATCTGTTGATCAGCTTCGTAACTGCATTGTAGCATTGACACCACGCTGGGATCTTGTAACTTGGACCACACGTCTCCTCAAATCCGATAGTTGTGAGTCAGCAGGCGTTCGCTCCCCGTATATCAATCGCTGTCGACGCCTGTTCGCCTCGCTGCCTTATTCATATTATCTATATAAATATATAGAGTAGGTACAGAAAACTTACATAGTATTAAGCGTATAGAGTTAAATATTTTTAGGTTAACTCGACTTCATATCTTAATTTCAATGAGAACAGAATTGCAAGACCGATAAAATAATTATTTAAATCGGTTCATAAATGACGGAGTGCTGAGGTAACTAAAATTAAAAATATACTTACAACAGAATTGAGAATAATTTCCGTTTTTGAAGTTTGTCAAAAAAACAGTGTTTACGATGGATATTTATGGTTTTACGTTATAAACTTAGCAGGCCCCGAGTTATGTGACACAATAGATATTCTATTTAATTGTTCTCTGTATACCGGGGTCCTGTTAGCAAATGATGAATTAATTTAAATTAAGGTTTTTATCCGGTGTCTTCATTTGTCGTTGAAACTTGGTTAAAATATTACAATTACCCACATGTTGTATCCATCGATTTAAAGCTGAATAGTAACTACTAATATAAAAAGAAAACATTATTAAAAAAATTATTATTATTTCTGAATCTAGAAGGACTCAAATAGTTAGTTCACTGATTATATATTTATATCAACACTGTAAAATTACCCCAAGCAATTTCATTTGTTTCATTGTAGCAGCATTTGCATGTAAACTGAGCTTTAACTTGATTATGCAGAAATAACGCAGTTGCAAATGATCGCTCCCAATTCGCGGGACCGCATTATGCCGCATTAATGAACCGTAAATAATATTGAAGTGAAATTAGGAACGGTTATACTTTAAGGGAATTTTAAATAACAAAGTTAAATAAACATGTTAATAACATATAATAACATTGAAAATTACTACAATATTTAAAAAAGTTTAATTTCGTTTTTTTAATTAGTTACCGTTGAGATTACTTTCTTACTTTTGATTATATGTTTTATATTATATATAAAATAGACGTAGTATAAAAAAAACACATGAATTGCATGGCAGTGATTGAAATAAGTTGGTAAAAAAGTTGTTACCTTTCAAGCTGTAATCCAGGGAAATATAACTTTTCATTCAAAACAATACTTTTGCATACAATTCAACTGTCTACTGTTTACTTTATTTGGCTCCGAACTTTTATACGAAATTTTCCACTTACGTAGGTACTGTCTAATACTCCATTTAAATACATTTGAATAAAACATAGGGGGATTTTTTAGCTCAAATCAACGAGGAAATTATTCAAATGGAGCAAGCTTCTAATCCCCGGAGCGGGCGAACCTTAATATTAAATAAGGTTACGGTACATTTGGGTTTCCGAACTCTCCCTTATTAACATCGTAGCTTGCTTCTTTCTAATTAGAAATAATTAGGAGGAGCAGCTTTATGACGCATTGTATTAGGTACCTACTTACTTTTTACTTGTGTATCGAAATAAGTTTTAATTAATAAGAAGTGATGTGTAAATTCAACGTGAGCAACAAAAAATACTGTAGTCTACTGTGATGTGTTTTCTAATGAAAGTTGAACACTTGAAATAGGTAAAGATTTCTTTAGGTTCAACTACTTTTACACTAACAAGGATTTTGCAAATTTACCAATTTGAAAAAAAGAAAATAAAATAGTTCGTAATATATTTATTCATAGTAAAATCAATCAGAAATACGTGGAAACGCTGCAAGAGCACTGTTTTCAGAAACTTTCAGCTACCATTTTAAACACTTCTAAGCTTTTCTCGCCGACACATTTTGACTGAGTATCGTTTATATCTCAGAGGCGTTCTATGAAGCCCACCTTCTTTACGATGCACTCTTGTCTGGTCTGCAGAATATCTGCCCAACCAACCTGGAAGACTGCAGTAAAACCGGAGTGCAGTGCATTTTTAAAAGGGGTCCGCCCAGCCCCTGTCCGCTTTTCATTATTTTAAATATTCAGTGCTCTGAAGTCGGCCATTCAGCGGCCGGCCAGACACCTGTGAGTATCCTCTCATCATATTCGCTTTATCACTCCCTCATTACTCCCGGAGCTAGTTTATCTCGCAACCTCGCTATAGAATCTACTACGGTAAATTGCGCACCGAAAGCCTCCCGTAAAGGTAGGCCAGCCATTTCATACTCCGTTTAATCCACGCATTAGTTGAACCGCTCTCCGTCTCTTTCGCCAAAAGTTTGACTAAACGACTGCTCCATTTTTTATGGCTGCTTCATAAAAAATATACGACAAATTCATCTTTTCTTGTTACGTTATAACTGTTTTCTTTATAATATATTACTTTTAAACGATGGGGTTTTAACATTGGTTTTCTTTTTTGGGCTAAAAATTGTCGTGAAAATTAATCACCGCCGCTTAATTTTATGTTTCGTTGTATGAAAATATTGACGACACAAGTCGGGTCGCAGTAGACTCATTAGTTCCCGTAGCCGCTTTTACGAAACTCGTTATCGAGATAATGTCGGCCCTTCGTCCGGCGCGCGGGCGGTTAGGCCGGGCCGACATTGCCTTGCATTAAACTCTCCCGGAGGCCTTACTATATTCGCACAATTATTCCCCGAAGGGAACCCTTCGCCGTGGCCTACAATTACCTTCCATTCCAGGAGCTCCGAAAATAAAATAAAATTGAGCCGGAAAATAAAATATCCGGCGAATCGTTCCAATTACCGCACGTATCTGCATTGTTAAAGAAGCGTGTACATGCGAGTAGAAAGTTTATATGTAATTTAAATTTGAAACACGATTTTTGATATACTTAAAAAATCAGTTTCGTAAATGTTAAAAATCAGGGTTTATCTATGTTTATGTTTCAATAATTAGCATTAGCATTCTATTAAATTGTTAACTTCTTTCAAATGAAATATAATAAAAACATTGTTTTTAAACTTACATTAAGTATTAAAACGTATGAATTTCATATAGGTACCTAAATTACCTACCTAAACTATAAAACAATCGCTCATCTCTATACCTATATTTTAAGCCCCAGTCTTCTAAAATATATTCCGAGCAAAGTATAAAACTTTTTCTCGTATTAAAAAAGCCGAGTATATCTCGACTCGAGATATTTCGAGAGAGCTTACGATTCAACATCACGAGTTTTTCTTCATAAGCTTCTTGAAACGTTAAATTTATTTCGGCCGGGGGCGTTGAATTAAGAGCCTGCTTAATCCTTTCGGAGCGAACTTAACCTAATATCATAAAGACGGAACAAGGCAACTTGTACAGAGTAAAGTCAAATATTATCTTTTGAGAAGATTAAAGAGTTATTAAAAGCACGTAAGCGCGTATAAGTAGGTAGGTATGTATATTTCAGTGGATCTTACCAACGGTACCGTGTCTTAAAAATGGAATAGGTATAATTTTGTTCTTCATAGTTCATATTGTCATAATATTTCTATTCAAGTTTTTCAATGGCTTTGTTCGAGTAATGTCAAACACAGTTTTGTACTACTATTGACATTCTGATTATTACTAATCTGAATTACCTAATTCTTTACAATGTCTTTAATACAAAACTTTACACTAATAAAACATAAACAACAAATTAACTGCAACCCAACAACAGCTGATCTAACACTTCTATATATAAAAAAAAAAATATTACGTACAAAATGGAAGCCCTAAAAACTGACAACTACTAACAAAAAAACATTGACAAAATGGAAGCACCAAAATTTGTCTATAGAATCCAGCGCACAGTCAGCTGTGAGACGGCGGCCATTTTGTTTCGTGCCGGGGGGCGGCGCGATGGACACTTGGCAGGCGGGGTGCGACGAAGGCAAAATAGTTTTTCTAACTGATTGTTCCTTCGGCGCTCGCTTCGAACAATTATACTCTTTGTTGCTTACAAATTTAAAGTTTTTTGCTCATAATTTGAAATTAAGTATGGAAAAGCCTTTTATTATCTAAATTTTGTTTAACCAACTGGCGGGATTCGGTTGGAAAAATCTTTAAGATCAAAACATTTTTTGGTACATAATTGATTTATTATTATTAATTCAATTCTAATACGCAAATCTATACCTACTTACTCACAATGGTAATAAATTACCTAATAAATCTAAAATGCCGATGCTTAAAATGTAGGTAGGCAAAGTTACCAAAGGACCTACCAATTTAATTTACCTACACAAGTATTTGGCTATCACCAGTTTCACATCGACATGCACTTTTATATCATATGATGCATAAATTATAGTATTTCAGTTATAATTTATGCATCATATGATATAAAAGTGCATGTCGAAACATTGAATATCATCTTGAATACCATCGCGGTAGGTAGCCAAAGTAATAATTAAAGAACTGATAAAGTAATTTTAATAAACAATATAATGGATATAATGATCGTGCACGTAAGTACACGGAATTGCTGCCTAATGACATTTAGATCCACGCAGATTGTAACAATGTAACAAACAACTAACCTTCTTACCAAGAAAAATGTTCGAGTATAAGAGAACTCTTTGCTTATTCAAACTTAAATCCTATGCATAACTCAAAACGGTTGAAAATAACCCGACGCTGAAAGTTCTTGATACTTTCTGTCCCCAAAGAGACTGGATTGAGTCGCAACATTGTTTCATCTAGATTAGTCTGGCTGTAAGTACACCGTCCTTTTCCAACACATATTAAGATATTGAATTTTGATAACGTCGTCTCTGTCTGCCTTCGATATGCCATACTTTAGCATTACCTAAGATTAAACATAAAATTAATGTAGAATTAGAATTTACAAATCTAAAACTTTATGTTGCGGCTTATTAAACTTTACACCTACAAACCCAAACCTTTATATGTTGCATAAAATATTTCCTCTATATACAATATTTTATAAGTTTTCAAGTGATAAGATTTAGAAATACATCTTGATTTTCTAGAATTAATTAAATCTCACGAATTCAAGTAACAAACTAATTTAATTAAATAAAATGAGACGAAATACATTGAATCTTTGAATTATTTTACTGCCTACCCTTGAATTTTGAGACAATTGTTTAAGTCGTCCAAATGTCAAACGCTCAGGGTATTTCGCAGTGGAGGCAGTTTCCTTTATCTCTGAAAATTAGTCAAGGAAAATTAAGAGGTCCCTGACCGATCTTCGCGAACATTTCTCGACGACTTTGAGAATTTTTCTTTAATTAAGAACAGTTGATAATAAGTTAAATTTGTTGCAAAATTGCTTTGTTGCATAAAAAATCAGCAATTTTTTTATGACTGTAAAAAATTATGTAATAAGTGCAAGCTTTTTGTATAGGTATTATATATAAACGGAACAACAAAAACTTTTTGCTACAAATAAATTTTCTATTCGACAAAAGTTCAACTGCCGTCATCGTGTAAATTCCCTGACATTTTTATGAAATTTTGGTAGATATACCACAATATCCTAAAAAAAGTAGCCATATATGGACTTAGATGGTGTTATGTTAAATATCTTTAGTTTATTCATTACACTAGCTTAGAGGTTTCACCCGTGTGGTTCCCGTTCCCGTGGGAATATCGGGATAAAAAGTAGCGTATCTTACTCTCCGTCCTTTCAACTAACTCTATGCCAAAAGTCAAGTCGATTGGTTGCGAAGGACAAACAAACCCACTTTCGCAATTATAATATTAGGATTTTGTTACGATTCACTCAGCTATTTTTGAGTAGATTACGATTTTGCCTTCTGTCCAAAACTCTCAGGTAGCAAAAAAAATGCACCTGTTAATTGAGTTAGAAGGTAGACTTAACCCCCATTCCCAGGAATTCCACAATTTCACGGGGTACCGGAGATCATCAGCACTGATGGGAATCGATACCCATTTCCCTCCCGCTGCTAATGTCCTGTAACGAATCCGACTCCACATATGGACACGATAGGGTTGGTAACAGTCGATGTTCTTCCTATCGATATTTTTATCAACCTCCTTTAAGAATAGAGCATCAGTAAGCATGCAATAATAATAAACTAAGAAATTCGCAATTGGTATCAATTATTTTCAAACGTTTATAAATTAGCATATACCTTACCATATAGTCTTTTTTGATGATTGGTCATGTTTCAGATAGTTAGGTAAATCTTTAAAAAGCAAATATTAGTTTTTCCAGGAAGGAAACGAAATACAAAATATTAAAAATTGTGATTTTACATGTTTGGAATCTTTATTAATTAGGTAGGTACTCTGTTTCAAAGAATTAGTACTTAATACAGAACATAACATCTTGTGTATTGTAAAATAATGACTCAGCTAAGGCAATGATGACGCTCCAAAAGCGAAACATTTACTTTCATTTTTGGTTACAATGTTGTGGAAGTCATGTCATGTTTTCGAAAGTCTTTAATAATTTTCCAAATGATTGTGTACATTCTAGATAAAATATATTCGAGAATACTAATTTCACACCACGAGTACCTACTATCGTGTTAAGTAATCAAGGGCTTTTGTTGAATTTGTCAATAATTGAACACTGTTTTGTAGATCTATTGTTTTATTTTCATAGTTAGGTAACATCATCAAACATCGATAAAATGCCATTGGCACCTCACTACGGATTCGTAAAAAGGTGTTTCATCTGAGACGATGTAGGTCTTGTGAAGCACCAATCACAGTGACGGAAATTGCTCATTTACCGCGGAACGACAATTATCGCGGCCACATCCGAAGTGGCAACCGTGGGAGGTGCTGTCCTACCGAAAATAGGTTCTTATTTTCGTCACCTTTATGCGTTGTTTGCGAAGCGAAGCGATACGTCTCCACAAATTATGGTTTTCTTTGTTAACCTGAATTTTGGGAATGCACTGCTTTTAATGTGAGGTTATTTTGAACCTCATGATGTCTTGTTTACTACCCTTGCATACTAAAACGCATGATCCAGTTCAGATATCTTTAACATTTAAATAAAAAAATACGGTTCGAAACTGTTGATGCTCGAAAGATGGACTGCAGCAAATGAGCAGAATGGAAAATCTTTTCTTCCAAAATACATACCCTTACATTCCTTAAGGGCGATAAAAAAACACTTGTTCTCGAATTCGGCCACGAAACCTACAAAACTCGTGTCGGCGACGGACGATAATCCACTTCTTAGTCATTTTCCTTTTGCGTAAAAACTTTGCCTTTTGAATAACCCCCTTATTTTTCTTGCAGCGTTCCCTCTTTATTCATAAGCCGCTGACGTAACTTGAAGAACCCTAAATGAATGGTTGTTCGTTGTTTTACGCGCCTATTCACAATGCTTTGGTTGGTAACTTCAGTGATTTACTTGCGGGAAATTTTTGTTTGACTCCGTTCATATTTTTACTATTTTTTACATAGATACTAAGAGTAAATTTTATATTGAAATAATAGGAAAGTACAAACCAATATATTTTATTTGTAAAACAAAAATAGAAAAAAAACCTAGTTTGCCTAACATATTGCTTTTTTTAGAATTTCGTCTTGGAATTATTCAAGACTAACCAAACAACAATATATTTGTCTTTCAAATTCAGTGGGACTACCACGAAACATTTACGAAAATGCATCGAAAAAGACGTAATTACTTATTCGAATCGTCATGTCAAAAAATACGTCCGGTAGGAACGCTGCGTAACATCTCACACATTTTTTTTTGACGTGAAAATATGCAAATTTTTTCGATACATTTCGTGCTAGCTCTACTTTTAAGATGAAATACTTTTGAGCAATTTCTATATTTCCGTTAGGTACCTATAATATTTACTTTGATGGCCTTTCACATAAGAAAATTGGTTGAAATTACTCGTTCAGAACTGCACAAAATTATAAGAAGTGAAACCAAACATGAAATTGATATTTAATATTCTACCTCCGCAGACAAGTTGGTGGCAATCTCATTTTCGATTCTCGTTATTCCCATTTAATTCGATCAGTTCTTTCAAAAGATGTTTTTCGTGTTTAAAATTATAATATAATGCGATAATTTAAATTACTTACCGATAAGCATAAGGCGTGTCCTTTACAATGTTGTATGTTAATTGTCGGCAAAGTTAAAATACCAATTGCAACAATCCTGTATTAATTATTTGCTTAATAGAGACAGAAAATTTACCTTAATCTATATTCGCCAATAATCACAATCATACTAATTAATCGATTTATTCTGAGAAATATTTATCCGAAAAAAATGTCTAGTAACTTTTAAAACTTAATAATGTTTGATTGTGTGTTTTTTTTTATAGTTAAAAATTAATAAATATGACAACAAACAGCAAACAATTCCAATTCTTTCTCTTATCGAAAATTCATAAAAACCACGAGTCGGAGGAAATATCTTTGATACGCAAAATTGGGGGTAATATAAAATACATCGGAGCTGCGAGAAATATATCGCGTCAGCAGAACTCGATTCGTCAAAACCCCCAAATACTCGAATACACCTGGAAAAACGAATCGATGCTTCGCCACATAAAAATAGTGCGACTAACGTACATACCTATATGTTATAAAATAAAATTCATCTCGTTTTATGCAGATAGGGGGTCGTAAGGTCTGAGCGAAAAATTTGAATTTAGATGTAGCACGGTCTCGTGGCAACGGGTTTCGAGATCTTTCACTTTACGACGCCCGCCTGAAATGCTGTTCTCGACTCTGGCTGAAAACTGAGCTGGCTTTATACGAAACGGAGGCGGCAAGTATCAGGGAGCGGGCCAAATGGCCACCTCTTAGCGCTGCGGACCGTTCGCCGGAGTACAAGCACACCATTACGTATCGTCATAGCTTGCTATACTCTATCCATGGACACTGGAATTTTTAAAGAAGTTTTTTTTCTGTCTTTTGCTATAGCACATTTTGAAATAGATAGTCAATAAAAAATAACAATTTAAAAACAGCAGGAACCGTTTCTACTGTTAGTTTTATTTTAGAATGTTGTTCCGATGTTGTAGTTTTTAACGTTTGATTTGCTACGGAATTCGAGATCTTTCACTTTATGGCGCCCGGCTGAAATGCTGTTCTCGACTTTGGCTGAAGACTGAGCTGGCTTTATACGAAACGGTGGCGGCAAGTATCAGGGAGCGGGCCAAATGGCCACCTCTTAGCGCTGCGGACCCTTCGCCGGAGTATAAGCACACCATTACGTGTCGCCATAGCTTGCTATTCTCTGTCTATGGAAAGTGAAATTATTAAAGTTGTTTTTTTTTGTCTTTTGTTTAAGAATATTTTGACATAGAATAAAAATATTAACGTAAAAAAAGCAGGTATAGTTTCTTCTGCTTGCTTTTTTAGAATGTTATTGCGATGTTGTGCAATGATGTACTTTTTGTTTTTTGATTGGAACGATGAATTTGAATTTTTAACTTAGTATCTAATGCATCTTATTTTTTTGTCAACAACACCTTTTAACTAGAGACAAAAACATAAATAACTGATCAAAATATTACGTTACAAACGTTAAAAGTATCTTATTTGATTCAGTGCTCAATAGCAAGTGCTTTACTTGCTATCAGCACACGTAATAGACCCCATTATCGGACCCCGGAGGAAGCTTGCTCAAGTCCGTTACATACAAATGTCTTTCATTAACTTCTCGACATTTCGTACGAAATACATGGCATTGTATTTAACTCATTCCGGTGTTGGCGCCAAACCGATTAACACAAGTACTTATAAAGGAAGAATATACAATGGACATACATATCCTGCCGTCATACTTATTTGGTAACTTATGGTCGTGAAAGATGCATTTTGGTGACTATTTTTGGGTAAAATTTATGTAGAAATATTGCCAACATGGTTCTTTTGGGTTCCCAATTAGCTTTTGCATTCCATCACGATGAAACCGTCTATCGGTCCTTTTCATATGGAAATCTGACGTCTTTGACATCGCAGACAAATAATTTAGCTTAGATAAGGGTATGGTGAATACTAAATATTTGAATATTGTGCGGTCACGCAAGAGTTTGTATTATTAGTTTTATATTTTTGTAACGATGTGATTTCGTAACATAACGTAAGAGAGGCAATTGTTCTTTACAATCTTTAATGGGAATGCGAAGAAATATTTATATTCACTTACTTACGAAAACTGAACTTTATTAATCAAAACAGAACGAATATCATTCCGTAATTATTTTTCAAGGTCTAACTATTTTATGATTTTTTATTTTTTTGCATTTTTCAATGCTATTTATAAACTTATGATACATTTGAAATTATGAAATTATTCATAAGTCTAACTAACTATATTTCCTTGAGGTTACCAGCATGAATATTTTATATTTCCTGTGTCTAGAGTGTATCTCAGCTGTACTGAATAATTACTTGCGCAAAACTTTTAGAAGCGAACACATTCAGCTTCCCAAGCGAGTTCTATACCGCCTTTGCGGAACAAGAAAGTGCTAAAGTTTTATAAGAAGAAAATTCACCTCCTCTCATCAGTATTCCGCTTGCTACTCGTCTTTACTCCATCATTTTCCTCGGGGCTTTCAACAAAACAAAAGAGGTTTGTTATTTAACTCGTTTCCGATACGGCCTCTTCTGGCGTATCTGAGAAACAAATTTCCGCTGAATAAGGATGGGGTGGAATCTCTCGATATTTGAGACTGCGAAGAGTGAGCAATTTTGGGTGATGTTTGAATTTGTATTGGGACTGTGTTGAAGAGGTACAATGAAACGATTTTGTCTTGCAATTTGATATTATGGCCAGACTATGCAGTATAGTTGATTCTATATAAATTGTATTCATAGTTAAGTATATAAATAAAACTATTTGCAACTTATAAAAAACCACACAGATTCACATTAGGAATCAACTGCGTGTAATTACTGTGAAAAAATCCTACTAATATTATAAAGGTATTTCAGTTGATTTGTTCCTCTTTCACGCAAAAAAACTACTGAATGAGTTTGGATTAAACTTAGTATATAGGGACTTCCAGTGGTGGACTAGCACATAGGCTACTTCTTATCCCAATATTCCCACGGGAACGGAAACCAAGCGGGTAAAACCCGGGCGGCGGCCATTGTAGTGCTTGGGTACATTAGGTAGTTCTATAACGTGTCAATACTTATAAGGACCATTTTATTTTTTTTGCACTTTATGCTTTTTCTGTTTTTAAGTTGAACGTTTTATTAATAACAAGGTCCATCACTAGTATCCATAGAACAAGATCTGAGATCTCATTTGTCGCGGAGATGGCAGCCGTAAGGAATAACAATAGGTAAATTTATGTAAATGAACGTTGTCTACGTAACAAAAAGGAAACGGACCCGGTACGGAACGTTCTATTTGATTGCCATTACATTTTGTGACTCATTTTGAAATATGCCTCCGCGATAAGATAGGTATACAATAAACTTATATTCTTAACTTACAGACTATACGAACGAAGATAAAAAATATAAAGAGTATGTAAGATAAGTTTTATTCTAGACAAAAGGAATTCATCTCCAATTCCTCAGTTCGACGATCTTAAACTTAACGAAGAAAACAAAGCAGTAATACAGAATCAGCAATGTGAAAGTAAAATCAAATGTCGTTAATGTTGTACCTACTCATGTATAACCATGGCATGGGTATTTTATGCAAAGCAATTTGAAGCAATATCATGTAGTTGATAAGTCTTTTAGATTACAAAATTTATAATTGAACCGTGTGAGA
Organism: Chrysoteuchia culmella; assembly: GCA_910589605.1. Lineage (NCBI taxonomy): Eukaryota > Metazoa > Arthropoda > Insecta > Lepidoptera > Crambidae > Chrysoteuchia > Chrysoteuchia culmella. The sequence goes on from OU342654.1 coordinate 13,832,873, forward strand.
GAGTCAGAAATTCCAAAAGCAAACTTAATTTAGCCATAAAAGTTTGACATTTGTAAAGAAAGAAACTTTTCGTTAATGACGTTGGTAAAAGTTAGAATAATTCCCAGACACGAATTAAGTGATAATATTTCACTCGTCAAATATTAATATTGATAAATGTTTTAAACCAAATCATTAGTTTTTATTAGGGGAACAAAACTAAATAAATCATAAGAAAATATCAAATTAGCTGTCACATATTTTCCTCTACTCAGTTACCTTGAATCCGTATATGTAGGTACGCACAAAGATTTCCTCGTAGGTGCAGAGGGTGCTACTTTGACAACCACCCAAGGAAAGGGTCCCATTTACGCCAGGGGAATATTAAGCCGTGAGACCCGACATTTTGTAGTCAATTGCTGTGTACCGCGCGAAATGTCGGCCAAGATGGAGTCAGACAATGTATTCAAAGTCGACAATCAAGACGGAAATTAATTTCAGTGCAAGCTACAGTTTATGTCTTAAGACGTATTGCACTGGCAGCGCGTTGGGATTGAGTTGAAAATTTTACTGCTCTGAGACAATTTTTGTCTTCTAAATACTTATTTCGAAAACTGAAATCTTTTAGAAACAATTCTGATTTTTCTTAATTTGTATTTTTGTTGATAGTTCGTATCGTATTCTAAACTATTCTAGGACAAATTGTCTTTTATATTCAAATAAACTATAAATTCTACATACTTAGCGAAAACTGAAATAATTCTGCTTTTGCTTAAATTTTATTATGTGTTTTATGTTTATAGTTGTCTGTGACATTTCCAGATATACGAAGATCAATCTAATCTTCGCCGAAATTCGTCAAGTTTCCTAACAAATATTTCTCTGCGACAAACACGTCAATAACGCTACGCTCAGTTCTCCTGGTATTCTTACAAATGGAAAACACAGACATTGTCGCACGAACTTGTAACAAAAATATCTCATACATTCTTCGTGTTATTTGAGCAGACAAAATAATTTGGGATCTCTCAAATTTATCTGACGATAACCATTTTCTCTCTTCGGTTAAAAAGATTCCAAGTTCAGTGGCAGAATTATCTTAATGTAATTTGAATACAAATGCATGTATTAAATAAAAATAAAATACAATCAAGTTAAACTAAATAGAATTTCACAATTTAGTCCTCAAATAATAAAAACTGTATGTAAAATATTACCGAAAGATAATACAATATAAAAGTATGTTTGCTGCATTACATAGTTCTATGTTGTGTTTATTCGCAAACTTTTTAAATGTTTAGTGTGCTACGCTACGCTACCTCAAAATTAATAGAAAAATCTAATATAATATTGACAAGTAACCTAATATTAGGCATTTGTTTTCCACCTTGCATAAAATGAAACCTAAACAGTTTTATGGTGGGGTCATACGACAAACTCAACCTTTTAGGTGTTATTCAACTGCATATATGTATGTAGCCGCCAATTCGGCTTCTTTTACTTTATTTCGCCCGTGAAGAAAGTGGGAAAAAACCTCGCAAAACTTTCATTGCACGGCGAGCTTACTGCTTACCTACACGTGTGTCACATCGCCGAAATATCTGCCAATTTCATTTCTCCTCGTCTCCCCGGAGCGTAGTAAACACCCCACCCCCAACCCACTATGTTTGTTCCACTGAAATTGTTGAAGATGCACAGCCAGTTGATATTGGCCTTCCCCCTTCACCTCAACGTATGCCTGATAAAATAAAATATATTACCTTCCATACAGCAGCAGAGGTCTAAGTTAAATAGTCAAGAGATAGGTACGAATGCACTTATCAAGAAGCTTAACGTTACGTCTAGAAAGTTAGAAGCTTAATGTACCTATCGATAACACTGGAACTGCGATTTTAGTTACTTTTCTAACTAATATTAAAGTTCCAAAATTACTATTCGCAAGTGAACTGTTTTTGGTATTACTGAATTATAATTTTAGGTGTCTTAAATTTAATCAATATTTATAATTGAATTGCTAGTTAGGTCGCTAAAAATATGCTCAGTATCATTAATTCAAGTAAACATTTCAACAAAGAGCGAGGAATCCCTTAACAACTCCATCTGAACAACTTCGACACTCAATAACGCTGGGTTAGATTAGACAGGATCATATATAAAATAGTTTCTATATTTAGCCTCTATTGTCTTGTAACTAAGGTTCATTATCGTATTGTCGGGTTTATGGTAGGTACAATACCAAAATAAATACTTTCGTGGCATGCTCAAACAATCAGTACAAGCAAGCCCTTATTGGCTACAAGGGTTCGTCACTTCAACACTGTTTGCTGGCACTCATTAACTCTGTTTGTGAGTGTAATTTACGATGTGTTTAGTTTGCACGACCCTTAATTGATCGATGACTGATCTGGGTAGGTTTCCTAAAGTAGACAGAAGTTTCTGAGATACAGTTACGAGAAAATCAATCGAAATAAAGCGAATAGCAATATTATTTAATCGCTAGTTTTCCCCAAATAAAACCTAAATAGGAACATTGTATTTTCAGTTTCCTTAATCAAAAAAATAAATAAATTTCCTTGAATATTTGTTATTGAAATTTTATGCAGATGCCATTCAAGGCTTCTTAGGTCTAAATATCAACAATATTTACGAAGTGTAACTTGATATTATTTTGTATTCATTAGCGAATCACTGATGTTTAAAGTAAACGTGATCGGACTCATGCATTTCCTGCAGAAATTATAAAAAAGAGTACAAACAAAATAAGTATTCATACTTTCAAAACTCCTTGGATCTCTTCGATTTTTATTTTACGATACATAACTTACTTGTTACCAAACCTCCATTCTGACCTCAATACCAGAAATGTTTTCCTATCCGATTTTAGGCATCCTCATTTGTCCAAGTCCATTGCGTTTCATATTTATTGTCCATTCGGTCTCAATGTCCGATCGGACATTTGTACCCAACCACGCAACAACGTTACGTACAAAACGTAGATTTAAATAAATATGTTGGACTTGATTCCCTAAACAGTGTACTGTATTTAGAGTAACCAAAAATATCTAAAACAATTATATACAGGGATTACATTAAACAGGGATTGTTGTGAAAAGGCGTCATTAGCGTCATCCATATAAAACTGAAAAATACCTACATATTAGACTGTTTTAGAATAACCGCCGTTACCTTATTAAATAAAACGAAAATGGTGTACATACCTACCATTTGTACCAACAATAAAATTACCCAATTGTATTGTTATCAAGAGGTACCTAATCTTAATTGAATAAAAAAAACATTTTCACCTTTCTTTACTAATCTTATAATTATACTTCGTAAGCAGGAGTGATCGGTGTTACAAAGTCAATGACTGTAAGCACACTGTAAGCAAAAGCGACTTGCAATATACGTAGAGTTACGTAATTACGAAGGAAAGAGTATTTCGACGTATTTCGAAGTAACTTAATGCTTATGCAATGATCATCACATTCGGTCGGTGTTACAAAGTCAATTGTCTGTAAGTATACTCCAAGCTTAAAGTGACTGCAATAGATGTTTCGTAATTAGGAAGCAAAGAGCCACGTATTTTCGAAGTAACTCAATGCTTTTGTTACCCTTCTTTACTTACCATAAAACTCATAAATATAGTCATCACATTCGGGCGGTGTTACAAAGGCAATGATTGTAAGCACACTGTAAGCAAAAAGCGACTTGCAATAGACGCCGAGTTACGTAATAACGAAGCAAAAAGCAACGTATTTTCGAAGTAACTCCGTTTATTCGAGTTGTACGAACCATAATGGAGTTGGCAATGATTCCAACAGTCGCATTCCATCCAAAGTTCGAACGGTCGAACGAGTTATATCGTCGTAGTCGTTTCGGAAGTTTAAACTTTGGGCAACGTAATATAATTCTGCTTATATTTGGTTTTAAGACAATGACGACATTTTTGTTCATTTTGTTAGTTAAATAAATTATTAATTCCGTAACTTCTGTATATTTTCGTGTCCATAACTCAGTTAAGTTTTGAATCATTAAAACAGGAGAAAACACTGCTACGTAGTCGGTGTATCTTCACAAAATATGTTTTAAAGCATTCCTTCAAAATGCAGTATTAAATTAAATACCAATATCCGGTCATTCAGTTAGCATTAATAGTGGCATTATTATCATGGACGAGATAATTGGGCCCATAAAAACTGTATTTAACAATAACATTTAAGTGATTTGCTGATATATTACAGCGTAAATTCAACACTAAAAACACAAGCTCAAAAGTACAGAAATCACTTTTCAGTTTAACACAACATACTGGCTGTCTCGTAAACCTTTTTAAAAACAAGTGCGCACCAAAATAAACAGATGCGCCGAATCAAGTCCGGTGCCGAAACGAAATCAAGTGATCGTATCTAGATGAAGTTTGGCCAACGAGATGCCATAATGAGGCCTCGCTAAATTCCTAGGCCGTCATTAGTGGGTCGGCGAGTTACGACCGGACGGCGACGAACGGCCGGACCGGCGCGAAATAGGCCGGTCAATATGGGAAAATGCCTGGTTGACGCACGCAACTCTCTCGATAAGAACGAAAGTACGCCTAATAATTGTACTTAAATACCGATCGGGAGGAAAATGGAAAATGTTGTGCGCCGTTGATTTTTTTCGCCACTTTCATTTTCCACCAAGCAATCTGTATGAAAATATTCGTACTGATTCATGTAAATGTTTTTGTCGTGATCTTTTGAGTGTAAGTTAGAGTCTATTTCTAACAACCAATAAAAGAAACTACAAACAAACGTGTTTGCATATTTATTCACGACCTTCGGAATTTTATCATACATATTTATTTGTAATAAGTTAATATTTAAAAAATACATAACCTTTGTGTTTCGTTAACTTAGATTTTAAAATTAATCTCAGGCACAACACAAAAGGTTGAACGTGGGGTCGCTGCATTTCATAGATACATTCAGAAGTCATTCATTTGTTTTCAGAATTAACTTAAGTTTTGCTTATGTGACTCAGCTCCTTATTTGTCTACATAATAAACAGCAATTTGTAATAAACATATAAAATTAATATGAATGGTACAAGTCTATTTAGGTAGGTGCGTTAAATACGAATTCTTAATATGATGTCATTCTTGCTACACGCCTACGTTTAAATCTGTCCTTACACTTCGCCCGACCAAAATGATCCTATTAAGCCACCCTTAAGCCCTCTACTGCGTTCAAATATACGCCTTAAGAGGTTAAGATAAGGATAAATTTAGGATGCCAAATTACCAATGTAGATCGCAAATCAGATAATAGTGTTGGCAACCATATTGAGTAGGTCTCAGAAAAAAATTTCGAGATTATCAATGTTTAAATATACAATTTCTGTTTCTATATACAATAATGTTCTTTAATGTTTTTGATAATATTTGCAATATTAGGGACTCAATTAGTAGAAAATATTCTTGATCTAGTCTTTCTTTTTGAACTAAAATGCAACAAGGAGTTTAGTTTGTCTTCAAGCTAAAAGCCAATAATCAATATGATGACAAAAATCTTATAACGTTTCTTCGGTAGTATAGTGGTCAGTATCCCCGCCTGTCACGCGGGAGACCGGGGTTCGATTCCCCGCCGGAGAGCCAGTGTGACGGGGCTCCTCGTCCGGCAGCACTATAGTCGCCGGGACGTCGGAACCGCCGCACTCGTTTAGTAGATAGGGAAATGAAATAAAAGTATCGTTCACAGGCGACTTGTTTATTTTGGTAGTAATAGAAATAAGGAACTGTAACAATATAAAAATACAAAGATATAGCAAAAGTCCTAGTTATAAATACTTAATCTAAATAATGAGTAAAAAAGTAGGTAGTTATGCTTACCCCATGTATCGGGTTCCTGATGCATATGAGACATATAATATTTACACAACTTTAGATAAAAAATGTAGTACAGTAGCGTTTAGCTTGCTGGTTTCTGTAAGATTACGTCAAAATGAGCTGAACAGGAATCGTGGAACGGAGAAAATTTGAATTTAGACAGAACAGATAAAAATATAATTTGATTACCATACAGTGAAACTACGGAGTTTCCAGCCATTATAGAGGTTTCATCCATCCATAAGGCTAGAACGAAATGGCATCGTTACAATAAAAACATATATTTAGTTCTTTAATGAGTGTCCTTAATAGAAATTTCCGCAATAACACGAGTACATAATGATAATTTCTTTTCCAAAAAGAAAGATTTCTGAAACTTTGTAGTAAAATCCTTATTGTAGCAACGTTCCTAAATCCCACTACTAAAAGTGAATACCTTACTAGAATATATTTCAGACATTTGTACGAAAGATAACAAAACTCAGTTTGGGATGCATTACCGAGATTAAATAGATTCCCGCAAGAAGTGAAGTGAATTCGAGATACGATTTTATGCTACGCTTACAACCAAATATCTTTTATTTATCCTATTCGAAAGGGATTTCGGAATACTACTCGTACATCAGTTACTTAGTTATAATATAGCTTACTTAGTTATAATGTGTAGTGAATAAACAAACTATAGCTGTAGTAAATTAATTTTGTAGCCTGTATTTAAGTCCATTATTGATAAGAATTGGATGTTGACTAAAGGTCAGTTGCACCAGATTTATTTAAATTCAAATAACTAGTTACCTACTTGATATATATTTTTGTAAGAATACCTACTTCATACTTGAGCACTTAAATTCGTTTCCGTAATAGTAGATTATTAACCAAGGGGATAAAGCAGTGTCTTCTGTCGCGGGTGACGATTTAAATCACGAGCGTAACGAAGGACTCGAGGTTTACTCCCGAGCGTAGCGAGGGTGTTAAAAACTTAAATCACGAGCGAAGCGAGGACGAGTCCTGAGTTTAAGACGAGTCCTGAGTGTAGCGAGGGATTTAAGTTCACCCAAGACTAAGACAGCTTTATCACCTAGGAAAATACTCTACTTTTCGTACCATTTGCGAAAAAATTAACACAATAATAATATAAGATGTATTTGAAGAAAACAAAAACGCGGCAAATTCCTAGACTAATATTTTTTTGTCGGAAAAGCAAAGGCATCAAGCTCATACGGCCTCGTCGGTTTTCGTAATTTTATTTAATAATCATAACTGCATAATAAATGGGATTCCTTTTTCAAAAAGATGTGTAATGCTTTATATACAAACTCAATGGTGTAAACACAGATGTAGTTCAGTATAAATTTCGGTAAGTATTCCAAATTTAAATCACATTCTCTCCCTAGAGGATGAATGAAATTCAGTACAATTTTCTTTCCCTGTTTTTAACAGATTAAAAATGACTATTGTTATGTTCGCTTTTTGTGGCATAGAATGTCACTTTTTTGAGCAAGTGGTACGAAAAATTTATTATCCATCATTACCCTGACTGCTTGAATATTTTTGGTTATGAAATAAATACCTTATTTAGACTCAAGCATTCTTGTAACAACTAAATTTAGTTACTAGCTTCTGCCCGCGGTTCCACCAGCGTGGTTCCCGTTCCCGTCGGAATATCGGAATAAAAGTAAAGTATAATAAAAAGCCTATGTTATTCTCCGCCCTTTTCTCTAGATCTATGACAAAAATCAAGTCAACTGGTTGCTAAGTTAGAGCGTCAAGAAAGGACAAACAAACACACTTTCGCATTTATTAGAATTATTAGGATAGGATTGGATTTTCATTAATCAGTTATTAAGAAACGCAAAGAACAGAACCTTATACTTACTTTATTTATTGTTGTTTTATTATACTCGTAGGTGTGATCGTCTACCTATGTGCCTTTACAAGTATCCCATACGTTTCAGTACAATTATTAGGTACAAATGCTATATTGAAATGAACAAAAAAAATACAGAATTATCTAGCTTTACCAGTCACCATTCCTCAATTGAGTCATCGACCCAAGAATAAGTCACTATTTGAAGTGATAGGTATAGAAAGTTGAACCACAGTACATGATAAAAGTTTAAGCAGTAACACTTCTACACTAATATTATAAAGAGGAAAGATTTGATTGTTCGTTTGTTCTGCCTGTTATGCCTTGAATAGGCTCTGAAACTACTGAACAGATAGTAGATAGCCTGGTTCTAAGGATAGGATACTTTTATCCCGATATTACCTCGGGAACGGAACCACGCGGGTGAAACAGCGAGCGGCCGCTTCTAATAAAGTAAAAAGTACGCACAAAATGGCGCACTCTCAATTGTCAAACCTATATGGAAGGTTGATTTATTATCGCGGGTTTCTCGTGGATTGTCGCGATAAGAGGAGTCGGTTTAAACACGACTGTTTAATTTATTTATTCTAACCATTATATTTACATTAGAGTGTGGTACTGTGTCTTACAAAAAAATACTCAAGTGTCTGTAGTATAATCAGTACATCACAAATCTCGTTATAACTGCCTATTGCATGTTTTAAGATGTTTCACCCGCAAGAAAATTAATGTGGCGCGTCCTCATATATGAAACCATATTTCCTTCAGCACTCTCATGAGTGCCAGAACTGAAAACTCTTCAGCTCCTTTGGATTTAGTTATACCAAAAAGGGCGGTTAGTTAAGAATTGAGATACTGGTAAGGTAATGAATTGTGGTTGAAGAAACCATCTTCGTATATAAATGGTTATGCATACGTTCCCCGACCGCCGACGGGTCATGGACGCTTAAAGCCCTTGAAAGCGATTAGGTCACGGCTACATTGCGTAAGAATAGCGGGATCCAATTACCGTAAACAGTCAAACATTTTTATTTAAATTAGTAATAAAATATGAGTCTTGATTATTTTCTTTTTGATCATTAGGTGTAATGAGCTACGTTCTCTAATAATTCAAAGTAATAATAAATTTGTAAACTTATAAATTGTAAAATCTCAAATAATTCTGGTTAATTCAATTATGAGACTACTGTTATTCCCCATTTCTTACGGGAAGTCAATTTTTACGAAGTTCCTAATTTTTTAGGCATAACTTTTCTTCAAATTCCATTATCGATGCTCTTACAGATTTAACTATACATATTTCGTTTATTTCAAAAGTAAGGTTTTTACCAAAAATAATTCTGTTGCTATAAGAACATCGTGGATCATAAGAATTTCCTTCTTATTCAAACCACAACACAAGAGAATCTTTGACTGCAGCTTTAAACTGGAATTTCATTCCTTTTGCTTCCACTGCAAATCTCTAAGCTTCATCACGTCCTTTTGTTTCAGGAGTTCAGATGTTCCATGTTTATCTATGAGTGCATTCATCTGTCTCGCTCCTCCCGTTATAGTGTTCGATCCTAAAATTAAGCCCCAATCGCATACGCCCGAGAGCGATCGTAAATCGTAACGAGTTCATGATTTATGCGCACAGCTATGCGCACACATATTTGGTACATCGAAAAAAAATATGCCCGCGGTTCTACTGGATTATCCTTTGAAGATTACACTCAACATTTATGGCGGTGTACCTACTGAGATAAATATTTGATTTCCACTTGCCACAACAATATTTGGCTTAGCCAAAACGAGTTTTTTTACCAACTGGACACGAAATACTAGACACACGTGTGTCCAGTATTTCGTATTTGTATTTGTATCACTTATTCACGTGTCCAGATGACGACATAATAAGTGATACTAATTTGACATTCGCCAACTGGACACACGAGTGTCCAGTCTCTTGTGTGCACTTGGTGGAAAACCAGCCAAAACTTTGGTAATAATGATGAAAGGTTGCCAAAAGACTGACGAATGTAAATAACGGATTTCTTCGACATACATACCTACTATGTAGGTATATACCTAATACCATACTTACATCGTATAATCCGGTTGCAGTAGGTAAGTCAAGTGCTTACAAATCTTGTTGCAAATAATAATATACGGTACTTAAGGTACTGTATTATGGAAACATGGTGTGTGAAGAACAGCTTTTTATATAGTATAATATTTATATAATATAAACGTTAGGTTGTAGCCACAAATAATACCTACGTGACATGCTAAGGAGTTTCTCTAGTTGCTACAAATATTCTTTTAATTGCGTATAATCCTCACAGATGATGGTACAAACCTTACAATCATCTGTGTTTACATTACCTAGTTTATTCAAGAAACATCGACGCTTTTACTGATTTTCTGATTTTTACAACCCTTTGCGAGTTCGTATGCAATTTAATATTTAAAGTAACTAGAGAAATTCTTGAGTTTGTCTGTAGGTATTTTTTTTGATATATAAAAATAAGTTTGGCGTAAATAAATAAATAAAAAAAGATCAACCTGCCACACCATGTTTTCATATTACTTACCTTTAGTCATTGTAAAGATTTGACAATAATTGGTTAACACTAGACAACGTAAAAACGGAGAGTAATTAATTTAAGACTTTCCTCGTCATAGAAAAAACACTTAAAAGCTTAAAAATGTTGCCCAACTCATGCTTCAGGATGCTATTGTTAAAATATATATATATATATACTATAAAAATATATAGACGACTACTTTTTCCCCGCACTGCAGTAACCCCCAATTATGAGGTTTTATAGTCAATTACATAGAAACGTTTCGTTATTGTGATTTTTCTCCAAACCAATACGGTCCCTCGTGTTTTACTATAACCATCACGGTGTATTTTATTTTCGTCTACGTTTCGTTTGTTCTTCCTGTTTGTGCTGTTATTTGTGGTTCCACCGAGATTTCAAGCTGTGGGGTATTTTTTTATAGATTATTATGTCTTTCCGACAAGTATTATGACTTAGTTATTGAAGAATTTTGGCTTAATTGGAAATGAATAATCATGAAGTCGTTAAATTGAAACTAGTTAAGTATAATTTCATTTATTGATTTGGACCACCATGGAAAATTGAACGAGATAGTTTTTTTAGTATTAATAAGGTTTCTTTTTTATTGATATTTATTCATTATTTTATGTGATTCCAATTACCAAGACACATTCAAGGAATGTGTAACTACTGTATGTATATATGTTCAGTTCAAAAATTTCCATGTCTTTTCTATCGAATTAACATACTTTGTAATTACTACTTATATCAAACTAGCTTCTGCCCATGGTTTCCCTTCCCATGAGAATATCAGGATTAAAGTAGCCTTTATTTCTCTCCGTCCTTTGAATTAACTCTATGGCAAAAATCAAGTCGATTGGTTGCTTAGTTAGGGCTTAAAGGAATGACAAACAAACACACTTTCGCATTTATAATATTAGTTAGGATTAGGTTTTTTTTTAAATGTTACCCAACATCACTCGTAAAATATTTACTCGGACTCATTTAAAAGTCGTGTAGTCGTTTCGTGTGTGTCGTGTAGTTGCCGTGTGGTGACGGCCTAAGAATACAAGTGTCACCACTTCCTTACATGCCTGGGATGACGTAAGAGTCGACTAAGAGGCTCGACGCATTGAACACCTGTGCGAGAGAAGGAAAACTTAAACCAAACCCGTCTAGCCAACGCCACAATAGGCGTGAGCTAGGAGAGGCCTATGCCCAGCAGTGGACGTCCACAGGCTGATGAAGGATGATTTAAAAGTCAGTTCATTGTAGCAAATTCCAACTGGCGACAAAACTATACAAAATCACAAAAATAGTTTGGTACAGACAGTTACAGATGTAAAATAACCATTTTTACGGTCCACGCTTAAAGCCTACACAATAATTTCAACAAAAACGCAACAGACTTCGCGACAAAGAGTCATTGTTAAAATCGATATTACCTCAACCCCTTTTTTGCATATTGCGTAATTTTACGACTTCCTCGTCTCAAGATTTTTAAATCACAATGCTTGAAACTGGAGCAAAAAAGGCCGTTACCTAGAAAGGGTTAAATATTGCGGTTAACTGTTAAACAATCGGTACAGTTATTGTGGAGGGTTTATGGTGTTGTAAATCATTTGGAAGGAAAAAAGTGACGTCACAAGTCGTAAAGACTTAACGGCCGATCAGCTGAGGTGTAGGTCGGCTCCGGTGACCCTGGATCTGCTTAGTGACGACTTGGCTGCATTAAAGTGGCCATTTTATATTTAATTAACTACCTTGGCCTATGTGCAAAGGTAGGTATATAATTTTAAGCTAGAAAAAAATTCATATCATATCTGCCAAAAATCTGCCAAGAAGCTACTCAGAACTTACTTTTAGATTGTGAAACAGGCCCTTAGTGAAAATTTTAATACAGGAGTATGATGTTTTTTCCGTAAGTCAAGATATTTAGTTTTTTCAATTAGTGGAAATTCAATTAAAATATCAAATGTACAACAAGGAAGTTCCTAGCTAGAGCTTTTTAGGGAGCGTTATTTTAAAAAGGCAATAAAATCACATATTGTAAAATATTTTTTTTGTATTTTTCATGTGCAATAAAGAGTATAATAAAAATATTTATAGATAACTAGTGGCGTCCTGCGGTTTCCCCCGCGTATTTCCCGTTCCCGTGGAAATATCAACACATCCTTTCTTAATGCTCGCCTACATCTTTAAAGGATCGTTGTGCAAAATTTCAGCGTAATCGGTTCAGCCGTGTGCTGTACGTTGTCCGTCAGTCAGTCACGGTATTATTTTATTAATAGGTCTAGATGAGTCCTTAAACCTATCACAAATCACAAACGCGATTCCCGAACAAAAGTCTACTAGTCGATCAGGAACTTCTTCGATTCTATATAAGTAAGGACATACGTTTTGTGTATCAAGCGAAAATACAGACCAAAAAAATCATTTTTATCTGATCCTGGCCAAAATACATAATAGGATTTTTTACTATTTTAAATGTTGGTATAGTAATAATAATAAATATTTGCTGCTATTGAACTATTATTGAATTCGTAATAGACGTTAACATAATTCATGCCTTAACGCTAATTACATATTTCTCTCACATTTTAAAATTTGCAGCAAAAAGTGAACACGCAACTTTTCAATCGATTATAGATTGACTATAAACAAACGGGAACTCATAGTGTGTGAATTAATAATATTATAATATAATAGCAAACTTTTTAAAAAGATACCTGACTGTTTCAGTATTCCTCCTCATCGTTATCGAAATAAGTTGTGTTTTAAATTAGTAAAAGGCGGACAAAAATTAAACCAACATTAGTCAGTTTATGAGACAAACATCAATACTGGTAGTACTTTATGACTAATACAGTAAGTAGTAGTAATGCCTGTATAATGGCATAATAATAACTTGTCTAAGAAAGAAGCCCTGAATCTAAATATACAAATAACTACTGGATCCCGTCAGGGCGACATGAAACGAGTTGATTTTTGCTAATATATTTACTTGTTTAAGAATTATCACTATGTCAATTAGCACTGTAAAATGCAAAATTAAAAAGTTATAACTACTGGATAATTTGATTTATCTCAAATAATTCGGGAATGTTATAAAACAAACTATCTAGAGCTTAATCTTATGGGTATTTTTGTTGCAAATAATATTTGAAACATAAAGCAAACACACAGATGAATATAAATAATAATAAAGAGTTGGCGAAAACGCGAGGTTGTTGGTTACAGTCTCCGTTCAGATTTAGCAGTTCTTACAAAATTATCTGTTTTTATCAACTCACCAATGGATGGATTAGTCATATTTTGTTAACTTTTCTATTCTTTGCATGAAAACTGCAATATAGGAGGTATTGTATTTTCATATTTTACAGGAGATCATTTTCAAGGTTTGGTTAGCAGTAGATAAAAATAAACTCAATTAAATTTCGTAGAAGTTTTTTTAATTTATAACAGATTTGTCCCTTACTTGTAGAAGTAACACACCATTATCAAAAACTACAAACCTTCATACAAAAAAAAAATCATTCAAACGTTTTAAGTTTGTACCTACAGTTTTAAATTGTAGGCAGACTCGAATTGTACAAATAATTTCGAAGCGAAATCTATTTTGAAAACTCTCAACCGGTTTCAAAGTTTCAAATAATTCCTGTACATACCATTATAGCTACTTCGCAAAATACATTCGGAGCGAATACCTACCGATAAAGAATGGGAGCGCGTCTTGGCTGATATCAGGATTTCGTAGAGATTTTTTTTTATTTTTTTTCGTGTTTTGTCCCTTATTAACACAAGTAACTAGCACCAATAGATTAAGGAAGAAAAAAGAAAATGAAATTCAATCGTTTTTAATTTGTTTTCATCCGTAGACTCAATTTGTAACACATAATTTCGAAGCGAAATTTTGATATCAGGATTTCGTAGACTTTTTTTTTTGTCGATTTGTCCCTTATCTACAGAAGTAACTACCAACAAAGTTATTAAGAAAGAAAAAAAAGGAAATGAAATTTAATCGTTTTAAATTTGTTTTCATCCGTAGACTCGATCTGTAGCAAATAATTTCGAAGCAACATCTTTTTTGATATCCGGATTTCGTAGACATTTCTTTATTTATTTGTCCCTTATCTGCACAAGTGACTACCAACAAATGATCAAGAAATAAAAAAGAAATTGAAATTTAATCGTTTTGACTTTGTTTTCATCCGTAGACTCAATTTGTAGTAAATAATTTCGAAGCAAAATCTGTTTTGAAAACTCAACCGGTTTCAAATAACTCCTGCACAGACCATACACTTCGGACAATACGTTCGGAGCGAATACCTACCGATAAAAAAAGGAAACGCGTCTTCGCTAATATCAGGCTTTCGAAGACGTTTCTTAATTTTTTTATAAAATGTTTTCCGTTACTTTCACAAGAAACTTAGCTACCAAATATTTTAGAAAAACTTACAAACCATGTAATAAAAAATTAAAATTAAATTCAATCGTTTTAACTTAGCGAGTACAGTTTTCATCGACTCTTCGATTTGTAGCAAATAATTTCGAAGCGAAATCTATTTTGAAAACTCAACCGGTTTCAAATAACTCCTGCACAGACCATATACTTCGCACAATACGTTCGGAGCGAATACCTACCGATAAAGAAATTGGAACACGTCTACTGATAACAGTCGCGATTTGCTACGCGTATTAAGCGCGATAAAGCGCTATAAAGTCGCGCCATTGTTGTTTAAATTGCTAATCAAAAGATCTCAATTGAAAACCGTTTTCAGTTATCTTGATTGAAAGGATAGCGGTGATGTGATATTAAATGTTCTGATTGTGAAGTTAGCTAATAGGATATCTTTGAGGTTTTTCTGGTCAATTTTTTTTATGTTTACTTCGAAAATGGCATTGTTATTCGTGATACTGTGCAGGGAAATGCTTGCTATGTCAAAATACATAAACGTATGGTGTACTTTTCTTGTAATATTGATGAGATAACAAAATAAATTAGCGTATAAGTATACATTTTATTTGACTAGATACTAAATAATTAAATATAGTTGATATATGTCTTTTATTTCTTGCATATAAAATTGTTGTACCTACGTGTAAAACAGTTTAAACAAAGTATTAGTATCAAAATGGAAACCAATGACTAATTTAAAGATTGGTTAAAATTGATATTCAAACTTAGTTTCCATTATTTATTGTATTTGTGAGTTTTTTTTAATTTAAAAGAACAAGTTTATTAATGATTGCTGCCATACGAGCGTTGATCGAGTGACCGTTCTCTAACCGTTTTGAACGAACTGCAAATCTGTGCTAACGTATCGCCATTAAAATCTGCCTATAAAACGTATTATGACTCCTTTTATCGGTAATGCATCAATAAAAGGCAGAGGTGTAACCGACCCGTATAAATTGGCAAACTAAACAATAGCCTATGCAGTTTCGCTCTACATTTGCACGCGGAAAGTTTTTTCTTGGCGAATACAAAATTCACGCTATTTAACACAGTTATGAAGAAACCACGCGCTAGCCAACACGTCTTTACTGTTTTAATTAAACTGTGCCCGAGTGCCTAATTTTGTTCTCACACTACTCATGCACGTGACTCAAGAAATCTTATAGTTCTCGAAAATCGTGAAGATGTCCTTCATTGTACGCGCCGCGCCTCGGTAAGTTGTACGCCGGCCTTTATGAGGAGCCGGTTTTTTCGTTACACCCAATGCCATCTGTCTATCCAATAGATAACAACTGTAGGCCTTTTGTACATGGGACGTGACAACACACAAAATACTCTACAACACGCACAGTTTTGTTTTGGGAGTGTGCGTGACGAACGCTACGCACACGAAAGCCTGCAATAGGTCGTAAAACAGCAATTGGGATGGTTCAGCCGTTCGCCGCGCGGTGGCGCTATTTCGATGGTTCGTATCTAAATTTAGTCAAAGATGCGCGTGGCGCCACTGTGCTGCGGGATTTCGGGGTGCCATTCCTATAAGAATCTCCCCTTATCTACCTTGATGCTTATTCGTGAATCTAGTAAGACAGATTACTTACCAGAGTTTTTGAGACAGGATTGGAATTCCACCATGAATTTGATTTGAAATAAAAAAATCTCACTAAAGATTTTTGATTTAGCTTTCATTACTTATCTAGTTATTATACAAGCCAATACTAATATTTATAGCGTTTTTGATTTTATAATGTTTTGTCCATTTTAGAATCAAATACGTTATAAATATTAGCTGAAAAGTTATTTTTTTAACATCATGCTTGTCCGTTCTTTTTAAACATGATCCGACCCAATAAGATTTTCAACTTATTTAAAAATTATATGAATGGGTGTATTTTAATATATAATTTGCTAACTGGACACCGGTGTCCAGAGAACAATGGAGTATCTATTGTGTCTGGGCCGGGGCCTGAGCGGTTAAAATAACATCAAATTGCTCTAATCTGCAAGAGTAGGTATTCTACGCTAGTTTTTTTTTATACTTTAACTCCTGAAGTTTTTTTCCTTTTGCCTATATCTAAAAAGGTACTTAACTCTATTTCAGATATTTTAAGATATTTTAGTTATTTACAGTCCTCTATTAAAGTCTTTAACATATCTTCTACTTTAAGTGGGCTTGGTTCTATTGAACTATTTTCTGTCTCACAAGAATTTACAAAAAAAGCTCTTTCCTTATCGTAAAGCCAATAAATCATAACCAGGATAAGTTTGTCGGCGTCATTACCATCTACTTTTACAAATATGACATCGTTATGGTGGTTATGGATTTATGAGTGACGGCCATTTCAACACATAAATTAGTCAGTTCCTGATAAAAAAAATACATTTGGAGATTAGATTGAAATGAAATTGAATTGAATTGAAATGAAAATCATCTACGAGTTGATAAAAGTATTTATTTTTTATTATATTTAATCTAGAACAATGTTTTTACTAATTTCTATTGTGTGGGATTGTTTTATAAAAGTACCTACCTATAATAAAAAATTACCTCAGGGAGAAGCAAAAACTACAGTTACTACAGTCTTGTTTATATTAGAATATATTTAGTTGAGCTTTAATTTTTAAAGTTAGTGTTTTATAAAAATAGTGTATTTTTAGTAAACGACAAAAATATCTGACTTTAAAGATAAAAGATCATACATTAGGTACCTTATGAATGATGATTAATAAGTAGGTTGGTGTTGGATATTGTCTCTTAAAAAAAATGTTTGCTTGACTAAGGAAAAAACTCAGACTTTCATATGAAACTTCGTCCACCGAAACATCCTATCAAAGGGCCCAATTTTTGCTCAAGATTAGCGAAACTCATCTTTTTTACATCCCTATTTTAAAGTAACTCTAGCAGAAAGTTCGAGCAAGTTTCGCGTCGTAGGAGGCGAAACACCGATAGTCACCCCCCTCTCATCTAACTTGTACCATTAGGGGGGGTACCATTCGTTCCAATTTCAAATTTGAAGCGAACATCCCGCACCGCAGCGGATTGAGTCGGGAACGATAAAATGGATTCAGTAGGCGTGTGTTCTGCGTATGTGATTGTCTTGGGAGCTTATTGCATGGATTATTTGACACGTAATTTGCTGAGAATTTGTTTCACAGATTAAATTTAAATTGCGCTATCTATTTTCGGTGCAGTTTAATTAATCCCGGCTGAAAGAAGCCAGCGCCGGTAAAACATTTATATAAAAAAAGTTTGGTTAACGAACCTTATTGTTCGCAAATTTATTATTCAAACCTTACTTAAAACTTCTGTTTTTTTTTAATGACCTTTGTTTCAGTGATATGTTAATTGCGTTCCTGTCTCGTTATTTTTTAAATACCCAAACTTTTTGCTCGAAGCCTTTTAAACCAACCTCTTATGTTTAGAAAATATATCACAATTTGTCATATTATAACAAATAGAAAACGAATTTTCGAAGGATAATTCTAATTCGCATTGCAGTATGAATAACCAAACTTTTTTGTTCGCAACTTTGTTAATAACGAAACTTCTTCTGATTTAAGAACTAATGTAACAAGTAGCGTATAACTTCATTATAATAAAATGGTTGTATGTAATTTTATTGCAGTAATTGAATTAACTCACTTCACAACTATAAAACGATTAAAAAATACTAAGTTCTACCGTAAACATAACGGAGTCACATTCAGTCAATTAGAACTCAATAAAGTTGAAATTGGAGTACCTATATAAAATTTATCACCGTCTTTATGACTTCATTATAATGCTGTATCAATAAAATCATCAGTCGACTTTTTATTGACCTTTTTTGGAAATAAAATCGTCTTTGACATCTAAAAGTTTTAGAGGCTGCCAGGTGTCGGTTTTTCCTTTTATTATTGGCTAAGCTAGGAATCGTTGTACTTGATGACTAAAAAATAATAGGTACCCATAATAAAATACTGGACAAGCGTGAGTTTCATCGAGGTTACGTGCTAATATTATCAATTCAAATGATTGTTAGTTTGTTTCTTTATTACATTTTCACGCTAAAACTATTTAACGGATTTGGATAAAACTTGGCACAGATATAGTTGATAGCTTGAACTGAAACATAGAATACCTAGTTTTTATCCCGATATTCCCATGGAACCGTTGACACCACACGCAGCCGCTAGAATAAAAATATTTTTAGACGTACTTGCAATACAACATACTTTTGCAAATCGATGATTTAGGTATATTGATATTACTGGAAGTAATATCAATATACCTAAATCATCGATTAGATTCGATCATACGTAGAATATAGTTTAGAAATTAATATTTGTAAAGGTATCTCATAATCAGTCCTCACAATTTGCAAGTGTTTTTTTGTTATTCTCCCCTTTTTGCTGAAATCGGCAAGAATATAATTCCGCTTCGTAAGCAGAAGATAACATACAATCAGAATGTGTTGTCTCGGCCTAATGCCCTGTGAATATTAACCTAATACCGAACCCTCGAGATACTCGTATATGAGGAAATTGATATTTTTTGTTCATTTTAACATGAATGCATGAAAATCGCTTCTGCTTGCTTGTTTTTTGGAGTGTGGGAGAGATATTTTTTACTTGTTACGACTCTGCTTGGGTTAATTTTATAAGTAAGGTAAGTGTAATTGTATTATGTAAATATTATAATAAGTATCAGCAATCATAGGGTCGGTATGCAACGTATGTGAAATATAAAATTAAATACACATTAATTTTGTAAATCTACGTATATCGGAAAAAACATAAACGGCTAAATTATGAATGAGTATTAAGTTTTTTTTTTTTTTGATAATGAAACCTTGACATTTTTTATCCTAAATCACTTAAAAACGTAGGATTTATAAATCTTCCTTGCAAAAAGCGTCACAGCGATGAAAATTTCAAAAAGTAATTATTTTTAAAGATAAACTTTTTTATTTATCAATCTACCTTGGTAACCGTTTACTTCAATCATTGTTGTAACTAATTTCCAATTGCTCGGGAACCATGATTGGTATTGGCCAGAAATATCCTTCCATTTAATATCAAACTTTCTCCGACACGTGTTTTGCCAAGACAAAGTTCCGTCACAAATATTGACTGGCTGTGTGCGTATAGGGCACACATGGAGAATGTAATATCAAGCAATATGTGAATAGAGTCGTCCAATTTGTGAGAAAACACCGCCCCGGTCTACAGATGACTTGTCACTGTTTGTATTGTTTTTGGTACTGATATGTGTTGTGTGTAGGGGCCTTATTGTGTCGTGACTTGGATTATGATATGGAAGTGTCACGCCTACGAATTGTATTTTATTCAAGGAGGTTTTATTCTTGTAATGAGAAGAAAATGCTGTTAAGGACCATTAGTCATTGTAGCGATCAATTGTTTATTTAGCTATACTTTTAGAATATAAACCTATACAGGGTGGAAAAAATCTATGGGCTCTGGAGGCGAACTACCTTAAATTCATTAGTTAGCTCATTTTAGTGAAAGGAAACATTCCTTTATTTTCTAAAAGAAACAAAACTGCATTCAAAGATTTTTGCAATTTTTTCAAAAGAACGTTCAATAGTGCTTTATCCGTATCATTGAGTTTTCATGTGTTTCCTTTAATGTAATTTACTATGTTTGTTATAGAGAGTAGTTCCTTTTGATTGACCCTATCGATAGATGGCATAAAGTACAGGATGTTTTTTTTTTACAGATTTTAGCTTGTTCGATTCCTGGGTAAAAAATAAAGGAATGTTTTCTTTCAGTAAAATAAGTGAACTAAAGGATTTCAGGTAGTTCCCCTCCAGGGCCCGTAGATTTTTTCCACCCTGTATAATCTTCAAACCTCCACGTAAACATACCGTAATCTTTCATTATCAGTGCAAATAAGTGAAAGCCAAATTATTGTTTCTTTTCTCTTTGATACAAAATATACAATTGCTTTTAGTTATATATTGTAGGTATTATATTTCATAATAAATTTATACCTTACCAACTAAATAGTTTCACTTCATACGTAGTTTCATAAGTATGAGGGAGTGCTGTGTGACAGCAATATTGTCAGAAATTCCATAAAGTTCTTAATTAAATGGAGCCAATTCACTTGTCGTGATGGAACGGAATGACCAGCGACGAACGACCTCCGGACGCCATCGCATTGCAACAATGTTCACAATCATAATACATGTCCAATATGTACTAATAGTTTACAACTCATTTAGTTAACAGAAGTTAAATTTATCGTAGAAACGTTTTATTGTTTTTTTTTGTACGTCAACCTCTGAAACTCCAGTTCTGATATAATACAATATTATGATAAATTTTGATTAGGTACCTTGTATCTTCTGGGAAAGGCTCTACCTACTACACAATAATGAAACCAAAAACTTGTAGCTTAACTTATTAAAAATCAAAATAAAATTTATTATTGTTTTCATAATAAATATTCTTGCGTCGTCGATCGAACCCTCAAACACCTATGTATTGGTAATACATATAGTACCACATGTCATTTTAATTAAATTTTAACATAAAAAAACTATAAACAAATCCATCATTATTTGTATTTTTTCAACAAGTTTTTATCCAACATTGCAAAAAAAGAACTAATGTCTTAAAAATATAGAATACTTCTGAGTTAGTATTAATTAAGTAGCTTAAACAAACAGCAGATGTTTCTTTAATAATATATTCTAATTAATTGTAACTATAAATGCTCATTAGGAAACAGTAAAACAGCGGATATTTAAATAGTTCTTAATTTGTGATTAACCTTAGGTATGTTTGTTTAAGTTTTATTTTTTTACTGTCATTATTAAATTATTGATTGTGATAACAAGTAAACATACATACAGATTTATTTATTTTGGTCTGTGTAAATTTATATTATGCAATGTTTCTCTTTACCCACGTATAGAGAAATATTTCGGAATAAAACACAACTTTATATGTATCGCGTAGGACGCGCTTTCGCGGTTTTCAGACGTCACAGTCTTGCAAAATGTATTGCTGCTTTTGTAGGGTTGACACATCATAACGACAGTATTTTTATTTATTTAATATAAATAAACACTAAATAAATATAACTGGTAAAGAGTACCTACTTCTCAAACTGATATAGGCTCATTTTTGTGAAGGTTGAAAAATAAATTAATTTTATACATATTTATTGTTTTCATTATTTCCTAATATATTTAAAACTTACAATTAAAAATGCATTAACCATTGTTTGTTTAATTAACAGCCTTATCTAAATAAGCAAATTAAATAAAATAAATTTGAGATAACTACACACTTCGATCTTTTATATATAATTTAGTATATTGGTACTAACGTCGAGAATGATGACAATAAAAAACCGATGTTTTGGAAGTGGTAGACTTTCAAATTGATCTGGTTTAGGAACTTCATGTGATGTTGGGTACACTTATGATTTAAATCCATAAATAGATCAAACATTTGTAAGACACACAATTTTACCTACTATTTTAGGTCATGTTACATCATTGTCTAAAATGCAATATAAATTTTGTCCATAATCAAAAATTGGAAATGTATTAAGGTATAAGTAGAAACCCTACAGCTTCGTGAAATTTGTATCAGAATGAAGGTTCGGAGACAGTTTAGCGGCTTCTCCTCGGGAACTTCAATATTATGGTGTCCTCGTCAGCTGCGATGGGGGACGCTTGTTATTTTTACTGGAAAATTATACTTTCAACGTGGAACCGCCCGCCAGATTTAGGTATAAGTTTCTTTCAAGATTCAGAAATATTTACTTGCATCAAGATGTTATTGGATTCTCGTTTGAGAATTTCAACCTGTATATACCTGTGTACCTCAATTTTGGTATTATAACCTACTTCACGTTTGTTTTTTTTAACTTTTTCATAGTCAAAACTAATTTCCTAACTGGTCAAAACAACGGGAGGCACGCTTCGCCGTTAGCTCGCTCGATCAACTCACGCTTTGATTGGATCATACAAAAGCGAACAATAATTAATTATGATCTTTCCATTAACCAGTCAACATCAACAACTCCTTTAGGTAATATGTTTTTTCAATAAGGGCTTTGACCGATACTACAAGTATTTTTAATCGGAAATAGGTTCTGACTGTAACAGTAAGCTTATAGCTACCCAAGTTATCGAATGCAACAACGTTGATTTCATAAATTGTTTACTTATCCCGGGCGTAGCGTGCAATGCCTCAATATTGCTGGCCCGATCCCGTGTGTCGCGGTATTTTGCCAAAACAATATTTTATCTTAACATCATGGGTCGGAGACACGATCCTTCGGTTTATTTTAGGCAAACTTGCCCTCCAGTTCAACTGAGTTCATACATATTTTAACTAACTCTGTGTACCTACCTACGTTTGCTTGAAATTGTGATAGGGAGAAAAAGTTTCGCACTTGAAATGAGAAACAGTTTCTGGTAAAAAGGTTGTAAAAAAAGGTTGACTTAGAGCTTTTTAAAAAAATACATACAATCCGACTTAGAATATTGAATTATTTATAATATCTTCTTTGCAAGTACAATTGACAAATGTTTAAGTAGGTATATCGTATACCTAACCTACCTAAAGATTTATAAAAGTTTTGACTCTCTTGCTTTACTTTTATCGTTAACGTTGAGCGCTTTCTCAGCACGTAGGTACGTAATAATTAATAGATAAATGTCAAGTTACTATTTTTATAATGCATCGGAACCATACGTTAAAAAAGAAAACTCGATATTTGAATTTCAATTCCAGAGATTTAGTTTTTGCTTGTGTAAGATCTTAGAGCACCCGTGTATATAATCGAAACGAGTTATCACAATTTATTTTCAACTACAAGCTTCCGCCCGCGGTTTCATCCGCGTGGTTCCCGCGGGAATATTGGGGAAAAATCTCGAACTCACACTTGAGTGGTTCCGTCTATCACCCAAGGTTGCCTGGAAGAGATTGCTATGTAGCAATAAGGCCGCCTATTGTGTGTTCCTCTTCTTTATCATTCTCTGTATGTGTTCGTTTTAGTATCGTGTACAATAAAGTTTCTACTATAATTATTATTATATTAAATACACCTACCCAAAATGCCACTATAGTTTTTCGTCTGCAAAAATAACTGTGTTTTTAATAGTGTATGAATGACAAAGTTGTATTGAAAATGTAGTAATGTAATGTAAGAAAATGTGCTATAGCTCTGAAACTGCTAAATATATTTCGTTCAAACTAATTTTCGTTGAAAGTTTTTATAAATGTTACTATCCGCCCTTTCAGCTAACCCTACGCAAAAACCAAGTCGATTGGTTGCTTAATTACAAACAAACACACATTTATAATAATAGTTAGGATTAAGATGAAAAGATCTTTCCAAGATGTAAATTTAAAAAGTGTTCAACTATTTTATTTTCGTACTACAGTAGGTATAATAAGGCAGTAGCGAGGTCCACACCACAAATTCGAACAAAGGTCTCGTGGTGTTTCAGCTCCCTCGGGCGAACTTTGCCCGCGCTGGTCGGTAACTAAAAACCCGGACTTCGTTCCGCTCTGAGTAGAGAGAATGCGGTCTTTAGGGTGTGGGCATAGTGGGGAGCGTGAGCGTTTTAAAAAAATAATGATAACTACGATAATATGATTTGGAACAAGGTAAGAAGTTCTTGGGATTTGTAAGCGGTCAGCGGGACCGTCTCCCACATTCATTGTAATGTTAAATACTTTATAAAATAACCATCTATTCATCTTCTACGAAAATCAGGCTATCTAATGCTAAAATAATAAATTATAAATCCATCTAGAAGTTTTAGGTAGGTATGCGCGTGTTAGAAATAATCATTATTGTAATGACTTGCGACTTTTACTGTTCATATTGCTTACGAATGAAAATTTATAAAGTTCAAGAAGAACTTCTTACCTGTAATTTCATTAAAAGTCCTTAACCAAACAAACGAAAAGAAATAATAACAATTCTTTAACAATTGCTTCGCTTAATAAATTAGGCTAATAAAACGCTACCTGTGCATTGTCATTGTTTTTTATATTTTCAATACAGAAAGTGAAATCTCTAAAAAGGTGTTACATTTTTTATTGAAAAGGAAAGTTGTTACACAATTCTTTCATTGTCATTGAATTGTTTGTTTTGGTAGCACGTCTATTGTTGGTTTGGTAAAACTTGTAAAGAACTAAACAAAGAAAGACAATACATTTTAAAATGTTGTCGGAAGTCTGATGGAGGTTTGAATGGACCAAAGTAGTCCGATGCGTTCAGGAAATTTAGTTATAAACAACACTTGTTTGAGATATTTATCAACGATGGTCAACTTTTTTTTTACCAATATGTTAGTTGATCTTTTTCGTTAAACTCGATTCAAAATTCTATTATTTTAGTTTAAACAAAAAAGTTTTGATACCTTAACATTCTATATAATTTTCTAGGATATATAGCATTAACCTAACCTTTAATAGTCAAAACGAATGGTGTATCATTACCGTTTTTACAAAGAAGTTACATATTTTTTAAACACATCACAGGCAGCATAAAATCAAACAGTGAAGATATCTTCTTCAAACAATTTTACGCAATTTATAATTTTAAAGTTTTTGCATTTTCAATGCCATTTTTATACTTATGATAAAATTTTAATAGAAAAATATTGCAAAAGATCGCCTCGGCCACAAGTTATTCTCAGACAGAACTCGAACCTTTGGGTATCCAGCCCACTGTTCTAACCACTGAGCTACCGAGCCTTGCATTGCTTGCCTTGCCTTGCCTTGCGCAGTGGGCCGAGTCGATTTTTTCCAATACTTTCCTATTAAAAATGTATCATAATTTTACACAAGTCAAACAACATTACAAAATGATTCTGATTTGTCTACTATATTTTATGTTCTTTTAAATAAGCACAATTGAGCCCCTAACGAAAATGGTCATCATTGCTATACGAGCAAACTTGTCAACAACTGTACGTTGACAAGTTTGCTCGTATAGCAATGATACGAGCAAACTTGTCAACGTACAGTTGGCCGCGTAACCACGCGCACGAAGACTTCATTACCTCTAGGTGAATGCAGGTGCTTGAAACTTGTTTCGTGAAAACTCCGTTTACAACACACCAAGGCTAGTTAAAAGGTGGAAAACAATGATAAATTGTGAACTTATTCGCCATGAAAATTTGGTATTAAATTACTGCATTTAATTTGGAAATAAAGAGGCTTAGTTGGAGGCTCACTTTTGCTTATCATTGCACCAACTTAACTGGTTAGATAGATATTTAGATCTTACCAAACGGGCCATTGGTATTGTTTTTCAGCAACAACGGGGATGTAGCTATATAGTATCCATAAAAATATACCGTGTATTTTTACTTTGTGCCCAAAGTTAAAGGGGAGAGTGTGTTAGGTACGTGTTTAGAACAAAAAAATATAAAAAAAAAAATTTTCTTTCGAATGTTTTTTTTATTTAATTCATTTTATTTAGATATTAAAACTACCTAAGCAATGAAAAATAAACTGAAAATAATGTTTTTAATAATAATAATACTTAACTATTGAGCGCGCACTATGTTCGATTCGTCGATATCAGATGATTGCGGCGGGGCGCTACGATGAAAAATGTTGCCTAATGTTGGTTTACACACATTACTCAATCTCCCCCTTAAATTTGGGCACATAAAATAAAAGCACCCTGTATAACCATGAATTTTTACTGGGCAGTGTTAAAGTAATATTGTGACAGAGGTTCCAAGATGCCAACGAAAATCAATTGCACGTTACTATTGTACACAGTGTTACGATAATTTTTGTTATGACGTCAACAGTGTACGATTAGTGGCCAAGCAGTTATTCAAGTTTGAAAATGTCATTATTATTAGTATTAATACGAACACGAAACGGATTTTTTTTCAGCTATTTTTGGACCAATTTGTCTGATCTTCTTAGAACAAATGAGTTCCTGATGAAAATCGCTGTCGCCTATGCCTAGGATTCCGATTTAAACAGAACACTGCTATACGAGCAAACTTGTTAGCAGACTAACGCAACGTACAGTTGGCAGCATAACCGCGCGTACGAAGATTTCATTACCTCCAGCTGAATGCAGGTGCCTGAAACTTGGTCCGTTTCTAACACCTTTTGTTTATTCATCTAATTTTATTTTCATGATGGCTAGTTTAAAAGTGGAAAAAAACTAAGATGAATTGTGAACTTATTCGCTACGAAAAGTTGGTATATACGAGTATTATATATTACTATATTATTATACTCTTTATTGCACTAGAAAATACATTTACAGAATAAATTTGAGACATAATATGTACAAAGGTGGACTTACTGCATTTATTTTTATAGGAGGCCAAAGCTCACTTTTGGTCATCATTGCACCAATTTAGCTGGTTAGATAGATATTTAAATACCTTCCAAATGGTCCATCGGTGTTGTTTTTCAGCAACAACGGTGATGTAGCTTTATTGTATCCATAATAATATAACCATAAATTTTTACTATGCAATCTTAAAGTAATATTGTAACAGAGGTTCTACAAGCAGCGTCAAAAAAGTAAATGTGTCGGGTGTGTGAAGTACACAGACAGGTTACGAAAAAGTAATTAGATAGTACAATACTGCGCCCTTACCTCCAGACATTATCGCGATATTGGCACAACGCCGTCTTTTAATTAGAAGACTGAGTTGTACCATTTGTAAATACACTGCATATAGCAACATCTCTCTTATAATATTACTTCAGTATTGCTTTAATTCACAAACCCGTGAAGTACACAGACAGTTTACGAAAAAGTATTGCTTTAATTAGTGCCTTAGGTAGGTAATACCTACTGCGTCACGACGATATAAGGTAAACACTCCGATGTGTCAGTATAAGATTTTTTCAGCCACGTCTGACGCTTAGCCAGCTTAGACGCTTGGTGTCTTTTTAACAATAATGAATGTATTTTTCTTTCTTATTTTAACCTAAATATATTCTGCATCCAAACTTATCAATGCTCTGATCGAAGTAGGTACATATTTTTTTTAAAAAAACGGCACAAATACAACTAACCTCAATTCTTAAAAGTAAGTAAAGCTGTGTCATCACAACACTATTCTGATTATTTTCTTACAAACGAATTTACTCATCGGACATTGACTAAGTAGCTAATCTCAATACATCGGAAAATAGTGTTTCTGGGCGACCGTCTGTCTGTACCATTATGTAAATGTATGTTTTAATCTTAGAGACAATAGGAGGAGCCTAATAGGCCCCGGAATGCTATGCAAGTCACGACTAAACCCAATATTTGTTCCTTGGTGTAGCAGTCATATTTCACGTTTAGGTAACGAAAAACTTGCCTAATCTTGTGACTTTATAAAAATGTATAAAAGTTTGAATCCTGTATTTTTTATTATATTGTCTAATTGCTGCTGAAATGTAATGTGTTACTAGTACCTAACCTATACTAGAAAAAAGAAGATCTCATATTTTCGTAATGAAATATCACAACACTGAAAGACTGTATTAATATAATTTTTGTAGAAATATGAAACTGATGGATCTATCTATAATAATAATGAAACTAATTATTATAATAATTCTTATCGTCAATTCCCAAATAAAACAAACTTGAATTCCTTATCAAAATGTTTATTTTGTTTGAAAATCTAAAACAATTTTAAAATATACAAATTCTGCAAAACTTTCAGTTATTTCGGCAAAGTAACATTCCCCCACATAACCGCGACTCAGCAACACATTGTATCGACTATCTGGAATCGAGTCCACTTTCGTATGCTCCGCATCAGACCCTGGAACAAAGAGATTGATTTCATTAACATATTTGATATTCCAATTTGTATTCCCGGAGTTTGTTTAGTTCATTCTCTTACTGGCGTCGTCCGACCGTCTATAAGTTTCTCAGGGTGAACTCCTTGGTCCCGAATTATGTAAGTGCAATATGCTTTCAATAATTCACGAGTGAATAAGTTTTGAAATTTTAGAGAAAAACCGTTTTGTTTCGCGCAGTAAAAATTTACATGTGCTGTAAAACCTTTAGTCTTCTATTTTGTATCTTTAGTCTTTCTGTAGTTTAGCTTTTACATATTAAATCTTGTTTGACTATGATACAAAGTTCCATTGACCAGTCTTGTTAGTTACATATTTCATAAGCCTTTTAAATATTTAACGAATCTCACTCTTTATTTTAAGACCCTCTTTTATAAAAAAAGCATGTAAATATTTTTTTACAATTACTCCTTATGATTTTGATAAAGTTCTATAGTCTATAAAAATGAAAACCATTTTGCAATAACAACTAATGCGGAAAAATACTTTGCACCATATTTACACAAGTGTCACAGAGTAGAATTATTCAAAACAAAAAATAAGAAATATCCAGAAGATTAAGAAGCTGAGTGCGATGTGTTTACAGTGGCTTTTCCTTAATAAACTACAGAGATGTTAACTGTTGCCGATTCCCATGCAAATGACACAACTCTTGCTCTTGTAAATTACAATATTTTCGACTCCGAATAAGCTGAGAGAATTATCACAAGATTTTTCACCCCCTATTTGCATTAATTCCGTTTGTTTTTATATGCAAATCGTTATAGCATGCTGTGAAAATTCGCGGAAGATAAGCATAAGAATCATTGTTTTTCTTAACTCGTTTATTTGTAAATCCTCTGTTGTTTCAAGGAATTGTTGAAAATTTTAATTTTCAAACACTGTGTTTATTTGCATAGGTACACAGTGCTTCAAATTTTAATATACTTTAGAAAATTTTAAACGTCATTTTTATACATTTTACGTTAGGTACACCTAATACCTATATTGCTCCCATACGAGTTGAAGGAGATTTTTTTTTTTTGCTTGCAACAATAAAATTCTTGTATAAAGTATAAATAATTTTATAACTCTATCCACCAATAAAATGAATTGTGTCAAAAGTCAATACTTAGTCAATATTTGTAGGTATTTAGCCCAACTCATAACCACGTCATACAAAAATATATTTGGAACTAAACCCAACGTTCTAGCAGTGAACAACAAAGGCGAAATTAGCATAGTATTCGAAGCATGCTCTTATAAGCCTACTTCTTATATAATTCTCCAAGGTAACGTATATTCGGGCCTTGACCTAGTATAGTAATTCATAATTGTATGTCTACGAAACTACTATGCGAAACTTCTTAGTAACCGTGTTCAAGAAATTATATAGAACATTTAGGAATTTTTGAGTCCTTGCCACTAAAAATCTATGGGCCCTGGAAGGGAATTACCTTAAATCCCCTAGTTAGCCCATTTTACTGAAAGGAAACATTTCTTTAATAAAAAAAAAACAAATCTGCATTCAAAGATTTTTGTAAATTTTTCAAAAGAGCCTTGAATAAAAATGCTTTATCCGTTTCTTTATCCCATTGAGTTTATAAGTTGAGTGTGTGTTTTCTTTAATTTAATTTACTATATTTGTTAGAGAGAGTTGATCCTTTTGATTGACTCTATCGATTGATGGTATAAAAGTACAGAATTTAGCTGGTTCGATTCCTGGGTGTGGGAAGCGTATCTTTCAAAATGTTTCAATGCAGTTGTGTTTCTTAAAAAAATAAAGGATTCCTTACAATAAAATGAGCTAACTAATGGATTTAAGGTAGTTCCCCTCCAGTGGCCAAAAAACTTAATAAAAGCGCTACTTTTTTGTTTTGATATGCTTTTCAAACCTCACTTTTTACAAAGCTACTTATTAATTGTACATACAACTAGCGGCCGCTCGTGGTTTCACCTGCGAGGTTCCCGTTCCCGTGGGAATATCGGGATATCCTATGTTCATAACCAGGCTATCTACTATCTGTGTACCAAATTTCATCCAAATCCGTTTAAAGTTTTTAGTTTATTCGTTGCAAACAAACAAAGAACTAAATCTTTCCTCTTTATAATATTAGTATAGATATAAATTTAGGTATACCTACTATTAATTTTATATTTAATGTATATTATTAATTGTACAATACTTACAAATAAAGAAAATGTCATAGCAGACTTAGGGCACACGTGCACTACTAAAAACGCTAGAAGATACACATTTATGAAAGATGTGATTATAAACAAAATATACATAATATTATGTAGACAAGGCAATTTAGTGTTCTAAGCTTTAATCGAATTAAAATTCGCACCAGGCAGTCGCCAAACTACAGACTTCGTGAAGCTAATTTATATTTAGTTGAATAACAAAATTAACATTATTTAATTATTCTTATTTAACCTATTCGGAAGAGAACCTTCTTGAAATAGTTAATTGGCAAAACAATATTCATAAAAATTCATGGAACCACAACTAATAGATCATTACTATGATTATTTTTACTTCTATTGAGACTAATTAGTAGTACTACAGAATTAATTAAAATTTTACAACAGAAATCGTTTTTGCTTTATGAAATAAAAACAAAAAAAATTTTTGTTCTGATAATTTTATAATAGTTTATTGACATAATAATTGATCATCATCGGCCATTTTGTTATGAAAGAGTAACAAACAAACAAAGAAACAAACTGACATACTTTTGCAATAATAATGTAAGTAGGAGTAGATACGTACTCAATACTAGAAAAAACAACTTGACTTACTACGATACTCGGACTTATAATTAGATGCAGTAAAATGACAGCTCCTCCTCCATTCTTAATTAATGGCGTGCTCGCGTTAAATACGCGAATTTTGCCAATGTCAAGTAAATATATTTTGTAATATATAGAAATTGTACGATAGATTGAGTTAAAAATGGAGCCTCACAACACTTGTTATTACGAAAAGAACTCGGGTGAAACTCCTGACAGCTCTTTCTGACAAAGTAAAAATAGTGACGTAATAAAATACTCATTTGTTCAATTGACATTCAGTTTAAAATTGGTAATGATATTATAAAAATTGGTTGATATTCAATTTACTATTAGGCATGTAAACTGTACGTTTTAACTATGAAATCAAATGAAATCTATAACGGCCGGTTTCAATCATCTATCCCTAACAAGAGATAAGCCTATCTTAGTTACGTTACTTAGCAATCGCTGCTATTTTGGGTTATTTTGGGCTGAATAACAAAAATATCTAGGCAACAAAACTCTAGTAAGCCTATCTCTTACTGTGGATAGGCTATTGAAATCGACCGTTAATCAGTTCGATCTGATCCGAAACTCAGATGGATCGATACTATGCAATACGATTCACTCGATATTTGTATCGATACAATAGCATTCGATCCGTTGGCGGATCGATACAAATGCACGGAGTATCGCATCGAAAAAAACTTAAGATAGTTGTCTTTAAGTTAGAAGTACACAAAATATTAACACAAAATCAGTAGCAGGAATGTCTGTGCCCTTTGAACGTCGTTTCTTGTTGGGCAATCATACATTAAACGAAATCGTAATCGCTTGAATCCGGAGCGGTTATAAGAAATACTGTTTTTGTGTACTTTAAAAGTTTAAGATTGGCAAAATTTTAAAATAGTTAAGTTTCTGATTTGACTATTAAGTTATATTTCGATGAGTTGAATCAACATCTTTTAATTCTTAAAAAACTTGATTCAATATTAGATCGATTCCAAAAATCGTACCTAGTCGATAGGATCAATACATTGTATAACAATCGATTGCGATCCAGAATATCGATACGAGGCACCCGGATCGGTAATTACCTACATCACCAGTAGCGTAGTGTTTTCTTCACGAGCAACATGGAATATTTTACCTATAGCAGAGTTTTATTTTTATCAATATGCTACTATCACACTAAACCATAAATATGATTAATTACATATCGATGTTTAAGCTATAGTTTGACGATAAATAAAGAGAATCCGGTATTATATCTGTAATTTTTACTAAAATCAACAAAAACAATCTTCAGATTTTTTTCCTAGTTCTCAAATAATGATTAATATTTACTTTTATTTATTTTATCCTGACTTGTTATTAATATATTTTCAAGCTATTGTTGAAAAAGGTTATCTGAATTGAAATAAAATGTTTGTAATTCATTATACTCGTATTAGCAATATTTGGCAACTAGTAATTTGAATTCAGCAAATAACTGTATCATCATACATATTTTATTTTCCTTAAATAAACCAATTAACTAAACTACAATTATTAATTAACTAAGAACCGGTCAAAAAGATTACTCAAACTAACCAATGAATTTGTTCAATTGATTATTGTTCACTAATAAACTAAAGATGGCCACATTATTTTGCGAAATGACAGTTCATCTTATAATTTTACTGCATTTTACTGCAATTACGAGTCCGAGTATAGTGAAATGAGTCGTCTTTTTATAGTATCTTTCTAGTAAGCACTCTGTTGCAAAATATTTTGTTTTTCAGTGGGTATTAATATTAGATAGGTACCTGTAAACTAAAGGCGAACACACATGTCTGCGTTGCGGCACCGCACCGCAGATTCAGCGTTGCGTTGCACCGCCGATTTTTGCGGAGCGCAACGCTCGTTTCTGCGTTGCGCCGCGCAACGCTTATTCCATTGATATCCACACGTTCTGTTTTTGAAAAAACCGAGTAGGTATAAATATTTTTGTATTTACAACTTTTTAATTTTGCATTTTACAATGCTATTTTAATGTGATAATTTTAAAACTAGAAAAAAGCAACTTTCATGTCTCGTATAAGTATTTTCAACCGATATCGGAGCGATCATGGCCGCGCTTGACAGACTGATCGTATTCGATTACGTTTGTTAAGCAACGTCCAGCACGGTCAGGTGTCGGATGGGTGACCATAAAGTGGCATTACAACTGAGCGCTTCCGTGCTTCGGAGGGCACGTTAAACCGTCGGTCCCAGTTGGTGTCATCTGATAACAGTCGTTAAGCCAAGTCAGAGGCCTTACAGGCGGCCTGATAAACTCTGCCACTAGAGGTGGCTTCTAATCGTCATACGATAAGAGAAAAGAAGAAGAAGAAGAAGACCGACTTCGATAAAAAGAAGGAGGTCATCAATTAATTGCGTGGGTTTATTATATATTTTTAATATTTTTATGTGTGTTCGCCAAATTGGGACTTGACGCTTGAACCATATACCTAGTCTAATATTATTTATTATTGTTGTCAAGAATAATAATAGGCTATGCCTAAACCGATTGAAATGATTGTAAAAATAACATGTACAATAAAAAAAAACAAAAATAGGCTACGAACTGATAATCTCCTTTTTTTGTCGGTTAAAAATAGGTACGTATATTATCGGTAGGTAAAACTTACCTTCCCAATCATTTATTTAATTACTTAAAATGCCTTGCTTTGTTGGTTAGTCAGTAAAGCAAAGAAATAAGTAGGTATAGTCCGGATTTCTGTGCACAATGGTCACATTGCACCGCTTGCCGCGGACCGCTTGGCACAGGTTCTTTTTGATACCTATATCAGGCACCAGTCTCTCACAATGCAGGTCTGATAATATTGTAACATCTAGTTAAGAATACCTACTTAAGTACCTATTGTGGAGAGAAAATAAATTTATTTTATTTTTTTATTTATACAAGTTAGCGTCGCACCGCGCAACGCAGAATCCGTTGCGGTGCCGCGCCGCAGAAACAAGCGGTGCATGTGTTTTCGCTTTAACTAGTACAACAAGACACCTTAGATAGTCAAATTGTCACCGTCATTTAGAGTAACCCAGTAAAATAGGAATATCCCGAGAGCGGCCTAATTTTCGTCAAGGGAATTCTTTGGTGCACTCATTTGGGCAAATGCTGACAATAGGCAGACGGTTGCAGACGAGCGATTAAAACGTTGAAGAAGTAGCGTTTAATTTTTATAATTTAATAATAACATTTTTTATTATATCTAAAATAAGTACCTATATATGGATCTTAAATTATCTAAATCTTGTAAAATTATATGTTGAGTAACTTAAGGCAAAAATGATGTTTCTTTTTTAAATAACAAGAAACGAAAACAATAAACAGACTAATCATCCATGGAAGGAAATTATGATTTTAGAATAATCGGGACTCGAAACTAAACAGGTAATTTGTGTCATAAATAGACACTATAGGATCAGATAATTTGGCACCTTCAGGGCCGGTTTCACCATTGAGAGATAAGTTCAAATCTATCCAGAACTTATCTGTCGGTGGTGAAATCGGCCCTTAGATAATTAAAAGATGACACGTGAAGAATCTGCTTAAGTTCACTAAAATCATGACGCAGAAACTTTAATTTATGGAACTATAACAATGAACACTGCAATATAATGCAATTTGTCTTGCCCATTTCTATATAGGTAAGGTCTATTCGTGAAAAATTTACCAAGTACTTGATAAATAAATAGATTGCAAATGCAAAAATTATAAAATTGACTATTTGAATCCGTTTAAGAGAATCCTCCCTAATAGTACCTACCTACATATAAATGCATAGCTAAATAGGATTGTTTCCAAAGAGTACCTATTATTACTCAAACAAATGCTCCAAAGAATAACTTCATTGCAAACTTTTGTAAAACTTCTGACTTTTTCTCAAAAACCAAATCATTAACTAATTAACCTCAAAAAAGTTAAGCTTATCGAACGCCAGTCTACAATCTCCGGGCGGACCTAACGTGAAATTAGAAGGGAAAATAGGACGAGATAATTGCACCCTCCCGCACCCCCGCGCCCCGCCGTTACTTTAATCTGTTTAAACTTTTATTTACTTTACTTACGCAGAATTGACGCGATTAGCCCCTGTTTCACGGAGGCCGTCCCAAAGTTTCAAATTAAAGGTTATTGGCGTTTGACAAGAATCCTTTGCTTAGAAAATGTAGTAATAATCGTCAGTATTTGGATGATTGCTTTCAGAGATTTACTAATATTTTGTTTTTTTTGTTGTTCTTTTGTTTTTTGGTATTCTCGTATAGGCTTTAATTACATTCGTACAGTCAAAAAATCATTTTAATATTAAGTACACAATTTTTGTCAACTGTCTGTCTTAGAAAAAAAACTTTGCGATGACGAGCAGAATATTTGTGATATTTATACTAATATGAATTTAACATAACATTAATATTTTTTGGGCAACGTTGTAATTCTAAGTTAAAAAGATATTACCAACTGCTAACCACTTCATTATTGTCACATTATTATAAAATACTTTCCAAAATCCCTAACCAATCGGCAAACGACCCTTGCATCCCACCGACCTCTAAGCTGCATCCAGTTGCAAACCCGCCATGTTGCCGACCCGTCTGCAACGCACACATCCACAATACATGCATCTCGTGCAAACGCATTCAAATCCGTGTCTACCTATCTCTTTCTCCCGAACCCCTTGAACCGAATTAGGGCAATACGCATGCGCGCGTTGTCAATGTCAAATCAATCTTCGTAGGCCGATGCATCGAAATCGAAAAATAAAGCGAAAATTAGAAGAAATATGATAACATTTTTACCGGATAATAACAATTTTCATTTGTATGTTGCAGGTTGACGGAATGAGGCTGATAAAAGTGGTATGTACGCAATTGTTATTCCTTTTTCTAGTACCGTAAAATACAGAATTGGCTAGAAAAATGTTTGATTGTATAAAACTTTCAATATAATTGTAAATAAACTGTAAGCATCAAGTCTTCAGCGTTGAAATTAAACGTCATAAATATTGTACAGGTGCTAATTAAGGATAAAGATAATCCAAGCGCACGGTGCGCAAGGCCAAGTTAGTTAAATATTGAGTGATAGACCGGGAGCCAGCCATATTTTTACGAGTTCATTACTATGTTATTACTGAGTAACCGGTCACGGGACCGCAACACATCCAATTTCTCAACTTGCCATTTATTGATATTGACTCTGAGAAAGTATTAAGCGTTGAAACGAAACCTCATAAATATTAGAAAGGTCAAATTAATGATAGTCCTAGTCCACCTTCCAAGTTAGTTAAATATTGGTGATACAGTTTTAGACCGGGAGCCGGCCATATTTTTACGAGTTCGTTACTATGTTATTACGAAGTGTGCCGGTCACGGGGGCCGCAACACATCCAATTTCCCAACTTGCCATTTATTGATATTGGCTTTGAGAAAGTATTCAGCGTTGAAATTAAATTACATAAATATTTAAAAGGTCTAATTAATGAGTCATATAGCGTACCTTCCAAGTTAGTTTAATATTGAGTGATACAGTGATAGACCGGGAGCCAGCCATATTTTTACGAGTTCATTACTATGTTATTACGGAGTGGGCCGGTCACGGGGGCCGCAACACATCCAATTTCCCAACTTGCCATTTATTGATATTGACTCTGAGAGGACGCCTCGTGACTGAAAGATGTAGAGTGAACAGAAGCGCCTTGTAGCGATTAGCTTTTGTTTTACCGTTTATCGTTTTAATGAGACTGTGAGTCGGGTCGTTTTTTTTACTTTTATATTATGTAAGTAAGTAAAAAAACCCAATAAATTTTCAATACATAATAATTAATGTAATAATGACAAATAACTAAAATATAAATTGTCTTGTCTCCCACTAACTCAGACAGAAGTTTTGTGTTTTTTAGTAGGTAAAGGTAGGTCAGTTACAAAATATTATCTATAAATTACATTTTACGATAAGGTATAAATGTTTTACAGAACTAGTATACAAACGCTAGTATAGTTACAATACAATATTGCCTATTTAATTTAGTTATTTATAAACTAGGACATTGTTATTAGGTTAGTTATGCAGGCTGTATATTTGGGTCGAGGCATTTAATAATATCACATAGGTACTGCCTGCAAAAACGTCAAACTGGTTTCGGTCACGGTATAAAACTCTCTGATATTTTAAAATAATTACGTATTACTGCATTTTAGGTTAGTTAAGTTACTTTACCTACAATTTTATAATATTTGATAGCAGTGAAATATAGCGCGTTTGATATCCGTAAAAATTGTTTTATTTCAATTATTTGATATAATTTTGCTACTAAGTACATATAATGTTCTATAAGAGGCATGACATAATGATATATTAAGGGCTGGTTTCACCACCAACTGATAAGTTCTGGATATAGATAGCTAAAATGGTAGATCATTTCTTTTTGATGAACGGTAATGTTCGTGCAAGATGAAGCCAATATGAAGAAACTAGCGGCTTTCTGCGGTTTTACCCGCGGGGTTTCCGTTCCCGTGGCAATATCGAGATAAAAAGTATCCTATGTATTAGTCCACTACTTAAAGTCCCTACATACAAATTTCATTCAAACCCGTTCAGTAGTTTTTACATGAAAGAGTACATAACAAACAAATAAACAAACAAACGAACAAACTTACATACTTTCACATTTATAATATTAGTAGGATTTGCCAAAGGCAATCACGTCTAGTAATTCTATATCCGCCCATCCGATATCTCGTCGTATCACTTATTATCATCAAACCTAACGCCAGATAAGCTCGTAGAGACGTGACTCGCGAAAAATAACACATTCTAACGCCTACCACCGAGATTCATATACGAAACGGAACATAATGTGAGTAGATCATACGCTAACAAAAATATTGTATGATTTTCCATTAAGTTTCTGAAATAAACAAGTTTTATAGATTTAATTTGTCATTTTGTTTGCAGGACATCAGTGTCCAGAGAACAATGGAATATATTGTGTCTCATAGCCCGAGGCCTAAGAAGTTACAATTAATTGTCTCATTTTGCCTATTATTTTATGGAGTTTTGGATTTCCCGACACGTGGGCAAGGCATAAACTAGCTACGTAGAAGCGCGTTTCAATCTCTAAACATTGTTTAATTTCAATAAAAAACAGCTAAAAACTTAAATGCACATTATAAAATCGTACTTTACACATTATATTATGTATGAATAAAAAGTAGTCCACAATATTATATTACACTTCGATCATTTAATCATAACACGATTATCATATTGTAATAGTTACTTATTTAGCGCGCTTCGGTAATATTTTGGGTTAGGGACATGTCGTTTTGTCAACAATTTACTGTGTACTGATTTTATGACGCAAGAGATTTTCCTTTGACAAAAAGGTTGTACGGAACGAGTTTTTCTTTTCGTGTTCTATGAATTGAGATTGTTTTGATATAAAAATAAAATTTCTATTTTTGTATACTATGGTACTTTACATGGATATACCTAGGTATTTTTTTTCCAAGCACGGTTTGACTGTTATTAAGTCTTACCGATGAATTGGAAAATGTAGGTTAGCAAACATAAATGGAGAAACAATTGTACAATTTTTTTTATTGTTTTCTTTTACAACATACCTACCTATTCAACATATTCTTTATTTTCATACTTTACCTAGAAAATTGTAGGCAATAATTTCTTACAAATTACGTAGGTATTGAGTTTGAAACGAAAATACAAAACACAAAATACAAATACAACCAAAATACGAGTAGGTTAACTAGATGTTTTAATTTTCTATAAATACACACATTTGTTTTTATTCATAGGAATTAATATTATTTTAAGTAAAGCCTTATCAAGTATAACCGTTTCCACTTATCTACGCAGGAAGTAATAAGTACGATAGGAAAGCTTGTAAGTAGAATCTGTTCGAACAAGCACAACCGATGACTCAGTTATTGGGCTAACTTTGGTATTTGGGTTAGTGGGCTACTTACCACAACTTGGCTGGTTGCCGAAGTATGTGTAATTATCTTATATTCGATCGTGTATAATAATATCCTATATTCAATCATATATGATAAAATCGTAGCTTACATTATAATAATTCTTAACTTGAAAAAGAAAATGTAAAAAAAATGTAGATCATGCTTAAAACGTATGACTATTGTACCACTTGACGTTAAAAAAAAATTGGAAATAAGGATCAATCAATGCTGCACGCCACAAAACACGTGTACGAAACAAAATAGAATCAACACAGATTAAACGCCAACTCCAATTTTTTAAAACGATTTTCACGAACCAGTTTGGAATCGTCAGATAATTCTCTGTAGAGTAAGCACGTATAACCATCGAGTAAGTATCGAGGAAGTAAAGTAAAAAAAAAAAACTGCGTTACAAAAAACCGACTTCAAAAACTAAAAAGCAAAAAATAAGCCTTTTGGAGTCGGTGGCAGACAAGACATTCTACTTTAAGCTCCTATTCTTTTATTTTTCTTGCCTTGGCTGGCACCGACTCCAAAAGGCTTATTTTTTGCTTTTTAGTTTTTGAAGTCGGTTTTTTGTAACGCAGTTTTTTTTTTTTTTTACTTTTTAGTGTCTGTAATAGGCTGTTTTGTAAACTACAGCAGGGTTTTTCTAGATTAGATAAGGTTTCATGTACATTATAAACAAAATTATCGTAAATACTACATCGTCCAAGTCAACAATGAAATGAAATATATAAAAATGCTCATAACATAAAAAGTACTGGGTCAAACGAAACCAAATTTTTATGGGACCAATTGGCAACTATTCTGCATCGAACAAAAAAAGAATCATGGAAATCGGTTCAGAAATCTCGGCGTAATCGGTGTACATACATAAAAAAAAAAAAAAAAAAAAATTATACCAACCGAATTGAGAACCTCCTCCTTTTTTGAAGTCGGTTAAAAATGTATGACATATTGGGCAGCGTTGCTACCGGATGTAAACGGAACTACATTTTCCTATACATTTTCCTATACAGTGACATTACGCGCTCGATACTTACTCGATACTATTTCGATAGTCTTTCGTGCTTGCCCTACTGAATCAAACACATATCGAAATATGAACCTGTCTATCAAAGCGGAATAAACGAAGCCAATCAGAGATAACTCGTAACAGTGGGTCCTAGAGCTCGACCCATTTGATTTACATGCAATTGTCTTATAATAACTAACATTATCTTAACAAAAACAAAAATGGTAGTCCATTCTGACGATACCAGTTGAAGTTAAAAACTACCAAAGTAAATTTGGAAATCAGTGTCAATCAATGACGGATGC
Source organism: Chrysoteuchia culmella (assembly GCA_910589605.1). Taxonomy (NCBI): domain Eukaryota; kingdom Metazoa; phylum Arthropoda; class Insecta; order Lepidoptera; family Crambidae; genus Chrysoteuchia; species Chrysoteuchia culmella. Next base: position 13,873,504 of record OU342654.1, read on the forward strand.
GGCAAAAACACATCTCCAAAAAAATATCAACAAAGATTAAACGCCAACTCCAATTCTAAAAATCGTCAACAACCGGTTCGCAATCGTCAGAAATGTCAGAATACACACTTAATTGTCTGAATCAAACACGTATCGAAATAGTTAGCTGTCTGTCAAAGCGGAATAAACGAAGCCAATCAGAGATAAATACTCGTAACAGTGGGTCCGCGAGCTCGGTCGGCCCATTTCATTTACATGTCAATGAGAGGGGCGCGGGGGGAGAGGTTCACCTGACTGACTACTAAATTCGTACGTGGTGTTACCTTAGTTTTTTGTTCAGCATCCGCTGGACGTTGAACTTTATTCAATTATTTATTCGGTAGCAAATATGCAGACGTCGTCGTGTTATGTTTAGACTCCACGAGATCGGATACTTATGGAAAATACTGTAAAGCCTTCTTTACAATACAAGTAGTTGTCACATTTTAGGCATAATCGTAACAAGATCATAATAATATGTTTATTTCAAGCTTCGTGTATCAATTGGCACTTTAATCTGAAGATTCAAAAATATAGGTAGGTATAGCGCGATTTTATGAATTTGGATCATGCTAAAAACTTGTTGAGTTAAAGTAATAAAGTTTTCAATTTACTTTTGAAGCTGGCTGTACCTATCAGTTCAACTAAACAAAGTTAGATAGTTTTTTTGCTTATTAAAACTCCTCCACGCTGCTGTGCTATGCAGTATTAATTTTCATACTTTTGGCACACTTTGGCTCTAAGTCGGCGAAGATGGCAGCCTCTTCTAAAATGTTTATGCACCTAATGCACAAAATAATCTGGAAAATAAAATTTAAAAGTTAACTTTTATCTTACGAGCCTGTACTGTACTGGCAAGCAGACATATTATAATTTACAACAATAAAAATTCTATTGTGTAGCGAAAGGTTTAGTTCATAATTATAAAAACAGAGAAAAAAATGTAGGCATGTTCGGATTTGTGGATCCGCCACAAATCCGAACATGCCTACATTTTTTTCTAACGCGCAGGTTTTTAGTGAAAGCGGGATACATATTATTTTTTTATACTTTTCTTGCATGTTTTAACTACATGTTACTGAATTTAATGTTTTGTGAAAGTTTTTAGACCTAACTAATTATGCACGTTATAGCTGCATGTTAATTAATGGCCTTTTCTATGCTCTTTCATTACTATGAAAGAGCATTTAAAGAATAGGATAACTTGCTGTCTATACGTTTTGTTCTTATTTTATTTATGCATAATGTACTTTTGACTTTAAAAAGTACATTTTTTGTAAGTATAAAATCATACTTGTATTACCTACTTATTTTATGCTTTGTGTCAGTTTATATATATACGACTTTCGGAGAAAACATTTTTCGAATTTTCGACAAACACTGTGTTTCAAGCTTTGCGAAGTCGTCTTTAGAATCTTATTTTTTACAGTTACATAATGTAAAGTAAATAAATAGGTTTGAATTTAGTTTTCCAAAGGGCTAATAATATCAAGTTAAATATTTATACGACAAATAATTGTCTACTTGCTCTACACATCAAACATCGCATCGCTCCGTATGTCGCTTGCCAAAGCGTCAACTATTAATAACTTCAACAAATTCGTAGAACCATATGACGTCACAAACATGGCGAATATGACATCACCGTGGCATGGCGGGTAGGCCGTGCTAATCAAAGCGCGGGCCCCCGCGTAATATTCCGATCGGCTGACGTCCGACCTCGTACGTGTTGTGGGGAATCATCAAAGACTATGTAGCTACAGAATGGGCACTATATTTACTAGAAGGAAATCTCATTTTTATTAAGGCCTAATAAAATAAGTATATAAATAAAAAGCTAAAATATTATGTTCTAAACTTGCTCTGATTTAACGTAATAAAAAGTTAGACTCAGCTTTAAAAAAATACTTTAAAAAATTCTCCACCAGTTTCGAAACTATAGTTTCGTAGAAGGCCGAAGAGAAATAATTTATTATATGGCATAATGAATTTTAATACTTCATCGACCTTCACTAACATAGAACATAGCGCCACTAATTAATATCACTAAACGTTCGACTTTGTTCATCTTGCAGACAACCGCCAACGATTATTTTACACATCCTCCATTGAAATAATTATGTGCTTTAACCCTAGAGAGATAATCATATCGATACCTTGGGGCTCAAAGGGCGTAACCACCATTTTGGTCAAAATGAGTTTTAAGTGCCATCTTATTCAGTTTTTTCTGCGCTATCGAACTGTATTTTTAAAGTTCTCAAATTCGGAAAACAATGGTGAATACGACCCCAAATTTCAAGGCTGGTAATGCAGATTTTTTTGTATTTTTGGACGTAAAAGCAATAATTATTAGGCATCATCAAAGTACTGGGCGTAAACGACAATCTCAAATGAAAATGTAGGGCGTATATCTGTACGACTTAAAGCCATAAAGAATATATTTAATATATTTCATTATAATTAATTGTTGTATGTTAAGGTTTAGAGGGTGGAAACGTTATCGCCGTTTGTATGGAGACCGTTTGCTACACATTCCTCTTAAAAAGTTTAGTTATAACCCATGTTAAGGCCCTCCAAAACTAAGTTTAATTTTAAAGCCACAATCATTGCTTTAATGTGCCTAACATTTGACAAAGCTGTGAAGCTTTGCAAATTTTGTAGCTTAAGGTTAGTTAAACTTACTGGCTGTGTAGCAAATTGTTAAAAATAATCATTAAAATTAATTTGTAGTTCCAATTAATTTGTCTTAATATTTATTACCTTCGTCAGAACTAACCAACAATCAAGATTGTTTTGCAATGGTAGCCTTTTACTCTTATCTTCCTTCTAGTAACTAACTATAAAATACTAAATTTATTTTGTCATTCCAAAAGTAAAAAAAAAACTTCCCTACTTATAAATATCAGAATAGAATACAAGCCTCTGATGGACTAAGAGTTGCCAAATTGACCTATTTTACTAAAAACAGTTGTAAGTATTGTAATATAAACCCAAAAAGTGGAATAACTAATAACAGATCGATAAAAACTACAGTTTTCATTTTGAAAGTTGGTGGTTACACTCTGCGTTACTAACGCAGCACTCATTTTATGAGGCATAAAAGACAGCGTTACTAACGCAGCAGTCATTTTATGGGGAATAAAAGACATTCATGTTGGATTTTGTGGGGCGTATTCACCAGCTAACTTTTTAATTACAAATATTTCTTAAAATGTCATGTTTTAACATTATGCACATCAAAAATTAACGTCTTTTGGTGTAAGAATCATATTTATAGGATCAATAACAACAAAGTTGTGATAAATACAAAATTTAAATTTTAGTTTTTTGGCTCTCCTGAAAAGTCGTGTTTTGGTGGTTACGCCCTTTGAGCCCCAAGGTATCGATATTGTGTAGTACGGAATAGATACTCATGCGTAAAATTGACGCATGTTTTTTGGTTAGCCCTAAGTCGAGGTATATTAATTTATTTCAATCAATTTTAGTTTATTATATCTTAACACGTATATTAGAATCATTAATACTGCAGGTAATTTATCTATAATTATTTATAAAAAAAGTATTAAAAAAAACTTTAAACTTCTGCTTTAAATCAACTATTTTTTTTTACACTTATTGTTTCCTAATTAAAACTTATTTTTTACTACAATAAACAGCCTTTTTTAGTACAAAGCAACAATCAGAATATCTTATTTAAATTAGGAATATATAGTTATATAAAGTTATATAGCTCTGTTGCAAGGCTACAATCCTACGAGAGACTAATGTGGAGACTGGTTGTTCAGTACTGCTTTGCCCGTCTAGGATTACTTTTCCACTTGGCGTCGCATGTGCTTCTTGTACGTCATCTAGAAAAGCTTCTTCTGTGTCGCTTTGCACGTCATCTTCAATTTCGTGGTCCTCTACTTCACTGTCGGTATTTTCACAGGAACAGGAACATAGTCGTCGCTTTGCGTAAGAGCGGCCATGATACGATCTTCGTTCTAGTTTCTACTTCTCATTGTTTTTATATTTGCTTCAATATCTATATCAAATTAATTGATAATTTAAGTTACATTATACAGTAATAATAAGCTAAAAAATATTCAAACTACCATACAAGTCAAAATCATAAAAGTCACGTAAAAGATAATCATGCGTAATTTTGACTCACGTAGTCGTTATATTTCAAAATCGGTTACAATTACCTTATTGACACGTACACCACACGGCAGCTCCCGGCGACGAATGAAATGTCCTAAACGCACAGCTATGAATTCGCGCTATTTAGAAAGAGAGAGCTGTATTTCGGACACGCATGCGTTAATTTTACGCAGACTATCTTTCTAGGGTAACTGATTTTGAACGCTTTAAAAATATTTGTTTATACAGCGTGGAAATTTAAAACAGGGCACGAAGGGCAGATACCTTGACCCTTGTAGCTACATGAAAACATTTTTAGGAAACCATCCTTAAATTTTTCAGAAATTTTGAACTGGATTCACCAATGTTGGAAAAATGTACAGTCAGCAGAATAATTATGAGTTTTCAAAAATACTTTTTTTATTTCAATCGATCCTGTTTCTCATGAGTGACTTTCCTAGTGCTCATACCTCAGTTGGTGTCATAGAGTGTTTGATACTCGTGAGAAATAGGATCGATCGCCATAAAAAAATATCTCTGAAAACTCATAATTTTTCAGCTGACTGTAATTTTTTTTTCAAAATCGGTGAATGCAGTTTAAAATTTCTAAAAAATTTGGGATGGTTTCCTAAGAACGTTATCCTGTAGCTACATCGGTTAAGGTACCTTCCCTTCGTGCCCCGTTTTAAATTTCCATCCTGTATAAACCCTGCAAACCTGATATCACTCCCACACTATTTTAATGATTGTTTTGAAGACATCTCCGATATTATTTAACCTTGACAGGAACAAAATATAACAAACGGTTTCAGGCATTAACTTCTTAGTTTCTTCATTCTTAACCGTCTACTTAATACTCAGTCTTTGCCAGAACTCGGTTATCCAAGTTAACGGTCGAGCATCATTTCGGCTATAGAGTCCATTGGTCGAGAACGTGACCTTTGCTGCAGACTCCTACAAACTATGACTTTCTGAGTTCCCCATATTGCTATGTGAGTGCGCATGGGCAATCAATGGGGAAAAGTTACGATTATTTATTTATCAACAAACCCTGTTCTATGCATACCTACTTGCTTATTATTAATGTGATTCGTTAGGGTTGAGGTTCGAAACCAATATTTTGAGGAGTATCATAAAAGGTTTTTGTTATAAGCCTTTGATTAATGCTTCTTTAATGCACTAACTTTAAGTGGAATAAGCAGGGAATATGAGACAAAAGATAAGCGAGAAATTTTTATATCAAGTCTTTAATTCAGTTTTTTATACTTGTAGCTTTTTTAAACCAAAAGAAATAAGCAACTGACTTACCGATATTTCTGATTTATTGAAATAAGCTTTTTGGAATAAAAGAAACTTGTGAGTTCGAACAGAAGTATGTTTAAAGAGGAGAAAAATATATTGTAACTGTAGGTCATACTTAAATTTGCGAACACCTATTTTATTTAACCTACAGCTTACTATATTTGAACATCTATCCCAGAAATAGCGGCGATATGTAGGCTGGGCGGGGGTTGATACAGATACAGGGGGTACCCACCAAGTTTTATATTATTGAGACCTCCCACTACACCTTGTTTACACTAGAGCCGGAGAACCCGACGTTCAGGGGCTTTAAGGGTGAATTTTTACGTCACTTGTTTACTTTATTGTGGAGCCATTGTAAAATTATGATACAAAATTTCAATAGGTATTTTATAATGATCCAGGTAGGTAGGTCCAACTTCGATAAAGAGTTGGCACGACGAATCCAATTTGGTTGGGCTGCTTCCGAGAAGTTACGTGATATTTTCAGGTCCCACAGAGCCTTAAAACGAAAGTTTTCGAACAATACTTATGTGTTGCCTACGGCACCGAAACGTGGTCTTTAACAGTTGACCTCTTAAACAAGAATGAAGAGAAGCCATGAAGAGAGCTATGCTCGGTATTACCTTGCGTGATCAAATTCGAAACGAAGGCATCCGCAAGAAAACCGAGGTGACCGACAAGCTCTCAGAGTTGCAAAGTTGAAGTGGCATGGGCAAGCCATAACGCTCGCAGAACAGACAACTGCTGGGGAAGAAAGGTTCTCGAGCGGCGACCACTAACTGAACGTCGCAGCGTAGGGCAAGCACTTTAGGCCCCCACTAGGTGGACAGATGACCTTGTGAAGGTTGCGAGGAGCCGATGGCTGCAATTCGCTCACAGCCGCTCTTTGTAGCGCTATAAGGAGGAGGCCTATGTTCAGCAGTGTACTTTTAATGGCCGATGTGATGATGTGACTGTATTGTAATAGAACAACAAAAAGTTACAACAATAATTGTTTACATATTATGTAACGAAAACATAAGATTTTATTAAAATATGAAAGGCCTACTGATAAGAACCACAAGAAACCCATGTCAAAGTTATTCCAAAACCCAAAGAATAAAGATCAAGCAAAGTCACGGCCTAATTTAGTCCCAAACGGTCCGGTCTCGTATATTGGATATTTCCGTCGATTGTTTTGCTGTACCACGTCCCAAATATGACAAAGAAAAATGAAAGCACAAGGGACCCGATCCAATATCAAGTTAAACATTTGCATGTCGTCGTACCCGCGCACTATCGGACCCGAATATATGTATATAGTTTGGAATAAAACGCAAACTATTGTTTACGAAAACTCCCATCCCTGATTATATTTGGACAAAATATTTCTCGGTTCTCGTGTAGACATAGTATAATAAGTCTCCAGGGCCGCTAAATGGAACCGAATGGAAACCATGCGAGGATATTCTACGTGATCCGCCTATATGACGGACAAGGGCGGAATCTCTCGAGCAGTATTAGGCTGGGAGGTACCAATCCCTCAATGGTTCGGTTATTTTGTCGTATTGCGAGGAACATTGCACGCGTCGCAGAAATTGAAAGTCGATGGTCGGATGAAAACATAAAAGGGGAATAGAGACAAAATGGGAAGCCTCTAGGTGTGCGGGTGTCTATGAAGGCTTTTACGAAAATGGTTTGGAACTCTTTTATTTGGCACTCATTGCGGGATATGTAGGTATCGAGTAACATTGTGAGCCGTGATCTTCGATAATTGGAAAATCAGATCTATATAAAAATCCAATCTTTCAGTAATTTTTTTTTCGTGGGTCGAGTCCCATCTGAGAATTCACTTTTGGCCGAGTTGACTTTTTCCAATATTTTTCTATTTAAAAATTTATCATTTCAGTCACTTTTTATTAAATGAATACTAAGTTTTTTCCTTCACTATGGCAATTTCATTAAATTCCAATGTCACTCAAGCCAAACGTTTAAATGAACTCAAATTTAATAATTGCCTTCTTTGGAAGCATTGAAAATTGTGATGTACGATAATCCGAAAAACAAAATTAAAATTGTTTTTCGGAGAAATTCTGATTTTGTATTTCGATTCAAATTAAATTTACACTTTACGGCCACAATCACAATATTCGAACGTTTACTCACTCGATACTATGCTTAACACGGCTAAATAATTTGAAACAAATTACGCTCGAAGGAATTTATTTAATCCTTTACCAAAATCAGTTGCTGTGACACTAGTGTTTTGCAAAGAAAATGTTCAGTGCAAAAACATCTCCGTGTGTGCCTTATGAGAATGGACTTTGTTTCATAACGACGAAGATTCATTATCCCTTGTTCACCTGAAATAACGTTTTTAGCGGAAGCCAAATGAGATTGGTTTTTGTTTCAAAGTGTATAAGGTTGATATTTTTGTTGTTGTTTTTTTCTTGGAATTTGGAGCACGGCACCTCCTGCGGAGTGAAGCCCGAATATTCCGGGGCTTATTTATGTCCACTTCAAGTTTAAACGACACATCGAGTTACTTGGTTTTTTTGCAAAACATGCATCGTCGCTAGAACCGACGGCCATCTTATGAAATTGGATTTTACAAGTGCCAACTCGTTGCACTGAAGTTTAATAAAGTAGACGCTACGGTAATTCGCCTGTGTTGTCACGTGATTAAAAAATATAGTTAGGGGAACGCGATTAACTTTAGCAGTAGGTTTGTTAAAGAGTTAAAAAGTAAGATTACTTCCTTTAACTTGTTACAATCATTTTATATTCATTTGCTTCAACTACTACCAATGACAGCTTCTTCATCATTTTTCAGTACCTACTTAACTTTTCTATCGAAATCAAAGGATTTTATTTAAAAATATTACCTATGTGGAATTAAAATTGATATTATGAGTATTTACTCAAAATAACAACAAACCGATTTAAAAAAAAAACATATAGTCAATAGTCAATAGTCAAAGATTTTTATTCAAATAGACTTATAGATAAGTACTTTCGAATAGTCCAAATTTTTTTTCCCTACCAGCCATTCAGGACATCTTTTAACTGATAAGAAGAACGGCCGCAAGAAACTTATCAGCTTTAACAGAAACAACAACATTTACAATGGAACATGTTGTTGCCAAGCACAAATTTACAATTTTGAAATATATTTAATATAAGAGGAAAATAATACCACCTTAACATAATAACACCTTGTACCTTGTACCTAATCATGTTGTTCAACATTTTTTCTAAAAGCACGAAGTAACGTTATCCCCGTAAGCGCCGACGCTCAATCCTCATACATTTGCCGGAATGGAAGCCGCAAACAATGGAACGTGAATTGCCTCTCTCTTGATAAGCTCAACTCGTACGTAACACGGCGCCTATTTACCGTGTCTTTATTAAAACAAACGGAAGTTACAAAATTATATGAAATAGTTCATGTAGGAGCTGCCTATGAATGATTCCTTTCCTTAGTTTCATACACATTAGACAACACGGATGAATTAGATGATTTTTCTTATCGTAATAACCTAATGTAAATTAACGGAAGCACAAAAATCAGAATATTAAAAGAAAATATTTTCTTGATTACCCACATACATACATGATTACCATGATACGCGTGTTTAGTAATTTTTTTACTGATACAGGCGTGTTATTTTCCTTTTTCTACTATTTGATTATGCGACTAAAATTTGCGTTAAAAATATCGGCAAATAAAATTGTCCCTACTTTTACAAATCTATACACAGGCACCTACACCTATCTGCACTCACATCTGCAATAGCTGCTACCAATGCCAATCTTGCTATTATTCTTAATTGGAGTAAGTCATTTGGGCTTGCAGAGAATCCATCCAAGACTCAGTCCATTACTCCATATAGGCAAAAAAGTTACTAAAAACCAATTTTGATGGATGGGTGGTTTGAAATAAATTTGGGTCGTGAGGAAGTATTAGGTATACAACTACCTGTTGCACTAAATAATTTTTGAACTGTTGTCTGACAGCGGAGACGGTAAGAATGATCTCTGGCAATACTTATTGAACTTTTTATTTAATCAAAACTTGTTATTTTATACTTAACTATTAGGTAACTTTTTGTCAGAATAGTTATCTCCAAATGATTGTTACACCTTAAAACGCTCTTTAAAATAAATATGACCTATTCAAAATTACCTGAGTAATTTAAAAACTTATCACTGGCACTAGTATTTACCGATATATTCTAGACACGAAATATAATAAAACATGTCAATCTACGTCTGCTTATAATTATCCACGCGAACATGCACCTAAGGGCCTAATTAAAAAGAGCCACGATCAATTGCAGCGAATGTATCTAATTACCCCCACCCCGGGGCAGGGTTCTCACTTAAGACCGGTCGGGTTCTTCCTTTGATTACTATTCCTTTAAAAGCCGCTACGTTTTAGTACATCGAGCTACGAAAACTGGAGAGTGAGCCTATATACGATATAGAGTCATAATACATTATGACATAGAGACATAATACAGACATAGAGTCATAATACATTATGACGTAGTCATAATATTTTTGCGTTTTTTAATTATTTTACGACTGATAATATAACAGATTATGCAAGACAAAAATTTTGCATGCATTAGGCATAGGTACAGTCGGGGAACTTTCCGGTTGACCAGTAGAGTTTTTTTAGAGTGCTTTATTAAAAAAAAGTTATAAAATATATAGAAAACGCTTGTATCACAACTAATAGTATATTGTCAGGTATTTTATTTGAATACTAAATTATTTCTTTAATTTCAGTACTTTCCGAGAAAACGTTTCCCAAAAATACAATACTGGTCAACCGGGAAGTTCCCCGATAGTACAGTACTATAGCTGTTCATCAATTACACTGAATTAATTGCACATTTTAAATAAAATTATACTATTTTATATCAGTCGGACTCTGCCTGAATGTGTAAAAAAATATTGTTACTATGTTTGTTTCGATGAAATTTAAATTAAGTATTTTCTTTATGAACTTGTGAGTTATTCCTAAATTTTTCGTCTCCATATACATGTTTTTTTAATTTTTTTCGGATTTTGGGAGAAGTATCCTTATTTGCCTTCTCCAATTCAATTCTCTCATCAGAGCAAGACTCAGCTTTACTCAGACTATGAGGATTAAAACGTACGAACTTAATACTTGCCCGTACGCACCGCGCGATGCGGTGAACCTTTCTCGACGAGCACTCTGAATAAAACCTTATATAATATTTGACACGAACATTCGTATATTAATGCTTGATTAGCACAAAATATGAGCATATTATTTTGCTCGCTTTTAATACTTATTTGCATGGGAATGCGTCTCCAGTGTTAGTTAATTAATAATATTAAGTTTTCGTTGTTTCAACTAGTACATAGGTAAATTATTTTCATAATAGAATTTTCTGTCATTTTTTAAATAAAATAGATAGGTAAGTATAACTTATTTTGCAATGTTCTTATATCAGGAATTGCTCCAGCAAATATGTTTCATAACACGATTAGATTTTTTTTTCTTCTAAAATTGCATACCAGCGGGTGTAATCGCCACACTTCCGATCAATAATCTTTCTGCAAAGATGTATTAAGTACTTATTACATTAAACCGTGTTACCAGTCGTCACTTTTAAGAGAAAAAAAAAGCTTTTTGTTCGCAATAACAGAAATCAAAACATGGGTCTGCCTTAGATTTTCGGTAGAAATAACATCAGGTACCAAAACTCTTTTTGCCAAATTTAGAGGTAAAATTCCCCAGAGGTTTGACCCTCCTTTGCGACCGGTAGGGGTATGGGGAACATACCTTATTGTTTTCGAAGTGCACTGAAATGATATACCCAAAAACACTTCTGATGTTAAAGAATACAATAATGTCGTTGGACAATATATGAGTATCTGCCATTAGTAATACAGAAAGGAAGTGATAAGTAGAGAAAGTTTCTGAGTAGTTTAAATGTATATCACTTAACGGTAAACATAAAATCGAATGAATGTCTCTTGTATATGAATTTGTAGTTAAAACTTACAATGTAAAAATTGTTCAAACATCTAGTCATGGTAGAGTTTTGGCTTTGAAAGTTAATTTTGTAAGATTGTAGAATTACTATTTTATAGGCTTGCAATACCAGTTACAATGTAAGGCTAAGCAAATCTGGACTGTTATTAAATTCAACTATTTAGTTAAAATTACTAGCTAGTTTAACGTTTAATTTATCATTATCTCTGATTAGTTAGTTAATAGTAAATTACTCAACTATAGTAAAACTTTTCTGTAAAATCAACAATAAGTATCTAAAGTATACGCAAAAAACCTATCTCTATAATTTATTTTCTTTCTTCTCTTGTCGGTGGAGTATTTTACAATTTTCTCTCCTTTCTGCCAATAACTTCACAACATTAATATTTTGTGATTTTGTCATTTTTGCATTTTTCAATGCTATTTTTATACTTATGGTAAATTTTAAATAGAAAAATATTGGAAAAAATTAACTCGGCCACAAGTGAATTCTCAGGCTGGAATTCACTTGTGGCCGAGTTAATTTTTTCCAATATTTTTCTATTTAAAATTTACCATAAATTAATATTTTGCTTTATCTGTTTAAAGTAGCTTATTCTAGGTCTTTCCATTCCCTTCCCTTTCTCTTCTTCCCTTTTATTTTTTTCCATGATGTTAATATGCGATGTCGTGTCATTTTCCCTCTTGTATTGTCAGAAGGAACATGATATAGACCAAACATAATAATTATTATTTACACTATTTTATGAACAACAGGAAAACTTTAAGCCTTCGGCTTCTATCATTTATTATCAATAAATTAATATGTTCTAACAAATTCATTATCTTGTACTTTGTACTTTGCCAATTATTTTCTATTCGGTTTTCCCCCTGTCTACCCACCTTCCATTTTTTATTGATACAATTATAATTCTACAATTTGTATGTTTGTCAGTAAATTATGTTATACTTCCGCGTTCACTATTCATAAAGCAACACATACAACTCATAAAAGGAAGCCGCCACGTGAGGAACCGGCCCGTAGGAAATTAAGCTGGTGATTAGGAATTATAATTGCTGTTTAATTGAACATTGTTTTTTTATATTTAGTCGTAATAATTTATTTTGTCCTGGTAGTCAATCCCAATTCGTAAACTTATTCATTTTTTACCGACTGCTAAAAAGGATACTAGTTATGTTTCAATTTCAATAATTAATTGCATAACCACAAGTAAAATACAAAATATTATTCGGGCGTATTGATTCCTACAATAGTTATAAAAACAAAATGAAATCATTATTAAGTACGAAATGTGACCTATTTTCTATTTCTTTTCAAGAAATTGGTTTGTATTTTTTATGATTTTAACACCAGCACTTCTGTAACCGCCACAGAAAATTTAGTAGGATTATAGGTATAACTGTCTCAAATAATTACACCAGTTCAAAAAAATATAAACAGAGGTTTTTATCACAAAATACAATTCTAACCCAATCCAACATTATTTTAAAATGGATTGATCGATTTCAAGCCTTTGGATACAACTATTATGAACAGACTCAGTGATTGAGGATACCGGGAGAGGCTCGCTTCCATCTTCAGCTTTATCAATACTGTATGATGAGGGCTACGAGTCTCCCCGTTGTTCATAAAAAAGACTACTTAAAAGCACTACATACTATTTGTCCAATCTAGTTGATCGCTGTCTCAATAAAGCTGGGTAATATGAGCTATTGCTATAACTATAGCTTGTTAACGTGTTTGGCTTTTAGCGGACTGGCATTCAGTTCTCTTTGTACTGTGATGTGATGTAATAAAACTGAAACATAAGTGGCGGGAGGATTTGTACTAAATATAATCCCATTGTTGTGAAAATGATAATTAAAAATGAAACCTACGTTTTCTTCTGATTTCTGGATTCACGCTATTGTATATGATATATTATTTTACAGTTATTCGTTTTTCAGTTAACAAAATCATTCTTTAAAATCATGCTGATTTTTTTATATTAAGTTTCTTTGCTACAATTTTACCAAATAAAAGCTTTACATTAAAGACCGGCCTTACGTTCCCGGGAGAGTAATTTTTTTCTGTGAAATTGAGAAAGATGTAAATTTGAAATATTATTTAATAATACTTATATCCAACGCCGACCTTTTTCGATGCGTGAAATTATTTTATTACAACAGATTGGAGGTACAGATTGGACACTTGGACAGGTAAAATTACGTATAGTTATGTTTTTTTTTTTTCATATTTGTTCCTTTTCTAACATGCGATCGGTCCTTGAACATAAGCAGTTGTTGTGAATTTATTTCCTAAACTATAGCATACTTCTCTGCAATTAGTTGTTTAAGTTACCCATAATTTTAGCAGAGGAAAATTAAATCATTTCAAATTAATACGGAAATTAAATACGGACCTGAAACTTTTTTTAATGTAATCTTTGTCGATTTTACCTGTCACAAACTTATTTCTTATAATAATGGGGCTTATAATTGATATTATATGGCAACCTATCACTTTTAACAAGAAAGTTAATCAAGAATACAGCAATATAAAAATTGAGAACTTTGCGTTATGCAAAGTAGCTAACTTTCAATATATTTTTTTATCTGAATTCTAGTTTTAGTACTTCATTATAAAGTAGGAACTTATGCTTGATTACAAATAGGTATATCAGCTTATAAATAGCTGATTTTACAGCTAACATAAACGTCAACCCGTAGTATGCTCAACTTAGTGTTCTCATTTGGAAGATAGATTATTTATAGGTTTTAAGACCTATTATCTAAAAAATATTTGTATTGTTATATTTTCAGAAATTGTGACCTCTATACTAAAAGTTCCATACACTATGTACATCCTTGTACAGACAGTTTATTGTATGTAGGTACTTTTAGTACTTAGTCTGCAGTAGTTAGACTTCCTAGTATAATTACAGTGTGTCTGACCACAGTCTAGCAAATGGGTTTTACGAAGCAGGACGATTAAGGGAGGAATGTAGACATCGGACATAGTGTTAACAGTAGTGCAGAAGCGTCTGACGGCTGACGATTAAATATGAGAGCAGGTGGTGCAGTCACGTCTCTTATGGTATCATATGAGACAGACATAATCCTAACTAATCCTACTCATATTATAAACGCGAGAAATTGTGAGGATCTTTGTTACACTTTTATCGATAATTGTCTAAATAAACGTTTGTTGATTGGAAATGGCTTCCCGACCGGTTTTGCGGTACCTATAATTATTCTTAAAACTCAAAGTTTTACTTATAAAAAGTTCTGTTTTAATTTGAAGAATATTGAATTGTGAATTTCTAATGAAGGTGTTAAACTGAGTTCTTTATAAAATATTTGATTAAATATTAAATATTTTAACAGTAAAAAAATCTCACCTGTGTCTTCTTAAAAATAAACACTAAACTCAAAATAAAATAACTTATCTGTTGCACAAATCGTAATGAAGAGTGAACCAGTCTACGCGATTTAACACAAAGGATTTATATTTAAAAAGGGTCCCGACAAAAAATAGAGAAAGCGGGACTATTGTGGCTCCCTCATGTAAAAACTGGGCCAATGGGCTATGCTTATTCTTTGACAATGGATTTTTTCGCGCCAATCGATAAGGGCTTACAATATGGCCGCTTTTGTAGCGCTATTTTTTTCAAACGGCTTTGGAATTCGGTTTTTTAGATTAGAAAGTGGGATGGTGGATGTGTGGGATGTTTTGTCTCTTTCGTACGTCGTTGGAGTAGTATTTTAATACGAAGTAGTCATTGAATCGCTTATTAGTTTTATCAGTTCTACGAGCAGATAAATAAATTACCGACAGTGATACTTTCATGAGACGATACATACTCGTTAAATAGAGTTTTTTTCTTATCGCCAGAATTTAGGCAACATGAATGTTTCTCGGCGGTCTCTTTCAGAAGCTCGGTTAAGTTACAATTGACTGCTGCATATCAATATTTTTTTTTCTATTACGTTATCACATGAATCAGATGTTTGCATAAGTATGAAAGATATCCACAAAAAATTGCAACATTGAATTAAAACTAAAAACAAAAGTGAGTTATAAAAAATTGCAAAAATCATACTAGATTTCAAGTCTAAAATTAAAATGAATAAAAATATAGTAATGTACATATGATTTCTTTTTTATATCAGAAACTAAATATTAAACAAGATTTGATGAGATAAATGTAGAGCTCGTCGTAAAATATTTGACTTGAATATTTAATTCAAATCAATAAGATACTACTTTAACTATTAACCAATATTGCAAGGTGCAGACATGAATTGAAAGCCAATACAGATTTAGGCTCGCTTGGTTACCTGTCTAAAGTTCGGTATAACTTATATGGCAGATCATTTGACAGTAGTAATATGAAAAATATGTGAAAGGAACAGGTAAAGTTGGCGTAATTTTTCCAATTTCTAGTAAATGACGTCTACTTAACCCTTAATTCGACGCCGTACAGTATACTTCCCATTGAATGAAAAAAAATATACATAAATAATAGACCATTATTTCTTAGTTTTAGATGCTATAATTGCATCTGAACCTATATAACTATGTTGTCAAAAATTAGCAAAACGTGTGCATCGACGGGACGCGAGCAGTCACCAGCGAGATGGCGGAAAGGAATAACAAGCTGCGTGGGCTTTCGGTAAATTGCATTTTATTAATTGTGTTATGGTTTATTTCCTGGCAATGTTATTAAAAACTAAAGATAACATTCCCGAAAAGCTTCTCGTATTGTTTTGATTGTCTTACTGAGTTTTATTTAGTTTTAACGACGCCCACAACTTGTATGTCCAGTATACTACACGTCGTCGAATCACTAGTAAAGTAACTGCTAAATACTATGTCCAGTATTCTTCCCGTTGCCGTATTACTAGTATATTAACTTTCGTTGTTTCGCGTATTAATATTTTTAGGGATCCGTAGATAAAACGTTTTATATCTTTTATTTTTCTTTTTTCAGAGCTAGTAATCGAGAGGGCACCAATTGGTAGAGTTGGTGCCGCCTGAAAACGCTCTTTCAGATATAGATAGTGGTTCTGAACCTGAAAATTAAGAGGAAATTGCTGATAAAACTGAGGACTTGTCGTCCTCACCCTGCCCTTCCATCGATTCATACATACAGAACATTAACATTTTAGACAGGTCTGAAAACTATACACACAAGACAATATTTCTATTGACACTGATCAAGATAACGTTGGTACTGATTCTTTCATCGAGACAGTAAACGAAAATCTTCAAACAGAGGACTGTTCCAGCATCAGTGGGAGCGAGAAACCTCTGTGGCTTAGTGTTAACAAGCACTGGTACCAGACCCAGAGGTCCCGGGTTCGAATCAAAGCGGGGTACATATTATTGTATTCGATTTAGTTGGTGATCGAACTTATGTTTGTAAGTCCGTCTGGCTAGCTATCTAGCTAACACCATCTTATCTAAGTCTACCGCTATAAGTAACAACAATGTTTTCAGCATTGTTGTGTTCCAGCAGTTAGAGACAAGATAGCCAGTTCCTCAGAGGTTAAGGATTCCGGGAGAGGTCTCAGATCTTCGGTTCTTCAGCCTTATCAATACTTTACATCAGATATAATGAAGGCTTAGAGTATTCCCGTTGTTCATAAAAAAAGTCAGCAACCCTGCTTAAGAAGCCGAAGACAACTTGATCCATAAACCGCTGACTTCTATTATTGTTACCACACCGAATGGTGAAGGCTTTACCAAGTTTGGCTTTGCAAGGAACTATGTGCAAATATCTAAAGAAATGAGGCAGAGATTCAACTAGCCAAGTCGTCGACATGTGACATTATTACGTATAATTAAGTATTCTGTGCTTATATAGATTAAGCTATATTGATATTTTAAAAAAACGGGACGGCTAATTATTTTTAAATAAAGAAAAATGGTGATTATTATGAAGATTTTATAAGTACTAAATTATTAAGTTTAAAACATAAGTGAGTTTTTCGTACTTATAAGTTTTTGGAGTTTGTACTAGTGTTTTAAGCATAAGAAATGTGACTATGAGGCTGATTTGCTTTAATATAATTACTATTTTTCTACGGAATCACTTGTTTCTTTTATTCTTTCTCTTTGACAATGGGAAGTATACTGCACGCGGTTGGAGTGCATTAGTTTCTTATGAACTTGATAATGTCCAGTATAGTGGACGTTTGTTTTTCAGGAACCTGAAATGGGTAGATTTTTTCAGCTATTTTTTCGCGGGCTCTCTACAAGCTAAGAATCGAAATCTATAACAATTTTACAAATTTTATTTAAATAAAAATCCGTCGAATGAAGGGTTAAGGAAATAGTCAACTTTATAAGAACCAAGACACAAATGGAACATATAATAATATGTACCTATAGCTAAATTATATCAGAGCCAACATTTCAGATGTTTATCGAATTTACATAGTAGGTATTATTGAGGTATATTTTTTTTACGGTAGTCCGCAAGTCTCGGTAGCTCAGTGGTTAGAGCATTGGACCGGATTTCCAAAGGTCGTGGGTTCGAGTCCCATCTGAGATGTCACTTGTGGCCGATTTGATTTTTTCCAATATTTTTCTATTTAAAATTTATCATAATTATTGAGGTACTTTAACAACAAATAAAAATCATATCTCAGCTCCGATATTACTTAAGCCAAAGTTTATCACTCAGATATATTTCTTGATTCTGATACTTTAAAACAGTAAATAAAATATTGAGTGGCCGCTGAAAAAAAAATTACGCCACTAGTCCATATAAAGTTACCCAAACCCCTTTAAATTATGTTCCAAGTACCTAAGCTATCCAGAATTTTATCAAGCGGTGGTGAAACCGGCCGTAAATGTAGTATAGTCTACCAATCAATACGACAGTAATAGGCGGTGTCAGACTGACTGAGAGAGTGCATGTCTGGCTTTATATCAAGGACGATTCGTTGCGTAGCATTATGGTAAACAAACGACTGTCGGACGGATTAGAACCTGCGTTCGATTGTTTCGAAAAATTAAATTTTTGTTTGAAAATTTGAAAGACATTTTAAAAACAACTTTTACGGACTTTTAAACGCGCGTGTATTTCATTAACTAAGATCTAATTGTCGATATTTATTAAGGTTTCTTAAGGTCTTTTTGTTTGTTGAGTTGATTTTATTTTTTCCATATATTTCTATTTCAAATTTATCATAAATAAGGACAATTAGATCATAGTTCGTGAAATACACGCGCGTTTAAGTCCGTAAAAGTTGTTTTATTACAATGAACAGTGCGCGCCCAAACTTAGGATGTACGTAGGCATTTTTTATTGTTTTAGAAATGAGATTTTTTTGTAAAGTACCTATAGTTATCATATATATAGAGCATAAGTACCTTTATTTCATAATCAGAGTTGTAGTTACATACCTAGGTATTTAAAAATGTAATATTTTCAAGATCAAAATGATCAAAGTTATTTCGACTTCACCGAGTTGGCGATTCTATTTTAAAATTGAGATAATTACCTAAATGTGTACTAAACTTAAAACTTTAACATACTTTAAGGGTGACTTAAGACACTTAATAACGAAGAATTCCATCTCTTCTATAAAAACTAAGTAGCTCTAGCGTGATAAAAAAAAAGGAATAAGTATGGTATTACTTTCAGTTAAACCACCTTACGCCATCTATCGCATACATGAATCAAAACCGCTCTACATAACTGTTGCATGTGTGTATTCGCTTCTACAAAACGTAAACACGTTTCATTCACACAACGAAAGCTTTTACTTGTCACGTAATACGACCACATACTTTGATCGTGTGCGTGTCTCGTCTCTACACGCGCTTCACGCACATATTATGCTAGTGTGTATAAACTCTGTCTGACTAAAGTCGCGACTCACACATAGGAAGCATTTTTACAACGAAGTTACCCGTAGCGCCATCTAGTTTGATTTTCTGAAACTAAAGTATGGTACCTAATGATAAGGCTGTAAGTGAGTTCTAGTTGGATCGTTTAAAGCATCGCGCACCGTCTTATATGAAAAAGTGTGTGGTTATGATTTGTATGAAAAAAGAATCGTAGCAAGTTTTTATTATATTAAATTATGCTAAAAAAATATATTGAATTATTAAAAGAAAATTATAAAGAAAAAGAAAAATAAATAACAACACAAGAAGTTATTTAAAGTACAAATTACCTATATATAGCTTGAAAATGTAAAGCTTTTATGTTATACGAATATAGTAGTCTTTATTTTATCCAACAAGGCCAAGTGGGATATCTCACTTAAAATAACCTAGCAACCAGTTATTGTCTCTGTCATGGCTGTCTGCTCTGGCTGGCTCTGTCAGTATGAAAATATGACAGCGACGAAACTGGTTGCTAGGTGATTTTAGTTAGATAATGAATGTATGAGAAAGGTTTACCTGTTGTAGTAAAAAAGTCTGAAATTCTCGTTAATATTTAATCACCGAGCCTGTACAATGTCCACACCTCCTCCACCAAATCACTACTCTACCCGGACGCGTAGATGTAATAACCTACTTTGCCATGAGTGTTGAACAATGACGTCGCACGCAGCAAGCGCCGCCGCCTATATTTCAGTCATTCATTGACTTAGCGTATTATTATTTCTTTATTTCAATAGAGAGTACTTACAAAAACTCACAAAATTCAAAATGAATAAACGTTATTCATTGTACTTATTTATACACAGGTTCAATTAAACTGATTCATAAGCCACGTTGGTTTGCTGAACAATACCTAAATTACTAAGGCGGCATCTAAAAATACTGAAATAAACATCAAATATTTTATTTTTTCCTGAGCAAGTAATAATTTGTGTGCATCAAGTTATAGAAGTTTATTTCTTTTATTATTTATGAAAGATTATTAATGAAAATGTAAACAATTTTTGGTTCTGTTAAGTCAGCTGGTTTTCGTAGACACGATACGTTTAGGGCAATGTAACATAAATTGATAAGTAAAACCATAGCATTAAAACGCAAAAAAATTAAACGGAGACTTAAAAACATAATAAGTAATTAAGATGAGTTAAAGTCTTTTTATTTATGTATTTATGTCTTATAAGAATATTCTCACAATTTGCACTTACGTCCAGTAACTTTAGAACCGCTGCGGAGCGTACCTTATCAGTCGTTGTACCGAATAGTACTGTTAGTTGGTTGGTGTTAATAATTGTTTGAGCTTAAATAATGCAGTATTTAATTAAATTAACATTTATAAATTAATTATTGTTTCCATTTTTTTGGAACAGGTTTCTGCTGAAGTTTGTAATGAAAATTTGGCTTTGTATTTGTAATGTATCCTGTAAGACACATATTTCGAAATTTACGATTGTTGTTGTAGGAAAGTTCAACAAAAGCTGAAATATTTTAACAAAGAAGACAGTATTGTTCAACATTCCTCAGAATTACGTAACCCAGTAATATGAAAAATGTGACAAAATTTTGTTTACGACGCGTAGGCCGTAGAACCAGCCAGCCAACAATAGAGGCATTGTACACCAGCCGATTTAAACGAAAACTAAGCGTCTCATATCCGACCTTCATTCTTGTTATTTCTACCGCTTCCAGTCCAAAATTACTCGAAATACTTTGATAGGTACGTTTGTATCGCGGTTTGCCAAGTTCATTGACGTTTCGTAGACGAAAAGGGGGCTTGTGAACGCGTTTCGTCCGTCTCCACACTCCTTAACCAGTTAGAGAGAGACGCAGTCATAACTAGCGGATTATCGCGACAGATCTTCGTAGCAGGTGCCAATTATCACCAGAAGCAGCCGCTGAACTTTTGAAGGTCGAAAAATAAACGTGCGCGAATGTCAAAGAGTTTTCACGAGTTTTTATATCTTATTGTCGCTCATTTGACACACTTTTTCTCATATGTTTACATTTTTGCTTTGACACGGGAATTTAAACAGCATTAATGTGTCAGCGCGGTATGGAGCAATTTTAAATTTTATTGTTGTGTTAATAATATTTTGGGTGACAAATTGTGTGAGTCATTCATTCAGTACTTATGGAAAGTTGAAAGCATTTCTGTGACTTATTTTATTGTAGTAGATGGTTCTATATTTTGTAACGAATTTTCATTAAAAGAAACGATTTTAATACCTACGTAAAAGGTAGGCTAGCTGAAAATCTAAATTTGTAAAATATTTAAAATTTCACGAAAACCAAGACATAAGAAACTTATAAAAGAAAATTCTTCCGAATCAAACATACTTAATAATTATTAAAGGGACAAGTCGTAAAATACCGTGATTTATATTCCCATTTATAATTAACAACAGTAGTACCAATTCAATTTCTAATTAAGTGATTTGTTTAATTACTAATGCAAGTCGTCGAAGAAGGTATAATATATTCATAATCACTAGACACACCTACAAATACACCCTATAATCTTAAAGATAGTACACAACGAAAGAATCTCATAAATTTATGTGTTACACAAAAGTGTAATGGCCGTACGTTCTATTTCCCCTTTGCCTGTATAAAAAAAACAAATGTCTAATTCAAAAGCTTTCTCCCGCTCTAATGCATTTTTCTTCCGAGATAGCGGTGGGATACGAAATAATTAATGAAATCCGATTTCTATCAATATTCGATACATGGTACGTTTTAATTTATGTAGGAACTTATAGAACCTTGCTTTTAGCCGGTTATGTAATAAGTTGGTTGTCTCGCTCTGTGCTGGTTTTGGCAGAAGCAATAAAGAGAGACAGATATAAAGTAGGCTGCTGCGTCCTTAATAAGGCTTTACCGGGAAAACTGGTTTTGGACGAATGCTGCGGGACGTTGTCCCTAATAATCAATTAATGATTATTTTCATATACTTACAATTATTTCTGAATAAAGAACAAAAAGTATTAAAAACACAATAATATCGAAATCGTTCATGAATTTTAATACAAAACAAGGATATTAAAAAAAATCTTTTCTAAATAAAGAAAATAAAATATTGTCAGCTCTGTTTAAATCAAAATTCTCTGCTCTTTCGTAACTCGCAACATAAATTCAAAAGCAAGAGTCGTTTTAGTTCCAACTATAAAATATGGATCTACAACCACGAAATTTTTAATAAGTACTTTAGTTTTATTTTGCAAGAAATATTCATTTCATGATTTTTTGCATTTGTTTTTTAATTAATTAGGGTTCCACTTTTCGTCGTTAGCATGAAAACAATATTATTTTGCACAGAGCCTCATATTTCATAATTAAGATGAACGATTATGATTTTGTTGTTACGTTTTATTACTATTCAATCAAAATCTCTTTATAAAACTTTAATAACGACTCGTTTGTTCGAAATCTAACTAAATTTTTAAATAAAAAAATTGTTTTCACGAAAATTCATCTACGTCCCGCAGCATTCGGCAGAGTTTGGAAAAGCCTCCAAGGATTTCGGATAGATGGCGTTAGGCTCCTCGTAATGACACGCTCCCTCCCTCTTCATCGTCTAGGGACAACTCTCCAAAAACTCTCATTTTTAGTTTCCACACAAAAAATCTCTTCAGTTTAACCTTCTTTTGTGCAAGAAAAAATGCAAATCGTAGGTATATTTCTCAGTTGGTAGGTGGTCCGATAAGAATTCGGCTTGAATAAATTTGAATACGAATTTAGATCAAGATATCTGAATTTGCTTATCTCGCTGATTTGAAACGAGTTTGGAAACAAATAGAATATAATAATGTTGAGAGGTTCTACTTATCTATACTGCTTTACAGTTCTAATAGACTTTGTTTAGTGCTTTGATACATTAAGATGAAATAAACGTTCAACTTCACTTCTAAGTATTGTAATGGGACTTATTTGAAACCTCTTAAAGACAATACCGTCTTACAAGTAAATTTTTCTTATATGAGATACCCACATCTCATTGACGAGCGCAATTTCTTAAAAAACCTAAAAAGAGTGAAAGCAAATTCTGACGGTCCTAAAAAAAGTAAACATCGAAATGTGCTTACTGCATTTGTTATGGACGAAAGATGTGAAAGATTTATGAAGATGTTTCTAGATCAAGCTGTGTTGCATAACCGACGTGGACTAGGCGTCCCGACGCCGCATTTATAGTCACGCACACTAACGCACTTGCACATGCGCACTAGCACCCTTTGTTTGTTAGTAAACACCTTATAGGTATATCGGTGGTCGATATTTGTACAAGGGATGGTCTTGTTAAATAAGAGATGCATCGTGCCTACTATGCGTCGAATGGAAAAGAAAAGACGATCGGTCCAATTTTGATTCTCGAAAACAAAATTTCTCTTAGTTCTTAGAACAGTAAAAAGTATTGAGAGGGTTTAGTTAACAAATTTTCCGTCGGTTGCACTATAAACTTATTTTTAGGATTTCTTATAAAGTATCTGTAATTTGCTTGTCAAAACTGTTATATTCCATACATTTTTAAACCATAAACCCTGTTAATTTAAAAGTCAGTACAAATATAAAAAAAACTTGTTGCAACCCACAGTCTAAGTTTTAGAACGGAAAAAGGAAAGGCAATACAGCCGGATTATATTTCTCTTCTCGAAAACCAAAAGTTTAATAGGTATATTTTCATAGAAAGCTATAGAAAGGTGTGCAAAGGAGTTTCTATCACAAATCTTATTAATCCTAGTTCCAAATAATAATAAAAAACAACTACTAGAACGAATCAAGAAATTACAGTCGCGTCAGTTCGGTACCAAACGTCAAAAACAGTTCTTAGAACGCTAGAAACGTATAGCAAAAAAGTTTTCTACAAATCTCATTAAACCCAGAAACAAAAACTTCCAATTAGAACGGACGTAACATCTATCACTAAAACCTGATTTTTAAATGTTCTATTTCGCCTACACCCCACCAAATAGCTGATTGAAGCTGTCAGTGTACCATTTACTAGAACAAATTTATATCTACCATCAAACTACACAGTTTCCTAAAAATAGTCTGTATTCCTCGGAGATAAAGATGTAAGTGCAACTGCGTTTGTAAAGTGTTGTTACAAAATAGTATTGTATAGATATAGGTTATCTTTCTTCAGTAACTCATGTCACAGAAGTATACAGTTGGCGCCTACAGCCATGTTATATTTACGTAGTTGCTGACACAAAGATGAGTCGTAATTTAAACACAGTTTTACTAAAATATATAAACCAATAAAATATCTAGAAGTCCTACTGTTAACACGATTTTAGGCAGTTTTAAAGTCGGTTGTAAATAGATGACTATTATTTTTATTGTAAGTAATTGTAATGGTTTCCTTGGAGAAAAAACTTTTAATTTTTACTACCTAATTTGTAGTCTATAAAGTTGTTAAAGTCTGTCTAGTG
This sequence comes from Chrysoteuchia culmella, assembly GCA_910589605.1. Taxonomy (NCBI): domain Eukaryota; kingdom Metazoa; phylum Arthropoda; class Insecta; order Lepidoptera; family Crambidae; genus Chrysoteuchia; species Chrysoteuchia culmella. The sequence continues at coordinate 13,898,273 of OU342654.1, forward strand.
GCCAGCTAATAGACAGGTGTTTTTACTCGACTGCAAAGGTAGGGATACGTTTTTCAAGCGTATCTTGTTATTCGTAGCTTAAGCATAAAATTTCCATAAACCTTTATAGGGCAATCGATACTACCTACTTATTATTGATTGTAAACTATAGAAAAATAATTGTTTTTTAATTTATCACACCTTATCTTAAACTCATAAAATTACTATGTCAATCGTAACTACAACTCCTGAAAGAGCGCCGAAGACGTGTAAAAAATCCTCAGTGAAATAAAAACCAATTTTCTTATTCAAAGTCCAAAATGTTTCCGAATTAGACTGACTTTACAAACATTTTTAAATCAGTAATTGAAAATATTCTCATGCACCAAACACGTTGATAGCAACAACAAGCCTTTATCAGACTTAATAATTTTGGTTCCCGTCACTGATAATGTTTGAAATATTTCAATATTATTATTAGATAGCAGCGGTGCTGTGCGACTCATGGCGCCATCTCCCGATTTACATACGACGTGCGATAAATCTGTGACCTTTCATTGATAGATAATGGGCTGTAGGCACGCATTAAATATATAAGGTACTCCAGTCTGTTTACACACAATATGGTGACCATATATTTTTGAAAATTTTCCTGCTGTAAAAATTCGGTATCCACAAACATTTACAGGTATGCATTCAAAGCCGCTGCATTGAAACATGATTTGAAATCAATACAATAAATTTATATAGGTACCGTGAATGTCAAAATAATAAACTCCGTAAATAATGTCAATGTACTAAAACTTCTTCACATAAAATATAAGAAATATGATCAAGAATCTCCTTAAAAGACAAGATCCTGCAGAAAAGATGGTGCCACCAGTCGTTCTTGTCAAAATTGCGCACGCCATCATAAGCTAAAGTACTTTATATACGCTGTCAAAACCACATTAGCATTGGTACATAATTTTGATATCGACCCCAAAAAGGTACCGAAGTTTCGTGTAAAAAGGTATAATAATCATTTCGGTAACATTTAGTCTGAAGATCGTATTACGTGCGCTTTATTAAACACTTTAATATAACCTTTTACTAAAATTTCAACCAGTATTTGCTGTAAGGATAACCAAATTCATTTAAAATCATATTTGTTTGTAAATCAGCATTATGTTATTTATCATTCTGTGTAGTTAAATTCAGGCAAAAGAGTTACAACAACTTTTCAGTGCTTTCTTAAAAGGTTTTCTTCTATACTAATATTATAAAGAGGAAAGATTTGATTGTTTGTTTGTTTGTTTGCATTGAATAGGCTCCGAAGCTACTGAACGGATTTGGATCAATTTTGGTACACAGAGAGTAGATACCCTGGTTATGAACATAGAATACTTTTTATCCCGATATTCCCATGCGGGTGAAACCGCGAGCGGCCGCTAGTCATTTATAAAATTACCAGCTGTGGTACTTGTTCCCATGGGAAAATACAAAAAGTCTCATGTCATCCAAGTTAGTCCATTGAAAAAAAAAAAATTCGTTCAGACGTTAATAAAAGCGTAATAAACAAACAAACAATGATTATCTTTCATTTCTAATATAAGTACAGGTTAGATAGGTACTTGAAAAGATTATGCCGTTTCTAAGAAAGATTAATCACAAATCTAAGACATGGTACTTGTAACATAAAATTATTTTGAGACGGAGAGTTGAGTTTGCTAAGGTGTAGAAATACTTGGAAACCTTTTAGCGTTATCGGGCTACTGACTAAAATAATAAGAAGGTTTACTTTCGAAATACCATTTTTATCGATTCTTCTTTAAAGCTCACCATTTGTTAAAGTTATTGGAAATAACACATACACAAGTGCATACCTACCTACATACAGTTTTGGGATAAGGTCACATAAGTTTTGGGACAATAAATAATATAACTGATTAATAGTTTTAGTATAAAACTTTTCTAATTCAAGATAATAGATCTACATAGTTATAAAAAAAAATTAGGTAATGTGTATTTTACATAACCATATATGAATATCTTACTTATTTTCTTTGATTTTATGATATTAACTAGGGAACGAACCGAAGTATAAAAAAGTTATAGGAAAAAAATTATATATGATATGATAATATTAAAATTATTATGAAAGGTAAAGGTACACACAAACTATCTCTAACATCGAAATTAACCAGTCACCTTTCCCAAACTTCAAAAAATATAAGAGAAAATAGACACCTACGCCATTTTGAATACACCTCAACCCTTCACGTCCCGGCCGGGGTCCGCAACACCCCTGCACCCACAGAGTACTTATGCACCGAGGGTTTATCAAACCCTAGTGCAGCATGCAAACACCGAATGCGAATTTCCAAATTTACGAAAACACGATTTCGATATCTAGACGCTCAGTTGTCAAATCAGAGCGAGAATAGAAATGAGATTTTGATGGATGCGGGATGTGACTGGATTTAGTTTATCGACTAAGTGCATTTAGTATGCACGTGATCCGAATAGTTAGTTACATTATACGAAACGATTTGTTTCAAACGTGCCGAATTGTCTGTCTCGTTAATTTTGTTATTCTACAATCTTTGTAGTATACGAGTATGTTTATGTAGATTAGATGCAAAAGAAAACATGATTTGAATTTACTAGACTAATGTAAATGGAGACTTAAAAACCAATAAAAATACTTTTTTATTAGACTATTTCTTGATACTACCTAATGTATAAATAATATTATCTTTCCAAAACAAACTCATTATTATTTTAAGGAAAAGAACTGCACTAAAATAATTAGGACAGTCTTACAGATCCTCTGCCTCACCAGCCATAAGAACCCTAATGTTTTCAGCTAAAACAGGTATTTTCCAAAGGAAACTGAGAGTGGTTGAGTGGTCTAGCTAATTTCCCTCGTGTACTTTTGTTGTGAGTACGTAGTACGTACTATTAGTACGTAGTATGTACTCGTGCCAGACGGCGCGGTACGTTGGGTCGGCTTTCAAGGAACCCTTTAACCCTTAGACCGATGCAGTCTAAGTAGTTTACTTTGCAATGTTCGATTTCCCAAGTCATGGGAGTTAGCGGTTTCTGATAGTATTAAAAATGCAATAATGATATAAGTGAGGCGCATTTCTATCTTATCATTCATCAACTTAGCATCCGATATGATGAAGGCTAAGCATCTCACAGAAATTTTATCCGAAACCGTCTTTGTAAATAAAAAATGGGAGAGTTTCAGACATTTATCTCAAATTTAAATAACTTTATATAAAAACATATTGGAATCCGTACCTAAAGAGGTTTTAATCCATTTAAATACCTTTAAATATGATTTTAATAGCAAAAACTCATCTTCAAATTTCTGTATCCATCTTAAAATTTGACAAGTCTTGTTATTAATAGATCTTACACGAGCTATTTAGTTTATTTTTAATGTTAAAATAAATATTTTCTCATTGGTATATACTTCGCCGCAATCTTTTCACTTAAGTCTTGTCTCGTTAGCTCTTTAGACAAACTGCTTTATTCAGCAAACGCCGAACGGTTAAAACCATTCGGCAAAAGTAGAAAATCGACAAAAATAAAAGAATTAACAAAAACTAACCCTTAGCGAGTCATAGTCTAGACGGAATGGTAATAGAGAATGATGTAAAATTTAAATAATAGTGATGGACTATACGATACGGATGCGAGTTGCATTGTGATTAAAATACTTAAATATGGGTAAAAAGATGAAGTGAAAATAAAAAACATAAGTTTGTTCTTGATATTTAGTTTGTATCACATAAATAATTAGTTTTAGACTTTTTTTATTTTCTTTTGCCTAAAAACTTTTTATAGAAAAATGAAAACCGATTTCAAAAACTAAAAAGCAAAAAATAAGCGTTTTGATGTCGGTGCCAGCCAGTCGGTGTCGCTTTCTAATTTGCGGTCCTACTCTTTTATTTACCAGTCGGTTTTTTTTAATAAGAATGATTTTTATTTCACAATTTTTTAAAGGTAGAAGAGGTCCCGTGCCTATAGTAATAACCTTATGTCAACTGATCATCACCTTTAACAAAATGCTGCTTTTACAGTGCATGGACGTTACTTATTGAGGAGTTCCCCCGGTACTTCATCATCAGCTCTACTTCATCACATGCATTGAGTCAATCATAAATTGTTTAAAACCTACATTAAAGTAATCGTATCGCTACCTGATAAATAATATTTAATAGTTTCGATGATCATCTGTGGTCTTTATCATCAGTTCCATTTCACCAAATGGTGCTTTTCGGAAGCATAAGCCTGAGTTACTATGGAAAACACCGAAATCTCTATAGGAGTGCCTATAATATTTTAAGAGTTCTCTGGTTTTCTCCAAGATCTCATCATCAGATCCTGACATGATAACAATTGCACCACATGGGAAGTATACCCTTTCGAACAAAAAAGAATTACTAAAATCGGTCCTTCGTCTCGCCTTCGAGTAATCGAGTAACATACATAAAAAAAATAAGAAAAAAGAGATTCTGACCAATTGAGAACCTCCTTCTTTTTTTGAAGTCGGTTAAAAAGAGGTCCACTTCAAACTCATACCTTTTCTATTTACTAAGAAATAATGACATTGATAATATGACTTTTCGAATTGACGTCAGCTTGGAGTATAATTTTCCACCGGTTAATAAATTAACGGTAAAGAAAATAAGTAGAAAAAGTCAACTTCAACTTTTCTTATACAATTTCTTCTGAGCGACATTAGAAAAGTAAATTTTTCCTAGTAGATTTTCTTGTTTAAAACTTATCATTGAAAAAACCAGCATTGTAATATGCAAAATTAAATTCTAATAATGTAAACTAATACTTTGAATATAAATATTTTTTCTAGTTTTTCCAATCCGGCACACCACACAGGCTGAATATAATTTAAGCGTCTAGGGACTAAGGACTGCATTTCTAATTTCGTAGCGACTGGGTCGAATGCGGAGATATTTATTCTGTATATGTGCCTAAGTGGGACCTCAGGCGATTTTCACATAATATATTATTCAGGCTAAGGCAAAGGCTAACAAAGTCTCAAGGGAACTGCATAAAACAGCGTGTGTCATTTGTTTTTCTTCGAGTTTCTTAGAATTAAATAATAATAAGAAGAAAAAAATAGAACATATTATTGTCTTTCAAATGTATATTATATATGTAAAAATCTCCCCTTTTTCATAAAACGTCTACTAGGTATTTAAATAACTCTTAAACGTTGTTTTATTCATCTCAATTTATCAATAGCAGTAACGTAAGAAAATCTTTTCACCAATCAAGAGAAGATTGGTTCAAACCGCCTGGGTAGTAAATAACTTAATTTATTAACACTTCGTCGAAATTAACTTAATAATTTAGCGGACCGTTAATTAAATTTCCAAAACCAGAAACGTCTAGAGAATTAGTTATGGGACGAATTAACGAAACAATTACGAACGAATTACTCAGACTTGGTACCGTTTGTATAGCAAACAACTCATTGAGGGCATCTGTTCCTTTGCCCACGGTTGGATAGTCAATGTTCACTATACTAACTTCCATTCTACCACCACAAATAGTAAACATGACCTTTATTCCCTTGAACTTAAAGCATAAATCTCTAAAGATGTTCTTTGACCGACTGCAAGAATATTATGGCAATATTACTCCTGTTCTTTAAATTAATTTGGCCTCTTGAGACGCCGGCCGCCTCTCAAAGATTAACCCGATCTCAAGTTAATGAAATTGGTACCTAAATATGGAAAACAAAACAGTGGTGCAGTGCATACCAAGCATTCTTATTTAATAAGTTGTTTGTGCCCCAATATTTTGTTTTCCAGTCAAATTTTGACTAGCTAAATAAATAGTTAAGTACCTAAAATATTTCCATGATCATTTAAAAAATTATTAAGTAGTATTTAGTACATTTTATTTATTTTAATGGAACTTTATTAAAAATTATGTGAAAAAGAACTTGCTTGAAGGACTAGCTTAAACTTATTATATAAATATTTAAACATTCTTGCCTACTTTAATTTTGCACAAAATACCCAATCCACTTTATATTTAGCATATAAAAATTGCCGCAGAGCAAATAAAGTTTAGAGTTTATCCAAGGAAACAAAATCCCATAACAATAAATTAGTACATCTTACGGTTACTTGCGTAAATTTAAGATAATTTGTATTTCGTGCTGAAAAAGTTTAACAGAATGTCAGATCTGCAATGCATTTAAATGCAGGATAATTGGATGGGTCTTAACCAAAAACTCTTAATTAGTTTTCTTATTTACATCGGATATAAAGTCATGAGAATTAAAAAACATAGTCAGATTTGAGACGGATATAAATTACGGTTTGTTTTTTTATATAGTGCAGATTAAATCATGATACCCTTGCCGTGAAATCAGGCATTCAATTAAAAAGTTACACTGAGTAAAAAGAAGGTCGGCCATTTTCAAATCGTGTTTCGACGTTCGATTTTTAAAAATGGTGCCGAGTGCACCGAACCCCGGTCGATCTGATACAGAGGGCCAAATTAATGAGGTCCCCGTGAAGTCTTGGCTGGCGTTTTTGGGGCCTACCTTTGTATTTACAGCGGGCAGGGTGGAAGATCTTGTCAGGCTGGTTTACCATGGTACTGCTCAGCCCTTGGTGGGGACGCAACGGTACTGCAAACACGCGAGGGCTTGTCTATATCCATCATACATTTTATGGGTGTCGGGTTTAAAAGAGGACCATTCAAACATGCGACTCTCATCGAATATGGCCTTCTTTTAGATAAAACCTTTCGACAGAGCTTTGAAATCTTTGAATTCATATAAAGGTAAAGGTTCTTCTTAGGTTCGAAATCTATGTGTATTTACTATTGTTTTCTTTTACAATTATAAATTTAGTAGTAAATATAATAAGTAGTATACCTACTTATAGAGATTTGTGAGTAATTAAACCATTGGTTAATTTATGGTAAATTTTAAATAGAAAAATATTGGAAAAAATTAACTCTGCCACAAGTGAATTCTCAGACGGGAATCGAATCCGCGAGCTTTGGAAATCCGGTCCAATGCTCTAACCGCTGAGCTACCGAGACTTGTCACTTGTGGCCGAGTTAATTTTTTCCAATATTTTTCTATTTAAAATTTACCATAAGTATAAAAATAGCATTGAAAAATGCAAATATTACAAAATTATAAACCATTGGTTAATCTTAAACAAGTTGAAATCTATTTGTCTGGGCGAAGTATAACTTAGCCATTGTGACCGTTGTGTCTTTTAACTAACATAGTTTTAATTTTAACATATTTTTCTGTATATTTTAGGGTTCCGTAGCCTAATGGCAAAAAACGGAACCCTTATAGATTCGTCATGTCCGATGTATGTCACAACCATGCAGCGTGATTTGTTATCTTTAATGTATGCCGTTGTCACCTATAATTAAGGTATGTGTGTGTTTTCTTTTTCTTTTTGTTTGGTGTAATCTTGTTGCTGATCCAAATAAATAAATAAATAAAATAGCTACACCTTAATAACTTGATATCAAGTTATCTTATAACGCCATAACCGTTTTACACTTGAACTCTCTTCCAACTTACGAAATTGGACTATTCACAAAGTTTGGTGTCTCAGAGCTTAGAACCGGATTAGAATGTTATTAAAACTTCTATACTTGACGCCAAGTCACGGAATAAGCTATAACTTCCTTGTCAAATCTGCGTTATCAGAATCCACAATATATTCAAAATCGAACTTTCATGTTTAAAAGTCCATGCACTCTTAACCCGTGTCATAATTTACATGAACTTATCACGCAAAAAAGTAATCGAATGTTATCAATGCAAAAGAAATGCGACCGAATAATAAAGTTCATAAGAACTACATTGGAAGAGCTTTTGTAACTTAGGTGGTTTCTTCCTGAGATTGCGTCGTACAGATCCGAGACTGGTAGGTAAAGTTTGAATCCCCGTCCAATTTTGAGAGAGATCATTTGCATGTTTTCTTGCATTAACTAAGGTAAATCTCCTCGGGGATGGCTTATACGAAATCTTTTTCCGCTAGACTTGGAACAAAGGAGTTCGGATGAGGGATTAGGAAGCAAACAGTTTAGCTGTGATCGTAGTGTTGTTATTAGCGCTTATTGGTGTTATCGGCTCCCCACAGGCGGTATTTCGGCAGTGGGCAATTGTAGTAGCAATCAACTCTTTATTGCAACAAAGAAAGACGTCTCGTAATATGCAGGAACACATGTAATAACTGAAATAGTCGCCTGCGACGTGTCACGCCTAGTTATTTGACATTTGACACGCCGGTTGGCACGTTCGACAAATATTGTGCTACAGACTCGGCAAATACGAGCCAAATGGGTATACACCTTAGTGAGGCAAACACTGAGACATAATACGAAAGAGAGTTGTGCACAACGATATGAAATTGCGTATGGCGTTTTCTACTATTGTTCCGTATTGCGTTTCTTGGGCACGTACACGTGTAACTATGTTTGATCTGGGGTGGCTTTAATATGTCGACAGGGCAATGAAACCTTATTTATCTGAAATAAGCATTATTTTTCAGGCTCCAACAAATTTATTGAAATCCTTGAAGAATATTGTGCAACGTTGTAGGCGCAGGAAGAATGCACCCACAGTGTAATATCGCTTAATTATTACTTGTGATGAAGGTTCTCTACCCACTCGTGTTAACATATCCCGGTTTATTATCACAAGTGTAGGTGTTACCTATTTAACTATATTATTTACGACGGTTGATGTTAAGGCGATGTTACACGAAACCCATTTTAGATGACTGCGAGTGTCTTCTGAGAGAAACAAATGAGCGTCCGAAGTAATTGCTAAAAGAAATTATAATTTAACGGTCAAACCTCACCTTGTGTCTCCCGCCGTGGCAGCTATAAATCAATGATGGCGTATAAAAGAAAGCTATTAAAAACCACCGAGAAGACAAACAGCCACATGATCACAATGAGAACAAACCACCTTCACTATGTCACCTGTAATTTTGAACTGGTCCATACCTTGCCCTGATTGTAGTGCAACGCGGAAGGGTTCCCATTTTTTGTGTTTATGCTCCAAATTTTTATGGTGCTCTAAAAATACCGACAAAAAGTAAAAACGGTCGTCTTACAATGCACTTTCAGTTTCTTTATAAATGCAAAACAAAAGAATAAAGGACGGGGTAAGGTGTTTTTTGATAAGTCGAAAACAATAGTTGTGTTACGCAACTTTTGTTCGGATGAACGAAGGGTTTTTTATTATGTCAATGTTGTGCAATAACTAGTTGCAAGATGTAGTCATTCTTGGAACGTCTTGCGAAGATATAGAGCAAAGGCTGAATTTCGAAAGCACAAAAAGTTAGCAAAAAAATAACAGTCAGTTCGACAGATAAGTCATTCGTAAATGGTTATGATAAAGTACAGAGTTGTGACCGGGAATATTTCTGGATCGTCAACGATTGCTTCGTGTCTACTCGACAGTATTTCTACGATTCTCCATAATCCCACAATAGGTAATGTACATATCATTTTCATAATACAATAATCACGATGTCTGATGTATTGAATACGAAATGTATCAAAAACTAACAAAGTATATAAGTAAGGATATAGATATACCGTAGCTCTAACTCACTACCGATTTATTTGGCTAACATATTTTATTATTTTAAGTATCTATTGAATAAATACATGTTTATATAAAAATAAAAAAAATTAATGTACTTAAACTGATAATACTTACCTTTATTTTTGTTCACATTTATTTTTTAAGGATAAAAGTATTATTTTATAGGTAAATATTTAATTATGCTTTAGATAACCTTATATAGTTATACATCAGCTTACAAACAAGAAAAGACCTAACAATAAGTTTTCCCAATATTTTTGCTTTCATCTCTGTAGTATTCTAATAGATTCCGATATTTCGGATAAGCGAAGACATCAGTATAAATAAAGCATTATACTTGACAAACGATATCATAAGGAAATCCAATGTAATGTACCCAAAGCTGGGCAAAATTCCTGATATCAGTAAATTATTTCTCGGAAAATGTGACTGAGGGAATATAAATAGTACCTATTCATAAATAACTATGAAATCAATATTATTGAACCAAAAATAAAAGAGCCTTATGTATATATATATATATATATATATATATATACTCAACTCATTTATGAAAAAGATGCAACAAAAAATCAAGATTATATTTTAAATACCATATACGTCTTTATGTAATAATATAATCTATTAAAAATAAAAAAACTACATATTATTAAATAAAAAGACAATAGTCGTCATAGAAATCTTTGGGGGAGGCCTATACCACATTTGGTATCATCATGCGGCTGAAATTAAAATGATTTAAATAAAAACATAGGTAATTGAAATTATCTATATTCAAATAGAATTTGTTATTGAGTGCTTCAGAATCATTAATTTCGATTCTCTTAGGAGTTTTCCATTCAAATACACCAGAAAAAATATAGTCATTGAAAGTAGGATAGAATATTTACGACAAATTCTTTAATAAATTATCATAATACTTACATCAGGGTAAAAGGAATAAACTTCATTACCTTCCCACTTGAACTTATTAACATAATAATTTGGTCGTAACTCATGGGAACAATGCCGACTAATTAACTTAAGTGATTGTACTGATATGTTGCTTGGATTGTTAATTAAATGTAATGTTCATTTGTGAATCTTTTTACTGAATGAACATACGTGTATGTTGGTTAAACATGCGACTTGGTAATAGCTCGGAAATAATTTGTTTGCACCGTATGTGATCTAGATTTTATTAATTGTTATGGTCTGAATAAATATTACAATTATTTTAACTGGTTATTTGTTTAAAAAATTTGAGTATTTTATGTATATTAAGAAGGAATTTCACAAGTTTGGAGTGAATGAAATAGTTTAACATTGCAGTTTTGTAACTGTGGAGTTAGCACAAAAACTATCGAAATAGTATCGAGTGAGTGTCGAGCACGTTTTGCAAAAAATAAATAAGAAAATGTAGTTCTGTTTACGTCCTGTAGGAACGCTGCTCAATATCCCCTTTTTATTTTAACCTTCTCGATACTTACTCGAAAGCTAAATCAAATTTCATCCAAACTTGTTCAGTAGTTTTTGCGTGAAAGAGGAACAAACAAAAAATTACATACTTTCGTATTTATAAAATTACCGCCTTATTTTCAGTATGGAAAATACTTTTTCCTTGTGCTCTTAAATGGCTTTTCACATGCATGCATTAGAAAGTACATTAGAGTAATTCTCTACCATGTTCTTAATTGGACGTCTAAAGTCGTCGGCGTCGTCAGAACGTGATCTGAAGACACCAAAGAACGTCTCGCATACTAATTGTGTCCGAAAGTATGAGAACCGGAATTCTGGGTTATTTCGATGAGAACCCTTTGTAACAAGTTAATATTCAACGACTTATTGCAACTTAATTTTATTTAAAATCATTACCAACAGTGAATGTCATAGGACTGTCCGATGAAAATGTTCTCTTATATATATACCCAGTACTTAATTAAAACGACTTAAAGGTTAGGTACGTATTGATATAACTAGGGCAAATATGATATGATATGCATGTTAAGTTTCTTGCGGCCGTTCTTCTTATCAGTTAAAAGACGGTAGAAGGAAAAAAAAATGGGCTATTCGAAAGCTCATATCTATAAGTCTATTTGAATAAAAATCTTTGACTTTGACTTTGAAATATTTCAAGATAACACATTTCAGACTGTATTAAACGAAAATTAATGTTTTTCTAACAGTTTTTTTTATTTACACATCGGGGAGACGATTAGCCTTATTTCACTTCTAAATAACTCCATTTTAATTTCGTGTTTTCTTTTTCTAAAATCCTAACCAATATTAAAAATGCGAAAGTGTGTTTGTTTGTCCTTCCTTCACACACTTACTAAGCAACCAGTCGACTTGATTTTTGGCATAGAGTTAGTTGATAGGACGGAACATTAATATACTATTTTATTTTACTTTACATTTATCCCGATATTCCCACGGGAACGGGAATCACGCGGGTAAAACCGCGGCCGGAAGCTAGTAATAAATGTTTCATAATTATATTTTGTCCACAATTCATACCTATATAAAACATTAGTGGAATTTCACCAGCTCGCTTCAAGAGACCAACGTGAAAAGTTGGAAAGATCAAACCATTTTCTTCGTGGCAATTTGGAGGGCATCCAATAGTTATGCAATGGCAATGGGCTAGCGGTAGATATCTAGTAGATTGACAACAAAATTTAACTCGTGACTTTTTGAATGGGATAAACAAGAGATTAACTTTACTATTTTGAGTCTTATCGAAAGAAATACGGTTACATTAATTGCGTAAAGAGTAAATTTTCATTAAGCATTGGACCGGATTTCCAAAGGTCGTGGGTTCGAGTCCCATCTGAGAATTCACTTGTGGCCGAGTTGACTTTTCCAATATTTTTCTATTTAAAATTTATCATAAGTAAATTTCCATATTATAAAATTATCTAAATATTATTTACCTATTACATTTTTTTTGCTGAAGTATATTTAAATGTAAATTGATAACAGAAAGTAGCCAAGTCGAAATCACTGACTTTTTACAGCATAATTTATTTCTAGCTTTATTTAGGAAATATTTTTTTGGGTATTTTGCATCACATAAAATAGTTTGTTTAATTAATTCATATGAGAAAGGTATATATATAGGTACCTACTTAAATTTTTTCGAGATGAATGGGCTGAAAAGTCGATTTAAGTTTTACACAAGGAGATAATGGAAAATATTTTGAGTTGTAAAGTAATATTAACGTGGACAACGCACACATTATATTAAATTTTGAGAGCATTCTCTCCAAATTTACTAAGGCTTATGGAAATTTTGTATCGTAAAGTGTGGACTTCATTTGTTACAAAATTTAATTTAAGATAATTTAATATTCTCTATAATATCACAATAACCACAAACATATTTTATAATATTTAGAGCGAAATATAAATATATATTAATGATTTCTATATTAGTAAAATTAGACACAAGTTAAATCAAATACATCTCTGAAGGACTTAATTTGCAATTTACCTTTTTTACATAATTTAGGTTTTTTTTTATATTTATGTAATATTATTGACCTGGATCAATATTTTGAACATTTTCTATAGTATAATAACCAACCCTGATATGTAGAACTTTTACAAAAGGATACCACTCTCTGATCGATAAGGGACAAGTTGATTTTTGTAGTATATTTTCTTGTTTAAAATTTATCACATAAAAATATCAGTGTAAACGCAAAAAAAAAATCTTTACTTTTTTATTATTATAAGATAGATCAGCGCTTTAACGCTATCTCGCCTGATGGTAAGTGATGATGGTGAAGTGGTGATCTAGGATGAAACCCGCTTCCCTAGGAGATACCTCTTTTATTCACTCCTGACTTGAAGGCCCCCCTAAGTTGTAAGTATTAAAGACATACTCAGGCAAAGAGTTCCACTCACTGGCAGTACGGATGATAAAATTTGACGCAAAACGTTTAGTACCTACCAATTTTAGGAATATCAACCATAAAGCAGTGGCGCATATTTGAACGTCTGGTTGTCCGATGGAAAAGGAGAGATGGTGGAATTAGTCTGTGCAATTCAGCTTCACACTCATCAAAAAGAAAAATCTGAGAAAAGAACTATATTTTTGAATGCGGTAAAGTCCTCAGTGTCAGCGGTCGCACCAACCTAATACCAGCCTGGCTTGTAGCCAACGCACGGCTCCTCATGTATTAATATAGCCAAACTGGCATTAACAAGTACCTTGTTACTCTATTTCGATAATAAGAGCCCCTTTGTTGTTCACAGTAGCCTTTGACGAAATAGATATTTCATGGATTACAGATATTTATTACTTTCAGGATTACTTAAGAGCCTTTGTTTTTGTTAAGAGGCTCTTTGAGCTTCGGAATCGCGTAAATTGTGTTAGAAAAATATACAATGCGTGTCTCTAAATAGTAAATGTTCGCTGTAACGCTTTTGAAGCTCGATGTTATGTCATAGGATTAAATTAAATCAATTATTGTTAAATACAGAGTTTAGTTATGACTGAGTCAAATAATTTATGGTACTTTCTAAGTACAAAAAGGTTACTTGGTTGATCCTGAAAATATATAAGGACAATAATTTTACAATTGTTGTTTATAGTTTTGCAATACCAAGGACAATAGTTTGGGGGTGGCTTATACTCAGGAGTGGGTGTATATGTGGCTGACACGACGACGAATAGTTTTACGTGCTATAGCCAACAAGCTTGATAAAGTGTAATCGCAGTTTATAGTTAATTAGCTATACAATATGTCAATGTATATTTAAGAACTTATAATATAACTATAGTCTTTTTCAGGTAGCATTCCAGTGACACTTCAAAATTATTCAAATAGCGTATACTATGTCAAAAAAATATTTCGAAAAATTATCTATAATTTAGGCTACGCTATATAATTGGATTCCGCGTGGCCGGAAAAATAGTAAAATATATTCCAATTTCTCCAAAAGTAGGTACTTTGACTATTAGAAAAAATCGATGGATAAGTAGATAGGATTTCATTATAAGACATCTCTAAAACTGTCTAACTTGAAACGTCACAGAAATCATCCTAGTTGAAAAGGACTACAATGAGGAATTTAAATACCTACGTACGTGTTATATACCTTATTGTTTTTTAATATTGACAAAAAAACATTTTATCAGTAAGTTCGTATGAAAAAAAAAAGAAAAATTCTTACTACCATTTAAGTAATATCTTTTAGTGCCCCACCAAAATCCCCGATCCCATAAAATCTCCACGCAATCGACACTAAAGACAACGCGTCACTTCATTACGCTCCAAATATGCATATAAAAGAAGTAAATCTCATTACTTTCCTCGCGAATTCCTTTCGCGTCCCGATCCAGGCCGTTATAGGAAAAAGCTTTGGGTCCCTAAGGACACCCCCTATTTCGATGGGATGATTTCTGCAGCACACGAATGGTTCGCTCGTTTCCTGCTTCTTGCAGGGGCTTGCATTTCCTGCACTCTTTTAAAATAGAGACAGCAGAAAAATTTATTATTAAACATTTTTCTTTTTATGAAAAATTTCACAATAGGTATTCATATAGGTATACCTAATCTGCTAAAAATGGTTTTCATCGAATAATAAAACAATTTCAATCTCTTATGGTAAATTTTAAATAGAAAAATATTGGAAAAAATTAACTCGGCCACAAGTGAATTCTCAGGCTGGAAACGAACCTGCGACCTTTGGAAATCCGGTCCAATGCTCTAACCGCTGAGCTACCGAGACTTGCGAACCACCGTCGAAATTCTCCAATACTTTTATATTTTTAATACGCTGTAGGCCAGCGTTGTTACATCAATGCTAGGAAATATCCTTGCATTCGAAAGAAACATCTTTTCAGGTGTTTAACGATCGATTAAGATGCAACTGCCAATAATTTATGATTTTGTAATTTTTGCATTTTTCAATGCTATTTTTATACTTATGGTAAATTTTAGATAGAAAAATATTGGAAAAATTCACTTGTGGCCGAGTTAATTTTTTCCAATATTTTTCTATTTAAAATTTACCATAAGTATAAAAATAGCATTGAAAAATGCAAAAATTACAAAATCATAAAAAAAAAAAATTCAATCTCGTTTTATTAATTGTTATTTTTACATGCCATATTAATTTTCAAGCTGTGAGTAGGTACTTACAATGTGGGTGTATGTAGGTAAAAAATAGGCTTATTGCTTTATTGTTAATTTTTACATAAACATTATTGCTGTTGGTTTTAAAGAAATATAAATAAACAAATAAACAGTATCAGACCAAATACTTAATAATATTTTTCGAATAAGGCGGAAAAGATTTTACAAATAAATAGACACTCTAAAAATCTAAGTCAAGACATGAAAAAGTACCTAGCTTCATAATATTTATTACTGAATCTCAAAATATATACGTACTGCGTAATGTTGATTCTAAATACAACATATATGTATGTTTAAACATCACTTTAAATATAAATAATCCAATCACATAAAACATCCAATTCAATTAACGAAAACTCCGTGTAAAAGCGATTTGCAACAATATTTTACTACATAAACAGAGGAGTTATCCATTGTCAAGTACTTGTATTTTATAAACCGTTCACACATAATGTTGATTCTCATGCGGAGAACGGAAGATGAAGAAGTATTTTAAATATGAAATTATGTGAGGGAAATAAAAAGGATATTTTTATGCGGACGCTACTTCGCGCACTTGCAATCTCGGCGCCCCATCTTGTAAGAAAATAAGAACATAATGCTCCTTTGCTAAAAATGTGAAACAAGACTTGAAAAGTACCTAATGAACGTGAAATTTTATAGATGCCATACCTGTTCTCAAAAGTCAAGAGACTTGAAAGTAAGGTCACGATACGCCCTGTCACATAACGTCGATGATTTTATTCGCACATTTACGAAGTTTTCGGAATACACGTAATGCAGAAACGGTGTTAATACTGCACTTTATTCGTTTAGAGAGTTGCGTGGTAGCTGATTAAAATTTTGCAAATTCGATCCGCGACGATGCTGTTTGTAGGTACATAAGTAAATACATAGCACAATATCAACGTTAAATAGAGTTTGTTTTATGGAAAGAACTGAAAGCTATTTTTTACTTTTGATGAAAATACCCTCTCAATAATGTTTGTAACAGTAAATTGTTCCGACCCGTCACAACTTCGAAACAAAAGGGCAATAAAGGCTGACTCAACAAGCAAAGAAAGTTCGGCCCATCCCGAGGATCGTTTACGTTCTTGATTAGCAGGATTAAAGCTAACTAACAAGTATAACAAACAACTAAAAACAAATAAACACGACGAGGGCACAAAAGTTCCTTCTTAATAATACATGAGTTACTTATCCAATTTTCTATCGAGACCTTCCCTTAGGGCTGGGCTCGCCTGGGGGAAACATACGGTAATAACAAAAATATTTACCAAAGCTCCAGCTGAATAAAAAGATGTCCCTTAATACGGACCCAGATGCATCCCACCTATTATATTATTTGTTTCCCTAGAAGGCCGGGTGGAAATATGAATGTAAGTAATGCAAATTCAAACTCTTCTGCGGTGAGCGAAACGCTTTTTTTTGGCCACGATTTTTCTTCTTGCGGCAACACCTTTGGGAGAAATGTTATCAAAGATAGATAAGTACGGTCGCCGCCTCGGGCTGTGTTCCTTATACATAACTTAAGAGTCTTAAAGTAATTCTCCTTGACATAAGTAGATTGCGGCTACGTCGATATTAATAATGTAAAACGTGTATACTGGAAGTCGTTATTGACACTTAGAGATAATTTAACGGCAATCATTGAAAATGTTGGCGCGACATGTCAAATTAAACACGTTATTTAGGACCTACAATCTTTTTAATACTGAGATTACCAATTGCAATTTTATAAATCCTTGATATTACCTATTACTAAGGTATACTTTTACTTGATAAGTTGACAACACTGTTTCTATATGTTTAAATATTTGTTCCATATTTCTCAATAAATAAAAATAAATTGGGAATTTTAATGAACCGACTTAATAATTAGGTATACGACATACCTACTTATGGTATAATTATACAATATCATGTTCCATCACAACATCTTCGATACACGAAGCTACAAAAATTTTATTTCAGATTAATACCATGACTTCTTTTGTATAGGTAAGTACGGTAATAATAGGTGTGTGAGATAAGAACATTTAGATATTCACATCCTGTTTATAAGTTGGGGACACACTGGGAGGAGTTCATATAATGTAGGTGCCAATATTGTATCGATAGGTATTGGTAGTTTTGGTATGTAGGTACCAATAAGAGGTTAAGTGTTTCATTGCGCAAAAGAGAAATATGTATACCTAGAAGTGCATGAATATGTCTATTTGACTTGATCTGAGTGTTTTATGCCTGTATTTACAAAAAATACCGTAGGTAGGTATAGGTATGTTTAGTTATGTACCCATTCTATAGTCTGGAAAAGACAAATGGTGAAAGAAATTTGATGTAATTGTACTGTATATGTCGTAGGATAATTAGATATAACGAATTTTCGCGAAAATCCTAAGGATATTGCGAAACGGGGATAATTAGACAAAGGTGAAGACATTTCTCAATCTTACTGAAAAAGATACCTAGGGCTTTTGCGAAAACACTGGTTGTGTTAGTAAAATTGCCTACAATACTAGTTTGAGTCAAACCGAAGTGCGGGACTTATTGTAATTTTAAAAATAGTAAATTAAGTATAAACTTTTTATCAAAAAAAAAACAAAATTTAAAAAATATCCTTTTTGGATTCGGTGCCAGCCAAGGTAAGAAAAATAAAAGTAATAGAAGTGCAATGTAGAATTCCTTGGCTGTTTTTACGCTGAAGAATTGAAGTGTTATACCTATCATAGACCTATAAACCCATCAGAATAAGAGTTGGCAAGCAAACAAAAATCAAGTCCATCAGAGTGAAGTATATTCAATGTTACTAATGCAATTCGTATTTTTGCAAAAACCCTAACTTTTTTCAGTAAGAATGAGAAATGCGTAGGTAATTTTCCGTATTTTCGCAATGTCCCTATCATATCATACCTAAAAGAAAATGTCAGTAATTTGTCAGAAACAACAGATACAGTAAATCTGTACAATCAAAACCTGTTGAATCCGCGCATAATTAATCATATGGTTTTTGTAACATCATCTAAAATAGTTTAAAAAATCATCCACACAGCCGCCACTTTAACTGCACCCAATGTGACTCGGCCTTAAGATAGTAGGTAATCGCGAACCAAACGCACTATGACGTCGAAACCGAAAGTTCATTCAAATGTGCCGTGACGCATACGAGTTATGACCGAGCTACGTGTCGGTCGTAAAATTACATCCATTGAGCGAAACAATAAAACACGATTCGGATCAAATGGTGTCACTAGAGACAAGTTCAAGACCGTCATTATGTTGCACAGCAATGAACGAATAAAAACGCAATCGCAAACACGTGACTCGGGTTCCGTATTACCTACTCTAAGTGTATGCAAAATATTTGAGCATGTATTGCCTACAACTAAAAGCACTGATGCCTAAATACTTTATATCCTAGGAATGTCTGAGTTCACGATATGGAAGCAATAGACACTGGTCATATAAGTAGGTAATGGACTCCATATGGATTTATGAAGTCACTCCAGAACTGTATCAACATAATTTTAAATGAGGTGGACACAAAAGAGTCGAAATAATTAAAAAAGCGAACACTCAAGTATATAAGTAACTGTAGAAAATTTAAAGCATTCAAGAATGTCACAGCTATGCTCGGATCCAATTTAGTAACATTTATATTTTACATAGTAAAGCCCTTATAGGTATAACATCGTCTGTTCAGTTTAAAATTCACATCTACATGCGCTTGTAAGTAGTATTAAGTAATAGAAATGAAGATAACAGCTGTATAGCCTCATACATATTTGATGCCTTCGCATCGTTTGCATAAAATATTTAAATGTTACAACATTTTACATAACTAACAGTGGATCAATTCTTATTTATGATTAGGTTTATCTAATTGATTCGACATTCATTAATTTTATTTCTGTAACTTATCATTTTGTAAGTCAAAGCTGAGTAATCTATTAATGACACATCAGAATTCAGCAGGTAAGGCACCTATCAGTAAATAAAATGTAAATTAACATAAAAATTATAAAAACGTACAAAAACATTTGATTTCATAATGCTATCTTAACATTTAGATTCAATAAATATAAAATCAACGTTTGCATTAGTCAAAATAATATTACAAGGAAATAAAAAGTGTAGGTATACCTACTTACTAATGAATTCCTGAACGCTTTAAATATTCATATCAATAGATATTCCTACCGAATGGTCAAAAAAGCAATACATTTTGATGGACTGTACCTACGTTTTGTATACCTATCTTTAATAAAGCACCATATTCAAATCTTATTCAGAATAAGATGGAAGCACTACATCTAAGGTTAAAACTAGTATTCACACTGAATAATAAACACACCTTGTCTAGGTCATCAACATTGACACGGGATTTCACCAAATACGGTACCCCGATACGTCACACCGTGTCATTTACAATATGATATGCACGACGTTTATACTAGCGGTTATTTTTATCTAACGGCTCATAAAATGCGCAGACTGACGGTAGACGGTGGCATGGCGGTGACTTAGTACGCCTCAAATTCTTACACGCTTGCGTCTGTCGTTGGTTTTCTAGACGATGTTGTTGTGTAATAAAATTACATTGCAGCGATATTTTTTTCGAATTAAAAGTCGCTCTATTCATTCCGTCGGAAACTATTGGGGCTACCAGGATGTTTATACTACATTTTATTAACAACGAAGCGATTGTAAAAATAGTTTTCCATTAGTAAGTAGGTAGGTATGGCTTCGCGGAAAAGTAGAAGATATCACAACTTCTTACGTTCATAAAATAATTCTAAAAATGTTCAATTAAAATAATAATGTCAATGCCAACAAAATACCTACTTTAGGTATTTTTTAAAAACTTTGCTAATCTAGCTACCTAATTTAAACTCTTAAATATCCTCAGGAAACATTTCGTAGTGAACAAGGAATTAATGTGCGAAATACATTGACATTTTGTTTTTTTTTTAATTCCAGATGCATAAAGAATACGGATGACAGGCCCTGCCTTGCACCAGGTAAGAATCATTATTAATATCGATATTTTATTCGGGCGGAAAACACGAGAATTCGCATATTACCAAAGTAGGGAAAAGTTATTATATGCTACATAACTAATAAACTTCATGCTTACACAGTCATATAAAAACCGTTTTTAGTTGACGCATTTTTTTAGGTGAGACGTTTATTTTTACAGAAATTTGCTCACCTTAGGTAGGTAGCCATTTAATTGGCTTAAAGGATATTTTGTTGGAAATGAAGATTGGTGCGAAATCGATATTCAAATACGATAATTTATTTATGAACGGCCAGATAAAAATATTTAATTAAGTATTAGGGTTTTGAATGTATTTGGGCAGCTAATATCTTATATCAGACTTCGACTAACTAGATAACGAATTTCGAGAAAGCAAAAACTATTGAGTTCGAATGAGGCGCTCTATGGATTCTCATAATACAATTCCGCCCGGTTTACTCGGAATCAGCGGAAAGATAATAAGATAGGGGTCCGATGCCCCGAGGCGGACAATGCGAAGGATATTTCCCTATCATCATTTTTCGCTGCTTCCATAAATTGCAACGGAATGTCGATACCTAAATAGGATGAAATACTTACATATTTTCAGGAAGCGTGGTAGGTCTTACTTTTTATTGTTCCTATGTTAAAGTCGTGTTTTGTTAATTTTAATATTTTCATCTGACTAAAATGTTGTAATCTTAGGGCCGGTTTCGCCGCCGACAGATAAGCTCTGGACAGCTTATCTGTCAGATAATTTGACAGTCGTAATATGAAAGTATGTCAAATTATCTGCCAGATAAGGTATCCATAGCTTATTAATCGGTGGTGAAACCAGTCCAATACCTACTTGGATCTAAAGCTAGCTTAGTACAGTCGGGGAACTTCCCGGTCGACCAGTAGAGTTTTTTTAGGGAGCTTTATTTTTAAAAGTAGTCCTAGATATATAGAAAATTCTTTTGTACCAACCAATTGTTCCAACAAAAAAATCTAATACTTACTATTCGTTGATACTCTAAACTAAAGCCAGAACATTCGCAAAATATGTCTAGACTAGACACTCCCATAAATTTAAAAATAACGTTTCTAACTAGATTATTCCAACGGCATTTTAAATAGTCTTTAGCGATCGCATCAGCTGTTTCCCACGTGATCTGTCATAAAGACGTGTCCACTGTAAACTCCATAAAAGTTAACACGTCATTCAGACTATAATGTTCTATTAGGGGCAATTCGAGCACTCCTTACGATTTTACGATTTTGACGTCGTTTTACGGCTCGCCACGCGCCGGGCTCGTAAAAACCTACGGTCACCTGTTGTAGTATGTCAATAAAATTTCGTCAATGGGCCAGCTTTTAATATGCCAATTATGGCTGGATGTTTCATTCAGGAGTTACTTTTACGACGTGTCGTCGACTCTTTGCTTCTTGGCGCCCTGCAATAAAGCTTGCGGTAGCCATAATCGATTGTAAATGTATTTTATTGGGTCGTTTTAGATCTTGTGATAGTGTATTATTATCTGATCAAGACTTTATTGATTTCTTTTATGTTATAAAAAAATTATAGGAACCTACCGTTAATTCTTACTTGATCTGTTTCATGATTTCAAGTATCGGTAAACTTATTGATGATAGTTATAGAAATGTATTTCAATAACAATGTCATGAAAAATTAAATTCAGCCAAAGAACTAGAAAATACGTATTTATGCGCCATGATCCATAACTCGAATGACTGCATACGTCAGGAATATTAAGGAGGATCTTACTCCACGCTCCACCTAAAATAGCATGGCCGACGATTCTGCACACGCCTCTTTTGATTCCATTGGTCAAAATGAGAAAAACTAGTTTGCCACTCTCCGCACCGACCAATCAACGCAGCGCGTCGGTAAAAAACCAATTTGGAAGACATCTTGTGAGGTACGCTTATCTCTTTCATTACGTATGCGAGTAAGCGAGTTGGAGCATCTGTGAGTGTGTTAGTGAGTGATTAGTGAGTTTACGGATGTTCCCCACAGATGGCGGACCTTTAGTTCGTAGTTCATCCATCGCATGATAGATGGCAGTAAATTCGTAGACTTTGTAGTTTTGCAGAATATGCCTAGATCAGCTGAGATTTGACATTGACATTGGTTATTATTATAATTTTGTAGGTTGTTAACAACTATCTGGTAACAGAAGCTAAAACTATATGTTTGTCTGATTATTTCTGATAACAAATTAAGATTGTTTTTAATAAAAGTAAAATGAAAAGATAAGGTTCAATATTTGTATGTGATATTATGTTGGAAACTTGGTAATATTGATGATATAATTAATATAAGGAACATGTGCTTCAAAAAAGCATTATCATACTTTCTTGGACAGTGCAACAATAGCTTTAATTTTACAAGTAGGTAGGTAAGTAGATAGGTTTATAATATTGATAATTGGAAGGTTACATTAAATAACCAAAAAACCTTACATTAATAAATTTCATTTAATGTAAGGTTTTGGTTAAAAATATCTGTTAAATAAGATAAAGAGAAAATAAATAACCTAATTTCTTTGTTTATGTTTTATTAAGCGTTATAATTATATATTTTTAATTATGAATCCAG
The DNA here is from genome assembly GCA_910589605.1 of Chrysoteuchia culmella. NCBI lineage: Eukaryota > Metazoa > Arthropoda > Insecta > Lepidoptera > Crambidae > Chrysoteuchia > Chrysoteuchia culmella. The sequence continues at coordinate 13,921,627 of OU342654.1, forward strand.
TAGGGTCAGCCCGAAAAACTATCAAGGTAGTATCGAGCACGTAATGTCAATAAATCTATAGGAGAATATAATTTCGTTTACGTCCAGTAGAAACGCTGTTCAATTTCTTATACCTACCTACTTACTTTTTTTTACTTAACTTCCTCGATACTTACTCGAAAGTTATTCGTGCTAGGCCTACAGGAGACCAATTGAAAAAAGTTCACTTTCTTAAAAAGTTCCTTTGTTTTTGATTTGAAGGTTAAATTCAACTTTGGAACTTTTTTACGAATGTGAACTTTTGTTAAATATTGCATGAATCTTCTATAATTTATCTAGACCACAGTACCTACTTACCGCAGCGCACCAGGACCGCAGCTGCACCTAGAACCTACCTTAACCTACTTATTGTAGGTATTCCAACAGTAGCCTATTATTTTTAAAATCAGTTAGGTAGCTTCCAAAGAAGGCAAGTACATTTATAACACCTAACATTTATTAAAGTGGGTTCTCTGACAGAAAGTGTACCTATTTAAAGTGGTGCAATCAGCCGATACGCATTCATTCTAATATTCTAATAAGATTTTTCTTGGTCCTAACTATAAAATTAAAAACTCGTATCATCCACTATTGTGAAATACGTTTAAAAGTCAATGGCAATTTAAATAAAGCTGCGTACCTATGTTATGGTATTTTTAACTGCCTTATAGCACACCCAATAACAAATTGAAATAAAATGTAGTGTGAACCATACAAATGGTTCACACTACCTCGAAACAACCCATTCCTGCCAAGGAACGACCCAAAAAACTCAATGGCAATCACAAATGTGGTAGTCAATGGTTATAAAACGATTCTCGACCCGATAATACGCACTCCTATGCTGGTAAATCGATTCGACGGCGATCGAATGACGAAATCGATTGCTTATGGCAACATTGTATCGATCACGAGTCATTGGGGCGGCTATTATAGGCCATAGTAGGTACCTGAGAACTATCAATGTGGTCGCGGTATCTGATAGATCAGATACGAATCAGACTGTTTAAATTAAATCGATTATGAATACTTGCCATGGATTTTCTAGAACAATTTGTTGGTTGTAGGTACACTCGCTGCTAGAATTGTCCTTAATTTAAAGACCTACTCATTGGGTCTACCTATTATAGTTACTGATAAAATGCTAGGATCCATATGTCCGCAATTACTACCTATGAATTGAAATAAAAGACGATTACGGATACATGGTCATTTTTATTAAACTTAATGTAATTTTAAACAGGTGTAGGTATCCGTGATACCAAAGATTATTTATTCAAGTAGTGACATTCTGGATAGTGCTGAAATTGAGATTACCTACATTTAGGTAATTGAGATGACAAATTACTGACGTGTTAGTAATTTCATCTCATTTCATAACAGTATATACTTATTTGTTTATTATACCTACCTACTCAAAAATGTATGTATCCAATGTGAAACGTAGGATTAGTTTTTTTTATTCATGACGGGAAATTTCTTAGCCTTCACCATACCTGATGTTAAGTATTGATATCCTCAGCCACTGAGGAACTGGCTATCTTATATCTAACTGCCGGAACACAACAATGCTAAAAACATTGTTATTATGGCGTCAGACAGATAAGATGGTGGTAGCTAGCCAGGCGGATTCACAACAAGTCCTATCACCAACCAAACCTAATACAATATTTACCCCCGCTGGGAATCGAACCCGGGACCCCTGGGTCTGATACCGATGGTTGTTACCATTAGACCACAGAGGCGGTTCTAGATCACAGAGGCGGTTAATTTTACAAGTGGTGCTAATTTTACATCACTCATAATGAAGAATTGTCATACCTAAACATGCAAACTTAGCGTACAAGGAAATGAAAGCAAACAATTTGCCACTTTGTATAATCTCATTTCGTACTTACAATTAATCCTTGCATTCTTATGTTAATTTTTAAACCTCACAATGCCAAACTTTTTCACCGAGCTGCAAGGTCTATGCAGATTACATTTAAGTATTCATGAATAACAGAATTAAAAACTCCAATATCCCCATGCCACGCATTATGTCTGTGACAGTACTTAATAAACTCGCGACGTTATGACGAAAGCTTGTGCTAGCGTCAGGAAATAATCGAAAACCACTTTTCACTGTTTTTATTGCTGTACCTCGTCATTTACTTTCTTTGGGCAACACAACTAAACCGATTTGTTGATCAAATTTGTGTATATCGCCTATTTACTATTCCCACAGAAATCGTCGATATTACTCTTAAAATACATACTTTGTTACTATCGTGTAAAGTTATCTGGACCTCTATGTAATGTAAAACGTTTTGCGGCAATCCATTTGAAACCTTAAAATGTAAGAATTACAGTTTAATTCTTATTGTGGGAATGTGCACAAAGGTTCGCGTGAGTGGTTTCCAAGTCACAAATTTGTATTCAAAAGATACCTACCATCGAAGTACGCGATAACCGTAAAACGAACAATTTAAACTCTGATTTCGTTGAGTTTCGATTATTAGCGATGAAACCACTAAAGTAAGGTAGGTATATGTGTTGAACCGGATTTAGGTATCTAGGTGGAGCTTTAAGTAAATGCCTTGGACTCGTAAAATATTGTCAGAGAAGACTTAATTTACAATGCAATCAATATTTTTCACTGGACTATTTTTAGCATAGGAAGTTAAAATACACTTGCGAGCATAAAAATCGATCCGTCGTATCCTTCATCATAGTGTACCTGAAGGTAATGTGACCATTTTGACCATCTCTGTAATGATTTAGGTGTGTTTATAGAAATCTCTAAAATAACTTGAAACAAAAAATAATAAGGCACTGTGATTACACATGAAAGGTTGTTATTTTATTACCTATGTATAAAATGGCAGTGCTGGTGTTATTCCAAAAATCTCTTTTATTATTTAAGCTAAAAGAAAACCAGCTGTTTTGGTTTGAGTTTTAAATATTAATACATGAAGTATCATGTTAATTACTAGTAGACAATGATATTATATATGTGTACTTGAATCAGATATGCCATACGAGTTCGCATTGTGAAAATTGGGAAGATCCTATATGGGGTCCGATGTTATTCTATGCACAAAGAATATATTTGAAATTGCCTTGGTCACAGATTATAAGGCAAAATACTATGAACGTAACTATGGTACCTACTCTCGGTAGTTGGGAGGCGTTTTCTTGTTATAGTTTAGTATGCTTATAAGTTTATAATGAATTTATTTTAAATAAACAGTAATATTTTTTTTGTAGCTATTATAATAGTTGAACGTAACATATCTACACTAATATTATAAAGGATATGTTTGCATTGAATAGGCTCCGAAACTACTTAACGGATTTTCATGAAATTTGGTACACAGACAGTAGATAGCCTGGTTATGAACAAAATATCCTTTTTATCCCGATATTCCCACGGGAACTGGAACCACGCGGTTGAAACCGCGAGCGGCCGCTAGTATAAAATATTATTGCTTGTAGTATTCAAATATATTGTACTTCGTCCCAGTCCCGGAGACGTATTTTTGAATCATTCGAATTACTATTCGCATACGGATCGCAAGATACTCATGCGAATGCTAAAAACCGTATTTTTGAAATTTGCAACAAGTGGCCCGACCACTTTTTTTATTCGAGTGATAGAAAGTTTGACGTTTAGCACATAATGTCTTAAATTCTCGTGATTAAAGTCCGATTCAGTGTCGGCTTTTGAAAATCTATGGAGAGTTAGTTTACGGTTTTTAAATATTCTGCGTAAAATGAAATAATGTCAAGGGAGTTTAAGAAAACGGCAACACCGTATTCGAGTGATACAAAATGCGATAAAGAAGAAATTGGTGAATTTCAATTTAAATGCGAATTGAATTCCATGAGAATTTCGAATGAATTGATCGAATGAATTTTTGAATTGAATGAATTTCGATCGAATGAATTCCAAAAATACATCTCCCGGTCTGATTGGGATTTAGGAAAGGTATAAATAAAACAAACGAACAAATAAAATTAGTTTACTATCACTCATTTGCCGCATACCAATTCTTCGTATTACTAAAATGACAATAAAATTATTGATGGAATTGTATGACATCTTCATTATGTCCCAAATTGGCCATAAAAGCAATATTTATGGACCAACAATAAACATTTGGCACGTTATTTGCTCCTTATTTCAATACAATAACGTTACTTTCTTTATGTGATAATACGAAAAAGAAATCTGTTACATCATGCATTTGTTCAATCACCTAACTAACAGTTTAACTGATATTTTTATCATATGATATCAAATCCGACGTGGATAATGTAACATATTGTTTTATATTTAGTTTATGTTATAAGTAGTTGTATTTATTTTCTAAAAAAAAAACCAATACCTATGCATTATTCCTACCAATGAATATGCAATACCTATAAAAACCTTACTCATTATTCTATTGCTTTAGGCGACCTACATATATTTTGTTTGATCAAAAAATTTCAAGGAAGTAGGTGGTAAGTATTATAATATGAATCACTTCACATTATTCCTCAATTATTTCTAGGATCAAAACACTTCACAACTTAAAATAATATCTAAATTTAAGTTGTTTTTAATATTAAATTCAATTTAAATTAGTTTAAAATCCAATTCATCCATTATTTATGGTAAATAAAAGTTAAACTATTACTGAGCTACACACTCAATTACATAAACCTAACAGAATTATGACAATAGGAAAAGAATCAATAGGTTACAAGATCTTAAATAATTTTTCACTGCGAGAGGTGCTTGTAACTTTAAGATAAGTAGAATAATCTTTAGTTAATGCACTAAATCGACATAGGTAAGTTAAGAAATTACTTTTTCTGATATTCAATATTTGAACAGCGTGAAATACCCATTAATTGAATTAAAATGCAAAGCCAGTAATAACTTTAACTACATTCATATATATATAAATATATATTCATAGTCTTTTGCTGGTAACAAAATCAAGTGTAAGTTCTAAGTTTTATATTCTAAGAAATATATAGCAAAGAAGCAAGATAACAATATGCTTAGTGTGTTGGACATTTTATAATCCAAAATAAGTTTTATATAGATATTACAATGTAAAAAAACTACTATTTAACATAGGTGCTCTTCAAATAACTCTATAAGTACCTACAATACATATTTAGTAACATTGCAGTGTGATTATTCAATATTAAATAATAGTTATACCTTCTATCTTTGTTATTCCTATACCTAAGGCTATGTTATCCTGTAATCGGCATAAAATACCTGGGGGCATACCGTCATCTCTTATCGCAATATTGTTTCAATCTTACCATGCTATTTTGTACGCTGAATCTCTTAAAGCAAGCTTGTTTTTTGATGGAATTTTTGTGACGTCTTCGCTGCATCATCACCTCCAAAGTGTGAAGTGTGTCAGAATGTGACAACTTCAATAAAAACAAAACGCAAACAAAATGTTCTTAAGACATGATGGTTGCTAATAGATGACGGTAGGTAGGCCCGCTGTAACTAAAATTTATAAATATATTATTTATGTGTTGTTAAATGGTAAATATTTAACAACGGTAATGTTAAAACTCCACCTAGTATTGTAATGAAGATTACGATGAAACCCAGTTTTTACACGTGATTCTCACGAATTAAACTCTGTTTTTATACGTAGGTACATACTAAGGGTAATAGTTACCTATTTTTAGGCGGTAAGTACAATTGGGGAACTTCCCGGTTTACCAGTAGAGATTTTTGGGGAACGTTTTCTAGGAAAGTCAAAAGTTAAATAAAAAATATATTATTCAAATGAAATACCTGTTAGTGTACTACTATTTGTGATTTAAACGATTTCTGTATATCTATATATTTTTTTAATAAAACTCCCTAAAAAAAGTCTACCGGTCAACCGGGAAGGTCCCTGACTGTACATACCGCCTACAGATAGGTACATATTACCATTTTTAAAAGAAGCCTAATACTTTCTCCTCGTAAACACAGCAATGTATTGCCAACTCATAAATATAGGCCCAGAAATTCGCTCAAACACACGCTACGTGTCTCATTGGTGCGTAGGTACAATCAACAGCATAACTCAGTAAGCATTTACTAGCGTAAATCACTCTAATTACGCACACGATAAGGGCTCGTAAAAGGGCGAATTGTTAAGGGTGATGTGTGGTTGACTGTACAATATTGCTCAGCGTGAGAAGCTCCGTGGAAGAGTGTACCGTAGACCTATGAATTGTAAAACAAAGTATTTAATTAGTTTTACTTTTTTTCATTGTAGCAAGCTAAGTCCTATTCCAAGAGAAAAAAATATGTTGTTTCAACGTTAGGTATATTGAATAGTAATTAAACGTAAATGTAAAATTTGACCACTATTCCTTTTTCATCAATACTTCATTATGATATTTTCTTTGATAACTCTTTTAAAATAAAACTATGTAAGAACTCAGACATTTATTTTTAAAGTCATAACAAATTTTGGGCACTTTTTTATATAAATTATAAGAAGTAGAGCAAAAACTAAATATTTTCAATTGATTGACTAGTTAATTAGGTAATTATTTAGCCTAAAATTTTAACAGAAATACAGATTTATACCTGGCATACTTATTTAAAAAACGAATGTTGTCGCTTGTATGCATGCTTATTTTTTCAGCCGGCATTACGTATTTTGCAAAGATTTTAAATCAAAAAGTTAGGTAAACACAATTCGTCTACAAATAATCCTAAGTCTATGGTATAGATTTGTGTGTGGGTGTTGTGTATGTGTCAGGTACAGTAGTAGTGGTATACGCCGGCCGGGAGCTCTGAAGTGCAGTTTGGGAATACCGCACCGACTGATACGGCGTAAAGTGCCGGCCTGGCGCCACGCGAGATTACAGCATGAAGACGTATCTGGAGATTTCTGCGAAAAAAAATATCTGCGATAAAATTGACCTAACTCTCTTTGTACGACTTTTTACTAAAATTGGTTATGTAATGCATTAAACTAAGAACAAAGGAAAAATTTGGGAATATTGATAAAAACATAGAAACAAACAAAATTAAGTTCAGTCATCATCATTCTTCCGCTCCAAACTCAACTGGCTTCCTATTCGCCGGTGCAGGGACTTACATTCACTCAAGCTTCTCTATTCTATTCTCTTCCTACCAACTTCCCCACCTTACCTAAAAGACTGCTTCTCCTTCTGAACTTTATCCTACTGTACTTTACGATCTTCCTTTAACCTTGCCCTTGCAACACCATGTCCCTCCTCCGACTTTTTTCCAATGTTCTCTGTGCATGCTGTACGGCTTTGGAATGCACTTCCGGAAGATGTCAGAAAGGCTCAGACTCTAAATTAATTTGGAGCTCAAGTTAGAAGACATTTCCTTTCACTTCCTCTAAATTGATAAAATTAACTTATCTTTTCCCTATCTATATACCTATACAGGGTGGACATGTTGCTTACTTTCCCTCCAATGACCGCCTTTGTTCTATCCTGTATATACATATTCGCTCTATTGTTTGTACACCCATTCCCTCCCCTATTACCCTATCTATTTATTTTCTTTCATCCAAGGTTGCCTGGAAGATATTGCTATGTAGTAATAAGGCTGCCTATTGTATGTTTATTATTTGTATTTTTGTTACTTTTATAACTGTGCTCAATAAAGTCTCTTATTATTACTATAAGTAAGTAGGTCCATACAGTGGTGGTCACATAATTAACGACACTAGTCGACTTTCATACAATCGAGGTAACTTTAGAGCCTCGGTGCTCGCATTTGGGTGTGTATAGCAATTTGGATCTCCTCCATTCACTCCCTGCATGGCCATTATCAGATCACACCTTGGTCTTTCCTTGGAAGACAACCAAGGCTCCAAAGTTACCTCGATTGTATGAAAATCGGCTACTGTCTTTAATTATGTCACCACCACTGTATATTGTTCCAGTTTTCGAGGAGAAAGCAGCTTACTATGAAACGTTGATTTTGTCTACTTTTCATGTGAATTTTTCAATTATTATTAATTTATCAAGGCATTGAAACTTAGCACAAGCGTTTTTATTTTTCATGAAAATGTATTAAGTAAATTGTTCCAGTTTTGGAGGAGAAAAGAGCTGACTACGAAACGTTGATTTTGGTCTACAATGTTTCAAACATCTCTTTCTTGGTTTTTCTTCTTAATAAGTAAATATTAGTCCTAAGAACAAAGTCTGATGAACCAAATAATTATATTTTATATGATTTTAATACCGAATTACTTAAGCACATCTTAAGATTCTTCGCGCACTCATCATTAAAATAGAACAACTTTTACGGATTTAAGTGCACTATATTTTCACCATTTGTATTTTTTTGTTTTTTAGGGATTTTTGGTTTGGCACCTTTTCAGCTGCCGTGGAACTGGGTTGACTACAATTAGGTAAGTACTATAATTATTTATTTATCTTTTATATTTTATTCAGCCCATCTTTATAAACGACAGCTCGCAATAATGCCAATTAAGAAAGTTTATGTTACTACAAATTTTTACATTTGTAAAGAAACTATAAAGATTATGTAAAGCTTATCAAGAAACACATGGGGGCCAGCTTACAACACTGCGTTGCGACGTCGCATCGCAAGACGTCGAACAGTCGTATACGGTCCTGGGCTGACCCCGTGTTCTTCTTGATTAGCTTTCCATAATCTTCTGTTTCTTTACAATTGTAAAAAAAACCTTTTCGATTTCATCTGCAGATTCATCGTCTCCGAAGTTTTGCCTCGTACAGCGGGCGGGGTCAATAAAATATGTAGGCAGGCGCGACGCGTGAGCACCGGCCGCGGCCCTCGTGTCTTTCCTATAACAAGAAAGAAATTTTTCTATGCATTTATTTTCTTCCAGAATACACTTAAGATGGAGTTTTATGGTCTCTATTTTACACGCTCGTATATAGATCACATTACTATCTACATTGTGTTTCAAGCCTGTTTAACAATAAAAGCACATTGATATCTAAAATATTAGTACAACTAGGTACTCGTATCATTTCAACTACTTTCTCAACATGAATCACAATAATTGTTATCTATATACTTAATTCAGGTTCGCAAAATTTGTGACGACTCGATAGGGACTTTGGCGCGTAGTACGCGGCCGAGTAAGGTATCAAATTAAAGGTACTCGAGTCTATTTGTTCCGAAAACTATAAAATATACAAAATGTTAAACGTGATGATTACAAACTGCAATTAAACATTTTCGCATAATTTGGAATTTTTCGTCGATCGACGAACCCGAGTATCGGGTTGTAACCGCCCTAGTTGCTTACTTAATAATGTTGTTCATAAAACTACAATTACATTTAAAATGTTCAAATTAATAGTAATAATATATTTAAGTATAAACTATAAAGCACTTAACTAGGTATCATATTTTCGTCGTTTCAAATTTCTATTGGTCATTGTCAAGGGCTCTTGACGAAACTATATCGGTGAGTGTTGTTTTACAACATGTTTATTAAGCAATAAAAATGTCTAAACATTTATTATATAAACAACATATCGGTCGTTGCGCTTCCAATGTATTGGCCACTTTATTCCCTTCATTACGAAGTTACTATTTACAATGTTTCAATTGATTTAGAGACTGGTTCAAGTGTGGAGTCAAATAGATACCATCACAGTACTTGAAGTAGGTTCAATATGGTGGGGTTTAATAAACGATACGCTTGTAAAAGCTTAAATGAGCGCAGAACCAAAATATTGAAAATTTGAAATAGTGTGATATTCAATATCAATAATTGCAATATTGAATATTCACACTATATATTTTTTCTCCACCGAACAAATTAATATTCCTTAATTGAACTTTACAAATGTTAGCACTTTTCAACAATATTATTAGATGGTCTGGTTTGGTAAATTGGTGCCTGACATTTCTCATCAAACAAGCCCAACTGACTGGTTGGTAAATGTCAAATGTCCATAGATCAATGTAAGTACCTTTTAACAGGCACTTAGCAGCACTTTACCTATCCTTTTATGGGAGATAGTGAGAATATCCCTGTTCATTTTAAGTTATTTTTCTGTTAGCGGCTTGTAGTCTTTTCATTGTTTAGGCATGCGTATTCAGTAATTTATAATTATTGATTGATTGAAATAGTGGTAAAAGTCTTATTTATAATTTAGCTTGGTTACGAATATAAAGATTGATCATTTTACAATTGTAATTAAAATAAAATTGTAATATATTAGACCTTCAATCAATGCAACACCTTATTTTAGCTATATTTTATTCAATTTTTCTGTTTTAGTAAAAATATTTTCCTTAACTTTTTAGAGAAGTATCAGTACTGAATTCAGACGGCGGGCCGGTGCATCGCATTTTGTAGTAATTTTGCAGTTATATTTATGGTTTTTATTGAAATAGGATAATAAATTCATGCTTAAAAATTATTAAACCTTTATTCTTTATGATGTAACAATTATTCTGGTACAAATTTCCGCAATAATATTTATCGTAGACAGGAGAAACTCACAGTTAACTTAAAGCAATTTTAGAAGTTTTTTGGTTTAGAATAAGATTTTTTTCTATATTAAATCAATGATATTTCAAAATTCACAAATAGGCCACTACGAACTATAGGTACCTATGACTATATATGAGATATCATTCATTTTTTTTATTTAATTTGTTTAGAACATTAGTGCTCAAAAAGTGCCTTCGCGCATTTAATGAAAATCTTTTTTCTGCAATTTTGGGTTTAATTATAAAATTAACCAAATTTCACAAAAAGCGAGGTCACTACACACTGTGCCAATAGCTATGTGCACGATTCAATAAGTCAAAATTGTTAATGTATTTTTGTTTCTGAGATCAAGAATGCCAAAATTGGCCGAAAAATCACAGTCGAGATGCAATAAGGCTCTCAACCAAAATATGTCCAAAAATATGTCGCTTAGGGCAAGCATACATTTGTGCAATTAACGGTTAAGCCCAAAGGCTGGAAGCAATATTTGACGGTAAAGCGACATTGTCTCATTAACCCTACGGCAGTCGTTACGGTAAAATACCGCCGGTCAGCCGCCGTAAACTACAGCATTTGATTAGTTAGCAAACATTGCCAGGAACAGACATAATTTTCCCGAGACTGACGGGGGGTTAGGCTCCGATGTTTATCTTCGTGAGGAAATACCTAGAAGGCCTTATCTGAACTTCAGTTACTTAATTAAATGGTGGATTAATTGGGCTTGGCGACGATCGTTTTATTACTTTATTATGGTTGAGTAAGCAACACATGATTACTGTAAGGTGGAGTATATAAAAGGTGAAAATGATCTCATACATTAGCTCATAAGTTACTTAAGTTAGGAAATAAAAATTTCCTCATCATTTCATAATTTGAAAGAATCCAAGAAATAGAAAACAAATATTTTAGACTAAAACTAATTTAAGTTTTTTTTATGAAATGGTTTGAAAAATCGACGTACCAAAATAAAATTTTCAGACACTTTTTATTTTCAATATCAGATTCATGAGAACGGCTTTTAAAATTACATTTCCGTTTATCAGACTTAACTTAGATGCATTTAAAATGCAAATAAATGATTAACAATATTTATTTTGCTTAATTAAATAAATGAATTGCAAGAATACTCAAAATTGTAGGATACGGAATACATAGATATTTTTAATAATAGTTTCTTGTAACTAACCAATAATATATGTAGGTACCTTCCTGAACTGTACATACTTTTGAAAGACACCACATAAAACCGAGGTGCTTGATAAATTCGCATCTGGCAGCTTAAGCAACATAATACCAAATAAAGAAGACCGAAATGTTTGCATTATCGTATTTTCAGTTACGTTAATAAGGTGTCGAGTTTAATCTTAATCTGCAAAAGTACCTCCGAGCACCCTCCACGTCCGTTTCGCAAAGAAAACCAGTCTGATAAATACAGAAAACATACACATACAATTTTTATGTGACAGCGTCCGTTATTGTGCATTTTCAACTCTATATCCTTATTAATATGTATCTACGTCTACATAAAACATACGAAATTCTCGTCTCAACCTTCCGCTTTTATACATTTTTTATCAGCCGTGTAAATTTGCAATAAATAATTTTGATTTATGGATTTTGTAAACAAAAAAGGTTGAGGATGACCTCGCGCCTCGATTTTCCGCGCAAACAAATATGTATTTAAATTTTAGTGTTGCATTAAAGTTAAGAGATTAAAGAAGACACTGGCCTCCGGGATCAGATTAAAAAAATGTTTATTCGTAATTGTAAATCGCAAAATAAACTGTGAAACGACTTTTTATAGGCAGAATTCGGAACCGATAGTTAGACACGCGAAGAACATATTTCGCTACTTAGGAAGCTTTTTTGCGGGTTTTTGTAGTAAAACGAATTATCAACGCCGAGTTGTTATAGAGGTTATGTTCAACCTTTACGCTGTTTTATAAAGGATTCCATTGAAATTATTAACACATAATAATGTAATTTTATGGTTTTCGTTTAATGGAAGCCAGGCCATATTCGATATCTCGCCCTGTGTTAATGGACGGAGGGAGGTGTATGTATACGCCGGTGTTTGATAGTGTAACATATAAACGTACATACTTGTAATATACATGTACAAGTAACAGTGTTTACCTATATTTATATGTTTAATGGCGTATGCAGATTAGTGAGTAGAACTTTAAGGCAGGTCCTACTAATTTTAAAGATGATGATAAAGAAATAGGATAAAGAAAACCATTAGCAAATTATTAAAATTTCGTTATGAAACTGAAAACATTCCATTTTGAAATATTGTCGGAACTTAGGGTTTTAATTTACCGTTTAAAATTAGCATAAAAGCAAAAACTGTCGGTGATAAAAGTACAAACAATCCTGTTATAGGTTAATATTTTCAGTAAGTAAAGATAGGTTTTATCTACGCAACTTGAAGAATAGTACTCACGTTCGGTTTTCTAAATAAAAAAATACCGCTGTATCATTGGTGCAGCAATATTATTAATAAGGGTTAGATAGCCCTATCGATATTAAATTTGGGATTAGGTTTGTTTGTATGAAACAAACCGTTGTCAGACCTTTAAACAATAAATTCACAATGTAAAGCGTTTATATATGTCACATAAAGCCTCCCCTAAAGTCATTTCATTCGACACACGTATGTTTTCGAATTGTTTAACTATCAATCTTTAACAATACGATCGAATAATGCGCGTAGTCTCGTAATTCAAGCTGGCTTTTATACGCCTATTAACACTCCATCTAACGCGACTGAAATACCATCAGGTTTTGCTTTTTCACATCTTTTAGTATGCGCACACAGCTCAAATCTACCTAAAAAAACAACCAGTTATTTCTATGATACCACATTTTAAAACGTCTTATAACATCGCAATCTGCACGCAAAATCAGGCTTTAAACAACAGAGTTTGAGTCCCATTTACTTCGATTTGGAGAGCGAAGATCCGAGTTTCTTCTGCTGAGCCATGCTAGACCTTAATTTTAATTTGGAATGAGCTTTTTATAGACGACTCGTAGAAGAGAAACTATTTTTCATAAGTGATGAGGCGGCACTGATTGTGTATATTGGATAAATATTTTTAAGAAAAACTCCGCAGTCGGAAAAATCTAAGGGTGTAATAAATATTAGGCGAAAGCCAAGACGGCACGTGGAACTAATCGTTCGATTATACATCCTACGGTTTTTAGAGCTAATAAGGTTTCTGGCTTGTATATGGGATATCGCCCTTTAATTTGGAATTTCTTATACACCATTTAAATATATTTGCATATAAATTCAAAACAACAAAACGTGTTGTAAAAAAAAGGCTAATGAATGATACAATTCGAGTTCAATAAAGCCTGTAGATATTATTTTCAAGGGAAATATGAATCGCAGATGTTTGTAACGATTTAATTTTGCCTAAAATCCGCACGGAACAAGAATTGTCGTTGGAATGTCGAAATTAATAGAAATTGCTTGCTGATCTACATTTTTGTCGTGTTCTTAATAAATGAAATACGTTTGCCTTTCAAATTATCCAATATTCTTTCATAATAAATGTTAGTAGTATTTTTCTATCAATAAAAAATAACTTAACAAACAATATTCCCTTGTTAATTCTCTTATCACCACAACGGTGCACCTTTACTTAAATAACACATTAATGTTTTATACTTAAAACAGGTGCAGAAAAGTATATTTTTGTATAATGTGTAGGTTAGAGCTTGACCGCTATATTGCATGTAAAGGTAAGTTTCCTTAAGACTCCGCTGCAATATCGAGCAAATTAAGCACACATTTACATTTTAATGGCTTCGGTATCTTCTCACACATATTTTGCTAGAATTTACACGAATTGGATTGTCAACCGCGGGCAATTGAAAACTCGTAAAAAAACAATAAAACTGGATCGTAAACGAATTGTAATTTGCTTGCAGACGCATAGGCATTTTAAAATGGTTATCGGAAAGGGGTTACGAAATTTGTTTTGTTTAGCATTAATTTTTGTTTTTAGGGAAATAAATTGAGGTAGTAAATTATATATACCTAGGTATATAAAGAGACATTTCCTGTGCAAGCATATAAAACTTTAAACCATATCCTGATCACGATGGTGATCAAATGCCTGCCCAGTTATAAGTAAAAATAAATATTTTATTGTATTGCGTATAGTTGTCTTTTAATTGAAGAGAAAAAATCTGGAAGGCTGTTTCATTGAAATTGACAGCAGCCATTAAAGTTGCATAAATCCAAGATCTACTTTTGATTTTGATAACAGTCAGTTGTTTTTTTAATGAATTTTAATATGGCATAGGTATAGGTACACAGTAGGTATTCTCGGTTTCAAATCAACTGATTTTTTCTTTCAGTTAACCATATAAAAATATGTTTGAATCATAAAGAGACCCCAAAGCCATGCATGTCGTAAATCCTACTTAATACATCGAAAATTTAATATAACTCGGAAGTTTGGCAGAATATTTAAGAATGGCAAGAGTTCCGGAACGTCTTATCAAAGTAGAGTATCCGCCTTCCGAAGTTTTTCCATTACGGCCCCTCACCCCGAAATAAGAATTCAAACTAAAATATTTAAGCGAACTTCCTAGAATACGACACTGAACTTTTTTATTAAGTCAACTCTATTTATTTTAATAATGATAGACAGGAATGATTGAGAAATTTTAACACGCTGAATCGAATTATATAATGTGCAAAACATATTTTAATAGAGTCTAGAAGTATATAATGTAATTAGTAGTCAGAATTAATGCCATTTGCAAATCCCCCCAAATAGTACATAGTTCATTAGCTCATAAACTTTTTACAATTATCAACATGGTTTAGGTAATATTTTGAAATTGAATAAAAAGGTTCCCGACCCGTCGTACAACTGTTATTTTATTATCTTTCTTATATATTACTAAGTTATCCACACTGGAGTCAACTTGTAGTAGGTATATCTGTTTCCTACTTGTAGAATACAATTCGGACCAATACACTGATAAAGAAATCGCACACGGACCCCAGCTCTTGTTTCCATTAGTTTGATTAAGAAACCTCTAACATGTTAGTATTTAACTTTTAACTATCTCCGTAGAAACGTGTGTGCTTCCTTTACAAAAAAGTTAAAGTTTTCAAGCGAATTTCCGCTTTAACCTGTAGATGAAAAAGAGGATATTTGTTTGAAATAAATTGGGAGTTGTGTCGCTTCGGTTCGGCGCTTTCCGTATCGATTGGTTGGGGCAAAGTCGATACAATCGTTCTATTTACGCTCCTTACCTATTTATAAGCGAGTTCCCTACCTGGAGCTCTATTTTTGATTCACTCGTCTCGAGGATTCTACTAATTTTCGTGCGACGTTTGAGTTTCCGTATTCCGTAAAAGCGACCTTCCCGTAAATACATAGCTTCGCTTTTCGCCTGTAGTACCGCCTCCCAACGCGAGCGCGCGAGGGGCAAAGCGAAATGCGTGCTATGTCCAAGGTCGCCAATTGCCTGATCGCCTCCTCGTCCGCCTCACCACTCGCGCGGCGAGTGATTCAAAGATAGAGGTCCTGATCGGTTGCTAGATGCCTACGCGGGCTTCACACACACACTCGTATTCCATACACGTTCTACTTATGAAAACATTGGATTAGGAGTTCAAAGTATTAGTTGAATGTTACTTGAACGGGTAAAGTTACAAATACAGATAAATTATGTGCAGTTGATGTTTTGTTTTGAACGTTATAGAAGTTCTTAGTAGTAACTTAGCTTTACTGTCAAGTTATAAAGAGTATTAGTGATACTCGCTTTTCTGCCGATGTAGGAAGTCATCTAGATACACTGATGACTTTCACGATGTTATAAACTCTAAAATATTGCACTTTATGCTGAAATGGTGGTCTTAAAATACCATTTGGCCGTAACCTTCATTACAGTTTTTTTTTATTACGAAAAAGTCATAAATAATTTATGACTGACAGCCTTGATGTTCTCATTATAGTATATTACGTAGTGATGATTAGCGTAATTAAGATGCAATTAAAGTATATACTAAAATTATCAATAATAAAACCCTAATTTACATTTTTAAATGCTCCATAAAAATGCATAAATGAGATTGCACTATAAATATGTACTTCAACATATTTCTGCAGTTCTAAATTATTTTTATATGGAAACGCTGATAGTATTAAAGCACTAACTAATGATTTTTATAAAAAGTTTTGTCGATTTTGGCACTTAAACATTAAAAAACGTAGATGTTTTTAATTTCACGAACTAAGCTTTACCCCGTACTGGGCTATATTTATTCTCATTGATATGGGAAGCGAGGTATTGATAAAGCTATTGATAAAACTTCTCAACTCTGACGTACGAGTCGGCTTTATCTGCCAGTTCTGAATCAGGCTGTGAGTTATATTATAAGTAATGGCAATTTACTAAATATACTTAAAAACATTTTCATAAGCTTTCCCGCCTATTTCTAAGTTATTGTCTTTGATATGATTATTTTTGATAAGATATTGTTTCCTTGCACACTTGTAATGTTGGACAATCTTTCAAAATATTGATACAAGTCACATTAATGTTTTTTTATTGTTTTCTTTTTGGTTTTCTGCTTTTGAAATATGTTGTGAGCTTATTTAGGCTATATTAAGAAAGAAGTTTTTTTTTCTATTCCAAGTTAATGTTGCATAGAATATTTACAGCATTTCCGTGTAAAAATCAAAATCCTACGTGTTAATAATAATTATTCCATCGCAATTGCCATTTCTTTGGACTAATAAAAGGTTGATTTGAATGTCTTTATCACTGAACACAAGGGAGGTTAGTGTATTTCAGGCATTTAGTACTGTAATCGCCCCGAACACCACCTTTTTGTTAAGACAACATGAATAAATTCAAAATCTAATAATCGACAGCTTCTATATTTCGAGCAAAAAGGTGGTGTCACGTGACAGCCAACTTATTACTTTTAACCCTTTTCTCATATATTTAGCGATTACGATTGTCATTTTTGTCGATAACAGGTAATGATGCTTTAAGCTTTCTCATATTCGCATCAGTTCAACCCTTACATCAGTCGGCCTCTCATCATTGGCAGATTGCCATCTCGTGACAACTTTAGTGGCCAATTCTATGTTCCTAGCAGCAAACGTGCATTTTACCAATTTGTATTCCGTGATTGCGTTCAACATTTTTATCCAATATAATGTGCCTTTACATATTTCGCATCAGTACATCCCTGTCATCAGTCGGCCTCTCATCAGGTGTAGATTGTCATCGCGTGCCAAGTTTACAGGCCAATTCTGTGTTCCTGACAATAAACTTACTCTTTACCACTTTCTTGTATCCTGTGATTGCGATTGTCATTTTTAGCCAATATAATGTCACTTTAAGCGTCAGTACATCCCTGTCATCAGTCGGGCTCTCATCAGGTGCAGATTGTCACCGCGTGCCAACTTTAGTGGCCATAAACTGGGTCTCAGTGCCTCGTGTTTCTTGTTAACGAGCACTGGGAATTGTTTATAGTTAAAAAAGGAACCAACTCAACTTGTCGAATTAACGACCAAGCCTTATTTATGTTTATCGCTTTGCCGACTTGATGGTGGAAGTTGGTAGCCGATGATTTACTTGTTGGTAGGAAAATGAGTTTGTATAAAAAGATTATGATTCATTGGAATTCGGACTTTATACCGCATGAATTTACTAATTTTACGAGACAACGATAAGTGTATAAAAGTCAAAATTTTTCAAAATGTTCATCTAAATTAGTTCAGAAAATTAAATGTAATTTCTTCTTTTGTTATTCATATCTTCGAGACGTTGTTTAATGGAGTTAACTACAAACTCCTCAAAACTAATTTGTTCTGTAGGCCTACAGTACGTTTTCTTTTCCGTTTACCATACAGTAAACGGGAGACATTTTGTATGCAAATTTGTACAGTTTATTTCACCTCATTTCTTAGTATCTCATTGTTATATACTTATAGTCTGTAATGTTTGGAATTGTAGAATGAAACTTTAAAATTTAAATGTTATGATTAATTTCAGTCACCAATTACACCAAATTTTACCGAGGCCCACCAGTTTTATCGCCAATAAAACGAGCGACAGCGACAAAACTATCCCAATGTAACTTTTCCAATAACGCCGACGCGCCATATTGCGATTCAATAGGCACGACCGCGGGCTTTGCAAATTTAAACCACACCCAAACGCCAACGTGAGCCACCGTGAACAAACATTGGCCTCAAGATTGAAAGCGAATTACGTAACCCTACATTTATTATTAAATTCAACCATAAAACGGCTGAACTATCGGTATCTTACCAACTATCAGTATACGTACCTATCTGTCGGTAGTAAGACAGACTGAGCAACTTCATGTATAACCCGAGCCTTATCTTTAAGATGCCAAACAAACATGTACCCACAAATATGTTTTTAGGACAGAACAAAACCTTGTTCAATAGGTAAATATTTACTTTCAATGTCAGGATGTTTACATAGGCTGTCTGAACTTTGACACCAAAAGTTATTTTATCATAATATTTTTAGTTGAGTATTTTAATTTTGAAGGTTCACTTCAATTAAATTTCTGTACCTATGGAAATTTATTAAAAACTACAATACAATATGCAAAAACTACTATGTACATAAGTTACGATGAAAATCTCCTTGTCAAATTATTTCTCCGTCTTCGGACATGTCGACCTTGAGCATTCAACAAAGGTCTGACCTTCAGAGTTCAAGTTGCCTTTATCTCATCTTATCTTATTGTTTTCTCTTGTCTGAAATGCCAGATACGTAGACATATCTATGAAAATCGCTTGGAAATGTTAAGTGTAATTCAATGTGCACAAATTATACCTACATATTTAAAAAATTCAATGTCCTGACTGAGTGACTGACCGACGTGACAGGCCCAAACCGTTGGGTCTAGAAACTCCAAATTTGGCACATAGGCTCCTTATGAGGTGAGAAAGCATTTTTCGAAATTCAGCTTCTAAGGGGGTAAAGTAGGGGATGAAAGTTTGTATGAAAGTTTGTCAGTTTTGAAGATAGGATCTTCAAATTTTGTATTTAGGTTGTCGATTAAAAATGAACATTGACCTATCTCGACGTTTTCGAAAATTTTGTCCTCAAAGGGGTGAAAAGGAGGGGATGAAATTGTGCAAGAAAAGTCCTTCAATGTAAAAGTGTTAGGGACTTCAAATTTTTTTTTTATTTTGACGATTGAAAATTAACTTATACCTGTCTCGGCTTCTTTGAAAATTCCACCCCCAAAGGGGGATAAGGTTGAGTAACAAAACTTCTTTATTTTCAAAGTAAAAGTCTGTTATGGTTGGAAATTAAATATTAATCTCTAAGGGGGTAAAAAGGGGTGAACATGTTAAAATCGATATGGGTGTCGTTATTGAGGTTTTATGGGATGTTGACTGCAAAAACGGTTTTGACGTCCAACGCGGTGGACATGAAGTAACCCCAAGGTTTGAAAAAGGGGTTCAAATTTGGTATAAAAAAATATGTAACAATAGACATAGCGACTTTGATCGCGATAGCTTTTTTAATATTTTTAACAATTGGTAGGTACTTCGAGACGTGAAATACTTTTCCATTCACACTAATCCCATGCTTTTTTACAAGTGACTGGGCAGGCATTTGACCACAATCGTTCTTAGTAAACAGGATGTGGTCTATAGTGAAATTTGGTATGGACGTAACTTGAATCGTGGAGATGGGACATATAAATACTTTTTATTCTGATGAATGGGACCACCACGCGCAACCTAAGTTCGCGAGTTAACCTAATTCCTCGCGGACGAAGTCGTAGGCGGAAGGCTAGAGTATGATAAAAAGTTATCTACATTATTTAAAAAAAAAACCTATTCCAATAATAATATGACCTTCGAAAGTATGAGAGTCTGAATATTAATTGCTAAATTAGATATTGGATTAGAAGAATTGAGTAATTCCACTTTGAATAAATAAAACACTGAATAAATGCATTGGATCAAAAGCTAATTGATTACATAAACGTTTTAACATTCTCTCGAGCGAAAGAACATAATATTAACAATATATAAGTTACGAAGCTCGCTCGCTATGACTTCCCATGTCTCGTCTAATTTGTAATTTTAAACGTACTGTAATGGTGCCATAATACGCATAACATACAAAATAGGTTTTTGATTAGAGTCGTTTTATTCCAGTCGTGGTTCGTTCAAGGAAACGCAACACTGAGCCCTCAAGCAGATGGGATGTCGCGAAGCCTGTTTCACAAGAACCTTAATTAAATATTTTAATATATTCCCTCCATCCTTTCTGCGTACAGCTTAGGTATAATCGCACGCACGGAATGCTAAATTCAACCGCGCCATATCACTAGGCGAACTTTTACGTAGCTACAAAAAAAGTTTATAGCTGCACTAAATTTACTGACCTACCACAAAAAAACGTGTGAAAACCCCTAAAAACTGCGTGAAACAATTAAAAGCTCATAAAAGACGTTCCCCATAATCGTGTGCGAGTCTGACTGGTTGCCGCGGGATGATAAACACGCCTCTCGTGCCGAACGTAAAAACGACTTTTGTTACCATTTTATGACAACAATTACGAGCTAATAAAACGTGTAGCGATTATTCGTAGCGATTCTTGCGGTCGCGCTGTCATCGGCCCGCGTGAGGCGCTCACTAGTCCCGCAGGATTAAACGTCCTATCTATCTTTTGTTTCTAATGGAATTTAACTTTAAATTTTATAGCAGCAAAGTGGTTTTTTAATTGGATTAATAAATTACGTGTTCAAATGAGTACAGGGATACACGTATATGTTGTGAGCGGGCCTTGACTCGCGTTAAGTATTTTTATAATTCGTCTAGTGACTCCTTTTGTGGTATCCGAGTTTTACAGTCGCCTTGTCGCGGTGGCGTAATGTAAATAGCTCCAGCGGAGTTTTTACGATTCGGTTTCTTTTGCCTTGTTACAGTTTGTTTTTGTTTTCTGCGGAGATGCGAATAAAGATAATCTAGGATTTTGAGTTTGCTTCTGTGTGTACGTAAATGTACTTAGATGAGATGATAAACTTCGTATAGCAATAATGTGAAATGGACTGGAAAATTCGACGCTTTTGGTTGTAACCTAATCTAAAAATAATGATAATTAATTTTATCAGACAATATTATCATTAAACGAATGTCTTATGTTTTGTCTTTTGTTTAAAAAATAATACTTTACAGAATTGACAGACCACGATTTACTAGCAAAAACGGAACCTCCCTTGTTTCTCTTAAACTTACTATCTACTTAGGTTAAACTTTAAAGTGTAACTTATGGTAAATTTTAAATAGAAAAATATTGGAAAAAATTAACTCGGCCACAAGTGAATTCTCAGACGGGAATCGAACCCGCGACCTTTGGAAATCCGGTCCAATGCGATTTAAAGTGTATTTTTTTTGTTAATTTTATTTAACCAACATATTATATTCACTGCAATAAAACTCCAATTCAACAAAATAACCCTTTACACGCCCAACTGAAAACAAAATGGCGTTAAAATTCGCTAGGAAATGCAACCAATCCCCAAATGGGGACAAGGGCTACAATTTGTGTTGATACTTGTTATCTAGCGACCCATCTTCGTACGGACAACAAAAAAGGAAAGCGCTTCCTCCATACCGATAAATAAAATGAGAAAAAAAATACAATAAGAGGAAAACTATCACAGATCGGGGAGATAACCTGCCTTCGTATTGCGTGGGATGCCGGTCCAGTTAGCGTGTTATCTCGAGTTATATTAACATTCAATACTCCTTATTTCTTTTTTGATATTGGGAATTGTAGGTACTGAAAACGCTAGACAGTTTGAATATAAGTAATTGAACTTAAGTTTTATATTTTTAAAAGTCTAAGCTACATTTAGTACTACTAAATGTAGGAAAAACCAAGAAAATATAAATTGTATTTTGGAAAATTGCCAAACGCGTAGGTACGTTAGGAACTATTTATTAATAAAGGTTTATATTACTTCTATATTTAATCTTTGTAACGTATTTTCTTCATCTACTTACAGTATTAATTATTGAACCATTGAATTATTGAACAAGAGCACAACAAATATTACGTACATTTTAAGTTTTGGCGCGCACTGCTTATTGAAATAAATCAACTTTTTCACGAACAGCTATATTTCACGAACTAAGATCTAATTGGCCGTAGTTTTGGGTTTTTTAGGGGTTTTTTGATTTTCCCGATGTTTTGGCATCTTTTCAGCTGCCTAGGTCACGGGATGACAACAAATATTACTACACACCAATCGATCGGTAACGATAAATAATCACATGATATAACAGATTGCTTGCTTTTACGACGATATTTAACACATCCTGAAACTAACCAGGGCCCTTAGCCAAAGTAACAATTCAAAAACGATAACGTAATTCGACAAGAATTAAATGTATGGGATTGGCGGATTGGCATAGGCCGCGCTAAGTCACGTGGTCTTGCCGCAAGTTAATTGGCGAATATAGACAATAACGAATCGAACTATCGTTTCGCTACATAACGATGTTACTCTGTCTACGGGCCCAGCAGTGAAAACTGGCATGTTTAAAATATTTATTACACGTAATATTATGAAAATTATTCACTAAACATGTAAAATTATGAAATGCTTGTGGCTAAGCTACTGGATTTTATCTATCACTCCTTCGCCCTTTAGCGATTCATTTGACATTTAACATATACTGACGTAAATGTACTTCTTTGTGTACTTTAAAGGGCATTGTGGAAGACTATCGACGATCACATAAATGTCACTTTTATGTTACAAATAGGTATATAATGTTGGGCATCTTCGCACCTACGTGTTCCTCTTTTGGTTTTCTAATGGTTTTAGTTTTATATGCTAGTTCTTAACGATTATTATCTTTGTGATAGACTTCTGTATTTATTAGGAATGGAATACCTACAGTTTGGAGGTAGACTTAAGTAACTTCTTTGTATTTTAAGTGCCAGTTAGAAACATAAAATTAATCTACTCATTTATTCTTAACAATAACTGTTTTATTATTTATTATAAGAGTGCCAAATATCTACTCTGAATTTTCTGCGATAGTATTTAGAATTCGATAATACCACAAAGTTGCAATGAATAATAATAATATGCCAACGCTACATTTTTCATATTCGCCTCGCGCCCTCCATATTTTGAATGAGACAGTCTCCAGACGCAAGGAGCTAACCGTGAAAATGAACAATACACGTTCCAAGGAAACATTGCATAACATTGGTGAATAATAAGAAACACATGAAACTAGAGTGACTCAATACGTATACAATCGGTCGTATCTGTTTACGTGTGGTGTTTCTCGATCGGCACTCAACGTTCGCGTAACAAGGTCGTCATATGTTTGATTTTACGGCCGAATTTTCTTTAATCACCCCCTCGGATGTTTGGCGCTTTCCCAAAACAAGAGAACGTGTACTTAATTAAGGACCGTCCTACCTATGTCTTTCGATAGAATATCAATTGGCAGATCTAGTCTTAGAGTATTTCCCTCTTTGTTTGTTAGGTAATTGTATTGTACTCATACCCAGGATAAAAGAAAGGGTTTAACGAAGTGTGCACATTTTTCTCACATATTATTTACCTACCATCTATATAAAGTGTAGACATAAATGTCACCAACGTAAAGTGCTAAAAGAAAAATATATAACTTTTCGGCAAAAAAATGGCCGGTTGAAAGAAATGAGATAAAACCGACAATATTTTACTTTCAAGGCATTCCGTGCTCGATGCCTAAACGTGTATTTCTGTTATCAAAGAAATGTAAAGTCTGTAGAGGACACAAACTCAGGAAAGTTATTGAGCCTTCGTGAAGCCTTAAGCTCGAATAAACTTATCAGCGACCAGAGAATTTATGAACAATTCTTCGTTATAATGTGCATTAAGATTTTTAAAGCTTATTTTAAGAAATCTTTTTCTTAATCACTACTAACAATGTATTGCAAATTTCTCATTTACACTGATGTAATAACGTCTACATTATGTTTACAAAAAATTTGATCAAAGTAAAAAATATAGTTAATTAACACATGTTTTTTTTTAATATTACCTAGTTGAAAAAATACCATTAACCAAGTTCTTGCTTGACATTAAGATTTCAAGGATAACCTTAAAAATTAACGTAAACCTTTCATAAATCTGCCAAGAATATTTTAATTAAAAATATTCACAACACGAGCTTGAACTCACAGAGGTATCTGATTACACAATAAGTTAATTTCTGAGCCACAACAAACAGATTGCCTCGCCTATAGAACATTATACTTTGTGTATATAAGGGAGAGTGTGCTAAATGTTGTGAGGGTCGGACCCTCAAGAGTGCCGCATAACTTTATATTCAGATTAACATAATTAGAAGTCCGTAGAAACGAGACTCCCGTTTGTTTGCCACCGAGTTAATTGTAATGTTCCTGGTGACAATGTTTATATATTTCGTATTAACATTGTGACACAAGGTGTAACCTTTGATGGGCTTGAGAACGACACATTTATCCGTTACTTTAAGATGCGTCAGTTTAAATCTTTATCGATTGGAGGACTTAAATGGAATGTAGCTTTTAATCTTATTAAAATAAATTCATAAACTCTGGAAGTTATGTTTAAGACTGAATTTAGCTGCTTTAAGATGAAACTTAGATAAACAAGCATATTTTCTGATTGAAAAACGTCGGTAACTATGACCAACTTAGTCAATAGGTATAGGTAGATATTGAAAATAAACTACATACATACTCAAAATGCCATTGTTGATAATAAAGTAATTTAAAGTATTTAATTGATGATTTTGACCGTAACAGAAGCGCTCTAATCAAGTTTTAATAAGGAAAGACAAAAGCTCTAACAAGCCAATCTCCTATTTATCTCACGCAGGATTTATTTACATAATTAGATAAGAAAAAACGCTCGTCGTACACCCCCAAATGACAAAACTGTGGGTATCAGGTGTCCCGAACAGTTTTGTAAGAGTGGTATTATCCTCAACATATTCTACAGACGGGGTCGTGCAGGGAACTGCTCTGGGGCCCATTTTGAATAAATTACATAAGACTTTTTCCTATCTATATCTTGTTCCTATCTGAACTGCAAATTCGTACTTTTTTGGGATTACAGCCTTTTAGTTTGTTAAATATTTTATGAGGAGGCAAAAACTAAGTTACTTGACTAATAATTAGTTTTGTAAGTTTTTAGCTAAGAGTACTCAACTCATATCATCTAATATAGTTTTATACATCTATAGATAAAAGTGTTTTCTATGATAACTTTTTAACAATATTAAAATTGAAACTTTGTGCCAAAATTTTAGATTTTTTATTTAAATACCTATTCATGCCCACAGCAAAAAATTTCATATTTATTTTTACAATGTACGCTTGAAAGCGCTTTTGTGTATAAATACATCATGAATAAATAAACAATATTTGTCCTTTTCTACAAGAATAATGCTATACCTACACACGGAATATTATCAAATTAATTTAGCTTGAAAATTCCGTCGCGACGCAAATTACTTTGCCATTTTCTTTAGAAAATGTCTCTAAATTGCATTAGGCTATCTCATTATACGAAAAATAAGAGTCAGAGTGTCTCGGCTTCACAACAAGGGGTTCGATATTTTCTTTCGATTTCGTAACCTTTCGCCCGGTCTTTGACCGAAAATCGAGAAGTCGTCTAGTCTAGACGAGTGCATAGTTCGTGTATGGGAGGCTTTAGTTAAAATCAGATATGCAAATTCAGGGAAGATTGCAGAACAAAACAATAGGGACAACAAATCATGTGGCATTCCCGTTTTATTAAATCAAAAAGATGTCAAAAACTGATAGTCTGATGTCTGATTTGAAAATTTTCTCAAACCTCACTCTAACATGATATTGTGTGAACATTAAGCTTTGACCTGAGTTTGAGACGTTCTCAACTCAAAAAGTTTTCAGGCGAACCTACTACCTACTGATTACCTATATGAATTATGTTTTCATTAATTCAATACAATTATTTTGATTTTCACATTAAATGTACCTTACTACTAAATCATTCACATTCCGTTTTACACACGATAACACATTAGACTTTACAGTTTATTATTGAAAGCGCCCTTATGTCACTCATAATAGTAGTGCAAATGTGTAGTCGAACGCGCCGTTGACTGTACTTGTAGCAACACCAAATTTAACCCTCTAGTGAATGACCTCACGCTTCCCACTTGCTTTTATTTTACGATCTGCTATCTGAGTTGCATCTAAATGCGTTATGCAATACATTTAGACTGGCCCGAGAAGTAACTCGATGGACGAAGGGTCGAAACCCGGCTGTACAACCAACGACGTATTAAATGAGGCACTCGCGTGTTTCAGTGCAAATGCTGGAAAAAGCTTAAAAAGTTTTTTTTTGTTTTACATACGTATTAATTCGTAGGTACTTTGGTCATGGGTCTTATGTGAGACTAAGATTTTCATTTTGATAAATATGAGATAGAAGATAATGAATATGAGATATTCCAGTGACGTAATATTTTTCAAGCTTCCAAATAATAGTTAAGTAATTTCAACTAACAGTGAAAAAACAAAACAAATAAAAAATGTTAGGAAAAATCGACTCGGCTCACAAGTAATTCTTAGACGGGACTCGAACCCACGAATAACATTTTTCTATTAAACCAAAGATAGGATCAAAAGAGCAAAACTTAAAAATCATAAACAAAACCAATACTTTATTATTGGACTGTTTTTATCTGTAACGTTAACAAGTTACATTTTCAAAGTATCATTCTTTTGTTTCAGGAATCCTACTTCAAAAAGCGTAAGGTGAGTCCAGTCTAACTTTGAAAAGTACAACCAGTCGAGACTTACCTACACATCTTAGTATGTATAGGTATATCTAGACTGGTTGTAGTAGTACTAGTCTACTAGTAGTTGTACTTGTCTTTCCTGTAACTTTTCCTTTAAAGACCATAAATGTTATTTAAATAGTAACCGCTTTTGAACAAGACAAGTAAAACTTAAATGTATAAGTATACATACTACTAACTACAACTTATTTCCTGTAACTTTGCCTTTAACTATTAAACCATGGGGGTTGTATAAAAAAGGCATCTCTCTAACTAAAGTAAATTATCTTTTGAATAATTTTTCAGCTAGAATATCGCTTTTGAACATGACAAGTTACAGAAGAGAGGATAACCTCCATTCTGTATCTTTCCTTTAAAAAACCATAGATGTTGCTTTAAAAAACCATAGATGTTGTATAAAAGAGGCATCTTTTAAAAGTAAGGTAGACTATCACCACAGAATTGACATATTCAACCTCTTTCCTGTAACTTTTCCTTTAAAAACCATGGAGGTTGTATAAAAGAGGCATCTTTCTGAAATAACTGTAGGGCAGGTAGAGTATTGCTTAATCGAGGCGAGGAGGATCCACATTAATCGGAGGCTTTACGAGGGGAATCTGAGCCGAGGCAGAGGGCGCAGTAAACGCAAAATCTGCAGACAATGCGGAAAGTTTTATTAACGTTTAAGTTACTTAGCTGCTAAGTTAGCGGAAGCGCCTTAATTTTTAACGAGATAAGGAAAAGTTTTTTTTTACTAATACATATTTAGGAAGGTATTTTTTGCAATTAATGCTGAAAAATTTTTCCTATTTCATGTAAAGCATTTTTGAAACAATAATTTTAGTAATGATTAGGTACCTAATGTTAATGTTACAGATAGGTATCTTTATACTGAAATGCAAAATATGGAACCTCATCGATAAATGATTATGAAACTTACAGAGTACCTAATCATAGATTTTTTATTAGCACCTGCATACTAATTTATGTACAGTCGGGAAACTAGGTACCTGGGGGCCTACCATCAACTTTATTGCGATTCATTTTAGGTAGTTAGAGTGAGACGCCGCTATACGCGCCGTATGACAGCATCCCGCGGTCTCAACCTAAAAATAAACTAAAATGAATCTCATTACAGTTGATGGTAAGACGCCTGGTATATAGTTAAGTAGAGATTTTTTAAGAAGCTTTATTTCATAAAGTTGTAGATGTAAAGAAAATGTTTATATCACAAATAATAGATCATTAGTGGGTATTTCATTTGAATAATAAATCACCTATTAAGGCGCTACTCGGAAAAAGTATGGACTTTTTGATATAAAACTATAGTATGGTTACAGTTGTTACAAATCTGGTAATAACATATATATTTCTTCATACCTTTATCTAGATTCGTATAGTTTCAAAAACACGATTTTATGATTTTGCCTCGACACTTTTTCTTTTCGAAAAGATCTCAAAAAAAATTCAAGATTATTCTTTAATGGGGTTACTTACACTATTGGAAATTGGTTTAATAAATGGACACCAATAATATTTAGGATCGTATAGAAGCATTTTTTTTAAATCGCTATAGTTTTTTAATACGAATTGATTTTGTGTTTTTTTTGCCTAATCTGCAAAATCGGTCTCGCTCCCGTGCGCGTCGTTTTCTCATTGCTATCTCGCTTCAGTATATTTTTTTCAAGTATCGCCTTAAAATAAAACAACTTTTACGGATATCAAATGCGTTAGTTCGTGAAATATAGCGCGTTTGATATCCGTAAAAGTTGTTATATTTCAATGAACAGTGCGCGCCAAAACATAAGATGTACCTACGTAAATAAATTTTTACTTTTCGAATAAACAAATCCCAAAAAACCTCTACTGGTCAACCGGGAAGTTCCCCGATTATACATAAATTACTTCTATTTGTACTTATTTATTTATTTATCTAAGCACATAAAACTTCTATTTTATTTGTTTACAGTTTAAGCTATCATAATAGAACAACTTTTCAACTACAAGATAAATAGTAACTATTTGGTTGGATTATTATCTAATTCATTATACTAAAACAATAAGAAAGTTATGATACCAAATTCAAGTTCAAGTTAGATTCGGAACCTAAAGTTGCATAACCCTCGCTTTTCATATCCTGCGCATCCCTACATAGAAGGTAAAGTACTGACAGCGGAATCGAAGGAGCGCGGCCAAACTGGAAATATAATTTTAAAGATGGCTGACGCTCTCGACCCTCCCCCCGCCACCCGCTCCCGGGCGCAGCCTAAAATATTATGCACCCGAAAACCATTGTCTGTTGCCATGACAACGGGCCGCTCGATACGGGAGCTCCGCAGACCCACAATCAATTCTATATTCATCTCGCTTACTCTTAAAGTGCTTAGATGCTGTATCCGGTTTTGGGCGACCGTCTTTTTCGCGATGTGGCTGGATGCCAGCAGTGTTGCCAGAAACGTGCCATAGGCATTTCTAGTTAGAAAGCATTTTCGAACAGGAATGGCGATGATGTAGGTACCAGTTTATGCAAATCTGTTTTATGCAAAACTGAGCTGACCCAATTTTCTTTGCATGCAACGAGAAAAATGCTTTTCATGTAATAACTATTACCTACGCTAAAATAATGAGATTATAGTTAAGTATCCAAATTTTCCTCGTGTATTAACCACATTTGATTACCTCTATTTTTATTTTATAAATGATTCCCTGATTTCCAGTTGAAATAAATCTTCATTATTATTAAATTTTTGGCACTTCACAAATATTTGCACTACACTGAAATTTACACTTGCTAAAGAAAAAACACTTGATGTTATTAAACTATTTTATAATAAGAGACTGTTTTTTAATTAGGT
Source organism: Chrysoteuchia culmella (assembly GCA_910589605.1). NCBI lineage: Eukaryota > Metazoa > Arthropoda > Insecta > Lepidoptera > Crambidae > Chrysoteuchia > Chrysoteuchia culmella. Next base: position 13,951,861 of record OU342654.1, read on the forward strand.
CATTGTATTCTGTTTGCACTGATTTCCTTTCCAAAGCTACTGGGCAAATGTCTCAAAATAGACGTGACAATATCACACCGAAATTAGAAAGTTTGCCTCGAGCTCTACCATTGGTTAAAAACATAAATAAAACATTTTTTACCTTTTCAATAACTTTCTCTTTTTTGTTACAATTTTTTTTTTCCTCCTTCGTCACCTCAACGCGGAAGGGATTGCCAACTTTCACCTTTTAAACAATAATGTATTGTTTGTACCCTTTTTAGAAACCTTGGTTTTATGACAACTGCTCTCAATAATATTTCTAAAGAAAACACCTCTAGCTTTCTCAGTCAAACCGAGTCAGTTGAAAGGTAGTAAAATTCAAAAGAGTTGGTACCGAATTTTTTATTGATGTTTAGAAAAAGTTAATGATCAGAATTAGACAAAATTAAAAATTTTATCTGACTTACTAAATTATTTACGAAGATAAAAATATTTACTGAAAACTTCGTAAACAAGTTCCAATGTTGATTTTTTTCTAAGGTAAAAATACATACTTAATGGAATAAAAAGTTCCAATGTTGAATTTTTTCTAAGGTAAAAATACATAATGGAATAAAAAGTTATATTATTATACAGATGCGTGACACTGACAGTGTAGGTATGAAAAAGTTAACTACCAAAATTATTATTTTGTAATTAAATTAATATTATTTTGCAATGTTATTTAAAGTACAGTTTAAACTTTAGTTGCATTCACGTCTATAGTGCTTTTATCACAAAAGCTCTGCTGAGAGTTGCATTTCATGAAGTTCAGCATTCGCGGAAGAGATGGCGTTGCAGGCGAATGATAAAAAAACAATAGTTTATCGCAGTAAACTACATAAAAACTACGTTTTTATGCCATATAAAATACGTGTGATCTTCTTGTTATTTGAAATAAGACTGTCCTTTCTACTGTAACGTAAAACTACTAGTATTGTAGTAATCTGAATATTGTTTACAGTTAAAGACCCATGGTCAAAAGGCTGAATTGGATTGTGTATATTGTATTCTTCTACATTTTACATAATTGTAAATACCTACTCACTAGTACTACCTATATTTAACTAAGAATATGTTAATTTATGTAACTTCAAGCGGAGTAACCTTTAAGTAGGTAATTTTGTAATGGGAAGTTTAGTCTGTTTTTCTCATGATAAAATAATTGCACCTTATGAGCTTTCAAATAAATAAGAAGCAAAGCAACTTGACTTAGATTGTATTCTACTTTGGTTTGTAGTTATAAAAGATTACATTTATGAACTAAATTGAAATAATTGAAATATCATTCTTAGACGAGTCTAAAAACCTTGTAAATCTTAAACTTTTGCTTAAGAAATAAAAGTTGTGTTAAATGAATTATAGAAATATACCTACTTAGAGATATTTTGTCATCTAAATGTTTATTTATATTTGTTTAATACTTTGAAAATGTCATACGATACGTAGTTCTGAAGATTTCTTCACATACCTACCTTTTCTAATAGGTTCCTGTATTTTGCTAAATAAAATATGTCACGTTGAAAATGATAATCATGTATGGAGTTATTCCTTAGGTAGTGTAGGTATTTCCCTATTATTGGATCAGATTTTTAAAAGAAACTTTACCTTTCTGCATTGCAGACTTTTATCAGATTCGTCGATTAACACGGCAAACCCAATATAATAGGTATTCAGTATAAAATATGTTTTACTGCCTATATTAAATTTAATAGAAAATCATCTCTAACAAAACTAAATTTTGGTTCCAGCTATAAATCCTATAAAATATAATAATATTATAAATGCGAAAGTATGTTTGTTTGTCCTTTCTTGACTTTCTAACTAAGCAACTAATCGACTTGATTTTTGGCAAACAGTTAGGAGAGTAACATAGACTACCTACTATTTATCCTGATATTCCCACGGGACGGGGAACCCTGCCGGTGAAACCGCGGCGGAAGCTAGGTAATACATAAAAATGCTTTATAATACTATAATAATCAACTTTATCCTAAAAACTTGTGTCCTGTTAAAAAAATATTGAATACGTCTTTTAAGGCAGTTAGGTCTACATTATTTTTGTTTTTTTTTTACTTACGTTAAAAAATACTTACTTTATACTCGTATCGGATTGCCAGGAAAATGTTCTAAAAAGTTTTCTTCACCTGTTTTTTAATATAGTTTTTGGAATGCCATTGTTAAATTAATGTAGACTTAAAATACAAATAAAAAACTATTGTGAATAAAACTCAAATGGGATAGATATAATCACATAAACTGGTAAGTACACTTAAAAATACAAGTCATAAAGACTATTTGTCTAACTATCTACTCTGGGTATTTTTGTATAAAAGAGTGCTGCTTAAAGAAAGGTAATTTCGTAACTGAATTTTATTTCGCAATTTTAATAAAAATCATTTTGAATTTGCTATCTTTTGTGATCATAATTATGCAATCAGAAAAGGTGGAAAAAACAATAACTTATCGTTTACTTGTTCATGCTTTTATTAAACTTCAACAAAAGGCGATGGTTTCAAGGTTCATGATTTTTTAAATTCCATGTTGAATAAATTAGGTAGCTTATTGTCTAAATAAAAAAAAATGCTTATTTCTTTTAAAAAAGGTTTTCATAAATTTCTATTTTATTAAATACTGAGTCATTGTTTTATTTATTTATTAGGTATAGAGTCATTGAAAATTTGAAAGTACAAAGCCCTACAGGTAAAAATGAAAAAATAGTCCAATTCAATATTATATTGCATTGAAATTTCATAGAAAACACATGTTTACATTCTTTATCAAATTCAGTAGTTAAGAACAGCAATAGCAATGCAAAATACTATTCAGTAGTTATTTTTTTAACAATGAGGTACAGCAAAGATAAATTTAATTAAGAACTTGTTTTAAGATATAAATTAATGACATATTATAGTGAATACATTAATAGAACATAGATTTTTTTATGCAAAGTTTAGTTTAGTTTACACATAAACATAGTTGTTCGATAAATAGGTACACACAATTTAGTATAACATTTCAATCAAAAAGTTGAACCTAAAAAGTTTACAAACTAAAGTTACAATAACATTTGAAAAACATCATAAACACTTGGTTATGTACATAAACAAGAAGAAAAACAAACACGAATACTCAAGAAACAAGAGAGAAACATCAAGAAGGAAAATCTTCTAGCAGTTCATCTTCGTTCTTCGTCTTCTTGGCGATCAGTGTCATCTTCTGTTACGTATACTGAAGGTATACCGGAAAGAATGAGGCACTCAGGATACATTCAGTATACGTACAGAAGGCGACGCGTTGTCTTCTCTTCTCTTCTGTGTACCTGGAACAATGAAGAAAAATGTTACGAAAAAAGTGTCAATGCAAAGTTTAAAGTGGTGAAGTTTTAGAAGAAAAGTTCTGAGATTTATGTTTTTGTTGGTAGCAAGAAAGATTTACGTTTCAAATATTGGGAACAACTATCGAGGAAATAGATAAAGCACTTTACGATTTCAATAGTGGCATTTTCACACCACATAGAGGTCCTTTGCAATATCTTAAAAGCTCACCGACCGCCGATACGCCGAGCCCGATGCCCGCCGTCCCCAAGGGAACACCATCTATAAAATAAAACAACCGATTTATAACTCGCCTGGGTTTTCAAACTGAAAAGGGGTACACTGATAGCACATAAGTTCTACTATCGAAACGCCTCAGGGCGAACGTGGAAAATTATGTACACGATCGTAAACAACGCAAACAAAAGAAAATAGCCTCTAAAAATTTCAAAGACACTGTTAGACGACGTAACAATCCATTGTGCGAGAAAGCCAATGGCAGTTAGCGAAATGTCGCAAAAACACGCGATTGGTTCGCAAAAATTATTTTCGCAAACGGCCGCAGCTCTAGTACATATTTTTACTATCTCGTGAAGGCACACGATGCTTTTGTGCAAGATCTTTTGTCGCGCATAAAAGGATAAATCACAAAAGGTTCGGACGTTAAAGTTAAGTAAAGAATTCTGGTTGAAAAGAGCGGCTTGTCGGCAGGGGTGCAAGGGATTTATGGCGCGTCGGCTGCGGTGGTGCACGTGACTTACCGGTCAGTCAGCTGTTCGGTGCGGGAGAGGTAAACAGTGGCGCGGCTCGGAGCGTGTGGCCGGGGTCGGCGGCGCCGGGCGTCTGCCGGTCTAGGCGTCGGGGCGGCCTCGGGTGCCCGCCATCGATTGGCGCCCTAACCACCCGGCGCGCGCCGCTCCACCGCGCGATAATCCCGATGCAAGACTTCCATTACATACTCTATGATCGTTGTTATTTGCACCCCGTAATGGTTTTTGATAGTTCGCCTTACAGATAACGTTGTAGGTATTCATAATTTCGTACGTAAATAGACACCGCGTGTGTTCTCCGATAAAAAGCCGGTATTAATACTCCACCTGTTCCTTTTGGAAATTAACATTTTGCCTCCCTCGCCTTTTTCATAAATCAGACTTTTAATATCGCCGTGCCTACAAACAGCTAGGTACGTAAACTCAATAACGTTATAGCTGTCTTACTTTTTGTAATAAGGAAATTAATTACGGACACGGCTTCATAACTAAAGAGTTTGATTAACAAAATAAATATATACTTTTTTAGGAAACAGTTTTATCTTGCAGGCAAACTCGTATTACTTTTGTACTGGACTCAATCAGGAGTTACACAGAAGTTTCGCCGGCTGTGTGCATGCGATAGCAGCACAATTTCCCCGTCCTAGTGTTGTACAAACACAGTATTTTCCGAGTATTATTTAGGCGGCGCAAAATTGCCTTCACCAGAGCGTCCAAAATGAGTTCCATTTTAAAAAAGCGACCATAATGTTTGAGTTTATATGGCGCGCCGTGCACAAATTGTAGGCAAAAGTAGTACTGGCCGTTGCAACTCGTGTTTTTCTCTTTATTTAATTCAATAAACACACCATGTTTGCAAATAATTATGTACACAATTTAATGGTTTACTGTGTGTTTGTTATTTTATGCATCATATTATAAGCAATACTGATTTGATTTAGAAGCAATGGTTTTGAGTTTCATTAATTTGGTAATACTCAGGTACTTGATGTAATATGCCCAAAATTTTTTGTATGTATCCAGGAACTGTGTATTTAATGTAGGGAATAGTATGTTATAAGATGTAAAGTGATGAAGATGATGTAGAAACCCGATAAAAATAATGAATGAAAATTAACAATAGTTTTACTAATCAACTCTAAAAATTAAATATTAAACAACGAGACATTTATTATGTAGTACAACTATGTACTTACAGCTTGACGTTTCGGCTATGTTGCAATTGGGCGTTTTAGTCCAGTTGTTTTAATATTTAATTATAATGAAACTCGAAAGTTTAAAATCTTATACAACTCTTAAAAGCCAAAAATAAAACTAAAATTAACAACTATCTAATTATTACCTTTAAAGTATCCTTACAACTTCTTTATTATTTTACCATGTCTACAAATACAAAAAATCCGTAGCCAGACTTCATAACGTTTCATTTTCGCCGTAGAGTAAACTTGAGTTAAGTCTTGTTTGCTCCTGGGATCATCATTTGCAACAATTTTCCCGAACGTGTACTGAAATAGTTGGAAACGCTGAAACACACGTTTTCATTTACGAACGGTTTAAGGAAAAAAAACGCAGTTCTGTTTTGTTTGTAAGGATGAAAATGCGATCAAGTGGAATTGGATTTTGAATTAACAGTTGAAGTTAAGTAGAAAAAGTTAATTTAATGTGAAAGTACGTATTGGGTGGTCAAAGGTTTAATAAAATAATATAGTTACGTTCATATTTCTGTTACTTTGGGTGTCTTTTTAGGGTTCCGTACCAAAATAGTAAAAAGGAACCCTCATTGTGCGACTCAGTCTGTCTATCGGTCACAGCTGGATATCTCAAAAAATTCTAATACTATGAACTTGAAATTTGGAATAGTTTTAGATGAAGTTTGGCCAACTATTTTACAATTAAGAGAGAAATAAATATGCACTCTTTTTTATAACAGGGACCGATAGAACGTCTTAAAAATACGTCATGTGAGGTATCATATGAAAGAGCGCTACTTGCACATTCTGAAACATTTTTTCTATTGTTTTTGGGCCGCATAGTTTTCAACTTTTGATGATAATTGTAAAAAAATACCTTTCCCCTCCTTATCTCCGAAGTTTAGATAGAAAAAAAACTGAAATTATATAATAAATTCAGAAATTTGTGTGATAGAATTTTATGTAAAGATTACAGGAAAAATAAAACAATATCTCTAAATTGCAGAGTTATTTATAAATCTTAAAAAAGTGATTTTATTCTTATTTGCTTTTGATTTGGTATGTATGGGGACAATATATTATGATAGTACGGAACCCTCGGTGTGCGAGCCCGACTCGCTCTTGACCGGTTTTTTTACTCTTGTTCGTTTATATGGGTAAAGTAGGTACTCAAGAACTGAGAAAAGCGTAAACAATCTTTAAATTAAAATTTTCGAAGTCTATAGATTTAGTTAAAATTAAACTTATTCAAAAACTATAACTATACGTAGAGAAACTTACATATAAGTAAGGCATCATAAAGTTATATTTAATTGAATGTTGATAATTAGTAGTAAAGTCATGGTAATTTTTTTAATCGTACATTACAATCATAATAAAATCGCCAAAAAATGTTCAAATTAACAAAACTAAATCTTTTTTATTTACAAAAAAATATATGAAATGTTACCAGCTTAGGTACTAATATTTTTTTCTACTATGAGTGTATCTTGTGCGTCATTTTCATCTACACGAAATCAAAACTGGTGGATATCATTAACAGATAAAAAAAGAAGCAAGTTTCCGATCTTCCAAACAAAATTCACTAAAATGCCAATTAAAAAATATTTTTAGCGTCTGCAATCAATCTTTAGATTAAAATAAAACCTTACAACTGGTTTTCACAAAATTAATTGATATGCCGTTTTAAGCGATCTCGCTTTCTTCCGTAATTACCAGCGATGGATATAAAGATAACATAAAATTAAAGCAGCTTCTGCATATTTCATTTGAAACATTATTCAGAATATATTCAGGAGATAAAATTAAAATTTACGTATTCAATATCTTGCCGGTTGGCGGTGGATTGCATTCGCCTAGTCTCCCCGTTTCTGAATAGGTGGGGTTGACAATGGAAAAATGGGGTGGATCCAAGCCCTAAGCAAAAAACGATGATTTATCCTACGGCCGTGACTTCTAATAGCAATAATGGTTGTATGATGGTGTGTGTGGGGTGCAAGGTGCGTCACTTCTGTGAATTGCCTGCGTTATTATGCAACTTGTTTATTATCTTTCGATGGACAGTGGACTAAAGATATTGATGGTTGAATTTCTGATTGCTAGTTTTTGCGGTATAGTTACTTTAATTTGTTAGAAATATTTGCTTAAGAAATCAAACGATCACATAAGAAAATTCTGAAGTCCCTGATATAATATTTTTTAAATGCAAATAAAATGTAAATGAAATACTAAGTAAAGAGTTTTCATTTGTAGTTTACGGGTAACTTCACTTGCGTGGAATGAAGTTACACTTAGCATGATTTTAATTTTGTACTTGTATTTTTCATAAGTATAATAAAATTTTACCTAGATAGTAAGGTATCAGGCATTTTTTTAAATCCCTTTCGGTTTTGTAAACAGAGACAGACGAACGGACATCTTACCTACAGAAAAAAAATCAACTACCAATCGTATGATAGGTACATAAAATATCTATAAAAATGAATACCTAGATTTATGAAACTACATAAATGTATTTTAATATACTACATGGGTAGAGTAACATCTAAATATTTATTAATAAGACTTCAAAGTTTGTTTAGTTTATGTTTCTTTGAATTTTCTATAGAATTTATAAATATACATATTATTTATGCTTATTTATTATTTGACATCACTTGTTAACCTCAATTTATAGAACTATACCTACTCAGGTATGAAAATGAAAATATTCTTTATTCAATTGAGAATATTACACGCATTTTTGAATTGTCAGTTTAACCCTACCCCCCGTTTCAGACTCTTTTAGCTGACGAGAAATAACAGGCGCAAAAAACATACACCAGCTTTATCAAATGTAAGTAATGGTATTTACAAACAATATACCATACAGATCAATCGAAGTATTATTTGATACTAGCTGTGCCCGCAACTTCGTTCGCGTGAGAACCGGAACATGGTTTGCAATCCTTCCCAAAAAATTTTTTGGTACGGCGGCCTTTTTAACCAACTTCAAAAAAGGAAGAGACTATTGAGTTGCCTATACTCTTTACTTTTTGAAGAGAATAATTAACACATGATATCATTTATTTACATTTTTATCATCTTATCGCCTTCAATAGAGAAGTTTATCAATTCGCCAGTACATACGTACTTACTTACTTATATTTTATTTTAGAACTAAAAGTACCTTTTAAAACACAAAGTAGTATTTTTTTGAAGTCGTTTTTTTTTGTTGTGATGATAATAATAAGATAACCGATATCTGTGATTTTGTTTTATCAGTCATGTTTCAATGTGGCTTTGTAACACGCGTTCGAAATTAACAAAGTTGCTCAAGATTGTTATTTTTGGTCACCCACCCCGCGACCGACCATAGCGAAAGTTACTTAACCACTATAATCCGCATAATTTCCCTTACGTAGGTTATATAAAATAGTATACACGTATAGAGAAAAAGGTAACACTCCATAAGAAAGTCTACTGATCGACTGGGAAGTCATACCATCATAACAATCATGATTGCACAACATGAACCGATTTTTACCCCCTGTGCCATTTGCTCTATCCACAAAAAAAAACAACTTTACGGACCGGTTTTACACCTACTAATAAGTTCTGGATAGTTCAATTGACAGATCTTTTGACAGTTTGTTATATAAAAAAAGTACAAATTATATGCCACTTGCTCACCATAACTTATCAGTAGTTGGTGAAACCGACCCTTAATGAAATACCCATATTTCGATTCATTTTTAGCCATTTAAAGTGCTGAGGCCTTAGTAAGAACAAAAAGGTCGTGACGGCCATGTCAAAAATCCATTTACAAAAAATACGCCAAAGTTGGTGCCAGTGTGCTACTAACGTACCTAAGTAGTTAATGTTAAAGTCAATCATTATTAAATTCATATAATTTTAAAGGCAACGAAATCGACAGCGTTTTCAAGATTTTCTGAAAACTACTGTACGTACGGTATGAGGAGGCGCAGTGGTTTGCGCGCTCGGCCTACGATTTAGTTTCGCAATGGTCGGTCATGGGATAGGTGACCAATCATTTACTATCTCTTCCGTGCCTCGGAAGGCACGTTAAACCGTTGGTCGCGGCTGTATTTGTGGTCATGAAAATCCACCAATCCGCATCGGGCCCGCGTGGCGAATCATGGCCCATTCTCCTTATCTTATGACTTATCCTTCCATAAGGAAGGCCAGTGCCCCGGCAGACGTAACAGAAGAAATGGTTACGGCATACCACTGAAGTAATTAAAGCAACAATAAGGATGTAGTTAGTTACGTCAAACTATATTTTCAAAGAATTAAAATCAACAACTGTTGCTAAGCAACCAAAACCGGAATGATGCGTATACTCCAACTCTGCCTTCTGCATTCGTGCGTTTCAATACAAATTTCTCAGTCCGTCCTATCTTTAAAATGTAATTACTTTTGATAAAGTTGACCGATTTTTATGAAATAAAGCCTATACAGTAAGTTGAGAAACAGACTTTAAACATATAAACAATTCTGTGGACTTAAATCAGTGGTTTTGGTGTGAAGCTCATTCAAACACACAGACATACAAATTCTACAAATTCTAAAAATTATAGTAATTGAAATATGATTAAGTGATTGTCCTCAGTGAACTTATTTTTTACAACAGTTTTCATTATTTCATCAATAGTTGCAAATGCTATATGTATATATAGTTAATGCAATAGTTAATAAGTAATGCTTTCCCTTGAGAGTTTTTTGGAACAATTGGCCAAAATTCTTTCCAATCTCTTACTATACTTATTATAGTATATTACAATTATTTTGTATCAAGGAATTATTTTCATTTGTGCCAACTATATTAGGTATTAAAGCGGTTGTTGAGTGAAAGCTCACATACTGATTGTTGAGGTGGCCTGATGCCCCGGAGGGAGAAGAATGACATGTATTGTATTTTCCTATACTTGCAGTATTTGATAAATGTTTGAGAGCCAGTATATCTTGCTATTTAAATATTTAACATTATTTTCATAAATAATTCTGTTCTCTTCAATTATGGAGCTGCAAACATCAAGTTTTTTTTATTAACTGTATTTAGCATTTCTTGCATATTTAAAATTAATTTTATTTTGATGAATAAATTTTAAGGTTAGAAATATGTATTAATTTTTATATACCTACTTTTTCAGTTTATTATTGCTCAATTCACAATTTATTTTAGAACTCTTACAGTTGATTGAATCATCACTTGTTAAGTCTTTTATTAATACTGTAGGAAGCAGAAATAGATTTTTGTTCTGAATGGTAGTTCTGTTTGTTTTTTGTGATTCTAATTTGGCAATGTAATTATTAGCCTTACACAGCTCCTGCTCCAACCGAGAGATGAGCCTGAGGGCTCATCCCGGCATTGGTCGAACCCGTCTACCAACAACTGAAGTCTATCCCGTTCACGACTAAGTTCTACTGTCTAATTATGACTCAGACATTAAGTAGGTTTAAAGTTTAAACAGCATTAAGCAAGATTTTTTGAAAAGTTTGCCAATTTTCATGCCTAAAGGGTAAAAAAAGATTAGTATACATACAATTATTGTTTTTTATGAAATACTCTATACCACCTGTATTTGAAAATAAATGGAATTGAATTGAAGACATATCTTTTATCGATGCACTATTTCTAATAAACACATCCAATAATTAATAACTAATATTCGATAACCAATAACCATGTGAAAAATAAGGCGATTAACACAATTTACAATAAGTGCCTCCACTCCACATTTATATATTTAAATAAACTAGATCAGTTCAGCCGCTTTCTTTTGCATCTTGTACTGTAATAACTTGCATCTTATGAGTCCAAGTCAGGTCCAAGTAGTAGAATAAATTAATACGAATAAATTAAATACGAATTAATTAACACGTTAGTTCTTATCTTAATTTCAAACGTTTTATTGCCTGGTTTTTCTAATCTGAATAGGGCTTCATAGGGTCTAATTATTAATGCTTTATGTTATATTTGCCTATTATTGTCTTACGTGTATTCATTGTAAAAAACAACAATGTTTTAAGAAAATAATGAATGAATGAAATATTGTTTATTGTACACCAAAACTACATTAAGTATACATACATTAGTTGAAATGGATAGCACAAGAGTGGTACAAATAGCGGCCTTATCGCTAAAGAGCAATTTCTTCCAGGCCACCATGTGTTTATCAGAATGAAAAAATATATATATTTATTACTAAGAAATGGTCATTTCATGGTGTTTTCGGATAAAAAAATAAATATATAGGTACCTACACATATATTAAAAATAATAGACATACATATATGTACTTACATAAATATACTATAAATACATATTATATAGGATACTGTCTCAGGTTTTAGAAGAAAAGATAGTGTTCCTTCACTTGTAGTTTGAAGCTATCTAAGGATTGGGCGTTTTTAATTGTATCTGGCAGTGCGTTCCACAGACAATCAGCTTTCAGAGAAAATAAATTATTGAAGGAGTTGAAGATATGTCTAGGTATAAGTTGGCGTTGTTAACTTTGTTAAGTCAGGCCGCCTGCCATTGTGACGTTATCCCAGGAGCAAATGAAACGGCCGCTTGCCTCAGATATTATGTTATTTTTATCTAGCTCTTACTACTCTTAGGGCCGGTTTCACCACTTACTGATAAGTTCTTGATAGCTTATCCGGCAAATAATTTGACGTAATTTTCATACTTATTACTACTGTCAAAATATGATCTTTCATAGGTACAAGTTATCCATAACTTATCAGCAAGTTGGAAAAACCGGCCCTTAATGTAGGTATATCAGAACAACTCCAAGTCCTCTCAAAATCTCCAAAATTTATAACGTCCCTAGAATTATGATAAGTATTGTAAGTATGACAAGTCTCGGTAGCTTAGTGGACCGGATTTTCAATGGTCGTGGGTTCGAGTCCTATCTGAGAATTCACTTGTGGCCGACTTGATCTTTTCCAATATTATTCTATTTAAAATCTGTCATAAGCATAAAAATAGCATTAAAAAATGCAAAAATTAAAAACTCATAAAGAAAAGTCTCTTGAATTATTTACCGATCATAAATTCTTATAAAAACGACTTCCGATGTAAATGAATTCTGACTCGCCATTTGGGGGGTTAAGTCGGGCCGCCTACCATTGTGACGTCATCCCAGGAGCTAATGACACGGAACGCTTGCCTCAGATATATGTTAGTTTTATAGCTCTTTATACCAGTGTTTTGTTCCAATTTATTGATCGATCGATCGCTCGGAAAGATATAGGTTTAGGTACGTATTGTTAGGTATATTGTTGAAAAATTTATGACAATTTTGAGCAAATCAAAAAAAATAAGATGTAACGCTAATCGCCTTTGTAATTGTAATTTTTTTCCGTACGAAATCATACTGCCTCTTATTGAATTCTAAGGCAAAATACCGACCTCACTTTTATCGTTTCGAAAAACATTTTACTTCTACTGCTACTTAAGTAACTGTTTATAGTGCTCAGGTAGTTTTACGAATTACAATGAATTTAATTTGAAGATTTTGTTCGTTACTTTTCGTCTTTGAATTACTAATATAGAGAAATATTAGACCGAGCAAAAGATCAATAGGCTTACTTTTAAAGGGAACATTTATGTCACTCTCGTTTTATCGTTTTAATTTAGCTATAAAATGCTCTCTTCTAGTGAATTCATTTTGGTTTGCTGTTAGAATAACGTTGCAACTAATTGCCTCAAAGTTTCCATTACATTTTAGTAAATTATTAAGTATAAATTAGTAAATTATTATTAGTCTAACATTCCTATATAAAATGGCCATAACCATTACATACAGCCCCTCCTCTTTGTTATCATATGGTAGATATAGTCGTTACATTATTTGCTTCTTCGTCATACAAACAACATTATCCTTTTTCAGTTAGGTACAATGTGGAAGTTGGTCCCATTAAACCAACGCGAAACAAGGCAAGTGTGTGTCCACTTGTTAGTTCAGTTTATAATCACAGTTGTTCAGCCTACGCTGCCGCTGTGACAACATTTGGCGCTACGCAGTTGTAGTTACACTATTATTTGGGACTCTATTTAACTGTATACAAACTATTATTGCGTCCTGCTTCGTACAGAAATTAGCTGGAACTTTTGACGCCAAAGGGGGAAATACATATTCTGGTTTCCTGCTATAAGTAGTTATTCGTTGAAATTTAAATAAATTACATTTTGTTAGATATAGTTTAGAGTACCTAGTGAGTGACTGCGTCGCAGGGAAATTACAAAAACAGGGGTTAGATCAAACTTCTAATAAATTTTGATGAAATTACTTAGTAGGTATGTTATAAATACAAATCCATGGAGTTTTTATTTTCTTCCATTATTTCTACAAGGTAGGTCCTAGGTATTTATAATTTCCCTGTGACATATGTGTAACCTATGAATTTCAAAAAGGTTTAAAGTAAAAAAAAACGTATATGAACTCTGTAGGTACCTATATAAAGCGAATATGTTTATTAGTTTTTTTTTTAATATTAAACACGGGAATGGGTAATCTACCTACGCAAAATCATTATAAAACTAAGCCAAAATGTGATAAATCTGTAAATCAGAACTTTCTTTACAATTTCAACAACAAAACATTGAGTCAAATCATTTTTACAACACCGTTATAAGCCTGACGCATAATTTTAAATCAAAATTAGCAACTAAGTGATACTTTTGTTGGATGTTAACGTCTACTAGCGCTATAAAAGTCACTTTAAATGCTTTGTATTTTTACCACGTACCTATAAATAATGTTTTAAGAAGATGCGACCCTGTTCACTCTTATTAAGCTTCTTCTCGACAACCCTTTGAAGTTTATAATGTTCTTATTCGCAGGCGGTCCGTGTATATAAATAAATGCATACAAATGTAACTGCCACAATCTCGGTTATAATTCTGCAAGAGTTGAATTACGTATTGATAATTTATACGTATGCATTTTTAACGTATTAAAATGTATGTGTTTATGCGTTTCTCACCTGTCGTGCCGTTTGTTGAAGAGTAAGTTATTTTAAACGAAAAAGAAATGCCTGGATGTTTTTCTGCAAAATAGGACTACTAACAACAGCTTATGAAGGTAAAAAGATAGATTTAGGTTGTATTTATAAAAAGTTTATGGTTTACACCTGAACATGTAGGCACTGTGCCTAATAGGATATGATACAAAGCTTAAAAACTGATAAATTTTGATAGAATCATTCGCGGAAATCCATATCTAAACATGAAACCAAAAATATCTAGCAAATGTAAGTAACGGAAAATCCGAAAGAAATTATAAAACCGTAACGGAAAAGCCGCTTGCTCTTAGGCATACTGGTGGGTGTGAGTGGGTTTTCTATATCAATAACATCATTTTTATTAACTTTATCACTAAAACGATTATTTTTAATTTTTATATTCAGTATATTACGATAAATAATATTGATACTATATTATAGTATCTAGTTATATTTAGACCACATGTAGAAGGTAACCTTATTTGATTTTTATATTTCTTATAAGAAACTTTAGAGAGTATATTTCAGCAGATTCAGCATAAAATTACAAACTTAAACGTAGAATATCGACTATCACTAATAAAAAATAACAACAAAACAGTTTTTAAAATTTAATAAGTACAAAAATAAAATGTAAATACACTCACCTGAAACAAACCCAGCTAAAACATCGCATTTTGGCACTTACTTCAACAACATCATATGCAAACAACTTTTAAATAGACAAAAGTATACTTTTTAGATTTTTTACTGATGTAAAAAGAGTTTTTTTCGTAGACATTGACAAGAGAACATCTAATTCTGTGACATTTAGGCCTAAACACAACAAAGGCGACGTCGGGAGTCATACGGCAGCCATCTTGTGGCGCTGTCGTCGCTCTGCGCTCATTGGCCGGTGACGTCAGAGGCGCCATGACACTCAACCATTCCTACCGAATTACAAACAAGTTTTAATGCTAAGCTGCTCAAATGTGAATCTTATCTTCTAAGCTATATATGCGTAGTTAAATGCTTTAGCTATTTTTGTGTTTGACAACGCGCCTATGCTAGTCGGTCCGCATTCCGAATTATCGTTTTGGAAGCTTTTAGGATGCACCCTAATCGCGAAGGGGAACGTTTTAACTCCAAAATGGAGCAGCGATGGCTTGAAAGATTTTAATTGGCTGCTGATTTTTGTCGTCTACGGAGATCGTGTTTAGAGCTGAGTCAAATGTTCTCGGTTAAATGATCCAGCATTAAAATTGTTCCTTTTTTCTGGTGTTTGTGTATAAAAAAGGGAAATTAAAATACCTACACAGAGTATCATTTTTTATTCTCAAAAAAGAGTTCCTAGTAACAGTAGGTGTGTTTTTCATCTTTTACATTACCTACATAAGTAAAACTAATTTCAGACAATGGCAATGTTTCCTTCTTATAAAACCTTTAGTTTCTGCAATTTTTCCTAACTAAGCTGTTGAGAATTTATAGTAAGTAGCATATTAAAATATCACCATTATTTTTACAAGCAATAGGTACCAAACTACCGGATAAACCAGTTTTAGTTTAATTTATTTCATTGTTTAATTTTCATGTACAAAATATCACAGCATGCTTGTGAATGAACGCCTTTTTTTAAGACCAGCGTTTTGTTAAGATTGACTACTTTTTGCAAGTAAAAAACAACTAAGTAATTAGTAGGTAGGTACTGAATAAAAATATAAATTCTTAGATGGCTACCTATCTACTTATCTAAGTTGATTAAGGAGATACCTCAAATATATTTTATAGCTTGTCATATGAGTGGGTGACTGTCTGGCAGATAGGTAGGTACCGTTATTTTTTTCTGGTTTCGTCATACAAGAGTTTCACTATAATTTAGCTTGATGTTCTAAATTTGATTCATAAAACAGAGATTGATTGAAAAGGGTTTTTAACTTCCTTCATTTTATACATTTTATACACTGTGTTGGCGACATTGGCTTAAGACTGCTAAATAGAATAAGTTTTCCTACCTTCGCTTTGGTCGGCGACGGGATGGATGACCAAGCATTTCAAGCTAGTACGTTTTGAGACTTACGTTAAACCGTTAAGAAACTATTATTGATTAATGGCATGATTAATAAAGGGTGGGAATATTTAGTGCTTTAGATAAAATATTCGCAGACAGCGCAATTAAATTCCTAACAGGCTAAGTTTCATCATATAATTTCATTTCACCCCATCAAATTTCACCCCTTCCTTAAATGAAATCTCTGTCTGGAATGCCCCTCCTTGACACAAGTATGGATAACAAAGCCGACTTCCAGACTAAGTTACTGTGGTATTTGTTAAAATTTGTAGGCAAGTTAAAAGTTAGTAGGTTATAAATTGGAATTAATGGCTGTATTTTAAGTAAAAGTCATTCTAATTTTATTAAGATTTTGTGATTATTATTGATTAAGATACATAAGTAAAGTAGTTATGGTAAATTTGAAATAGAAAAATATTTGAAAAAATTAACTCGGCCACAAGTGAATTCTCAGACGGGAATCGAACCCGCGACCTTTAGAAATTCGGTCCAATACTGGTCCATTGGACCGGATTTCCAACGGTCGTACCATAAGTATAAAAATAGCATTGAAAAATGCAAAAAAAACAAAATCATAAAAAACATAAGTAAGTAGTTTATTACTTTTCAACATTTCTATTATGTAGTGATTTAACTTGCACCTTGCATCCCTTTTTAGGCCATTTTTTTTCGACAAAACATAAAAAATTGTGAATTAGGTATAAGATGATGATATAGGTATAAGGTATCAAACATTAAACATTACTTATATTTTTGTTAGTAAAAGCTCATACAGCAGTAGGTTACTTAGACTAAATCTGAGAGATTTTTTAATTTTTTGTTAAACAGGTATGGGATTAAATTCCCATTTATATAAGTATAAAAAAATATATATACCTATATATTACTCTTATTTAATGAAATGCGAAAAATCTTTTCTCATCATTTTCCTCGCAATTTAATTTCTTCAACATACCGTTTAATGAAATGTGAATACCTTTCCTCATATTTTTGCATAATTTAATAACATAAGCAAATATTTTAAGCCAACAATAACCTTCATCAAACCCAACAAATCGTCAACACCGATCAGATAACATCGGTATTGCATTCTGAATCGGCCTTGCAGTTGCAACTGCACACTATTGCAGCCTTGGCGACCTCAAACCGTTACGAGGTTTTGTTATCATACCACGATGGGTATGACAACTATTCTATAAATAACAATGAATCAGTGGAAAGAAAGAATAAAGTTTAAAGAAATTGGAAAAAACATTTTTTTTTCTAGAAACGTAGGTTTTATGTAAGTATTCTTACATTAACTTGACAATAACGTTTTTATTCATGACTGGAATACATTGAGCGTAATTTTAAAGATGTGTATTTTATTAACACACTGTCAACGGATTACTTTTAATTACCTATGTAATGAAATAACTTTTACATATTTAAGTGTGCTTTTTTAGCATACCTATTTGGTAGAATATTGATTGATAAAATAATAGTAAATTGATGTATTTTTATTTAGATTTCCTGAAATTTTGACTCTTCCGTGGGCCGTGGTCACGGAGTGACATCCTTTTAATACTAGCGTAAGCGTAGTTACTTATTTGGACGGTACAGATGCAAACGAAATAATCATCGACAGTAATCCAACGAGATTTACAAACCTTTAAATAACTATTAAATTTAAGCCGTAAACGAAAATTTAATTTAGCAACGACTCTGCAGATGTTACCTCAATGAGCAAGCTGAATCTCGCAGATTTTCATAATTACGCGTACCTGGGCCGTTAATTCTCAATCTATGGCCGCACCAAGAATGTACGGAACTCGTTACACACAATAACTCTTATCTACATCTCAAATGCAGATTTTACTTCCCGAACCACGGTACCATAATAACAGTCTCTCACACTCGTTACAAAGAGTCTCTTCATTATTAATAGCTACAAAAAAGCTCATAGTTGCTTAATGAAGTACTATCATATATTTATCTCAAATAATTAAAGACCACCTGACCACGGCTTAACAAATGTAACTCGCTTTGAAGTACCGCCTTCATTTTGTACATTTTTTTTTCTCCCCGCCCGCACAATTTATTGTTGTAAAATATGAAATCGGAACAGTGGGGGAATGGGTAGAGCCGTCTGTTGTTCTTTTTTATTTATGTGATTATTTCAAAGATTAGTCCAGCGTATATCATTTCTTTTTTCATATGAAATCGCCAATTTATGGTCAAACGTCCGTGTCTCTACCGATCGAAGGAGTTCGTAATTTAAGTTCGACCGGTACTTTATGATGTCATCGCGGGGCCATAACGAATTAGCTTTAATCGATTCATTATTGCTCGAGCTTTTCCGATTAAAACATCAAAGAATTAATAGACTTTCTATAAATCAAACTTTTTTTTTTAAGTTTCTTAACAGCTCTTTCTACATATTTTTCAATTTTTGAAATGGTTCGGGTATCTTTTACCACAAAATATGTACCTATTTAAAAGGATGTAAACAATAAATTCCTACCATAAACATAATTTCGAACATGATCTTGATAAGGTGTTCAGTGTCCCGAAAGAAAATACTGGCGTTGCCCAACTGTCAATTAAGACTTTTTTTATAATTTTGACTGTAAATGTAAATGACCGTGTAATATTCAAGTTTTACAAATATGTATGAGTCAGTATAGTCTGTGTTGTAACAAAGGATAAATAAATTATGTAACGTACCGTAAGTTCGTCTTTGTCTTTAATATTATAATATTTCTTAAAACGTGTAGGTATTAAGTAGATATTTAATGAAATTGTTATTATAAATAGGTTTTGTAAAAACTGTAGTCACTACTACGAATATGATGTTAAATCTTGAAAAAAATTTATGGGCGTATCTTCTTGATGAGATTTCATGAAATTTCATAATTATATGTAGGTACTGTATAAATAACATGTTTAGGTACTTAGTTGCTAGTATACAGACAGTAAGCATCACTGAAATTATTCGTCTGCTAAACTTCCCTTTTTCCTGTACACCAGTGATTTCTTTTACTTATATATTGTATATGTACTAAACAACAGGATGTTTCCCAGACCCCTCTCGTAGCCAACTCTCCGTGAACCCGGAAACACAACAGGAACTAAAACAGGAGCAATAGGGACCTTTTCTTCGTAATAATGCGACTTTCTTATATGTTAATATCATGCAAGGATTATTTAAATCTAGGCTGATGGAACTTGAAAATTCGCTAACAGTGAATATTTACATATGTGAAGCATAGACGGATTTCGTGTTTTTTTATTGAAATAAAAAGCAAAGTACCCATTAGAGAAGCGAGTAAATCATTTGATATTAAATACACACAAAAAATGATAATTATGATAATTTTACTAATAAAAGAATAAAAATGTAAAATTTAAAAAAAAATCTTTTTGCATAAAAAAGCGATTGTTACTGTTACTTTTATAATTAATGAATGATATGTACGAGTATACTGACTTAAATATTTTATTTTGTAACTTTTTTTTGTAAGCTAACTGAAAATGTAGTATGCCAGATAGGTCTATTTAAGTCACGTTCTCAAAATTGCTATCGAGTAAGCACGCTTAACCTATCACCATCTAAAATACCAACGAAAGTAACATCGAAATATAAAGGCAAGAGAAAACAGCGTTCCCGTGGTTAGAGGTCGTTGCACCCACTATTTTTACACCATTCTTAGCACTACACCTTAGGGTTGAGATTGGCGTGAAGCTGCAGTTCAAGTAGTATCAGTGTAGACGATCACAGATGCAGATCTGTCGACTGTGACAGTGACACATGTATGTGGCCTTGAACTGAGATGACGGATTCCGTCCTTGCGGGGTCGCCGAACTTCGGATGTGGGTTACAACCGCCGTTTGTGCTAGCTAGCCTTATCATATCACGCCTATCAGAGTAAACACCTATATTACAAGCAGACACAGATACTATGTTTTTTGGGTTTCTAACAATTGTGAAAATCGTTAAAATCAATTGTAAAATTGTTGAATTTATTTCACCATAGAAATATTTGGTATAGAATAAAATATTCAGAAGGACAAAAAGTGCAATTCTCCCAAATATAAAAACGATTGTGGCTCAGTTAAATTTATTCATTTTACTTCAATTTAACTGGCGGTTAGAGAGACGTTGCAATGGAAATGAGGAGAATTTAATTTCCACACGGACAAATTAGGAGTCAGCTATTTTCGAATGTCGTTGAAAGAGCTTGGCAGACATTTAAACAACGTACAATTTAACAACAGTGACTCGAGAACTATTAATAAAGTTAAATGAACAATTCAAACAACACTATACAGTAAACGACTGAATAAAATGGCTTTTAAAATTTAAGATTCTGCCTACTGCCATGGAGAGGATTTAAATATATAGCGCAATAGATTTTTATTAAAGACGTTCTGAGACATTGTATATAGCGCGGGAGTAATCCATGCAAATCGTGGGAGGCGACCGACGTATGTCGTTTCGCGAAAAATTATGTTAAAACACACTCCTTGCCAGTAATTGAATGAACCCGTACCTACATTGAATTTTAAATGTAATACTGTCTTTGTTTTCTCAGACACGAGGTCTGACTCAAATATATTATTCGGTAGAGTTCAGCAGCGTACAGTTTGATCTTTTAATGCATACAAACCCCTTTTTAAATCAACACGGGATTGAAGGCACACCTTTTAAAATAATCAAGACACATTATAAGGAGTGTTAAGCGCTATCTCACATCTGATCCTACTTGAAATTACGTCTTAAATAACAAACACTCCCTTAAGCACGTAAACCCAGTGGAGCATAAATTCATGAAGCTACCGAATACGCGCTAAATTATTTATTAGCCTCAACAAAGAAACGATTTTGGGCCAACAAATTGTTCCTGAATTCATTGAGTTTGATTTAAAACAGGTATTTGACCGAGTTGATTCTCTTATAGAATATAATGGGCTTATTTACGATGATAAAAGCGGACACTCGCATTGGTATGATTAGTTGAACCTCAAGCAAATTGGATGTGCACATTTTAAGAAGGTACCTATATAACAAGATGGGACATTATTTACCCCAATGATTCACTTAGTGTCATATGCTTGTTATTAACCGCGGTAACGATATCGTAGAGACTGTGCTACGCTTTATGTTATGTTCTCTAATTTATTATGATCTCGTAAATATATCGTGGTACCGAAAACAGCGATAAATCCGATTTATTTTTGTCTGACGTACTGATTCCTTGCGTAAGTTTCGTCTTTAATTACTGCATAAATTGGGATTCCGTCAACGGACGTTTTTGCCGCACTGCAACTTGACGGCGGCGGAGTCTGCGAGCCAGGATTTGTCCGCTTGCCAAATACCCCGACTGAAGACAGGAGTCGCACGCTGAATACTGATTAAATCTGCGTTATTGTTTTCGTTTTTTTTTCACTTTCGTTCCAGCGACTTGGCCGTCGACCTATTGAATTTTTCATGGCGTTCTTTATTGGAATTTGTTATGAGCTCCTCTGGCAACTGGCGCGCTTAACGTCTATCTATATGATCGAATGGCTCCGTAAGAGGAAGTTTTGTCAATTATACCTACTCAGTGGTACATTAGCATACATTTCGCATCCGATCGAATGGTCTTTTATAGCCGTTTGAATTGCTTTTATTCGCTAAATAAAAATAAATGAGACTATGCCCTGACAATCAATGGGAGATGCGGAACCAATAACACACGAGCAAATATATTGGACGCATAGATCACGACGTTTCATGTATGTTCGACATTAAATGTTCAGAGAGTATATTAGCAGTGCCTATTGCATAAAAGCGTTAAAACATTGCCACGCAATACTACGTTACGACAATACACTTATGAAAATACGTTTAAACAAATGAATAACATCAACAAAAAGCAGTAAAAATGTCAATTAATAGAAAATTTCAAGCTACGTGACTCCTACCATCCTGCCCCTAAAATATGCGATGGCTGGAGCCCTATCTTTGTAAATCAGATTTGTCTCCCTCCAACAACAACAAAACCGAGGTAGAACGAAAAGTACAGGTAAATATAAACGAACTGTCTACTAAAGCGCATTCGGAATAGTAAACTGAAGCATTTTATGAAGGTTATATTGCACATTTTTATGGAAAGTAAAGATGATTCGATAGCTTTTACTCGTGCAAATCGTTCAAATAATGTTTCACGAATTTTAACTCAAATTGAGAATATGAAACACGATTCCCTCGCAATTTTAGAACTAGGTAATTTGTAATACTTTGTAATGTCAGTTTATACTAAATTTAAAGAGTAGGCATGAGAGTTAAAAAAAAGTTTTGTGTTAAAAGCATCAGAATTATTTAGCTTAATTGTTACGTAACACGAAAACCATCTAATCATCCGCAATAAAAAGAGTCCTGGCCAGCGAGGTTCTTCGACAGGCTTTTTAAATCACGTTTTAGGGAAAAATTGCTCAAGATAGGGATCCAAATTTACTGATACAGGGCAATGTAAGTTCAACGTGTGCCGTGATTTTAAAATAAACTTACAGACTGATGAGTGCTATTCGAAATTGTATCATATATCATTCGCGTTGCGATCAGTTTTCGCGTTTCAACGCTGGCGTTTGTAAGTCGGTTTTCCTCGGTAAAGGAACTGATGTAGGACGTGCAAATAAACATGGTATTTTTATCGCCGCAAACCTTTATATAGTTGAGGTCGATTTCGCCTCTTTATCTTCACAGAGCGGTGTTTGCTTTATCTCGAATAAAAAGAAACGTATGCGTCGAACGTCGCCGACTGGCTTCAATTGATCGTAGTACTATGACTGTTCTACCTTCGATTTTCTCATATTCTTTAGCTGCAACTGATAATGAATCTGTCACTATAATCATTATTTTTTATGTGTCGTTAATAGCTATGTTCATACGTTTTCCATAATAGGCAATCTTTTTATTAAAGCCATTTAACTATGCTGCATGGCAAGGAGCTCTTTTATTCATATTAAATGGTGTTAAATCAACTTTAAACAAGATGGTGAAAAGAGCTTAAGTATTTTGCTTTACGGGATACCTACATTTTTTTAATAAAAAAATCGCCGATATCTTGATAGTATTAAAATTTTGATGATCGTCACCATCAAACGGATAACGCTTCAAAACATTCAAACCATTAAAATTTAATAACTTTTATTGTGTGAAGTCGATATAAGTGATTCCAACAACTCGTTTGTTTCTACACAAATTAGCTATTTATGGCAGTTACACATTTGTTGGTTCAAAAGAAAATTTTCGATTCGATAAGAGATCGTAAAACACTGCCCCCTGCATCATAAAATCTCGTTGCTTCTTGCTGAGCGATTTTGTACCTTGTGGCAAGGTGTGAACGCCTTCTGGATGATCTTTTTGCATGAAGCGACAACACTGCATTGTTTTATGTCGGAAGGGTTACCGAGTTACGTAATGTCACAGTAAACGTTTTGTGGCAATAAATTTTAATAGAGCAGAAATTTATCGTCAATTTGTGGGGACATTTACAACTGATGAACAAAAAAGTTTATTTTTCTTGGTTCAGTTTTGTCGAAACATAAAAAACGGTAGCGAGTTTACAGGGTCCCATAGACGTAAAATTACCATTGGGTAAGGCATATAAATACGCACCACATTCGTATAAATGTTACGGCTAAAAGTAAAATTTTATTTCGCGCAAATATTATAAGAGATTCATACTTTTTGATGCCTATCATTAATATTGGATTTGGAGCGTAGCATAAAATAAGATCACAAATGAACATACAAAAAAACTCAGTAAAAATTGGCCTGCAAAAAGATTTCATTTAAAAACCTAATAAAACTTCAAGGGAAGACGACTTTCAATAATATAAACTGAACTACAGCTACAAATATATATCTGGGAGAGGAACAAAGCAGCAAATGCGAACGGTTATGCTGCAGTATCCAATATATTGAAATCGTAATACATACGAGGCAAGTTCTTTCATTAGGGTTGGAAAATAAAAACAATACAAGTGAAAAGGGTACAGGATAGTCTACGTCAGAAACGAGCTCCTTTTATTGTCCCTTTCACAAAGTCAGCTACCTATGTGCACAGTACCGTAGCAATCACCGTCCTTAGAGCTGAAGATAATTAAAAATCAATATCAAATGAAAATATCTTCGTTAACAATCCTATAATTTTTGCACGGTTCTACAACTTACCATAAAGTCCGCCCGTACTGATTACTTATTCAAAGCCAAATGGAATTTAAATGTAATTGGAGCAATTACAATCGTGGGCCAGTAAATTAATCCCACCGATTGCGGGACTCAAGACCCTTATTCGATGATAAGGAATTTCGTCGGCAAAAACTCGCTTTTTTCGCCGCCACCCGTGCGACAATACGAGAACAAATAACACTTCCAACAAACAAATGCTTACGCGAAGCTAAAGGTGTGCACTTATTTAGAATAGTTCACAAGCAAGAGAAGAAATTTCTATAAAAATGCAAATTTTCCCCAAGCCAATTTCCTTCTTCTCGCTAACCCCTCATTGGGTCCTGTATTATGTTTGGGACTATTTCGATATACCTTTGACGAAAATTATACTTATCTGGTTGTACCCCGCAATCTACTTGTTAATTTTGTGTACCATCGAATTAGGGATATCTCACGCACAAGAATGGAGTATAATCTCGGGTTACTGCCAGTTTGCGGAGTTACGCCGAGTTGTAAACTGTATCAACTTAGTTAATTTTGGTTCGTTCTAGTTTTTTATATCTTTTTATTATAAAGGGCGTGTAGAAAGTGTATCGTAAATATACTTGTAACGTCAAGTGATAAAAGGATAGTGCGTAAAATTTGCATAATATTGCAGTGTATTTAAAAGTTTTCGCCTAGTTAGGGTAAGGGGAGGGTTGAAGGGAGGGGCGAGAGGGCAGATTAAGGATGCTGGAAGCGAGGAAAGAATACACAATTAGCTTTGTGCTACCTGCTGCTGATAACGCATCCAGCTTAATTTGAACCCTGGTGGTGCCTTTTGTTGCTGATTTGGGGCTCAATTTCTTTGGAGCGAAGGGAGGGGGAGGGTATCAACTTAAAATAGTCCGTTTTAAGTCGAGGACTTTAAAAACAGGCGAGTTTTAGCTGCGACCGGAACCGAGGGGACAGGATCGATCTACGGAACGGGGATACTCGTTGGCTTTTGTTGAAAAATCTAAATTAGCCACTTAGTATTCGCGTACGTTGTGGAGAAGATGGCCTTAGCGTTATTGGCAGCTTAAAATATAATCTGTATTTGGTTCGGCTTTGCGCCCTTGTAGGCTTTAAGCTCTTTAAGCTGTTGTTGTAATTAGCTGTTCTTTTTATTTGGTAATAAAAGCACAGTCTTTCTATATATATAGTCGTCCGACGGACACGTGAGCAATCGTGCGGGGTTTGCGAGGCGCGAGGGGGTGCTAGCGAGACCGAGCTGCCATACGCTCAGTCGGGACAATGACATATGTCCTGTCAAGTACTATGAAAGTCTTGTCAAAACCGGTATGGCCGCGAGGTTTCAAGGGTGTTGTCCCACTGTTAGTCCCTTAGGTACAGTGTGGTAAAAGTTAACGAATAAAAAGGACAATCGCGAATGAAGTTAGATTTTCCATAAGAAAAGCTATTGGCTAGTGCATTAGTTATGGTCTTGGTATCTATACGATGTTGGAAAAAGTGGGCAAGTGTGGGTTTGACTTACATTTCAAGGGCTTACAAAAACTAGTAGGTATCTTAATACCTTTTGGTCATTAGGTAGGTACTACAACAAAATTGATTTTATTATGAAGTTTGCTATACTTTCACTTATGTACTTTTACTTATATGAATTATTTATAGTTATTGATTCATATAAGTAAAACCAATGGAAAATAACTGAAATGTTTTTATAAATTAGGAAAAATGGTGCTTGAAAAATAAACGGTTCCTAACTACAACATAAACACGAAAAAATATTGTAATATAATGTTTTCACTCTTCTGGAACTATAGTCGGGCTCGGGCACATATATTCGGTAGAACTAGCTCACACAACATTACGCTTCGCAACCCCATAGGTTACGCTTGTATGTGAAAAATTCTTCGGACTTATTTTATGGCGTCGTTATTTCCAACACATAAAGCTCATATTTGAGTTATCCTTTTCAAATCGAGTGAACATTTCGACGATCTTTTAACAGCATACTATTGCAATAGTAAAAGTACCGAGCTTGAGGAAATATCTCAAATTGCTTTCAACTTGTGATCCATTGTATGTCCATTGCTACGGTGATATTTATCAATAACTAGTTTCACCAGTTTCAGTTGGTTCCGTGGGAATATCGGGATGAAACAACTAACTCTATGCCAAAAGTCAAGTAGATTGGTTGCTTAGTTAGGGCGTCAAGAAAGGACAAACAAACACCCTTTCGCATTTATAATATTAGTTAGGATTAGGATTAAGATAAGATAGATACAAAAATTTTGTCGGAGATATTTTATTTTGTACTGGAAAAAAAGAAAAGCTTGGCTGCCAAGGTATTTACTCAGTCGGGACTCGAGCTATGGTTAATAAAACTGTACAGATTTTGTATTGTATCAAAATCTGTCTTCTTTGGTTAATTATAACTTGTATCAATGTCTAAAACTACATTTAAGTATTTTTTTAAGTCTCGGTAACTCAGTGGTTAAAGCAGTGGGCTGGATTTCTAAAAATCGTTGGTTCGATTCCCTTCTGAGAATTCACTTGTGGCCGAGTTGATTTTTACCAATATTATCAATTTAAAATTTATCATAACTACATTTAATTTTCATTATTTATTTTAAATATTTAAGCTCCTATAGGTACTCTGTTATTTAGCATTTTAAATGTTCCTGCCGAAGAATAAGAAGAAGAGAAAAGAGCGTGGCAATCGTGAAATTAGTTGTAGAATTATAATTTCGATATTCCAAAACAAAACGGAGTATATTATTTTTAAATAATATTAAATAAATGAGATATTGAATAAATGAAGAATAATACTGTGTAATATTTCTTTTGCATATAGGTAGGTAGGTTTGAGATGTAATTGTGAAAGGACTGAAGTTTTATAGCGTAATCGCATAACAATATTCAATAAATTTTTACTCCATTTTGCGCCCTAAAGCTCAATAAATTGCATCATCTTTGGTCCATTTTATAGGATATCTACCTATAAATTGGACCATAGATGAGTACATAACCTTTTTAATACATCCTGCGTAAGTCCTATTTGTGCACTAGAATTTATTATTTATTAACCTCGTTTAGTAAATATCATAAATAATATTTAGCGCTATAAGTTTGATTGTTGAAGTTAATTTACTAGAATAAACGTTATAGGGTTAATAGGCAATATAACGGATTATGGAAATCTTGTTTGCCGGTAATATAATCCGATGTAGACAAATCATATTTTGTGAATAATTGCCAATAAACATTAATAGGTAATTTAATGCAATAAACTATCACACTTTGTTGCGTTATTTACTATGATTAATAAATTAAAAGCAACAATGTATTATATAGGAAAAAGACTATTAAATTTACTAAGTAACTGGTGTTTTGTTTATTTTATTTAATTTAGTAATCTGAAAAAATTGCTTACTACAAAAACGCACTAGGCTCTTTTGATGCTATACATCAAAAGAGCCTAGTGCGTTTTTGTTCCCGATTTAATATTTCATCTTTGATTTAATAATTGCGCGCAAAATAAAATAGCCTGATTTTTTATACTTGTAATGGTTTCTTCAAATCAACCATATTGCGGTTGGTATGGGTATGCAATTGTTATATATTTTATACCATCATGACACATAGTCATCAAAACGTTCTCATTACTAGATAAGATCATCGAGAGATGCATTTTTATAAAGAAGCTTTTAATTTTTTTTTTATTATTACTTACCAAGAACTACAACCACGTAAAATTAAAAAGTAACTTAAACTAAACACAATTTGACTGATAAATACTAAACAAAAAAAAAAACAGTTTTTTGCAAATTTTCCAATATCGTGTAATTTTTTTTTTTATTTAACCACCCCAAAATTCTACCTGCAAGACCAATATAGAAAGGTGAAATACCTTTACTCCTACACCCTTCTTAATAAGGTGAACAGGGGATATCCACGAGTGATTTAAACAGCTTCTCAGTTAATCACCCCGAAGCGACCACAGTTTTAGCCCTGCCTACCTTTTACCTACTATCTAATGGACGTTTAGGAGACTTATGGAGCCATACTGGCCCGAAAATTATGGATATTTTAGTCACATTGTGTTAACCGAGGACGACCGAAATTTTGGCTTTCGCATGCCTTGAAAGTTTGTGTGAGCTAAATATATCGTTGCAGACATTTTTGGAATGGTCGGACATACTTACTTGTATTTTCGGCTTCTCATTATTATTTTCAAGTGTAGGTAGATGCTTGTAAATTCTCTACTTTCCTATTAAGTACTTAAAGTGCCTAGTAAGATCTGCAAAGTAATTGAAACGTTTTTAATGTATACTGTAAAGACTAATCTCATTATAGCAGGTGGTTCTGATAATGTTAATGTATTAAATGAGAAAGTTGCTGTTTACCGTTACCCTTCCAATTAAGAACCTCTATTTTTAAAACAACTACATTATAGTAAAACAGAGCACTTTTTAATTCCTATGAAGACGTGATATCTTTTTTTTTTACTTTAATTGCGTATGCTAAACTGATAAGCGCTTAAACATAAATCGCCTTCTAGTCTCATTGCGGCATGACTTAGGATTAAATTATCATTAATAAGCATATTAACATCCCATACTGGAAAACGAGAATCCATTTCATACCTTAAGAGACAAAAAAAGCACTACCTACCCGTAAGGAATGCAATATAAACCCGCTTAAAAATTACTATGGGTAATCCACCGACTGCAGATTAAACCACAAAAATAATTACCCTTCCAATATAGAGTGTACAGAACTTTAAATGTGAAACTTATAGCTTCGGCATCTACATAACCTGTTCGCTTTATCTACGAGTACCTACGTAGGCTATGTAGAGGGAAGGAATCGCCGAGCTATCGCTGCCTACCTCCGCGCTCACCCGTGCTCCATCACCCATATACGGTCGTCTTATTCGGCGATCTTCCCACATCTTTACCTGTTTCGATATCTACACGGATAACAAAAAATATACATCGAACGGAACGCTTTCGTTCACGCGGCACCTCGATAAAGTTATTCGATTCTATCGTTTTATATGAGCATCGATGACTCTTATGATCTGAATTAATGTCATAATTGCGGCAGTTTCGGATAAAATAAATCGATATAGCGTGCTTACATAATACCGCCCGCAGTTCGTCTGTAGAACGGACAGCAATAACCGTTCTAAGCTGACCCACGTGAATTCATTGAAAGCAGATGTTCGTAACTAGTTTCAAAGGGGCGCGGGAGGGGGCGAAGTTCTTAAAAACTGACACGAAATTGAGCTATACAAGGCCATTCCAAATGGATCTTATAATCCGATCGCTTGATTTATATGCTATCCGATGGCCATTAAAATCAATTTATCATCTCCGTCCATAAACCTAATGTCCACCTCGTTGCGAAGTGTTGCTATTACAAAAGTCGATTGGCTAAATTATTTTAACAGCAAATGTTTAACGGTGACACTTTACGACAATTTTATTTACAACCCACTGACGGTTTCGAACGGGCGTAAACTACTCTGTGTTTAATCATAAATTTCAGTTAAATACATCTATCTGAGAACTCAACGTTAGTTTAGTTACAGTCACATTAGCGGAAGCTCTAGCCGTCCTTAGAGAATATTCTAATTTGGTTTCACCGTCTAGTTATTTCCGTCTGAAGCAGCTGGCCAGATGACGTTGAGCCGAGAAGGTGGATAGGTGCGCGTCAGTTTGGACGCACTTTGAATGTTTCTAAGGGGTTGGAAGGGCTCAGGGTTAAATGGTTGTTCGACGTGTGGTATATAAAGGATAGACAATGGTCGGTGTATCGCGTTTTGTGAAATTGCGAGGAAGCGGCATCCTAGGGGAGAGAGTCTGGACTAAACACCTCATTTGCTTTTGTTTATATTTGTTTTGTGTACTGCAGCAGACGTATGTACGACGGAACAGTAAAATAATTAAATTCATTTGTTTACGTAAGTCCGTTATGGAGAAAGGAAAGTGGTTTGATAAAGTTACTGTTGCGGGTAGCTGTAGGAAATATTATTTACTCACCCAGATACAATTTCCTATTAAATCTGATTACTGTTTTATAATAAATTAAAAGTTATATTAGACTGCTTGTAGCTACACAAAGTACGTATATTTCACGTGTAATCGTACAGTTATCGGGGCACCCCGATAAAGTCTACGAAATAAGTGAGAGGTTTCGAACGGAGAGTAAACTCTAATCTCATAATAGGCCGGAGGTGTTCCTGATAATTTTATTTATTAACCATGAAGTAGGATAACCAGTCACACGATCCGGACCACAAAACGTGGCCGTGGACTTACTTACAAAGAGAAACGAGAAACTTTTACAAAAAGAGAATCTTTTCAGGTGTGGATGATGTTCAAAACTCTTACAATAGTGATCTCTGAATGGAAAGAACCGGTAATTTTGGTTAATATTTCGAAAACTGCGTCACGGTCTCTCGGTGAGCACTTATGTTTATATAATGTTTGTGTGACCTTACACGTGAAATAGAGGTGTTGCCTCTCTTAAATTAAAGAAGTCTTAAATTAAATGCGTCCTTTAGAAATTCAACTTTAGCTGACTATGCCTTTTTTCATCGTAATACTTAATCATTCCTATTGCTAAGTGTAGGTACTGTTTTATAAGATGTTTTGTGTTTGCTTCATGATTTTTTATGTAAAGTGAAAACTGTGAAAATATTGATATTGGAAAGAAAACTCGGTTTTCAGCATATCAAAAATAGTCTTTAAATGCAGTTAAGTTATTTTTTTTTATTTTCCTTTTTCAGTATACGCTAGTGTTATATGCCAATTACAGGAAAAGGCCCAGTAAATAGATTTCTTTGTGTAAAATTTTAATTTTTGATGACCTCCGTGGTCGAGTCGTTCGTATGCCGGTTTCAAGGTGTCGCCTATACTCTGGGGTCCCGGGGTCGAATCTCGCTAGTGGCAAATGTTTGTATGATGAATACGAGCATTTGTACCTGAGTCATGGACGTTTATATATATTATAGTTTATATATACACATTTATTTATTATAGTTATATATACATACGTTTATTATAGTTTATATATACACATAAACACTTATATATGTATAATTATAATATGTATATAATATCCGTTACCCTAGAATCCCATAACACAAGCCTTACAATGCTTACTTTGGGGCTAAGGTTAGTTGGTGTGAGTGTAAGAAATATTTATTTATAATTTATTTGGCAATATCTCTGCATTAGACTGCAATACCCCTACTAGCTGTGTAGTATCGGCTTAGAATAGCACTACCCTCTCTCATGCCGTGGGTGTCGTAAAAGGCGACTAAGGGGACTCAGCCTTCAGGAGACGGGCAGCAGCGTCTCCTACAAACTTAGCCATACTGCGATCGCCAACCCGCCTGCCAAGCGTGGCGATTATGGCATTCCCCCCCTTTTGGGGGAGGTCTATACCCAGCAGTGGGTGTTATGTAGTTGAGAAGACGAAGACGAGACCCCTACACATCACCAAAAAATAAAAACTTATCACCAATTGATTTCCATAGAAATTGAATTAAGTGAAAACTTTGTTTATATCAATCTATTTAGCACCCTCTACTAACTCCACTATTATTTATACATAATCCTCATAATTATAACGTAGGTACTTATACGTCACAAGAATTTCAGAAAAATGAGAAAAATTTCAGCGTCAGAATATAACTCCATAGATTCACACTCTCCAAGGCACATAACGATCAAAATATTACAAAGGGGGCCATTACTTCACCAGCCGTCATATCACAAATGGCATCGAAAAATATCCCCATGAACACGTAATGAACCAACTGCGCGTCCCATCAACTACATCCATTTACGAAATCGCAAGACATTATCCTTCGCCATTACGAAGCTTAATTCGTTCATCACCCATAATTACTGTCCTTACAATTCCTGCGTCCATACTTCACCGCATTATCACTAATCACACTGTATCTAGCGTAAAATATCCCAGAACAGCTCCAATTTTAAGGGAATATGGCCCGAAGGAAGTTTCAAATACAGGTGGTTTTGGAATGCCTGTGTTTTCAGGGTGTTTAAAGGGTGAGCCTTTAATATTTGGTCATCGGCCTGAGCTTGACCAAAGGGTAATTTGGAGGCAGACAACGGTCACATTTGCATCAGAATGAGCGGAGTTCGAGAGCTTCCGTTGGATAAGCGTTTGTATGTATGAATGGGCGAGTCTGGTGGCTGAATTGTTGAATATTAATTTCTGTTCCTCGTAAAACTAAAGACTTGCACGGAACATTTGTTCCCACGTTTCTATTATGTTTTGAGTTTTTTACAGGAATTTTCTTTAAGTCAAACTTCTATAAAATATCATATTAGATATTATACTGCCTACTCTTGTAGATGGGGTCATCTACAAGAGTAGGCAGTCCTAAGGCTGTTATGGGTGGGTACCCATAACACTAATTTATCTTACACTTATATTGCAAGGTCATTAGCCCAAAAATAACCATTACAACCAACAAAACGCTGTCACATAAATTAAAGCCCTTTTTTACTACACCAGATAACATACACAGATAATAAAAAAGCATAAATACACGCGATAACGTTTTCTTAAATACGCAGCCGATAGATTTACGCTTCACAGCATCACTTAAGAGACCGATATGGTTTATCGATTGCTGGTAATACATTATAATATATCGCGAGCGATCGATTACGAAGAGCGGTGTACGGCGCCAGCTCATCGAATGTGCTAGAAATATCAATTTGAGGTCGTAAATTGATTTGCTATGTGCAGTGGAATGCACTGTACGCGTACGGCAAACGTAATACGAGACTGGAGATGTTGGTAGTATTTGTACTTGATTTTTATGGTTTAAAACTGCATAGTAATATGAAAAAGGGTTTTCTAAAAAAAATATTTTCTAATGTGAAGTTTTGAGCGCATTAGATCTGAAATAGACATAAGTTTGAGCA
Organism: Chrysoteuchia culmella; assembly: GCA_910589605.1. Lineage (NCBI taxonomy): Eukaryota > Metazoa > Arthropoda > Insecta > Lepidoptera > Crambidae > Chrysoteuchia > Chrysoteuchia culmella. Next base: position 13,985,378 of record OU342654.1, read on the forward strand.
ACTTCCACAATTAAATGTTTCTTCCAAGCAAAGTTTGTTCGCAACATATTTACAAAGATTCAACACTTTTTAGATTTTAAGTATGCAGAGACATATTCTAATTCTATTCATATATTACATTATATAATATTAGTTCCGAGTATATGAAACGAAATAGGAACATTCTCTTTCTTTCGTGTCGATTACATAGTGAAAATGATCATCACGCAATACATCAAATAGATAGTGTTTCATTTCAGCTAGTAAATACTGGCTGCCAAGATACACGAAATGATTATCGTAATGCTGACAAACTTGGGTAAGATCAAAGATGGTGGCAGTGAACCCTGTCAGTCCTTAACACAGCCTTTCTCCAAGTGGGCGATAACGCCGTTGTGGGCACTGATGGCCTAGAGGAGGTAAGGGGTCCAAAAAAATTATGGTTTTTAAGATGTGGTAAAGTAAAAAAAAATTGGGGCGCTGAAAAATAATTTATTTTCAAAGTAGGCAGAGGGAATAAGTTTGAGAACCAGTGCCGTAACATCTAAGATAAGTTATGACTTATTCTAATCCAATAAAAATATAACGCAAGTTTAAACATTTACTCGGAAAATATGGCAAACTGTATGTTAATTCTCGTTAGATTTTGTATTTTGTGATCTAGAAATAAGATTTTAACATTTTATGTCATTGTAGCCGGTCAGCTTAACTTGAAGTTTAATGATAGTGTGAAATCCTTTTTTATTTTATATAGTATACGAATATACCAACCCGTCTGGCAAGCGTGGTAGCAGTAGACTAACAGCCTCCTATGAACGCCACAATAGGCGTGAGCTAGGGGAGGCCTATGTGCAGCAGTGGATGTCCACAGGCTGATGATGATGTGACACGAATATAATTTTTGTTCACATGATATTTGTAAAATGAAGATTTAGCTTTTTATTTTTATTAAACTCTTGTGGTAAGGAAAGGTGCTGTTGACTGTACGAACCTTTATAAGATATCTGAATTAAGCTTTATGTCTTTGTTAAAAAGCTACAAATAAAAAAATACCCTGTTGCAAAAACTCATTTTCCCCACATCAACCAGTAGGTACGACAAACCAGTTGCAACAAAACAACCGACCTTCCCGGTCAATCGAGCGACGTCCTCAATCGCCGCAATGGGCTGATGGACGACACATAATGGCCCAGACATTGCACTCGAGATACGCGATGCACATTGCCACAAAGCAAAAAGTTTGCAGAAGAACTGCTGCTGCCATATTTGAGAAAATATTTTTGCCCCTACAACCAACAGGTACGAGCCAATCGCATCTAAACAAGTGACCTTCCCGATCAATCGAGCGACGTCCTCAATCGCGGCAATGGGCTAATAGAGGGCGCAAAATAACCCAGACATTGCAATTGAGATACGTGATGCACATTGCCACAAAGTAAAATGTTAGTAGAAGGGCGCTCTTGCCATACTAGAACTTCGGCGGTAGGATGCTCGGCCGCAAGCATCCTACCGCCGAAGTTTAGTTGCAAAACAGTTAAATAGTAATTGGAGTTGCAAAATACAATACCGAGGGTCGTAATCTGTATGTGAATTCACCATAATATTGTGTATGCGTAAATGCTTTCCTCTGACTTAAAAAATAAATAAGAAAAGGACTCTACTTCATTGACTGTATGTTGTATTTGTCATAATGGAATTTCTTTAAAAATCACTTTGCTAGTTGCTATTAAAATAATGATCTCGTTTGTCACAATTTGCCATTGAAAGTAGGTTTATAGGCGTTCTATTTATATTTTTTATAGCAATTGTTTCAAATAACAAGTTTTAGCAACTAGGCTGACATTCATTTTAATTTGTTTAATTAATCATAAGACATTTTTTATTGATCTCTCTACTAAAGAAACTTTTCTGATAATATGTGGATATCACTAAATGTATGTATCTACGTTTTTAATATTTAATGTTAACGTTCTTATGTATTTCTACACATGAATACTTATAACTGTATAATTATATTTATTTATATTCGTTACCCTAGTATTCCATAACACAAATCTTACAGTGCTTACTTTGGGACTAGGTTAAATTGTTGTGAGTGTAAGAAATATTTTATGTAATGTCAATAATACCGCTTATACAGTTTAACAAATGTGGCTGAATCTGTAGGCCTAGCACGAAAAACTTACTTTAGAGTATGTATCGAAAAAATATCGTCAACGTATTGAGCAACATTTTCCTATACATTGTTTGACGTGACGATTCGAATTCGATATTTTTCGTGCTAGCTCTAAAATGCCTGTATACGTAACGTCAATATGTGCGTACGAGAAATTGAAATTTGTTATAAGTATTCTCTCTGCATGGGGGCCCTACCTGACGTACTTTGTGTCTATGCCATGTATGTGCAACTAAATTGTTTACAGCAACCTGGTGGCAGGAAAATAAACGCTATTCAACAAACCATAAAGTTCATAATTCAGGTAGATAGTTACAGTAATCACATAATATTGTAATGTATAAGAAACATTTATTAATGATTACCATGAAAAGTTTCAATCATTTGTTACAACTAAGGAAGGGTGACATTAGTACATTCAGTTAATGGAAAAGTTAAAAAGTATTAACATTCGTGAAATATTAGTTTGATTTCACATGCGAAAATTATACTGGGATTAAACACCTGTGCCCTGTAACATTTATTTGAGCTGAATATTTTGTAAGTAATGATAAATAAAAATATAATAATAATTTAATTTTTTTTTCTTTAATTGGTACGTCTTATAAAAAACCAAGGACAAACCTATCTGAAGTTCACCATAAAACATTTAAAAACCCATGCATGAAACAACTGGTGGAGGTCGATCGAACAATGGAACACACCTAGATCTACAAAACACATTTGTCGAACATTTTGTTCCCGACACAAAACGCACTTCAGAAAATTATAGAAACAAATAAAAAAGCTAACAAATTAAACAATAGACTAACAATAACAAAGAAGTTAAAAATAACAAAAGACAAAAAAGAACGGAATACCTCTTTAAAGTATTCAACCCTTCCGTCAAAATATGCTTCTTCCTTATTGCGTCATAAATTAGAATTGACGAACAAACAAACCAAACAATGATATTTTTTTATAATCTTATGGCGTATAGACAAAGCTAATATTGCTGCAACGGATGAGGAATATTTTAAAATAGTGTCAGTAGCTTCGCCGGTGGTTCGCTTAAAGTCAGGCTTTGAATTTCTGTATTAAATTTCTTTAACCTTACAAAATCAAAAAAAGTTATACTTATGTAAAATCTCATAATATGGTAATATTGCGAGATATTTTTTTGTAATAGATTTCAAAGAAATCTGTGAAATGCTATAATTTCATCCCGGTTTGTGTTGAAAGGTAAGCAAATTATTTATTTTAAAAAAGTTCATGTATTAGTGCTTTGTTTAGGGTTCGGCATGCATTTTTTTTATGACGACGTCCCATTGTTCTTCAATAAGTTCATCATTCGTTTTTCATCAAAAAGTATTCATATACCTAATTAATATGTTTTTATTAGTTTGGCCTCATCGTCTCTAAGACGCATTCATATTTTGGTATTTATTTTTAATATTTAAATGAAATGTATATGGAATTCCATTTCGATGATATGTAACACAATATTATCGATTCCAATGAAACACTTAAAATATGACTTTGTCAAACCTTTGTTTTAAAAATAGGATGCGTTATTCACCGATAAAGAAAATAATTTGTACTACCAATAAAATATTATGTTCACCGTATTTTTTAAGTTTTCGTGAATAAATTTGTGTACGTAACGATGGCGCATTTAAATAAAGGTTATATGTGTACGTCACAACAACAAAAGCAGTGGAACGTATCGTGAGCATATTTTAAAAGCTGTCGGAACAATATGGCGCCCAAACCCGCCCTGTATTGTGAATCGAGTTAACTAAAATTAGGGGAAACTTGGTTAACTTGCCCCGAAACTATAATGATGGTGCGATGCTCGCCGCGTTAAGCGAAACGTAGTTGGGTGGACGCTTTTTTGTATTTCAGGCGAAAAACTTTTTGTATTTTTGAAATAGTTGAAAGTTGGAAAGTACAAAGTTTTACTTAAACTCGGTACAATACTTAAATAATATATGAACTTTTAAGTGTAAGACAATATCACGTACATTTTTTATCTCATCTCAAAAAGTAGATAAGACTTGTGATTAAGAAATCAGTAGTAGTAATTAATTTGCAAAAGTTATCTGACATTCTCCCAGCTAAGAATCAAAATAGGCGCAACTAAAAACCGTTAAAAAGGTTCAAGTGACTTTAAAAGTTCTTGATCAAACAACTTTCTTAAATACTCATTGCTTCCTAAAAATAGTACCCCCTCGTATCCTGCATTTTGGGCTTATGGAGATATACTTTACGAAGTGTTATTCACTATTTTTGGAAACATGTCATACTATTCCCCATATTCCTATTGATGAAGGCGTGTGTACATCGAATAAAAGACAGAATAACAGTTTTGACAAACGTTTACAAGGTACGTAACGTGTCGGGCCATCGGGGATGGATAACAGGGACATAGCGACTGTCAAAACGTCATAACGAATACATAATTGACGACTCTTTTAATTAAACTTTGCCCGACAGTTGCTTTCGAATTATCAAAACAAGTGAAGCACGAATTTGAACTTTATCACCAAGTCTTAAGGAGCAGTTGTTGAAGTTGTATATTGGAAATATTTCGGATATTTAGGTGCCGAATTTTATGTGCTTTATACACGTAATTAAGCAGTAAATTGGTGGGAAAATATCGGTTGATTACTAAGTATATACTTAAATATATTGTGCTTCGCTTTTGTTTCCGTAAGCCTTATTTTAAGATTTGATATGGAAATGGTCATTATGACCTTTGATAGAAAATAGACTTAAATGACTTGTTTATCGTTTTGAGTGACAATGATAAGTGTTATTCCTGTACTCATTCCAATAACGGAACTAAAGGAAACACTTCATCAATCAAAAACTGGTCAGGCAATTAACAGAATTTATAACTGTTTGATAAATTATTCTATTTACAATAATAATGCTTTACGATAGTTGAATAATTTAAACCAAGAGCATGAGTACTTAATTATCAAAATTGAAGCATTTTAGTATTTATGTGAAAATAATATAGAAATCGACTTACGAAATACAATACTTTATTTATAAATTAGTAGAAAAAAATAAAAATAAACTATAAAAACAAAAACTATTATTATTATGCATTGATGATTTTAAACATTTAACATAGAAGTTTCAATGGCAAAAATTAAAGAAACGGAAATTTTAAAATACAAAGGACTTGTTTTTTTTTAAATGTCAGCTCTCTCTTGACCATTTTAAAGATTTATATTTTATCATCGTAACAAAGGATATTTTATTTAATCCATTCTTACTCTATAAAATAACATTACATCTACTAACATTCCGGTACAAAGTTTTAGACACTAAAAACAACACAGCTACTTTTGTGTTTATAAAGTTAGTATAGTATAGGAACTATACATTTTCTAAGTGACAGATACAAGTACTAGATATCCGATACCAGTTTTCATCTCAGCAGGTGGTGTTCATACATCAAACCTAACTCGATACATGGAATGTCTGCCCCACAGAATACCGCTCCAAATTCATGGCAGCATTCTTGACTCAACAGACAAAAATTAAGTAGATCTTATGGCGACGGAAGAGACGATATTTAATAGGATCGTGCTTGGGACTTAATTATTTCTTAGTAAATGAAAATCGCTTGGGTCAAGTCTTATGTGGTTAAGAGCTCATTTCTTGAAATTTAGTGTTTAAAATAAAACTTTATTCGACATGGTTTCGATTTTTTTTTATGAAAATGAATTAAGGATTCAAGTGCTTCGAAAAATATGGTTTTCTTTTTAAACAAACACATTTTTAAATATTTCTTATTGGTAAAATGAATCCCACGGTAATTTTCTTTAATGAGGAAAATTTCATTTAAAAACTAATCAACAATCACGCAGTTTTTTTTAAACTAAAGTACTTACCGAAATTGCATTCAAATCTTTGATTAAATCTATTAATGAAAGAACTTTTAATCGCTCTTCCAAATAAATAGTTAGCGATAATTAAGAACAGAATAAGTAATTTAAATTGCCAAGAGCACGTTCAACTAATTTCTATTCCAAGGAAAAGTACGGGAAAGTTCACAACGTCGTTTAACGGGACTAAACTTGCCTAATCGTTGTTTAATTTCGCGATCCGACTCCAAACTTGCTGATTAACATTGTGAATTAAAATAAGGGCTATCATCAGACTTTACTGTCATTTATTTACCTGTGACTGTTAAGTAAGTACTTACACGTGACTGGTTGGTACGATATCGTAGAATTGAGACTTCATTTATGTAAACTAACATGCAAGCTACTAATTTACTAATATAGAAAATTTTATGTCACATATTTTTCACTTTCCTGAATTTTGTTTTATCTTCTTGTAACAACGAACTCAACACAAAAACCAAATCATGATTTTATTAGCTTAAAATGTGCTGCAGTATGTAAAGTAGATAAATACACTAATTACCTAATACAACAATATACTTTTCAGCATTATTTTATTGTAGTCAATTTGATAAAAAAAATACTTTAAATTAAAAACACCGTTGGCGATTGCGATATTTTTAGAAGATAATATAGCATAATAAGATTTTGATTAATGATGAGTTTTTTAATAAAATGTAATAAATATGTTTATTAAATATTTGATTCCTAATATAAATATTTGGTTTTTTAAACTTAGCACTACCCAATAAACAACTTATAGTTCAAAATTAATTATCAACTATTGTTAGGGAATGCGAGTATGAATAATCAAATTTTTCTTTTAATTATTTTTTATAGTAAAGGCAGCCCTATATAGAAGTTATTTAAGTATCTAACAAAGCTACCAGTAGCAGTCACGTAGGGCTGTCTCAAAACTTTTCCAATCTACGCTCCGTTGTAAGTATTTCAATTGATATGGTCTTGAATATTTTTACTGCTTCTTTTCTATACTTATTCTGTCTGAGATTAAGTCGACAAATAATGTTGACTTTATGATTTAAAATAATACTTTGGAAGAAATAATTAATTACTATATATATTTTTTTTATAACTTTTATTACTTGAGGAAAACTTAGATAAGTCCAAATTGCATTTACATATCATAATCACGAATTTATTATTACAGTACTGACCGATTATATACTTCTTCTACTGCTATCTTAAACTAATAGAAAACAAAAACTTTATTACTTAGGTATATATCTATTTAGTTATATTAAAACTTACTGCTGAATATTATGGAACTATGCAATTTTATTGCAATATCGTATAATAAACGTAAATAAATGAATTAGGGAGAGGTACTTAAGTACTAAAATTTAAATGGTAGTGTTCAGTTTTAAGTCCATTAATTTTAATTATGTTTTAATGTATAAATTATAATTTACAAAAGCCAGTTGCTCCACAATATTTCTCGCATAAAATGCAAAAGGAAGATCGTAAGTTCTTGTGTACAGCTTAGCTTGGAGAAGCTTAGGCAGTAAAGGGCTCAGGAAAAACGAGCAAAATGAAGGGCGGACACCGGTTAAAGAAACTTATGCTTTTAGCCAGTCACCGCTTGGAATTGGTTTCTGCTACCACTAAGGTTGAAACGAGTCCTGCTGAGTCAGAAAAAAAAATAGAAATTACATAAAATTAAGGATAACAAAGCGTTTCGTTCGCTATCAAACTATAAAAAAACTAACAGATATTTTAAGTTTTGTGCCATATTAGGCACTTAAACTTTTTTCCACCTATATCATATCTACCGAGGGTTGTGTAGAAGACAGTTTGCTTCTAAAATAATTTGTGGGGTATATTTCCGGGAGCGGTAGTAAAGACATTAATATTTGCTGGTATGCTAATTATACGGCATATCTGATAGCTTGTATGATTTTTGTCAGTGGGTTTGAATTAATAAACAATGAGTTTAAAACATAAATCACCTAAAATACTTAGTTTTTAGTTTGTTCTATGATAAAAGAATAAGGCTTTCTATAAAAAAAACTGAGTTAGTTGATAAAATATTCATACCTAAAGATAATAAAATAAAATAGCGAGTCGCTCGTTTCAAGTTTCACCTGAAAAAGCTTTGTATTCTAACTAAAATTTCAGTGTTAAATTAAGTGAAAAGAAATATTTGGTAGCTGCCGATAAAAAATACAATTCATACCTAAGGTAGTTAAGCTTACACTATATTCAATAAAACTGAAAGATTTGATTTTAGTTTTGTGCGAATTTATGGAAATATTTTTTTATATCTGAGAAGACTGAGATGAAAATTTTCATGTCTATCTTGAAAAAGCATCTATTTACGAAGTTAAGTACACGTAGTAGTATTATTATAATGTTTTAATTAAAAGATTGCTATGACCATTTTGAGAGATAGGAAATAATTTTAAATGGTCATGTAACAGCTTGTTAAAAGGTTCAATGGCCTTGTGTTAGTAACTACTGATTGTTCGTACGCCAATCATTGGTAATTGGTCGTTGATTAGAATTTATATCTCGAAACAAGTTAACTTGATCAAAGGTTCTGCCTTTTTAAGTGCTTTTACCTATATAACATTCATGTGTTTAGCAATGTGCGGTATATAAATATCAAATCATTTTTAAAATCAAACCCTTTTATTTCGTTTTACAATAATAAGTTTACAATATGTTTTTAATTTAAATAAGTTGGTACAGTAAAACTAAAAAGAAGACCACTCAGCATATGTTGCAGCATGTATAACACCTGCAACGCTGATATTCTGTGGGCACTATGCTGTTAATGTAAACAGGTCAAACAAGCAGGTCAATTTATAGCCAGGTATAGACACAGTACATAGATAAGTGTTGGGAATGAGGAAAAAAAATAAGGCGATAATTCAAAATAATGCAAAACATATAAAAACTCAGTAAAGGATTATAACCATCGAAAGCTTTTTTCCCATAAAAAATAATGGAGTTTGAGTTGCCCTTTTGGCGTTTAAATTTCTACGAAGTAAGTACGTAGCCATTTTCTTTTTAATATAGGTAAGTACCAGTGGACAATGTCGTGCAATTGTTAGCATTAAATGCCCATTTCCTCTTCTTAAAATAGAAAAATAAAACAAAACAGTGATTTAAATATCGAATGAATCGTCGCAGCCAACTGGTTAAATCAGTCCGTTAATTAAACGCCTGCATTCAATTGAATGCCTAGGCCGGTAATTATTGAAATAGCATCACTCAACGTTCAACTAGTTGGCTGATTGTAAGCTAGCCCATTGAAGATGGCTGACGTAAATTCAGGCAGGTGATTTAAATTTAGTTACTTTTTTTACCAGTGCTGCGCTGGTGTCACTAAAACAAGTATGGCGTCAGATAGCTCGATCAGCTGACAATGTTTTTGTACGTTTTATTCATTGGATTTTCGCATTCTTTTTTTGTTCGGTCTACTGGCAATAATCAAAGTATTTTTTGTACTCCTGCTGCCTTAGCCCTGTAGGTCACGTGAAAGGTTAAAAATTTAACTCAAATATTGAGGTTTTTTTTTTCAAACTATAGAAGTCTCTTTGCTAATACCCCCCAAAACTACCAAAATAGTGTGTCCTTAAAGTAGTTTTACCCTTTTCCCTCTATTTACTGAAACGGCTAAATATGACGTTTAGCCAAGTCGTTAAACGTTTCATGCAGCATTTTGGGAAGTGAATGCCGGCGTTCAATAAACGGGCTAGCCGTTAAATTAAACGACAGATTATCCAGATGGCTGCGACATGTACCTATATATCTTTTTACTTTTTATAATAAATGTATTATTTAAAAGATGTAGGTGTCGCTTTTAAAACCAAATGTATAGTAGTATCTTTCCTAACCCCGGCGCCAGATTAGGTCAACTCCGCACGAATAATTCTCAACAGTTTACTGCCGCTCGATAGCAGACAATGTAACAGTCGTAAAAAGGAAACCTAAATCATTTCCGATGTAAATTTGATTCATTACGCCAATAAAATTCGCAGGAGAGACAATCCAAGGTTGTAAATGTCATAAATTTATTTACACAGCCAAACCCTTACCGCTCAAGTAGTTAGTGCATCGTTGCTGATTTATTGTTGTATATATCTGTCTAATGTGTGTACATGGCCCATAAAGAGTTTTATGACACAGTTTACGGTAAGCCAACCACGGCAATGCTTTTATTGATAACTAAACGCCACAGGATGTTGATTTTATTGATTGGAGCAGTTTTAAAGCTATGAAGGGTTAATAGCTTTCGGTGAGTGCTAAGTGGACTGTTAACCTTTATGAGAAAGCTAAGACAAGGAGATCAAAGGCATTACTTTATTGTGAACACTCTGTGGCTCTTGGCTATTCAAATTTATTTAATGCTATGGTTTTATAAGTATAGGCAATTTAATAGATTGAGTGTCGATTACCGATAGTCGGAAGGACGAATAAAGCCTTTGAGCAGCGTATTCTATTTTATATAAAAATTGTGGTTAAAAAGGTAGGTATAGGACAATTTAATTATTGTTCGGTTAAATTTAGCTTGTTGTTTCATAATTTACTCATGAAAAAACACCTGATCATGGCGTTTATACAACAAATAATGTAAATTACGGATATAAAAGTTTTGAATGAAAACCGTATTATGTTATTAGTCATGATTATAAAAAAAATTGGGTCTTTCACCTTAATTACTCAAAGCTTTTAGCTTAAAGGAACCTCACACAAACCAAAGATGTCATTGAATCCTCAGGTCCTGCATAATATTATCTGCATTTGGAGTCAACTAACCATTGACTGAATTTCTTCACAACTCTTCTACAAAAATTTCACTCAAACACTTTTTTGATCACAAAACTTATTTTACTCACAACCTATATTTATCTGTAAATATGAAAGAAACACTAATAGATACCTAACTTTTCCACTCTCAGCTACGCTACCAAAGGCGTACTGAGAAATATTCTCCCTAATACCTGTGATCATTTCTTTAACTCTTTCCCATTGTCATCTAATTACCTGAACAGTTATGTTTTTACAAAAGAAATCTTTACAATAGTTATATAGAACAAAGTGAGCTTTATAACAAAGAAGCCAAAGCTTAAAATTAAAGGACAAAATTACTAGGCATCAGTGACCAAAATGATTGCACCTCTAAGGGTGGTTTATCTCGATGGTTTTATGGTTTTTCGTTGTGCAATTTTCTTCCATTGTTCGCTATAGACATGTCTTTAGAGGTAGTACGAGAGGTATTGATACTTGGACTTTATGCTTTGTAACTAGCGATTGTGGCATATTTTCTGTCGAGTTTTAAACAGAAATGAAATATTGCTAAATACATTGTAAGAAAATATTTAATATGTTATTTAGTGGCAGATAGTTTAAGACTTAAAAGCTCCCGTACCTATACGAAGATTAATGTTTAGTAAAAACTTAAGGCCCGGTCACGCTAATACATTTGTCTTTTTTTTCTTTACAAGTAAAGAGTAAGGAAAATAAACGCACTTTTGCACTTTTTCGATGTTTTTCGTTGTTATTTTCATCATCATCATTATCACAATTATTTTCTTGAATAAAAATAATTGAACCAACTTCACACTACTTCAAAGTATATTTTGATGTTTAATTCAATATCCCGTCAGGGCGACATGAGACTAGTTGCTTTTTCTGTTATATTTTCTTGTTTAATATTTATCACATAAAAATAGCATTGTAAAATACAAAATTAAAAAGTTATAAAAAGAATTCAATTTGTTTCTGCTTCTAGTGATTTTATGATTTTTTTTACAATCATCTGTAGGATTTATTCGCAGTTTAATATTTGTAGCAACAAGAGCAACTATTTAGCTTGTCATGTGTTTTTTTTGTGTCTATAGCTTTATCTTTTCTATTTAAAAAGATCAACCTTCCACACCATGTTTTTATACTACTTACCCTTAAGGTTTTATCTTGATTTGCTTATGAATAACTAGGACGACTACAACTTTAAAGAAAACCTATTTAGATATTCTTTTTGTATATAATCCCACGTTCACAGTTAAATGTTTAACAGTTAAATATCTAGTCTTGTGCAACTTTTAACGATATAAGTTTAAATTAAACTGAAATGAACTTGAGATACAGCAAAACCTAGCAGACAAAATTTGACATTTTACAGCTGATGAGTTTTTACAAAATAAAAAAGCTTCATAAAGAAATTAAGTATCAAGACCAACACAACCGCCATCACTGTTTGTTTTACTGACCAATTAAGCACGACCATCTATAAATCGAACAAGTTGGTCATTGACAAGTCACATTGTTCAACCCTTTCTCTGCTGTGACAATGGCGGCCGATGAAGGGAAAACAAAGAAAGTGTTTTATTGTCGACGGAATTTGTGGTACCTGCTAACGACTTGTTTTGTAGCCTTTAATGTTGCGTGGTTGACTGGACAGTTGGTATAACATTTGTTGAAAATGATTGCATAAACTTATAGAAATGCATGTATTAAATAAAATATTAAGCTATATTATGGTATAGATGAAGACAAAGAATAGGTACAATTAATATAATTAACGAGCATTAGTAATAAAAAAATCAAATATCTCAAAATGACGTCTGAAGATAATACCTATATAAATGAACAGGGGACACACAGAGGAACAAAATATGTTATGATATAAATATAATGCCCTAAAAAATTTCGCTAGCCTATTATTAGAGTTAGTAGAAAGTATCACCAAAGTATCACCTTTGTATCATTTAACCCCATTTATCTCACTAATATGACACTGTAGCCCACCCAACAAAGTAGTTGTTGAGTGCGTGAGCTGGTACCTAAGCGATTTCTTCAGAAAATTTTCAGGTTGCTTAGGTTGCGTAACATACAAAAAAATCCCGCTTCTAGGAGGTGCGCCGGAGTGGGGGGAGGGGGGGGGAAGGGTCCCTTTTTTCAGTATTTCGGTAATATATTTAAACCGGTGCATCGTTGAGCAAAATTATCTTTCATGTAACGTAAGCTCATAATATGTTGTTTCCTTGTGATCCCTTAAGAATTAAGAAGAAGATTGAAGTTAAAAAGGATTATTTTAACTTAGTAAGTAGCTATAGAAGTGATAAATGTAATACTTTATACCAAAAGTGAAAACAATTTACAATCCGACTAAAAATGACGATGCTACAGCGATTTCAATAACGCAAAAACCCTTCTACCCATATTCCAATTGCACGTACCGGAAAAGTGGAAATTTTCGACAAAACGACTTTAATCAAACACTAGCCTTTGCCTGCTACTTCGTTCGCGTTATTTCGGGATGAAAAGTAGTCTATAATGTTAGTTCAGAACTTAATCTTTCTGCCTACCAAATTTTATCCAGCCGTTGAGTTATTGAAACTTTTACAAATGTTTCATTGTATCTATCATTGTATCTACCATTCACCCGCGTGGTTCCCGTTCCCGTACGAATATCAGGATAGAAGTATCATACCTGTTAATTCAGACTATTTACTATCTGTGAGCCAAATTACATCCAATTCACTTCAGTAGTTTTGAGTTTAATTGTTCCAAACATACAAAATATTATTATGGATTTATAAGTTTTCATCCAATTAGGCCGCGAGGGTCCAGATAAGAGTATTTTCCCGCTATGAGAGAGGGTAAAAGTTTCCACTTTTGATTTTTACGCAAAAAAATTAAACAGTGCGTTTAAACAGATTAAGACTTAAATACACACTAATACTATAAAGAGGAAATATTTTTGTTTTTGTATCTTTGTAACGAATAAACTTAAAAAACTACAAAACGGATTGTGATGAAATTTGGCTCACAGGTGGTATGTATCCTATATTAACACCGGTATACTTTATATCCTGATATTCTCGCTAGAACGGGATCACGCGGATGAATGGCATACCTATACAATAAAACATAGATAAAAGTTTCGATAAATCAAGGCTGAACGGATTTGAATAAAATTTGTTAGGTAGGTAGATACGGATCTGGACTAACAATATATACTACTTCTCATCCCGAAATAAAGCGAACGAAGTAGCGGACAAATGCAAATTTTTGAAAAAAGCAGTTTTTCAAAAATTAACATTTTCCACAACATGTAATTTGAAAATAGGTAGGAATTCGAAAAAATACCTGGAAATAATTTTGCTCTATGAGGCAACGTTTTGAATATATTAGCGGAATACTGAAAAGTGGGACCTTCCCCCCCCCCCCTCCTCCCACTCCAGCGCACCTCCTAGAAGCTGGGATTTTTTGTATGTTTACTCCTTGAGCACCCTGAACAACTTTCTGAAGAAATCGCTTAGGTTCCAGCTCACGCACTCTCACCCCATTTTGAGCTATACGTTGAGTGGACTATTAGGGCATAATGTTGTATAATATTTTTTGTTTATCTTTACGTTCCCTATCCATTTATATAGATATTATTAAGCCACCATTCGAAAGCTACATTTCTCCCGAGTGACATAGGCTATATTTTATCCCGATATTGCCACGGGAACGGGCACCACGCGGGTAAAACCGCGAGGATCCGCTAGTATCGAGATAAAAAGTCGGCGTCGTTATTTCCAACACATAAAGCTCATATTTGAGTTATATTTTTCAACAACATTTCGACGATCTTTTAGCAGCATACTATTGCCGAAAAAGTACCGAGTTTGAGGAAAGTACTCGACATTGTTTTCAACTTGTGATCCATTGTATGTCCATTGCCACGGTGATACTTATCAATTACTATTTTAACCCAAGTAGTTCCCATTCCCGTGGGAATATCGGGATAAAAAGTACTCTCCGTCCTTTCAACTAACTCTATGCCAAAAATCAAGTCGACTGGTTGCTTAGTAAGGGTGTGAAGGAAGGGCAAACAAACACACTTTCGCATTTATAATATTAGTTAGGATTAGGGAAAGGATTAATATAATTATTTTTTTTTTGTCAAACGCAAATAATTTCAATTGAAAGTTTGATTAATGAATTATGTAAATTTTTTAAATAAGAATTAAAATTGTGAAGCAAGACAGCTCCATCTATCCATCAAAACGGGAACTAGCTACTGGACTCAAAATACAGTAGCTCCATGCTCGCGCCCGCTCGCGGTCCACCCCTGCATCCAGAGTGAAAGGGTGACAATGATAGGGGTGCCTATTACGTGTCGCTGGAAAAGATTTGCAATTGCTTTGCAGTCTCTATCAAGTTTTTAAGCAGATCTTTTTAATAAAAGAATAATAAAGACTTATCAAAATGCCGTTCCATCCCATATTCCTTCTGCAAAGGTAGCACACAACGGGGAAAAAAAAACATAAAATCATATTAACTTACATAATAATTATCAAATTAGGAAAAGGTATTTTCCTTTACATAATTGAAGAGACTTTTTGGCAAATATAGTATTGTTCTTATGACATAATCATTATTTTGGATCCATTTCCGGACATGTGCCGCTATGCGTTTTAAAAACTGCAGTTTTTGCGTTATTGAAATCGCTGTAGCATCGTCATTTTTAGTCGGATTGTGATTGTTTTCACTTTTGGTATAAAGAATTACATTTATCACTTCTATAGCTACTTACTAAGTTAAAATATTACTTTTTAACTTCAATCTTCTTCTTAATTCTTAAGGGATCACAAGGAAACAACACTAAAATATTATTGTCTCATTTTCCAATACTTTTTTTTGTCTTTCGAGGGGGATATGCGCCTAAAGCATACCCTATCGCTGGTGAGCGATAGGGTCATGTGGGGCTCTCCTTTAGCAGGCATACCCACCAAAACCCCCGCGGTTTCCGGCTGCCTATCGTCAGGATTGTATAAATGTGGGGCCGTTGTTGCAGTCTCCACCAATAATTTTCCAATACCAGAAATACTAGCATGAGCGACTTTTATCGACTCGATAGCTCGATAACATATCACTGTCTCGCTCACATCGTAACGGGCTAAGCAAGACAGCATCATGCGCCATATCATACCGCGTGATATAGCGGTGTTCATGCTAGGGGGGCTGACAAGTTAAACTGAATTAACCAACAGCATTAAACAGTAATTATTACATCAATGCGTTAAATACCATTAAAATCCTATAAATTGTGTAAAGAGCATAATAATATTTTTCATAGAGATTAAATGGAATAGTTTGTCCTAAACATAATAACGCAGAAAGGGTGTCGCTACCAACCAACCGACCATACTTTTATATGTATACTTGCTGTAGAATAGTGTAGTTTCTTAATATCGTAATATTGAATTCTGACACAAGAAATAATTTATCTATTTATTTACGACGTAGGCCTTTACCAATGTAACCTTATTATACTTGTGAGGTAAAGTATTTGCAATAGTCTTGCTTGCAACACTGTAAATTCATAAAGACCCTAGCACATAACGCACTATCAATATAATTGGCTAAATTGAAACGTCTGAACCCTTTTCAAAATTTATAGTTAAAATCGAAATCTAATAGGTACTATTTCCAAGATGTCTGGGCGTATTTTATACACAACTTTATTTTTTGCTCTTAACAAAGTATTTCATTAAGGTCTGTTTATTATGAAGTTAGTTTTTCTTTTCTTGTACCATTAAGGCAATAGATAATAGACTCATATTATTAAGGAATGTTCTTGTTTTTTTATTCGCATTTGAGCACCAAATTTTTCCTTTCATTTAGAAAGATCTGCGCTGGAAAATATAAAAAAATCGTACAGAAATGATACTCATAATTTTGTCCTTTTCAAACTTTGTAGTTTGATTCCTTTTTTAATTCTCCTTCAGTGTTTTCAATCACGTAGTTTTTCTCACGTAAACGACACTCATTTGTTTCACATTAAGAGATATGGCGATGTGTCTGTGTCGTCGTCTTGTATCGTGTGGTGCAGGCTTAAGTATATCGTAAAAGGAAATGAACCTTAATGCCTAATAAAATAAAGCGGTTAGGTATACGTTGTTGATACGTACCATGACACGTTAAAATTGAAACGTAATGAGTTCAGAATATTACACCGTTTAGGTACATTGTTCAGGTTACAATTATTATAATTTTGTGGTCCAGTAGTTATTATAAAATTCATTCAAAACCCAACTAACCCATGGATCTTTGTTGTCAGCAATGGTTTAAATTAATAAACTGTTGAAAGTTTTTAATCTTTGAAACCTGACATTTATTTTTTATGATTTGTTTTTGTAGGATATTTCATATTAACAGCCTAGGTTTAATTTTTTATTTCAATTCATTACTTTACTAAGCACTAAAAGATCTTTAAATGTTTAACCAAACAATACCTTTTCTGACAAACGTCACATTTTGAAACACCCCACAGGCGTCTCAGAGATGATAAACATTTTTTTCGAGTAAAAACGATTTAATAAACAAAATGTCTGACGTTTCACACCCTCGCCTCTTAACGGAGCATTTTATCTCGAGGTAGACTATCAAAGGACGTTGTGATTTCATCATGGAAGTGAGTAGGGACATTAGCAGCAACTTACGGGGTTCACAGGTTCAGATACTTTCTTTCAAACTTTAAATTTCATCTCTTGATATTTAGGACTAGTTTTATTTTAAGATTGCTTCTGTAATAAGCAATTTATTAAAAAAGGTTATATGTATCTCTTGAAGAAAGCTATGCAGGATTAATGAAGAATTGACTCTATAACGAATTGTTTTAAAATGGAAACCCATTGGTTTATTATATCTTAAGATAAACTTAGAGCATAATGACATTATTTATGAGATAATTTTAAACTGGGTAAACATTTTTTTGGTAACTACTACACCTACCGAATTTATTATTTTAAGCCTACAATTACGGCATAAAAAATAAAACACGAAAATTGCCTCAAAACCCCCTATTTATACCGTGTCAAAGTGCAATAAATTGCTCACATAATTGAGCCACTACAACCCATAACTCGCACCGTCTCAACCGAAAACTCGAATCCCGAGGAAATTGCGTGACTTAAATAAATACTCATTTATATACGCACTTTATATAAATATAAGAATAAAACACGTGTTCGTGAGGAAACGCGCGATGCGCGCAGAATGACAATTCGGATTTCCCTTTCAAGAGGAAAATTTACGTGATAAACATTCTAAAGCGTCGCGTGTGAAAAAAATTGTATGAGGTCCAAAAATAAAGTGGCTGCGGTAGGTGTCATTACAGAGTCTTATAGCGGTTTTGTGTGGGGCCGTAAATCAAGAAGGAACGTGAGAATGGATTCATTATTTAGACAATATACGATACGGTGGGCCTTACGTGATACGCGCCGATTCTCCGCCGGCGTTTGCGGGTTGCGTCGTTGCGAGTTTGTTTTTGGCGGCTTAATGAAATGGCGATCGCTCCTTTTCCGTCGTTTTGTTCAAAAGTTGTGACTTTCTTTTGTTTCAGATTTGGTCGTGATTTGATTTTTTCGCTTAATTTAATTGGAGTTTTCTTTTGTTTTCCTTAGAATTTATTTCTTGCGCCAATTTAAGACTGGATGATTCAATTGTTTTCATTAAATTAACACTATAATACGAAATCGGTTATATTTTTGGTAATAAGTACGAAAAAATTTTAGAAGAGAAAATTAGAAAATCCTACGAAATTTTGTAAATTATTTCAATATTTTTAATAATGCTGTTGAGAAATTACTTAACAGCATTCCAGTACGTGAATATACTTATATTGCTTTGGTTTATGTTTTCCGTTAATTTGATGAAAATCACGGTTCTTGGCAAGTCGTTATAAGAAAGGATCTGGTACCAATAACTTATAGTTATGTATATATATACTTATCTTATTCGTAATACTTGCTACATAAAAGTTGCGAATTTCTCTCGCTAGAGTGTTAGTAAACTCAAAGTTACAGTTGCAACTACTGATTTTATTTTGTTGCATCTCTCCGAATCGCATCAGGAGGGCGTCTCGTGCACTACAAAGTGCAATTTACTGCGTGGTCCTTCGAGTTGTGAGTTCGTTTACCCCTCAATAGATGGCGCTGGCTAACTTTACTTCCCAATAAGAAACATTGAATCCATCTTTTTAACGTAATCACAAAATCATGGTATGTCCAATATTTGTTTTTTCATTATTCTACAACTCCTAAAATTGTTGTTTGGAATGAGAAAGAAATTTTAAAATTTAGAAAGCAGATAGCTCCTTACTTGGGTAGTGCATAAAAGTGAGTATAGATGTCACTAGCATTTAGGAAAGAGACAATTTCAGTAGAGCTTTGCTTCGATTTGTGTTCGCCTATGCAAGTATTATATTAAGTATTATATATTACAGGGTTTCAAGGAAAAAGTTTTGTATCAAGTTATGGTAAAGTCGATGGTACAAATACCCTAATCAGACCTGAACCTACTGAAAATTACGTTAATAATTGTTATTCATAATTAAAATAAAAAGAGTATCTTATATCATCTTAAAAAAAACTTAAAAGGGATTTGGTTCGTATACATGCAAAAGAAAAATAAAAATCAAGTCCTTTTTTCAAAGTTTTGTATTTAATATAGTCCAAACATTATTTTCCGAAAATTGTATTTGAATTAGACACCAGAGGGGTTGATTGCACGGTGCACCAACTAACATTTAACGGTATGGGATTTCACAGCTTTGACAATCATAAATCTGTTTGACAGTACAAATTAAAAGTCTCACCGTTGTGCATAAAAAAGAACTTGTATACCTACATCATAATATTGGAAAAGTTCGATTAATAGAACAGTAGGCCTAGGACGAATAACTTTCGAATAAGTATCGAGAAAGTAAAGTAAAAAAATGTATGCGATACTGAGCATCGTTCCTACCGGACGTAAACGGAACTACATTTTCCTATACCTACGTTTTTGACATTACGTGCTCGATACTTACTCGCTACTATTTATATAGTATATAGTTTTCGTGTTAACCCCACTGGAAAAATGTCAACGCGAACGAAGTCGCAGGCAGGCAGTGCTTGCTTAATAGAAAATTCCTACCTATAAAAAGTGACTTAAACAATATCCCGAAACAAAATACACCGTGGAACACCACAACGCCATTCATCGCGAACAACATCGCTAAATAAGAAATACCGAAACATCTCCTCAACAGCCTTATGTCGAAAACCTTTCATATAACGCGAATTTCCCTCACGTGAACACAAAAGGGAAAAATGACGAACATTCTATAACAGTCTAAATGTTCCGTAAAAGTATTGTGAGGGAGCTCCGCTTCTGTGGCGTTCCTAAGGCTTTTGGCTAAAGCCCGCTGCTGTTATAGGCAATGATAGGGATGGCAAAAGGTTCTATAGACACTTTACACGCTCTACAGAAGCTAACCTCCGCCCAAACGTAATAACACGATGCCAGCTCTCTGTTTCAATTTGTGAACAAATTGGAATTGTTTTTATTTGAATAATATTGGGCTTCGGCCGCTTTTAAGCGATTGCTATGTTGTTGTTTACGGTTATGATGGCAGAAGGTTTTTAGAGTATCGAATGTTTTTTTTTCTGCTAGGCTGTTTGATATAGTGGCACAATCGATCAATGGCTTTTACTTAAGAGAGAGAGAGAGAACAATTTTATTAACCTTAGACACAATTACAAACAAAACATGAAAACGAAAATGAGAAGAAACAAATTGCATCAATGGTCAATTTAGGTCCTGCCTCAGCTATGTGTTGCCTTGACACTAGGGGGCCTATCGCCATCGCTTAGCGCAGTATTGTTTCAATCTTACCATGCTATTTCGTACTACGAATCTCTTAAAGTTATCTTGTTTTTTGACGGAAGTTTTGTGACGTCTTCGCTCAATCATCGCAAAATATGATAATTTCAATAAAACAAAACGCAAACAAAATGTTCTTATGACATGATGGTTTAATAGATGATTTAGGTCGCACTAGATGTGTCACAGCAACGCTGGTATTCTGACAGGACCTAGTGATGCGTGGTTAACGCGGACACACTAATATTATAAAAAAATAGAATAAACGAAAAACAATACTTAATAAAGGTAAGAAAAAAAACAAACAAATCAAATAAACAATTTCAAACAAACCATATTATAAACATGCCAGAAAAAATACCTATGTGACATTTGTCAAGTGCTATGTCAGAGCCGGTGATATCTACATATTTTTACAACAAAAAAAAGTTATAAACATTGTCTTTGGTTGGTTTAACAATACAAACAAACAAAAGGAAAAGTTTTTAGAAATAATGAAATAAAATAAAATAAAATACTTATTTTTCATTACTCTCCATCCTTTAAACTAACTATACCAAAAATCAAGTCGATTCGTTGCTAAGTTAAGGCGTGAAGGAAATATAAACAAACACGCTTTCGTATTTAAAATATTAGATAAGAAGGATTATAATTAGGATCCCAATTTACTTTTAAATTTATTTTAAAAATATCGCTTAAAAAAATTTTTGAAATTGAGAAATCATAAGTTATTCGTGATTATCATTCAAATTGTTATACTTATTCAGTACCTTGAGAAGAACTTTTTTTTTACACAAATATAATATGAACAGAAAACTTGTTTATAGCTACAAAACCAATTTACTAAAGTATACTAAAAGAAAGTCGAACTGAGAGGACATTCCGCTAATTGAATCCTATAGTACGTAGAGGTTTTCTTACATTGTACTTTAGGAGTCAAGAAAACGTTGGAATCTTTCCAATACATAGCACGATAATTGTGAAAACTTTGCATTTTATGTTTATTACTTTATCTTAGCCAGTTTGAGAATGACTAATAGGTACCTATTGATTTTCAGCGCAATGAATATACACAATAATGATAAAAAAACTTAAACCCATAAACGTATGTATCATTGTAGAATAATACAGTAATGTACATTTTAAATAATAATTATTCTATGTTTGACTGTATGCTTAAAAATTATTTGATTGAAAAAAAATACTCTTGATGTTTTTAAAGACTTCAAACCTTCTCTTATTTTAGAAGTCTCTAACTCAGGATTTTTAACACACCTCAATTTCGTTATTTGAGGAAAACAAATCTAAATGATACTCCTAACAGTAAAAGTAAAACCAATGTTACTATAAGATCAAATTCAATTTTCTTATTGGAATTTATAACTGAATTTACGAACCAATTCGATCACTTTCTTTGACTAAAATATTTATATCATCTTTTTGCACTTACTTACTTTTTGTCTATGATAATAATTTGGCATTTTATATTAACGTAACCTTAGCTACCAAGCAAATATTCTGGGGACATTTTTAATGGAAAGTTAAAATTTTCAGATGATCTCTGAAAATAAAAAGTCTTCGCCCTTTTAAGTAGGTAACACATTTCAGTGCAGTAAAACTTTAATAAAGACATAAGTACCTAGTTTTTCATTAATTCAATTTTCATAAAGCAATTCAATCCAATCTCCATAAATTCTGATAAGTATTTATTAATAATGCACCATTAGAAGACCGAAATAGATCGTTGTTACGCAATTCGCCGCTAGATGGAGCTGCATCCTTTAGCGCGGGGCTCGCTGGAAAAATTGCACATAAATATTGTAGCTGGCAAGAGCACGTGCGCCCGAATACCGTAATATTAGTGTGGATATGACTGGGAATAAATTGATTTAACGTGTAGTTAAAATTTTATGGATTTTTAGGCAGTTTTTGTTTTTTTTTTTTTTAGTTTTGTGCCTAAACCTTTTTTTTTTTAATAGTACTGCCGAACGAAAATCTGTGTATACTTACATAAATTTATATTAATAATAAATGTTAATGAAAAACATTATTAAGACACTACAATGGTTAAGTTCTGTAGTTTTTTTTAGTTTATCTTATAACACAACACAAAACCTGATTTAAGTAAATTTGTTTTCGTTACCCTGGGGAAATGTTCTGGCTGACGTTCGAAAGCGAAATGGTACCTACTATGAAAGTCAGCCCATTAAAAAAATTGTAATTGTAATTTTATCTACACTAATATTTTAAAGAGATAGGAAAAGTTTATAAAAGTTTCCAAGTTAGGTACATTATAACATTATGAAAGATTCGACTTTTATTAAATTCTATGCCTCCGACAGCATGTATTATGTAAATATGTTGAACAAAATATTTTTATATTTGATCTTGTTTTCATCTTTTCAGTTGGCTTGTATTTTGAAGCAGCGTTTTTTAGTTTTTTAAATTTATATTTTTTTATATATATATTTTTAGTTATTTATTGGTCATGATATACCTTTTTGAAATTTTAAAGATCAGCGCTTTAATTTGATATCCATAGAGCCGTTTAGGCTGCAGAGCGTGCCAAACATTTATACATACTTATAAACAACATACTCTCGATAAACATAAATAAATATTTCTTGCACTCACATCAATTAACCTAGCCCGAAAGTAAGCACTGTAAAGCTTGTGTTATGTTGGTATACTAGGGTAACGGATATAAATGCATTATAATTAAAAGCATATAAGTATTTACGCGTAGAATAGTAGATTGTTTACCAAGGGCTGTATGACACCCATAACAGTCGAGTGTTTTGGCGCCCGAACGAAGTAAGGGCGCCGATAGTTCGAGACTGTTATGGGTCCATACACCCGAAGTAAACACTCTACTTTTCATTTTGAATATGAGGAAAGTAAAAACAAACAGAATATTCTAAAAAAATTTTTGTAAGGTTTCTACGATTTTAATTATTTTATAATGTAGCAAAATAAGCTGTATAGGCTTCTGTGCCCTTGCCTACATACCTTTGGTAAATAAAAGTCCAAAGAGATTACAGATATCGATTTGACATGACACCCCCTATTCTTTTTTCAAATGTATTACAGCCCTAGGGCCGCCACATATCACTTTCAACCCGCATTTTAGGCAAGTTATGAGTTACTTTCAGAATATGAGACATGAAAATATATATAAACGTCCATGACTTAGGTACAAATACTCGTATTCATCATACAATTATTTTCCCCTACCGGGATTCGAACCCAGGACCTCAAATTACAACATTCAAAACTCAATATCGTTTATTGACTGGCTGTTATAAGCACTTATGAACATCAAAGAAGCTACGCCATCGGTTCACAAACCCTATGGCGGGAGACCTTGTAACGAGAAGAACCGGCAAGAAACTCGTCAAGGGATTTTTTTTCTCCTTGTTTTATTTCATACAGAGTCGTTAAATAGAAAAGTGACCTTATACACACTGGTAAGATCAATTTTCATCACAAAAAAATACCAAAATAGAAGAACATTAAAATTTGATGGTTATCCTAACCGTAAACAATTTTCAACTCGCAACTTACCATACAGGCGAGACCTTGCAACCTTGAAATGTCTAAATGAAATTTATCGAATAGTTACAATATCTTAGTGCAATATGTGCACACTTCTACGCATTATTGGTTAGGTCTAAGATGTTGTCTGGATACAACAGTGGTAGGTTGCCTGCCCACAATACTTTTTTAATATTTCTTGTCCGTTGATACTTTCTAAATTAGAAAGCTAGTAGCCGCCGCATTCATGTTTTTCTTTCACTCGTAATCCAGTGCACGAATAACACAATAACACGAATTACTTTCGAAAAAGTATCGCAAAAAATAATATTACGCATTAGTTTTCGATATATTTTCACATTTTTGACTGTCGATTTGAAAGGTTTTACGATATTTTTATAAAGTTTTTCGAGCGAACCCACAGCGTAGGAAATGACTTTTAATCCAGTAAAAATATTTAATACGAAAATAAAAAAACTCCTTTTTTTGAAGTGGGTACAAAATCAACTCGCTCGATTTCTAAAATAAAATTTATCAAATAAAAATTGTATTGTGAATTCGAGACTTTAAAAATCCTGACATTAAATATAGGTATTTCATTGTCTTATCCATACTACGCCTACCGTAGCCTCCACGCGGGCCCTTTTTCTTTTTCTCGTAGCAAATTTCGCAACAATCTCACTTATTATGCCACACAAATTTCCTTACCCCGCCCCCCTTACAGGCGAAATTAAAATTTCCTACTTACCCCCACCCGTTTGAATTGCTAAATAAATATTGCTACTTACGAACCTGACGCCATGCATACTCCTTACCTACTTGAAAAAATTGCGAGCGTTACGTATAGATAATTTTTTATGTTTTAATTTTGTGAGTAGGTGTTTGGTTTATGAAATAAGGTGTACGTTACACGTCACTCTCCATAATACCTAAGTTGTTTTAGTGGGATGTGATCTCGAAAGACTAATATGAGTTTAGAAATAGTAAGTTGGCTGTCATACGTCGTCTACCTTTAGCGCGAAGTACAGAAGCAGTCAATAAATTTTCTTTGTACGATTTTGATTTTCTTCAAGTTGTCATAGCAATGTGCCTTTCTTAGCACATCTTTCAGTACTTTGCTTCTCCTTACCATTTTCTTGTGTTAAAGTTCTTGTCGTAAAGTTTAAGCTATTTGAAAATTACAGTTTTTTTTTCAGTAAAACGAATGATAGTTTATTCACTGATTTTTTTTATGTACATTTCACGTTTGGATCAGAATCAAAGAATACTTGTGCATGAAATTAAAAATGGAATAAAGAATACACACCTACGAGAATCTTATTATTTGTGTAACTATCACAGGCTTTATTAAGATTCTTATGATTTTCGAGTCAAAAAAAAACAATTTCTTTTTCTTAGGTCTTATCTACCAATACGCCAAATTTTATTTATTAATTTTTAAATAAAAATTAAAGTTATTTCCGCAATCAGATAGACGCTCTCTCATATACTTTATTTATTTATTCATTAGGTCTAGGCCTAATGAATAAATAAATACAAACAGTTGACACAAACAATATTATAAAAAAAAAATTAAAATGCAATGATAAGAACTCGAAAATATTGTTTGTTGTGTAGAATCCTTATTATAGCCACAGTCGTAAGTTTAAATCATCGTTTTCATCAGTTAGAATTTTTCTAATAGAAAATGGTAAACTATTTCAAAAAGTTAAAGTTTCAGGAGGTTTTATTTCAAAGGTGTCCTTATATCGGCCCTTAAACGAAGTAAGTATGTACCGGGGAACAATTCAGGATTGTCTCCTGGGACAGTTTCTTCGAAAACTGGGAACTGGAAAACGACTGACAGCCATACGCTTTCAAGTCTGGATAACCATTCGTGTAGATTTTGTACTTTTTACTATAAGAAGTTTTGCTATAGCTAAATCTTTTAGAGGAATTCCTGTTACTTTTAACGGTTAGCTAAAGTAAAACTAAAAATAAATTCTCAATTCTATTATTAGTATAATAAATAACTAAATGGTGACTGACTGAAATTTGGCATTTAGAAATTAAAGAGATTAATTAATTTAACTGATAGCAAGGCACCGGTGTCCAGAGAACAATAGATTGAGTATCTAAGTATAGTCTCTCATAACTCGGGACCTGAGAGGTTAAGGTGCTACTCGGAAAAAGTATGGACTTTTTGATATAAAACTGTAGCACGGTTACAGTTGTTACAAATCTGGTAATAACATATATATTTCTACATACCTTTTTCTAGATTCGTATAGTTTCAACAACACGATTTTATGATTTTGCCTCGACACTTTTTCTTTTCTAAAAGACCTCTAAAAATACGAAAATTCAAGATTATTCTTAAATGGGGTTACTTACACTATTGAAAATTGGTTTAATAAGTGGACACCAATAATATTTAGGATCGTGTAGAAGCATTTTTTTTTTTAAATCGCTGTAGTTTTTTAATACGAAGTGTTTTTGTGTTGTTTTTTGCCTAATCTGCAAAATCGTTATCGCTCCCGTGCGCGTCGTTTTCTCATTGCTATCTCGCTTCAGCATATTTTTTTCGAGTATCGCCTTAAATAAGAAACACAATATAATAAAGGAAAAAATACGAATAACCGCTTCTTAGTCTATTAATATAAATAAGAGAGAGAGTTAAAAATGTTTTACCGCGTGAAAATTTTTAACATCAGGACACTTAACGCGTGTAAAATGTAACATAAAATTTAGATAAAACTTGTAAATGTGTGAGGTTTATGTTTATTAAAACAACTTTGTTTCTTTACAGGTGAAGTGCGAGATGAGGTACGTGTATCTTATACTTTACAACATAGTTGGTGGTGGAAGAGTAATTTATATCCGACGGTTGGAAGGAAAAACTATTGGAGATGATCTGATATGCAATAAGAAGAATTTAGCAAAAAGGAATCAATGTTCTTGTGCAGTGTCTACGGTCTATGAATCGCGATCGTCTTTTGTTACTTTTAAAGTTCTGGGCCTGTATTTACTATGACCACATAGCGATTCCTTGCTCAAACCGCGCCATGTATGGTTATGTATGACATCTTCGAAGTTCGTTTTCTCTATGACACTCACAAATTATATAGTTATTGTACTTATACATTTACTATATCATTTGTGAGTATCATTTACTTGTACAGTAAATATAAAATACTTATGTAAGTTTCATAGAGAAAACGAATTTAGAAAATGTCGTAACCATACATGGCGCGCTATCGTATTTTTAAGGAGGTTTATAGATGGTGTATATTTTACAAGTAAATGCGACTAATATTTGTATTTAATCAATGTTTTAATAAAGTAACTAAGGTAAGCCTTAGTTACTTTTTGACACTTTTTTCAACTTACATTTGGTTTTTTTTTATAAATATCATGGATAAACGTCGTCAACATAAAAAAGTGTCAAAACACCCATTAAGGTTATATGTATATATTTTATACATTTATTATGTTTGTTTTGTCACATAGTGACAAACTATAACGCCGTACAACGTACAACAATATATTTACATTGGGTAGAATTTAAAGTGTCCGATCTATAAACTGGTCGTTAAATCTGTGGCAGTTGTAAATTTTCTTTAGAGTTGTGGCTTTTTACGAGGAGACGAGACCCGCCCACTTAGGCCTTTGTGGCCTTTGAGGGCCTGTATATAGGTATTTGTGCATCGATCTACCATAAAGAACCAGCCTTGTATTAGGTAGGTAATAAGCGTTCTTGTCGAGTGTGGTAACTTTGTAAGTTAAAAATTGAGATAGGTAGGTACTTGCGAAACACGTCGTAAAGTTCTTGAAATTATCAAAAGACTTCGAAGAAATTTTTAAGAAGTTTGTCGGAGAAGTTTTTATTAGTTTTTTCTCTTTTATAAACACCTATTTTCTTTTGTGTAATCGAACAAAATATAGCAAAATTTCTGTCCAAAATAAACGTCTTGGATTTTCTTATTCGCAGGTTTTTAGCTGAGAATGACGAGCAATAAAACACGTTATAATTATTATGCAAAAGATGTAGGTATTTGATTTATGAATCAAACGAAATAAATTGATTGATATTGTTTCGTGCCAGAAAAAAAATCATGAAGAAATATAAAATTTTAAGAAAACTTTTTTTAAGTTCTCGTTTGGTGCTTTAATTTCAATCAAATATTCGCATCAATTAATGCAGTCTTATTAGAATGGAATTTGTTACATTCCATTTAAAACTACGTACTTTTTGATTTCCAATTACTAGATAAAAGTTTGAAAATAAGGAATTCCCGGTAATATCTTTCTTTTTATTGTGACTTCTAATGTTATTTTTTAAGCTACAAAAATGTAGTGGTATTATTTGCAAAGCTTTTCAGTCACATAAAATTAATATTTTGATTGGTGTAGGCTCCAGGTATATGAGAACCTATCTCAAATCTAGCTTCATTTCAATGGATGTACTTATACTTATGATAAATTTTAAATAGAAACATATTGGAAAAAAACAACTCGGCCACAAATGGTTAGAGCATTGGACCGGATTTCCAAAGGTTTTTCCAAAAATTTACTTGTGGCCGAGTTGTTTTTTCCAATATTTTTCTATTTAAAATTTATCATAAGTATAAAAATAGCATTGAAAAATGCAAAAATTAAAAAATCATAAAAAGGTGTACTTCTGTTTCTTGAAAAAGATTTCTTTCAAAAATCTTATAAGGAAAAGAAGTGTTACGGAAAATTTTTCTTAGCAAAAAAGATCGCTCTTAGAGGTCTGTTTATAAGGATGATTTTGATTAAGTGGTTTAATTGATTTTGTTGTATTGTCTTTTCCTTTTACAAATAGGTATGCACGAATTTAACAATATTAAAACAATGTGATGTACCGTAAGTACTGCAAGTATTAACGAGTTCCTAAAGTTTAGTTTTTTTTATTAAAATACTAGTAAGTTTTACTATTCTAACAGTTCATTCATGTTTACCAATTAAAAACATACATGAGTATACTTAATTGCTTCTAAGTTAGCTGTTGATCAATGAACCCCGAAGGTGTGGTGTAAACATTCTTTAAGCAAATGTCACACGTTTGATTTCCGCGCAAACCTGTATTTTAATTTAAACTGTGTGTTAACTTATAAAGAATTGACACCAATGTTTTAAGCATTCGCCTTTATAAAATTTGTTAGAAGATAATCCATTACCTCGATGTTTAAAATAAAAATAAATGTAGGATTAAGGAATTTTTTTTTTCAACTCATAAATGCTGTTTGAAAACTAAATGCCTTTACATTTAATTTTGTCATTAACAATCATCACATCATGTATTTTCAAATGATTGCACGGACTTATACGAAAAAAATATTATTTTCATGAACATTAGATAGAAATATTTTTGTATTATAATTGTAAATCTTAGTTAATCAATCTTATTAGTTCGACAGACCTTCGAGCTTTTCTAAGTACAAAAGTTCCAACTCACACAGTTATTACAGTGGAAAATAAAATGAACCAACTAAGTACTTACCTACAAACATTTTTGAAAAAAAAAACTATTCCCTACTTATCGGGTCTTTGCGACGATTTGATCTAATTAACTTTCGCTCATAAGCCTCTAATAAGAAAGTTCAAATTACCTCCTTGAAAACTTCTGACATTATTGAAGTCTATCTTCATTTTTTTCCTTTTACCTGTACTCGTAGGTGGCTGATTCATGACTTTATAACAAGCAATGAAGTCATCGTCATGATAGAAATACCTATGTTTAGTAACGAATACTTATACCTTGGTTAGGTATGTCTAGTAAGTAAATTGCATGTTCTTGCAAAACTGAATATCTAGTTATTAATTTAACTTTCAATTAACATCTCAATTAAATATGAAAGGTTCATAAAGTTCGATTATAATCATGTTTTTATTAGTTCTGCTACAAAACTGTAGGTACTTAATTAATATTTATTTATATATATTTTACTACTTTCTATTTATGGTGTGTTTGTGTAACTTAGTATTAAATATTTTGATTATTATTTAATTTAAAATAAATGAATTAAGTAGCGGAAAAATTTAATATGGTATTAAAAAGTTATGTTATTAGTACTTAATATTAATGGAATGGATGTATAAACATAAGAGAATTTTAAAACAAAAAGCTGAGCAAGCACAAGTGTGGAAACAGGCATTACATTTTTTGTAAACTATTCCAGTAGTCAGTAGGCCAATTGACCTCTCCTTTATGAACGAAAAACAATTACTGAACGATAAAAAAAGCGTTTATCGTAAAACAAATGACCCCTAACTGTCCATATCTGGATTCCATAAGTTAACGGCATGAACATCGCAATAACAACATAAAATCTATACTTATGCAATGTTCCACTGCCACACAGTCGTACCAGCGACCTGATAAAGCTGAAAAGACAACTAAACCCTATAAAAACCATGCACTAAACTCAAATACAAGCCCAAAGAGTACTAAATACATAAACTCCTCACTCAATAAACGGTTTTATTTTAATAGTCGTAAAGTTTGTTATTGCACATGTGCTCGATGTGGTTACGACTTGTGAGGATGAATGAAACGTGCGATAAAGAGGGAAAGAATCGTCGGAGAGGGAAAGAGGACTCTCGACAGTCCACGTGGCCGGCGTAACGCAAACCGGTGCAATTCATAAATTCTTATTTTAATACTCTTTTATCTTGAGAATCTAATATTATTTTAAGTTTCCAATGAAATGCTTCTATTTATATTTTATTGTTTATTATATAAATATTTTTTTGCATAGATGGAAATCACATAGTTGAGAACATTATTTAAAAACTTATAAAGTAAAATTTATTAATTATTCAAAAACATTAATGTGTATTAAACTTTAAAAATAGATTAATAGGTTTCCTAAAATTTAACTTGAGAAAATTTATTGTTTGTATTTCTAATAAGATTTTGCCAGAAAAACCAGTACGCGTCCTATGTAATATAATCCTATGTAATATTTATATATTTTTTTCTGTAATTATTTTATTTTTCATTTATATTAACACTAATAATATTGGAAATTCATCTTAGCAAGGCTTTATACTAAATTTCAATATAAACTTATCCATCCAATTAGAAAACAATAACAAAATTATATGTTTACTAAATGCTGCAATTCCGCTTAAAGCCATTCAATTTGACAGCTAGAAATGCCGGAATGGTTTGTGATTGGCGGTGAATGTTCTGCACCGGATCACTATTGGCGTAGACGAGGTGGGCGCGGGGGTGCGCGGGGCCCGGCGCCATTACGAACAATGGCCGTCGGAATGGTCGTTAGCGAATAGCTTTTATCTCTTTCTAATATAAGCTACGCAGGTAGGAATTAATGAGACGGAGAGGGTTCCAGCGGGTCGCCCCTCGCGGGTCTCGCATCTCGCTCACACGCACGAGCCTCGGTTCGCCGTCTCGCGCGCGGCGCGCGGCAGCGGTAACGCTCGCCACGACGGGGAATTCGGAGTCGTAGAGCCTCATACGCGGGTCATAAACGATCCGCGGCCATAGTAGAGGTGCACGCGCGAGAATCGATCCGAATCGCCGGCGATAAACGCATCTCCCGCGAGGCGATCGTCGCGCGCCGCGTCGCCGAGCGATGAGTTCCAAGTTCATCATCGATAGCATGCTCCCAAAGTACCACCAGCAGTTTCACCACCAGAATCTGTTCGCGGGTGCTGGCGCGTCGCCGATAGAGGCGTCGCTGTCGTCTTCGCTGTCGTCGTCGTTGTCGACGTCGCTGTCGTCGTCGCTGTCGGGCGGGCTGGGCGCGGCGGCGCTGGGCGCGGGCTCGCCGGGCGCGGGAAGCCCGCAGCGCTCGTCGTCGTCGTCGTCGGCGTCCCCCGGGGCGCCCGCGAGGATGTATCCCTACGTGTCGCACCACCAGCAGTTCGGGGGGTCGGTGCCGTTCTCGGCGGGCGGAGGACTGGCGGACGACAAGAGCTGCAGATACCCGACGGCGGTCGGGGGTGATCCCATGGTGAACTACGCCCTGGGGCAGCACAACGGTGGGGCTGCGGTGTCGGCGGCGTCGGCCAGCATGGCGGCGGCGGCGCAGTTCTACCATCAGGCGGCGGCGTCGGCGGCGTCCGCGGCTTCCGCAGCGACGGTGGACGCCATGGGCGCAGCATGCTCGCAACCCTCGGCACAGCCCCTCCCTGACATACCACGCTACCCCTGGATGTCCATCACTGGTAAATGTTTTACTCTTTGGTGCATGCCTCCACTGCCGACCTGTAAACAAAACGTATTTTTATTTCATAAACCTTTGAGAATGCTTAAATTTATTTCTACCATTGTCGTCAATTCTAATTTTTATCGTGTGCCAGTTTTATTGCATGTTTAGAAAAATATATATTTATTTTAATTCCGCATTTTATGATTCATAAAATTATAGAGCACATAAAGTTGATAAAAATAATAAAACGCTCGTGGGAATTACGCATTTTATAGTAGAGTAAGTAGTAAATAATCTAGATATCATTATTATTACTATTAGGTATTAATACTGTAATAAATTGAATGTTATAAAAATAAGCATCACAAACAACTGAAAATAAAACTTTCAGTTCGTGTTTTACATTCCAATTCGATTCAAACATTTCATTTTTATTGACTATTACCGACGTACTAGTATAAAAACATCGAATGAGTAATATCAATATAAACAAAGCTACATAAAAGCTATAAAACAAGTAATTATATTTTAATGGCATTAAATAATTAAAATTACAGTTACAAAACAATTATTATAATAATAACTATGCATTTCTGAATTGCAGGCGTTTTACATGTTGCAGGAATTCTTAATTTTCGTCATTACTTATCTTTTCCGTTATAATGCTAAGAGGTAATTTTTAAAGAGTTGTAAATGCTAGCAAAGTGTCATGGTTCTCATATAAAAGGGTCGTTAAACAATAAGAAGGTAATAAAAAGAACAATACAACATTTTACAAGCGAAAATGAAGCCAGCCGCCGACGGTCACATCACATTCGTAACGAATAACTCTTTAATATCATTTTAAACACCTTTTGTTTTAAATAAAATATAATTACAAATCCAGAACACAGTAATTATAAATTTAACTGCATAACTCTATGTAATTAAAATAAAGATTAGGCATTTTTTAAATGTTCTTTATCTTTTAATAGCTAAGGTATAATATGCGGCTTTTATAATTTATTCTTTGAACTTTAGACTTTTTAAAATTTGCTGATATTTTTACTTTTATTATTGTTTACCAAACGACGCTTAAAAAACAATAAAATTCTAATAAAATCACAGGTTAACGACTTTTTAATTACTCAAGCACCAATAAAGCTTTATTTTATGTTTAATGTATCATTAAATCCATGAAAAGCATAATTAAAAATTCATCTATAGAAATTATTTAATAATTAAAAGGTTTTTGCATTTATTTCATTTTCATTATATTAATAGTTATTAAATAATTATTATGGCAATAAAACATGATTTTATTATTTTATTAGGTACTTGAATTAATAAAATTAATTGGATTTACTATTTTAAATGCCGAAGTAGCCTTTTCAAGAAAAATATAATAATAGTCAAGAATATGAGTTTTTTTTGTTTTAAAACAAATACCTACTTAGTAAATTTTCCATAAAGAAAATAAATACTTTATGGCAAATTGACTGAGATTATGTTTGTAATTAATTATATAATGTACTAAAGTTACTCGTCTCTACTTGCTCGGAAGAGATTTGAAATACCTAATTGTTCTTGTACTTAAGAATATTTTTATTATTTAAATCTTTAGTCGTCTAAGAATATGTAGGTAGGTACTTAGTTGTTTTTCCATATGAGTAAATTAATAAATTAATGTATTAAGTTACTCGTCTTATGATTCTCAGAAAAGACTCGAACTCGTAACCTTTCTCATTCTAAGCAAATGCTATAAGCAATAAACCAAGATAAATGTTACCTTTTTATTAAAAAATCGTTAAAATTTTATAGATATATAAAACTTTACCCGTCTTAGATGAGTTGAAGTAGGTAATCTGAAATTAAATTAAATGTTTATATGCAAGAATGCAATGAATAATCTCTAATGAATTTGTTTGAAAATTCTATGGCAAAATAATTATCAGGTTCAATAAATAAAACAAATATTTAGATTTCATCAACTGAACAGATCCATTTTCATTGTGATCAGTTACTGAAGCCGTTAATTTGGGCATCGCATAATTTCTACCTAATAAAATCAAAAATAGTATTATCGTATATATTTAACAAGTATTAGAGGCTATGTTTCATATATATAATATGGGGATAATGTTACTTATTAGATTTAACTTTATGAATTGGCAATTAATTATTATTAGGTAGGTAACTACCTGAATAAAATAAAAATAAAATGTGAATAGTACCTACCTAGGTAGAGAAATTTTAACTTATTATTACAATTTAGTATATCGTGGTGGGTAGAATTCTATATACCTACACTTTTCAAACTTTCGAGATGCATTATTAATATTGAAAATTTAAACGGGTCTTAAACGCGTAGAACGTGAAATACCTATCACGTTCTAGGTAGTATACTGTCGTAGATTTAATCCCCTTCAGGGATTTAATATGAACATTTGTGTTCGTAGCGTGTCTGGAAGGACCTATGTAGTACTTTAGGTATAATGTAAGAATCACCGCGCAATTTTTTATCATAAAAACATACCTAGGTACTCACTTTACAGTCTTATCGTTCAAAAAGATTTAAAAGTATTGTAAAAAATATTCCTATGATCTAAAAAATTCAAGAAAACCCTCGATTTTATGCAAAGTATTTAGAACAGACATTTAATCTGGTTTCGAATCTTACTACAACTTCAGGAATTGATAATTATTAAATATTTGTTTCACTGACAGTATAGAAAGTTATTAAAATAAGTTTCTTGTTTTCAATATATAACTTCAAATTATATTAGGTTCAATTCATGACGTTTATTGATGTTGAAATAAAATTTCCCATTTTTTTAATTAAATAATTGCTGAAATGAATACCTACGTTATAGATTACAGATAAACAAACCTACTTATAAAATTTGTAAATGGGTGTTAAATATGTAGGTATATCATTTATGTATTTACAAAAAAGTATAATTAGTGTGTGTTATTCGTTATCTAGTATCCATAACACAAGTTCTTTTGAAACTTACCGAGGGCTAGATAATTGGTGTGATTGTAAAAAAAAATTTTCAGTAATTGTTTTGGTACTTATTTAAAATAAAAAGTACATGTTAAAAACATCCAGACAATCAAGACAAACATGTGCATGCTCTACCTATCCAACGTTGTCAGAAGTATTTATATATTAATAAATACCGTTTAGACCACGTTTAGACCTATAAAAAATGCTTGTGTGAGGTCCACTTAGTACCCAAATCGGTCGGCCATTATAGTACCTAACCGCCTACGTATCGCATACAATCGTTTGATTATTATTTTAATACGCAATTTTATTGCGATGTCTCTTCCGCATTTTTATATGGTCGAAATGTTTCATCGGCATTTGATTGACACGTTTAGAAACTTGTTCAACTTTAGTTATGAGTTTAAGAATATAATTTATTTTACACATTATCAAATATCAAAGTCGTTTTTTTAATTACCTTTTATTTTTGTAGTAGGGTTTTAACGGGAATATTAAATAATAACAATTATAGCTTTAGTTTGCCGAAGAAATATATAAAATATAAATAAGTAGGTGCTTACCTTTGTATGATTTTTTTTATATACAAACAAAATCAATTATAGTAGGACACATGCATAAATTTAGTTACTTACAAATAACATATTATAATTAATGTTCTTGCTTTCTTTTGAAATCAATACTAAGATATTGTTAAATAATAATATAAATAGGTATAACATTTAAAATGAGATAAGTAAATACTTAAAACATTATATACCTACCTATAGGTACTTTAAAGTAGACACAACAAAAATCTAAATATTTAAATATATATTTTATATGTAT
Source organism: Chrysoteuchia culmella (assembly GCA_910589605.1). Lineage (NCBI taxonomy): Eukaryota > Metazoa > Arthropoda > Insecta > Lepidoptera > Crambidae > Chrysoteuchia > Chrysoteuchia culmella. The sequence continues at coordinate 14,021,633 of OU342654.1, forward strand.
AATTAAATGGCTATATATTATGAATTTGTAATGCAAAGTATATTTAAATAAGTATTAAATACGAGTAATACCTATTTTAACCTATAGTTAAATAATCGCCTGCTTTGCTCTTGTTTCCTTTCGTTTATATAAAAATAAGATTAATATAAATTAAGTTTTTAATGAAAAACTATGAGGTATCGAAAATAATAAAAAAAAAACATCGGCATATGCCATGCCTATGTTTTTATAACATATAGGTAGGTAGATACTTTCAAGATAGTAGATTCTTTCAAACTTTTACATCAAATAAAGCTGGTTAATCTTGTTGATAACAAATAAAAAAGGTATATTATATTGTTAAAAATAAAGCTAAAGAAGTGGAAATTAGTAAAATCTACGGAGAAGAAAATACAAACGCTGTGTTTACAAAAATAACTAAGATCACATCGAAGAAGAGAATGAATCAACTGTATTTTAGAGGAGAACGGTCCCCAGCGACACATGTCGGCCATCAATAACGTTGACATGTAAAAAAGGTTCATAATCAAAGCAATGTACTGTCGTAACGGCGTCGTAGCTCAGTAAAATTATATAAAATGGCCTATAATTGGCTTGTTTTTACTTAGGAATGGACTATTCCCGTGATTTGTTGCTAATGCTCGGTTATAAAAATGTCCGGGCCGATCGAGACAGGAATCCGTCTCGGTGGGACCGAAATATCGTAGCAGGTGCTGCGTGCGCGCAACCAAAATTAAAATGGCGGACATGTCAGTGCGACGACAGTTATACGCAGTAACGAGTTACATTCTACAACAATTTGACAGTATAACAGCGCATTACGTTCAAAGCTCTACTAAAAAGTTAGTTTGAATGGAATCAGCTTCAATGGATGTCTATAGTAAGAATTAAAGAAAGTAACGCAGTGTTTATAACTAAAATAGAGAGGCGTAGAACGTATTTAACGTGAATCATTTTATTGATACTGCCCAAATATAACTAGGAAACAGCGTTTTTGAGCTTCAACAGACAGAACTTCTTTCCACTCGATAAAACAAACAGACTTGTGTTGATAGGAAAATGTTAAAATAAAAATACCTGAAACCAAGTCACGCGCTTTTGACGTTAAGAACTTTTTGAAGTTAAACTTTCAGACAATCTGAGAATGGAATTAAAAATAAATCGATTGTTATTTTTCAATAAATCGAACGCGACACGCGCTTGCTGTGTGTTTATACATGTGTCCGCGATCACATGTGTGTGTACGGAGAGCGCATGCGCCAAACAAAGATGGCGCCCGTGCGGCCAATCATAGGCCGCGTTGTACTCTTAACGTCTTGGAGCTTTTATCGATTGTGGAGCTTTATTAATTACTTCGTTAATTAATTGAAATCGATTTCGAGTTATACATTGAGTTTCATTGTTATTTATTAATCATAAAAGTTGATTTTTTCTTATAATATATTCGCAAAGTTGAATAAAATAGTAGATTGTAATATAGTTACTTAGGTAGTGATTCCATTAGAATATAGAAAAAGGTTTCAATAATAACTAAATCTTCATTGCGTTATTTGAGAGATACAGAACCATTTTCGAGTTAAGTCATTTTTCAGAGTGCAGTGTATTTGTTTTTTCATTCCTGTCATGTTTATCTTTCGGGTTGCAACTTTACGAGCGTCGATATATCGTGCATCACTCGATTACACGAATATCTTATGCACATTTTGTGTAATTAACGATTGCACTTTAATCGAGTTTCTTAAATAAACGGTAAACTCGTTAAAACGTTGCGAAAACAGTGGTAAAAACCTACTTAATCAATTGGTTTCCTATAATAAAGATAATAATTAGGTATGTAAGTACTTCAGAATACGCTTTTATATAAAAATATTTGTTTAAGATAACCGGTCGGTTTTATATACTAACCTAATCTTAGAAAATACGATAAAATAAATTTAATTTAATTTAAAATTAAATTAAATATAATTAAGTTTGGTTGTAAAAAAAAAATTATACCAATAAAATCTTTCCGTTTTCATTCTATAAAAATATGAATCAGAAGGACTCTAGGCATAATATTTTGTAATTTTTCATGATAAATACAAAATAGCAAATGAATTAAAAGTGAGTTGTTCAAAAAAAATTGTTGGATTGTAATTTTTTTTGTACAGTTTAGTGCTAGGTATATCAGTTATTGCTAAAATTTGCATTTTATAGAGAACTTGTCGCTCTTTTGCATTGCTTGTGAGGTTTAAATTTTATAAGTTTGATCTAGTATGATTTCTGTATGTAGCTCTTAATGTTTATAATGGCTTTAAATAGAAATATCAACCGTTTATAAGTACAGATTATCCTCTAGGTACAAATTTTCCTTTTATATTGTTATTATGTTATCCTTGTTTAATAAAAACTTATTACCCCATTACTTTTCCTGAGATAATATGTTAACCACCGGTATTAGACCCAGGGGTCCCGGGTTCGATTCCCAGCGGGGATACATATTTTATTCGGTTTGGTTGGTGGTAGGACTTGTTGTAAGGCCGCCTGGCTAGCTACCACCAACTTATCTAAGTCTGACGCTATAACAACAATGTTTTTAGCATTGATGTGTTCCGGCAGTTAGAGATAAGATAGCCAGTCCCTCAGTGGTTGAAGATTCCGGGAGAGCCTTATCAATACTTAACATCAGGTATGATGAAGGCTTAGAGTAACCCCGTCGATCTGAAAAAAAAAATGAAAATTACTCAGATTTTAGCGTAGTGTTGAGACCAGTAACCAGTAAAAAAGTGGCAACTTTAGAGTTTATAGAGAAAATGTCAAATATTTTGACATAAACTTACCCTAGTTGTACTTTTAAACTATTTTTATTATATGTAAACAAATGATTATTGAGAAAACTGCCATGTTTTAAGTTTTAAAAGATAATATTAAAAGATCCATATTCAGTTATCTATGGATGTATAACATCTGGGAAGACAGAATACAAGTGCAATAATGCAATGTGAAGGTTGTAAAGGTTATGGGAAAAATTACTACAATAACGGTTTTTTACTATCGAGTAATAACTGTTATTGTTCCACTCAGTAGAATTAATTTTCTTTTGAATGCATCAATCATATCGTTGCATGTTCATTGGTATCATTAAACTTTTACATTTAAAAAAGAAGGTTGCAAGGTTATTTTTGTTATTTCCGTAGTTTTGCTTTACATTTTTTTTTCACTTGTGCTTTCAGTGAACTCAAGAACCTAACTGATCATCTATTTCAGTTGTCAAGGCGAAATTAGTTTTTGTTAATGTTGAAATTATTTGCTTAATAGCATTTACACTAGTGAAATGTAATAAATTATCTATTCTACTCTATTTTTTTTACTTTGTTTACAAAATTTTGAGTCTGAGGCTACTTTAATTTTTAATAAAACTTCTTTCACACCATGTGGAAAAAATATTTTTATACTTACTCATATTTTTTATCAACAAATATGATATATTTGTAAGAAAAATATAATATAAATAGAAAAAGTAAATAACTCAAAATACGTATTAATGGGACGGGAGGTAAAAGTGACGATTTCGAGTAAAAATGCAAAACTGCGTTTTCATTTGATGTTTCAAACGAACATCACAGACAAGAGCATGAACACAGAATGTTCTGTTTGTGCAAACAATGTTTATCATTATACGTAAAACACATTTTTATGGCATTATTTAAAAAATAAATAAATCATAAGACATACCATCTTCTGCGTAGACATTATCATCTATTTCCCGGCAATTTTCTAAATTGCTATCAGTGTATTTTTACTCCTCATACAAAGAAGGAATGGCATTATAGAAATTAAAAAAACTGTCTACATTTTTTTTTAACTTTATTTTAACGTTATTAAAGCTTTTTATGTTGTGCATGCGATCCTACCGAACTAAAGGACTTTCAATACGATTGATAATAGATTTTCCGTTTCCAGATTGGATGAGCCCCTTCGACCGCGTGGTCTGCGGTGAGTTTAATGGTATTTATCGTTTCAACATTTATTTTCTTTTAGTTTTAAGTATATTTAAGGTTACATGTGAGCAACCCTTTATATTGGTTACTTGTAATTTTCACTAAGCATTTCTGTAGAGTGAAACATAAATTTTGACATCTATTACTTACTACTAAGTACTTGTATATAAACAAAACAAACAAAACATAATAACATTAAATTATGTTTGCTAAACATTTTGATCTTCCATCAAGGGACCCACTGCCATCTCAACGCAGTACGGTTTCAATCTTACAAAGCTATTTCGTACTACGAATCTTTTAAAGTAAGCTTGTTTTTGGACGGAAGTTTTGTGACGTCAGCGCTCAATCTTCGCCTCTAAAGTGTGACGTGTGTCCAAATGTGGCAACCTCAATAATAAAGGCTAGCCTATTAATTATACACCGATTAAACTAAGTATTTTAGCATCACTCGACATTCAACTAATTTGTTGGATTGTTGTGCCCTAGCCCTTTAAAGATGGCTGAAGTAAAATCACACAGGTGATTTAAATTTGATCCATTTTGTTACCACTGTGTGGCGTTGGTAGTCACCAAAACAAATATGGCGTCAGACAGCTCGCACAGCTAGCAGTGAATTTGTATTGTTTTTCTTTATATCTAAACTTTACATGTGATATTATTAAAATAAATGTGTGTTAAAGTAGATGCGCCTGATATTATACCTTTATCGCCAGCGACTAGTTTTCACGAAAAGTTTGAGACTAAATGACTAACACATTTAACAAAACGATCAGTTATTGTTATTATGACGTTTAAGTCAAGTCGTTTTAAACGTTTCATTAATTATCTTGGTTAGTCCTAAAGCCATTTCATTGAATGCTAGCTTTTAATTAACGGGTTAGCCTTTAAATAAAATGGCTGTCTCAATCAAATGACTGCGACATGCCAATACATCAGATAAATGTATTAATAAATAAATTTTAATACAGTTTTGCTAATTCTAGATTATTTCGTATATTTTATATTAATAAACTCTTGAAGAATTGCTGATTTAATTTTTAGCTATAAACGTATTTAATAAATCAAGAATTACTTAATCAATATAAATAAGGTTGCTTTTATGTAACGAGTCATTTTTGTGACTCTCAAAGCCTTATGGTTTTGTTGCTAACATTAATTTGAATTGGCTTCGTCAAACTCTTGCTGAAGAAATCTTTAAATTCGTGCATCATTTGTTTTATTCATTCATTTGTACGTCGGTCACTTGTTTTAGTTCATAAATGAATACACGAATTTAAAATTAGAGGTGGTATTTAGTTGAAAATCTAACCACTGCTTTGCCAAACTATATTCGTTTTCGAAAACTATCGCTTTGTCTTATTCATTTCCATCGACTGCCTTACCGACATAAGCAGTGCATGTTAAGTTTTGGCACGCACTGTTCTCACGTAAAAACTGTTAAGGTATTTCACGAGTAAAGGTCTAATTTACAGTGTTTTTTTAAGGTTTTCTCGACGTTTCGGCACCTTTTAAGCCGTCGTGGTCACGGGATGACGTGGTACCGTTGTTGCTGAAAAAGTACTGAAAATTTGATCCTAAGGCTAAGCGTATGCTGGCGCGCAGACATTTCTGCGCGACGTAGATCTGCACACCGACCGCCTAAACGTATAGCTTGTGCTATCGCTATAGCTAACAAACTTCAAACTCTCATAAAACCCTTTAACGATAGGGTTTTTGTCTAGTTCCTACATATTTCTATTCATCTATTAGTTTCACTATTGCATTTTTAGTATGAAAGTGATAGGGTAGGGTTTGAAAAATCTATAGCTATAGCGATACCACAAGCTATACCGTTAGGTGGTCGGGGTGCTGTGCGCTGCGCGGTCCGCATATGTAGGCACTGTTTGAGCTGCATACGCATGCGCCGCATAGATAACAGCGCGTCAGCATACGCTTAGCCTAACTCGTGAAATACAGTGCGTTTAAAATCCGTAAAAGTTGTTTCATTTCAACAAGCAGTGCATCCGATGGTGTTCGAAAACGTATTCGATAACGTTCGATAACGTATCCGATAGTGTCCGATAGTGTTCGATAATTCGTACCTAGTACCTACGGTTTGGAGTAGCTGTGCAAAAGGATCTCATATCAATGACCCTATAGTCACTGATATGCGATCCTTTTGCATGGCTATAGAACCTTCACTGTATAAATACTTTGTTCAAGGGCTGTCGAACAATCTTTTTGTACTTCTATCAATGAATGCGTGTCTGTAGCAATGCACAGAGAACATTTTTTTTATTGAATAAAGTGTGAAAAACCATCTTAGATTTTAAACTTTCTAAAAAAGCAGCGAAGGTGTCATAAAGCTACCTGATGCAAAAAGTATACCTTCGGTTATTTTTATTTCTGCCAATGTTTTACAATGGCAAACAACTCATTCATACTATTGTTCGTTAATTTGCAAAAAGTAGCGAAAAGGGTTCGAGTTATTTTTGCAATGAATACACACTTTCTCTTAGAACAAAAGGACAATTGTTGGCTATTTTGCCCAACTGACAACATTAAGGTAAAAAAGAAGAATAAATGGTTGTTTATATTTATAAACGACGTCGATATTGGTTCCGTATACATTAATTGATTAATATTTTTTCAGCTGAAGTACTGTTTTTTCGTCATGAAAATGTTTTTTTATTAAAACATTGATAAGCGGTTCAGTGCTTTATCAATAAAAATACCTTTTATTGAAATTCAATAAAAATGGATATTAAACAATATTAAAGTTATGTTTAACTAGGTAATAGGTATAATACTACCGTTACCTGACCATTATTAATAAAGGTTTTTTTTAAAGATGAATAGAATCCCATAGATTACTGTCACCGTATTATAAATGTGTTTTTAATACATATTAAAATTTATTCTGTTCTTTACTCAACTTCGAATTTCGGTATCTATTACAAACACCTACGTGTTTAAGTTAATTCATACAAACAGAACAGATTACAAAAGAAAAAAATTACACACAATAAAGGAGTTTAATCTTTTTAACAGTTTTTTTTTACCAACTTAACATCAAACTATTTTCAATTTATCTTTTTCAGATTAATGTAAAAAATAATCAAGGATGTATGTTTGTACCTAAAAAGGAAAGAAATATGTAGATTGAGAATATGAATAAAAAACCAATCAATCAAATCATATTCTAACCCCTGAAATTACTTGTAACTTGATACGTTAGCAACGCCATATTCAGCATCCTCAAATCTTTTAGCAAAGAAATCTCCACTTAAAATATTTAACGACTCCTAAAATAGACAAAACACAACTTTCACCAGATTCGCAATGAAAAAAAAACACAATCAATGTGAATTGTGCAAATTCTTTTTCTGTAACCCTTTGTGCAATGTTTACAAATACCTACGGACTCCGTCAAAGGGTTTTAAATCAGGCGTCGAAAGCTTTTAAAATAAGCTTAGAAAGGGCCCATTGTTTTGCTGTGGCCCACAAATTGCTTTATTACGTTCGTTTCTGAGAAAGCCGATATCGCCAAAATCGCAGCCATAACAATATTTTGTTTATTACCGAACGGACGGTGGCTCTCTTGCATTATGAGATGAGGGCTTAGTAAAAAAAATTGGTTGTGTCCTATTAAAGAATGATGTATTTAATTATGTCATTGTTGCTGAAGTCTTAAATATATCATTTCAAAATTGTAACCTAAGTAACATTTTCAAGTAACTTTTCAGTATGAAAAAGCACATATTAGGTCATTCGTTTCTTTTTTTTTTTTGATTTTCCTTAATCTTCCTTACAATTATTCTAAAATATATAATAATGCTGTTTATTCTATGTTACAGTAAAATAATTTTTTAGTACCATTTGGCAACAAATATATCTGTCATGATTTTAATTTATATCGTTTTTACAGGCAATTACAATATCAATAATTATATTTATACCATGTTCACGAGACTTATTCGATTTATTCGGAGCATTAGGTGCTACAATAAACCGGCAAGCGTATCCTTCTTTAAGATTTGGTCGGTTATATCTTATCGGATATCGTTATTTAAGTAGAGAAATATAGGCTTTTGTCAGTATCGGCGTCTTTTTAATCTATAAAGAACCGACCTTTGGACGGAAACACTAAATCAAGTACCGTTAGCCGACTAATGTATAGGTACTCGTGTCAGATAAGATTAAATGTTGAGACAAGTTCAGAGAAAAATATCAAATTACTTCCGTCAAATAAACTAAACAACTGTAAACATACACACAAATAAAAATGGATATTATAGCACTTGTGACTCAAAAACAACAGATCTCAAGAACACTTTAAGTGCTTATAAACAGATTTTATATGGTGCTATAACAATTAAATCTTAATTACTGTCAATCGTAACTTCTCTACAGTAAGATTGACGCTAGTTGTAAAAAAAAGTTTGTCCGCGAACAATAACTGTTGAGAATTGACCATAAAGTGGCGACCTTGTGGCAATAAAAATTTAACGAGCGAATCCGTAGTACTAACGCAGCCAGATTCATGACGTGACCGTCATAGAAACAGCTGTCGCATCTGTTCATGCTTCGGAAACATTAAAAACTCATTGGTCTCCAACTCTTTACTTTTCGATTGATTTACGATTGTCCTTTTTTCGATTGTGAATTGGAAAGGACCGTTAATTTTTGAGGTCGTACTCTTCCGGGCTTTTGTTTTTAACCACTGCTAAAACTTTCTGAGCGCAGCACGGCAGAAGATTACTTATCTCGATTGTGAATTCTACTAGTCGCATTGTGAGATAGCGAAACGAAATGTCTTACTTTCTGCGTAGTGAAATGTCAATGCCATTTTATAGTATCGCTTAGTCAGGAGGCACAGTCCACGTAGATAGGAGACAATACTGGCGTGCATACGCCTACTCGCACGTTCAAGGCTGCATTTGTTGTTACTATTTTTCGTGTGTTACGTAGTCCTCTATTTATAGTCTTGACAAAAAGTGACGTTAGTTTGACGACCCCAGTGGTGATGCGTTCGTGCGACTTATTCTTGATCTACCGACTGGTAAACCTCAATAACCTCAATTATCTAAGATTTTCATATTGATTTAATTGATACTTAAGCTTAGAGATTTAACGATTTCCAATAAATCTAGAAGAGTTTACTATTTAATTATTGGTAAAGAGGACATTGTTTGTACAATGGAACGAGGACGAGTAATGAGTAAAAACATTTTATAAAAAAAAATCAAACTGACTTCAAAAAGTAAAAAATAAAACTTTTGGAGTCGGTGCTAGCTAGCTAAGGCCAAAAAAATATATAGTTAATAGAAGTGCAATGTAGAATGCCCTGGCTGGCACCGACTCCAAAAGTTATATTTTTTACTTTTTGAAGTCGGTTTGATTTTTTTTATAAAATGTTTTTACTCATTACTCGTCCTCGTTCCATTGTACAAACAATGTCCTCTTTACCAATAATTAAATAGTAAACTCTTTCTCGTTTTTATTTCAGATTTTTTAGTTACATCATGTGCCGTTACTTACACTAAAAATCAGCCCATACACAACAATGTCATCTAGGTAAACGACTACTTGCCAAAAGGTGATTGTTATTTTTCAAGATTATGAAAAAACTGCTAGCCAGATCTTCGTAAAAATTATATGGGACCACACATAAACCATTTTATTCAGATAAAAAAAGAATTATAATTATTGCGTGAAACTTCAGCTCGAACAAGAATCTAACAATTACCTGGATGATATAATTGTTTCATGACTTCCATGACATTAGGCCCCATATCTCCGAAGATTATCATCGGATCTCAATGAGACTTATATGGGACCAAATTGACAGTGTACCCGATCGAACAAAAAAACAAGTATTAAAATCGGATCACTAACACCGGAGTAACCGGTATACATACATCAGACAAAAGAAAAAAAAAATAATACGCGTTGAATTGAGTACCTCCCTCCTTTTTTGTTGAAGTCGGTAAAAATAATAGATTACACAATGTAGATTTAATGCTTTTGATAATTTCAAGCTTTAATGGAGCTCTTAAAATTTTCGTCCATTTTACTTTTGGTTTTTTCAAAGGGTCATTAATTTTAATCAACATGTTTCTTTGATTATTACCGCAAGTAGCTAATAAAATTCACTTCACAAAACATTAAAAGTATGAATGTAGTTTCACATGATTTCATATTAATAGAATTTCCTAGAAAAAGTTTCTCAAACTCACATTGAATATAACTAGCTGCTTTGTTTTAAGTCGTATGCAGTTGTAATAAAGTTAAAGTCTGCAGTTGCAATGCTGACCGTCTAAGTAAACATATTGTATTAATGGGAAAACACGATTGTCGCTTTGCAATTTTAATTCGCATCCTGTTGACATAAAAGTTAAACTTTATCGGCCATAGATCGTCAAGAAGTATTGTTTAAGTCATGTAAGTGGTCGCTAAATAACATATTTTCTCCTGGAACTGTGTAACAGCGGATGCATTATAACTACAAGTTTGTAATATTTTAAATATAGCGCCATTGTATGTCGCTTAAATAGTGAGATGTATTGACGTTGTAGGAAACTTTCCCTAGACTATGACTGTGGGTCAAAATATCCCTTCACATACAATTACTTTGCTTAGATACCTGGTAAGAAACCAGCTAAAGATTAACTTCTTACTTGAGACTTACGTTAAATTTTCTCTGCTAGAAAAAAATACTACAAAAAATCTTTTGTGACTTTAGTTGTTCCCGTATGAGAACAATTTGTTCGCATAGCATAACATTGTAAATACAATAAAAATGAAAATTATAAATTATTTTTTTACATATACTTACACTCACCGGCGCATTTAATGGTCCATTCCCTTATTTTCATACAAACATGCTCACTTCGTGACTCGATACATAAGAATGTGAACATATTTCTGCAAAGATCTGTATGCTGTTGTTTAGGTTGAGCATTCGACTAACCAATGAGCAGTTTAAAGAGTTTTAAAAATCTATCCCTGTTTCCAAACCTTCGTATGGAATGTATGGAATCTGATGAAGCATTCATTGAAATATAAAAAAAACTTTTACGGATTTAGGTGCACTGCATTATAAGGCACACATAAATCCGTAAAACTGTTTTATTACAATGATAAGTGCGCGAAGAAACTTAAAATATGATTATGAAGGATTTATTGTTCAGCATCTATGGACACATATGTGGACGCAGGACGCAGTGGTTTCGGCACTCATTAAAATTGCTAATTGGACAGTCGAACGCTTGACCTAAACATGCAGATCAAGCATACAGATCTTTGCAGAAATATGTTCATATTTTTATGTATAGAGTCGGAAAGTGGGCATGTTTGTATGAAATATTGGGTTGGGCCAATAAATGTACCCGTAAGTGTATTATCATTCCGTTTGATATATTGTAAAACAAATAAGGATTACCAATGGTCAAAATTTACAAACTTAAATGAAGCATTACTTATTCTGATTGCTTAATTTCTCTGAAATACTGACTAAATTAGAATTTTGTTAACGAATTACTGTCTTACACACAAGCAAGCATACAAGCATCGATTGAAACATTTACATATTTCCGAGAACAAAAAGAATATTCATGATTCTCTATTGAAATCCGGTGTGGTCAATAAGAATTTAACACGTTTTGAATAATAATTTAATTAATTTAATTTGTTACACGTTTTATTTAAACTTTGATATTAGAACATTAATTCTGGTAACATTTCACTTGATTCACACAAAAAACTGCAAATTCGTAAATAGTTAAAGCACAGAATACTTAATGGTAGAAGTGCAAAACCATAATAATAATATTTTTTTTAATAAGTTTCAAGAGCAAAACCATAATAATAAGATTTTTTTTTTATGACTAATCCTGAAGAAATACTGCTTTTCAGTTGCAGTTGTTAACATTATTTGCTGTGTAACAAAGACAGTAAAATTCTATTTGGGTTTTGTGATATTTGACTGTGTACTTCGTTTTATTTGAAAAAGCTTCTATTTTAATGCACCAAATTTATTTTGTGTATGTTCTTCTATTCCTTGTGATTATAAACAAAACACGCTATAATATCTCAGTGTTTAAATATTAAACAAGAAAATATACTAGAAAAAAGTAACTTGTCTCATGTCGCCATGACATGAGACAAGTAACTTTTTTCTAGTACATTTTCTTGTTTAGTATTTATCACATAAAATAGCATATCAGCATTGTAAAATTCAAAAACAAAAAATATACTAGAAAAAAGTAACATGTACTTTTTTCTAGTATATTTTCTTGTTTAATATGTTGTCGCCATGACATGAGTATCATGACATGAGACAAGTTGCTTTTTAAGACAGCGCAAAAAGCAACTTGTCTCAAGATGAAAAGGTTATAATGAGATGGCTGTTTCATCTTAAACGATAGTCAAACATTTGTAAAAATGGTTCTTTCCAATGCGAGGATATTTCTTTCATTGACAACGACGGCGGCCAACACTGTAGGAAGGTGAATATACAAGAAAAATTCGACGTGTCCACATACATAGGTCTCTGTAGCATAATAAGTCATTGAATTGGGCCGGATTCCAAAGGATGCTGTTTTGAATCCCGTCAGGGCGACATGAGACAAGTTGCTTTTTTCTATTATTTTCTTGTTTAATATTTATCACATAAAATTAGCATTGTAAAATTCAAAACTAAATAGTTATAATCTCAGTGTTTAATTAAAACGAATAAGTTACTTTATTATACTTTTAGAATGTATAATTTTCATAAGATTGAAAAGTGACAAAAAACGTTCGAAAATGCATAATGTTAGCTTTCATACTACTATATTAAATTCACACATACACACATCTACATGCCTCAAAGAACGTCTGAGTTCAGACATTGTTCTCCTCGCAGTCAAGAAAGCTTACTAGATGCGTTATGTTAATACAGTCTTAGTTTGCGAACCCGAACAAAAATTTATTGGTCTACGACCACGAGTAAAACTAATGCTTGAGACGCGTTTTTGCATAATAATGTAGTGACGTCATCAAGTCTGATCCGAGGATTTGGAAAGTTTTTTTTACCAATTTTATTGTCTATTAAACGATTTAAGCAGCTACGAAAACAATTTTTTTTCATACTGCATTTGGTTTTATTGTTTCTATGATTTATCGATATGCGATGGTAGTTTTTTTTATATACCTAACCGTTTTACATAATCGTCTGCATCATTTACGAATCGGTGTTCTAATAACGGCGTTATATAAACCAGGGTTACGTACTACTAGAAAAAGAAAAAGATAGTTTTAGAAAAACTAATGAATTTTAATTTTCTGCATTAAGAATGGTTACAAAAACGAAAATGTCATCATTGTTACAACTTTATCAACAAGTAAAAGGTATAAGTTTTGAGGTATTTATTTTTCTTACAGATTGCAATGAAAAACTATTTAAAAAAAAAAATTTGAAGAAAATATTTTTGACATATTAATTGGTTTATTACTTACTTCAAAGATACAAGTTGTGGGTAAAGTTCTCAGTAGTCGCATATACGTGACTAACGACGGTAAACGCAGACCAGAATATTAATACATACTCACTACATGAGTACGTGTAAACAAGCACGCTTCTCTCATCTAATTATTTACACATTTTTTTACTATGTTACAGTGTGAGTAACATGTGATTTTGAATCACACTCTTGTGTCTTTCGGAGTTTTCAGCGCGTTTCCTTTTAATAAAACGTCTACCATATCAAAACTTTTATTTTTTCAGTTCCATAATTTAAGTTCTTATTCTTTTTTATGTAAAGTTTGTGCCTTTTTGCCAAGGTCACGTTTTTGGCTCTAATCAAATTCCAGTGAATACAAGATTTTTGAAAAGCGGTTCAATTCAATTTGCCCTATCATCTTTTCTTAAAGGGTAAGAATGTTTCAAATAACTTCTTAAAATTATTCTGTAACAAAACATTCAAAGTGCACTTCTAATCCAAATAACTCAAAGAGCTTAATAAACTTAAGATATAAATTCTGTTAACCCACCTACCGCTGGCTGAAATAACAATAGCATTATTTTCAATAAATAGTCATACTCAGTTTCAGTAATTTCGTCAATAGGAAGTTGAACTGATAACTCAAAACCTTAAGTAAACCTGGCAAGCTCTTGACTTTTATTCGCAATATAAATACAATAAACTTAGCACGTAACTGAAACGCTGCTGTTGACTTCGAGAACAGATTCCGCAATAAGTGTCGACGGCTCTCAAAGGGATAAAACGGAGGCTGCAAGTTATGTCTCTATTAGTGAACTATTGTTTATATACTCTGACCGGCTTCAGGACTTAAGAAAACACTCGATTTTGGATTAAAGGTATACATTTCCATAGTTATATTTCCACTTAGAAAGTGGAATGCTTTGTGTCGTTCTTTATGCGTTGTATGAAATGAAAAGGTAATTGTTCTCAAAATAAAATATAAAGAAATTAGCAAACCCTACTTTTACGTCTATTGGGGGACATAAAATATGTGCAATATAATCGTTTTGACAATTTGAGTAAAATATGTAGGTACTTAAATTTTGGTATTTACAGGTCTATCTCTCAGAATTTCTATTCAACCACGACAAAGAACACACTTCGTTTTTGATGCAAAAATAAATAAATCTAAAAGCAAAAGAAATAGGGAATAAAGACCTGAAACAAACAACAAAATCCAAATGTATGAAATCGCGCTCCTTGCAATATTTTAAGAACTACTTACTACATTTTGGCATCTATCATATTGAATAATACTTTTACTAAAGAAATTTATCATTCCATTTTATTGGATTCATATTTTTTTATTTTCACAAATAAAGTTTTTCAATTCCTCAAGATGTATCAAAGCCTTTTAAAACCGACATTTTTTCTATAACACCGTTGAAATAACATGTTAACCCTACAGCGTCCGTGTGTAGTAAAGTACCAGCTAATCTGGTAATTCTTTGTTTACACATAGCTCAGCGGTTTTCTACCGGCCGCGGAAGGCGCGATAAAACAAAATTGCCAGCCTGAGCAAATTTCCTCGCTAACGCACGTCTGGACTGCGACAAAACCACCATGATTTACTACACTGAGTATTAGCTACAATGCATTGTACGCCCCTTATATCTACGTATTTATATGGCAATCCGCGGTTAAGCTTTCAGAGGTAATGAAGAAAGTCTTAACCTAAATATTTAGAACAATGCGTAATATAAATACATTGTATTGGTTTGTGTTGTTAGTTTTGCGCTAGTAATATAATCAATGAAATACTTATTCCTATCTAAGTAGAAAAACAATGCAAACACTCTTTCAGGATCTTGTTGTTTATATCCACGGAAGTTAGATAAAACACTATTGGGTCAACCATTGCGCTTTTTAGCAATTTAAAATAGGCACGGTTCTTAAGTGTTAATTATCTAACCCAAGCTAATACCCCCGATGAAAGTGGTCAAAGGTCGTATTGTTTTTGCATTCGCATCAGTGACAAAAAACAGTTAAACTAAAAGTTAAAAAAAAAAATAAGAAGACTATTTTAAGAATTCTATTTACAAAACATCGTAAATATCCTAAACTATAAAGTTGTACAAATACTTCTGCCGTAACTACATTGTTTAATTACACCACACGTCGTTTTCTACTTACATAACCTGCAATTGTCTTTAATCTAATTTCACTCTTAATTTCATAACTTCTCAAAACTAATTTAATATAATGTCCTCATAAATATCGTATAATCACAGCTCACTGACGCACAAATGAAGGTATTCCATCACGAAATTCTCTCAACTTAAATTAAAGAACAATGTTGTATTAATTAAACAATCTTCTCATTACGAACACGCCTTTAGTCAGTTCATAAAGTTATAGAAATTCTTTTCGTTTATCAGAGTTGGTTTAAATAACTTGAAGTGCCTTACAGGCAGTTAGCTTGCGTTCTACGGGGCACATTAATCCAGCTGATATATATCTGATTGTGGCAGGGCCTGGTGCGTATTTCACTGATATAGATCTTGGTATATACGGGGACATTTCACCTTCAAAAGGGACCTTTAGGGCAATGCCTTTACCCAACGCTTTTAGCCTCTTAGCTCGCCTTCTGTACAATGTTTTGTGTTAAAACTAGTTTGGAAACGACTTTACGTATTCACTGGGTGTACTTGTAATTATTCTTTGGGTATTGTAAAATGTGTCATTTTGATAATGTATTGTGTGTATTACCACATAACATAGGCACAAATTATCAAAAAATAAAGAATAGGCGTAGAGGTAGAATTAGAAATAAAAAGTAACAGATTTTGATACATTTTTTTTCGTATTTTAAATGCACAAACACATACACACCTGCATTTAAAAATAAAAAATGCCCGATCAAACTTGAACGCACCAAGTCTACCTTTTTGTGTAAATTAAAGTACAAAGACAACTGGGTCAGAATTATAATGAGAGATTAAGCAACCAAAAAAAATCGGAGCGAACGTTCGGAAAACTTGAAGGCAACCGACGCAGTATCTACGTGGCCCACGCGAAGCGCTTTGAAGATTTTTTGTGATTGCACTTTTTTTACATGGACACTAGAAGGACTTTTGAGTATGATGACTTTTGTACCTTTTTTCACAACAAAAGCAAAAAAGTACTAATCAATTTAAATATTACTGGCGGCCGGCGGTTTCAGCCGCGTAGTTCCCGTTCCCGTAGGAATATCGGGATAAAAAGTAGCCTATATATTAGTCCACTACTTGAAGTCCCTGCATACCAAATAACATCCTAATCCGTTCAGTAGTTTTTGAGTTAAAGATTAACAAACAAATAAACAAACTGACATACTTTCACATGTATAATATTCGTAGGATATGATGTCTATAAATTATTTTAAGTCATCAGTAATCGATAATCTCAGCTACATTAAGCTATAAAACTGAAACTGTATTGTTGAGTCAGAATTTTCCAAAAAGCATGTCTTTTTTAATTTTTGCTAAGGTTTTTTTTTGCCAGTACTAAACAAACTTTTGCCGTTTTCTTTCTCTGGTAAAAACTATTATAAATTATGTTTTTGAAATAAGTTCAGAAATTGGTACAATTACGTCTTGGACTACTTTATCCACTTACTACAACGATGGCGCAGTGACCCAAAGTGAGACTTGGTCTCTAATAAAAAAAAATTTAAATGAAATTAACAAAAACAAACTTAAACAGTTATCCTCAGCAATTAAGACAGCATTCAACCAATTTAATTGCTTTAATAAGTAATTAAAACTTCATTTTATTATAGAGAAACTTAATTACGTAGTCCTGAGATTTTGACGCGCCTTTTTAGATTCGCCGAAGGAAACACGGCCTTTGATCTTATTGTTATAGGGATAAAATTCAATTTCGCATAAACGTTGCCATTAAACAACGAAAGTTATCTACGAAAATTAGCATTGAAATATAATTAAAGGCATATAACCGCTTCATCTATAGGTATTGGAGCCATTTTGCCGTCCACACTCCGTGAATAATGCTTGTAAATCTTGTAATCTAGGCTTTTTGCCCTAGGTCTTGGGTTTTATGCTAATAAGCCGACTCAGCCACCCACGATACAATAATTAAATTCATATCTGGGGACACGGTAGTGTTCCCGTCAAGACGAGCCAAGCGAAGCGCAAGGGCAGTACCTACCTTTTCTCAAAGCACTTTGTGTTTTTTTTTAACCTCATTACGTGGGTGTGAATTATACTAGATAAACCAAATTCTCAAGATTCAACGTCAATAGTAGTCTTATTAAACATAATATGTTTATATTATTTATATTATAAAGTCTCATACATTAGATTTTATTGATATTAAAAAACCCCAATTTCGTCATTTACTAACTCACTGATGATCATCAAAATTCTTAGGGTAGGTACTTCCTGAAGTCCTAGAAAGGTGAAATTTGATATGTAGGCTGTCATTAGTATACAAGCAACAAAAAAAACTCAAACTTGAAACTTTTATCCCTCAACCCCTTAAACTAGGGGATGGAAGTTTGTATGAGACCTTCGCGAATTGTGATGCTAGAGGTCTGAAAATTGATAAAGATACTCATTGTTAATAAAATAATAAAATACGTACTACAGGATCTTTAGTAAACCATACAAAAAGAAATCACTTCTTCCAATACGTAGGTATGTGGCTTTAGCCGTTTCTTTACTATAACAACTGTTCTGTAACAAAAAAGTAATGAACACTGAATAATTTATTTTCACCTTATGCCCATGTGAAGGTAGCGAAGCGGTCAAGCCATATATTTTGACTAAGGTGTTCAGTTTGTGATCTACTTGAGACCTGATAATTTGTATCAGTGCGAGCTATATGGTGACGTCTTGGCCTAACATTTTACGTGAAAATGTTTTTGGTGGAATATGTATGTGCAATATTGTTTTGCTCGTAATGTTATTCGGGTAACAAGATCTTACTAGTGAAATACATATTGTGTTAAAGAGCGGTTAAATTGTATCGTTTTAAATTATAATTTCATTAATAAAAAAGCGGATGTTTATCACATTTGTTTTTTATTGGGTTTAGTTAGAGTTTAGTCTATTAAAATTGGTATATTTAAGTTTTATCTTGTCTATCAACTCAGATGTATGATATGATTAATTATAATATCCGGTAGGTATATAATAAGGCCACAATAATCTAATCAAGTTGTTGATTAGCAGTGTTTATTACTTTTATAAAAACAGTAGTAGGTATAACTAAAATAGATTATAATAAGTACTTTGTTATGACTTTAGTGATAACAGTGATAGTATTAAAATCTAAAATTAGCAGAAGTAAACGGGTTAAGCAATTAAAACAATATTTATAATTTAATTTCTATTTAATCATGCTCTTTATACTTCATCATCATCATCATCATCATCAGCCTGTCGCAGTCCACTGCTGGACATAGGCCTCTCCAAGTGCACGCCACTGAGATCTGTTTTCGGCTTCTCGCATCTTTATACTTGATACCGAATAAATTACGTGTTTACATTATTCGCGATTATGGACTTTTATTCTGTTTGAATATCCATTAGACGTTTAATTCTTAATGTATTTACAACGGCTTTTCTTTGAACAAGGCTGTCAAATAAATTTTCTATAAAACTTGTGTGGGCAACGCACGGGAAAATTTGCATATGGCGTCTTGATTTTTTACTAAAAGACTTCATTAAGTACAGAACGACGATCGATTAACATAGTGGTATTAACTATTTAAATCGTTGCCTCGTTGCCTCTTATCGTGGCATTTTGCTAAAGAAATCAAAAAGAGTAAAGGTAGTTTCATTTTAGACATGTCACTAAGAAATACGTAAAATAATCAACAAAGATATTTCGTCATTATCATATCTACCTTTACATGTGATAACAGCTATAGAAAGCTAAAGCTAAGCTAAAATTGCAGCAGAAAGGCTAGTGACCATTACACTTTATAATAAATGATTCGCATGCGAATTCTGCGAAAAGTCCCCTTGGACAGACACCCATAATAGATGCTAACGAAACCAATTCCAGTAATTCCCTATCGGCCGTCCTTTTCCTTATTAGCAATTTGGAGTCACAACGACTTCCTAACTCCATTCCTACAACAAAAACTCAACCCTTCAACGAGGTGGCAAATCTGAAATTGTAATGACAATAAAATCCGTGCGATTGATATAATTTTATATAGCTATTGAGGCCCTTAGTATTCGAGCGAGGTAATGTATGTAAGGGGCAACAGGGGGTAAGAGGATCAGACACAGGGTGCGTCTGACATTGAAGAAGTGCCAATAACCGGGTATAAATGGGGGGCCGACGGTAGAGGGCGTTACTTTAGTACGAGATCGGAATATTTTGTTGGAGCCGGTGCTGCGGCCTAAACAACGGATTACAATGCGGGATGGCGACTTCGGAACGATACCGATCTGTGTCTACTTGATAAATTGTAAAGCTGTACGCAATTTACGACGTTTACGTGCTTGTTCGTGCGTTACCAGCGGAGTTACTCGATGCTAACTACAAGGGTTTTATTGATTCTTAATGTAGGTACCTCTTTGATATTACTTTGCGTGACTTTATTGTTATGGTTTGCACACAATGTAAAAGATGTAAGTCGTAATTTTTACAAAGAAACCATAAGTTCCCGAATACAAATATACCGTAAGATTTTCCGTGTAATAAAAGAAAATTCCTTTCGTTTTCCTTCCAGTATTTTATAACTCTGTAATTCACTGTGTATTAAAGACTTTAAACGCGTAAATCATAACTTGTTGTCCGTCTAGTCCAAAGGTATTAGCACCATAAAGGTCATAATAGAAGCGATAAATTCTCCCCTAAAATTGGTCACCCTCGAAGTAGACAAAAATGACCAGAATAAATTGGTGTAGCAGTGGCAGCCGATAAAACATTCAGTTTATGGGGTGTCATATTTACATTCGGGAAGATATCGACGTGGGAATACAGATAAGTGCTTATTTTGAACGTGGTGGGGACAATATGTTTCTATTTTACCAATCTGAATTCGTCTGAGGAGCTTACACAAGCTCTCCGTCTAATACGGACAGCAAAACTTGGGGGGTCGCTCTGTTTCTTTTAAACACTGGATTCTATTGAATCGTAATTCAAAGCTTTCTCGTTCATTAACGAACGTGTTATCTGCTTATTCATGTCGATGAATATGGCGGTATCGTGTATACAATACGCTAATCCCATTAACGGGGCAATCCAATTAAACAAAGGCCTCCCATACGGGTGCTAATTGATTGGCCGTAAATAGGGATTGGAATTATTGACTCCTGCATAATACCGTGCACCCTGCGGATACTACTATTCCTGATAAAGGTTACGCACACATTTGGCAAATGTGCAAAGGGCCATTAGATACCATGTTGCGTTACCATAAAGGTGATATTAGAGCACGCAATTCCCTTACGACACGGCTTAACATTTCACGCAGGAGCGAGTCAGACGTGTGTAATCTTCGGCTATATTTATACGGAACAGGCGTGAAGACGCCCCAAATGGTGGCTCAAGATTAGTCGGCGCAATACCGCTGCGCGAATAGCGATGCTACCAAATAAAATGTTTAGGGTCATTTTGGCCGAAAACGAGCGTGGCTAGCTCACCGAAATGCCAATAGGCCTATTTTACCCGAGGGGAGTATAGAACCATAAATTGTTGGCCGCAAATTTGCAATCCTATCTTTTTTGGCCCGGTGAGGGAGGCCCACATTAACATAACTGTATGTTGGGCAATTCGCCGTGTAGCTTTATGAATATAAGCGTACACAACGGTGGAATACTCCTGAAATTTTACGTTTTGTACGCAGCTCGCGAGAGCGTTGTGGGAAAAATGTGTTTTTCTTAACAACTTGCGCGTCATAACAATACGTGTCTTTTTGTTACGCAGTGACACTTGTAATAATTGTCGAAGAGTGTTACTTTTTAATTATTTTGTTTTACATTTCACTGTAAAATGATGTATGTACATACACTACATTCTTTTATGTTTTCGTATGTTTAATGGCAGTAGATATGATTGATTCATATTTATTGCAGACAGTCAGTCTAGTCATCACAAAAATACTATCAAAAGCGTGTTTTTTAGCCTAAAATAAAGGCATGAAAATTCATAACATAAAATATCGGACGTTTCGCAAACTTTTTCTGTTCCGCGCCATTTTTAAGCAGTTATATAATAAGTGCCCACAAGTTCATCCATTATTCCTTCTCGAGATTAACCACTGAGGACTTTTAATGAATCTTTTGTAAGGGACGGGATTAATATTTAATTATAACTGCCTATAGTGAAGCCTTCAGAATTCGTGAGAAGCTTAATCACTGGACTTATAAATAGGGGGAGAGAGGGATATAAAGAACATTCTTGAGTTATAGGGAGCCTTTAATTGCAAGATGGCCGCGGCTGTGTTTAATATCTACAATTTGTACTGCTCTCTAATGGGGTCTGTGGCGTGACCGGAATGCGCATTAATTCTTATGAACGGGATGGCGTATATCAAAGATATTCAATTTTAATCGCACTGCTAATGGGCACGTACACTTAAATGCTCCATTAAATTAAGCAGTTGTACATTTGATGCTTATTTTGAAAGAAAATACAAATGCCATGATACTGAAAGGCGTAATAGGGGAGCAATTACCAAAATTGTTGCACCCGACAATAAAGCAACTATAAACACAATATACCAGCGTTATAAACGTTACGTTTAAACACCTCCCGAATAACGCGGTCCTTGTAGTTTCCAAGCCTTCGGGCGCTGGCCCATTTGCCGCTTTAGGACCTATTTGCCCCTCCGAATAGGGTCTTTGTAATTAAAACGCTCTAAACTTACAATTATGAAGTATGAACAACCTTTGGCCTCTTAAGCGTTTCAGGTGAAGCAGTAAAATGGTGAATAATCATCATCACATTTATCTAAACTAGCGTCTATATGTTAAGTAGGGAGATATATTTATTAGTATTTAGATCAATATTTGCTTAAAGCACTTAAGATTATGAAAATAAAACAGCAACCAATTCTTAATAAGATCGAAACTGATATAGCATAATGTATGAGAAAATTTAGAATGGTTCCCAATCACTTTAAATGGACACAATCGATCTACATTGCTGCTCGACACCCGCATTTAGTTTCAATTAAAACAATTTATGCTCCAGTAGCCTATAGTACAGTCAGCAGCACACACCATGACTCTTACGTCGCTCGTAATAGCGGTGGTTTTCGTAGTACAAATGTAAAGCCGTACGTGCTGTTGACTGTACATTATAAATTATATAGTTGAATTAATAAGTGCACAATGGAGCTAACGAGCTCAGTCGGGGCTAGCACGAACAAATTAAATTTGCATGTTCGCAACCCCATATTACATCTCCCCAGTCTACCCTATTGGACGTTCGGCGGCCATTTTTAACCCGCTTGACCGGAGGGGATGCGGTTTTAGGTGCAATTTATTTTGTAAGAACGATTACAACAATTTATTGTAATAGAGTTGGATTACTTCACTGCATAGTAAAATACCTCAAGTGTTTAAATCTAAAAATGTTTTATAAGCATATCTTAAGTTTCTTCGCGAACTCATAATTATTGAAATATTACAACTTTTACGGATTTTGTGTGCACTATAACTTTAAATATTTTTGGGTGAATTTTACGGTTTTTTAGTTTCTCAACGTTTCGGCACCTATTCATCAACGTTTTTAATGTAGGTTCACTATTTGAATTTCATAGTATAAAATTACATTCATTCATGATTTTTCTCTCTCTAAATTTAAAAAATTATATGGAAAAGCCCGACCATACCATTTCGAAGTCCCTACTGGTACTGCCTAACTGCGACAAAATATAAATAACACCAACTTCAGTTACCCAAAAATTACAGCTATTTGCATTTTCATAACTCTATTGGGCGCTACAGCAATTTTCCCGAGATAAGAGACCATTTTTCCGCCGAAATTCGCTACCTAGGCATTTCGTACATTAGGGGGTGTATTCCAAAAACATTCGCACATCTTGCCTGTAAGGCAGGGAGGAATTATAAAATATAACAGTATGCACCTCCCTTTGTTTTTAAAAAGGTATCTTATACTCGCGTCGGCATCAACTCTAGTACCATTGATTTAAGATTCATTTTCAAGCAACATTTTTATGTAAGGTGATAGTACATACAATATTCAAATTTGCCGCTCCGCGGGGGAAACTAATTCGTTTTAAATTACGTTACGATATTGCGTTTGGAGTTAAAATATTGCCGTTGTAAACAGAGAGGGTTGGTATAAAGTATTCGAAGGCACTTAGACTTGCTCACAATTAGATTATCTATTAGACACGCACTCGCGACTAGGATTTATTAGGGAGATATATTACAATTTTGTGACTGTATTTTACGAATGATACTTACTTATGCCCTTTGTTTGATGGGAAGAAATATGGTAAATGTTTAGTTGAATTCTATTGGCTGTAAGGAAACAGCTTCTGTATGAGATATTTGCAACAAAGTTTTATACTTATTAGCCAGCACCAATGAGTTAACTAACAACATCCTTAGGACTATTATGTTTTGTTCGTCTATTTATATAAGCTTAGCACTTTGAAGTAACTATTATGCTTCAACTTCAATAACTTAGCGGGCAACAATATAGCGGACTCAAATATGAAGGCTAACATGTTTTTAAATAGAACGGTTCTTGAATAGGTACGCAATCCACCACTTGTAGGCTCGCCTTGAAGTAACACACGAAGGAACATCTAATCTACAATCTCATTTCGAAATAATTTTGCTTCGATAGTTGCGGTTTTCTGCCATGTTTCAGCCATGCCCTGAATCGCGGGCAAACGCGATTTCTCAACCACCAATAAACAACTACCACAAAATTGTTTTATTGCGCATTACACAACAAATGTAGCAAATAACAGATTCCAAACCGCCAATTCGAAATTTGAAAAACACTTAAAAGTCGTCCACCCACAATGTTGATTTACAACTTTTGAAGCGAAACCTCGCTAGCGCAACATGTTTGTGCTATTTATTAGGCAGGTGCATATTTTATTAGCTTTCGAACATAAAACAACACATAAAAACTATCACTCCACTCGGCCGACCCGAGCACAAATCTTATTCGCAATAAACGAGACGAAACGAAACGGGAACGTTAATAAAGTTATAATAATAAATATTCCCGGGAAACCTTTCGGGATTCGAATTAAAGTAAGGGTAGGAAAATTGCGAGAATCCCAAAGGAGGTGGATGAGCGACAGCTGTGCAGCCTAATGCCCTTTCTATTTATCAGGAAAACTCAGTACAGGAGACGTATTTTTGAATCATTCGAATTACTAGTGGCATACGGAATCGCAAGATTCTGAAATTCCAATTCGCATTCGTATCTGCAACCAGTGGTCCCGATCACTCTTTTTTTATTCGAGCGATAGAAAGTTTGAAGTTTAGCACTTTGACATTGACATGACGGATAGTTTGACAACTTAAAAATGTTTCGTTTCACGTGATTCAAGTCCAATTCAGTATCGATTTTTTTTATATGCATGGAGAGTGAGTTTCCGGTTTTTTTTATTTTCTGCATAAAATGAAATAATATCATAGGAGTTTAATAAATCGGCAACACCGTATTCGAGTGATAAAAAATTTGACAAAATGGAACTCGGTGAATTTCAATGCAAATTGAATACGCATAAGAATTTCGAATGTTTCAAAAATACGCCTCCAAATACGAGTAGCAGACAGGCGCAGGCTCACGCGAGATATTACATTTCGTATACGGAATACGGCAGCAGATGCGTCGACATAAAACGAAGTTAATGTCATAATAGCCGGATCGAATCCCGACGAAACGACATCGTATATCAAAATGTATTATCTTGCAAATATTCCGTTCGACGTTACTCCAAATAAACTCAACGTAAATATGATTTAGTGTTAATAAAACTAGCTAACAAAACGCGAATTAACAGCGCTATTGCTTATAAGCACGATCATTGCGTAAGACGCGATGACAATCTCTGTTTTATGGAGGAGTCCTCGTAAATGTCTATTAATATGAATGGTTCCCAATTACTTTTATGATTCGCGTTATGTTGGGAGACGTTCTAAAAAAAATTTTACGACTGATCGCCCCTGGGCTTTATGCTCTGAGGGTGTGAGGCTGAGAGCTGGCACGTGGAGCTTCCAGGCAGATGCCACGTGAAATCAACACCTGCCTGATGCCTATACGACGTCTATACAAAGGTTACTTTTTATTCAACCTAGACTTAGCTTAAAATAGATTCCATGCCTAAACCCACTTTGTATTTGAAACCGGCGTGTTCAATATTCAAACCTCGTTAACGATCAGCAGATGTTGCCGGTTCAATGTCAGCATAGTGTTGTATGTTGGCTTAGGTCAGTTAGTGAATGACATACCTATTTTTAATGAACGAATTATTTTTGCAATTATAAATTGATGCAAAGAGTGCGTTGGAACAGATATTTTTTACAACACTGAATGTGGGTATTAAAATAGGTAAGAGCAACTTCTACAACTTTTTGTTAAAAACTCGTTTTTTTCTTAAATTAGTAAGCATCTTTTTGATTTTCCAACTACATATTGTAAACAAAACAGGATTCCTAATTGCTTTATGACGCTTAAATTAGTTAAGAGTGTGTTAAAACTTGTCCAGGCTGCAAACTAAATTGATATTTGATGGGCAGTCATATTGTACCTTCAAATTATGAACGTTAGTGCGATCGTGAAAGGCGACGATGAAGCAATTATGATGCCACACGCTCGTGAATACGTTTCCAATAAATTTAAGCCAAGCTTGTTTATCCTGCGTAACATGTTTTTTCACAAACACATCAATATTTAGACGTTTGCGTCTCCGAAACCAACGTTTTACCTCGACTCTGCGACGAAACGAAAACAGAATTACCCCCATGACTCATAAAGCTTACATCTCAGGGATATGGGCCGTAAATCGCACAACGAACAATACGACAACTGAACATCTGAAATGTACAATAATTTCCATTCAAAGAATCCAAATGCGTTGATCAGAACGACTATGGGCCAATAACGTAGTGCCAACTTCCTCCAGCGGGCCGGGCCAGTCTATCACACGATATGAGCCGCTGAATGCGTCTTATTACACTTTTATCGGTCGTATCAGTCATAAAATGCTAATGAACGATCATTTCGGACCAAACATCCGAGCGCGAGATTCAAATGACGGTATAAAACGTAACTCGAAGTCGTCACTTCGTCGAAACGTCATCGTAATAGGTCTACACGCTTTCAAAACAACGTAACCCGACCATCTGAATGGCCGCTAAGATAGCGCAATGTTTTTAAAGGCTGTTTTATTGTGCGAACGATGTGTACGGCACTCGCTGGACGAGATTCTTTGTTCCGTTCAGGATTAACGTACACAATTGGCAAGTGGAAACTTTTTAATTTGTTTTATTTTTCTTATATTTTTTTTCTATTTTCTTTTAACTATGTTATGGTGTTGAAGATTAACTAATTAATTGTTTATCATAGTGCGTTTTTATACAAATTCAGTAGATATTCGAAGCTCAAAACTTAAGAAATATACAAGATAGGCATATTCACAGACGTTTGGGAAAAGGTTTAGAATAATCTCAAATAGTTATTCAAGGAAATGTATTAATGTGTTTTCTTTATTCATACCCATACTTTCACAAAAAATATACCTACATTTTAGATCTTAAAATATGATTATGTTCACTTACCATATTATGACTCAACAAACTTCGAGGAATTTTTATTAGTTTTTAGAAATTGTAACTCATAATTTCACTATTTTCAAGTCATTTATTCATGATATTATCGTGATTTAAAAGACCTTAAACAATAGCTTTTGGGTCAATTTTTATAATAAAAACATGTTTAAACAGATTTCGGAGAGACAGTTGCTATTCATAAGTATCATAATAACTGAAAATCATGACTATGGAAGAGTCAAAATTCGTTTGATTCCAATTGATTCAATTTCCTGCTCTCGACATTGGTCGCAGTTTCTTATGAAAAATTACTATTTTGCGGTCAACTGCCTCCATAAAAAAAAGCATTTGTTGGGTTGCAAATAACCCGGCAAACTCGTTAAGATTTCTTTTATATTATTTACAAACGTTTTTTTTTCTTCTAAAATTGTGTCACCGGTCGCAATTTAACTAGCAAACGAGGTCCCTACCACACGATAAATCCTCTCGTCTTTCTTTTTTCCTATATAATTAGGGAGATTTTCCTTTATATAAATTAAGTCCACGGTTGACTTCCGTGCGTAACGACCAATAACGTCAATGAAATATCTACAGAAAACGCTTGAACAATATTTAGTTACTCTGAAATGGTACGGGACACGTAATAGGGGCCATAACAGTTTTTTTTCTGACGCCCGCGGTGCGTTATCTGTGACTGATGGAGTCATTTTTAAAAATAAAACGACTTCTCTCCCGATGAGAACACACGGCCACTTCAAATAATATATTATCAAAATAACGTTCTGTCGTAAGTGTACGGACGGCTTATCTAAAAAACCCTATACATACAAATAATGTCTAATAGGAAATGAAGTATGTACTTAGCGGTGTAATTTGGACTTTTAAACATCCTGTTAAAGTATTAACACGTGGCGTTTTGTAACATAAATAATTAGAGAGAAAAAGCACCGTAAGTCAATTGTTTCCGGCAATGGTTTAGCCGAATTAAGATTTGATTTGTAAGCAAAGACGTTGTGTAAACAACCTTTGATGCCTCAGGCAACGTTGCGAGAGGTCGATTTCATATCAAAACTTTTTAGGTCGTATTTCAATAGACAAAAATTGTAAGTATTTTAGCTTTTTTGTGAAAAGTGTGCACTTCTGAAACTAATTAATAGTACATTATTGCAAAGGCCGTGAAATAGGCAATTGCAGATCGAGTATGAGTTTGAAGACCGAGCAGTAGGCGAGGACTTAATACGAGACAGGCAACCGCGATTACCGGTGAAGCATAATTATATAGTGCTTTTCTCAAAAGAATGCAGGGAAATAAAACATACTTTTTATATTATACATTTCATTTAAAAATTCCATTAGTCATATTGGGGCAATTACTAAAAGAAAATGTTATTGATTTCTCCGGTGCATTTATGTTTGTTTGTGTAACTTCTGATCAGGGTTGCAGGTGGGCATTGGATGTAGTGGTAGATGGTTCAAAATCCTGAATTTGGAACATTACAGCGCTCCAGCAATGTTGTATGAAACGGCGTGCTGGGGTTATTAAAGAGTATTTAATAACCCCAGCACGCCGTTTAATACAACATTTCTGGGCGTACAGCGTTGTAATGTTCCAAATTCAAAAAACGCTCCTGCAATGGATTTGATTTTCTTTGTCCGTAAATTCGATACTTTGCGTGTTCTTTTTTCGAAAATAATGACAATATGTCCATGCATGTTTGAGAAAAAACTTTTAAACTGGGTAGGTAGGTAGCCATAAAATGCAATGAGTTCTTTAATTAAAACATCAAAAAGGCAATGTGAATTAATCCCAGCACACCAGTGGGAGGCAGACCGAATGCACTTATTTTGTCCGCCAAAGTATTCGTAGATAGCTAAAGGCAAAATCCAGACTGAAATTCCCTATCATTTGGAGCAGTAAAAGCGACCTTACGCCTATGCAGTTGAGTAAAATTTCGTTTATACCTTTGTGGTGCTTTAGGCGTTTGTCTAGTCGTGTGAGTATGCACATCCTGTGCAGACTTTGTGCAATTACGGTTGGGATTTGGCTGTGGACGATGTTATTATAACTTGCACACGCGTTTACTTCTTTTTGTTGAGAACCACTTTGAAGTTGGAATAAAGTTGAACGTCGTCTGTATATGTAATTGAAATTATTCTCCTTAAGCCAATATTAATCTTTAATTATCCGGTAGTGTTGTTATTTTATATTACCATTTGATCATAGATGGCGCCACAATATCTTTTATATTCTCTACGATGCATCAATAAGGCAGACAATCCACAGTGAATGCAATTTGTGATGCTACACATCGCTAAATATTCATACTGTGAAGTCTGAACCTCATGGTTATGAATGAAAATTTATTGACAGCATTAGTTTTATTGCTCATAAATAAGATGGTAAACCTGTAAAATAAATCGTACGGAGTTTATGTTGAAGTAAGTACCTATTATGAACAGATTTAGAAAGTTGAAAAATTTCTTAGTCATAAAAACATTTTCTGAAAATTTTCAGCAAGGAAGGTGAATCACTTACATCGCGACATAGTCTTTTTTACCTTTTAGGCCACGGTAATGTAATCTATTGTTATATGCACCCCGGTGTTCTGATATTTTAGATTTTAGTAGTTTTTTTATTTTTATTTTAGTGACATAGCTACAAATCTGGTGAGGTTGCATTGCATCTCAGATTGTCATGAACAACTCATTGAATGTTCGTAAGAAACAACCAATGATTACTTAAACTAGTCGGCGCCTAGCAATTTAATATATTAATATACATAGCATGCGCTCTTCTTGAAATGGATTGTAAGCATTACGTCTCTCAACGTTGGCTCATTGCACATTCTGCATATTATATCTCGTGCCCTATGTGCATGCAAAACCGGTCTGGCTGCTACCGAGAACGCGTTTACGAGCAAAGACAGTGATCTATGGCGGTTTTTGAGATAACCAACCTCTTTAAAACACACCCGAATGTGCTCAACTTAATCGCCGTGTAAGTGATTAGCTTTAAAAATAAAGTTAGTGAGAATTCCCGCTGTTGAAGTGACGTGAATCAAGTGTACCCAAAAAAAATGTATTTTACAACTGTGAAACGTCCGCAACCATTAAAAGAATGTTATTTTTTGTAGTAAAACTTTTAGTGCTATTTACTGTATTAATATTTTAAACTTTCACGGCCATTATCATTATTACTATTAGGTACAATAACCGGGATTTATATTATACTATGATTAGAGTAACTCCGTGAACATGGCGGGCGCATGCAATTGTGCCGAAATATCGGGGACTCGACAGCAAATTACAAACATGTTAAAAATCCCGTTTATCGTAATAGTTATATTTTCTGTTACTAACTTTGTATTTGTATAAAATCAAAGCGAATACCTATGTACAATAATATAAATCAACCTTTTCTATATGTCGATCACCTTGACCTTTAATGCGCCACTATAGATAAATAGGTATTACAAAATGAATAATGTTTCGAATGAAACATAAACATTTCTTTGTCGGTACTAAATAATGTTAAAGTGAACGGTATTCAATCTAGTGTCACGAATAGAACTGCGGGATACCTACTCGCATAGATTTAAGTACCTATTGATAGAAAGAACGAACACGCTCCGTTGTTAGTTATGCAATTATAGACTTTAACAATGCTATAAAAGCCGAAATTAATGAATATTCATTATACTTATTTATTAGTGTGCCAATTACATTTTATTTGCTTATAATTTTGTCACAAACGGGAATCGATTGGCCCAAACGTAGGTAGGCGATTCGTTTCTTTGAACGATATGGCGGATTTTAGACAGACAAATTAAGAAATGTCGGCGTATCGTGATGTCCTCAGGCAGATCGCGATCGGCCCAATATAACGATCGGCCGACGATTATATACAATTTGCCAGTAACAGAAAATCCTAGCTAAGAGCGAGTTTTTTGCGGTTGAAATTTTTAACTGATGGCTTCGTACCTATTCTGAAAAATTTGATAAATATGAAAATCTAACGCTAATTTTCCTTAAAAAGTTGTGTGAAAATAAACCGGTTTAATAAACAATACGGCCATACATTTCCATTACTATCATTATTGGTATAATAAATGTGCACTGATCTGCAGAGCTCTGTTCTTGCGTCTGTTGATACATTCGAATACGTATGGACGAGAACAATTTAGAACTTTGTTACATTAACTACCGATCTTGGTCAATACAGACATACTTACATATGAACGTTGGAGTTGGTGCGACAAGGTACCAAAGTCTTCAGCTACTTCTGACGCAGACAGTACATATAATTGAGTCATAATAGCGAGTTTTATATGACGTTTATAGATATTACCTTAGCCTACACGAATACAAGCGTTGGACTCTTTCTGCCGTATCAGTGAGAACATTATGTTTCTTTATGTGACTTAAAACAACGTGAATACTTGTAATGTAAAAGTAATGGAGGAAGTCTCTTTCGAGCTTGGTGATTATTATATTTGTTTTTATTAATATTATAACTTTGCTTGATGACTGTCAAGGCTTTAATCACTTAGTGGTATCGTTAATACAATTTTGATGTAATTTCGTGATAGAGTTTGAATGTTTGAGAAGTACCTACGCAGGTCGTATGTTAATTGGTAATAAGTTTAAATATACTACTATAAAAACTCATAATCTTTAAGAAACAAGTAGCGTTTTCAGCAGAATTTTCATTGTTAACCGACTTCAAAAATTTACCTAGATGACATAATCTTAGATGACAAGTTCAAAGTTCCGATTTTTATTAGTGTAAAAATAATAATTGCATATAATCACACCAATTATCTAGCCCACATTAAGTTTCATGAAGAACTTGTGTTATGCATACTAGATAACGGATAAACATATTTAGATAATTTTTTTTGTTAATACATACATAATATACATATAAAACACCCAGACCAGGACAAATAGACATGTTCATGCACACAAATATTTGTCTTGTCCGGGGATCGAAGTCGGTCATCAAAGTTTCCAAGTGTAGGTACCTAAGTGAGTGCGGAACTTATACTAACTTTAAAAATTACGTGATAAACAATTTTTATTTTAAAAAATAATAAAAAAGAATATATTTTTGAGTCGGTGCCCGTCAAGGCAAGAAAGAGAAAAATTAATATAGGTATTGTGCACAATTCAAAAATGAAGTTTTGTGTCACGTCCCAAAATCCAATCATAAGTTGTGAAATCTCACTTAGCCTAACTAAAATATTCTTATAACAAATGATTTAATCTTAATATTATTGTTTTTATGATTGTAGGAACTAAAATACATAATTTAATACAACCAAAACGGATTATTAAAATGAATTCAAAGTTATTTAAAATAAGATTAATAATATTATTCTTAAAAGTCAATAGTGCGATTCGAAACGCATTATGTAGTATTTTTCTATCTACAATAAAATAATAGCTTACCACGGTAGGCCGGTAACATGCGATTTTCGGCGCAGAAATTGAATGACAAAACCTCCTTTAAGGTATTTTTTTTTACTTTTTTTTAAACCGTGGTAAATCTGTTACCACGGTTTTAACCCTAAATTAATATAAGCATTTTCTACTTTATTGTGTTACATTTTGAATTCATCCAAATTGATCACATGTAGGTATGACTCACATTAAAAAAGAATCAAGTAAAGATTCACCATATATCATGTCAACAATTTTCTTCTTATGTACTTAAATTACTTTAAGCGATGTCAATTTCCGTTGTAAGCTTAACTTATTGCTTATTACTCAGTGTTATAAAGTACTACTTGAAAGATTTAACAGAAACAATAGCAAGTTGTAACCCAATACTTTTGTTTGTTCAGTCGGCTCGGCTTCAGAAGGTGTCAGATATAGAATTACTTCAAGTAACAGAAGTGGTTTTGTTATTAAGTGAAATAGGCGATCTGTACGGTCAGCGTACAAAGCGCTTTTGTCTTTACTAATATTATACAGAGGAAAGATTTGATTGTTTGTTTGCAACGAATAAACTCAAAACTACTGAACGGATTTGGATGAAATTTGGTACGCAGATAGTAGATAGCCTGGTTATGAATATAGGATACTTTTTATCCCGATATTTTTACGGGAACGGGAACCACGCGGGTGAAAATGCGAGCGGCTGCCAGTAATTAATAGCTTGAGTTAATTAGTATACCTACTTAAAATTATCAACTTCACAATAAGTGACAGCTTTTTGATGCTAATAAGTACCTACTTTTAAGAAGAAAAAAATACAATGACTATTTTTTTAACACTTGTCATTTTAATGACTCGGTATTTGTATAATGTTGATATGAGCTTACATTTAATCATCATTGTAATAAACAATGTAATTCGCCTAGTCTAGTCATGTTACAATATTGAACAGAACCCTCAACTTGCAAATTGTACTCGCGTTTTCTTTTTCATTTGTTTTTTATAATATTACAATTTGTAATTAAACCAAGAGCGCGAAAAAGTTTGTGTAGTACATTTGTAACATGTAAACTGTAAAATTAGGTACTTACGCTCAAAACACAAAGCAAATTGTTCACTCTAATTTGCGTTTTGTTTCGTAAATTGCTAATTACAGATGTACGTTCACAGCATGTTTTACCGTGTTCTATAGTTCAAAAGAATCTGCCGTCTTATTGTTGGTCAAGTCAAAGTCAAAGATTTTTATTCAAATAGACTTATAGATAAGTACTTTCGAATAGTCCAACCTTTTTTTTCCCTACCTCTTCCTTCCTCTAATGGTCCTTCGGCTAATGAATTTGATTTAGTCGAGTTGCCGTACTGAAGTTTCACACATTACAAGCCAGTGTCTCTTGGTGACAGAGATTTTTTATACTTGCATATTTAATACCATATTCAGGTTTTTTTTATTATTTTCCACCTTTGTTCAGTGCTCGCTTTTATTAGCTAGACACCATTAGACCACTACTAGACAGACAAAAGTCATCATTACGAACGAATTTTATAGGGAAGTAATCCTGAAATCGCGAAAAAAAATATCAGCGGTTTATACATTTAAATAAAATTTTCTATAAAACAGCTGCTTTTTTTTCGCGATTTCCGGATTATTTCTATACAAAAAGTTGTTCGTAATGATGAGTTCTACAAAATTGGTTTTGAGGTTTTGGGTAAACATGAAATGACGTTGTATAATTAATACATAATATTTATAAATTAAAATCTAAAAGTATAAATTTATTACTTTTAATTATAATAACTATTCAATAGAAATATTTTAATGAACAAACAGCATTTAGTTAAGAATTGTAAGACTGCTTCTACGGTTTCTGTTGTTGGTTATGTTTAAGAAGGAAGCCTAGTCTGTCGGTCTGGTGCGAATGTGCGATGCTGCAGCGGGAGGACGTTTGTATGCTACTTGCGAATCCCGCAAATCCCACGGATCCCACATTCGTAATCCTACTCCTTGAGGGACTTGAAAATGATGCGAGATCTCGGTATTTCGAGATCATCGTTAAGTAATAATTATTCTTAAAAAAACTTAACATTTTGTGACGGCTATCATTTTTTTTCGTATTTCCTTTCTCCATATTTGTACTCGAGTACAAAGTACATTCACCTTCAAGCTTTGAATCAGGTTGTCTGCGGTTGTTGTATATGTCTGCATGTTCCTTCAACATATTTGTATGTATATGTGTATAGTGCACAACTAAAAATAAATTCAGTGAAACATGAAATATTGAACCAAAAACGCAAAACTCGTCCAACAGTCACATGGTTTTGACTTAGTGTCACCGAATATAGTCACGTAATAAACAAATGAAAGAAGAAGAATTGCTTGCGATTTAGACTGGTATTTTTATCTCAAAAACCGGGCTTGAATTTAGTAAATTAGAAAATAAAATAAAAACACAGAAGTACTTTTAAAACCGAACGTAGGTCCTGTCCTGATATTCATTCGATGTATAAGAAATTATAAACCGTATCTTTTTTTTTCGAAAAAATAAATACCTCGATATTTTAGACGTTCTAAGGTTAAATGATTTCAAATATGAAACTGCGACCTTTGTCGTTGTTCCAGAAGGTTTTGATTGCGACGAATACATGAATGAGTGAAGGCAATCAAAAAGGCTTCTTTTCGTTATTCAAATAGAATCATGTTTTCACTATTTTTGTCTTTAAAGTAAAATCTTGTTTCACGTTCATTATTTAGACAACAAAAAAATCTAGAAGGCACAGTTTCAAACGCTGAACGACTGTAGTATGCAGTGGAATCGGGATGAATAAATCGTGACGTCAGCGAGGCGCGCCATCCTGGATCAAAGATCGTTTCGCTCCAACTCTCCACTGTGCACCACTGCAGTTAGGGTTGCTAGCTCTTAAAATAATAAGAGTTGGTATATTTTGATACATAATAGTAGGAATTATTGATTTAATAAGTAATAATTATTATAACAGAATTAGATAAAATAACATACGAATTTTTAAAATTTTAGCAGCAAGTATTAATAAGTACTTGATTAACTATAATAAGTACTACATAATTTGTCATTTTTCAATAATTGAAAGACAAAACTTCTGACTATAATTACTTAGTTACTTAGTTAGGTAAGGGAAATTCCAACTTGTATATTATTTATTGCTAATCACCTTATCAGTCTTCCCAATCAACCTTTTGCGTAACAAACGCAAACATTTATCTTTATCGTGTAACAACCCTGAGCCCAAGGCAATGTCCTTTAACGCAGCACAGAGCAGCATTGATGATTTAACTGGCGTTCGCAACGAGCAAAAATAGGCCTTTCCGACTGCCTCGCTGAAATATTGACTTTGTGCTAATGCACGACCGTGTTT
Organism: Chrysoteuchia culmella; assembly: GCA_910589605.1. Taxonomy (NCBI): domain Eukaryota; kingdom Metazoa; phylum Arthropoda; class Insecta; order Lepidoptera; family Crambidae; genus Chrysoteuchia; species Chrysoteuchia culmella. The sequence goes on from OU342654.1 coordinate 14,057,681, forward strand.
TATGGCCTTTAGTTATTCTAGAGAAAAACAATTGGCGTACAAAAAGGTTGGAAGTGGAGAAAATTGTGAGAAAACTTGCGCTTAAACGAGTTTTTTGTGCTATAAAAAGGTTGTAATATTTTAGGTTTGAGATACTGATATGACTAAAGCTAATTTATTAAAGGCATGAGTTATCTAGCCTGTAAAAGAGCTATGATATAATGTTTTTACGTTCACATTTCTTGTCAGAGTAAAATATATTGTATTTTTATATTTGGTTGGTAAAAGCGAAGCTTTGATTTTATTTTGCCGTTCACTTCATTAGTACTTACCTAATTCAAAACACTACCTTATTAATTGTTTTCATAATAATATGTACCTGCTTAAGTAAATAAGCTTAAAAAGTAAGCTTGAAAAAATAGACCCACCATATTTTGTAATCAGCTAAACAAACAACCAAAAAAAAACATTCCATTTTAGCGATCAAGTAAAAAGAGCTCGCTCTTTAGTATGGTAACGATAATTTAATAGGTTTTTTCAACGTTATCAATTAATCATCTTCAAAACGTTAAATTTACGAGTATCACAAACACTGGAACGTTAATATAATTGCTAGTAAAACGGTGGGATCCGTGCTCTAGAATAATAAAGAGACCGTACCCCATATTAAATTAATACGAAACAATTTTAATATGAGATTTTTGTCTTTACTCCCTGTGCGTGCGTCCGCATAATTCTAGCGTGGACACGCTTTTAACATACCAAAGCAGCTACGAAATCCGAAAAACGCGTATGACGTTTAAATGACTCACTCAATGAATGAACTTGAAATTTCTTACAATTACAATGATTCTTTTGTTTTAACAATGCGCTCTTACTAACTATAGTTTCAAAATAAGAATCTTTCAAGCTCAAAGACAGATTCAGTACAACCTTTACTTTTGAACACACAGTGGTTGATTTTCATTTAATCTGGGTCCTTTCGAATGATACTTGAAAATGGCTAAATATTTTTTCAATTAACAATATTTTTTATTAGGTATGGTCTATACGGATTTAAACTTAGTTACCTATACACTAGACATACATATATGTATGGCTGTATATTAGAAACTCGCAACTCTCTTACGGCAAAGCTGAACAATCTCTGAACTTTCCTCAACCTACTTGACCACAAACCTCTAGACAACCATAAATAACCGTCTTACCAAACAAAAACTTATAATTCACCGGACCTTTAATGGCGATGCAGCGACCGAGTATTAATCAAACTACATGAAACTGGTTTTCACAAAAGGCCGGTTTATACTAAGTTAAATAAAATATAAGGAGCGGCATTCCGTGAGATTTATTTCGAAGAAAAAGGGAGGCGAGCAAGATCCTGCCCGAGCGTTTATAGTGGTCCTCGTGTCGTCTCACAATGTATAAACTAAATTAAAACTGCGTCTGCGCATCCTAATCCTAACTAATATTATAAATGCGAAAGTGTGTTTGTTTGTCCTTTCTTGACGCCCTAACTAGGCAACCAATCATCTTGATTTTTATCATAGAGTTAGTTGAAAGGACGGAGAGTAACATAGGCTACTTTTTATCCCGATATTCCCACGGGAACGGGAACCACGCGGGTGAAACCGCGGGTGGAAGCTACTTCGGAGATATATTGTGTTTGCGCGGGCGACGCTCGTCGGCTTCTTTTCCTAACGTATAAATAGGCCTTATCTTATTCAATTTAAATTTGGAACAAAACAAAGCACCGTTGTTGTTGAATTACGATGACAGACGAAACGGATTGTAATCGTGGTGGATATTAAGTTACAGTTCCCTGATGCCGTTGCATACCAATGGTATGGAATAAACCTCGAACGCTAGGAAACTAATTAATTTTATTTATACATAAAAAAAATGCATAATTAATTATTCCAAAATAGGATCGCAGGTACAAAAGTTAATTAAAATGGGGCCTTGATGCAAATTAACTCTGTGCATATCCTGTGCCATTTTCAATCAGATCTTTATCAGTCCATGGGAAAACGGCCGGCCGTTTCTATTAAAAATAAAACTACAGGTACACAATATAACAAACCTCCTCGCAGACTACAATGCAGATAATAATGGGAGCCAGCTGACGGGAGGTGCCTCGACGCCCGTCGCCATGGCAACGCGAAGGGTGGCCAACCTGCCTCGGTAACATATCACCGGCGACCCAGGCAAAAAAGCTCGATCTCACCCTCATCACAGTGATTTTGGACTCTACCCCATAAACCAGAAGGATCCCTTTCACGCGTCATCAAACAACACTTACGACCTTTATACTTAATAACATTATTTAGACGCGTGTATTGTGTTTTGGGTTCCATCTTTGCTTTTTAAAATTAGAAGAGCTTTCGTTGTCTCTTTCGCACCTGTAGTGTAGCACGTCTGAGCCCTTCTAACCACACTTGTGTAATTATTCTATTCTCTATTTATGGCATTTTAAACAGATTTTAAGTTTTTGTTGAAATAAGCTTGGACCGTAAATGTTATTAAGGCAGTAAAAACGCAGTTTTGGTAATTTATAGCTCATGTTAATGTGATATTCTACTTTTGGGCGTGTTAATGATTTATTTTGTTCCATGTTTCAACGACAAAAACTGTCATAGTGTTTTTGAATCGTATGAGAAACATTAAAGTTATGAATTAAAACTTCAGATTGATAAATTATGATGATAAACAACTTTCGCCGCGACGCTAATCAGGCACTTTATTCTATAAATGCCCTAGTTTTAGAATTGGGAAATTCGACACTAGGTGTCGTAAGACCAAATGGCAGAAATCGCGTGTAGCTTTAAAGCTACACGTGATTTCGGTATTTTTTCTTATTTGTTCCAAGACTCCATAGAAACATTCACGGTCTATTTCACCTTCTTCAATATTTATTCAATATCTCTAAACCTATAAAAATAGGTAACATCAATTTTGGTAACGTGATTCAAACGTAAACAGGGGGCTAATTGTCTAATTTTAAAATCTATCGCAATCCCTTTCAATTCGTCATTTGAAAGACATTTACATACTTCAGACCGTCACTATTTGACATTTGTTAAGGATTGTGATCGGGACGCGTTTTGGAAGGTATTCAACGAACGAAATTGAACTGTCTAAGCAAAGTGACACAGGAAAATATCTTTAAAATGTATGGAGAAGTGGCATTTAAAACATCATTCGTCCCGAAAGGGATTGCAATTATAAGTTACACAATTCCATAAATCACTATCACAATCACAACACCTTTGAAAGGGATTGTGATAGATTTTGAAATTACACAATTAGGGGGCAGGTTACAGGACGGACAAACAAAGAAAAACTGTTACCAACTTTGGCGTTTTCAACACCGTTTTCGTACTTACCTGCCTAACATTTAATCGGAATAATTTTCCTAGTCCCCTAGACTAGAGTGTCTCTTGTTTCTCTACATTTCTATAGTTTACATCGTTATTTGTTTTTTTTTTTTAATAACATACAACCTTTGCGTTAATTTATAAATGATAAAACATACTGGCAATCATGAATCAAGTGACATAGATAAAAGCATATTTTTATTTTTAATTTGCCCCGTCTTTCGACTCGGACGGCGCAGGTAAGTTAGGGCCGGCCTACACGGGCAAACATTCCACAGCACTGGCCGCTATCAATTTTATACGCGATGGGAACGCCATTTATCTTACCTTATTTATTGGCTGACTCCAAAACCAGTCGGGGACCGACCGCCTCTATGTAGGTATGGCCGCCTCGCACAGGGATTACGTGAGAAGTTATATGATAAAGCCCAACAATTAACGTAAGATGAACCGTCACAATAAACATTGGACGATCATAAATTTTATCACAACTTTCACAAGTTCTTAGAAAACAAGAAAAAGGAGAACACCTTACAAAGCATTAGAAAGTTACGCAACCCTTCTTTACGCATCCCTGAGTTTTTTTAGCAATTCCTTTACAGAATGTATGCTATTGTTAGTTCGCGGACCGTTTGCTCCTAACCCTTTTCGGTACTTTTTTGCTCCGGAGAGATTGTTTCCACTTATTTTTACTGTAGATACAATCGTTACTCCGACGTTTCTACTCGTACTAGCGGGTCCTTTGAAATGTTTTACATTAGTAAAACCATTCCGTTTTTCACTTAATGCTTGTAAAATTGGTAATTAATCTACATTGAGGTTAGCCTCAGTAGCGGATAACTCTAAAATTAACTTTATAGCTGCAATAAAATATTAATGAGCTATTAAAATCTAAGATGGTATAAGTGTGGAATTTAACGTTCGGTTCGCTCAGTGTACGCGCCGCGAATCCAAGCGCGCCGCACGATAGTGATATACGATGCAATAAATCGATTTTAAATCCCTACAACGTTAATAACTGTTATTTGTTTAGTTATTGTTTTGTACGTTTTGCGCAGATGTCCCCTGACGCAACTGACGAGATTGACTTTACGACCGGCAATCTGAAACTATAAAGCCGAATAGGGGCTAAACTTATTAATATTTTTCTTTTCTTTTCAGGGCCCAACGGATGTCCCCGGAGGCGAGGTCGACAGACCTACACGAGGTTCCAGACTCTAGAGCTAGAAAAGGAATTCCACTTCAACCACTACTTGACCCGCCGGCGCAGGATAGAGATAGCACACGCCCTCTGCCTCACAGAGAGGCAGATCAAGATATGGTTCCAGAATCGACGTATGAAACTAAAGAAAGAACTGCGCGCAGTGAAAGAGATAAACGAGCAGGCGCGCAGAGAGCGGGAGGAGCAGGACAGGATGAAGCAGCAGCAGCAGGAGAAGCAGGCGAAGCTGGAAGGGCAGCACCACGGGCACCACGTCACCCACCACCACGACCCCATGAAGATGCCCATCGACAAGGGCTCCAGCGATCTCCTCAAAGTGAATAAAGTCCCGACGTAAGGTGCCACCGCCACCGCATAGGAAAACCCTGACTGATTCTGTATCATATAGTGTGAACACAATGGAAGTGTTTCGTCCATGAGGACCCGCGCAGTAGTCGTTTCGTATCCACTAGTTTTATGTTTTGCGGCTGATTGTAGCTGCCTCGTTGTTGAGGCGCGAGTGACTTTATTTGTAATTATATGTTCCTTAGTGCGGAGATGGCTCGTGTCGTCGGGTGGACAGGCTGGTGATGTGCTTAAAGCATTTATTTTGTTGCCATAACCACACCTATTTGCAATAATATTTTACTAAAATTTACAAAAGCGTCAGATCGCTCTAAGATTTACATAAATGCCCGAGTGAATTTCGGTATTGTTAGATAAGATTTAAAATCTGTGAATCTCATAGTATTTATTGCTACCACTTACTCTAATCCATTATGTTATATTTTTTTAATTAATAGATATTATATTATGTACATTTTGATGTATATTTTATTATTTGTCTGCTATTAGCGGACTGGTTATGTTTTTACGGTCACATTTTTTATGAGTGTAAAATTTGTTGTATTTTGATGTTTGGTTTCAAAAGAGTTGCTTTTATTTTTGGCCATTTTGTCATTCATTTCAGTAGTTAACATTATTGTTATATCATTTGATTCTTTCATTTCGATAGTAATAATTATCAGCAGATAAAAATATTGCCCATGTAGTTAATTCCGTAAGAACATGTAAGTAACATACAAAATACGTATGGAAGTACAATTGAAAATATAAGGTTTTCGTCATTACGTTTTATATTTTATGTCTTTGGACAGTTAAATATTGAAATAAGGTATTTTTTGATAATTCTAATTAAAAATACCAAGTCCAGTAAACGAAATAGTTCACGAACCGAATAAAGAAGGAATTGGTTGGAATGCGACGTTTTGTTGTCCAAAAACCGAAGTCATCTAATGTTCAAAATTATATACGTAACGATGATACATATAATAAATTACAATAATGTGACTAAATATAAATTTTACACGTAATATTAAAGTTGAATAGTGTAAGTGTATTATACAAAGATAAATAGGTTCGACTTTGTATGACGTATTGCTAAGAACATTGTTAGGTAGTACCTCCCGTAGTTTAGGCAGTGGTCACACGCGAATATAAATATTCCAATCACTCTTTTAAGTTTAACCATTCATTTGCTAACAATCGCGCCATCGTTCCATAAAATGCAGCGTTTTATCTACTGAATGATTTAGGGCAATTAAAACTTTAATATAACATTTAAATTTTAAGAACAAACTGATTAATTTTCACATCCTAAAACTTACTTTCACGAAATATCTTTAATTCCGTATTGTGCCAAACTATCACGTAGGACTCTACTAGTCAATGGAAATAAAGGAAAAAAATAGTTATTGCGGGTTTTCTTCACTTCAAAATATGTTTGGACCAAATCTGTTCATAACTATTGAAACCTTATTCTCCGTTTATTAGTAGGAAAGTTATGCTTCACCATGAACAAATTCCATGTAATAAGTTATTTGTACCCGATACGTAAAAACCGAACAAAAATTAGGATTTTAAAATTAGTGTTTATAGTCACCATTATACGTAAATTAATGTCAGGGTAGAATAAAGAAATAAATTAATAGATATCGGTATTTAAATTGGAGTCTTCGCTTAATTTTGATATTATCACCTCTCAATATCTGTCCACTGTATTATTGGTAACATAGAGAGTCAATGTCGTGATATCATTAGTGAAGATTTAAGTCATTGGTAGTTTTAAGAAATTTGATCAGTCATTCAGTCCTAATAGTTTTTCATATAACTCAAATAAACTTAAGGCATCTACAGTAAGAAGTTAAATTAAACCAAACAACACAAGCTTTTCATACAAAACATTTGTTTTTGTGTTAAATTTCAAGTTTATAGTATTTTCTAACAAATGTCTTGTTTATCTACAAATCATTTCGTATCGTAACGTTTAAAAAATAAGGTTGTCTTTAGATTAGAATTTATCCCATATTACTTTAAAATATAAAATCGAGAATGAAAATCGAACAAATGTACTTAAATAACTTTGATATAAGTAGGCTTTATAAATTATAATGCATAGTTAATAAAATATCGTAGACACTTGTAATAAATAAGCGTAATGAATCCGATGATTAGTATTTGGAGTAAAAAAAACGCTTAAAGTTGTTTAGTATCGTTCGTAAAATCCTTGGGACTGGACTTTTGAGTTGACGCTTTTTGGGACTCGCACGTAGAAAACGCTATGTTGAAATTTACCTTTTGACGACACAATTTGTGTATACGAATAAATTGTTGGTTGAATTAGTACAAATAACTCTTTTTTTTAATAATTCTTGTGTAACGAAACGCCCTTTTCAAACACCGGTTAACTGACAGACTATGTTGTTTGTTACATTTCACCAGACAGTGTCTAAATGTGAAACTTTTTTTAGGCAACGACTATAAAGTTTAGACATCAAAGAGATAGTCAAACCACTGTGCAACACCACTCGTTACACGACAATTATAATCAAGGAGTTTAGTAGTTACTTCGTTCCGTTGAAACATTTTATTTTATCGATTATTAGTTTCGTTGACTTTGGGACTGTGCAAGTTATTATTCGTTGGCGGTTTGGTTTTAATCGATAAGTTTTTAACAATAGACGTTCTTGTAATATATTAAAAACATACAATGTGTATTTTACTGCGTCCAATGATTTACGACATGTTTCCATATTGTTTCTGGGTCGTAAAAACTGTACTTCATGTGAAACAATGAGCAATTCGCTAAATAGATACGTACGTCCTTCATCCTTAATGCTATCTTGCCATATTACTAGTGTTTGGTATTCTTAGGTATTGTAATATACCTAGCCGATCATAATGCAGTATTTATTTATAATTAACTTTCTAATAAGCTTCGGACTTCAAATCATTGTTCAATTATTTTTTTAAGTTCTTTTTGAAAATTGTTATCACTATGATACAGTTTTGTTAGTGTTAACGGTAACAAGACTTCCGTTCTGTTTAGTTTATAGCGAATTCAACATTTTTTTATCTTAATATAAATGTAGCTATGTATGTATATGTATCTATATCTATATTTTTGAACATAGTAATTAAAATCGTCTTAAAGTTAAGTAACTGTAAATAGTCGTGAAAGTTTTATGTGGCGCATTATTTTCTGTTTATATTTTTTGTTATATGTATTTATGTAATGAGATTTGTGTCGTATGCCCACTGGTCACAGTAACTAGAATTTTGTCAAATATTTCAAAACGTAAACGCATCAACAAAAATATAAGACTTTTTTTAATGAAACTTGGTAATGTTTAAAAAAATCTTTACTTTGAATTTTTGAGTCAAATATTTGTTCCGATAATAAGGTGTAAGTAATTAATGGTATTTCATTATGTCTTATTATCGTAACAAAAAAGATGTAGAAAAAAAACAAATCGAAAAAGTACATGGTTGGTCCCTTTATGTGTATAATCTGTCAATTATCGTCTAGTAAATGACATGAGGTAAATCATTTGCTCTACGAAAACCACCCTTGTTACATACGCTATTAGGAAAAACTGTCAATATTAAAATCTTGACGTGCTGTCGATTGTATATACAGTCACGAGAACACTATACAACCTTGTCACATAACAATGTGTAATTTTAGTTGACACAGAGTGCTTTCTTTCCGTGTGTTTCTATGTGATAAGGTTATATTAGTGTTTTCATATTATGAATCGTGACTGTACACACGACAGCAGGTAAGCAGCTTATATCTTTCGAAATAGCGATGGTTTTCTTAGTGCAAGAGTAAAACCTTACGTGCTGTTAACTGTACCTGTAGCATTTTAAAATGTGGCGCATTTTTTTCACAAAGTGTCTAGTTTCTGTGGTTAAGTGAAAAATAGTACGATTCATCGTGACATTCGTGACTGTGTCGTGGTATATAAGCAAATAGTTGGGTGATTGTATATGGAGCCCGCATTGAATATTGTAATATTAATTTCAAAAATTCAAAAGAATAAAGAGTTAATAAAATTAAATGGATTTAGTTTTCTTTCCGCCGGTAACCTTTTGGTAAGTGGTTGATGAATGTTGTATAGTATGGTGATCGTTTGTTTTGGACAAACGTGCTTACCAACCAATCACAATCCATTTTAGCCTTTAAAAACTATTATAATTTTTTGTAAATATATGTAATCTAGTGATGATCATGAAATTACCTATACCAATAAAAACATAGATTTTGTTCTGAATTATTTTAATAGACCCACAATAACTTGATATTTTTTCTTTTACTACCTTAGAAAATGGTATTTTTTATATTTTCTCTTGTTTTTTGCGAAACAAAGATTAGATGAATATCATTTACATTATACAGTTTTTCTCCTCGCAATTGTCATAGCTGGTTTCAACACAATTAATGCTAGATTCTAATTGACACACCAATGATTACGTTTATAGTCCTTAGTTCAGTGATTTTTCACACTGAAACACTATTGAACTACAATTATGTTAGCAAAATTATTAGAAACCATTATGTTATAACGTTTTGTTTGCGTTTTGATTTTATTAAAGTTGAGAATTCACTTGTGGCCGAGTTAATTTTTTCCAATATTTTTCTATTTAAAATTTACCATAAGTAAAATAAAATATCTTTATTTCACTCTTCACAAAGGTTACAGAGGTAGTTACAAAATCAATTTATGTTTATAAGTACCACTAGATACTCCTTTGGTTGAGTGAATTAGAAACAGGAACATTTATTTTTGACATCACATCTCACCACAAAAGGATAGTAAAAATAAAACAGACAAAAGAACCATAAATAGTTGTGATGTCAAATTGTGTAAAATTAATGATATTTTGAAAATTTGGTCATCCCACAGGCCACTTTATAGATACTTTATAAAATGTATCATTCATTGTAAGTATAAGTTTTACAAGAAAAAATATTTAAATCTGGAAATGGTAGAAACAGAGCTAAAAGTCAGCCCAACTTTTATATTAGTTTTTTTCCTAATCTATAATTGCTGATTAAGTATCTAGCAAATAAACTTACAAATCCGATTTCATAATATTAATATGCAAAGTAATAAAAACATTTTGCTGAATAAATTCTAACACAGGATATGACTCGAAGACAACGCATTCCAACATTTCCAATAAGATCTAGGACACGGGTATTGAGAATTGTCTCATTCAATAATTAATATATAAGTCGTCTATTAAAATATAGACTTTTTATAAAACTGTAGCTGAGATTCATAACTAAACTGACGCCATCCAATAGTGTGCTTAACTTCTAATAAATCATAGAATCTAGTGAATCTGAGCTACCGTGGTTAGAGCTTGGACCGGATTTCCAAAGGTTCGAGTCCCATCTGAGAAATCACTTGTAGCCGAGTTAATTTTTTCCAATATTTTTCTATTTAAAATTTATCATAAGTATAAAAACAGCTTTGAAAAATGTAAATATTAAAAAAAAAACTGTCTTGTCTTGAACACTGAAGTGGGGTCTGAAATGGGGTAACTAGAGCCAGAATAATATAATCAAATGTGTTGACACGGATTGTGCAAATGTCCTTAATATAGTTACTTAGGGTATATTAACTCGAGTCTGCAACTTACTTTCGAAAGGCGCAAGCTTGATGACCGATTGCTACGACGTTGGGCGGGCGGAATATTGAGTGAAATTAATTGTCATAGACTGCATTGTCGTTTAGCTATATGTTATGTGCGAATAGGCTTTAAGAGCGTTTTCTCACTCATGTGATCCGATATCGGACTTGTAGGTACTATTTAGTATTCTACATCCGATATCGGTGCCGATGTTATCGGTCGATAAAAGCTGTCATCTAAGTGTCTCGACTCGCATTTTGGTACCTGTTTGTTTTTAAATGGCGTTGTAAACAACGCCATTTAAAATAAAAATTGTGCATATTTATGTTCTACGTGGTGGTGGTAGTAAGTGGAGACCTATCCTTTCACTTACAGTGTTAAAATAGGAAAAAAAAAATATGGCAAATATTATCGTCCGATATCCCGATGTTGCCGCCGACATAATCAGTGTCGGCTCCAATTTCCGATATCGGATCATTTTACATTTTACTTGCCCCGATATCGGTGTCGGCGATATTGGATAGGGTGATGTGAAAACGCTGTTAGGGATATGCCAAAAAGGTGGTAGCAGTGCTAGTGATAGTGTGAATGAAATCAAGTTAATAACATAGAGGTCATTAAGTGACACTACTGAGCTTTTGGTATTATCGGGAATATTTTTTATTTTATGTAGGCACTCTTTCAAAATACTTCTTAAGATGAATATTAAAATACGATACAAAGTGACTTATTCATCAATCATCACTCAACAAATCATTACCAATTTAGTTTCCCTAACCCTCAAATCGTCGAGCGTGTCAAATTGATAAATCAATGGTTGGTTCAGATAAGAAACAACTTAAAAATAAACATGCGCTTTTTAAAAGCTTTCAGAACCTCTCGACTTTTTCTGTCAAACGTATTTAGTATATATTAATTTCCACCGTGTCTAACGGGCCTACTGTCGGCAACTAATTCCTACATAAGACACTGTCTCGTATTTCACCATAAAAAAAAGAAAAACATTGCCCCTAATAGGCGAATGCCCTTAAATACCAATAACGTTTGTCGGATCCCCGCCAAAAACAAACCATGAGTTATATCCATAATGCAATTTATTCTCCCATTCCGCCATTTTTCCATTCTCTACAGACACTGCTGCTGTCAAATAAATATCAGTCCTACGGAATTCACAATAGGTGGGACCGCTCCGCCTTAAATCTAAAATCGTATGACAGCCGACCCCTCTTTTCAAACAAACAGTACTGCGATCCGGGATTGACTCCAAGCTATTTTGGACCCAATCGATAAACAATTTTTTGCGACGACCATTCGTCTGATACTTTTGCCTTTATAGTTTTTGTTGGTAGTTTTTTGGAGTACCCCTATCTTGACATTGGGCTTATGGCGCCTGATATCTACAGGGCGATCGTGGCAAATTTTAATGGCCGTTAAAAGTGGCTAAACTTGGTCGTTACAACCAAAACAAATTCGGTTGCTGTTAGATTGGCTGTTATGGGAATTTCTATGGCTTCAACCTCAGCTGGGATCGCATTAATGAATGCAACTGGCACTTATCAATTAGATTGGAAACTGTGACGCTGTTAAACTTTGGCTTGGAAACATTTTCATTTTCTCTATTGTTACACGTTTTAACAATTATGGTTATTCTATGGTGTCACACAGTTAAATAAAAACTTAGTCGAACATAACGAACTTGCAACTCCTTTGGTGTAGTGGATGGATGTTATAGTTGGTTGGTAGTAGGTCGTTATTTTCAGAATCTTTCAGCATTCAATTTCACAAAGAAAAGTGATTGCCTGTTTTTCTTTTAATTTAATACGACGTCGTCTTTAACTTCTTACATATACCCCGTTTCAATTATGATGGTATATAATTATGCCAACATACGAGTAATTGAAACGGGGTATATGTTATCTGAAAAAGTAAATTGATGGTAGGACTTGTTGTGGTTGGTGGTAGGACTTGTTATAAGTCCGATGGCCAACTACCACCATCTTATCTAAACCTGACGCCATAACAACAATGTTTTCAGCAATTTCGTGTTCCGGCAGTTAGAGATAAGATAGCCAGTTCCTCGGTGATGAGGATTCCGGGAGAGGCTCGCTGCAGCCTTATCAGTACTTAACATTAGGTATGATGAAGGCTAAGAGTCGCCCCGTTGTTCATAAAAAAAAAGTGAAATCAGATTATTAAATCAGTATCATAACAAAAGTAAAATAGGACTACCGTCTCTCCTCATGTCTCTTCTTGTGTAGGTATGTGTTTTTACAGGCCTTAGGAAATACTTACACGTGGACTAGCGTGGTGGTAACGGCAAAACATTTTCACAAAGGTCAATGAAAATAAAAAAATAAAAACCCACTTCAAAAATCAAAAAGTAAAAAATAAACCCTTTTTGGAGTCGGTGCCGGCCAAGGAATTCTACATTGAACATTTTTTTTCTTACCTTGGCTAGACTGACTCCAACTTTTAGATTTTTGAAGTCGGTTTTTTTTATAAAAAGTTTTTATTTTACAATTTTTAAAGTTAGGATAAATCCCGCACTGGGTCAAACCGCTTGACCGAAAAAAACGTCAGTTTCTTCAAGATTTCTTCAAAACTACTGAACCGATTTTAAAATTTCATAAAGAGGGACACAAATTAGGAATCAACCCGATGTTATGACATTTAAATCATTTCGATCGGTCCAGGCATTCTCGAGTAATCGCTGAACATACATAAAAAAATATATATACGCGACGAATTGATAACTTCCTACTTTTTTTGAAGTCGGTTTAAAATCGTGGTGATTTCGAAAAGTCAGAATGCAAAAAAGCCATTCATCATCTATTTGATAGAATCAGGCGTTACTTGGCGGAAATCCATATCTTAGTAGAAAACGAAAAATATGTCGCGTAATTCCGCAAGAAAAAATGCAGATGCAGCCCAGTTACACACCTTGCACCTTCACCGACTACTCTACACGTGTTTCGCCCACACACGGAGCATCCTCAGGAGTTGTTAGACCGTGCCAATCTCAGCACCGAGTGAGTAAAATGGCCCCAAACAGCCGTATTTAATGCTTCCCACTCCCCCCCTCCCCGCCCCCAGTGTGACGCATCGCGACTCTGCAATGGTAAGGAAAAAACAGAGGTTGGCAGGAAGTCAGGTGTATATAGGTTAACATGTGACGAGTGTAATTCCGTATACGTGGGACAAACTGGGCGCTGTTTTGAAACACGTTATAAAGAACATATTTCTGCCTATAGGAATGCCCGACCAGAACGATCTCATTTCGCGGAACATTTATTAGATACCGGTCACCAATTATCTGATGGGCATTCCTACGAGGTTTTACATACTTGTAATAAAAGTTTACGACTGAACGTGTTGGAACAATTAGAAATTATCAAACATAATGTTGATGGAGCCATACTTAACGATCAGATAAATGTTTCTTCCTCCCCACTTCTGCGTATTTGTAGACAAACAAACAGTGATAGGGATTCATAAATAATAATAAAAAAAAAAAAAAAAAAAAAAAAAAAAAAAAAAAAAAAAAACTTCCATCGATATCACATATTTATATCTTTTACATTTATTATAACAATTTCCATTAATTATAACTCTGTCTCACTCTTATAGTCGCGATGCGTCACACTGGGGGCGGGGAGGGGGGGAGTGGGAAGCATTAAATACGGCTGTTTGGGGCCATTTTACTCACTCGGTGCTGAGATTGGCACGGTCTAACAACTCCTGAGGATGCTCCGTGTGTGGGCGAAACACGTGTAGAGTAGTCGGTGAAGGTGCAAGGTGTGTAACTGGGCTGCATCTGCATTTTTTCTTGCGGAATTACGCGACATATTTTTCGTTTTCTACCATTCATCATCATCAGCCTTTTTATATTTCCTTCCTTATGGGTGGATAAGGAGAATGAGCTATGAGCCACCATGTGGATTGGTGGGTGGGTTCTAACGACTGCAGTTCAGCCGGGACTAAAGGTTTAATATGCCTTTCGAAGCACGGAGCAGCTCGAGGAAATACATTTTTGGTCACCTATAGTGTCACCGATCATTATGAAAGTCGCAGGCCGCGAGTGCGGACCATTGCGCCGCCGAGCTCTTGTAAAAAAACCATTAAGTATGTTTAATTTGCTTTCCTATATGTACTCGCGATTGTACTCAATCCTGCGCACATATTTATAGGGCCACCTGAGCACTCCAGGCTATTAGCGTGGATGCGTTCCCGTGGCTGGCCAATTTCATGCTCTGTCGCTCCCCTGCATCCGACGCCAATTACGTGACATCTGACGATCGTGGATTTCTATCTATTTGTTATTTTAATACTTCAGATTCTTTGATTGCAATTTTTTTATATTCTTACTTCCTATATTGATTTCTGAATCTGAGAGTAACTCAGCCTGACTCATCTGTCTTATTAATTAATAAAATTTGGTTTCTTTTTGTCACGAAAATTTTGAGTTTTAAACTCTGTTACCACCCCAGGAGTCGAATTCCAGTCGAAAGATGTCGCGGGTAGAAGGTATGTATTATAAGCTTAATAAGCTTAATGTGCTTTATTGTGTTGCACATTAAGCTTAACAGTCGCTCTACGGAAATCGTTTATATTAGGTACCTAAGTTCGCGTTAAGAGCGCGCTCAATGTCATTTAAAACTTGATGTGTTGTTGAACGTTGAACCTTCCATACATTTTCCAGATGATATACTGTATTAAATTCCAACCCGACAATCATATTTAATTGATGAATATTGAAGTTCAAATACTACTAGCATTCCTGGATGTAAATTACGATCACCATTTGTTTTAAAATAACAAGACACGTAATAGGAAAACCAAAAAAAAAACAACTTCGATACGTAATAGGTACCTTTCGAATTGAACATGGCGACTGCGATCCGCTTGCAAACTATTCCGGGTACGATAGAAAACTCAATTCTTTTATTTTATTCCACTTTTGTTTTTATTCTATTGGGGAAATTGTTTCGCTTCAATGTGAAGTTTCGATTGGAAAATTAGAGCGATGCCAGAGGGTGTTTTTGAATAGCTTGGTGGGTTGTAAACAAAAGACTGGCAGGAGAAGAATTTCGTCCTAGTCAATCAAAACATTCTACGACTGTTAAAAAAGTCATAAAACAAGTGAATGCAGGACTTTGCACATTTTTTTAAATTTAATTCAGCAGGCAGCTATTTCGCTTAGTACAGTATATTGTCACTTAAACATTAATTATTATTGTTATGTCTGACAAAAATAATGTCTCTTTGATTTTGAATTTTTCACGTTGATACAACAACGTCCCTGTTTGAGAGACAACACTTATTTCGGAATTAAAAGCGTAACATCCTCTTCTAATCTGTGTTTGTACGTATTTTGTAGTCTGTGGTTTGGTTGAACCTTATTGAAATACCCTCAAACATGAAACTGACAGTATTAAAATGTAATCTCCAATTCAAATTCTAAGAAATAAATAATTATTATAATAAATATCCAGAAGGCTGATTATCTAACAACAAATCACCTAGCAACCTATTCTGTAACTGTCATGTCTGTCATATTTTCATACTGTAAGACAGCCATGACAGCGACGAAACTGCAAACTGAAACGATTTATTTAGTTATACAATCAGCCCTCCGAATTGCAATGCAAAAACCGTAGAGTATTAATCATTAGATTCCTTACCCTCCTAATAAAAGAGGTACAAAATAAGTAAGTTATAAAAAAAACATACAAACTGAACCTTACCTCCCTTATAATTTACTAGCGGCCGCCCGCGGCTTAACCCACGTGGTTCCCGTTCCCGTAGGAATATCGGAATAAAAAGTATCATAGGTTTTATATATCCCCTATCGGCTTGCCAAATTTTATTCAAATCCGTTTAGTTTTTGAGTGAAAGAGTAACAAACAGAAAAAACTGACATACTTGGTGGTCTTCAAGTCACGACTGAATAGGTATCTTCTAGGCAATCGTGTTACATCCTAGATCGCACCTTTGCTTTCCATCAGGCAAGATAGCGGTCAAGCGCATCACCTATCCAACAATAAAAAAAAACTTTCATAATATGAGTAAGACTAGTGTCGTAAAATATGAGCAAAATATTACCAAAATTCGCGTTTTTTTTTTTCAATATTTTGCTCATATTTTCTAAAAAGTCAAAACAAGTACTTATATACAGATTACTTACAAACAAACACTTTAATCTTGATAATTTTTGTTTTTATAAAATAGTCACATCTACCATCTTCAATACCCGGACATGAAAGTTAAGTTGGTACAAGCATAATAACTTAGCTATTAAGTTAAATAGGTTTGCTTGTGATAAGTGCATGTAAAACTATAATGTTTTACACAGCCGTTCCAGTGTTTTATGGATAATACCTAGCATACCGTACACGATTAGGTCAAGTTTACAAGAATTCAAGCTATAAAACTAAAAGAAAGATGAAATTTTATGCAGGCAGGTTCTAGCGTTAATATTATATAGTTTAATCTTCTTCTTATCGAGTGAGGATTAGTGGCCACCTCTGGTGTCAGAGTTTATCAAGCCGCCTATAAGACCTCTGACTTTGCTCACAAATTGTAATCAAATGACAATAGCCGAGAAAGACGGTTTAACATGACCTCCGAAGCGCTCAGTTGTAATGCCACCTTACGGTCACCCATCCGACAACAGACCGGGCCGAACTTTGCTTCACAAAAGTGATCGAACACCGTTCGATGAGCGCTTATACTTATGTAGTTTAGTGTAATAATGAAATTTAACTGAATAACAAAAGTCTCCATAATAAAAAAAATATATCTTTTCACGTGCTATCAGCACGTGAAATTAAGTGTGAACCTTTCATGCAGTGTTAGGTACTTGTTTTTATGCATAATATTATAAACGCGACAGTTTATTCCATTCTTTTTTCCATTATAATTATAAATTAAAACAACGGGACTAAAACGCGATACTACAAGTACATAACAAATGTCGCGTTTTAATCCCGTTGTTTTAATTTATAGGTACTTGTTTTTTTTGAAAGCGCTATTTCCAAATTCAATAGTTGACATGATTTTGAGAGCGATGATGAGAGAGCATAAGGTGAGGTACGCTACGCCTTATTAAATGATTCTTCTTAATATAATAATAGCATGGGGCATTTGCTTTTTAATCTGGAGACTTTTGTTATATAGTCTACCTACACGGACGAAACCAATGGCGTTTTTTTTTTAAATATTGAACGTTTCGAATCTTATTAATAATTTCATTAGATTAGAAAAATGTTTGACTGTAAATTAATTCATAACAATTTTCAGTATGATTTCAAAATTCTGAAATACCGAAAGTGCTACAGTTTTTCGTAGTAGGTACCTCTTAATAATATAATGTCTTTCTTTAAAAAAATACTGCAACTTAATTATAAAAGAACTTAATTATAACACTTTTCAGACTCATTTCAAACTACAGAAGTACCCATATTTTTACAGTTTTTCCTAATAGGTATCTCTAAAACTAGTCTCAGTATAATTCCTCGTTTGTATTAGGTATCTCTTTCTGCTTCAAGCGCTTCAGAATGATCTCCGTTTCGGTACGCCAGGCGAGCTGCAGTATCGATTTCACCGTTTATCGCTTCGCATCCCTCTCTACGTAATACGTACCTATAACCGTTACTAAGGCTTATAAAGATTTAAGAGTTCGATGCGAACTGGTAACCTTTTGGGAATTTCAAAAAGAGAACTCTTTACTTTTTTGAATGTTTTAGTCGAGTCTGAATTTAGAATAGAAAAGAGTTAAGTTTAGGTATTAAAAAAGGCAAAAAGCTCACTGATTTTCGAGATTAGGAAAAACAAGTTTTTGGCCTAACAAGAAACATTTTTTAAATCAAATCATCACCGTATAAATACGCAGAACGCGATTGAGTACTGCAATATATCGGTTCACATTCTGATGTTTGTTGAGCATTTCTTCGACTGTGTCATGTTCGTGTGTGCCCACTTGGCCCACGTACCTACATGAAACACGCACGCAACACACGCGTCACTTAGCTGTGAGTATCCAAACAAAGAGACTTAAAAAAAATCAGGCAAGGTCCTTAAATCATCAGTCATCACACTAAATACATAATATATCAAATAATAGTACGTATTATGTATTAGCCACGTGCAATGACATAGTAACACCAAATAATACTAACCATTATTGGTAACACTAAGCAAACTTGGCACATTATAATATTATATAATAATATAATATAATATAATATATTTTATTTCACCAAAGAAAAAATACATTGTTTGGCAAGTTACAATAAGACAACTTTACTGTAAACATAACTTAGTTCTTACAAAATTCAAAATTCAAAATTCAATATCATTTATTCAGTCTAGGCTGTTACAAGCACTTATGAACGTCAAAGAAGCTACGCCATTGGTTCACAAACCCTACGGCGGGAGACCTTGTAACGAGAAGAACCGGCAAGAAACTCGTCAAGGGCTATTTTTTTCTCCCTGTTTTATTTCATACAGAGTCGTCAAATTGAAAAGTGAGCTTAACATATCAGTAAGGTCAATTTCCATCACAAAAGAAAATACTAATTATAATATTACATTTTATGGTTATCCTAACCGTAAACAATTTTCAACTCGTAAGGAAGGACTTACATTTAACATTTCTCGCATTACAAGGTTACTGTACTGCAAGTTGTGACGTACATCATACAGGTCGATAGTAATTTATTTTAGATGAAAATATTTAATCTCTAAGCACAACGTTAAGACAAGCAGACTGAAGTAGACCCATTTCCGCTGGCGGCACCCGTTCACGAGCATGACGCATGAACCAGCCATCGCTTCGCTCAACCATATTTTAGGGAACGTAACGACCCGCCTCACACGACACCGCCGAAGAAACGTTTGAGTGAGCATGACGTACTTCAGGTACTTATGTTAAAGTGTATAAATATAAAAAATACAATGGCAAAAACAAAAAAAAAGAAAGATAAAAGTGCATTAATATAAGACGCAACTTACAATGTTACTGGAAGACGCATCAGCTGGGTCATAATCATAAAGCGTATTTAAAGTAAATTAAAAATAATAATAATAATGGCTTTCATATACTTAATTACAATAATTGGAGAACATTACTTATTTTTATTTATTCTGATCAAGCAGTGCCACGTTCTCAATTCAAAACATCATAAATAACATAGAATTTATAAAATTGAAAAAAAAAATATAAATATCTCAACACATTTTAACACAATCAGACAAGAGCATGTAATAAACCATTGATTGAAATAAGCCAATGGTAAACATCTGCACCCGAACTAGGAAACCTGTATCTGAGGTGCAAAATATTGAATGTCATTTGTGGATAGAGAGAGCTATGTTTCCGTGTGCGTCAATGCGATATGTTTGTTTATGTATACGTGTCATTGCTCGTGACTGTTAAGTGTATTCATGTCGTTGCTCGTGAGTCGTGACTGTAAAGTGTATACATGTCAATGCTTGTGACTGTTAAGTATACATGTCATTGCTCGTGGCTGTTAAGTGTATTCATGTCGTTGCTCGTGAGTCGTGACTGTAAAGTGTATACATGTCAATGCTTGTGACTGTTAAGTATACATGTCATTGCTCGTGGCTGTTAAGTGTATACATGTCGTTGCTCGTGAGTCGTGACTGTTAAGTGTATACATGTCATTGCTTGTGACTTTTAAGTATTCATATCATTGCTCGTGGCTGTTAAGTGTATACATGTCATTGCTTGTGACTGTTAAGTATACATGTCATTGCTCGTGGCTGTTAAGTGTATACATGTCGTTGCTCGTGAGTCGTGACTGTTAAGTGTATACATGTCATTGCTTGTGACTGTTAAGTATACATGTCATTGCTCGTGGCTGTTAAGTGTATACATGTCCTTGCTCGTGAGTCGTGACTGTTAAGTGTATAAATGTCATTGCTTGTGACTGTTAAGTATACATGTCATTGCTCGTGGCTGTTAAGTGTATTCATGTCGTTGCTCGTGAGTCGTGACTGTAAAGTGTATACATGTCAATGCTTGTGACTGTTAAGTATACATGTCATTGCTCGTGGCTGTTAAGTGTATACATGTCGTTGCTCGTGAGTCGTGACTGTTAAGTGTATACATGTCATTGCTTGTGACTTTTAAGTATTCATATCATTGCTCGTGGCTGTTAAGTGTATACATGTCATTGCTTGTGACTGTTAAGTATACATGTCATTGCTCGTGGCTGTTAAGTGTATACATGTCGTTGCTCGTGAGTCGTGACTGTTAAGTGTATACATGTCATTGCTTGTGACTGTTAAGTATACATGTCATTGCTCGTGGCTGTTAAGTGTATACATGTCCTTGCTCGTGAGTCGTGACTGTTAAGTGTATAAATGTCATTGCTTGTGACTGTTAAATATACATGTCATTGCTCGTGGCTGTTAAGTGTATACATGTCGTTGCTCGTGAGTCGTGACTGTTAAGTGTATACATGTCAATGCTTGTGACTGTTAAGTATACATGTCATTGCTCGTGGCTGTTAAGTGTATACATGTCCTTGCTCGTGAGTCGTGACTGTAAAGTGTATACATGTCATTGCTCGTGGCTGTTAAGTGTATACATGTCCTTGCTCGTGAGTCGTGACTGTAAAGTGTATACATGTCATTGCTTGTGACTGTTAAGTATACATGTCATTGCTCGTGGCTGTTAAGTGTATACATGTCCTTGCTCGTGAGTCGTGACTGTAAAGTGTATACATGTCATTGCTCGTGGCTGTTAAGTGTATACATGTCCTTGCTCGTGAGTCGTGACTGTAAAGTGTATACATGTCATTGCTTGTGACTGTTAAGTATACATGTCATTGCTCGTGGCTGTTAAGTGTATACATGTCCTTGCTCGTGAGTCGTGACTGTTAAGTGTATAAATGTCATTGCTTGTGACTGTTAAATATACATGTCATTGCTCGTGGCTGTTAAGTGTATACATGTCGTTGCTCGTGAGTCGTGACTGTTAAGTGTATAAATGTCATTGCTTGTGACTGTTAAATATACATGTCATTGCTCGTGGCTGTTAAGTGTATACATGTCGTTGCTCGTGAGTCGTGACTGTTAAGTGTATACATGTCATTGCTTGTGACTGTTAAGTGTATACATGTCATTGATAGTGTCTGTTAAGTGTAAACATGTCACTTCTCGTAGCTGTTAAGTGTATACATGTCATTGCTCGTGGCTGTTAAGTGTATACATGTCATTGCTCGTGGCTGTTAAGTGTATACATGTCATTGCTTGTGACTGTTAACTGTATTCATGTCATTGCTCGTGGCTGTTAAGTGTATACATGTCATTGCTTGTGACTGTTAAGAGTATATATGTCATTGCTTGTGATTGTTAAGTGTATAAATGTCATTGCTCGTGGCTGTTAACTGTATACATGTCATTGCTCATGGCTGTTAAGTGTATACATGTCATTGCTCGTTACTGTTAAGTGTATACATGTCATTGCTCGTGACTGTACAACGCAAATGCATTTGCAAAAACAATAATATCGGCGATGGGCTGGTAATAACCTGTCTCTTGTTTATAGAGAATATCTAAGACCAAACCAATACTAAATGTGATAAATATTAAACAAGAAAATATACCAGAAAAAAGCAACTAGTCTCATGTCGCCCTGACATAAAAATAGCATTGTAAAATGCAAAATTAAAAAGTTACAATACTAAATGTGTTATTTTGAGTACTTATAACCCGACCACCTTCAAAGCAAGGGCGAATAGGAATAGAACCTTTGTGTTTGCTCGCTCCATCGTGGATTCAATCAGGATATCAAGAGCAAACCTATTTAAAGTAAAAAATGCGTGTCGAAACCATTGTTATAATGTACTAGCTCAATGGGCGAAATTTTACTAACATTGCCATAACAGGAAATCAAGAGATTAATTACCACAAGAAAGTTATTAGATTAACATTGATTAATATAGTATTATACCTATTATACACTTTCTTACAATTAACTTTTTCAATATAAGTACGATTCATTCGTTCATCCCAACACCAGACATTATTCCCCTTATTGCAACGACAGGGGCATGTCACATAACAGCAAATCTTAGTCAGTTTGCATTTACTAAATGGATATTGGAGCTGAAATTAATTAAATGGAATGGCTCGTGAAGGAAACTGATAAACGCCGTGGGAAATACCAGTACCAGCATACAGACAGCTTAGATTACATTTGCCATTAGTAGATGTAGAAGTTTATAAAGAAAATATAGTAACTGGTGTGCGTAAAGTCTCTTATTTGCTTTTCATTTGCCTAGTTACATGATTTCGGGTCGGCTAAATCATCTGAACTGCCCCCTAATTGTCTAATTTAAAATCTATCACAATCCCTTTCAGAGGTATTGTGATTGTGATATTTTCGTCTGTCTTATTGTTTAGACAGTTCAGTTTGGTTTATTCCATACCTTTTAGAACGCGTCCCGATCACAATCCCTTTCAAATGTCAAATAGTGACGGCCTGAATATCTTTCAAATTACGAATTGAAAGGGATTGAGACTTGTGGCCGTTAATTTTTTCCAATATTTTTCTATTTAAAATTTACCATAAGGATTGAGATAGATTTAAAATTGACAATTAGCCCTCTGGTTTTTTTATGAACGATTGGGAGACTCTTTGCCTTTATCATACCTGATGGTAAGTATTGATTAGGCTGAAGATGGAAGCGAGCCTCTCCCTTAATCCTCAGTCACTGAGAAACTGTCTATATTATCTCTAACTGTCGGAACACAAAAATGTTGAAAACATTGTTGTTTTGGCGTTAGACTTAGATAAGATGGTGGTAGCTAGCAAGGCAGTCTTACAACAACATCTACCACCAACCAAACTGAATACAATATGTATGGGAATTATAAATTACAGTCGAGAATCCCCGCTGGGAATCAAACCCGGGACCCATGGGTCTCATACCGATGATTGTACCACTAGACCACAGGGCGGTTAGAGACTATTTCAGTCCAACGAGTGGTAATATCTTAAAAAAATATATCAAACACTTGTGTCACATAACGGCAAATCTTAGTAAGTTTGCATTTGCCAAATGAATATAAGAGCAGAAATTAATTAAATTAAATGACTCATGAAGGAAATTTATAAACACCGTGGGAAATGCGGGTACCAACATACAGACAGCTGATTACACTTGCCTTCAGTAAAGTCGATTTAGAACTAATAAGAAAATATAACGATCGCCTTCACATCTAAAAGGTTTCAATTTGATTTTCATGATTTGAAGTCAGTCGAACGATTGAAATGGTCGCACCATAAAATTACGTCATAATTTGTCATTACGTCATTAAGAGTTTATTTTTGGCTGCTAAAGGAGAGTACTTATTTTCTTAGATGTTTTGGTTTTGCGAGATTTGTAAAAACAATGTTTTTTATTTAAATTCATTATTTCATTAAAGCAGGGTTTCCCAAACTATGGGTCGCGAGCAAATATTGAGTGGACCCTGTAGGGCAACGCACCAACTGACCGAGCCAACGGCCGGTTTAAAAGTACTATAATCATAGTGGTGACGGTTAAATTCCGTTTATTTTTAGGCCCTATTAGGCCCTAGTGACGAGGCCCTAGACTAGGGTGTCTGAAAATTAACAATTTTATGCTAGATTTTTTTAAAACAGCCTAGAGGTGGGTCCCGAGTTTGGAAACTTGTTTTAGATGGGTCGCAGTCCAGACAACTTTGGCAACCACTGCATTAAATACTTATTTATTTCTGATTTATACATGTATCTATATAAATAGAGCATCGTAATACCTATGTTTACTCTAAACAATCATTTGCACTGCTGTGATGTGATATAAAGCATAAACTACATAATATTTTGTAATGTGGGTAATTATAAATTTATATTGTTATACGTAGTAACTCTGTTTCTATCTAATTTAAGTACATGTTTTTAACCTGTGCTGTTTATTAGTGAAGATTTTTTTTAACAATCTAATTATTACATTATTATCTTAAAACTTGTTACAATAAACTGTAAATCAGACAGTAGTGAGTGTATAAATAAGTGTGTTGAAAGTTTTATGTTTTGGCCTGCTCAATCAATAAACGCAGATTAAGGTGCATTTGTTATGTAAACTTTTTAAATTGAAATTATTTTAAATTTATGATTTTTGGCTTTTTGCATTTTACAATGCTATTTTTATACTTATGATAAATTTTTAATAGCAATATAAATGGGACTCGAACTCACGACCTTTGGAAATCCGGTCCAATGCTCTAACCACTGAGCTACCGAGACTTGCGGACCACCGTCGAAATTCTTCTGAGTCCCATCTGAGAATTCACTTGTGGCCGAGTTGATTTGTTCCATTTTTTCTATTTAAAATTTATCATAAGTATAAAAACAGCATTAAAGTTAGATAATTAAATTGTGCAAAGGCTTTTAGTGTTTAAATTGTGGTTTAAGTGCTTGCTAGTTTTAAATTCTATATGATTATTTTTAGTTTCTCTAGTAAGTAAATCATTGTAATCACTCAGAGAAATAAATTTCTAAACCTAAGAAAAACTATTGCAACTGTATATAGTTAATATAAAAAAAAAACATACCTATAACTTATCCATTACAACCTATCAATTCAAATATCAAAAAGTACGCAAAAACATGTTAAATGACCTCAAAATTCACATTAACTTTAATTAATAGGACTTAGGCAAAACAAACTAAGGGCCGATGATTAACCTGAATTAACTTAAATTACATCAGAGTCAACAATATGTTTGATTATTCAAATTAGCTACTTTAGCATTGCTGATAATTCATGTTAAACTTGAATTAATGCTAATTGGAATACATAAATCAACACACAATTTATGTCTTATTAGAACTCTATTATAATTAAGCTTTATGTATTACATATTAGCTGCCTGCCTCTGTCTTTGTTCGCATAAACTAACTCCTATAGATAGAGACTAGTTACTAAGATTTAGAACCAGACTTTCTTTTTTTTCCAATCCGTTTCCACTAAAGTTAAAAATAAATATTTAAAATATTTGTTGAAAGCATTTCTTTTACTGTGCGTAAGTATGCGTAATGCGTAAGTGTGTAAACGTTGATTGTAATATTATACCAACAAATTAAAAAGAAATGCCTTTTTTTGTTTTTCGGTTTGTGAAGGCCATTTATAAATGGTTATGAATCATACTTGGAGAGTATAACTTTTATCCGAAGCTTAAGAGAAGTTAGTATTCATAATGTATGTATTTTAGCACGTCTTAGTGTCTTTATATCGAAATCTTTGAAAGAAAGTTAAGCTAAAGAGTTACCCCTCTCCTAAAATTTCACAACGCGATCTGCATAGAGCCGACTGAACAGTAACTTTTGACCAGTGGCAGCGTCCGACCCATTTGCGACTGCGCGAGGACTTGCTAATGGCCACATTGATTTTGCAGATAGAAGCCAGGTCGGAGTGTGCGAACCTACCTTCTTTCCGGCATCCTACAATTAACAAACGAAACCTTTATACACCCCATCCAATGAAGCTTTGGAAGCACCACGAATCAATGTCTCTGTAACCAAACCCGCAGTGAAACCCCCACACAACGATACGGTTGCGACAAATCGGTACAAGTTACGGAGTATAACAATAACTATAATATTATTACCTATATTCGTTTTTCCATCGTTTTTACTTTACGCTCAATGACGATTCGTCGATGGAAAGGGAAACCGTAACAATATAACAAAAGGGAAATATTACTTTCTCCACTCGATTGGCTTTTGTACGGAAAATAAGGGAATTGAAAGTGGTATTGTCTTTAATAAGATTACGAGGTTTTTGTAATTTTATATGTCACTAAATGCGTAGAGGAAAGAAAAGTATTTTTATGTGTTGTGCTTATTAGGTAGACAGCTTCTTGATGGCTGCCATACTTTTAATACTTATGATACTGAGAAGAGAAGAAGTATAGAGAGTACCAAGAAATATAAAAATAATCTTTCACTGCCAAACTTATTTGATTGACCTCAAATTGTACATATAGTCGGTTTTTTTATTCAGTAAGAGTGATTTGACAGGTTGTCAATGTCACTTTGTGCAAAATAATGCTAAAGGTGATGTTCAAAAATGTATGAAGTCAGGGCCATGTCTGTGTACAGTATATCAAAAGATAATTAAAAATACGATACACAGTTTCTAATTACTGAATTTCATTAAAATCGTTTTGTTTTCTGGAAAGAACAATACCTAAATATAATGCAAACATAGATCAAAATACATTATGGCGGAAGATGTCATTTTGTCACTGTCACTGTCAGTTAATAGAATTACAGTTGAACACAGAGTAGAACTCAATAACAGTGACACTGACAGTTGATTTTAACATCGAGTTGTCGAAAAATATTGATTAATTTTTATTAATAACCGCTTAACTATGCATTATATAAAATTTGTTGATTTCATAATCAGTAATTTTTTCTCTATCTTTGGAGGTGGTGTACATAGACGTGGCCCAAATTGGGACATGTCCTTTTAATGGAGCTATAATGATAATATTAAATTTGTGTGCGTGTCTGGAATCAATACTTACTGAACTGGAACTGGAAATGCGCAAATTATTACGAAAAACAGTTTAAAGCAGGATTATTTTTACAAAGTGACTTTGGCACCTGTCGAATTACTATACTAAATAAAAAATCCGACTTTACGTATAAAATAGTTATAATATGCGACGAAGTTACATTCAAACTATTTGAAACAAGATTCAACCTCTTTGGGGGGTTCAAAATCAAAACATTCCTAAAGACACCCATAGACAAAAGAATAAAAACAAAAGGGCATCATCAATTTTGTTAAAACAAAACGGAATTAGAAACACCTCCCGCGGGTGTAGTGCACATAAATTCGTACCAATTTAATTGGGCAACGTTGCGCCGGGGCAATATCGTACGTTCGTACCCGGGTAACTAGCCGAGCCGGGTACAAGTTACGACTGGCCAGCTCGTTTGTTGTAACTTGTACCCCGGCAAACGGGAGTTTACAGAAAGAAGATTTCAATTGGACCAGTAGAATAGTTGTTAAGTACTTACTTTAGTACTTCGCTACATTTACAGCACATTTCCTGTAAGAAAAGAAGTTTTCTTACAGGAAATGTGCTGTTTTCTTACAATAAATCTTAGTAGGGTTTCTTCCAGTTTTTTCGTCCATTTAAAAGTAAAACATTGCTTATGTAGCAGGTCAATTTTAAAACGTTTTTTTTTTCAATTACCTACTCTTGATCAATTTACTCCTCATGTTTTGTAAACTAGGTGTCTGATATGCAGAATGCTTTAAACATGTTTAAAATCGAAGCAAAATTTCATAGTAAGCAGCAATCGCTGCCGACAAACGTAAACACTCCCTTGGAAATCGTTCAACCAGTATAAAAGAGCTGGATCACCAATATGGCGATACCCCCCTTCTCGTCTGTTCGTAGTACTGCAGAGGGGGCGGTGGAAGGTCTAGTTGTATTGGTCCAACAGTTGTATGTGGGGTGAAATAGTACAGGTAGGGTAAACGTAACTGTGTGGGAGCCTGCATCGGCTGATATCTGCGTAGCTATAGATCGCAGGGGACAGGCGAATAGAAAAGTTCATTTCAGTAGTGGATTTTCACAATTTATTTGCATTGCTAGACTCAGTATCAAATTAACAACTGCAAAATATCTGTGTTCCATTCTTGATTCAAATGAAAATTATTGTTTCGAAATTCAAAAATTCAAGAAGGTTTTGAGACACCGGTACAAAAACAAATTCTTTATTTGCAAAAATATGGTGTATACAGTTGTTATCAAGTAAAAAAAAATAAAGTGTCTTAATCCTATTTACCCATATAACATAGGTAGCATACAAAAGACTTTTTCACCCCTTTTCTTCGAAAAGCGTCATTTTGTTCCTTGTTATGAGCGGTAAGCAAAGTAGCTCTTCTGTATGAGCATTTTTACCGGGCAGAAATGTGATTTTTGAATTTAGTACATGATTTTTTTTGTGAAAACACTGAAAAGAAAAGAAACAAGAGAAGTTTGTCGGTAATCGGAACGGATTTTATTTATTCTATTTTATTGTATTATAACTTCATACAGTTACTCTAAAGTGTCTCTTATTTATCTTTTCATAGAAGGACATGAAAAGTAGTAGTACCTAATATTCAAGGTCTGCTGCGATCAGTCAGACGCAACGGTTCGTTTTGCGTGTTGCCCATAGATTAATATTTATAAAAAGAAAAGTACAAGTAAAATTACTTAAATGAGAAAATACAGAAAAGGAACTTGTTTATACTTATGATAAATTTTAAATAGAAAAATATTGGAAAAAATTAACTCGGCCACAAGTGAATTCTCAGATGGGAATCGAACCCATGACCTTTGGAAATCCGGTCCAATGCCCTCCAAAGGATCAATGATTTCCAAAGGTCATGGGTTCGATTCCCATCTGAGAATTCACTTGTGGCCGAGTTAATTTTTTCCAATATTTTTCTGTTTAAAATTATCATAAGTATAAAAATAGCATTGAAAAATGCAAAAATTCAAAAATCATAAAGGAACTTGTTTATTTTTCATTGGATTTTTTATTATTTTGATGTCAATATTGAAGAATAGGTTATTCAAATCTGACTATCGAGGATATCACTTTGTCTTATTCTTAAAGTATTTTAGGTGGTGATACCTATGTGCAAATGTGCATCATAGCATGCTATGTAACGTGATCTTCTCAACGGGTAGCTGGCGGATCTGAGGTTTTTACGATTCATGCGTTTATCTATTAAAGTTTTTGTCTGAATTCATCTGCCATTTACAACTTAGTGTGAAATAGTAAAGGAAAGTAAGTTTTTCTTGTTGAGTTGTATCTGTAACTCTGATATCTGAGATATCAGAGTTACTGAAACTGGCCAAAAAGTATTAATAATCATCTAGGTCCTATACTTGTATTATAATAGAGAGAGAACTTCGTGAGTTTGTTTGTAGCAATTAGTAATCTCTAGAATTACTTGAAACTTCTTTTACTCTAGTACTGTTTTATTTTACTGAAAATTATTCCACCAGTAGAGAGCTACATTATTAGCCATATTATACATATTAGCAATATTCAATTTAGTTGAAGTTAATAATATTGTATAATTCTAAATATAAATATTTGACCATTGTTTCAGAGAAAGGGGCTGCTCTGTCAAGCGGGTCATCTGGTTTTCTTTTTATAATATTTAGTACTTACTTTATAATCTCTATCTAATATTATTCCTAACAAATCATATTTTTTTATAGTATATTATTCAGAATATTTTTTTTGCACACTAAGGTAAAACTACCAATCGTGGATTTCCTACTCTTGCCCAAATATAGCATTTTTTTTTTTTTTTTTTTCGTATTTGTTTTTTCTAACATGCGATCGGTCCTTGAACCATAAGCAGTTGTTGTGGTCTTATTAGTGGAGTGTAGGCATGCCTTTCCAATGTCAAGCTGCCTTCATGTTTTGCTAACTAGTAGTGTTATGTGTTGTCCGAAGTATGCAGTATCTTCAGACGTCTTGTCTGCAATTCTATAAGACTCCGGGCCAGTTTGTTGTGATGATTACTGATTCGCTCTTTATACGAATTTATGCTTTTAGCAATTTGCTCTTGAACTGTTAGGTTTTTCAGATAATCATGAACTTCATTAATTCTTGTAAACCATGGGGCATTGACTATTGTTTTCAGCACACTGTTTTGGAAACTTTTCAGAATTTCTATATTGGAAGATTGAGCTGGCAACAAAACGGCATCTTAATACATAAGAAATACTTAAGTCACTTAAGGTTCGCTGACGACATAGCGATATTTGCTAACTCGGCCTCGGATAATGACAAACAGCCACCAAAAACAAATACAAATAGAGGGGAATGTAATAGAGTATGTAAACTGCTACATCTACCTTGGGAAACAAATATTATTTGGCCCCTGCAGTAATGAGAATGAAGTGGAAAGACGAATCAGAAACGCTTGGAACAACTTCTGGTCAAACAAGGAAATACTGAAGGGAAGTTTCAGCATAGAAATTAAGAAAACTGCCATGGATATCTACATACTGCCTGTCATGCCTTACTTAAGCGTGCCAGACATGGGTATACACAAATAAAGTTAGAAACAAAGTATGATGTTGCCAGCATGCAATGGAGCGTAGCATACTGAGACTTAGGAAAATAAAAAAAAACAATGAACAAAAACATAAGGGAAAGGACCAAAATAGCAGAGGCCCTGGAGCATTATAGATGGACCCTTAAAGCGACTGAGTGGAAAGGCCCACAAGGCAAACGTGCTGTGGGAAGACCACGTATGCGCTGGAGGGACGATACAGTTAGTATTGCGGGCAACAGCTGGACCAGCAAGGCAGAGGAAAATGGAAGGAGATGGGGGAGGCCTATACCTGAATGCGTTCAAACCAAATGTTAAAGTAAAACCTATTTATTATAGAAGTCATGCATTGTTAAGAAATTGTAAAATTGATTTGAAATAAGAGCTTTATTATTATTATTATTATTTATATTATTATGAAGTAACGTATATAGTGCCGTGTATCGTAAAAACACATTATTTTTGGTTGTAGTCAACTTCTGGCAAATGTTAATTGTATGTCAGAGAAGGTGAGGCTTGTTTGAATAAATGTTACTAGATACATTAAATCGCTCTAGTTTGGTTATTCTTTATAGATTTTGTTTAAAATTTACATAATTGGATCGTGGTACACGATTGGGTATTTTACACTATTTAACTAAAAACTATTAATGCCACAATTTTAAAATTTAATCGTCATGTTTCCTATTTTAGTTTTATCCCCAAGTAGGATACATCGAAGAAGTATGACATAAATAAGATTATTTTATGTATATCAGAATACAACAAGCCAATTTAGATTTATGACACTGTCTACACATTTACATATTCAAGTTATTGTTAATCTTATTTTCTCCCGAACATTTCTCTCAGCGATTGTACAAAGAGAGGGCCCGTCCATCGAACGAGCACGAAACTCAGTAACAGAGCGACCTAAAGCACCCGTAATGTAAGCCAGAACCCACCAAAAATGTCCCAAATGTTTAATGGTAAAGCGACTAATATCAAATCCAACGTTGAGCACTTACGACCTTCTACATTTGCGTCAAACAAAGATTTCCCTTTTGAGTAGAAGAACGGCGTAAGTGGGTATGAACTATCAGCTGTTGTGCCTTTTCGGGACGCTCTGGATCCGGTCTTATCTCGCCTGTAGCAAGGTGATTTACTATAATTAGAAAGATAGCGGTAGATGCCTTTTGTTATAATTTTCCAGGCGGGCTCACGAGCGTTTTCCCGCGCAAACTCATGAAAATGGCGGCCATTTTGTAATGTGCCTTGTTTTTTGATAAGGGTATTAAAATAACGGCGTTTTCGGACGGTTCTTTGCTCAGCTATAGGGTGCTCTGTAGGTGTTTATATAGGCAACTAAATACGTGAGCGCACATTTTGAATGCAAATTGGAAGAGTTGCTAATGAAATGTAGGTAATATGGCCCTGTATTTAATATGGTAATTGTAATAATATTACCTAATTGTAGCGGAGGTTCTCTAGTAGGTGTTTACATTAAAATTTCTTGTAAGTCATCAGTTAGTTAAAATTGACAAGTATGACAATTAAGCTTTTCTTAGCTTTGCTGTAAAACAAGTACAATGTCTCTTACAACTGAAATTGGCATTGTCGTAGCGTCGCATGGAAATCGTGTAGCTATTTGTCCTATAATATTGAACCAGACTTTTTAAAGTGGGTTTATTTTCTTTTGTTACCATCTCTTGTTACAAGGTATTAACAAAAATCAAAATAAACACACAATAATTTTGCAAATACAAACACTGAACGTTCAGAGCACACGTACCGCGGGAAAACCATCGAGTTTTCGTAACGACTCCTCGGATGTGCAACTGGCCGTAAAAGGAGTTCGCACTATAACAGTGTTGCCAGTATTAATATTTGGCTGCAAACGCGGCCGTTGTAAAAAAAAGATCGAGTATTATGGGACCTCTGTGGTATTCTGCTGAGTTGCTTGTTTGAGTTCGGTGTTACGTATTATGGGACTACATTTTGTGTTTTAAGTACCTAATTGAGTGGCGTTGTTTTTGTATTATGTTCTGAATCTTGTTAGGTACGTAGGTAATATATATGTAGTAATAAAAGAAACTATAAGTACGTCTATTACCTATGTCTTTGTAGGTTTTTTTAAACGACAGGGGCGGTTATATAATTCTTATTAGATTAAAAAGAATAAGTGTTAATTTTTATTCGATGAAAAAGTCTAAATTAGTTTCCAATTTCTTTCACAAAATATGAACAATAAATAGTTATGTGTTTAAGGTACCTAAATCACAGGCGTTTTAGTTATAAGTCGACACCGCAATGAAAAATATGGTACTTAACTCAGCTTTAGGCATTTTACAGGAGAGCACGACAAATATTCAAAAAATCTTATCAATTTCGGATAAACCCTCGATCTTGAACACTAAAGGAAACGTGTTAAGACCCAAAGTATTGTATTACTTTGATGCCATATAAGTACATATATATTTAATGATTTATTATATGTATTTGTGAGTTACAATACAATTTGTCCACATATACTTTGTACAACGACATTGTAAAAATGAGCAATAAATTAATTGTATAACTGTAATAATTACTTACTTTACTTATACAACTTGTATTTTCATGCTTTTATGAACAATAAACTATAAACTATGTACTGTAACTAATATTCTAAATATACAATTTTGGTAACTGCAGATGACCTCCATGATGTTTTTACACTCTGCAGATTTTAAATAATAACGAATTTAGATACAATGATAAATGTTAAGAAAGTCCGCATGTTTGGTTAGTTAGAATATCATCTTAAGTCAATACTGTCCAAAACTGTAGTTAAGTGTTAATAAAAGAAACTACATTTTACTTTTTCAGGGGAATAAAGTAGAACTATTATTACTTATACTATTCAGAAAAGATAAAAAACTATTTTCATATCTTGATTTTACAATAAAAGAGCATCCCTGGCAAGCTTTCATGATTCCCGATTTTCACCACTTCAAGATTTATTTTCATCACAAAAAGTAGCTTGTCTTTCTATGACTAATCTATCTCTTTACCATGTTCAGTCAAATTCTGTTTTGTCTAGGAAAGTTTTGGGGTTGCAAAACCCACTTTTTCCAATCCAAAACTTCACTTTTTATTAACATGCTGTTATTTGATAAATTTCTCATGACTCTAACATAATAAAACTTAAAATATTGTTACACAAGATCAAATATTATTATAAAAACACAAATACGAGTATTATGCGAGTATACATGCAACAATTATATGAGCCGTTGTCGTTTAGAAGGTCCTGGCTGAGGATCTTCGGTGGCGATAGGCCCCGGCACATGTTCTGGTTGTTCCATCGTCAGCGTCGGGGGTCGTTCTCCTGGAAAATAAAACTGGATTCTGACCTTTGATCACATATCAAGGAGAGTAATGACTACAAAATAACTTGGGAGATTCCACATACCTTCCGCATCGTGGGTGGCACTGGCACGTGACCACTGCTAGTTTTTTCCACCCCAACTCATTTGGATCTTTTTGTTCCTCATCACATGTGGCTTGATCGGATAACCATTGCTGCACATGATAGTAAACTCTCAGTAAATGTTCTCGTGCACCAGCTTCGGTGGGGGGTAATGAGGCAATGTTGGTCCTATTTTTGTATGATGAATATACATATTGTCTGATTCTCAAACTTAAAAATAGGTGAAATTCACTAACTGACAGCCTTTTAATAAAAAAGTTAAAAGAGGGTTATGCAGAGACCGCTGAAATATGCCAATTTCCAACTTTAACTTGAGATTGAGACCGAACGGTTCTCCTAAAAAAACCTAAATAGTGATATTTGTAGATAATTTTAAAACAGGTCATTTACTAAAAGTTAATAGTGTCCGAGATTTAAGCAAAAATCCGGAAAAAAATCTCGGATTCGGTATCACCCCAAAACATTCCCTTTGGAGTACAAATTTAATGAATTAATATTAAAATAATATAATTATTATGTTATATACATTGAGTCAAATAAGTACGTACTTCTATTTTTTTTAAATTCTTCTATTTCAAATAAACTTATAAAATAAGATAATACTGCCTTTGAATCATGTAAATCATGGTTCATTTTGGTGGTAATGATGATGTGTTTACCATTTCTCATGGAAAACGAACGAAAGAGTAAAATTTTATGTTCTGTCTTATTCCAATGAACTTTCAGCTGAGAATCTCCGAATTTCCCGATACGAAAAATTTAAAGTTGAAAGTAAATTTTCATTTTTATCTAGTCGAATATCCGAAGCCATATCCGGACTGCTCGAATAAGCGTCAATAAAAATCCTATGTGACGTCAACACACCGTAACGTCTTTTATTCAATTGCATGGAAAATCGGCGGATTTCAGCGGCCGACCCTTCTTCGCGTCCTCCCTCTCTTTCTGTAGAACCTTCGGGTCGCTAGCGTGAAAGAGATGGAGGAAAACGTAATGGTAATTGAGGGTAATGTGGAATAGTTTCAGTCTAGACGGGCAAAGTTGTAAGTGTGTAATTGCAGGCGTGACGCTGGTTAAAATATATGGCGATAGTAGTTTAAACTCACGCTTGCTTAAATTTATGAAGCTTTCAGGACATCGGGGTAAAGTTACTCGGGTGTGAAAGGGCCTTGCGAGTGCTTAGGCAATTTTCGTAATAACTGTGCGAATATTTTCGCAATACATATCAGAGAATAGTTTTACATCGTAACTTATAACATAATGAGTCGTAAAACATGAAATGCCAACTGTATGAAACGTAGAGTCATTCTCTACATTGTTACAAACCGGCTGAGTATGTAATTTGCAGTTAAAATGCATTTTTCTTTTTCAATTAGGTACTTCGGACTTGTATGACTTACGACTATTCCCATTGATTTTATATTTTCAAGACCATGACCATATTTATTGCATTTCTAGTAAAAAAAACGGACCCCCACCTGCGGTCAAATAAAACAAATACATCCAATAGAACAACCGCCTATCACAACTTTATGCCGTAATAAACTACCAGAAGCACCCATAAAGTAGTTATTACCTATTAATTTCACACCACATTAGCGAAACATACAATAAAACTTTAACATTCAGTGCGACAGTGATTCGAGTTTTGTGTTAAGCGCCATCTATCGGTAACAAGCGGAGATGCACAGAAAAAGATTATGGGCCCTTTGCTCGGTTTACGACGTCGTAAAAGTATGCAGTAAAAGCGAAGGGCACGCACGCCCTCTGTTAATCGTTCAGGAACCGATATTGCGGTGAGGCCAAGAGATAGATTGCTGAACGTCGGGAATAACTTCCCCAGTGATTGCCTTTTATGGCCTCGTGCTAAATTATGTAGTGGATATCCTATTTTCACTTACAACATTATTCTGGGAAGGTATACTCACTTGTCCATAACCTACCTAAAGAAATTTATCGCAGTAGTGTTAATCAATCTTGTAAGAGTAAACTAAAAGAAAGTCCTGAGTTATATGGCCATAACATAGACATGACAAAAAAGAAACCTCATATTGATTTTTAAATTAAACAAAATAAATCCGATTTACTTCTTCGTTATACCGATAAGATCGCAGTACATTATTCAGGTAAAGGAGAAAATCGATAAATGACCTTACGTAGCCGAGGAAACCCATAAAACACGTAACAATATCATCCGACCCTCACTATCGTTAAATTTTTATTGACTCCAAACTGTGCGACTTTAAAAATACACAAATTTACGGTCACTCAGACGGGGAACGATTATTCAACACGTCGTAACTATTTTATTGCACCGAATGTAAACAAAGCATCAATTTCGGTATAAATGGCCTTTATCTTTTTCTTTTACAAGGGCTGTTAGGAGGTAAGGATTTAATGTCTTTCGTTACCGACGAAAAAGTAAAATATTTTTACATAGTATTAGCTATTTATACAATTTAATCAGTTATATATTCAATTGTGTAAATAGGTAATGCTTAAGTAAAAATATTTTACTAATAATTTTAGCAAGAGTACTTAACCTTTTATTCGCTTGAAAAAAATTACTTTCACGTAACATCATGTTTATACTACGGTAACTATTTTTTATTAATAATATAATTTTTCCCTTTAACGATTCAAGATTTCGATAATTTTAAAGAACACAAATTAGAAAAAATTACCACTACCTACCTTAGTTATTTTAGAGACAACTTTAAAAGGTAAGTTTAGGTAATTCTAATTTAAATTTAAATCATTTCAATGTCACATTGACAAGAATAGAACTGACAAGATAGAAATTAGGAAATAGGCAAAAAGTACATTAGTCGAACATTCTCCTTTCAAATTGTCATTTAATTTTTATTGATCAACTTGGTCGCTGCAAACCTAAGTCCACAACAAAAATTCAACTACCGATGTCTCGCGACGAGTTTTAAAACTACTAATCGTATGGGTCTGCTGCATCCAGCACGACGAAACTCATTGGTGCACGCGCGCGCTCACAGATGGCAGGGCTAACTCGTGCTACGCTAATAAGCACGGACAAAGCAGATGACATTTTTAAATGAGCTTTTTCTCAATAGATGGTGCTTTTTGGTCAAGTTATAAAAATGTAGAGAATCTAAAACGTACGTAAATAGCAGATCTTCTATTATAGTATTAAAAATAAACCTTTTTTTTTTACTGATGATATTCATTGCTTAGATAATAAAATAAAATTTACCCATAATAGGAAACTTTGCAGTTGTGTTTTCTTTGTTTTGTCCTTTACAATGTAGAAATACGAAATATTAGCTTTTTTACGTACTAATAAAAAAAAATCACGTGACTTAATAAAACACACAGTCATTTATAATTGTGTATTATAAGAAAATAGGCAGTAGACTTACCTTTTGTAAGAAACTTTGCTTTTTGCGATGTAGAGATACGTAGAGAACAGTTTTTTGGTACCTAATTAATTATATTTTTTATTAAATAAAACTAATTAAAACACCATTGTAATCGTTAACTCTAAGAAAATAGTATTATTGATAAAAATACTTGAAAAGTCACTCATTATTAAAAAAAAATACACCTTTTAAACAAAACTTCAAGAAAACATTTAAGACAATTTCGAAAAGATCCACTACCAACTAAAATAAAACTAAGACTAAACAATAATTCTTCAAAATATGAAATATTAACGGTAAACAAGTCTTTTTACAATGAAGGGTTTATTTTATTGCGCTATTCCGGTATTTACAAAGGTTCTTTTACAAACACCGCCTAGCAATAAAAGGAATATTTTTTTAACTAAGTACTGAGTGAACGAAATAAAGAGTGTTAAAAACGTATCTTTTGTTTCAGATAAATCATGTTGCTGGATTGACGAGTAGGTAAGTAAAAAGTTTTGTTTCTTTATTTTATTGTACCTTTAACACAACCTATGTAAATACGAAATGTATCAGTTTCTAATTATTATAGCTAATTAGAAGATATGTTTTGTTTTTTCATTCAGCACATAGTTACATAAATTTAAAGTTTATTTTAAACCCAAAAAAAATAAGTTGAAGTAGTAATGGTCATTAAGTAAAAGTTATAACAAAATATATTTATCATTTGTTTCTGTAAAATTTTGAGCTGAACCAAAATGTAGAGAAGAAAAAAAAGTTAAAGTAGTATTGGTCATTAAGTAGTACTTTAACTTTTTTTTCTTCTCTACATTTTGGTTCAGCTCAAAATTTTACAGAAACAAATGATAAATATATATTTTATTTTAAATTATTAGTTTTGCATTTTACAATGCTATTTTTATGTGATAAATATTAAACAAGAAAATATACTAGATATGCAACTTGTCTCACGTCGCCCTGAGACGTACTGACATGGGACAAGTTGCTTTTTTCTAATAGGTATATTTTCTTGTTTAATATTTATCACATAAAAATAGCATTGTAAAATGCAAAACTAAAAAGTTATAACAAAATATATGTTTGTAACTTAAAAAAAGAAGAACCCACTACTGTAAGATATCCTATTCCCTTTACAGTAGCGAATTTATTGATCGATATTTGTTTGAGTACTTTTAGTAAAAAACGCCATAGTTTTTTTCATTGCTGTGTAAATACGAAATACAGTAATAAAATTGTCTTCTTAAAAATAAATAATAACCAAATCTGAAAAACAAATATAATTATTGTAGATAGAGATTACACAGATCAAATAAATAGGTGTCAACTAATCTGTAAGCCGGCTATCACTTTTTACGCTCGAACTAGACTAAACATAATTATTATTATATGTTATTTGAAGTTTGCATTTTCAATGTTTATGATAAAATAGATGGGATATGATAAAACTGTGGGGCCAAGAATTCCCTAGAACTATTTAAATAAATGTACTTACCCAAGTTGCTACAACCTACTCCGTGAGATATCCAAGATATGGGCTGACATACCGTGCAAGAAATCAACTTTTTGACTTGGGATTTTCACAGCTGCTGTGGTGCCAAAATAGTCATGCTGTTGTAAGTACATATTAAGTTCCAACGAAACGTCATAGATGCTATTGACGTTATTTACCCCACTGCATAATGACAATGCTTCTGATCATGTTTCTCTACACTTTCAAAAATCCATAAATGTATGAAAATGACAAATCATTTAACTTTTTAACTTGACTTAAATTACCTAACCTATAACCTAACCTGCCTTCTATTTTTTTTGTCGACCCGCACTTTAAGAAAAGTGTAAGATTTTAAAGTTTCGCGATTCATTTGTAATTATAAATCAAGAGCAATGGGACATAATGTGTGTAAGTCAGGTGTAAGTACAGTCGGGGAACTTCCAGTCAACCAGTAGAGATTTTTTAGGGAGCTTAATTAAAAAAGTAGTAGATATGTAGAAAATGTTTATATCACAATTAATAGAACATTAACGAACATTAACCGGGAAGTTCCCCGATTTAC
This sequence comes from Chrysoteuchia culmella, assembly GCA_910589605.1. Taxonomy (NCBI): domain Eukaryota; kingdom Metazoa; phylum Arthropoda; class Insecta; order Lepidoptera; family Crambidae; genus Chrysoteuchia; species Chrysoteuchia culmella. Next base: position 14,097,258 of record OU342654.1, read on the forward strand.
ATATGTAGGTACACAAAATAAATGTCCCGTTGAGTCCCGTTGCTTGCTCTTGATTTAAGTTCCAGAAATGGCCCAAAACAAATGATCCCTTTTTTTAGATATTTTGGTTTTCCATTTTATAATATTAATTCTATTACATTAACTCTACTTTATAATATTAATTGTTACCAGAAAAATACAAAAAAGCAATGGATCTCAAAATGACTGTCTCCCGTCTGCAAAATGAAAGTCCCGTCTGCACAAATCCCGTCTGCACAGGGAAAAGTATTTATATTAATTTTTTTTTGAAATATATAACATGTTACAGTAAAAACCCAATTTTAGTTACAACGTTCTCTAGTCAAAACAAGCATTTTTACTAGATGCACTAGATGCCGTTGTTCCAACTAGAGTTAACTGTAGTTCAGAAATCAATTTAACGTGAAAATTAGCTCTAAGTAGACAAAACGAGTTTTATGAAAATTATTCAGTCAAAACTGTTTCAATCGAGGACTCAAAGTTTCGAAGTCAAAAAATTCACTTTATTTTTCTATAATTTTTCTTTAAACATAAAGCTAAAACCAATCCCTCTAAAACTCAAATAAGTATTCTAAAAGCCTAAAACACTGAAACTGACTTTTCGAGTATTTTTTCTCCAAAACCTTAGCATGACTTACAGTAGGTATATTATATTTAAATACCCAGCTGTGGGACAATTTGGGCTTTTAATAATAATAATAATAAAAACATAAAGTAGGCTGCTACTGCTGATAGCTACATATATTACACTGAATCAAGTGTCCCTAGAGTTTTTTATTAAGACTTAAGATTTATGCAACATTCCACATCTCAAAAACCCTTACATTTAATAAAAAATAATTTAATTTATACAGAAATGCGACGCCAGTAACTATCCTTATCTGGGCGCGCCATCTAGCGGGGTCGGCTGACATCTTTTATCGGTTGATTAAATCGTTCCTAGCTTCCCCTAAGGTGGGTTGAGTATTTATTTTGTCGTGTTTGTTTTTAAAACAGATGAGATTGCATCAATGGCCGTTTAAGGCTTTTATTGGCTCTTGTCGGCGTCTTGAGATTTTGCTATGAGTTTTTTTCTATAGTCAGGACCTTTTATATGGCACCCTTTATCTTAACAATTTTCAACAAGGGCTTCTCCTGGATTAAGAAATATTTTTACGACATAGACATTTTTTTCTAGGCTCAAAATACCGTTAGATACGTGGTTTATAAAAAGAACCAACATTAAAAATGTATGGAAATAGGTAAACATTTTTGAGAGTTTAAAAAAACTTTAGATCTATTGTTTTGCAATTTGTATCGTTTCAATATGAGCGAAAGTTTAGAAAGTGAATAATTATTTTTGCACCACTTAACCGTCTTGCTTAGATTTTTTTACAGAAATACTTAGGTGACGAGAAAAAATTGCAATGACAATATTAGGATACTTATCTTGTACAGTTCGTAATTTTTTTTTAAAGGTATCCTATTTTCGTACAGCAGCTTGCTAGAAAGAATAGTTAAACTTTGAAGGTACTTCGAAGGCTTCGAAGGCAATTTTCACAACCAAAAATATCCGTTAAATGTTTTTGACTGTAATAAAGACTTAATTTTATAAACTTCCAAGATATTCGGGTCGCTCGTAAAGATTCTGCCAAAACAGTCGCGTAATAAAGCAATTCTAAGTTTCTGAATCAGTTTTTCAAACTTAAACAAAGAGATAAAAGTTATGGCAAAACAGAAAACTTTCAATGCTTACAAAAAGATTGCCTGAAATAAACTGAAGTGTCGAGGTATATAAAGTACTAGCGGCCGCCCGCGGTTTCACCCGCGTGGTTCCCGTTCCCATGGGAATGTCGGGATAAAAAGTAGCCTATGTTTTAATCCCGGTTATCTTCTATCTGTATGCTAATTTTCATCCAAATCGGTTTAGTAGTTTTGCGTGAAACAACAACAAACAAATTGATATACTTTCGTATTTATAATATTAGTAGGATATTTTTCCCATTCATTATCTTGACTTAGTACAGCATATAACATGAATGATTCAGATTTGAGAATCACCTCTAATAAGATTCAGTGACTTATTCTATTTGCATTCCAATTGGATTTATGGGACCTTGCTTGGCATAAATCGATCCATGATTCTGCAGAACATCTTCAAAACTAAACCTATACCGAAGTAAAAGACAAAGTAGGTTGTGTCCTTCTCTGGAACTAAGAAGTTCTCAATTTATTGGAGGAACCACAGAATACAAGAAGAAGTAGTAAATTGCCTGCAAAAAAAAAACAATCCAAACATTTGACGACCTCGGTGGTAGAGTGGTACGTACACCGTTTCAAGGTGTCGCCTACTCTGAGGTCCTGGGTTCGTACAAATATTTGTATGATGAATACGAGCATTTGTACCTGAGTCATGGATGTTCATTATATATTTCTACACATAAATACTTATATACGTATTATACGTATTTATATCCGATTCCCTAGTATCACATAACACAAGCCTTACAGAGCTTACTTTGGGTCTAGGTTAAATGGTGTGAGTGTAAAAAATATTTATTTATTTATTACCGCCATTCCCCTTATTCCATCTGACATCCAGACTCACTGCAGGCTACACCCCTTCTTGCTTGTCATTCTTAAAGGATACACCAAGCGCTACTAAACAACTTTTATATTTCACACAGCAAAGGAGTAGAACTCCCTCCCTGCGTCTGTATTTACGAGTACTTACTTATAACCCAACCACCTTCGAAACTAGGGTGAATAGGCACCTTCTTGGTTAGCTCGCTCCTTCGTGGATCCTTGTCTTAGCCCTTTGAACAACCAACACCAATTGAAAGTAAAAAAAAGCGTTTTCATCACAATGTGCTTTTTGACGAAGTGATGCTTGTTTTAGTGATGCTTGTGACTTCTTTCTTATGTTCAGTCTGATGTATCTAATAAGGAAAAAGTAAAATAACTTAGAAAGTCAAGTCAGTCTATCATGTTTTTAGCTCTGTGGAAAAAAAAGAAATTTTTGACCCGAAAATAAATATTGAAAATAATATAAGGTCACTCAATGACGACCTGTTTGGCGCAGGGGTACTAAACCCACCTTCTACGCCAGAGTTCCCGGGTTCGATCCCCGGACAAGACAAATATTTGTGTGCATGAACATGTCTATTTGTCTTGGTCTGGGTGTTTAATATGTATATTATGTATGTATTTACAAAAAAAAAGTGTAAAAGTATGTTTATCCGTTATCTAGTATCCATAACACAAATTCTTCATGAAACTTATCGTGGGCTAGATAATTGGTGTGATTGTATGAAATTTATTTATTAATTTTTATTTAATTTACTCAAAGTTCAATTGAGTACTTATAAGGAAATTTATGCTCTCTCATACTCATTTAGCTCATCTGTAAACTAAGAAATTAAGAATCCAAATTCTCTTTTTCCTTATACTTTGGCTTATTAAAATGAAATCTAAGAAGCAAAGTCGTAACCAACTAATATAATGATTAGTCTTATTTGAATTGTCATTTCCCTTTATTTCCTTACATGTACATATAGTGTGTCCGCCTTTGGGCCAAGTAAATAGCGTCTTCGGAATGTTGGGCCCACTCCCCACCACTGGAGATAAACGTTCCACCATAAACAAGCGAGTCTTAATTGGACCCGTATAGATTTTAATTGATCGTAAATCTACAACAACTCATTAATGGACTAAGCTGATACCCACTCAACAAAATAACAAAATCTCCAGTACAATTTTCACCTCTAATCCCCAGAAAATAAGAATTATAAAGTAAATAAGCTTACCACAATTCTCATTGATACACAAATCTTCGTTTTAAATTAAGATTTTCTTTATCCTCAAGATATATTGTGAATGTAAAGTTATCAGAGGACATTAATCATGGATTCCTTAATGGAAGTATCGAGTAGCTGGTATTATAAAGGTGTAATTATAGCGACTAAACTTAAGCGATATTTAGACGATTATTTAAAGACGTAAATTGAGAAAGCTTCTTTAGGAAAACCATACGTATTCATAACATTGATGAATCCTACTACTTAATATTATAAATGCGAAAGTATGTCCGTTTGTTTGTTTGTTTGTTCCTCTTTCACGCAAAAACTATTAAACGGATCTAGATGAAATTTGGTATGCAGATACTTCAAGTAGTGGACTAACAGACAGGCTACTTTTATCCCGATATTCCCACGGCAACGGGAACTGCGCGGGTGCAAGAAAAAAACAAAATATACTACTAAATATACAAGGGTAATAAATGGACTTGAATCCGTATAAGTTTTATTATTTCAATGATGAGTGAGCGAAGAAACTGAGGATTTGCACATACTAAAAATTTTAGAGATAAGTATGAGTAGATGTTTCTTGCGGCCGTTCTTCCTAACAGTTAAAAGATGTCCTGAATGGCTGGTAGGGAAATAAAAAAATTTTTGGACTATTCGAAAGTACTTATATATAAGTCTATTTGAATAAAAAATTTTGACTTTGACTTTGAATAGTTTAAAAAAGACCAGATACTAACTTTAAGTAAAATAAAAAATAAATTATATTTTTTGTGATCAAGACTGCGACCAATGAATTTAGAATATCTGGCTTTAGACTATAAGTTTTATGGAACCTAGCCTGAGTATTTGAGTCAACTAAAATAACATAATTTTTTTACCTCATACGCTCTGAAAAGGAGGTTTTGTCAATCAGTTTAGGCGTAGAAAATCGCTTTTTGCGGCCTAGCGCGGCAAAGTACTTTTTTAATTTAATACCTAAAAATATGCCATAATGCGTTCCGAATCGGACTATTAACTTTTTTGTTATATTTGATTCTTATTTTAAATAGCTTTAAGTTATTTATAATACTCCGTTTTGGTTTTATTATATTATTTTAGTTCATTGAATCATAAAAACAATAACAATAAGATTAAACTATTTGTTATAAGAATTTTATATTAGCTGTGTGAGATTTCACAACCTATAATTGGATTTCGGACTGTGACATAAATCTTTATTTTTAAATTGTCTTTGTCTTGTACCTCATGTCAGTGTCAACATTTACGGAATCGTTTTTATTCTTATTCAAAATCAAAAATCAAAATCAATATCATTTATTCAGTCTAGGCTGTTACAAGCACTTATGAACGTCAAAGAAGCTACGCCATCGGTTCACAAACCCTACGGCGGGAGACCTTGTAACGAGAAGAACCGGCAAGAAACTCGTCAAGGGCTGTTTTTTTCTCCCTGTTTTATTTCATACAGAGTCGTCAAATTGAAAAGTGACCTTAACATATCAGTAAGGTCAATTTCCATCACAAAAGGAAAATACTAATGAAAATATTACATTTTATGGTTATTGTAAACGTAAACAATTTTTAACTGGCAAAGAAAGACTTGTCTATCATACATTACAACATTTCCCGCACCACAAGACTACTACACTGCAAGTTGTGAGGTACATACAGGTCAGTATCAATTTATTTTAGATAAAAATATTTAGGCTTTAAGCACAGCATTAAGATAAGCAGACTGAGGTAGACCCATTTCCGCTGGCGGCACCCGTTCACGAGCATGACGCATGAACCAGCCATCGCTTATTAATCAGTAACAATATATTCCTACTTCAAATAACTTTGAATTAACTTTAGTACTCCCTTTTTTATTATTTTAGTTTTATATATCATTAAAACAACGAGAATAAGGTATATTTAGATTAAACTTTATGTTTAAAGAATGTTTTACCGGAAGTTGACCGCGGAAACAACCATAAAATGTTCCTCGCTGTTGTGAGGTGAAAAATTGTGTGTTGCGCTCGGCAGAAAAGTTTTTAGAGTCTTGTACCTTTGAAATCCTCGCTTCGCTCAGGAATCAATCCTAGAATCCTCCACTTGCTCAGATTTGAATAGAGGTAACTCGCCGCTAAATAACCAACTTTCCAGCCTTGCATAACAAATAACTATTTCTTAAATTACGCTATGTTCTATTACAGAAACATTATACTCATACAATGCTAGGTTATGTAACAGTTTATAGAGTAGACAAAATAAAATATTTGGTTACAGACTTTCGAAGCATCTTTTATTCATTGTCACATCGCGGAAATAATAACAATCAGATGACTTAAATGAATATTTTTGTTGTTATATTAATATAGTATTTAAATAGCATGAGGCCACCAACATCACGAAACCTGTTAAAATCCGCATTAAGGATTAAATAAATTTATGACATACCTCTCTTATCTATTTGGTTTTTATTCTTAAAAATAAACAGATGCATGGAATTATGACGACAGTAGTTGATACATATTATTTATTCACATAATTTATCTACATTCGTTATATGTCTCAGATGTTTTACACAAAATCCTCAAACAATATTTGTCATTAAATAGGTATTATGTGTAGTGTACCTTTTATTTTTATTACAATTCATTGATTTGGCAACACTAGGCTGTACCAAATATAACATGCTTTTTCTAACGAATACGATGTAAAAATAAATTATGGCAACATTATATTTGATATAATCGTTTATTTAGAATTTTAGAGCATAAAATACAAATAAACATTGTGTTCACTTTTTAACGCTGTTATAGACACTACATTTAATTTTTAAAGATGTATATATTATTTCATGAAAATTCGAACTTATCTGTGTTTACGTCCACAATGCAATAATCAAACACCTGTGAAATAGTCTCAAAAAACCATTAAAACAACATTCCCAACGACTTACAAACAATTTTAATGTCTCTAAAAGATAACATTGGAATTTTCCGATTAAACTGAAATTAAACCGACCGCTTAAAGCCCATCCACGGTCGATACAACAAATTTTCAATTACTCTGAACGGTTAATTACTACGGTAAATTATTTCGCCGTATACGTTATTAGAGCAAAGTATAATTAAACAATATATTTTGGTGTTTAATTTTTAACGCTTTTATAGACTAGACACTATATTTCAACTGCAAAGTGTTAGCAAAATGTATTTACTTAGTTCTTATCTGTGTTTACTTAGTCTACAATGCAATAATCAAACACATGAAATTAATCCCAAAAAAACCATTAAACCAACACTCCCAAAACGCCTACAAACAATTTTAACTATCTCCGAAAGGTACATCTGAAAATTAAACCGATCGCTTAAAGCCCATCCAGGGTCGATACAACAAATTTTCAATTACCCTGAACGGTCACAAATTCAGCTGAAATGTAAATTATTTCGTCGTGTACATTATGAATACGTTGGTAGGCGGGCAGAATCCGGCCAATGGCAGTGAGGCTTCTCTTTGGGCGGTGCTTGTTGTAAGACTGATGTTTTTCCGCCGAAGCCTTCGGGGCGAACGCTACTGTCTACGGTGATTCTGTAACGCAAAAAGTTTAGGCTTTTTAACATCGTATGATAGTTTGGAAAAATGTTAAATGGTAAATAAAATTTTAGGAGTTGAGAGTGGAAAATTATAAGCTGTTTTAGCTTTTTATTAAGTTTAGAAACAACATGTTTTCTCAGTTGAACATAGGCAACAGCTTGAAATTGTTCAAGTTAATTTAAAACCTGATTTTGCGAAACTATTTTACAACAAATAATAAAGGGAATCTTCCAATTACTTTACCTTGATATTTTTAATCAAAAGATATTTCTTTATTTATAAGTAGGTATTAAAATGGTTTACCAACTGTTTCATCAATTGACTATAATAAAGAGAACACGATCTTTAGTTAATTTGATCATATCTTCCAAAAGGTACTTTAATTAATTGCTTTTCTGTGAAGTCTTTCGTATTCTTAATATCTTGTAATGTTTTGCTATTTATACAAAAACATTTCAATGTTTGTTAATATAAATAGGTACCCAGGTAAAAAAATAGATAATAAACAAAATAGTCTAGCCAAAATGAATCAAAGTATTTGTAAGTATTTCCTTTAAATTCCAAAAACTCTTGTCAAAATCAGCTAAAAATTTTTGTATTTTCTTCAATTTCTTTTCGTTATAAAATCAAAAAGTTGACTTCCCAAAACAGAAGCCATTAGCGATCATAAAGTTAATACAATAACCTATACGCGACACCGACGTTTACTGCCACTAAATGGCTCATAAAATTGTTGAAATTACCCACAACAGATAAATTTATCTCCCAACACGTCATCCAGACCGTAAAACCATCCTCTCACCGAAATCGGGTAAAAGCTCTCATGTCAATCATTTACGTCAAACAAATTATAAAAATAAATTTACGATTACACCAGCCATTGTTATACTTTATACGTCTTCATTACTAGGTCTCACATAAAACCACTTATGTGAGAGCACAATGACCCTCAACATTTACTCTCTAGCTATAATAATAATTCAAAATGGTAGTAATAATACTTTGTTCATTGTTAATTCGTACCACTTTGAGCCTCGAACGATAAATTTGCGATTTGTTGCAAAAGGGAAATGTGTCTTCAGAGATTTATGTGGTCGGGGAGAGCGTGTTTTACCTGGAGTACTATTGTATCATTTCGGGGTAATTTAAAATCGACCACAATGACGATTAGAAAAAAGACAACCTTTTTGTGTGTGTGTGAAATGTGATTTTGCACATCCATTAAGGATGCGTTGTCTTTTGTTCGCGCCGACCGACATTCCAAAATGGAATACGAATCTCTGAAATATTTGGAAGAAAATTTGCAACTGGACTGTTTTTGCTTTCAAGAAATTGTTTTTCATTTTCAATTAAAACTTATGATTTATAAAAATACTAGCGTAATACTTAGCATAACATTGTTAAGTATTTTGTATTCAGTGATGCTATGATAAATAAATAAAATTATATCACTGTAAAAGACACTTAACCATTAGAACTACCTCTAGAATCTTTGAAAATACTAAGCACGAAACTCCAAATGTTGATATGTATTCAGCACTAACATAAGTTGAGCGCTAATTTTAACACAAACCATGCGATTAAAGTCAATGTAATTTAATTTCACTATCATTGAAGGGATAAAATTAATATTATATGTTTGTAGTTACTTTATTGAGTTGTTCTTAATTATGGCAAGTCGGAGTATTTTTTAATAGAAAATACACTAATACAATCTCTTACAATTTGCTATGAAAGTATCAATTTGATAACGCTTTATTTCTCAGTACATGCCAAGCAACTTTATTCACAGCAACCAGTTCGTCTTTACGGCTAATATATTCATTGCCCATATATCTTTCTCATCGAAATTTAAATACCCCTTGTAAATAACTAAACAAAAAGCGACCCTATCTCAGGACATAACTTAAGTTGCACAAAACTATAATTCAGAGCAAAAAAAGAAAATATAGTTACAATCTTTTTTTATTTTGGGTAACGTCTTGATTAAGTAGAGACCACCTGCTCGGGTGAGCTCAAGGGACACAATAAATATGGCATGGTAAAATATTAATGGCTACATAAAGAATATGTTGAAACTCTAGTACAGTCAACGGCAGCTACGGTTTTACGCTTTGACCTTGATAGCGCTCTTACGTCGCTCGTAATAGCGCCGGTTTTCATAGTGCACATGGAAAGCTGTTGACTGTACATTTCTCCGCTCCTTTTAATGTCATAAATCGGTAGGGTTTGAGTTCAGATACTTTGTTTTCGCCGAAAAATGTTGCTTTTAAGTTAGTTTAATACGTTTTTTATTCTATAGAAACACGTTTGGTGGGTACTTTAATAATGGTACTAGGAGTTTTTGACCTTATTAGAATATTATAATGATGTGAGAGGTTTTACGACTCAATTCAGTAATTTTTTATGACACCGGCAAAGATTTGTTTGCTGTAATTTAATAAGTATTAAAGCTATATATAGTTATTTTGTATTTCCATATATCCTATATATTATTATTGAAAGTATCCATACGAATCTAATACCAAACCTACTGTTCAACCAAACAACTTCGAATTATTAATCATGGTCATTACTGATGTATGTATGATTTATATAATTGACATATGTATTTAACTTCAAATTATCACGTCGTTCGTGGTTGTCTAACATCGATTGCCGAAGCAAACATTTTCCTTTTCCAAAAGAAAACCTATCCGTACACACTCAAAATTTAAAGTTAAAAATGACGGTAAACCATCTAAAACATACAAAAAGACTTCGCATTTTAATAAGGAATTAACTATAATGTCTAAAAAAGGCTGTTTGAACCGTGCCGGCGGCGAGAGGGCCGCGTCACTTCCGTTTTCCGCGGCATTTGGTACGATTTGAAATATTTTACTGGTGTTGTAACGACTTGATGGCACTGCCGAGGGCTACTTATATATCTCTTTTATCTCTCGACCTCACCCTCAACTCGAGAGTTGAGAGCCTTTTTTGTCCAAATATTCTGGTGGATTAGAGCGAAAATTGCGCGTTAGTCCAGTTATTTAGATGTTTGTATGGGAATGTGGAAATGAGGACGCAATTCTAATAGGAATCGATGTTGATATATGGTTGAATATTGGTTGGATATGTACGTATTAGGTTAATGAAATGTCGACGAATTTTGTGGAAAAAATTTTTTTTCGCCTTGTACGTGATATTTCCTGATATCGATTAATCTTAACTATCAACAAACTTTATTAGTTATTGTTTTTGTATGTAACGCCATACAGGGCACTAACTTGTGTAATGATATTTTGCACACAATATTATAGACAATCGTTGAAATATCAAATTAATTGTATTGACCTATCAAATATGTACAGCGTACTTATGTTAAACAGATGACATTATTAAAACAATTACATTCATAAAAAGCTTCTTTATTTTAATTATGTAAATTGAACGCTTTGCTTATTTTCTACCTATAATTCTTCTGTTCTTCCTTCTGACTTTTTATTTGTGCTTGTGTGTGCTTGGACAATATACCGCTTCACTTATGTCGAGAAATTTTTATTTGGAGTCATTCCTGCACACACCCATAAATACAAGAGTCTATTTGAACTTTGAACTTTCCACAAAGATCTCCACAGCTTAATTATCCAAACGTTTATAAACACGATGGCGATGACAAATCGTAATGAAAATTAGCATCTTGCGAACTTTCAAAATGCTTCTAGGTGCACTAGCGAATTTCTATTCGGACTCGCGTTAATTATCGCAGTCGTGCCACAAGATAATGTTTCCATTCGCAAAGGTTACGTTAATCTTCATAAAGCTATCCGGCCATTAAATAAATCTTGCTGGCGAGATGTCTAAATCAACCGCTATCTGGGAGTTAATCTAGTGTTTTACTTGTTTTGCGCAAACGTGGCGGTGGGGACAACTGTATTCGTTCTCTGTGGATTTCTTTTTGTTTTTGGGAATACCTTTTTTCATTGTCTTATAAGGAGCAACAACTGTAGGTGTTTATATGCACACATGAAGCTTGTACTCGTAATTTTAAACGTCTGACATTTCATTCTTTTTTATCCATACCACAGATATAGGTATATTCTCTTCCTACTAAGAAGATACATAGAAAATGTTGGTATTAACAACATACAAAATAAAAAACTATAAAAAAAATAATCTGTAATATGTAGCGATTATGACAATTCGTAGTTTTAACGATAGGAATCAAAATTTTCTTACAAATATGATATTGTACATTTTTGCGGTTCGAAAACTTATTTCTGTATAAAGATGAATATATATGTGAACAGATAATAAGCTTCCTTAATTAAACTATATCATGTTCGCTGTCCCAATGAATAGGTTATCAAACTAATTACGCTGCGCGGGAGTTTTATAGCGTCATTATTACGTACTTAATATTTCATTGTGTGCCTTACGCCTTATATCATCATCTAAGATAGTTAAAGTGCTAATTAAACTCGCGTTGGTGGTCGCTGAATTAATATGGCACCTCAATGAAATTAGAATTACTACTGAATTGTTGTTTACAAGGAAAATAAGTGCTTGGAACGTTTTAAAATCCAAAATACGCTTTGTTACGTAAAAAGCGCAAGTGCTTAATAAATATGTATAAGGAAGGTATAGTGTCTTGGGCTTTATTTTCTCAAAAATTATTAGTTTTTATGTGATAAGTACATATTTATCACATTAAAATAGCATTGTAAAATGCAAAATTCAAAAGTTATAAATATTAGTTTTTTTTTATATAATCAGAATGGACGATTTTGTTTTCGTCAACTCTAGGAAAAACATGAAGCCGACATAAAAAAAAAATTAAAAGTGGGACCTCTTATTATTCTTAATATCTCTTTGCTTATCATGATTACAGATATAGTTACATAATAATATGGTGTTTTTGTTCTTTATGAAACTTACCTTTAACTAGGAGTTTATAGATAGATTGACAGAGACTAACTGTTGGTTAAATATACCAATATACAATAATTTTTTTGTATTTTTGGCCTTCTCCATCCCACTAATTAAATAAGTAAAATTCATCTATTTTTTCAGCTTTTACTTCCCATGATAACCTCCTATCAATCCCAACATCAGCTATGGGTCAAAACGAACAATATACCAACATCCATCCTCATTGTCTGACCATTCCCATGGCACAACAATGGGTCAGAATTAGATGCAAATAATATTGGTATGGGCCACATTAACGCCATTAGCCGAGGGGTCAGAAACATGCAAATACACACCACTCAAATTTCCCCTGTGACCCACCCTGACTTATATGAAGTCGTAACACTAAGTTTTATGTAGGTGTCTGTTTTCTGAACAATTTCAAATGTTTAATGTATCTAGGTATTATTTACTGAGTTAATTTTATCTTAGTGAAAGTTCTGCTATTTTCAAAAAAAATATCAGTGGTAACTCTATTTTCAAGTGATCTCTGGAAGGTTTTCGATATATTTTCCATTTTACTTAATCCACACTTTAATTAACAAAGATGCTACTGATTGATCATCATCATCATTATAAGCCTATCATGATTAGATGTTTGTAAAGAATAAAGAAAAATATAATTTTCTAACGCAGAGCCAGAAAACTCATTGGGGATGATAGTCTCGTGAATAACAAACTCCACAGTCTCCCTCATCGACGAAGAGTTGCTTCATTATCGGTATTCTACAGATTGTACTTCGGAGAGTGTGCTATTGAGCTGCATGAGCTCATACCGCCAGCTCCTTTTTACCACCGGGAATCATTCCTACCTGGTTGATATACCTCGTCTGCGTACAAAGCGCTTTTCCTCATCTTTTATTATGCGCACAGCCAGAGAGTGGAATTCCCTGCCTGCGTCTGTATTCCCGGGTGCTTACAACCCTGGTATATTTAAAGCTCGAGTGAATAGGCTTTTTCTAAGTAAGCTCGCTCCATCTTAGGCCTCTTCTTAATCTAAGATTCAGAATTAGGCCAGGAGTAAGCCTATTTAATGTAAAAAAAAAAATGTGAATCATAGAACTGGTAAAATTAAACAAAATAAATCTTTCCTTACATAGAAACTCAATTGTGTTTGAGTGACTGTGTCGGCTAAATCACAGTGCTTTGGAAAATATCTTATATGTTTATAACTATCGACTATCATCGAAAGGCATGATTTTATAGTTATTCTTGCAATTTAGGCTCCAGTTACAAAAGTTTCTTTCTAAATTTTATCACTAGTTCTAGGATTTAGCGAAATGAAACAAATAGTAATCAGTTTTATTTAAGAAGTAGTAGGCACCACAATACGTACTTGCAAAGTGATTCATTCACCTGCCTATTCATAAAAAAACACTATAAAACTGAACAAGCTCGCACACCTCACTTAATTTACAAAACATCTCATTACGATTACGCTACGATATGATATCGATACCGGGTAATAACACCCGAGTTATAGTTATATCCGGATCAATTGTCCGGATCGCAGTTACGCGGGTGAGCAAACACCATGACGCGACTGTTTTTATGGATATTTTATTTTCTTTTTCACCACATATTGCTTTTGTAGGAAGTGGAAATAAGCTATGGTATGACTATGTCTTTCACATTAGATTTGATGAAGCGAAACTAAAGCATATGGTTTGTATGGAAAATCTTGTGCCTTTCATGATGTAATTTTATGTTGTTCAAGTTCTAGTGCAAATTAATTCAACAGAATTTTCATACATATTATTTTGATTTATTTTTAAATTAAACCAGAAAATAGTACTATTACGGAGAAAGCGGAATCGGCGCTAATATTATTAAAGCAATATATTTTATTTTTTCTTGATAATTTCAATAGTTTTAATACTCGTATTACTTAGTGTCAAGTACAATATTTATGGTAAATTTTAAATAGAAAAATATTGGAAAAAATTAACTCGGCCACAAGTGAGTTCTCAGACTGGAATCGAACCAGCGACCTTTGGAAATCCGGTCCAATGCTCTAACCGCTGAGCTACCGAGACTTGCGAACCACCGTCGAAATTCTCCAATACTTTTATATTTTTAATACGCTGTAGGCCAGCGTTGTTACATCAATGCTAGGAATATCCTTGCATTCGAAAGAAACATCTTTTCAGGTGTTTAACGATCGATTAAGATGCAACTGCCAATAATTTATGATTTAAATATTTCCAAAGGTCGCTGGTTCGATTCCAGTCTGAGAATTCACATGTGGCCGAGTTAATTTTTTCCAATACTTTTCTATTTAAAATTTACCATAAGTATAAAAATAGCATTGAAAAATGCAAAAATTACAAAATCATAAAGTACAATATTCTTTATAAAAGTGTGTAAGCGCATATTATGGCAAAACCCCTGAACAGATGGCGTTACTTACCACAGATTTTGTTGTTCGTTTCGTGAAAAATAACGCAACACGCGAGCGAATTTTAAATTACAACTAAGTCAAACCTTACCCTCAATCAATTTCTTAGAATAAAGAAGGTTTTATACTTTGTCAAATACATTTACTCATTTCGTATCATCAAAACATATTTCAATATAGATCGTGATAAATCAGTAATCCAATGAACCGAAACTTTAACTACTACATTTTTTAGTTATTAGAACTTTTAGCACCCCCGCAGAGCAATAAAAAGATTATGTTTGCTTATAATATGTGAATGAAGAAGTTATAATAAAGGTATTATTACAAAATATTTAAATCCGCTTTCTGTCTATTTCCAATATCGAATATTCTAAACACAATATTTATTTCATTAATATAAGTTTGAAACTTCTAATCCCGAAAACCGATTCAATCATAACTTCTCAGTTCCTCCTATGTATGCGATCTTTAGGTGTTTTCGCTGAAATTATGCCAAGTAGGCTTCGAGAGACGTATATATTCTGGCTGTTGAATAATGCTTTATTTTTATTCCGAAACATGGCCCCGGATGTTTCAACTCAAGAAGGTTTCATACAAGTGAATGCAATTTTAAATTAAGACCTGCTTTATTTTGTCTATTGTCCACACTCAAACCTTTAACCAATAAATCGCGATCTCTTTTTTTGTTTGAAATAGGTATCGAAAGTTATAAACACAATGGTAGTAGACCTGTACCCGCTAGCTGGCATTGCCCCACCTGATGTTCGCAGAACTGTGGCGAGTTCGGTTGAGTGCTACAAAAAACAAAGTGACCCGAGGCACCCCCTGCACAACCACCTTCCAGGCCCCAAGAGACTAAAAAGTCGGCATAGTTTTATAAAAGACTCGACGCCGATCGTAATGCTTTCCATGCTCGCATCAAACTCTGGGGGAAAGATACCGGGCATCGCTCTCAACTTTCTCCACACTCGCAGAGAGCTTACCACCGGGCCATAATCTGCCATGGCCGACTTGGAGGTCATTAAACAGACTCCGGACCCAGGTCGGCCGCAGCAAAGAAAACATGTGCCGATGGGGTTATGGCTCTGGCAACACCTGCGAGTGTGGGACCTCCCCACAGGCTATGGCACACCTTTTGTCTTGCCCTGCGTGTCCATCAACCTGCACACGCGAAGACCTGTATAGCACTACCGATAATGCGGTCAGTGTCGTGCAATACTGGTCTCACAAAATCTAAAGGCAAGAAATGATCGACACGATAATAATAATAATAATAATATTTATTTCTTTATTAATGTAGGTTCGCACGTTCTAATCCCGAAAACCGATTGAATCATAACTTCTCAGTTCCTCCATTATGTATGCGATCTTTAGGTGTTTTCGCAGGAATTATGCCAAGTAGGCTTCGAGTGACGTTTATATGGCTGTTGAATAATGCTTTATTTTTATGGGCTCAGGAACACGGCCCGGGACCGAGGTAGGCAGATAACGGAGGTACTACCATGGGTTTGCGATAACGATATCGATACTGGTTTTTCTACGTTTTGGTTTTTAGGTTAGAATTTTAATAGCAGAGAGGATAATAATAATAAATAATGCAATAAACCTAAATTATAATATTTCCGTATACAATATTTTTAAATAAAAAAATGCGAGAATTATTACAAAAAAAAGCTTTTTTCAACACAAAATCTAACAAGTAACAGTTTTAATTAATTAATCATCAAAGAAAAACCGGACATAACAAAACTGATATAGTTTTATTTAAGTATTTTTTAAGGCAGTGAAAAATAGTTAATTTTAGTTTCGCCACTTGGCATAATTACAAATACTTTAAAATCTCTGACATAAATGAAGATATATAAGCCAGTCTGAGCATTTTTGTTCAAATATGACTAATCCGAGATCCATAATTAAATACTAGTTTCCGCCCGCGGTTTCAACCGCGTGGAGCCCGTTCCCTTGGAAATATCGGGATAAAAAGTAGTCTATGTTTTATTCCCGTCTATCTTGTATTTGCGTGCCAAATTTCATCCAAATCGGTTTCAGTAGTTTTTGCGTGAAAGTTGCGTGATAACAAATATCCAAACATCTACACATCCAAATATCCTCACAAACTTTCGTATTTATAATATTATTAGTATATTAGTATTATAAGTATTAGTAAGACTTCTTACATCTGTCTTCACCTTTAAATTACTTCATTATTTTTTAACAAACGTTAAATATGCGATAAATATTAAACAAGAAAATATACTAGAAAAAAGCAACTAGTCTCATGCCGCCCTGACAGGATTCGAACCCGCATCCTTGGGAATCCTGCCCAATGCACTACCAATTATGCTACAAAGACCTATGAGGACACGTCGAATTTTTCCAGTGCATTGGGCCGGATTCCCAAGGATGTTTAATATTTATCGCATCAAAAATAGCATTGTAAAATGCAAAATTAAAAAGTTATAAAAAGGTTAAATAACTAAATTATTTAACCTTTTTATAACTTTTACACCTATGGTACAGGTTTAAGGCATAATAAACATAATACAGTGTCCTCCGGCCGTTGTTATTGAAATAAGGGCGTAGTACAACATCCGAAGGTGGCGGTTATCGGGCGGCTCCAAACATAAACCCTTATGGGCTCTTCCTATGGGTTATTGCTTCACCTTCGAAGAGGAAGCTAATTCACTCCTCTTGTCAATAATAAGAACTTAAAGGTTGATCGCAACTATCGCCAAAGAAAAAACAGTCCTTGACAAGTTTCTTCCCGATTCTTCTCGTTACAAGGCCTCCCGCCGTAAGGTTTGTGAACCGATGGCGTAGCTTCTTTGACGTTCATAAGTGCTTGTAAAAGCCTAGACTGAATAAATGATATTAACTTTGACTTTGACTTTATCTAATTTTGATAAGTAACTATCGAAAAATTAATAGGATTTGAAAGCTTTGACGATCTGTGGACCACGTATGACTATGACTATGACGTAATTTTTAAAGTTACTATTACGTTTACGCTGTCAAGTTCCAATCCCATACATTTTTAAGCTGTACACGTAAAATTAATTGTAAATGTATTAGGTGCAACCCGACTGTAAGAAAAATAACTAGTCTCCGAATTGGCCTGCAAGCCTTGGATCTAAGGTGGCGGTTATCGGGCGGAGACATGCATAGACGCTTATGGGCTCTTCCTATGGCTTCACCTTCGAAACCATTCAATAGGCCGTCCGAAGAGGAAGCTTATTCACTCCCTTGTTAATAATAAGAACTTCAAAGTTGAACACAACTACTTATATCTAATTTTAAATGGTAACTGTTGCTTTAAAGATCCGAGGGCTGATTCTAACGAAAACTCGGTTCAATTTCAGTTTCGTCCCTATTGTGACTGTCATACAGTGTCATACATGTGACCCTAATGACAGCGCGAAACTGGTTGCTAGGTGATTTTAAGTCAGATAGGTATTAACCCGCAGGCAACATTAAGAATTAAAATTTTTGATGACCGCAAGTCTGAATTTAATATTAGAATAAGAAAAAACAACTATCTAGTCTAACAATTGCGCAGACGGGACATGAGTCTTTTATCATATAATTTTAGAGTTCACATGCTCTTCCAATTGAGTTTAAAAGTTAATATTTATTTGTCGAGACTATTGATAAAAGGTTTTTAACCATAAAAATCGAAAAAATGCTTGCGTCTTTATAGAAATCCACACCAGAAATTTTTTTTGACGCACTTCGTGCGCGCGTGAAAATTATAAATTTCATTGCCGTAAGTATTCCTAAGCACGAGAGTTGATAAATAAAGCCATACATCGTCTACAGGACATCTGAATTAACACGCATGCGGGATTTATAGAGTATTGTCACGCTATTCGGAAATATGCGCTAATAACGTGTTTAATGCAATCACAGGGTTTTAGCTGAGTTTTTCGTTATTTTATTGTGACTTTAGTACTAGCTGACTATTTGTACGGACTGAAGAATTGGTCATAATGCTACTTTAAACTAAAACTGGAATGAGCGAAATTAATTCCACGCTAACGAAGTAGCTGGCAGTCAGCATATTCTTAAACAAAAAGAATTCAAATCCTAATCCTAACTAATATTGTAAATGCGAAAGTGTGTTTGTTTGTCCTCCACGCCCCAACTAAACAACTAATCGACTCGATTTTTGCCATGGAGTTAGTTGAAAGGACTTATAAAGTAGGTATTTAAGTACTTACATGTATACATACTAACTGCCTCTGTGGTCTAGAGGACTTGTTGTAAGTCCGCCTGGCTAGCTACCACCATCTTATCTAAGCCTGACGCCATAACAACAATGTTTTCAGCATTGTTGTATTCCGGCAGTTTAAAATAAGATAGCGAGTTCCTCAGTGGCTGAGGATTCCGGGAGAGTCTCGCTTCCATCTTCAGCCTTATCTATACTTAACATCAGGTATGATGAAGGCCAAGAGTCTCCCCGTCGTTCATAAAAAAAATACATACGCCATTAATCCCTTGCTGGGTTGCCAGAGTATCAAAGGTTCAGCTTGTAGTGAAATGTATACTTAATTTTTTGGGATTTGAAATATTTTGTATAGAGGCTGGCTTCACCCAAATCCGTAGTATGAGACGCAATTTTAATTTTTTTTCAAAATGACGACCTATATAAATGAAGAGGGGACACAAAGAGGAACAAAAAATTGTATGATATATAATGCCCTGAAGTGTTACGTTAGCCAGATTATTAGAGTTAAAAATGAATTATAACTCCAATTATCTCACTAACCTGACACTAGGGCAGTATCTTTCAAATTTATATATGTATTATCGTGCGGCGCGGTTTTGAAAAATGTTTAAAATGGCGTACCGGTGACGAGGCCAACATGTTCAAACCCCTTCTGTTAATAAGGCAGTCAATTTTCCATTTTGTTGTCCATAACTATTGCTCCTTATTTGGTTCAAGTTGCTTGTTTTCATGAGACATTTCTAAAAAGTTATTACATAACAATGGGCGAAATAATCAGACACCGAACACCATTATAAATTTACATATCTCGCGCCATCAGCATTACGCGTGAGGGGTCGCATAATCCCGTGTGCATAACGGGATCGAAAATGAAACATAAATTACCGGACGGACTATTCGGACGATTTAACCCATTAACATGGCCCACGGGTCACTAAGGCCGGAGTGCGTCCCTGTCCAATCAACAAAACCCTTTTACGCCGGCTAGTATACTTCGACCTACCTCGCTGCGAATTTTCTTTGCACGGGGGGTGGATTTCGAAAGCGCGAAGCTCTTTTAAGACTGGCCGGTGTATATCAGAATTCATGATAGGACACCCCATACACCCCCGCAGAGATATATGGTAATGGTCGCACCACAATACCATAGCCGATAAATACACTGTGTACTCCAATACTACGTATGGCGGGCGCGTGGTGCCGCGTATTTCTATTGTTTATGCCGCATTAAATTGTTAGAATGTTGCCCGGTTATTGCCGAAAGCGTATTTGGTTCGCGTATCGCTACGTAACTTATGTATTCGTGGACTATTGTTATTGCTTGTGGAAGTTGTGTTAGTTCTAGTTGCTTTTGAGGAAACAGCGCACGGGTTAAACTTGTCGGTGACCTATATGGTCAATAACAATGTTCCTTGCTTTATATAAAACCTACTCGAAATAACTTTTTCTCCTACCGAAGAGAAAATCTAAAATGTTTTATAAAGGAAAATCTAAAAAACACCTAATTATTTACTTAAAAAAATTAACATAATTCAAATATTTATAATAATAAGTAATAAATAATTTGTTTAAATTTATTAATATTTGAAATTACAAAAATTCAACAATCTTCATTTCATAAATATTTCAACCGTTGCCGAAGTTTTTTTTTGTAGTAACGTGAAGTATCATTACCTAGTTTCATTTTTAAATAAACATCTCTAATGGGCATCTCATGGGCGATTTTTACACCAATCTTTTTGACAACAATCTTTATGTGGTCCTTAACTTTCAGACGGCAAAAAATATATAGGTACTTACAGTCGGGTAACTTCCCGGTGGACCAGTAGAGTATTTTTAGGGAGCTTTATTTAAAAAAAGTAATAGATAGAATGTTAATAGGTATTTCATTTGAATAATAAATTATGTAACTTTTTAATTATGCATTTTACAATGCTATTTTTATGTGATCCCGTCAGGGCGACATGAGACTAGTTGTTTTTTTTTCTAGTATATTTTCTTGTTTAATATTTATAATAAATTATGTCTTTAACTTTAGAACTTTCCGAGAAAACATTTCTTAAAAAAATCTATCTGGTCAACGGGAAGTACCCCGATTGTACAAGTTATTGACGTAAAAGTTTATTTTTGTAATTCAAATCACTCTGTATAATATTATTGAGGAAAACTTCTAAAAATAAGTAAATAAGGCACCTCAACACAGTTTAAAGTGTAACCTTAGACATAAAAAACACTTTTTACACCAATCCCTAATTCATAATAATACAGCCCGTAATAACACAGGTACGGGCTTTATCACAATTTAAAACAGGGATTAACACTCTCGCCGCCCGGTATCGTTCCGACCCGGGCGTATTTATCCGGAGTTACCCGGAGTTATGCGGATTTATCCGCTTAATCCGGCCCTGCCCGGCACGATATCGGATTGTTTATTTTCTGCTTTGAATTGCCGAATACTATTTTGTATTTTCATCACTTAAGTGGTGGATTTAAATGATGATTTTCGAAGCCTTTATGAGGTTTCCGTAATGAGGCTTTTTCATTTTTATTTTTGTGTCAAGTAAAATACCAAAAATCATCAAACTACAAGTAAAATAACATATAATTGTGTGCATTTATTTATTAAAATACAATTGCTTCGTTCAAACATTTCATTTTATTACTTACATAATTTCAAAAATCATCATTATCTGCATACCAAAGACATAAAATTAGCAATACTTCAGCCATATTATTTATAAAATGTCTCATGACAGAAAAAATGCACAGAGATTAATACAGTGACGATTTGAAATTGGTTTAGTTTATATTTGATCAAGAAGGTGTTAAAAACCTCATAATTCCAGTTCCCTATTGTGGAATACTAATAGTCAGAATAAAACCTGTCTAAAGCTACGGAATCCGAGCCGCTACGGCGTAGCACTAACATATAATCCTTTTCGCTACAATAGCAATTTCAAACTTCCTTAGGGGCTTCGCATAATCTTTCTTTATATCGAGCTACGAGGCACAGTCTCGAGAACAATAGCCATCGCTTTCTAACCCACACTAACTAACACAAAACGATAGAGACAAAACACTAGAGTTTTCTTTACCCAACTTCTCAATATAAGGGTGTAGTAATGTGTATTTAAATTTTGGCTCAAGTGCAATAATTTTATTTTTAATTTAATTTCTAATGGCGTCGTAAGTTGGGGTGCGCCTGATATAAATCTAAGAAGTAATCTAAAGTGTTTTAAAAGCGGAATAATGAGGAACGTAGCTTAAGAGGGCTTGCTTTTAATACTCAAAAGAAACGTAACGATGAAAACTTTAACCTGAGCTACTAATTGTTACATTTTCTACTTAATTTTGTAGGTTGATATATCGAGATTATAATTATTGTTATTAGCAATGAGATATTATAATAAATTCTGCTTAATACCTTGGTATAGGTAAACATGTCTTGATAAAAATAGTGAAATTAATTATGAATTTAATAAAATGAATCTCATCATTTTTATTTATCTAGATAAGAAAATGAAAATAGTATAAATTCTGTATTAGAACTATGCACTGCAATTTTATTCGATCGAATAATAACATATTTATTGTTTTTCATATATATTTATTCAGCAAATTAATTTGGTAGCAACTCACTCGTATTACAAACGAACGTGGTAAAATTTTACTAATTAACATAAACAATCAAAAATTACGTAACCAGCTCAGCCTAAAAAGGCGGTCCAATATCAATTGCATTATTAATTTCTGGTGTGGCAAACGTTGCTGTAACCATTTTAATGGGCAATTTTCATAAACTAACTGAAGAATCCCCGGGGCGAGATTCTTTCCAGATAGAAAACAGCAAAAAGTACAAATTCTGAATTACAACTATGTAACAATATTTCTTTTTGTTTCCAATGATTACACTTCTATTTGATTTCTGACTAGGGTAGGTGCACCAGTGACTGAACAACGGCGAGTTTTTAAATAAAATAAGAAAAGTAAACATTGTCAACGAACACGTTTTTTTTTTCTAAATGGTAACATTTTATCATCTAAAAATGGTCAAAAAATTTTTTATGTATGGGCCAGAATTTACACTATGGAAAGACAGTGCATTTTGAAATCAGCGTCGTTCACGTTACTCGAGTGCCTTTTAAAAGAACTGTGCATAACAAGATAGAACAATGATTATTATAATCAATAGAACGCAATTTGCTTATAATTTCATGTGTTTTATAAAAATAAAGGAGTGTTCAATTAACCATGAAAGTTAACACAATCTAGTTAATGAACGGGTGTTCATTCCCACAACCCTAATGAGTCAACAATGGTATTTTTCATACTATTTGCTATGTTCATTTACTGGATATTTTAAACCAATAAATGAACATACATAATATATATAAGTTTTGTGATATTTTAATAGATTACCAATACCAACATTTTCTAGTTACTGCAATATACAAATAAAGCTTCAGACTGCGATAATTGTGATTTATAGCTCCTAGATTAGTTACTGTTAAACGTTCATTCGCTGGAGTTCGAGATGTTCATTTACAGGATTTTGGTATTCATTCCCTGCTGGTTTTCGGGTATTTTGCATAAAATGTCGATTATCTTATTAACATTGTAAATAAATGACAAATTGTTCATTTAATTTTAATATTAAATAAATGTTGAACTTATGTATATTGTGAATATTTGTATATTGGCAATATTATGGTAAAGCAAATCTGATATAGGTGCTGATCATTTTTTTATTTCAAGATTGCCTTAAGGGTTCATTCATATCTGGAGTTATTGAAAATTAATTTGGTAGCAACTCACTCGTATTGCAAACAAACATACCCAAAATTAAACTAGTTAATTAACCTAAACAATCAAAAGTTACGTAACCAGCTCAGCCTAAAAAGGCGGTCCAATATCAATTCCCTTATTAATTTCTGGAGTGGCAAGCGTTGCTGTAGCCATTTTAATGGGCAATTTTCATAAACAAACTCGAGAATCCCCGGAGCGAGGTTCTTCCCAGATAGAAAACAGCTCCGCTCCATAATGGGTTTTCGGAATGGCGTCGTCCATCACCCCCCTCTCCCCCTTACCCCCTCCAGGCGAGAAAGGATGAATTCTTATTTCCTCATCTTGGCCGTCCGTACCCTCATGTAGATTGCCTTTGCCTTTTTCTTGAACCTCGGTATAACATAACAATGACTTGTTTTCAATTTTGCCGCGTTATTTCTTTTTTTTTCTTTTTTTTTGCGTTTCGTGTCTTGTTTATGGGTTTGAGGATTGCGTAGATCGGCTTTTCGCTATTGAATTTTATGGGTGGATATTGGTTCTTATTATTTTTATAGCAAAGGTTGTTTTAAAGGTCAATGTGTTTTACATCAGTCTTGTATCTACAAAATCAAAAGTATCTATTATTGAAAATCATTTTTTTCCTCCCTGGCTTACAGTAGTCGTCTGCAGAGTCAATCTGGAAAAAGAGAATTATTTTTTTATGAAAAAAGAAATCTCCTATCTGTCTGTAGAATATGATACCTACTATTATAATAATATTTGAAAGTCCACTTAAATTTTGGCATATGAATAGGTCCAGAGCATACATTATCTAAGCGACTGCGATCATGAAGTGTAAGAGCCAAAAATAATTTGATGCTTTGCCAAACTCGTTGACTCATGTAAAATGTCGGCAATATGACATCTATATGAAAATGACCATTGCAACATTTGCAGTATTATATTAGCTCATTGAAAGAACTGTATCAATGGGGTACATACTTTTAGATTATTCTGAAAGTATAATAATTTTGCTGGGTGATAAAAGTAAACTAAAGTTTGAAAAATACAAAATTTTGAATCAGATCCTGGGAAATAATCATCGGTATTAAAACTTCTTTGAAAAACGGGAAAGTGACGAACATCGTTCGATTATTGTAATTAAAAGTTTAGGATTAGACCCTACCAGGCCAATATTAACCTACTATTCTGGAAAACAACCTAATTTCAACCTATTGCATTGCGTATAGCGTTCATAGTACAATAACTGTCTGCCGTCTCGCTTCAGTCTGCTAGGGCTGTTGATTGAGACTAGTCCGGTGACCGGACGCTTGCGTTTATACATACCTGAACTCGGGAGTGAAATTTCTGTACCGTAACGTACTAATATTTATATTCTGTGACCCTACTATTTAATTGCTGTCAAAATCAATGAAACCCTAACCTACGAGTATATGCAGAATGGCAATCACGTAATAAAGTAACCGGTTACCATCGCTGAACTAGCATTACGAAACGTATTAGAACTCATAATCAGTTGCCGAAAATCTGCCTTCATTTTTGGGGGTGCTATTACGAAAATGCTCAAGTGACCGACCAGCGTTTTTTGAGCCGTGAGTGTTCTTTTGTTTTTGTGAAGACGTTGTAAAGGAGAGAGGGGTGGAAGGTCAGGTTATGTTGGCGATTATATAGCAATCATAGCAGTTGGATGAAATGAGAAGTCTCCCTTGAAAGATAAACAAGTAGCGTGTGCGCGGAACAGTCGAGACGCGCTGGATTCATATTTTACTTGGGCCTCCCTTCGCTGGCGTCTTGCGCTACAAGCAATGTGTAGGGGATGTTGCTCTACTTTGATCATAAAAACCTTAGACCCTGCTGATACTTGTATTGCAAGTCCCCACTGCTAGGGCACTGGCCTTCCTTATGAATGGATAAACACCTACATACTAAGCGAGCCCAATTGGTGGGTTTTAACGACAAATGTAAATAAAGCCCGGACCAACGGCTGAACGTGCCCTCAAAGCACGGAGGATTCGAGATAAAAAAAATTTGGTCACCCATTACGTAACCGACCATTGTGGAAGCTACTTAACCGTTTCAATTGCAGGTCGAACGCGCAAATCACTGCGTCACTGAGCTCCTCCGAGCAATTTCTTTTTATTTAGCAAGTTTTATTACCGAAAATAAATAAAATAAATTTTATTACCGAGAAAATGTTGTTCTTGTGAACAAGAACAACATTTTTTTTGTTGTACTTTTCCCCCTATTTAGCGTTCTCTGCCAAAAAATTGACATCTAGCACTGAAACAAAACACAAAACAAACTGTTAAAAAAACACTCATTTTCAGCAGTCGGGTAATAAAGGAAAAGAAATCTAGCACGAAAGTAGAGCACTCTTCAGTACAAAGTATAGGCAATGTACGAAAGCGCTCCAGTTGTTCCATTCCACCATCAAAATTGCTTTCCTTATATCTTCAATAAATGTTTAAAACATCCCGGCAAGCATGTGTTTTATAGCTTTTAGGGCTTGTTATATTAATTTTACTGGTTTTTATATTTATGCGGGTAGAGGAGGGTGCACCTGAGGTAAATTTTAAACAACATACTTCTGTAGGCAGTCTAATGCATCCTTATAAGCTTGAACTATAAGTAACTGAAGAAACAAAACTATGTCTTTGTTAGAAGATAAAATAAACCTAACTTTTATACATATCTAAATTAAGAAATTGAAAATAATTTTCTAATTTGTTTAAACTATTTTTCATAATATTTCAGAAAAAAAAAAATACTTTCATTAAAACATTTTTATTTGAATTGAATGACATTACTATGAAGAAAATTAACGGCATTTTGTATTAAATTGAGAGTTTTGTACCTATCTACCTGTACCTAAGTAATAAACAATATAATAGGTATCCTAAGACTTTATATAAGTAAGAATTGTCTTTTTTAAAGCAGTAGCTACAATAATACAATTATTCTACAATAAAGATATTTTTTGTAATAGTGAGTCAAATAATATAACCCAAGCACTCTAAGATGTTTAATCTCGTCTCAAATAACATACACCTTAAATACACATCACATAAGAAACATAACGATCTCTCACAAAGGTCTAGGATAAAACAATGAAATATCCGAAAGTTTATCTTTTTACGTTCACTCCGACAATTTAGGCGTTCATAAATAAATTCAGGGATAGCAATAAACTGGGATGTAGATACATCTCGGTCCGCCTACCGTCAGATTTATGCTTATCTCACTAACATAAACCGGTATTAATGCATATAAATATATCAGAAGTAAGAGACAGTAGGGTGACCATGCGGAAGACAGAGGAGAGCTTGCGGGAAAAACAAATTTCAATTGGTAACGGTTCATGGAAAAATATACTAACAAAACAAAGTGCTAAAATTAAAACAATTTGTATTTCGGACTATTATAAGTAACCCTAACTCATTTTCTGAAAGGAGATTATTCAAGCTCCATACATTTTTGGGCCTTTTTTGAAAGTGCCGGCCAACAAAAAATTGGATACGTAAGGACGTAACGACGTAATGACTTGCTGTAATTGTATTACAGCAAGTCGTTTGGAGCAAAAGTTGTAGGATTACGCCAAGTCAAGGTATACAAGTTCAAAGATTCGTAGTGTTCATACATTTATGGATTTTTTAAAGTGTAGGTAAAGAAACTTGATCGGAAGCATTCTTATAATGCAGTGTCTGAAGCATTCTTATTATGCAGTGAGGTTATTATATTATATAACAATATCCCTGCAACAAATATAAAAATGACGTACGTCTAAAAAATATATTTTTTTACTAATCCGTATAGCTGTAGGTATTAAAATGATGGGCTACTAAATCGATTTGTCTTGCAATGACTTCGGATAATTATTTTTAGCAATATGTATAAATATTTTTCATTTTTAGAAATGAAGGAAGGTATGAAATTTTCTAATCTTTGAACTTACCTTGAGTTAGAGTAATCCCACAACTTTTGAGCCATATCAATTATTGCTCCAAACGACCAGTTTTAATCATGCATACAATTTTTTTTGTTGGCAGACACTTTCAGAAAAAGGCCCAAAAAGAATGATCTCCTTTATGGACGATTAACGGCTGCCCGCGATTTTACCCACGTGGTTTCCGATCCCGTGAGAATGATAAAAAGAATCCTTTATTTTAATCCTGGCTATCTAATAGTAGTAGTGCGTGAAATAGTAACAATCAAACAAACTATTTTACTTTCGCAATTACAATATTATTAGGATTTAAATACGAAATTCCTTGTTATTTTATAAAAATTTACATTAAAAAAAATACATTGTAGATTCTAGTTTTTTCCCTGTTTACCATATTTTTATCCCAGTCACCACACCGAAAAGTCCTACTTTGTCCAAACTTGACAGGCACCCTACCGGTCCAGTCCGATCTCCCTTTTGCCTGTTCGGCGGGAAAGTTCCACAGATCCGTTTCCTGTGTTTGCCATTTCCTCCCCACCCCTGACGTACGGCCAGCAAATAAATACATACGACATACCCCGGGACTAAGTCTGGAGACTCGAAAAGAATACCTATTTTTCGGGATTATCATTACTTTTCGGGAAATTCTCTTTATAATGAGTGGGATCGTTATTTAAACTTATGAAGGGTTTTTCTTCTATTTTAACATTAGTATTTGTTAATAGCATACTTTACTTAGTATGCAAACGGTACAACAACGTTTGCACGTTCAAAATACTATGACTTTAATAACAATAATAAATAACAGACATCATTAACACAAAATCACCGTAAATTTTAAAAAGGTACAAATCTATTTATTGTGATATTTTAAACTGTTTTATAAATGAAGGTATCTGTTATGACTACTTATAACAAAGAAAAAACTGATGCCTTAAATTTACAGTTTTAAACATAAGCGAAACGGGATCGATTTAGCTTTATTGTTCAAAATCAGCGCGATTAAGGTACTGGTAGCAGCCTAAAAAGTTAATTAGGTTGTGTTAACTAGTAATTGTACTTACCAATATACTATAGTTACACCATTCCCATTTAAATTCAGTAGGTTTAATTAAACGTCCCACTATATTTTCCTGTTGTTACTTAACACGAATGTAACAAGCAATTTAGAATACTCCCACGACTATACAATGACCCTCTTACTAAGAAAGGAACAGACTTTAATATTTGATAAGCTTTACTTATCGTAGGTGTGATCTTAAGTTAATTAACATAACTTAAAACTATCTGTGTAATGACTTCTTCAAGGAGTTTTATAAGCTACGTTTAAATAATTAAGCTATATAATTCATATTTGCCGCATAGAAATGTCTCAATTATCGAGCCAAGATATTAAAGAAGCGGTAGGATAGTAAAATTTAATGGTTACAAACACTCCATTTCGAAGTCACATAACTTGGAGGCAAATCTTGGTTGGCAATTAAGCAGTATCAATCCTACTAGAAACGACTAAGGTAGTATTTTATTTCAGATTTCTTCACCTTTTGCTTTGAAATTATTTTAAGTTAAAAATCAGCAAATGTTGTTTTTTAGAAAAGGTACATTTTCATCGTTAGCTGATTTTTACCGTGAAAATAGTAATGGCATTTTTTTCAAGTAGGTATAGAAGGAGAAAACTTAAGTTCAACCTGACAACACATACATTTCTTTATTTCATATTTTCATGGATTTTTCTCCCTGATAGCATAAAAAGATCTTTGATTACTTATGTAAAATTCATACGCGTACATAAATAATTATATAAATAAAAAAAAATGATAAATTGCTGTGTTGCCCTACGCAAAATCTTTTTAATTCACCTAAAATGCCTCTTCCATTGCCCTTACAAAGGTAGTGTGCATCCAACAATGGCTCGCGATAGTGCCACAATAAACCTCAAATGGTCCGGAACTTTTTCTCTAATGGTTTATTTAAAAAATCCCACAATTTTCATTCCCAAGTTTCCATAAAGATATCAATAAATCTTATTTATACCTCTTTGGAGACATCCTCCTTTGATCAGAATTGCTTTTGCGATGTTTGCTTCTTCGTATCTTTTTGATTTAGTGTTATGGACTGGACGACATGGTTTTTTCGCTGAATTTTGTTTGGAACATGTAATGCCCATTGGTTACGTGTTTTGTGTAGCATTGATCGATATTTTTAACCGACTTCAAAAAAAGGAGGAGGTTATCAAGTCGACTGTATTTTTTTATTTTTTTTATTTTTTTTTATGTATGTTCCACCATAACTTCGCCAGTTGTTAACAGATTTTTTAAATTCTTTTTTTATCTGGAAGAAAATGGTTTATGTGTGGTCCCATATAATTTTTACGAAGATCTGGCTAGTAGTTTTTTCATAATCCTGAAAAATCAATATTGCAAAAAGGTTGCAAGTAGTCGTATACCTAGATGACATCATTGTTGTGTATGGGCTGATTTTTAGTGTAAGTAAAGGCACATAATGTAACAAAAAAATCTGAAATAAAAACATTTTATAAAAAAAATCAAACCGACTTCAAAAAGTAAAAATAAAACTTTTGGAGTCGGTGCTAGTTAGCTAAGGCCAAAAAAAATATAGTTAATAGAAGTGCAATGTAGAATGCTTTGGCTGGCACCGACTCCAAAAGTTTTATTTTTTACTTTTTGAAGTCGGTTTCTTTTTTTTTTATAAAATGTATTTTTGGGGAACAACATTTAGTTTAGTAACAACTTGCTTACGCCCAGGACTTCGTTCGCGTGGATATTCGAAAAATCCTTAGGGGAGCATTTAATCAGCTAGGCGATTGCGTAAAGTCAATCGTATTCGTTTGACAGTTTATATTGTATGTCATTCCATACAAATTGCAGCCGATCGAATACGATATGAACTGTCAAGAGAATACGACTACTTTACGCAGTCGCACCCTAGGTTACTAATTGTAAAAGATCTGAGGAAATGGTTATAATTTAACCAATGTTAATTCGGGATCCCCGTACTAAGAGTCGTATCTACGAGTCGTATCTGCATCATCTACCTCGGCTCCTACCTGCCGAGCGTTCACCAGTTCCGGCCTACACCGGGTCTATCTCTACTCCATGACTACGTGCGCACCACCACTCCGAGCCTACCCTCCGTGCTACCGAGGCTCTCGTGCTCCTTGCTCCCTAAGCGAACGTAGTCCGTGACGTCGGAATTTCGCTTCTGCCTCCTCTTGGCAGCTCTTAAGTTAAGTCCCCTTCTTACTCCCGCGAGAACTGTTGAGCAAGACCTGTATACTCACGACCCAAGCTACATTATTTAATAAACTTGTTAACGACATTGTGATTTATCATTTATCTTATTCTCTGCACACCGGTCGTGCTTAACACGGCAGGAGCGTGTCAGTGGCATTCATGTACTTATATCTTTATTTATGCCATTTTACCAGCTGCCCCATTTATACACACGCATTATAGAACTTATATACCTAGCTGAAGTAATTATAATACGCAAAGGACAGATAGTCAATGGCGCCGTTCAACCTGCTACTGTATCGGTTAAGAAAATTTTACTATGCTCGGTATGGGTGACAAAAATACTATCTTGAGCTCCTCTGCAATTCTGAAGACACGATAAGACATCGATCTCGGCTAAATTTACGGTATTTTCCACCAACCAATCCAAATTGGGCCTGCATGGTCCCTCTGCCCGTCTCCTTTATCCATCAATGAGCAAGTTCCAGTAGTAGGGAAACAAAATCATATGATGAAACGAAATCAAACGGATATAATAATATTAATGGAGAAATAATCTATATCGCGTATATTTAATTATTAAATTTTCCATCCAAATTTTAACCCCAATTTACCTTTAAGGGTTAAGTCATGTTCACCGCGTTGGATTTCAAAATCAATGCCATTTTTTAAATCAACGTCCTATAAAACCTCGATAACGACATTTCGATTTGTGATAATTTGATGATGATTTATATTTAATTTCCAACCATAAACCTAATAAAATAAATAAGTGATTTTTACTTTGATTATAAAAGACTTCTCTTACACAAACTCATCCCCCTTTTCACCCCTATGGGAATGGAATTTTCAAAACCGCTGAGACATGTAAATTATTTTTAATCGTCAACCTAAGTACAAAATTTGAAAATCCTAACTTCGTACATGACAGACTTTCATACAAACGGTCATCCCTTGTTTTATCCCTATATGGAGTGGAATTTCCAAAAATCCTTCCTTAGCGAATACCTATACTGTACAAGGTGTTGATAAATCAGTCAGTCATCTTTGAATTTTATATATATAGATAACTGGTGTTTATTTATATATTTAAGCTCAGTTCTATTAGCAATGTGAAGAGCTTTCGAATAGGCCCTTGTATATATTATGTTATAATAAGTTATTTAAGTTATAAAATTTTATTAACAATGGTGTCAAGTTTTGAAAATGTACCTTTCTAATAGATATTTATAATATCCGTTGTAAAGCTCGTATTACTCTTTAAAGAAAATGCTCAAAAGTCATTATAAACTAAGCTGTAACAAAGAAAAATATCTAAATTTACAAACAATACCTAATAATGCCATTCAATGAAATATCTAAAAAAACAACAGGACAATCACGTTATTTTCCCCACGCCTACTTTTATATCTTACTCAAGATTATCATGACAAACTGAGCTCAAACAAACATTTTATAGCTCCTTAATACACATAAAATAGAACACTTCTATAGGGGCATTCGTATCCCCAACATTCGGTATATTCGCTATGTAACCAGCGACAATCGGTTTTACGACACATAAAACTTAGTGTTTATAGTCAAGCGGTATATAAAACTGTCGTTTATGCTTTTTTAATTAATTGTCCTGTCGTTAAACGTCGTATCAGCTTTGTAGCCGACGTTGATGGCTGGAAAATTGTTAGTTCAACAGTGATTTAATAAAAAAAAACGTTGATGGCCGCTTCGATCGTAAAACAGCAGTAAATGTCATAATAAATGTCTGGTTAATACTCCTTGTTTGATTTCCAGTTGCACAAACAATAAGTATGCCGCGATTTTTTAAGTGCATCTTTTGAATACAGGTTTTTTAAAACACACTTTTAACTAACGACATTTTATAAAGGAAAAAAGGTTAATCGATAACCATAAATTAACCCAGTAAATAAAATTTATAGATAGGTGATATCGAATCATTACAAAATTCAAACCTCCATCTTAATGACCAAGCAAAGCAACCGAAGTTTTCTGAAATAAATAACTTAATCAGCGATTTAAAAAAATACCTGTGTTTAATTGGACCGGCTAAGGCCCACGTAGGTGGAGTTAAAAATGTCTTCATCCCATTATAAATTAAATCTAACGCTCGGCCATACAACACACAAAGGCAACAAGTCATTAGTCACAGCGTGAAGCCCCATCTATTTTTATTTACAGCTCGTTTTATCCGTGTAATAAATAAAAAGATTCTCCAAATCATTTCTCGATACAAACCTCACTTCCTTTACTATCGCGTTATATCTTATTATCGATGAAATAAACGTCATTTTCCTTGGTTAGGAGTGCATAAACGATTTATAAGGAAGAATAAGTAAACAGCCTCTTACAGAGAGCTATTAATAACAGACTCCCATTCAAAGTATGCACGTGTCGTCTTTAGAAAATAAATTCATTGCTTTGAGATTTTCACGTTACATATTAGAGTTCCTTCTACTGAAAACAAAACAAATTTCAAAATTACAACCTCATTTTTAGCAACATTTCGTTCTCAAAAGCCCAAAGTTAACCCTACGTGCGACGCTCGGCGTTTATACCCGACGCCAATTAATTTTCTCTCCTCTTTTTTACTCCGTCAACAGTAAAGAGCACAAAGTGGCCATAGACACAAATACAAGTGGCTATAAAATGAATGTAGCTGAGTCAGTGCGAGAGCGGCCGTGTTGCGCATGTGCGGTACATTCTGGTACTTTTATTGATTTCAGTAGCACTAACGGGACATAAAGCCGACGTGCTGGACTGGAGCCTCCACTCTATGCCCCTTATTAGGTACTCACGACTACTACGGATCCTACTTGTTAACTTATCGAACGCTTTTTTCGTTTCAGTTAATTGAAATGTGTTGTCTCCCTTTTTATGTTTCTTTGGCTAAATATAGTTATGGTTATTTTACTTTAAAATACACTTTCAGATAAGAAAATATATGTACAAGTCTAGAGGCTGGGAATAATTTAACGAACTTCTTGGGTTTTTTTGCTATTAAAAACATTTTTAATTAAAAAAAACTTAAGAAATTCGATAAGTATTTAATTCATAAGGCACATGCAAAGTTAATAGACAAACTCCGATTTCGTAATTACCTATACCTAAACCCTACATTCGTAACCAAAACAAACTTATCCGAAAATGCCGTCGGCAGTCAATAAACAGCCAGGGCACGTATTTTCGGATTAACTACATAGGGAGTAGCCAATCTTAATTGTTCTGCGTCGCGGTCATTGTGACCGGTGGGTCTGCACTGTATTATTTTGTTAGCACGGCTCATTTGGAGGGTTGGTTTAATGTTTCTCTATGTGAGGTTGCAATTAATGTCGTTCGAGACGTTTATTTTACGCTATAACTTGCAGGTTGTTGTTGTTTAATTGTAAATTACGTTTTAACTGTAAAACAAGCTGTAATATACTATCTTGAGAAATGATTATTCTTCACTTATATACCGCATAAATTGTGGATATTATTAATATATTAACGAACTTATATGTTAAGTAAGGTCATATTTTTTTAATGTTTCTACTCATCTATACTAATATTAAATAGAGGAAAAAATTTATTGTTTGTTTTGTTTGTAATGAATAAACTAAAAAAATACTGAACGGATTTGGTTGAAATTTGGTACACAGATAGTAGATAGCCTGGTTATGAACATAGGATACCTTATTAGGTATATTTCTTTAATTTATCTAGCTAATATTCAGTAGGTTTGACTCACTTTATCATCTTAGTACTATTATTGTCGTACGTCTTAAAAATTCGAAATAAAACCAATATAAGATTTTATTTTAAACTAATTTTAAAATAGTCAACGTTTTAGTATTATTTAAAAACAGTAAAACCCTGAAATCTGTAAGTTAACACCACGTAACACCAACTCTTTGAGACATATTACACGACACAAACGTTTTACTACGGTATTAAGAAATTTAGTTAACCGTGCCGCCGCCGGCGTCAAAAATATACGTAGCTGGCGGTAAGACAGAGATTGTCAACCCTGAGCACATAATAATGCTTCAGCGTAATATCAGATAGCACATTAGTGGTGTTCGTCGCAATATCAGCGACGGCTGCGGCCGCAATGGCACGTTTATTAAAACAAAATTTCCCGCCCACAAAAAGTCCGCAAGCAGTGCAGAGTTGATGTTACATTTTCGTTGTTTGAAGTAAGATATAAAAATCTCATAGTTCTTTGTAACATTTTAACTATTCGCTTAAATTCCATACTGCTTTTTTATTTAATAGCCTGTCTACCTACCCATGTACATTGACAAGATTTATTAATTTTTCAGTATCATTAACTTTTTAATCAAAAATAATAAACTTCTATAGCATTTTGTAATGTAACTAAAAAAATCAAACATTACGAGTATTACAGCTTTTCTACTGAATTTACCGCGCAGTTATTACAATAATCATTTGTAAAGAACGGACCAAAACAAATTTCATCGCAACAATCGAAATAGAACAAACACGAAGTCCACCGCTTTCCAAAAAGTTGGAATTGAATATAACCCCCCAGTTCGAAGTAGGTACAATATGTCCGCCTCGAACTGCTCAGGCTATGAAGCGATGATTTCGGTACATTTCGCGCGACCGTAACGACGCTCAGAATCGTCTTGATGGACGCCATGAATGAGCTCTCACAACATAAAGAAATCCCCTTAAAAAGGGTAGCGCTGGGGTGGGTTACCGGGACAGTGGTTCCTAAAGTTTTTGACTGGAGCCCCTTCAAAAATGGTGCCAAAGATTACTCTTGCAAATTACTTAGTACAATATTATTAGGGGTGTATTATAAAGAGCAGAACCTTATAGTTTTAATAAGTTTTAAGATATGTTGACATGAAATAAACTGTGTCTTTATATAATTATTTTCATTTTTAATAGTCTATTTTATTTACAGCTATATCAGTAATAAATAAATAAATATATAATAAATTTAATACATCTATAAAATTAAACGCGACGTTAATATATATGTATATGTGTATAGTATTAGTTATACTACGTATGAATTTGTATATTTATGTAAGTGTAGAAGGGTGACGTGGGCGTTCATCACTTGACAGCTCGTCGTCTATTATTATTTCGAAATAAGACTGCAAATATAGTCTACAGGTTTTATTTACTTGCTTCGATAATCAAACACTTCAAAATAATCAATGATGGAAAAGATTCAAATGGATTTATATCAGAACGCGGTGAGGTCGGACGCCACTAACAACACGACCGCTCGACACGGTGTTTCTGATTCAAAGTACCAACTGTCAACTGACATCCACAGAGCTGACCTTTGTAACACAGCGTAGGCAACCGCAATGACCCATTCTCACTCGCCTCGCCTCGTAGTTCGGCTCGTTGATCGCCTCGTCGTTTGGCTCGGCGATCGGCACGTCGTTTGGCTCGGTTGTCGCCTCGCCAGGTAGCTTGCCTCGCCTCGCGACTTACATGCGAGCGAGAATGAGCCATAAGGCTGGCCACACACGATATGAACGGCGCAGTCAAAGGCTACTCTGTGGTGACGTACGTGAGTGAGTCGCATTGCTCTGTGGCTCGCTTGACAGCTCGCTCAGAGCTGCCAACTTCAAATATCCGAACACACCCAAGCCGGTTCGGACTTGACGTTCCGTTCATCCACGACATATGTATTAAAGTGATGTACGTTTATATACCAATGTTGACAAATCGCATTTTGTACCGCTTTCGCTGCTTTCTTTTTCCCCTAAAGGTTGACTGGTAGAGAATAGGTACTATTTTAGTATTATGTCCGTCTTTTGTACCTACCTTTGTGTTTATTGTACAATAAAGATTTAAATATATAAAATAAATATAGACTTAAATTAAGTCATAGGTATGCAAAGTGACTTCATGCTGTTGCCAATTTCAGTCTTATGGATACAGAAGAAGGTAATTAAAATAAAGGTCTCTGTCTACTGATGAATTTGAAAATCTATTTAATGTGACACCATCGTTTATTTTATTTATTGATTTAGTTGGTTGCAGCTGATTTTACATTATTTTACCGAGACAGACAAGTTTGAGAAGCTCTGTAATTGAATATAGCACTTCTGGGAGCTAAGACGAGGCGCTACTAATCCGAGGGGGCCGTTTCCACTCCCCACCCCCTGCAGATATGCTGGATTTCAACCTATCTAGACAGACAGCTTTACACATAAATCCTACTACCTAGTTTACATAATTCTGACCATTTAAATTTAAAACGACATTGTGAATCGTAGCAATGAATAGTAAAATAAATTTCAGCCGCAATCCTTTTGCAGATTGGTTCCAAGATTTTTGTAAGAACATGTGGTTCTTTAATGAATGCTTACGGCTTATGGATGATTTTATGAGTACCTAGCTAGATTTAATATAAACAATTATGGTTAAGTCTAGATTTTTCTAGTATTGTCTCTTTTGAATTACATCACAACCTGAACGGTATTGAAACTAGGTCAAATTTAGAATCAGGATTAGAATAAAAAAATGGCAACCATTATAATTATTGCAGATTATATTATATACACATTTTACATACAGTGAATTAATATTCTCAGTCAAGAATTAAATTTGAATGTAACGATTGATTTTGTTACCGACGGTGACAAAGATTAAATAAAAACCGCTTATAACTTTAGGAGAGTAGAGATGTAGAAGAAATTTAAGAATTCTGGCAGTAGGACAAGTAATATAATATTATATCTCAAGGTAACAACCATACGTTTATTTCTATCTCACAAAACTAAATCGCTCAAGTCATGCGAAAATAAAACACAAATAACAAACTCCCCAAACTAGGTAACATAACATTACTCCACTAGATTTACAGAAACAAAACAAGCAGAAATATCTCCTCGCTACGAAATAAATCGAGCAACTTGCAAGCAGAGCGTATTCAGCCCGAGGAGGGGGAATCAACAAAAACAACTTTTTTTCCTATTCGAATGAATAAATAAGACAAGGGTCGAAGCTAGAACAACCTTTGTAATCACCAAACCATCCTATTACAACGGAATAAAGAAGGATATCGGTTGGAGTTTTCTTTTAGGGAGTTATTTTAGAGTAGAAATTGGTGTTTGTTTGATTTGCATGCTTTAATCCTATCATGAGTTGGTCTCAGATGGAAGTGTCTTTAAGCATGTTAAGTCTGATTTGTTGTGTTTGGAATTTAATTTCTTGAAACTTAGGGTGAAAATATAATTAGGGCGAAGCTAAGAAGAACAAAATTCATAGATAGAACTCAGTATCTAATGTATCTCAATTGGAGCAACTTTGAAGATGACGCAGTGTGCAATAAAATGTGCAATGACTACTAGCCTTGGTCTAGATTTTAACGAATAAAGTAGCTTCAAGCAGTAATTTGATAGAACAAAGTTCCTTGGAAATTACTAGCGCAGTCTTACGATCTTCAATATTTCTAAATGTTAGAAAAAGTCATAAAAAATTATGCACTTAGCTGTATTTCTAACCTACAAGTTATGGGAAATATGTCATTAAACTGAAAGTATTTACATAGACATACTAAACCGTTGTTTCCTAGGGAAGCATCAATAAAATGAACAAAACAACATCAACAAAACACGTAACTCTTTCGTCGGATAGTCTCGCGTCACGGCAGTCCCGTCTGACCCCCGGCGATGAAAGTAACGACCCCGGGTATCAACAAAAGGGCAATAAGATATGCTTGGAAAAACTAGTGTATGGATCCCGGGGGTGCCTTCCCGGCCCGTCTTACGGCGTAGCGCAGTTAGGGGGTTACGTCCGACGTCTTACGCGATGTGACAAAACAAATGACGATGTCAATAGCTCTGTACGCGCGAACGGATTGAAATACATTTAAAAATAGAACGGTTTTAATTTGTGTCAGGCTGCTATGCATGAGGAAGTGCTTAATTAACGGGTGGTCACGGAATGACTCATCCCGTGACGACGGCAGCTGTAAAGGTGCCGAAACGTCGGGAAACTCAAAAAACCCCTAAAAAACCTAAAAATACGGACAATTACAACTTAGTTCGTGGAAATATAGCGCGTTTGATATCCGTAAAAGTTATTTTATTTCAATGAACAGGGCGCGACAAAACATAAGATGTACGTAAAATATGAGTACCTAGAACTTACACTGTTCCTGAGATTAAATAAACAGGTAGGGTAGTACCAATTTTTTATATAATGAACAAGTTACTCTCTTCATCAGAACACAAAAATGACATCCATATTATCAGGTACTTACGTTACTTCATTGCCAGTAGATTTTTAATACTTTATTTAATTTTTCACCCCTAACT
Organism: Chrysoteuchia culmella; assembly: GCA_910589605.1. Classification (NCBI taxonomy): domain Eukaryota; kingdom Metazoa; phylum Arthropoda; class Insecta; order Lepidoptera; family Crambidae; genus Chrysoteuchia; species Chrysoteuchia culmella. Next base: position 14,136,510 of record OU342654.1, read on the forward strand.
CAACCCCAAAAAAATAATCTATAATCCACAGCCTAAAATGCTAACTGTTAAACCCTTCATACATTTACTCGTAAATATGTAGTTCCACATGAAAACTAGTCTAAAAAAATTTGACTATTCAAACGAAATACGAGTATCTCGCTATAACCCATTTGGGGAGGCAATTCTCGCAATATGTATAATTGCCGTTGCCCGGGACTAGCAACACGTCACCGGGATTGCCGCGTACATCCCGGTAATTGGTGCGCGGCCCGGGATTCCACTTTCTTTATTGCAAATAAACTAGTCGCGCACTGGTGCTGTTCTTTGAGGTTGGGTTAAGGCATAGGCGATGCGATGAATGTTTTTATAAATAGATATAAAACAAAAAATATCTACATACCTACCTCAGGTGTCAGATTTTATATGATTTGTAAATGCTCGAAAACTTTGTAATTGGGTATCGTGGTTTCGTGGTTTAAGCCATTTGGGGGCAATTCTCGCAATATTTATAATTACAGTTGCCCGGTACTAGCAACAAGCTCACTCCATCTTCGGCCTCTTCTTAAATCTAACGATTCAGAATGAAGCTAAGAGCAAGCCTGTTTAACGTAAAAAAGCCTCCCTTTTTAGGACTGTTAAAGAAGCTAAATCTCTTGATACCACAGCTATTATTTTATTTGTACAAAAAAAATAACAGAAACACTGTCTTTTAATTCCATAAAAATGTACAAAGTATTTGGTATTGACATTTTGAAATTTTATTATTTTGCTTAAGCTTGAGAAAGAAAAGAATGCGACCGGATATTGAAGTTTTTTTAATAGAGTATTGTTGGTCTATAACCCCTTTGATGAATGAAGTTACATCACCAACCATTACATAATATTTTTAATAAATTAAGCCTACATGCAAACTTCACAAATGTTAAAACGGTTTTTAACAACTAAATAAAAAAAAACTAGCATGAAACGACTGACGCTTTTATTTTGAACCATCATGATTAAGATATCAATGTACAATCAACAGCACTTCATGCTTTACTTGCATTTCGAAAATCGCCGCCGCCTTTATTTAATATATTTTTTTGTTTATAATTTCTTTAAAACTACATTACTTATTTCATTTTATTATGGCAAACTGAAAAGTTACTAATATTTTTAATGTGAAAGTATGTCAGTTTATTTGTTTGTTACTCTTTCACGTAAAACAACTGAACGAATTTAGATAAAATTTGGACTTCAAATAGTGTACTAACACATAGGCCACTTTTCATCTCGATAATCCCACGGGAACGGGAAACACGCGGGTGAAACCGCGGGCGGCCGCTAGTTTAGTATATAATTGTTATTATTTAGTTTATCGACACCATTCTTCAATGTATGTTATTAGGTCATTCACTGCACATTTTTTGAACTCATAAGTTAACGTTAGCTTTCAAACAAATAGTCACTTAGGAGACACAGTATGAGACATCTGCATCCTTATTTTTATTTACATTGCATTACATGCATTGCAATAAACTTAATTTTTCTAAAGGGAAAAATGCCAATAGAAAATTTCTACCTCTGCAAAGAATTCAAGGAATCCGTATATTTTCAAAACCTACAACATAAACCGCCGCCGCCGGCGCCGTCGGTACCGATAGTTTAAATAATGTCTACGCCATTGCCAGTTACCACATTAAAGTAGATTTTCTTAGTCGCGACAATATTGACGATGTCTTTGTTTTGTCACCTGCGTCTTGGTGCAACTAAATAAATATAGGAATTAGAGATAAAACTCCTCAAAATATTTTTTTAAAACCATATTGTTAATAAACGCATTATGATTGTTATTGATTCGAAAATGCAAATGAAATTATTTTGTATCATACACAATTACCTGCCATTCTATTCTGATCTATATTATAGGTATGCAGTTAGGTACATCTTCTTACTCTGGGTACAGATGCAAGGTACAAATTCAATAGCCGACAATAATAGTAATTTACATGCAGCACATACATGGAACAATAATGTACGGAAACTGCATGGCATATATTTAGCTCTGATAGAAATCGTGTCTGGCTATTTCAAATTTCAGTTTTCAGCTTTTTTTTAGCTATTATCATACATAGTTCAGAAAATTATTTTTTAATTCTTGATTCAAAAAGTATTTTAAAATCATCGCCATTATAACATCCTGCGGTTAGAATCAACAGAATCAGAATAAATTTATTGCTTAAAACTCTGTTACACCCAACAGTTCAACACCCAAACAACACAAAGCTACGAAAGCGACGAAACAACATCGAATCCGCGTTAAAAATAAAGGTAACGTGAAATTTATCTATAATGGCCGCCGTACAACAAAGTTGGTATTACAAGAAAATACACTGCCCGAGTCAAAATACCATGCCCGGCTCCTCTAACTTCGCTTTAGAGAAACAGTCAGGGACTTTTGGCACGGGTGGTTAATAAGTTCCTGAGCGGTTGTGTTTTTCTGTAGCTAGAAGCGCCGGTAAGGGACTTTCGGATCACGGTTTACTCATATAGAGTTGTCAAGGGCGGGGTCTCGTGATGAATTGGAAACATTCTGAGCGGGTAGGGGTTTTTTTTGAGGGGAGTCGGAGACGAAAGGGGTGGGAAGGGGGAGGGGGGATGATTAATGTTCGTCGCTAGAGGGAGCCATGTTCATTATACTGACGGAACGATGTGTAACTTGACTAATAATATATTTTGCTTTCGACCGCTTTAAGTCGAGCACCGAGTGTGTTATTAGTTCGTTATTTTAAGCATTCGTATCTCTTCCGGAGATAAAAAATGACAGCTCACTGATTAAGGGACAGATGAGAAAAGTATTGTTGTTTTTTTTATTATTGCCTAAACAATAAGTTGTCGGCTGCCATTGATATTTAGAAACGGTTTTAATTAAAGTCAATGACTCCGTTTTGAAATATTTAAGTGGCACTAATGAACCCGTGGATAATAGTTGATTGCCTATTTCGAATCAGTATTTCGATTACTCACTTAAAATAAGGCTTTAAAATAAAGCAAAAAAAAATTAAAGAACAGTCGAGCAGTAACATAAGGTTGTGCACAGCATAAAGTTTGACAATTTTTTTTTTAATAGATCATAAATGATAATTGTAAACAATAAAAAAATGCGCATTCGTACCGATCATTGATATTTTTGATACCTACGTTCACGTTTAGTTTATTATAGATTGTGCTTTTTTGAAAAGTTCGATATTTTACAATAAAAAAATGGATTCTGCCCCCTAATTTGACGACCTGTTTGGCGCTGGGGTACTAAACCCACCTTCTGCACCAGAGGTCCCGGGTTCGATCCCCGGACAAGACAAATATTTGTGTGCATGAACACGTCTATTTGTCTTGGTCTGGGTGTTTAATATCTATATTATGTATGTATTTACAAAAAAAATATATATATATATATAAGTATGTTTATCCGTTATATCTAGTATCCATAACACAAGTTCTTCATGAAACTTAACGTGGGCTAGATAATTGGTGTGATTGTATGAAAATTATTTATTATTATTATTAATTGTCTAATTTCAAAATCTATCACAATCCCTTTCAAAGGTATTGTGATTGTGATAGTGATTTATGGAATTGTGTAACTCATAGTCGTAATACCTTTCGGACGAATTATGTTTTAAATGACACTTCATTTGACACTTCTTCATATATTAGAAAGATATTTTCGTGTGTCACTTTGCTTAGACAGTTCAATTTCATTCAATCCAATTCTTTCAAAACGCGTCCCGATGACAATCCCTATCAAATGTCAAAAAGTGACAACCTGAAGTATGTTAATATCTTTCAAATGACGAATTGAAAGGGATTGCGATAGATTATTAGACAATTAGCCCCGAGTCTATTACCTAAATAATACAAAACAATGTTAACATTACAATATTGCTTACCTAAGTATATAGAACGCATTTCGTTTTTGTCACTTTTTATATAGTTTTACTAGTAAAATTATTTTGTTTTGACGAGCTTGAATGCATAAAAGAGTCAAACAAAAGAATGAAAATTGTGATTTTATTTTAAATTTCTATCGCTATAGATAACCACTAGCTGAAATATTTTCACTGAACGAAAAAACACAAATTACCTTGGGCAAAAAAAAACAATTCAAATAGCACTATTAGGGCTGTCAACTGCGTCATGTTAGTCTGTTTCGGAATTTCACCCACGCCACTCGCGAATTAGAAACGTCGGCCGAGCTAATATCACCGCGCCGTCTCTAATACGCAACGCGTGGGTGCCCAAGATAGACAGGGATGGCATGATGTAAAATTGGGTTGTATTTAATAATAAGTCTATAAGACAACCTAAAAATAAATATAGACACATACAATGTTGTTCGGGAAACAATATAGTGAGAGGTTGCCAGCCTTTCGCATCATATTAGTTATACCCTATCCATTGACATACTTACAGGCTTTTACTATATGGACTGGAAAGCCAGCAGCTGACATTATATTTCACTTCCAATCCAGCATGAGAGAATCAATGATAAATATAGAAATGCACTCAAATTTACAATGAAGGGTGCACTTTCTTTCTACTATTAGGTGGTGTATTTGAATTTCTTGTTGCTACATACATTTAAAAAATATATAAAGACTACTAAGTGCCCTTCTGTATTTTTATTGCTCCGTATGTTGTACTAAAAATATAGGTAATTATCTAATGCTATAGCAAGAATATTTTAAAATTTTGCTTATACATTTCAGTCAGAATCGAAGAAAGTAAAAAATAATACTGCATACAAAATGATGAAATTGAACGTTTTGGCCAAAGTGGAATAAGTAAATAAAAGTTGTTTGTCGTATTCTTATAATCTCGTGACTGTCTGTAACTTTGCGGGTTTAAACGATTTTAAATAACGCTATCGTTAAAAGCAGTTGCAAATATAAAATAATATTTTGCTCTTTCACAAACTAGGCAACCCTATTGTCCTGTATAAGGCGCGTGTTTATTCGCCTATAACTGTATGTGTAAAGTGTTGTAATGACTTTTAGAGAACGTGACAAAAATATTACATGTTCCTTATTATTAATAAAACATGTGATTTCTTCTCAAAATTACTATTTTAATATATTATCTAGTGGTAACTTTATATCGTTGATTGTTCATTGATATATATTCTTGCATCAGGTATGTGATTGAAAAAAATCTTTAACTGATTGAACTAGTTCCTTTTCTTAATAAGTATACAACTTAACTTACCATTAAAAAAAACAAGTTTTTTTGGTCAATTTCTATACGTTGTCCAGCTATAATTTGTATTCTTTAAAAACTATCAGAAAAATAAACTTATTGACTTTTAAATTTTTCCTATGTAATCACATCCCATCATCTTCAGGCCTTCATCTCCAGGCCTTTACTAAGACGCTGAGCCGCATCCATAGGAGGATCACATCCTCACCGCATTAAGTAAACAAAGAGCGTCTGCACTTAAGTATTCCATTCGCACGCCGCTTTTAAAATAGAAACAATGGCGTCATTAAAAATCCGCTCCCGGGATATTTTCCCAAGATCCCGTACCGAAAATAAATCGCCAGCTTTCCGCCGAAGCCATTCCGAAACGAGCATTTTCTATTCCGTAGCGTGCACCCGTTTTTCTTAACCCCCCATTATACCCCCTGTGGGGTATATTGCACCCCAAAAGAGGTTAAGTCGACGTATAGGCCGTTATGAAAGTTTATAAGTAGAATGGATGATAATTATACAGGCTTTATGTAAAGGGCGTGCTTTTTCGGTATCAACTCGATAGAGCTGCTGAATTGCAAATTGCCAAAGGATTTCAGGATTGTATGAATAATTTTGATGGTTTTAAACCCCTTTTGCATTTTAATTAATTGTCTTGTTGCATTGCATAATTTTAAGTGCTCATTTACTATTATCTTTATTAACAATGTTTAGTTAAGTAATGTTATCAAAAAATTATATTAAAACCGTATGTTTTCAGTCAGTAGCTCTGTATAATTTCAGCACAGAAAATTGGAATTATTATTTTATTATATCAATTATTTTTATATGAATAAAGCAACGTTAAAGTTATGAAAAAGTGTAGGCATTTATAATATTTGTTTAAATTCACAACCGAAATCAATTCGAGACGTAAAATAGACGTTTGCCGTTTAAAAAATTAAGCTTACAAACAAATAACATGAAAACTGCAAACAAAAGCTCAGAGAGCCGGCAGTCCAGATCTATCCTACACGGCGGAAGCAACATCCAAACGCCAACTCTATTTACATGTAAATACTTTGAAAAAGTAATTCCCCCGTCCCCCGCACGCCCTCGAGATTGCGAAAACTCGCATTAAGCTCCCAGGTGATGCATGATAACTGTTATAGCCGAATATAATTTTCTCAGCCTCGCGGCGGCCCCTTAATCCCGCAAAGAACCTTCGGAATTATTCGTACTGATATTTACGGTTTCGTGAATAAATAAAATTATGAATCTACCGTGATCCAACCACCGATGTTTATTATTATGCCTATATTAAGTTATCTTTTTAATGGCCCAAGAGAGTTATACGGGTCGCCGCGATTTACGTCTTGTCGGATAACCACTCGGGAACGGAGCGATACCGCGCTGAGATTGGATTTTTAAATTTAGATGTGCCTGTCGTAGTTTGTTTTTTAACGAAAGAAAAATGTAGACGTTACACACCTGATTCAGTTGGTACTTCTTTTTTCAAATATTTTTTCACATCACTCTTTCACTTCAACATTTCGTGGTAGATGAAGCACGACACTGGCTGTTCAGAAAAATGTTAGCAACTTACTAAAATAGTTTTGTCAAAAAGTAAAAAAAGGCGAATGGTCATTTTAAAACACGGTGCAGAACAATACACCTCCAGCTATCAATTACAAACAACATTGTTCGACATACAAAACGGCACTTTGTGCAATCTTTTCTTTTGCTAAGAATAAACGACAAAAGGGTGACAAAAGATCGCTTCTCAAACCCTTTTATGGCCGAGGAAGAAAAGCAACCCTTTCATTGATGAAGAAAGCCGCTTTGTCTTGAAGGACTCCGTTATTTTGACGCAATTTTAGAAGTATTCTTGGAAACAGTCAAATGGTTTTGCAATTGTTTTTTTGTTACTGTAACGCAGGTAAATCGTTTTAGAATACCTTGCAACGTCAACCGAAGATAATGCGAAATTCATAACACCGTTTTGCAATAGAATGAAAGCTTGTTAATATAAGTAATGCATAATAAAAAGGCAAGCTTATTTAAATTTTTCAGCAAGTTAGCATGGAAACTATTAAGATTGTTTACTTATTCCACATACATTTAAATTATTGTATAAGAATCTGAAGTTATATGCGATTAATTTCAGAATCTTATTTATTTTTTACTTTTCTGCAGAATTGCTTTTTTAAGTTTCTCTCCATAGACATCATAGTTTTCTTATCATATATTTAATAACATTGAAATAAACGTATGAACATTGCATCCTCCGAAACTAAATTCTACACAGTAAGGAGATGATCAGCTTAATTCCTCCTAAATCGGGTTACTTTGCATTATGCTAACGCTAGAGAACTTCGGTATCGCAAACAGTGATAACTCCATAATGCCATAACAGTGCAACGACCTCATTGCAGACCCTACAAGGTCGAGCTAGTAAAATGTTTATGGACTATAAAAGCTCCGTCTGCTGTGTGTCTGTGTGTCAAGGACACCAGACATCTTTATTGACCGTTTGACGAGTAAATTTACAACGCTGAGACCCCTTTCTTCCTGCTTTGATGCTCTTTTGTTTCGAACACTTTTCGACTGTGTTTTGTTTTTGCTCAAAATATTAAAAAATATAAAGTTAAGGTTTTTGTTTATGGTTTGTTGTTAGACCAATTTCGTGTGAAACATTATGTGTCACTAGCAGTGACACATAATGTTTCTTTCTAAATATTCATTGTTTTTTTCAATTCTTCGTCCTCAACTCTGACGTTTTAATTAGATTATGTATCTAAATGTCGATTTAAAAATTAATGTTAAAGTTACCTTACTTTTACTAAAAATTAATTACTTTGAAAAAATTTGTATGCGTTATATTTACAATCAAAAAGCTTTAATTCTGCAATTATTATGAGAATTTTATATTACATAGCATCTTGTCTCCAAGCTTCCCATGTGCGTAGTTATTTTGTAGTTGCTTTAGAGTACAAAATTTATCTCAGAATCTGTTAGAAGTATGTAACTGCGTAAGTAAGTACATAAAAGTCGCCCCAAGACAGAGGACCCCAAATTAAATATTCCATAAAATCACAGCAGTTCTCAAAGAAAAGCAATATCGGATACGCAAGTGGCTAATGACGGTTTGATGCGGACGGAATGGGGCGGTCGTAAAAAATCACTAGAAATGATCCAATTTTGATTAAAAAATCACGAGCGCTCACCCTTGAAAAGGAATGATTTAAAAGTTTTAATAACGGAATTCTAGTGAAATGACATTATACTTTCAAATTAGGAGTGAAAATTTAATTTAAAAGAGAGACAACTCGCCGTTCCGAGGGGCGAATGAGTTTCGCCATCGTAAAAATGGTGGAGATCCTCTTTCGAGGAGTTTCTTTTCAGTGTGCAAAATTTATGCGGCCTAAATCTCTCCTAGGGAAATTACAAGGGGCTTGTATTTATTAAAGGATAGCATTCAGTCGTCAGAGGAATTTTAATGGTTAAAGTTTCCGTTATGAATGCGTGGTGCGATCCGAGTTATCTTTTATTGCGGCTCAGCTCCTAATTAGGGCTGTTAAGTGGCAGAATTAAATCTTTAATCGTCTCTTGTATTGGTCTCGCAATGTTAAACGTTTCTGTTGATGTGGAAAATTGTGAAAAGTTGGTGTAACTTCGGCTGAAACTTGATTGCAATTTTGAAATCTCGGTCCATGTAACTTAAAATGCAATTTGTTTTTCCTTACAATCATGCATTTTGATATGATTTTACTCTTTCATTGAAGGTTTTAAACTTAACAAATTGAGGCTTCCGGGGAAAGCGATATTTTCTTGGACATCAGATATGATGAAGGGCAAGCATTTCCACATTTTAAAAGAACACTTGTTAGGTTGCTATTTTTAAATATTTAAAACTTTTTTCAAACACCGAGGCTTACCAAAGGCCAGCATTTGCAGTCACTGCGTCTTTGAAGTCCCATCACGTGGACTTTTTAGCCCAAAACAAAACACTACCTCCACCGCAAAACACAAGCATGCTTTTTAACTTTTAATATCAAATTAGCGCGCGGCATTAATTAATACAAACAAACTAACGAAATGCGATATGGCCATTATAATTTTGCCTGTAATGTTTGCTCTCGCATACGGCGGTGTACTTTCAAAGCATTTTCGTGTATAACTAATTAAAATACGCTGTCGTATACGGAATGAGGGCGAGTACACTCGACGCGATTATTTTCCATCTTACGAAAATGAGGTTTTATTTATAAATAAGGTTTTAGATGAGATTACCAACCTCTTTTGTTCGGAAGAGCTTATTTTTTAATTTTTTGTTTGTTTAATACTGAGCTGTAAACACCTTCCTTTTTTTGAAACTAGAAATTGTGATACTGTATTTATTCCAATTTCTTTTTTTTAATTAACTGTTAGCAATCTAAGCAATTAAAAATACAGAAATACTGCTTTAAATAGATCAATGGTTCTTGTGAATAATGACTTTAAATACAAGAATGAAAAAATCATTTTATTTTATTTAGTAAGTGGGTACTCAAACTTAGTCTTAAAATTCATCGCTAACCTCTTAAACACCGAAATGGTTAAAAGAGCCATTATCGTTACATAAAATATGTTAAAATAGCTTATAAATGTACACACAGGGTATTAAATGTACTTTGATGTACCTCGATATGTTTCTAAGGTGCCGTGGGCAGAAATGGGTTATTATTTTATACATTTAAATGGAACTCATAAATATTCGTAGGTAAGTCAGCGCACTAGTTACAACACTTCATTTAAATTTTATTTTGAATACATTTACATTTAATGCGGACGTAAGTTTTGAGAAAAACAACAAAATAACTTCCCGTTTGAGCTAACTTGTTAAATTCAAATTAATAAACATAATTTAAATGTTTGAAATACCTGAATAGAACAAAAACCTTTATAATGCCTTTTGGTAGATATGATGATTATACCAAAATCGATTTCATTTCGATCTTCAAGTTTCGCAGAACAAGCGAATTTCCGAAAATATTTTAATAAGTTTAATTTATAAGGGACAACAGCCTGAAATAAACTAATAAGTCTCCAGTACCTTTGAAGTATGTACATAAATAAACATTAATATGCCAACTCGTGTTATTTAATTGGTCATAATGTAAAATTTATGTTTCTTGAAATTCACTTTAAATTAAGTGTGAGAGTTATTTAGGCTTTGATTTATAAGACCTAGCTCTGAACTTATTTCTGACAACTTTGGATTACAGGTAGATAGTACAGAAGAATGTACAAGGCAGAGAGAAGATTGAGGTATGTTGATTTTAATAAAATAAACATGGAAATTATGTCTATAATGAATCATTAAGTATGTTTTTTTACCCGCGACGGTACAGAGTTGGTATATGCGTTTGGGGTGAGAGATTGTTTGATTGTTTGTTTGTGTAAACCAATGTTACCATTTATTAAAAAAAAAAACTACTAGTCCGATTTTGATGCGGTTTTCAGTAATGGGTTTGGGTTTGGGTCTGGTTGGTGAATGTTCTTAGATAAGTGTTGTATTGTGTGATATATTGTGTGATATGTGTAACTCACCAGGAGGCGCTGCAGTGAACATTTGTTTGAGCAAATCCGAAACTGCCAGTCCGATATTGATGCGGTTTTCAGCGATAGGTGTTATGTAGTATCGGCAATGTAAATAATATCTAAAAAGTATGAAATAAAATGCAAAATTAAAAACCCTAACGGATAATTAAGTCGGGGTTTTTTTTAATTATTTTATCCTTTTTTAATAACGTTTTAACCGTCGTGGGTTTTTAATAACTTATCTTTAAAAATTTGCAGTCCAAATACAAACATTAAAATCATATTTATGAATCTAAGGAAACATTAGACATTGCAAACATCATACGGTTAAGTTTGAATGTATAAATAAATAAGTAAATGTCACATAACTTCACCCGATAGGTAAAGTTTTTGTACTTTACACATAAATAGATGTATATATCCAACAAACACTATTTAACTCCGGTTTGATTTTTTGTTGTGCGCTCGAAAAAAAACCAAGTTTGCCTTTTATATTGTATTTTTTGGTAATAAAGTTTTACTATTAAGACACGCATACATTCAAAAAGGACCAACTGAGTCCCAGGCGCTTCCCATCCTAACATCCCAACAAACCTTCTATACTTTTAGATTTATTCATGGCAGGTCACCGAAGTGACTCGGAGGCCCCATAACGAATGGGAACGGCCCCATTAGGGCACCTTTTAACGTATTAAATCGCGACTTATCGGGGCCTGTCGCCGGCCTAACCCGCGCTTATCAAGCGCACCACTCACTCTGGCCGAGCGTTCATTTGCGGTTCGGCAGTTATACGGTTAAACTGACTTATATTGGGGGATTAGTGATCGATCACGGAAGTGACGAAGGAATATCAAGTTGTTTATGAGACACTAGCAATTATGAAATCCAAATGTTATGAAGTTGTTGTAAGACGCTGGTTATTATTATAGCGTACCTACCTACTATACTTTTGTTTACTTTAATCATAATTAGCAATGTTTTTATAAATCTGAAAACAATTATTTTACCTAAGTATTTCTATCCACATAGATGTAAAATTGACAATCTCTTTTTACAGAGTTAAAGTAGAATAATGTAATGAAGAAAATTAAAGGGCGGGTGTCAATAACCTTCTCATCTCATCATAAGGTATTTTCGGAGTTAAAATGCGTTCCGAATCGCACTATTGACTTTTTTGTTACATTTTACACTTATTTTAAGTAGCTTTGAATTAATTAAAATACTCCGTTTTGGTTTTATTTTATTATTTCTAGTTCATTGATCATAAAAACAATAACAATAAGATTAATCTATTTGTTATAAGAATTTTATATAAGCCTGGGTGAGATTTCACAACCTATGATTGAATTTCGGAACGTGGCATAAACCTTTATTTTTTAATTGTCTTTGTCTTGTACCTCATGTCAATGCAACATTTACCGAATTGTTTTATTGTTATTTTTATGTAACTATATATTCCTACTTTAAATAACTTTGAATTAACTATAATACTCCCTTTTTTATTATTTTAGATTTTTATATCATTAAAACACCAAGAGTAAGGTATATTTAGATTAAACTTACTGTTTTTAGAATTTTTTACCGGAAGTTGTCCGCGGAAACAACCATAAAATGTTCCTCGCTGTTGTGAGGTGAAAAATTGTGTGTTGCGCTCGGTAGAAAAGTTTTTAGCGTCTTGTACCTTTGAAATCCTCGCTTCGCTCAGGATTCAATCTTTGAATCCCTAGAATCAAACCCTAGAATCCTTCGTTTACTCAGCTTTCAATAGAGGTAACTCGCCGCTAAATAACCAACTTTCCAGCCTTGCATAACAAATAACTATTATCTACAATTTTTGTAAGAAAAAACAAACAAGAGAAGATATGTATAATTAAATCGTAGGCGTAATATAATATAAGATTAAATGTAATTGAGATTAAATTAAACCACATAGGCCGTTAATTACATCATTAACATATTAATTAAAGTTTCACATATATTTAATGGCTACGTGAACATTAGACTGCCTGTAATTACGTTTTTGTATCATTACTTGCCGGATTATTTTGGCATTAAAATCTCACTAATTAGAGTATTTAAGGCAAAAACTTATGAGTAATTTTTACCCGACTGCAAAAAAAGGAAGGGTTATGTTTTTCGCGCGTATCTTGTATGTACGTTTATATGTAATAACGTCTTATCTCTCAAACGGCTGAACGGAATTCTATAATCAAGATATCGTTAGAATTGTCTTGATAATCCAAGTATTCTTGGGCAAGTGATGTTAAAAAAATCGACATAGCGACAGTGAGGTGCTACTATTTGATATGAAAAATAAAATATATTTTTAGAATACTTCAATATGGGTATCAAATTAAAGGCTAATCTTGAGGATTTCAAAAAGGTTCATGATTGCTAAATAACTAAGAAGATATAAATAAAAAATATGTGATAAAACTAAAAAACCCGCCTGCTCTACAGGCAAGCCAACTGAAAAACCTTTTGTATATATTTGATCTTGTTTCAAGATCAAATATATACAAAAGGCATATGTAAAAATATATTGTTCAACATAATAACATGCAGTTGGAGGTATAATTTAATAATAAGTCAAATCATTCATAACATCATGCCTCCGACTGCATATTATTATTGAACAAAACATTTTTATGTGATAAATATTAAACAAGAAAATATAATACAAAATAGCAACTTGTCTCATGTCACCCTGAATGCATTGCATTGAGTGCATTGGGCCGGATTCCCAAGGATGCGGGTTCGAATCCCGTCAGAGCGACATGAGACAAGTTGCTTTTTTTCTAGTATATTTTCTTGTTTAATATTTATCACATAAAAAATAGCATTGTAAAATGTAAAATGTCTTTTGGTGCAGGCGGATATTTTTTTTTTATTCCACTATATAATGGCAGTATAAATAAAAAAAAAATAATTAGATGTTTTATGAAAATACACTTGGCATCAAAGAAATCGACCCACTGCGTTATTTACATACAAATATGCTCACAAAAAAATAAAAAAGTATTTGTATTTCTGCAATGATTTTGGTGTCGATGTTGAAGTCAAATGTTCAACTAACCATTTAGCATTTAAATCAACTGAAAACATTTCTAGATTTCCTAAAGTTTCAGTTATACAAATGATTATTTTTGAATCCATAAGTTGGATAAAACCGAATTGAGTGAATTTGATTTCCTTAGTACGCACAGAACTGACAGTATTCTTGAGTTTTTGGGACTTTTATTCGTACCTAAGTCGAGTATTCTACTAATTATTCATAAATTTTCATCGAAGTATAATTTTTAACAGAACTGTTTACACTTCTTGTACGAATATAACGTAGTTGTTTAATTTTTTTTATGCCGAGTTTAGTTATAGCTTAATCAATAGCAGTTGAACAAACTTTTTTAATTAGGCACCAACATTTTTATTAAGTATCATTATTTTGTATGCATTCGCTTAACCTATTAACTAACAGAAATTAAAAAAAAAACATCGTTCAATAAATACATCTATGTACTTTAAATGTTTCTAAATTGTATGACCAAATAATTTAACAAAAATATTCCTTGGTTTTTACTACTGAAATAAAGGTTTATTTCTATAGTAAAAACTTAATGTCTCTTTGCGTCACTAGAGTGCGCTGTCTGTATCAGACAGAAATTCACTTAAAAAATTATTCACATTTCAAAATGAATACTAGTAGGTATTATAGATCAAATAATTAATTAATAATTATTATCTGTAGATCAATAATTGCTAATTAATATTTATTGTTAAATGTACAAGAATAACGTGGTATTTGAAGTTGTATTGTTCGATATACAATAGATTTATATGGTCACATCTATTCAAATTACACAATAGCAAATTATTATTATGCACGTTTACTATTATTATAGATTGCTTATTGTCCATAAAATTTTGGTTATAATTTAGAATTTTATTGTACTTACTGAAATAAAATTGCAACAAATGAGCTAGACATTAGAATTAATATTTAATCCTATATATTTTACACAATGTTTCGGATTAATTTAAGTCCAAATTTTATCGAATAATAGGATTTTTAGCAGTTTTATTAGTCATTTTAAGCTTTTCAATGGTCTTGTTCCGATTGTGCTGCCTTTTAGTAGCGTGAAAGCCTCCGCGACAACTTAGTTCCTACATTCCCAACTAGATGGAGGCACGGGTACTGAAAATGAGGAAAATTTTCATGAAAAGTTTTCAAACAAACATTTGTCATAAAGAACGAAAAATAAGTAAAACTGTTATGTATACGAATAATTTCGATTCGATAAGCTCGCTAGTATGACGACCTTATATACCTAAGTAAGTTTTTCTAATTGAAGTTTATCTACCAAAAAAAATATAGGTAGTACCTACCTACCTATTTTTTTTTGGATTTCCTACCGATGATCACTCAGATAACACTCGTTAATAATTTTTGACTACCTAGTTATAATTACATTTACAATAAATTGTACTCTATAGAATAATATTATAGGCACTTACACTAAATTACATTAATATTTTTACTAACTGTAATAAACAACTAAATAATACTTTTAATAACATTAAAAAAGCCCTTACCAGTTTTAATTAAACAAACAAACCAACATGAGTGTTTTCATCTCGAATACATCTCCCACTTAACACCCCTATCCAGTCGCGATCCAGTATCATTGCTAAATTGTTTCAAAACATAAATCGTACTATTTAATTTAATCAACACTTGTCTAATGTATATATATGGATTCGACCAATAAAGAAATTTATTCAAAAAGCTTCTTTAACGCTTTCATTTAAAGATCGTTTTTATAAAGCAAAATGTATGCAAGTGTCAAACAAAGTTGGTTTAGTAGGATGTTCTTAATTTTAAATAATGTGGGAGCGATGCGACGCGAGATAAACAATGGCGTTAATTTAATAAAGAAAATTAACAATTGCTAAAAATCACATTGGGAACAGGGCGTTTATTAATAGTTATTATATTACATTAGCGCTTTAAATTGAAATAAGTCATAGATGATTACTTATATTTTAAGTAATAATATTATGGTAATAAGTGTGGAAGTATTATTTACATCGATAAAAGTTTATCTTTTCCTTTAAATGTTATTTTGTGCATGCTAGTAACTGCCTCTTTCTTTAACTAGTATTTAAATATCACATAGTTTGTATACAATTTCACCAAATAATAAAAAAAATCGATAGCGATCACTTCATTAACATTGCTTGTAACAGTTAAATGTCAGACAGCACAATATACTGGACATCACATATTCCGTCGCACATTACGATCATATCACTATAAAAAAGATTTATATCACTCAAAAGGCGAAACAAAGATGGCGGCGCAAGGGTGTCTCCCCACCGGATACGGAAACGCACAGAATAATTTATTGCACATCACAAATATTATTTATTTTACTTACATTCTCTGTTATTATTTTGGTAGAAACGCAATAAAACTATAATGCCTTGTTTAGATTTTTTAACAATCGCGTGTGAAACGCAGCCACACAAAATACCGCATCATTGATCAATGAAGTACCCTCAAATTATGTCAGTGATGGCGATGTAACTGTAATTTTAAGTGATATTGCTAGTTGCATACAACATTTTGTCATAGTAAGTAGTTGTAATGAATGTAAAATAAAGCATACATTAATTATTTTTTTAATTCCATGTATTTTTTACAAAACACAATAGTGTAAACAATTTAGATACCCGTTCACAGTCATTATTTAAAATCTTGACAATATATATATAGTATTATTTGATGATTCACCAAAAAGGTGTTTTTATCGAACCATTGCATAATTTTCCCAACAAGAATCTTTCGAACAACCAACTAAATCTGGCCATCCAATTTCAAAATGGCTTCTAACGAAAAGAAACAAAAGAAATCGAAAACGTATTCTCCCTTATTCTTAAAAGCTCGCTCAGTAAATAAAGCAACTAAGCGGAGATCATTGCGGATGTCAGATAATGAGCGGACCCACTGAGGAGGAACGCTCCCCGTCCCGATATTCCACGCCATTTCACACTTTGTTGATACCCTACGCGTCACGGGCAGAGCTTTCGATTCGCAAGTCAATATTTGAATTTGGAAATTGTTTTCGAAATGGCCAGTGAAAGAAAAAAGTTTTTAATATTTTAGCAAATGTAATTACCTATACTTTTAAGGGTTTCGTAGCCTAAAGGCAAAAAACAAACCCTTATAGATTCGGCCAATCCAAGTGGTAAAATGTCACAGCCACTTTATTCCAAAACTATGAGGATAAGAGCTAGCGCAGACGACGGATAACGGAGGACTTTTTGTCACGTCTTTATTGTTAACCAAATAAGATTAAACTTAGACCGCGTATATCCGCGAAAAGTACGCGATAGTCCTCGTTATTTATTCAACTTTATGTTCTTAGTAATAAGGTCGTGTCGCGGACAAAAAGTCCTTCAATGTCCGTCGTCTGCGCAGGCCATTACACAGTTGAAACTTGGTAAGTAGATGTATTCTGTAAACCGCTTTACGGTTTTTACACAAAAAAAAAAATGGAACTAACACTGAAAAATTTTTTTCATCAAACCTATACGTTTATAACCTATCTATAGATAGGTCTTTAAAAATTGCATTGAGGGTTCTAAAACGATATTTTCTCAAAGTAAACCTTTTAAAAGGTACACTTCCAAAGTGGTAAAACTCTAACTTTGGGAATAAGAGAGTGAAAAATTAAAAAAAATATATGCTGTAGATCTTAATAAAAACTTTCAACGCAAATTGGTTTGAACGAAATATGGTTGTCAGTTTTAGAAATATAGCATTTTTCCCGAAGGGATTTGAAACATTTTTTTTATCAAACCTATACTTAAGTATACAAACGTATCTAGATCGTACGTATAGATAGGTCTTTAAAAATTACATTAAAGTTCCTATTACAGTTTTTTCTCAAAATCAACCGTTTGAAAGATATACACTTCCAAAGTGGTAAAATGTCACAGCCACTTTATTCCAAAACTATGAAGATTACACACATGAAACTTGGTCGGTAGATGTATTCTGTAAACCGCTTTACGGTTTTTACACAAAAATAAAAAATATATTAATAAAGCGGGGGCTCCCCTTATATACATGGAACTGTTACTGAAAATACATGGAACCGTACTGTCCCCATACATGGAACTGTTACTGAAATTTTTTTTTTTATTAAACCTATACGTGTGGGATATCATTAAATAGATATTTAAAAATTACATTGAGGCTTTTATAACAGGTTTTTTTTAAAGTCGACCGTTTGAAAGTTATACACTTCCAAAGTGGAAAAATGTGTGTGTCGTCCCCCCCCCTCTAACTTTTAAAATAAGAAAGTGAAAAATAAAAAATAAATATATGATGTAGATCTGGATAAAAACTTTCAACGAAAATTGGTTTGAACGAAATATATTTAGTAGTTTCAGAGCTATAGCACACTTTCCAAAACCGCAAATATAACTTTGTCATTCATACAAACACTATGAAAAACAAAAAAAATATTGCAAACGAAAAATTATAGTGGCATTTTGGCAATAATAATAATATAAACTTTATTGCACACGATACAAAAACAAACGCATGCAGAGAAAATGACAAAAAAGAGGAACACACAATGGGCGGCCTTATTGCTACGTAGCAAACTCTTCCAGGCAACCTTGGGTGAGACACGAAACCCTTCATTTGCGAGTTCGACTTGCAATTGGCCGATTTTTTTTAAATCTACAAATGAATGTTAATTACGTTTTAAACACCAAAGTTAACACTAAAACACCTACTTGGCAAATTTTTTGACAAACTGTGTAAATAAAATATTTGGACAACGGAAAAGTCAAATAATAAAATTGTGATTGTTTTTATTGTTTTTTTTTATAAATTTTAGGTAAGTACACGTTTGCGCTTTCATATTTTGCAATATATTTTAGTAAACTATTTTAAACTTTCATTGGATGGATGACTGGACGAAATGAACAAAATAACATTGCCTTAGTTTAAAATAAGAAAAGACGAGGCAGGGGTACTAAGCCACCTTACTACTAAGGCCACTAAGGGTACACTAAGGGCCACTAAGGGTACTAAGGCCTTCTGCGCCAGAGGTCCCAGATTCGATCCCCGGACAAGACAAATATTTGTGTGCATGAACATGTCTGTTTGTCTTAGTTTGGGTGTTTGATATGTATATTATGTACCTATGTATTTACAAAAAAAGTATATAAGTATGTTTATCCGTTTTCTAGTATCCATCCATAACATAAGTTTTTCATGAAACTTAACGTGGGTTAGATAATGGGTGTGTTGTATGAAATTATCATTATTATAATTATAAGAAGCAACATTTTTCTTATATTTGCATAATTTTCAAATACTAAGGTTCTTTTAAAAAAACTATATAAACGTGTAAATCCCGCTTTAGTATGCCTACGAAAAAGCATAAACGCTACAGAAAAATAATGACACACTCATACTTCATTTCGAAATCAAATTCAGCTGATATTTTACGTATGCCACCTGAATTTTGAACGGACTTCATGTCCGCCATTCAAGAATAGATCCTATATCCTAGTTTCTAAGCTCTATTTTTGTTTGTGTAGAAATAGAACGGAATAGAGGAACAAAACATAGAGCGTTGCGAATTCCGAGTTATTTATCTGTGCGATATCGGACGCAGTAAAAATGTCAACGTTTGCGCGATGGCGCGTTATCTCTGCACTAGAAAATTCAAGATTCTTTCGTGTAAGGCAGTATGCATACTAATTAAAATGTAATGTTTTAATTATTTAATATTTTTAATAAGGATAATTATAACTATAAAGTAGTAATTAAGTTAAGCAATACAATATACATAACCATAGTCCAAATGGGCCATTGGCTAATCTAGGTAAGATATAAAGAATATAAATACATAATCCCGATCAGTCTATGATTCTAATAAAATTAAATGTTATATTTACTTATATTTTTTTGTTATATATTAAGGAAAGTGGTAATATATTTTCTTAAAGATTATTATATTGTTATCACAAACCCTTATAAATTTGTAAGAGCTTTCCATGTTCATGTCATAGTTTGAGCAAAAAATTTAGCCAATGAACCATACAGCGATATCTGCTAAAGACAATAATTTCCAAAAATCCTAGAGTAAAAGTAAATTTACTGTAAAAAGCAATGATAAATAAACAAAGGAAATAAAAACGAAAGCAACCAAACCAATTTCCTCCAACAAAATAACAAGTTTGAATTAAAATTCATGAACTAATTACTTCGGAGGCGTGAACGAAACGAAATAAACGAATTACAAGGCAACACTGCTCGGCTAAGTACAAACGAATTTATCAGTGATGCCTGATCAAATAATTAAAAAGCTACGGTAGATTTACAGATAGTGAATTTCATTCATTTCATTGGCAAACCACGTTAATTGAAAAATGGACGCATCTTTGTCTTAGGTTCTTTAATATCGAAAACGGGTAAAAAAATACAAGATAATAATAAGTTTTTTTTTTTGTTAACTTACTTTAATTAAGCTTTGTGATTATGACCCAGCTGATGCGTCTTGTAGTAACATTGTAAGTTGTGTCTTACATTAACGCACTCTTATCTTTTTTTTTTGCTTTTGCCATTGTATTTTTTTTTATATTTATACAGATTAACATAAGTACCTGAAGTACGTCATGCTCACTCAAACGTTTCTTCGGCGGTGTCCTGTGAGGCGGGTCGTTTCGTTCCCTAAAATATGATTGAGCGAGGCGATGGCTAGTTCATGCGTCATGCTCGTGAACGGGTGCCGCCAGTGGAAATGGGTCTACCTCAGTCCTTTTATCTTACTGTTGTGTTTAAAGTTTAAATATTTTTATCTAAAAATTAAACTGACCTGTATGTACCTCACAATTTGCAGTACAGTAATCTTGTAATGCGAGAAATATTGTAATGTAGATAGACAAGTCTTTCTTTGCCAGTTGAAAATTGTTTACGGTCACAATAACCATAAAATGTAATAATATTATAATTAAAAATTTCATTTTGTAATGGAAATTGACCTTTTGAATTTGACGACTCTGTATGAAATAAAACGGAGAAAAAAACAGTCGAGTTCCTCTCGTTAGAAGGTCTCCTGCCTGTAGGGTTTGTGAACCGATGGCGTAGCTTATTTGACGTTCATAAGTGCTTGTAACAGCCTAGACTGAATAAATTATATTGAATGATTGAATAAGAGTATTTGTTAGTTTAAAAATGTGTCTGTTTTTAATTAACCTATGTTTTTAGTCAAAAGTAAAAATGAAACCATTAAAGAAAATATTTGTCGAATAGTTAAGACAGATTAGTTTTGAAATTTCTATTTTAAAAGAATTTAAACCTATACTCAGTAATATAATAAACTTAATACTAAATTAATAAACTAAACATCTCAGTAAATATAATAATGCTCAATTAATAAACTAAACATCTCAGTATATATAATAAATTTGACGTTTTTTTTTTGTTTGGAAGCGCCAATATTTTTCAATATTACCTGTCAGAATTATAGAAAAAGCCTTTCTGTTCCCTGCCCAATCCTTGAACAATAGATTATTTTTCATAACGCAAAAAAACTAAAAGTGGGGAGTTAAGTGAGGAGTGAAGGAGTGGGAACATTTCAATCTTAAGCTGGGGAACGAAGTACAAAAATAAAACTAATCCTAATTTCCCACAAACAGTAGCTTCTAATTCATATTACATTCATACGAGTAATATCTCTGCACCGCACGCAAATGCACCACCGCTAATTGACGTCACAAATGTTTCAGATGCGTTTCGCAACCCGACCAATTTACGATCGGTGCATTCTATATTTTTCCTGAAGGCATTAATGCGTGATGCGCGAACTGAAATATGGACGGCGAGCCAGTGAATTATCGGGGTGCGTTCGAACGGTTTTGCAGGCTTGCAAGTTACTGACACACGAACGAACCTGTACCTAAAACCTTTAAGTTATCAACGAGGGTCAGTGAATTTATACGATAAGGTAGGTGCTTTTGAACAGTACCTATTAAAAATAAATCTTTTTATAAAGCTACAATTTCTCAAACGATTTTTTTTTCTCATTTTTAAAGTTGAAGTCGCTACACGTACGTATTATGAATAAACGTAAGTAGTAGGTAACAATTTGTGGTTCCTTCTATGTGATTTGTGATTCTATTTCAGTTCTATGGTGCAAAAGCCATGTATTTTATGTTAAAACGACACTAACATAGTATTTATGACATTGTTTGTAGGTAGATACTGTAGATGTGCGAGTACATCTACATAAATGACTCTGAATATCAACCTGAAATTTATAATAAATGTTTTAAATTATTTTAAAATAACAGCTTTCACTACACGAATTCCTCTATTACTTAATTGTTGCAATACCTATACCTGTGATTTATCGATCCTATCGTCTTTCGCTAAATAGAAGGAAAATAATGTCAGAAGCGCACGGCCAGTCAAGCTCGGCGCATAGTACTCGTACTAAACGCAGCACCAAGTCGATATCTCGAGTGTTATGGATTGCCTCTGCGCAGTTTAAATACTGCTTTTTGATCACTCCGCTGCGGGCTTTGAACTCACTTTATTAATCACAGGCCTTTGTCCCTGCAATGTACTACATTGCAGATATAGTTATCTGCATTTTGTTTACTTATTTATATTGATATTGAATAAAATGTGGATTGAGTGAAAATAATTGGAATTTGTTTTGTTAGACGTCAAGAATAAAAAAATAATGTAAATACATAATTTGTGAAAGGAAATAGTAATAAAAAACTAGTTTGGCTGTAAACTTTAGATTTAGATTAACCCTTAATCACCGACCTATATACGCCTCACAGACGGAGTTATTTTAATTTTTATAATATTTTTTAATGCAAGGCGCGCTGAGGGTCACCCCGCCTGGTACTTTCCTCAACCACCATCCAGTAGCGTTAACCGGTGTTGAAGCCAAAACGAGTGGGTAGGTGACCCCTAAAAGAGTCATCGACGTCTCACAGAATAGACGTGACTATGATGTTTAATTACACAACTTTTCTACGTCTCTTGGTCGTCACCTTGGTGCTTGTGTAACTAACCTCATAGTGTCTGATTGACGTCACATCGGTTTATTAATATCAGAATTCTTAAGCAAAAGACAGTACGACACCTATAAAGCGTGAAAACGACATGCTGATGGTCCTCCACATCGTCTAGTTATAAGCCAATGAAAGTAAAAAAGAACTTTGAATCAATCATTCAATCATCAATCATGCGGCTAGGTATATAACGCGTCATTGGTCCTACTGATATGCCCGATCGTCGACCCCCAAAACATTATAAGAATCTAAGTATGAGAAACTTCTGTACGATCCCAGTTCTATAAAGGCGTACTAAATATTTTTGTTACAAAATGTAGGAAAAATCAGTTTCCTAATGCCTTACATATTACAATCAAGTTTGTAGTGACTGTAATAAGACAATAAGTATACCAAAATATAAGAATTGTCAATATTTTTTGACTGAAATTAGAGTAACTTTTTTTGTTTCATTTTCATTAATATGTCTTGAATTAGGGATATTTTAAGTTCATTTGTTGATTTTATTATTATTATAAAAAATATAAAGCCAAATGTAAGTTCCTAAAGTTTCTAATTTTGACTTGTTTATTCCAAATATAAGCGTTAATTGTAATTTTAAATTAAACGTTTTTTTTTTACAATTTAAAAATACTTCACCTGAAACATAAAAGTTACCAATTATATGAGTTATAAAAGAATCGGATATGCCAATATCTTTTTATGCACGCTTAAAAAAATTACGTCTGCCAGACGACACCTCGGCGTTAGTGCTCGTTTTAGGCCAGAGTCGGTGGTTAAAGGTTAAAAATGTGATGCAATTGTCCTGCTGCTGTGTGTTATGAAAGTAAAACCATTTCAGAATATTATTCAACATCGAAAATTTTTGAAACTTCGATTGCCAATTTAAACCAACAAAAACGTTATTGCAAGGATGGGTTAATTTTTTTTGGAAGAAAACGTGACTTTACTAATAAATTACAAAAAAAAATAGGCTTCTGCCAAAAGATTATCAGCCTTACCTTAAAAGGTTACAAGTAACAACTAGCATCTCTTGGGAACGAAGCATTACATACACCATCGATCAACACGACACACTTGTCTTTCTGTGCGCGCACGCACAACTGATTTATACGTAGGGTGGCCATATATTTACGTAGGTGTTAATTTAAATTTGTCTTGCCATATTATTTATTAAATACTTTATTGCTCTCATAAAAATAGTTACACATAAATCACTTAACATTATGTGCAAAGGAGGACTTACCTCTTCCAGTCAGCCTGAGACGTGTTAGAGATAACCAATATCATGCAGATGACAAAGTGTAAGTAAACTATTTGTCATCAGCAATTTTTTTAACGTCCCCGCTGCTGGGGCACTTGCCTTCCTTATGGATGGATAAAGAGAACGGGCCATGACCCACCACGCGGCCCAATGCGGATTGCTGGGTTTTAACGACTGCAGTTATTAATGCAAGTTTGGATTACATACATGCAAATCCACTAACTTAAATAAATAATAAACTTAATTTTTATTTAATCTTTAGAAGGTAAGAGTAATTATCACTTGTTTGCCCTAACTTTTGTCTATTTGTAATTAAGTTTTTAATGACATAATAAGGCATAAGTAGATGCAAGATAACCCCAATATACCTAATCGTTTAATATTGATTTTCAAGCAAAGTAGTGTGACCAATTATAAAAACAAAAATAAATTTTAACTTTCCTTAATTACAATGAAAAATTTAACTAACATTATCTTAATTCAGATAACGTGTGGTTATCCTATTTATAAATATACAGTAGTTTACTTGGAAGTGCAAATTGTCCGGAGACTCGGCCAATCATGATGAATTACGCACTGGACAAGAGTCCTCCAGACATAAAAGTCCATCATATGCAAGAAGGTTAGCACTGGTAGATCTTTCAAGGTTTTTTTTCACTAACAAAATGTTTCTCGGCTTTTCGGTTAAGGAAGTGAAAAATTATATAAGTTCCTAAAAGACAAATCCGGTGTTGTTGGGCCTAAGCTATGAAAACTTTCAAATTTAGCAGAATTTGTTCAGCGATGCCAAAATGAAAATGAAATTGTTTTATTTAATGAAATTATTGGTTGTTACATTTAGTTCTGTTGTGAACGTCAAAAAAGCTACGCCATATCGGCGGGAAAATCCCATGGCGGGAGACCTTGTAATGGGAAAAACCGTCAAGAAACTCCTCAAGGGCTGCTTTTTCCCCCTGTTTTATTTTATGTAATGTCGTCAGCAAGGTCACTTTTTCCATTATTAATTGATAGTATGCATAATACTTGTCTCGCAAGTCTTGCAAGTTTTGCAAGTTGATCCCTAAAAGAAGATGGCGCTGACTTATCTCCCAAAGGCTAACTTTGGTGAGTACCTCGAGTTTCGCAAACCGCATGTTGCGGTAAAACTTCTCAACGACCGCCTTAACTTACCCGTCAAGTTTGCAACTGCCCAAATCCGGAACCTTCTACAACATCTTACCACACCGGCTAGCTGGCAATAACCTTCCTCTTATTAATTTTGCAGGCGATGCAGTCTTGGAATTATGAGTTCAGTTAAATGTGATAAAATTTAAGTCTTGTACCTATTTATGCTCTGCACCTATCTTTGACTACCTCCGTGGTAAAGTCGTACGTACACCGGATTTCAAGGTGTCACCTACTCTGAGGTCCCGGGTTCGAATCCCGGTAGAGGCAAATGTTTGTATAATGAATACTTGCATTGTACCTGGTGTTGGTACGTTATTATATGTTTATTTAAAAAAAAAAACTAATGTAATTATTAATATGTATTTCTATATGTTATCCTAGTATCCCATAATACAGTGCCTCACAGTGCTTACTTTGGGGCTAGGTTAATTGGTGTGAATGTAAAAAAGATTTATAATAATAAATCTTTTTTACACTCATATAATTATTAAATTGAATTCGCTTTTTGCGACCTTTTTTAATTTAATACCTAAAAATATGTCATAATGCGTTCCGAATCGCACTATTGACTTTTTTGTTATATTCGATTCATTTTTAAATAGCTTTAAATTAATTATAATACTCCGTTTTGGTTTAATTTTATTATTTTAGTTCATTGAATCATAAAAACAATAACAATAAGATTAAACTATTTGTTATAAGAATTTTATATTAGGCTGGGTGAGATTTCACAACCTATAATTGGATTTCGGACTGTGACATAAATCTTTATTTTTAAATTGTCTTTGTCTTGTACCACATGTCAGTGTCAACATTTACGGAATCGTTTTTAATCTTATTCATAAGTAACAATATATTCCTACTTTAAATAACTTTGAATTAACTATAATACTCCCTTTTTTATTATTTTAGTTTTTTATATCATTAAAACAACGAGAATAAGGTATATTTAGATTAAACTTTATGTTTAAAGAGCTTTTTACCGGAAGTTGATCGCGGAAACAACCATAAAATGTTCCTCGCTGTTGTGAGGTGAAAAATTGTGTGTTGCGCTCGGCAGAAAAGTTTTTAGCGTCTTGTACCTTTGAAATCCTCGCTTCGCTCAGATTTCAATAGAAGTAACTCGCCGCTAAATAACCAACTTTCCAGCCTTGCATAACAAATAACTATTCTTTTCACAGGAATCCCTGACTATTAGATTACCCCGATGCATAAGTTACAAATCTTTAGTATGAAATTCATAAATTAATATATTTGTAGTTTGTTATAAATAAACTTTAAATATTTTTTTTGTTGGTGAATACTTACATCAGTTAAAAATGTATTTTATTTAAAATCGTTTGCAGTTTATTTAACTGCTAAAACAGTAAGAAGTCAAACCTTAAACAAATAAAATATAAACATTTGATATGAAAATTATATATCTTGTACGTACTCATTTAGGCACCATTTAGCTTTTAAAATAAACAAAATAAACATTACTTTATTTTATATTGTTATATTTATATAGTATAATACATATAAGACGCTAATTTTTTTTATGAACGACGGGGAGACTATTAGCCTTCATCATACCTGATGCTAAGTATTGATAAGGCTGAAGAACATGAACATGCCTTTTCGGCAGGTTTGTGTTGAGTAAGATCAAAAAACGATCGCTGTCCGAATTCCGTCGAATTAAAAATCAGTTTTTTTTTATATAAGAAAATAATTTTCAAAGGTAGGTGTTGAATGTGGGTCTTATGATAAATTAAAGTTCAATCCTCCAGACGTTGGTAATCCACTGAAATATAATTAAATTACAAAACAATACTAGATGTAGATCGTGGAGTATAAACAACAGGGTGTTCCAACTTATTTGCATGAACACGGCCCGAGTAATTGCGTCGAGCATCGGGGAGGACTTTAATTAAACTAACTGTCTTAAACTGTACTACACCCATACTACTTGAGTACTTAATAAGAAAAGTTTTTAATGTCACCAGCTGTACGGAAGCCGCATCTGCTACATTTTCTAGACATAGTTTTAGTCTAGCCCGGTGTGCGGTAAGAAGTTATTAACTACCTAGACGTAGACAAAGAATTTTCATGAGAAATTAAAATATTTGTGGCGATGTGGTGGTAAATAATCCCACTAAAATAGTAGTCGTAAAGAAAGGAAAGACAAATTACCATTAATTACTTAATCAAAACTTAACTTACTACAAGAAATTACTTAAACATTATCAAGGCATTTTTAAGTTAAACTACGTAGTTATTCGGATCGCTTATTGCTCAGTACCAGTAATACAACCTTAGACAAAATAAATCGGGCTTAATTCTTGTTTATGTTCCTCTATCTAGCCGTGCTGATTCATTTGATGTATAGCCATATATATAGGGCCAGGGTACAAATTGGAAATTACGACTTGACGCTTCGCACCTAACGAGCGAGGTGAGTTATTCTGTGTTTGTATTGTACCCCCACCTTTATATGGGAAAGCTGGGCTTATTTAGGCTTTCGGGTAAAATATTGGAACAATATTTGTATGTTTCCGCGGCATTTGAAGCAATTTTGGCTTCCGTTTTGTAATGTAAGATTATCGTTTGTTCAAGTTATATTATTAGTTGAGGAAGGTGCATTGTTATAGCATTGCAAACTCCTTTGATAGCAAAAGGGAATACTGATCTGATGACTGGGATTGATCTTAAGGATGCTATGAATCACTAAAAAAATGGCACGATGGTTCACGATACGGTCCTCGCGAGAGCGGATAGTGGTTCACGAAAAACACTTTTCTACGTTGAATTTTAGCAAAGTTTGCTACGTTGAAATTAGAGGAGGAATGGAAGGTAAAATATAATATAATACAAGATATGTCCAGGAATGTGATGAGGTACAGCAAGGAAGATACATATGTAAGGCATGCTGATTACCTATCTTAAAGAAAATCTATATACATATAAGTTTCGTCGCTATCATTACTGTCACATTTTCACACTGTATGCCGCAACAGCAACGAAACTGAAACTGATCCGAGATTTCGTTAGCTAATTGGTTGGTGGTAGGACTTGTTGTAAGCCCGCCTGGCTAGCTACCACCATCTTATCTAAGCCTGACGCCATAACAACAATGTTTTCAGCATTTTTGTGTTCCGGCAGTTCGAGATAAGATAGCCAGTTCCTCGGTGGTTGAGGATTCCGGGAGAGGCTCGCTTCCATCTTCAACCTTATCAATACTTAACATCATGTATGATGAAAGCTAAGAGTCTCCCCGTCATTCATACAAAATAAAAACAGCCCACGAACCTTTTTTTAGGAACGACGGGGAGCCTTTTAGCCTTCATCATACTTTTTTTTTACTAGAAGAAATGTTTGTACGCATCCCTCGCCCCCAGGTGCAGGAGCGATTCGAAATGTTGGACTCACCTGAAGTACGCAGCCCGTAAGCCTTCATCATACCCGATGTTAAGTATTGATAAGGCTGAAGATGGAAGCTCACGTAGCAACCACTTTCGCGCTGTCATTAGTGTCACATTTCCATACTATATGTAACGGTTCTAAAAATCACACACTCCTAAATCTTAATCTAGTACTTACTTTCAACTAAATTAAATCAATAACCATTCACTTCACCATTCTAACTTGTTTGTTTACTTTATTTTGTTTTGAGAAAACTTCACGATGGTAGTTAATTCACAAAATATTCCTCGATATTGCTAACTTCACGGCTGGGAGATTTCGTATTTCGGCCAAGCGAATTAGACTACAAAAAGTTATTTATTTCTATTTATCTATATAGAAAAAATCTACATATTTTTCTATGAATATCTATTATGTTTTAGTAAACTTTAATATTCCTTAATTCTTTGGCCATAGACAAAGCACCGTGTGTCGATCGGTCTTACAATCCTTATGTTGTCTATGCTAATGAATAAACATTATTCGCCTATAGAATTGGAGAATCATCTCCCACTTTAATTTTTTACTAAATAACGTTCTGGGCCCGTATTCACTATGACCACTTACCGATCAAACCACCCAAATGTCGTATTTGGTTTCGACAATTTCAAAATTCGATTTCTCTATGAAACTTAAAAATTTTAAAGTTATTTTACTTGGTTAATAATTATACAACTTGTGACTTTCATGTACTTGTACAATAACTCTATAATTTGGGAGTATCATGGAGAAAACGACTTTTGAAAGTATCAAAACCAAGTACGACATTCTCGTGGTTTGAACAAGGAATCGCAAAGTGGTCATAGTGAATAAGGGCCCTGGATAGATTTGAGTATATATTTCGCATCTCCAGCGAAATCTGCCTCTTTTTCTTCATACTACTGCCTTAAAGTTATTCTGTTTTACTCTCTATTTGTGAATTCGCGATCCCCGTACTAGGGGTCGTATCCACGGTCAGCTGCTGCTTCGTGGCCGTCAACCACCTCGGCACCTACCTGCCGAGCGCTCGCCTGTTCCGGCCTACCCCGGAGCAACTCCCCTCCGAGACTACGTGCGCACCACCACTCCGAGCCTACCCTCCGTTCTACCGAGGCTGAACATCGAGCTCCCAAAGCGAACGTAGTCCGTTACGTCGGACTTCCGCTTCTGCCTCCTCTAAGCAAAGCTAAACCTAAGTCCCCATTCTTACCCTCGCGAGAGCCACCAATCGAAGATTCCCATGCACCCACACCTGAGCTTGTAACATCTTTTATCTTATAATTATACTTGTTAACCACTTATAGTGTTTACTTTCATCCTTTCTGCACACCTTTTCTTTCCTTTCTTTTGTGTCATGTACGACAGCCGAAATAGCGACGACACTGAAATTGAACCGAGTTTTCGTTCGATAATAAGGCCTCGAGATGCTCAGATTGTTTGGTCATGCAACTGACTGTTACGCCTACCTTCGAGTAAGTGTCTTGCATGTAGATAAGTATGAGTAAATCTTAGAATTTACAAAACTTCTAACTTAGCGCTAATTTGCTTATTAAAACATAGGTAATAATAATAATAAATGAAGGACAGTTTAGCTTAGTTAGTTACAATACTAAAATTTGTACCAAAACGCAAATCTCGCAAGTACAAACAACACGTGTGTAAATAGGAAATTACTACCGAGAACTCGTCGAACATCGATAAATGAATTATTTACGACAGACCATAAATATTTACTAATTGCAGTATTAGGAAAACGCATTCTAAATTTACACTATTAAGGTAATTCTATTTGCATATAAAAATGTCCAGGAGTTTAATTATGTATCTCAACATCAAACACGATCGCTTTTAATATGGCAATCTGTGCACATCTATTACTGGCTTTTAAAGACAGCGATTACAGTAAAGTGTGTTGTCGCAGCAATGCACTTGGAAGATACTATTAAGTACAACATGCCCATTATAAAAATATTGGAAAAAATAGACTCGGCCTCAAGTTATTCTCAGACAGGACTCGAACCTGCGACCTTTCGGTATCCGGTCCACTGATCTAACCACTGAGCTACCGAGCTTTCGTATACTGTCTAAGAATAACTTGCGGCCGAAACGATATTTTTTACAATATTTTTATTAAAAAAATATCATAAGTATAACAATACATTGAAAATGCAAATATTTAAAAATCATAAAGCAAGATACCTACTTTGAAGAGTCCTCATATTTTTTTAAGTATGTAAAAATCTTTATTATTGTACACGAGAAATTTATGTGAGACAGTACTATTTGCAGATGATACATCTTTAATTTTTAAAATTGATGGAGGAAACAATTGTAATATACTAACTTTGGCGGGACAATACATCTATAATAATATAGTATATGTATGGAAACATCTTGATTTATTAATTAAGCATAGCGATGTCCATAATTTTAATACTAGAAATAAGAATAGTTCAAAGACTTCGACTTGAAAAATGTAGACGCTCGTTTTTGGGGAAAGGTATAGCTTTTTTTAATAAAGTTCCACAACAATTGATTGAGCTGCCTTTGCATAAATTTAAAATATATGTTAAAAAGTCACTCTTAAGCAAAGGTTATTACAAGGTAGATGATTATTTAAAATACCAAAATGCATGGATGTGATACTAACATAAAACATAACTATTATAAATCGGATAAAAGGAAAATATTCTAATAATTGAATATGGGAAAATGTTCCTCTTATACTAAATATATTTCAAAATTGTAAATTTGTGTTTGGCAACAACATGTACCATTGTAAATGTTGTTGTTTCTTTTAAATCTGATAAGTTTCTTGCGGCCGTTTATTAGTTAGTTAGTTTCTTCTTATCAGTTAAAAGACGTCCTGAATGGCTGGTAGGGAAAAAATGTTTTGAACTATTAGAAAGTACTTATCTATAAGTCTATTTGAATAAAAATCTTTGAAGTCGACTTTGACTTTTTTTAACCAACTTCAAAAAAAGGAGGAGGTTATCAATTTGTGCGTGTGTTTTTATGTTTCTTACCTCAGTACTCGGTCATTTATAAACAGATTTGAATATTTAATTTTTTGTTTGAAAGGGTATATTTTCAAGTTGGTACCATTGTCATCAAGACAGGATCTGATGATGGGATCCTGGGATGTTATAGGCACACCTACATCCATTTCGGTATTTTCTTAAGTTTCATGCAGTTGCTTCCATAAAGCACTATTTGGTGTAGTGGAACGGATGATGAAGGTGTTGTCTTCATCATCATGTTCATCGGAATTATCAAATACTTAGTATATCACGGGCGTATCAGTATATCAATTATGCTCTTCACGATGAACATGCTAAAAAGTACTAAGCTTATCGACCACAAAAGATTAAAAATAAAAAAATAGATAAAACCGTCTTCAAAATATACTTTTTGGAGTCGGTGCCAACCAATTAAAACATTAATATTAAGAATAGCTTAAGCCTTAGGCGCTCGAAATTGGGCCCGAAGTGAAAAATAGCCGTAGTGTATTTAAAAACATCTTAAAATGTTAGTAATTAAGATAGTTAGGAATAGCCTTAGGCGGTTCTTAAGATTAGTGCAGATGGGAGTGAGAATATTATACTCGTGTAGCCTCCGTAAGGGTAGCGAACTTAGAGGTAAATCTCAAATAATCTCACGTTTCCACTACTACTTCAAGGTTAGATGAGAGATAAGGACGCGTACACGCATGGTTCTACTAACGCATTACGCTCGGACGTAATTCGGCTTATATTCTAAATGATACGTGACAAGAATTTTTATAGCGTCTAGTAGATAAAAAATAATGTTTACTGTCTCAGACCACACGTGCACTGTCAGTGGATTTAAAATTATTATGTAATTACTAGAATAATAGTGGTTTTTATGCAACTAACTAGCAGGGATTGTTATCCTGGCGTACCTATCGCCACTTTTTTTCCATTTTTCTCGAGATCCACAATAGATATAGACACAATCTAATGGCTAATTTGTAGACAATAAAGTTTTCCATCTAATTAAGTAGGTTTTATATATAAATATTATATATTC
The DNA here is from genome assembly GCA_910589605.1 of Chrysoteuchia culmella. Classification (NCBI taxonomy): domain Eukaryota; kingdom Metazoa; phylum Arthropoda; class Insecta; order Lepidoptera; family Crambidae; genus Chrysoteuchia; species Chrysoteuchia culmella. The sequence continues at coordinate 14,169,295 of OU342654.1, forward strand.
GAGTGCAAAAAAGGGTGTTTAAATAACATTTCAGGAAAGTCCGTTTCCGTCACAATGCGATATTACACACTTGACGGATATCGCGAGTCTGTCGCATTGCGACCTTACCCATTTGAGAGGGTATTAGCCATTGATTGTTTAACGACCTGTTTGGCGCAGGGGTACTAAACCCGCCTTCTACGCCAGAACTCCCGGGTTCGATCCCCGGACAAGACAAATATTTGTGTGCATAAACATGTATATTTGTCTTGGTCCGGGTGTTTAATATGTATATTATGTATGTATTTACAAAAAAAGTATATAAGTAAGTTAATCCGTTATCTAGTATCCATAACAACACCATAAGGGTTACCATTATTTCTAAATCCCTAGTTCGATTCCTGACCAACACACTCTAGATTCATAACATTGTTGTAAGGTCTTTAGTAATTTTGGTATAGTCTTACTGATTTCCTTAACATAAGCGCTCAAGCTTATTACTCGTTATCTTTTAATAATATTATTATTAATCTCATCAAAATTAGTCACCGTTTCAGTATTGTATCCTAAATGTATCCTAAGAGTGTCCTAAATTTAGTCGTAGTTCGCGGCGTGTTTCGCGTCAAGGAAGGGCGTCTGAAGTGCGCAAAACATGTGCTCGCGCACTGCTCATATAAATACCACAAGTTTCATTTGCTCTTAGTGTATGTGGGTCAAGAGATGAGAGCTGGCGTTTAAGCAGATAAAAGCTAAGTTTTCATACATTTGGCTGTAGACTGACCGGCTGACTCCGCTTGTCATGTCAAATGTATAAAGAGTCCGCTCTTCTCCACTGGACAGTACACTGTTTTGACAAGAGTGCAGGTGGTGAGAGAAATAGCGCTATACGTATTGTGAATTGTATTTTTACTTACATTAGTCTAGTGTTAATATAGCTGATGGCAGCTGATATTGCCAAACTTCTAGTTTTCTCTGAACATGATACGTTTCATATTCTAGAATAAAACTAGATTGTGCATCTACATAGAGCAATCTATGAGATAAGTTAAGTGTGAAGCAATTAATAACCGCCTCTGTGGTCTAGTGGTACAACCACCGGTATCAAACCCAGGGGTCCCGGGTTCGATTCCCAGCGGGGGTACATAAATATTGTATCCGGTTTGATTGGGGGTAGGACTTGTTGTAAGTCCGCCTGGCTAGCTACCACCATCTTATCTAAGCCTGACGCCATAACAACCATGTTTTCAGCATTGTTGTGTTCCGGCAGTTTGAGATAAGATAGCCAGTTCCTCAGTGGCTGAGGATTCCGGAAGCGGCTCGCTTCCATCTTCAGCCTTATCAATACTTAACACCAGGTATGATGAAGGCTTAGAGTCTCACCGTCGTTCATAATAAAATATAAGAAAAATACTCCGTGTAATTTAAGAAAAGTACTTTTTCAGGTGGAATTTAAGATCCGTCGAATCACCCAGAAACTTAGAAGTTGCTCAATTCGATTCTTTCAAACCACGCAGGGAAAGGAAATAGTAACAACTTTTTTATTCACTCTAAAGATTCCTACAACTTGTTTATTCAGCTTCACAATTTTCAACCCTCTATGAATTTATAAGTCGCTACGAACCGCTCTGGCTTATCCCTCAGTCTCGCAACAAGGACATACTCTCTGACGTCACGCATTCATGAGTTCTCGAGGTGGCTGGATCAAAGCCCCACTCTGACATTAATTACTGCATGTCCTCACCTCCACGAGGTGACAATTTCGCGGTTTCACCACTTAAAAGGGCTTCGAATAACCTTTAAACAGCATCAAGTCTAATAAAACCTTCGACGGAGTAATACAGTTGGAATTAAACAACGGATATCCTTATCATCTCGCTCGCTTTCAATTATCTTTGCCCTTGTTTCAAAATGTTTAATGATGAAAATTTACAGAATAATTTCTGCAAGCACAAATACTTTAAAATAACATTTCATACGAGAACCAATTCTTAGCTTAGAAGTAGATAGGTCGCACCTATATCTAAAGGCGGCCACTCACGGCGTGGGCAAACATGGACACCACTCCTTCATAACTTCTGCTAACAAACCCCTTTTGTGTCCACTGAGTTACGGACTTTAGACCACTAAAGCATGTCCGCTCGCGCGATATTTATAACTAGACGAGTTATGCCCGTAAGTAATGCGAGTTATGTTCGAACATTATACCATAGTAAATCCAGTTGTCGCGTTTACTATTTAAATGTATTCATCCGAGCTTTCCCGGCGTCATGCGGAGTCTTCGCGTGAGGCGGCCATGAATTATTCACCTAGCCATTCGGTATCTACAAGTAAACTATACGTAAAAATAGTCTCCGATGTACTAGTACATAAATATGAAAGAGTTATGTAAGGTTTTGCGGGAAAACTGTTTTTCACATGGAAAATGGATACTGTTTTGTATGTCTTTGTTCAATAAAGTTATATATGTGAAAAAAATAGGTATAAATTAGTGAATTTAAGACAAATGAACATGGCAAATAGATATATATTTTTTCTTTTCTTATCTAGCCATTCAGTATCTATAGGTTAACTATCGTGAAACTAGTCTCCAATGTATTTAAAAAAAAGAGTGATGTAAGAGTTTGATAGAAAACAGTTTTCGGGGACGCTTATTTTCATACCTACATTTCTATAACGTGATAGAGTGAAATAAATAGGTACCTATATGTTAGTCAGAAACAAGGAAGAACCATCGCAAAACCCATCTCGATCTCTAACTTGATTTATGCAGGTATCACATACATTTTTTTTCATATTAAAAACAAATTGTCACCCCAATTTTTCTTTTGGTAGTTGCACGTAAAAAAAAACTTCTCAAATGTAATGTCTTTTGAAGATTTATTATCTGTTCTATATACATATTAAATCAGTAGGTAAACGCCCTATTCTATCTCTTAATTGTGAGATTATCTCCGTTTTATCCAAGAATTATCGCACATACACCACATAAACACCGATTAACAATTTATCTTTGTATCTAGTTTAATTATACACTAGGTAACTAACATTGAGTCAACAATATTATCAATTGCAAGCATTGATAAAATTACTCAATTAATTTCCCATAAAGTAATAAAAGTCAGAGATACTATCGGAAAAAAATGTAAGCCTTAACAGCTTAGCTTTAAAGGTTATAATTGAATTAAGTTTTGCTTGATACTGGTTCTCATGGTAGACCGAACAGTTTAATTATGAGTATCACATACGATCAGCTATTAGCAACACTTGGACCATATAAGTGATGATAAGTAATCAGAATGATGGTTCGCACAGTATTGATATTAATTTATGGTTTCTTTTTGTCTTTACAATAGAATTTCCAATTTGAAATGTAAATCGACCCAAGTTATCTTAGCATTCGAAATAATTCTTAATGTCTCCTGCGACGTAACTTTTATTTATAATCGATAATGTGAGGAGTAATCAGCATCAAAGGAAAGGAATTATCACACACTGGAGCAATTACAGATACAGAAATCAATAGATAAATATTTTATTATGATTTTATATCATTTCGTCTTACACGAACACTAACTGAAACAATATTTGTAACCATAAATTAACGATCATAAATACACAGAACACTGTATTAATCATAATTTATTGTGTGTGAAAGTGGAAATGATATATGAGCTCGTAAGCGATCCAGGCATTCTGACGTTAAAACAAAACGCAGTGTCATTACTGAAACAGCAACAGCACAATAATCAGTAACGGAAAACGTTTGAATATTGAAATCGGTTCAATCGAACGGCCCGATGGAGTCTTGCTGCAGGCTGCATCCATTACAATATTAATTGGACACACAGATTGCATTTACGCATGCAGTTAAATATGATAGGCGTTTGTGCGGTGACTAAACAACGTCGTCTTTGTCGCGGCATTTATTCGATACAAGAAGTGGAATGGTATGGAAACAAATAAATAGCTGTAGTCTGAAAAAGTGGCGTACTATTTTTTCAATTTTGTAAACTGGGAATCTAAAAAGTTAAAACAGTATTTTTAACTGACTTCAACAAGGAGGAGGTTATCAATTCGTCCCGTATGTTTTTTTTATGGTTGTTCACAGATTACTCGAGAACACCTGAACCGATCGAAATGATTCAAACGTTATAACATCAGGTTAGTTTCCAAGTTGGTCCAATTTTTGAAATTTTGAAATCGGTTCAGTAATTTTCAAGAAATCTTGAAAAATCTGTCGTTTTTTCGGTCAAGCGGTTTGACACAAACCGTTGTGCGGGACTTATTGTAACTTAAAAATATGTGAAATAAAAAACTTTAAAAAATAAAATAAAAAATCACAAAATAAATAATAACTCTTTTGGAGTCGGTGTCACCAAAGGCAACGATGATGCATTCTTTAAATTGTACTTTGCACTTCTACTTCTTGCCTTGGCTGGCCCCGACTCCAAAAGTACATACTTTAAAAGTTAAAGCAAATTAAATAGTGTTGAAGGTAAACTAACTAACTAAGGTCTGTGTATTAAAATAAACAACGTACCTAGCATGACATTGATTAGGGTAGGTAGTATGATGAGCTTTGACACTCTGTAGGTAGACTGCGCTAAGTCATACTACTACCTCTGTGGTCTAGTGGTACAACCACCGGTATCAGACCCAGTGGTCCCGGGTGGTCCCGGGTTGGATTCCCAGCGGGGGTACATATTGTATTCGGTTTGGTTGATGGTAGGACTTGTTGTAAGTCCGCCTAGCTAGCTACCACCAACTTATCTAAGCCTGACGCCATAATAACAATGTTTTCACCATTGTTGTGTTCCGGCAGTTTGAGATAAGAATGCCAGTTCCTCAGTGGCTGAGGATCCCGGGAGTGGCTCGCTTCCATCTTCAGCCTTATCAATACTTAACATCAGGTATGATCAAGGATAAGAGTCTCACCGTCGTTCATTAAAAAAAATACATATTGGGCTAGCAGCAAAGCTCACAACATTACTTCAATATTGCGATGACTGCTGGCTGATTGTAAGGCTAGAGTAATCCTCCTGGACATTCATCAAGCTTATTCGCTGGGTGGGGGTCTGTGAGGGGCATTGGATGGAGTACGCGGTCTACAAGGACGTGTACTCCAGGTCAGTCCAATATTTCGAATCGCCCCTTCACCAGGGACGAGGGATGGCATAAAGGCATTTGTCCTAGTATAAAAATGAGCAATATAAGTTTTACTTGTTCGTCAGTCACTAAATACCTACGCGTAATTTATTAAGCTTTAAAGGTACATAGTGTGATTTAAGGTCCACAACAGATTATAGATTCGAAGCGTGGCTAGGAGCCGTTTACATATAATTAGCACAGAAGCATTGCTTCGCTTCTCCAGTTAGATGGAACACCTAGGCTCAATTGAGGGGTTAATTGAAGGTATTACGGCTAGTTAACTGAGTTCGCCAACTATGTTGTAGTCTAGCTGTAAATTAAATGTCTGGTTTGATTGTAAACAAATTGTTAGCAATAGTGCGAACAAAAAAGTTAATAGCGCGATTCAATCTTTGATCAAATCAAAGATTGAATCCTGAGCGAAGCGAGGATTTCAAAGGTACAAGACGCTAAAAACTTTTCTATGCCGAGCGCAACATACAATTTTTCACCTCACAACAGCGAGGAACATTTTATGGTTGTTAAAATGGTAACGGAGTATTATAATTAATATAAAGCTATTTAAAATAAAAATCAAATATAACAAAAAAGTCAATAGTGCGATTCGGAACGCACTATGACATATTTTTAATTGAATTAAAAAAGTACTTTGCCGCGCTAGGCCGCAAAAAGCAATTTTCTACGCTTAAACTGATTGACAAAACCTCCTTTTCAGAGCGTGTGAGGTGAAAATAACTATTCCTTTCCTGTACACTTGTGCTATTTAGTATTCTGTGCCTGTACCTAAATTTAGGAGGATTATTATTACAGATTGTTTCATTAACATCATCAGCCATTTTTATGTTCCCAGTGCCACATAATCCACCACGCGGTCCCAATGCAGAGTGGTTGATTTTCCCAACTGAAATACAGCCGGGACCAAGGGACCAAAGGCTTATCGTACCTACCGAAACAAGGAAGATTTCTAGTTAATAATTCATAATTTAATTGTCTGTTTTTCTTTTGTTTCAGATCCCATCACTTCCCAGTTTGTTTCTAGGTAAGTAACAAACAACAAATCACTTATTACCTACATTCGCAATCATAAACAACTGTTTTATAGCTTCACACAAAATCATAGTGCCTATAATTGGAACTCAAATCGTTAATTAAAATACGCAAGCTATAAACCGCCGCCACACAGTCTCAGGCAAACTCGTAAAACGCATTCAAACCATCAAACTACTAACAAGACCGAACGATTTTACCGTACACCAATAAAATTGCCGTGAAATACCAATCAGATATGGTCAATCATACTGCTATTATCTTAAAGATCAGTGGGGCTACCACGAAAACCTTTCGAAAAAGTATTCGAATCGACACGTCAATAAATTAGGGAAACTCAGTTCCATTTACGTCCGGTAGGAATGCTGCTTAATAAGTATTAAGCAGCATTCCTACCGGAGGTAAGTACCTCACACATTTGTTGATTTGACGCAACGAATACTTTTTATATACATTTTCGAAAGGTTTTCGTACTGTAAAATTACGAGCTCAGCTTTTACATATGTCCCATAGCAACGGCTTTCTTTATCGAGGGTTAAAATAATTTTGACTTACGAAATCATAAATATTGAGTTTCATGTGCGATGTAAGCGTGAGCGTGAGCGATTAACGACCGTGTGCGTTTACGTTTTGATTGTTGTATGGTTTAAGTCTATTTTTTTATATACCCAGCAGTGGATATATTGTAGCTCGCTGAGATGGATACAGATAGAAACCAAAGTTAAATAAAAAATCATTGAATAAAAACATATTGGATTAATAAAAAAATACTAGAAAAGTCTTAATTAAAGTAGGTAGCAATCCAATTAAGTATATTGAATCTCTGCGCTAGAAAATATGAACACAACACTTGAACACCATCTAGAGAAGTTTTGAAAGCATGTTTCCCGTTAAGTTGGAACCCGAAGCGGCTTCTCAAAGCGGCGAAGCACGCCGAAGCATGCCTGGATCGCATCGGTAGCGTGCCTGTGCGCGCATTGATTCATTGTTGGGCTAAGGGAGGGGCGAGGACAGCATGGCATAAGGGTAAAGGCTAGTCTACATGTTGTTGGTCATTTCAATATTAATTCCTTAGCCTACATACGGGGTGACTTTAGACAAAACATGTTATCCGTTAAGATGGAACCCGAAGCGGCTTCTCAAAGCGGCGAAGCACGCCAAAGCATGCTCGATTCGGTGCAAATTTTACTCCTAGGAAACATTCCGTTATTTTCAAAAATATGTTATACTGCATTCAAAGATCTTTGATAAATCACGAAGCGCTCGTGGCCATGCTTGACAGACTGATCGTAATCGATCACGTTTGTTAATCAACGTTCGGTCCGGTCAGGTGCCGGATGGGTGACCGTAAAGTGGCATTATAGCTGAGAGCTTCCATGCTTCGGAGTGCGCGTCAAACCGTCGGCTCCGGTTGTTGTAATCTGATAACAGTCGTTAAGCCAAGTCAGCGGCCTTATAGGCGGCTTGATAAACTCTGACACCAGAGGTGGCCACTAATCCTCATACGATAAGAAGAATCAGGAAACGAACCAACATGAACATGAAATAACAGTACTGCTTTATGCTATATTTACTATTATCCCTATTTTTACAAAACGTCAATGTGTTTTTTTATATATTTTAACTTCATTGCAATTTCACACGCATAATACGCAATATATCTAAATTGTTGCAGCTTAAGATATTTTGATGAGATAGTGAGATAAATACTATAATAGTAACAGATATCTGCAAGTTAAATATTATAGCTAAAGGCTGCATTAGAACAAAGCTCAATATAGTAGCGGCATTTGAAATATTTTAGCCTTGTCAGGTGCAAGTTATAGTCTTTACCGTAGGAAATTTGGAAGTTTTTTACTTGCAAACTAAGAACATAACTTTATTTAACATTTAAAAGATTACTTAGTTAGTTTTATTTTTATATTACATCGAGTTAGCTCCAAATAGACTTCCGGTAGTAAAGAGATATCTTAATTTTTTATAGATTTAATAATTTACTTGTTCTTACATGGAATTTCGTAAAAAAGCATAAATACTAAGCATCAATTTAACGGATACAAAATCTTAAAAATAAATATGTACCTACTTGTTTACATTAAAAATTACCCCATTCATTGCAATATGAATCTTTTGTCTTACAACTTATGGTGTACTTAAGAAAACGCTTACAGGTTTTCCTACCGTTTTATTCATATATAGTAGCTTACACCCTTATTAAGAGCAGTACATCACACCTAGCAGCGAAGGAAACGCTATCTAGCATAAATTTAAATAATTTAAAAACACCAAGCATTTTTCTTGCGAATCTTCTATTGCGACACAAGGTTCGCCATCAAAGGCAATGGTCCTTTAACGATTTGTCATTGACGCGTTTTCAATCACCATAAGAAAAAGTTTAACACGTTAAGTGCGAAGCGAGGCCTAAATCACCCCTGATGCAACTTCCCTGTGGTGCGGCAAGCAAAAAAGTGAATTTCTCTGTCGTGCGAATGGCATAGCTTTGGTTTGGTCCAGTGTAGGAAAGAGATAAATATATATTTGAGATCACTAATGGTTCCGGACTCGGTGGTGTACCTACCTTGGTACCGGATGTCTTAGGCCTCGTGCCGCACTGAATTAATATAATTTTATTGCAGTGCGGAACGAGGCTAAAACGTCCCATATCCCCCCTGACCTCGTACCGCACTCAACGCGAGCTTCCCGCGACCAGTGTTGTGCATCACGTCGATTCTTTGACCAAAAAGAGACCAAAAAGACTCTTTGTGGAGAAACTTATAGAATCTTTAATAAAAAAGGAAATCGATGAGACCCCAGGTAATGTAATGCTTAGATATATTTCTTGACAGTCAACGTGTTGAAGCTTTCATAAACTAAGCTTGACAGTTGGTCATTATTAAGTTATTTATTATTGTTTCCTTTTAATTATTCTGAATTTAAGCTACCTTACCTACCTACTCTTTCAACATTTTAAGTATAAAACAAACACATTCATTTGATGCAGTTATACCTACATTATCATTGTTATTCTCATCTACGATCTAACCTAAGTAACAATGTCAGTTTTATTACGTTATCTTTACATTTTTGTTATTTTTCAGCACCTGAAAGCGCACGCCATTGCCTCGAAAAGGGTGAAAAAAGGAGAAGATGTGTTGGTTTGTTACCAAAAACTACGCACATTTTTACCATCTCGTGAAGCTGATAAAAAATCCAAAAAGATTTTGACTCAGTGCACTCAGTGCAAAAAATCTTATTGTCTACCCTGTTTCAATGAAAAACACTCATAAATAAGTACAACATATATATTGAGATTTTTATAAAAAAAGTATATTGATACTGATTTTTTAATGTTAATTCAAGTTCTAATAATTGTATTTTTAAAGCCCGAGGCAGAATAAATAGGACAGTTTCTTTTCTACTTCTGGTTGCCTTTTTTTTCTATTCTGTGAACCGCATTAAGATTTTCATATACAAATAGAAAGATAAACCTTATGCATAAACCGTAATCCATTATTTTCCAATAATAAGTCTGTAATAGGTGCCTCTTAATGGTATAGAATGGAACGCTTCGTGCGCGAGTCCGACTCGCACTTGGCCGGTTTTTTTTTCTTTATGGCGCCTTCAAGCACAATTTAGATTATTTAAAAAAAAATGTATCCTTTGATAGCTTTGTGTTGTTTTGCCCTTAAAACGATCTAATGAGATATAATTGATCAAAATCGGTCAAGTCGTTGCGTAGTTAAGACAGTTTAAAAACGTCGATATTATTTTTCCCATCACTAATCGCAGCGAAAATTTGCCCTATTTCAGTGCGTTACGAGGTGTATAAGATCCCATATTTTGTTTTGCTAATAATTCCTAAACTAGCCATCAGATCCCGGGGCGACGGTTCATCAATTCACTGTCTATATCAATAAGGACCAAAATTCTCATTTATCTTTGATTTCGCGCCAGAAAATGGATTTTAGTCTGTAAAAGGAGGTGGGGTCTAATAGACCGCGTGTCGCCCTAACGTCTGGTCACGGTACGGGCCGATTATACCTCGTGCCGCAGGAACGGAAAGTATGCAAAAATTGGTGCCGCAGCTAACGTGTTAAGGGCTTAATTGCTTTGTAAGACCTAATAAGGCTGTATGGAAGTTGTGGGAATTCCATTGATGGAAGCATAAATATAGCTGCAGCAGTTTATACAATAATGACCTTTCAGGTTTTTTTTTACAGCCAATCAAACACGGAGTAGTTGATTGCGAAATATTTATTAACCCAATCTTATGTTTCACTTAATTTTTACATTAAAATCTATTGGGAATGTTTGTATATTGACTTATGATATATTTTAATTTTGACTTATGTTCTGGATTAAATAATTGCTTTCAAAAACTTATCAAAAAGATTTCAATGAATTTTTCTTAACTCCTGAGATGCTTTTTTTTTATTTTGTAAGAGTTCCTTATTCGTCTACCTATGGTTTTTTTTATATATATATTTACTCGAGTCAATACCCATTGTAATTGTGTAACCTAAAAATTAATTCTTATTTTGAAAAGAAACTTATGCCCGATGTAAAGCCGCTTTAATAAAATTAATATTTATGAATTCTCGAACACTTTGAATTCGAAATAATGATCTTATCGTCTCTTAATTTGTCGATTAAAATTTTCTCCTTCGCTTTAATCATTTATGAAGTAACTTTTTGCGAGTCGAGAACTTTTGAAAGCTAGTAAATTGCACCGGACGCTTGTTTTATTATACAAAATGTTTGAATAACATATAAACTACCTTACTGTGTTGTGTTAAGACCCTTTTTTGTAATTTCCGCGATCAGTTTAGTATGCGTTGCACTGTACAATCATACAATACTAAGGACGATCGAAGTTCGCCAAACTTTTAGTTACTTCTCGCCTTTCCATCTTTATAATTTGGTTATTGAAGTATAATGTATTTAATTGTTTTGAAAGTAGTTTAAGATAATCATTGAAGGTCTTTGACTTCTGTAATTATTGAGAGAAAATTAGGCCTAACATAAATTTATATGAAAATGTTAAGTACCTATTACCCTTTTTTTATTTATCCCTCGCGAAGTTGTATTTTTAAGCATAGGTGCAGATTTTAAGCGTAAAAATATAGTAATCATTACTCTCATAGGAACACGACGCCACCACAATATAAAAATAAGCTTAATATTTTATATTGTAATGTCACATTAAGACGTTATACGGAAAAAGTATGTAGCAGTATTTTTTGATTTATAACTATAGGATGATTAGAAATGTGATAAATCTGGTAATAAGATATTCGTTTCTTCATGCCTTTATCTAGATTTGTACTGTACCAGAAACATGATTTTATGATCCTGCCTTGACACTTTTTCTTTTGAAATTGAACCCTTAAAAATAAAATAAATTAAGATTAAGCATTCTCAAATGGAACATATACTATTGGAAATTTGTTTTAATTAATGGAAACTAATAATATTTAGCATTGTGTAGTTTTATTTATTTACTACGAAGTGATTTCGTAGATTTTCCGCCTAATCCGCAAAGTCGGTTGGTTTTCTCATTACTATCTCGCTTCAGTCGTATATCGCCTTAAGCATTGGTTGCTTCTAGATCTTGTCCGGAAAGTTTAAACTCCAGCCTTTTTAACCGACTTCTAAAAAGGAGGAGGTTCGCAATACGACTTGTATGTTTTTTTCTAAAACGTAACATTTATTTTGCATGGTCTTTTGCATCAATTTAATGATAAGTAACTAATTTAATTTTAATTTAAGCACATTATACACGCCCGCCTTTTATCGCGAGTGATTGGAGCGTTTTACGTAAATTAGTTTTTGTTACTTTTTATGCAAACAGTTTTTAATGGCGACTAAAAAACAAAACGCGTTAAAAAAGGTACGAGTCTGAAAATGTTTTAGAATCAAGAATAATAATAATATTTTATAAATAAAAAAATATTTATTTGATAGAATCAGGCGTTACTTGGCGGAAATCCATATCTTAGTAGAAAACGAAAAATACGAAAAATATGAGCTAGCAAAAAAGTTAAATGATATTATTAAAGAAAAGTCATCATTTTATCCTAAATATAGTATTCAAAATACAGCAGATTTAATTGCCAAAATAAGGGATGTTATTTTACCTCCTAATTCTATTTTGCTTTCTCTGGATGTTGACAGTTTGTTTACTAACGTTCCCTATCAAGAAACTCTCAAAATACTCTCAAAAATTCTAGAGAGAAGGCGTATTCATCCAGGGGAGGCAAACGAAATTGTGCATTTAACCAATATTTGCATGCAACAAAACTATTTCAAATTTAATGGTGGGTATTACAAACAGAAGGAGGGGTTGGCCATGGGTTCTCCGTTATCACCTCTGATGGCGGAGATCTTCATGGACAATTTTGAGAATAGGTATTTCACAGGTAATAATAACATTCTTTATTATTATCGTTATGTTGATGATATACTCATATGCTGGACCGGTACTAGACAAGAATTAGAGTCTTTCTATTCATTTGTAAATAATTTACATCCAAAGATTAAATTTAAACTAGAAGTTGAAGTCGATAATTCTATAAATTTCTTAGATTTAACCATTACACGGGAACATTGTCGTCACAATTTCCAAATATATAGAAAGCCTACACATACTGATGTAGTAATACCCGCGGCTTCCTGTCACCCTTGGCAACACAAACTAGCTGCTTTTCATTCTTATATTAATCGTCTATTGACGGTGCCTTTGTCAAATGAATCTTATATTAAAGAATTAAATACCATTTATAATATTGCCGTTGCAAATGGTTATGATCGACGGATGATAGATAAATTGGTTAAGACTAAAATTAACAAACAGATGGCTAAACTTTTATATGCGGTGCCGCGTGAACGTGTTGTTCATACTTATCGGTCAAGTATGATTTATGTAGGGAAAATTTCAGAGAAAATATCAAAAATCTTAAGAAACAACGACGTTCACGTGGCATTTCGAACCACTAACACCGTTCGACGGGCCATATGCAATGGTAAGGAAAAAACAGAGGTTGGCAGGAAGTCAGGTGTATATAGGTTAACATGTGACGAGTGTAATTCCGTATACGTGGGACAAACTGGGCGCTGTTTTGAAACACGTTATAAAGAACATATTTCTGCCTATAGGAATGCCCGACCAGAGCGATCTCATTTCGCGGAACATTTATTAGATACCGGTCACCAATTATCTGATGGGCATTCCTACGAGGTTTTACATACTTGTAATAAAAGTTTACGACTGAACGTGTTGGAACAATTAGAAATTATCAAACATAATGTTGATGGAGCCATACTTAACGATCAGATAAATGTTTCTTCCTCCCCACTTCTGCGTATTTGTAGACAAACAAACATTGATAGGGATTCATAAAAAAAAAAAAAAAAAATCGATATCACATATATAAATCATACTTTTACATTTAATTATTACTCTGTCTCACTTTCTCTGTCGCGATGCGTCACACTGGGGGCGGGGAGAGGGGAGTGGGAAGCATTAAATACGGTTGTTTGGGGCCATTTTACTCACTCGGTGCTGAGATTGGCACGGTCTAACAACTCCTGAGGATGCTCCGTGTGTGGGCGAAACACGTGTAGAGTAGTCGGTGAAGGTGCAAGGTGTGTCACTGGGCTGCATCTGCATTTTTTCTTGCGGAATTACGCGACATATTTTTCGTTTTCTACTAAAAAAAAAAATATTTATTTGTCACTTCACAACTTCATGATTTATGATAGACTAGAAAAGGGCCCGTCTAGCAGCATTTATAATACTTGCGTTTCGGCCTAGGTGTGTGTGTAGGGTGTGTAATAATGTGTAATAGCATTGAGATTTGAAATGCAGAGAATAAAAAAATGAGTCCTACGCAGACCCAGCTAGGTTCTTCGCTTATGTTCTTTGATAATCAAGAATGATGTAATTTATTTTCTGTCTAAAATTATATTCATAAATACGTAACATGGCATTAAGATTCAAAAATTAGTTTGAATATGTTATTTGAAAAAAGAAGACAAACAAAATAACAATAAGCTAAACCATCAACGCCTCCCGCCAAAAAAACCAAAACCTTCATCTGATGATAAACTGGTTTTAAGATAGGTCATCCATCTTATGTTATCTCTCACTCTCGCGCTTACATATCCCTTAAGCGAGCAAAAGACGGGGAGAGTCTCAAAAGCGGCGAAGTTAATTTTATTTATTTCTTAACTTCTTGCTGGCGCATAAAACATTTTTCAATTTATAACCTACAAGCAAAAGGCTTCGTAATTGCCTCGCCTTTAGATATAACTAATTTGCATGGCATGAATTTTAAAAATGGTTGCTCGTGGAATGTAAATAAAATGTAAGTTATGGTGACTACCTTACTAGAACTAAAATAACGTCAAATGTTGAACGAAAAGTTGCATGTTATAAAGCTAGCTAGGAACTATTGGATATAAATACTCGTTAACAAAAAACTCGTTTGCAAACAAAAAACGGGCCACTGCGTTAGTTTCATACAAACATATTCACTTTACAGTCTAATAATTCTTTTAAAAGTATTAACAGTTACGTACACATTTAAACGTTAGACTATGAGTCGATTAACTACTCGACTTACGAATATCAATCTCATCAAAATTCAAGAAAACCTTCAGTTTTGTGCAAAGTAAGAAAAACAAATCACTCAATCGGAGGGCTGATTGAAAATGTGACAGTAATGACAGCGTGAAACTGGTTGCTAAGTGATGTTTTCTATACCAATATTATAAAGAGGAAAGATTTGTTTGTTTATTTGCAACGAATAAACTCAAAAACTACTAAACGGATTTGGATGAAATTTTGGTTACAAACATAGGATACTTTTTATCCCGATATTACCACGGGAACGGGAACCACGCGGGTGAAACCGGGAGCGGCCGCTAGTGTTAGATAAACAGCCTGAGGTTTCCTACAACTTATTAAGAAATCAAAGTTAAACATTTATTAAAATTTCTTTCTCTGAAAGTTTAGAAAATCAAGATTTTTTTTCAGTTTTTTAAATGCTTATTGCTTACTTGAATATTTGACCTTGCCATCGGCACACAAATATTTACAGACACATATTTTATTTATTTATTAGACCGGTAAATGAGCGTATTTGTATGAAAATAACGCAGTGGCCCATTTTTAAAAGAATTAAGTTTTTTGTAAAAGATATTATATTTTTTCTTTAAAAGTAGATTAGAAACATTTTATAGAAGACATAAAACGGTAAACCAATTTTCAACACTGTAACTTAGGTAGGAACTTCAAGTACGAATTCAAAATATATGATTGTACAATATGTAGAGGTTACTTAGCTAGTGTTAAATAACAAACGCAATAACTCTAAGCTTATACTCAACAAATAAATCGTACATCAGATTCTAAGACGGTTTAAATCACAGCCGTGCTAGATACAGCACACCTTATCAATTAGGACTACTTAACAAGGTTATTTCTATGCCTACAAAACAAATACACAACCCTTACACCAACGGAATTAAGTTGAAAGTCCTTTAACTTTTCATTTTGTAATTTCATTTCAATGTTGGTTTGGTTCACTTGCTTGGAGCACGTAGAGTATAATAAATAAAGGCAGAGACTTAGTACAAGCCGCTAGCGGAGTAGCTTATCTATCTGGCTTGTTTTTATAGTAACCCAACACTGCTTAGATACCTCGTTAGGTAATTGAAAAAGTATGTAAACAGACCTAAGTGGTGTAAATGGAATTTTATTGGACCGCGGGAGAGATAATGGTGCTATATTGGTTACGTTAAGGCGATGCTCTTTTGTTTGAAGTAAGAGAAGAAAAAGTTAGCAATCTCTAAATACAAGTTTAACTAATAGGTATCAAAACTTCTAGCTTATAAGAAAAGCACTGAATGCAGTTACAATGAATTTCGTTGTCTTGCATTTTGATACATTCTTCAATATGCAGGCAAAGGAATCTGAAACATAGAGCCCCGAAAATTAAACTCGTTTTTGAATGTGCGTACATTTGGCATGCTCAGGGTGCCAGCAAAGGGGCTGATTTATATTAGAGCAATGCGGTAGTAGTGTGCAGTTAGTATTGATTTCCATTCGTAACGCCCCGCCCCTCGGTGCATCTCACCTCACGCATGTCATAATGGCAAAATGCCAAAATATCTGCTGCCGTTGACATTAAAAAAGAAAAACTTTAGCTGTGTAGGAGTACTTATACCAACCTATACGACATTCGATAGAATTTTAGTTCGAAATTTGAAGTACTAAATTAAACAAAAGATCGTCTAGTATAACTATTTCAAATATTTTTAGAATTTTAGAAAATTTTCAAGGAAAAATTTGTAGGTTTTAGGTACATATCGAAATTTTTATTTTGAACTTTTAATCGTTTACTTCTTCTGTTAAGAATTATTTTTATAACTGAAAGTTCACATTAGTTCATTTCCATTCGTTTCGTGTCACATTTTGCTTTCAGCTACGAACTTTAACAATATATTTCAGTGCTAACTAATTTCAGTGGCTACTCGTGCTCGAATCAAACTAGATTATTATTTAAATCGCTGCCTACCTCCTAAAAATAGTTGACGGCGCAATTTCGTCACGCAACGAAATACAATGTACCTACTAATGTCAAGGGCTGCCAGAAAATCATAGGCTACACTTTCAGTGCTCCTCTCTGAAGCGCTCATGGCCGCGTTTGACAGACTGATCGAATTCGATCACGTTTGTTAAGGAATGTTCGGTCCGATCAGGTGTCAGATGGGTGACACTAAAGTGGCATTACAACTGAGCGTTTCCATGCTTCGGAGGGCACGTTAAACCGTCGGTCCCGGCTGTTGTCATTTGATAACAGTCGTTAAGCCAAGTTAGAGGCCTTATAAGCGGCTTGATAAACTCTTAAGTAGCCACAAATTCTGAATTGCTCCTAACGATATGTTGTAGCTTTAATAAATATTTAAATAAGTACAAGACTTAGAGAAAATTAAATTTAAAAATTATCTCTTATTCTTTCTTATAGAAATTTTTTAGGGTTTCGTAGCCTAAAGGCAAAAATCGAAACCCTTATATATTCGGCCAAACCGATGTATGTCACACCCTTTTTATTCCAAAACTATGAGGATTATGCAGTTGAAACTTGGTAGGTAGATGTATTCTGTAAACCGCTTTACGGTTTTTACACAAAAATAAAAAAATATATGAATTATGGGGCTCCCCATACATGGAACTGACACTGAATTTTTTTTTTAATCAAACCCATACGTGTGGGGTATCTATAGATAGGTCTTTAAAAATTGCATTGATTTTTCTAAGACGATTTTTTCTCAAAGTCAACCGTTTGAAAGATGTACACTTTCAAAGTGGTAAAATGTGTGTCCCCCCCCCTCTAACTTTTGAAATAAGAGAGTGAAAAATTGAAAAAAAAATATGGAGTAGATCTTAATAAAAACTTTCAACGAAAATTGATTTGAAAGAAATTTATTTAGTAGTTTCAGAGCTATAGCACATTTTATAAAACCGCAAATATAACTTTGTCATTCATACAAACACTATGAAAAACAAACTTATTTTTGCAGAAACTTTATTGCACGCGATACAAAAACAAACACATACAGAGAAAATGTCAAAAAAGAGGAACACACAATAGGCGGCCTTATTACGTTATTACTTAGCTACGTAGCAGTCTCTTCCAGGCAACCTTGGGTGAGAGACGAAACCCTTCATGTGCGAGTTCGACTCGCACTTGGCCGATTTTATTTCATGTATTTTAAGTAGTTGACAATCTTACTCGACTTAATTATAAAGATTCTAATAATTGCATAGTTCCAGGGCTGTGCAACCCTAAGCACAGATGATAAATGCCCCGAGCGACCTCGACCAACCGACATACTCTCCGCAAGGAGGTCATTGCCCTTTATTTCGGTTATGACATACGGTGGCAAAGCTACCTCTGGACAAAGGTTATGTAACACGAAACAGTTCCCATGATAAAAAAATGTAACATGAAATATTCATAGAAAAAATAATTAAATGTCAGATTGTGACCCACACTGACAAGATAACCCGAAAAAACGCTTACATCAACTGAATTTTTTATCTGTGTGCCGCTTCGATTCCCGCTACCACGGTTAATGTTAAATAATTCATTACCATTGAGATAAGTAATTTCGCTGCCATTTCCACAAAATTAAGCGTCGTAACTTTACCTAATAGGTCAATTCATAATTTAAACGTTTTTCCGTTTATAAACAGTTGTATATTTACTGAAGCCAAAACATCGATTTCGTATTTATTTTTAAGTTTAAACAACATATCAAAAGTAAATCGAAACCTGCTCAAGATTTATCGATTAAATTATTCGTGCGCAGCAACATCGATGCGCCTACAGTAGCATCGGTAATGCAAAAAGTTCAATGCATCCCCTCAGGTGAGCTCGCGATACGCGTAATATATAGCGAGGGTGGACGTTTCGCATTTTGTATATGGTTTCGTTGTAATAAATAACCCCGAACGTAGTTAAGATAAGTTCGGATAAATCAGATTTACGCGCATGTAAAATTGAAGCGATAATTTTCGCATTCCATAAATTGCTGGTGATCCATTCGTTTCCACTCGAGTGCCATCGATTACTCGTAACCTACAAACGGGCGAGGTATCGAGTTGCAGACGCGACATTCGAGAAACCCAAATCATAATGGAATTATGGAACAGTCGATTTCGAAGACCTCAAAATATCGAGTTCGTCGACACTGACTCTTCCGCGTTTTTGTATTACGACGGAGTAAATAAATAAATAAGACACCAGGCGTCGATTCTTATCGTGCGTTCGTAAGATTTATACGAAGCTTTCGAGTCGATTTATCGTGTAACAGCGAACCCGTTCCGTGCCTACTTAGCTCGGTAAATAATGTCCCACCGAAATTCATGGCCTTCTTTCTTTAAATAGATGACTAACTACTACCTCTCACGTTATCTCAGTTTCCGAGCCTTATTTATATTGAAAACGTTACGTAATCTAAGCTTTTGAATCCATTAAAACTGAAGCCCGTACCATGTGAACTGAGAATTAATTTTCAGAAATGTCTTTTGAAGTTTTGAAGATATTTATTTGTAGCGCGATTTGGCAATACATAATGTTTTGGTACTAAAAATCAGTCTTTGATCCTGACATGGGTATAAAATGAAAACAACGACGAAAATTCTAAAATTAAATACGTAACACATAGTATGTAATACTAGTTTTTCTAGAGAGGGAAATACCATAAATTATATTAATAGTAGGAATATCAAATTTATAAAACTTCCTTTGTATTATATTATAGTTTAGTCGTATCTATTACTTGCTTATAAACATGTGATATTACGTGCAGCGTATCTGTTGATTTAACGACTAATCATAACTTCCATATTATTTAATAATTTTTAATATACCTCCGAAAAAAACCGTATTATTTCATTTTAAATTTAAAACAAACTTCGCAGGCAAAGAACGCCTTAACGTTCGAGTTCGACCGCACACTTCCCTTTAGTTAATAATATTACATAAGGAAGGTAGATCCTGCTTACCTTAATCAGAATATGAAAGCATACCTTTCCTTAAAGACACTTTCCAAACCAAAACAGCCACCCGATTTATGCATACATGACACCTAACATCGTACAAAGATTCACAACACCAAATTCCACTTACCCCTTACAGGGGCCATAAGTGCAAAGCCCACAAGGGCTCCACTTATTTATTCGTTCATTAGAGAAAGCGGGGGTCCTTGGCAATAGGTGAATTTTAGGGTAATAGCCTTAGGCGTAGATGTATTGGCCTTAGCTATTGGTGACGACATTATTTTTGAGTGTATTGAGGTATTTTCTGAAAGAGGAACGAAAGTCTTTGACTTTGAAGGAGCTGAAGAAAAAGATATGGGAGAAAATCACATCATCATGCGAAATAGAACAAGATAAAACGCTTGTAATAAGATTACAGTAAAATTAACTGACGTTTATGTTAAATTAGGTATTTCTAAAGTCCATGATTCTAAATCGAGAGACGATTAGACTTAGATTAGATACTTAGACGATACTGCAATCAGTTACACTCTTCTTAAAAACAAGACAAGTTGTGACACCAAACTAAAACTTACACCTACAAACTTTTAGTGTAAAAGCCGTGTAACATACACTCAAAAACGCACTATATAAAATCCCGTTGCTTACTATTCCAGTAACGTAACGCTGCCACTATTAACATCGAAACCATAAAGAAAGTAGAAGAACAATCGACGACAAATCGATTAGTGAACAATCGCGAAACAGAACGTGAGAAACAATACAATTCGTTTTGGTACCATCGACGTCGTATGGTTAGAATCCAATCGGACGTAGACGAGATTAAACAAATCGAGCGAGAAAATTTATAGCTAACAGACAGATAAACTTTCTTCGGAATCAGTAAATAAAACTGCAGTTCTATAAACGAAGTTTGGTGTTATCATTCTTTCTGTATTACTGAGACGAATCGATAGTTGTAAAGTTCTGTTGGTAGGCATTGTAAATTGTCCATGTAATTCAATAATGTTTTCAATTCAGCGGCTTCGGTATTGTATCAACAATTAAATACAATCAACAATTATTCATAGTGGTCTTTTATAATTCATAGCAATGCAAAACGAGTTATTCTTAATTCTTAGCGCCTTTACGAGACTTTCCAAGTTTTATGTGTTTTTTATGATTTTCTAATTTCAACGTTAACAGTTTAACGGCAGTTTATTTGATAATCACCTGTTTACGACTCATTTTGGTGTTGAGTAGTCGTAAAATTCGTCATGAATACAATTCATGTGTCTACTTCTTGGTGGTTTATGTCAATTTGTTTCAATCATATTCATTTTACAGTCGTTAAATTGCCGGATTATCTTAAAATGGCGTTATTAGAAGTTAAATGTTATAACAGATTGATAATCTCTAGTTTTATTGTCTTTTGTGTACTTTTTTAAAGACTGGATTATTTATGGTGGAAACGCTTGCTGTTGTTGCCTGTTACAGTATGAAAGATCGATGGCTTTGTTTACTCAACCGTTAGGAAGTAACGTAGTACTTTTAAAGAATTTGTTAGCACGTACGTCTCGTTTACGATAATGTTCGATTTTCTATTAAACTCGAAAGCGCTCGCTCCACATTCTTATCTAGAATGTTCCACGACATATTTTTCCAAAGTTTCCCGGCGCGAGCTTTCAGGCGGCTTTATAAAGCTCTATTCACACATGGCGGGAGATAAGGCTGCTTTCACACCATTAAGCCGAGCGTCGGAGCCGGGGCTTTTCCAGATTAGATTATACACTCGATTTATGACGTCATTAAAGCTTTGATAATTACTCGGGACAGGCTGCGTAGGTGGCGGGAGGGGGTGGCTTGTACTGTTTGATTGGATTCCTGCCACTGTGAGGGTTAAAGGATTAAAGTTATGGAGATTAGTTCGCCGCCCGCGGCTCAGTTCGTTTATGTTAAAAGGTCTATATAGATGTGCGCGGATAAGAGATTGCTTATTGCCAATTGTGATAGCGGCAGCTTTTAATTTCGTTTCGCGTACGTTTGTAAATAAACGTCTGATTGGGTTTGCGATTGCTTCCGAAATGGCTTGCGGTTGGATCGAACACTAGAATGGAATTTGAGATTAAATTAAACATGACTATATTTTGAAAGAACCAACCCTGGCGCTGACAGAAAAAAACAGATGATTAAAAAATCTGCTGTCATCAACCAATCCAAAATGTTACTTTGATTTGAGTTTAACCTCAAACATCTAACTATGGTGTAGGCTTTAGAGAGAGAGAAAGACATCGAGGGCCAGATACTCCAAGTTTAAATATTACCAACTAACGGTTGCCCGCGGTTTCAACCGCGTGGTTCCCGTTCCCGTGGGAATATCAGGATAAAAAGTAGCCTATGTTGATCTCCGGCGTTTCAACTAACTCTATGCCAAAAATCAAGTTCATTGGTTGCTTAGTTAGGGCGTCAAGGAAGGACAAACAAACACGCTTTCGCATTTATAATATTATTATAGTTAAGATTATGATAATGCTCATTCAAGTCCATCGGTCCTCTTAGATATTATTTTCATCAATTCCCTTGTCTTAACCACACAGATGTATAAACTTCATCTAATGCTTGCCTTCCAATGACCCATCTATCCCATCCCAACAGCAGTCTTATAAATCGTTGCAAACTGCTTTGAAAGGGATCACTTTCGCTATAATAATATAATTCAAACAATTATGGTCGTTCCGCATCTAATATTACAGGTAATTTTCCACTGTACTACCCAGGAAGGTATGAAAAATGTATCTCAGAAACAAAAGCAGTAACATCGACTTCCTATAAAGTCTTGTCTATTATGCTGAGGCTATTTCCCTTGCCGTTTAAGAGCAAAGTAAGCGAGAAATTGTTAGCTATATAAAGATGCTAGTTCCAATATTCATAAAGTATTGTTCTGCATTGAAAATGGCCGAGTGCTATAAAGTATTGGAACTCGATAGAAGTCATTTGTTTTTGTCTTGCCGATGTTGTCGAATGAATCAGGGATGCATGAGTGAAATATGGATATCGAGAACATTGATTCTGTGTCGATAAAATATAAGATTAATCTTCTTACCTTGAAATGGAAAATAATTGAAAGTGAAACGTGGTCCTATGATGATTTGTAAGAAAAAGTTAACTATTGTTTTTTTTTTCAATTGAAGACCTTTCATATTCTTCAAACAACTTTTTAATTAGGTACCTAAAAATATATATATATATAAAAGTATTGGAGAATTTCGGCGGTGGTTCTCAAGTCTCGGTAGCTCAGTGGTTAGAGCATTGGACCGGATTTCCAAAGGACGTGGGTTCGAGTCCCATCTGAGAATTCACTTGTGGCCGAGTTGTTTTTTATCCAATATTTAAAATTCATCAGAAATGAGAACATCCGAAATAACAAATTAATTATGTACTTTTAACTTCAAAATCAAAACAACATAAATATAATGTAGATATAACATGACTTACAGTATGGACTAACGATCGTTATTCTCATTTACAACAAAGAAGTCCAATTCTGGCCATTCACTAAGTTTCGCCGTGACATTAAGGGCCATTTCGGTGGCCTCTACCAGGGGCCGGTTTGGCCGCAAATGGCCCTTCAATTAAGTGTAATGAGCCTTGCCTGAACCACGCTTAGGTAGATGTGCACTCACTTAAATAAGTTATATTATGTCATGTTTTTATTAATAGCTTGAGACTCGTCAAGGCCTCTCACGGGAGCATTGCCAAAGAAGAAAGCACGTGCACTTAAAAACCTGAGATGATAAGTAAGGTAAGTTTGTAAATATGCCAACGTTACTATCGCAATTGATTAAAATTTTGACAGATTAATCATAATAGTGAAAAAATCAGCGGGCATATTGTGCGAGAACAAAAATTCTTAACGCAAACGCCATTTACGACGTCACATTTGCTCAGATCTTTTTTTAACTTTATCTATCTATCAAATTGCTGACTTTCACCGTGCATTTTCCTACTCAAAGCTTTCATACAAACTTTGTCCCAACAATTACGAATCCAACAAAAACGAAATGCCCCAATTTGGTTGAGATCAGTATTATATAATATGTGGTTGAGATGCTCATGTCTGTACGCTATCAGAGAATTATTAATCCGTTTTTCCTGTGTTGAATATCATTCATACCCATATGTATAAGTATTTAAACCTTACAGATTTCCAACACAAGATCTGTATTTACTATGTCAGCTTCTCTCAGTCCGCAAGTTGTATGTATTGAATTTGACTCTTAAATTACATAAGTCCCTTGTATATAACCCTAATTCTGAAAACAGTAGAAGAAATAGAAATGTCGTTAAAAGTGTAGGCGTTAAAACTGCTTTTGCCAGGCGGCAACAGTCAAATCAATCTTGCTATGTATATAACCACTTGAATAACTAGTTAAATTTTTATCCTAAAACTATCAAAGAATGTAAAATACTCATTAACAATTGGCTAAAAGATAAAGATTACAACAAAATTGAAAACCTTATAAAATAATAACTTATACTTTGTCTCTCTCTCTCACACACAAGTATATTAATGTTTAAAAGGAGATCTCAGTGTAATTGTTTTGTAAAAATTTGATGTAACTTTTTTTTTTTTTTATGTGACGGATTCCCATTGCATTAAAAATGGAAAACCAAAGTGAGAGGACCGAAAGAATAGGAATCGCATTTTCTTTCAGTACTTTCACTAGGTGAGTTTAACCATTCTTTCGCACTAGCCTAATAAGAAGTCAACCTATAACTTTCTATTCAAGCTTAAAATTTCAACGCTTACCCTAAACCACTCTGGCATAAAAGCTCTAAAGCTATTTAGTCCTAAGCGTAAATATTTCAGCGGAGCACATTAGAATCTATTAGTGAGCCCGTAGAGGGGCGTTAAAAGTAGGGCCATCACGAGACACATTTGGCAAGTATTGTGAACCCGATATGTCGAACAAACGTGCTGTAATGATGTCGACAGGTCGTGTTGAGGTCTGTAGATTCGATACTATATATTCGATACTTTTACTGCGCCCACCAAATGTTTGAGGTGTTGAAAAGTGGACGATTAATAGTGTTCTTTTAATAGTTTATCCGTGAGTTAATACGCATTCCTAATTTTAAATCTGACTGGGAAGATAGGTGTAGTTTTTGTGTTTTCATCTGAAATATACATAAAAAAGTTAAAGAAAATTTTGTTAGCTAGTAACTTAAATAGATTTTTGTAAAATAAATAGAATAATAAAAAAAACTAAACTTTACAAAAAGTAACAACAAACAAAATCTCAGTATTGTGCGTTGAAAGATACGAGTATAGCTATAGAATTTTAGACATAGAAAAGAGACTGATCAAAAATAGGACTAGCTATGAACTACATAGGGACCCCTGAAATACACCACCATTCCGCATTATCATCAAAAAACGGACTAAAAAAATTATGCAACATTTTTGTTTGTATGTTATCCAATAGCGATCCTATGTGGTTTTTGTGTGAGGACAGCTTAAGTACTTACATTCTTATGTAATGGGGCATCAAAATGTGAGCAGACAATTTTGAGAAAAACAACAGTTAGAAAAACTAGTATTCTGCTTTTTTTGTTTCATTAAACCAAAAAAAACATGAAACAAACTTACGAAATATCTTCACAGTATCGAATGAAACGACATCCTCGCGAGTAACCCCTAAGCCACCGATAGTGTCCAGTCAAAATAGACGATAATTATGAGTTGTGGCGCCGACTGTCGCTCCATTAGGCGGCTTTGTACTGTGTGCGTGTGCGCCGTGATATGCAAATATATACACGGATTATGCGCCTGTGCGGATTATGCGGGGGATAATATAAGGCTTGAAAACGGAAACCCTTTTAGGCAAACTAGAGCCTTTAAGTTTGATGGCTTAATTAAGCATGCTGAGCTTGCGCACCTATTATTATTGTTTTTTGTGAGATTTTTATGTGGTTAAAAGTAATTCTAAAACTGACGAAACATTAAGTACTGTAAAGGTAGTATTAATTGAATGCGACTAAATAGTAATTTAAAAATCCTTTAATGACACTGGCAGCATATTGAATCCTGAGCGAAATGAAGGATTATGTAGTTAATTCCCGAACGTAGTGCGGGAATCAAGATGTTAATTCCCGAACAAAGCGAGAGAATAATGCTGAGAATCCTGAATGAAGCGAAGAATTCAAGTCAAGTCAATTCAAGCATACTCTACTTTATACACCTACTGCGCCTACTGTGAGGTTCTACAATTCGCGAAAAAAATATCGAAAAGATCGAAAAGCACCGATTTTTTCATTAGATATTTAGTTCCTTAGACGTAGGCAATGTAATGATGATTTTCATTATATCTGTGACCAAGAGTCTACAAACATTTACAATTTGATGATTTGCCATGTTTTACTGATAAATATGACAAAAGACACGAAAAAGCACGGAAATGACAGAGATAACTATAACATTATAATTGAGTGCACATTAACACATAATTTCAAATTCAAATGTTTTCTTGGTGCCCCCGAGTTTAGGGACCCCGATGCAGCTATGTTTATATTTTTCATAGGAGTAAAATCTCTTTAAAGTGTCAATTTTATTGTTAAAAACTCCATGGAGGAGGCGTAGCACGAATAACTTTCGAGTGAGTATCGAGGAAGTAAAGTAAAAAATGCATGACATATTGAGCAGCGTTCCTACCGGACGTAAACGGAACTACATTTTCCTATACATTTTTTGACATTACGTGCTCGATACTTACTCGATACTATTTCGATAGTTGTTCGTGCTTGCCCTACAGGAAGTTATGCCTTGAACAGACTTGTTTTTTTTTTCGAAACTATTTTTGTTAAAGTTTTTGTTGTCATTTTGGCGTTCCAAATTTAAATGTTATCATAATTACCCAAGGGAAGTTCCATACAACATTAGCTCACTCCGGGCATTAATAGATTATTTTCAAGTTGAGAATATTTGATATTTAATACGTGCTACAGATGCAGGTGGTGTATAAAATATCTTACATATCTCTGCTTCATTTGTTTACTTATAAATCTACCAATATTTTTACTCAGAACTTAATATTAATATTATTTACAGTTATACATTATTGAATTATTCTTATTCTTATATCATAACGGCGGCCTTACCTGCTTGGGAGATTTCGATGAGCAGATTTTTTGGGGTATATTTAATAGCCCAATTTTATATGTCCAGAGACTGAGTTGAATAGCGCTTCTATTATGCGATGAACTTTTTGATTAAATTTAATATTTATATTTGTTTTTTTTTCACGTTTAACACAGAATTTTCACTTAAAACCGTAAACCAATACCAAACTAAGCCAAACGCACAACAAAACTGAGCATTTCCTTGCGAAATCAAACTATCTTTGCAATATTATAACAAAGCGATTCTTTACAGCAATAATTCACCTGCGACAATGTTTGACAGAACGCTCATAACAATAATCATATCTTGTGCAACAAGACAAAACTGTCCGGAGAAAGACTTTCTTCCAAAAAGGTGTAATTATTTCCGAAGCATTGTTATCTAAATAGCTTAATGGGTCGGAACATTCCCTCACATTGTCTGTACTCAGAAAAAAGGTAAAATACAATATTATTTTTTAGTGGTTTACGGGACAATCCAATTGGTTTGGACAACGGAAAACATTGCGGGGTACAATTTCTCCACGATCCGCGAAGAAAGGTGCTTAAAAATGTTGTAAAAAAACTATAGTAATTTATGACGTTGCTTCACTCAAGGACAAAGCAGTTAACCCATTTGTCCAGAAACATTCTTTGCCCAAAATAAGGGTTACGTTTTACAAAGAAGTTTTTTACCTTTTTTTTTACTTTTTTATTGAACGAAACTTTGTTTCTTAGAACGCGGCCTCGGACAAAAGACTGGAGCGTTTTGTTTATGCTGTTTTTGTTTCGTTTCATCCAAGTAAAATTATACGTTTGGGCTATTGTGTTAGAATCGACATGTTAAAACATTTTTAGTCTCGAAAAAATCTTTATAGTGTGCACTCGGTTTTCAAGTTTTTATTGGTGAAATTGCTGTAAATTTAATTAATTGTAAAAAAATGACTTATTTAATAATGTGCCAGTGTTGTTTTTCCAGATAAATTTCAATGTAAGTCCCATATAAATTGTTGTTTGCACTTGAATTTTATGTTTGTTGCATACATTTCCGTATACAGGTGCTTCAAAATTAAAAATGTAAAAGGTCATTTTAATTTGTAATAATTTTAAAATATTAGTCACCACGCCACCCGTGAGGAATTTACGAAGTCTTGAATATTTTAACATAATTATTCGGATAGCTAAATGGTAATTTGCATCTATAATGCGTTATTATTTCGTAAGGTGTTATCGAGTATTCAATAAACACCTTTTAGTTTTATGCTCGCGTTTAAGGGACATTTTTGATTTATTTATATAGCAAAGTATTTTTTTTGATCTTAATGAAGAGACCGGGGTCTTTGTCTTTCAGACATGCCAACCCCATCATAACCTTATCCTATTCTGCTCAAATGAGTCATCTAAGTATTTATTTCAATCAAGTACCTAGTACACTGAGTATTTACCTAAATGTGTCATTTTAATACAGAGCATTCTCTTAAGGGTCGAAGCCGATAGTGGTCTGCAACTGGTTAAACGGTGATAAAGTCCAATTTATGAAATAATACTCGTATAATGGTTAAGACTTTAAAAAAACTTACTCTTTCTTCTGTATAAACTATTATTTAAGTAACTTTTTTTGGACTTTTAGCCGACTTATAAAATAGTATTACTTACCTAAAAAGAGGAAAAATAATTTTCCCTTATATTTTATCTCTGGAACTGGTACGGAACTCATAACAACACACCTACCTATTAAAATACCTTTTTTCATTGCTATTGTGTAGGTAACTATGACTTTTGTTTGTCCTATAAACATTTTATGTCAAAACGAACAATGCAAAATAATTTCCTATATAGTGAGGCTATTTCCATCAAGGTGATTTTAAAGCCTGCAAATACCTATATGTGTCCTACCTAGTACCTGCCAACATATTTGAGGTATGACGTCATCATCGCGAATGAGCGAATCACAAAACGTATTACTAAGGAGGGGATAGAGAAGTGGGGAGTATGAGTTTTTTTTATTGCCTATTCAAGTTTATATGAAAATTACAATTTTTACAAGGTTTTTTTTATTGATACCTATCCAACGAAAAACAACATGATAAAAAATATATAAACTTAAATTTTGAAACTAATACAATACTTCGTAAATAGTGTGTTTAAAGTGACAATTTATTACTTATTTAGTTTATTTTTAATATTACTACTTCTCGTAGGTAAGCAAATATTTATTATAGTTACTAATGCAAACTATCATGTCTTGCATGATTATTAATTGTCACCTTGTAAAATAATTCTCCATAAGTTCATCATGATACCGCCGCCATATTGTTTACACATGACGTCACGGCGATTCTGCAACCAATCAGAGCGCAGCACTATACGAGAGGGTATCCAAATATGGTGGTTAGCTTGTGGGTTTGAATTTTACTTTTATTCATAATAAACAAATGAGAACTTTTAATTTTTGTTTTTTATAATGCTATTTTATGTAATAAATATAAATAAGAAAATATACTAGAAAAGAACCGCTTTTCTCATCTCTGAGCGACATGCGATAATACTTATACTTAACTAAATGATTTAAGAAAAAATAATATCTACCACTTACCAAATTCAATAATATTGAATTTTTATTTCAATACCTAAAATAATCACAATTGAGATGGTCTGCTGACTCCCGCTACCAAATCTGTTATGTGTCGTCGAGCAATTTTTATTAACTGATATGTAACTTGAGTACACATGTCAGTGTTTTCTAGATTATTAACGTACATAAGTAATTTGGAATCTCTCTTTCTGATCGGAATTTGCACACACGGATTATTGTACTAGACTAGACTTTAAAAACTAGTTACATCTAGCAAAAAAATTATGAGAAAATGCACATGTAAGGTTTGGCAGACGATACCTATGTAGGTAAAAAGGCACTGACTTCCTAAAATTTTCTATTACAGGAAAATTTTAATATTCTTGTTAGGAGTACCTTCTGTATTCATATCAGAATTTTAGCTACGTACCTATTCATTGTGTTTTAGAACGAAAATATGCGCCTTACAGACCTAATATCGAGATAGACGAAAAGAGCGCTTCAAACTGTATTAGAACCTAGCGTATCGTATTTTTCGTACCTACGATGATGTCACGAGCGAGATTAAGGAATGTGGAAATGTTATTGACGAGCTCTTTCTGAGTGACGCGTGTTTTTGTGTCTCAAGCAGACTGACTTAGGTTGGAAAACTTTGACCGTTGATCAAACTTTTTACACGCAAGGTAGGTACACTTTTACCGTCTATGTCGGTATGGGTCCTTACCATTTCTGAAGCTTCTTTCTTATTCTTTCAGTACCTCTCCATTACTTGAGATGGCCGTCAGCTCTGAAAATCTCTCACTCTTTTTCGCCAAACGAAACAGTTCTTCTGCTTTTGGTGATCCCTGTCTACTCCCTTATGTTCCTCAGCAATGGCTTTTTACGTCTACCAGCACGTCTTTTCCTTTCTATTTTACCCATCATAATAAGTTGAAACAGCTAGTATCGGTCGTGTTGCAAAGCATTTCCCAATTAACCAACCTTTCACTTTTGTGAAACAATTCCCGTGACTCGCTGGAGTACTTTTATGTTACTGATTTTTTGAGTCCATGTTACAAACTGAAGCTACAAACTATATTTTTTGAGGATATTGTGTTTTTATCACTGTATGCAGGTATTCCTACCTACGTCGTTTTGTAGAGCTAAAATATTTGCTCCACCATTTCTGAAGCTACAAGCCATCAATTTCAACTTTTAATACAAAATAAAGCCATGAAAGGTATAAAACGTCTCTTTATCAATTCCGAAGAGCAATGTTCGAGAGTAAACAAGTACGGGTTCGTACGAACTTAGTTTTGAGTCGAGAATTCTTGGTTGAGATAGTGAACTGGCGGCTATAAGTCAGTCTGGCGTGCTAAGTAGGGTTACCGACTGTTTTTACAAGAAATAAAGTAGGTATATGAAAAAAAAAACAGTAAGTAGGTATTAAAAAAAAAATACAGTTTTTTTTCCAATGTTCCAAATGCCTACATATTTTTAACACTTCTCGCACAACTTAGGTCTGTGGATGTAGTGATGTAATAGTGATATTGAAAACAGTATATTGTTATATACTTTCTTTATTTAACAGTAAAAAGTATTCGTAGTGCAAAGCAGCTACTTTTATCAGCACCTATACTTGGGAATCATTGGGAACCCTAGCTATAAGTCAGTCTGGCGTGCCAAGATACGGTCCCGTCCCGCCACGCCTACACAAACTTAATACCACATAAATCACGAACGAATAAATTTATTTCTGATCACTTCTTACTCCTTTTTCGTCCTATATTTATTAGGTTTAATGCCGTAAGTTATCTAATAGAACTGATTTATTGGACCTTCATATTTGCTTTGCTGTCCATACGCATATTTTATTTGCTTGCCTTATGTGGTTTATGATGTTTTAGATTTTTTTATTTAAGTGTTCAGTACCTACATACATATGAGCTAACTATAAAAAGGTCAGACACAGGTACAAATGCCTATTCAAACAAAAAACAACAAACACTTAATTCAGAATCCTAATTTGTAATTCCTACCAAAATATCCCAAAATGAAGAATTTAGGAATTTTATATACCTACCTACTTACTATCTTACTTACTGCCGAAATTAATAACCTATCTCTAGAGATAGATAGGGCTATCTGAGATAGTTTGCCTAGGATACTGATTTCGTTACCTAGCAACCATCGTCGTTATTTTGGTCATATTAACAAAAATAACCTAGGCAACTATCTCAGATAGCCCTATCAATCTCTAGAGATAGGTTATTAATTTCGGCCGTTAGTAATAGCTTATGCACTTTGCGGTGCTTTTTGCCGTAATACAAGCTTATGCCTAGGTCAACAGCAGATACATTTTTATTTGACCTTGTAAGTTCTGAGTTTGTAACGGTTCACCAACGAACGATTATTATTAATGTAAGATTGCAAAATTACTTTTTGGAAACAAAAATAATTTATTTCTGTTATTTAATTATTTACTTTTAGATCATGTTCTTTTTTAACATTTCGAATCACCAGAATCAGTCATCAATGACTAATTCTTCTGTCAGAAAAGTTTGAGAATGACTGCTTTACAGATATATGAAAAAAAAACGCATAGCATCAAATGTGTCTACTATCTAAACGTTGACAGCTTCTTAATACGACCGAGTTCATTGACTCTGCTTTTATTTCGGTCCTCCCATGCAGTTCTTTAAAACCCATACCCATCTCAATTAATTCGAAATATAGTTCTTAATCGTTCAACTATAAAGGTCATGTTCCTCAAGTAGGTATCGAAGATTTTTAAATTATCTGTTTTCGATATCGGTAAAGAGGTCATGGTTTGATCAAGCAAGCTAAGAGCAAAGAGGTCGTATCTTAGGGCTCAGCCACATCACAACAACCGTTCGAAATTCCGCTGTGTCGTGGCGTATAAATTCACGGCACAATTCGATTCATGGCGTTGTGAAAATTCTTTCTAAAATGTTAATTGTGAAAATCTGGCGATCGTCGTCAGCTGCTAAGCATACGAAAGAATGAGATTAAACTACTAAGTATTTAAAATAATAACAGTCAAATCTTTCAGTTTAAACTTAAATAAGTCGCTCTTCTACGACGCATAGTGCATTTGTTTGGCATAGTAAAGTTTCACGGTGTCACTACCGCGGTACCGCGCCGGGTGTGATTTATTTAATACTTTATGCACATTGTACAATGGCAGACTTAATGCCTTAGGCATTTTCTACCAGTCAACCTTAGGGTGATGTGGAGACAACAAGAAGTAGGTTGCACAACCATTGTAAAAAACAACATAGGAAATAAATGATTAATTGTAATTAAATTAAATATATTATTATGAACATAAATACATATACAATACTTTATGATTTAGTCTAGGCCCTTTAGTTGTTGGATTGTTTCATAGGCCCTGTTGCCACTATTCCGTACTACAAGTAAATATTAGTTTAGGACCTACTCGTACCCAGATAATCATAGGTTTTTAAGAAATCAAACAAACGAAGCAATTGACTCGCTACATAATAGACTGAAAAACTACCGTGGTCCGAACAAGGCTTTACTTTTGAAATCGCCGAGTGGCCACGGCAACGGGCAGGGCTTTTATCTCCGGGTGATATATAATCTGTCACGGCACGACAGCGACGTACGTGACCGAAATACGAGCCGATTTATTTTGGGACGGTTTTTGATTCGTTCCTCTTTTTGGTGGTATCTCAAAAAGAGACTGCGTTGAACGCTTTTGGGAGTGGTCGAAAATCTAAATTCAAAAATAATCTAACTCCGCCTGATGTTCAAGAAAAATAGCAACAATATTAACTATGTCAATAGTATAAAATAAATAATAGCATAAATTAAAATTGCAGCTTCCAAGATTCGTACTTTATGTGATTTTTGAGACAAGAAAATATAGGAAAGTACTAGAAAAATCAACTTGTGTCATAGCGCTCGGACGGGACGGAATTTATCACATGAAAAATAGCATTGCAAATGCCAAAATAAAAACCTTATTTAATATACTGTTCCAAGCACCATCAATATTAATATTATTAGGAACAAAACTAATAGCAAATGTATAAACTAAAGCGAAGATACAATAAACAACATAAAAGTCTGAATATAAATCGTTTACACGATACAGCGCCAAAAATGGACTATGAATTGCTGATTTACATAAAAACATGTGAATAAACGTCGTGTTAAATGGTTACGATAACGCTGACATAACATGTAACTATGGTGTTGTCATGAATTCATTTTGAAATGTTTAAAGTTCAAAACTTTACTAAAATTACAATCTTTTTACCTTTTCCCTCGGTTTCAAATTGTTGCCAAACAATCTAAAGCGTAGGTAATTAAGCAAACCCTAGATTTTAGTCACGTAATTATAGTACGACAGTTTTCATAAGTGTTAAAAAGTGATTGGTGCAATAACATAAGTACTTACATTATTATAGGTTTTTGAAAATACGTAGTACCTACCTATACCATCTTATGTTTTGGCGCCCACTATTCATTAATTAAAACAACTTTTACGGATATCAAACGCGCTATATTTCACGAACTAAGTTGTAGTTGTCCGTATTTTAGGTTGATTGAGGATTCCGGGAAAGGCTCGCTTCCATCTTCAGCCTTATCAATACTTAACAGCAGGTATGATGAAGGCTAAGAGTCTCCCCGTCGTTCATAAAAAAAAAAAAAAAGACTGTCATCCCGTGACCACGGCAGCTGAAAAGGTGCCGAAACGTCGGGAAAATAAAAAAAACCCAAAATAAACTAAAAATACGGACAATTACAACTTAGTTCATGAAATATAGCGCGTTTGATATCCGTAAAAGTTGTTTTATTTCTACGTAGTACTACCACGAGAGATCGAAATATGGCGAATGTAAGCCGGACCAAGAAAAATCCCCAAATCAGAGAATAATAAACGTCGAAAAAACAACATTATGTTCACTTTGCATCTCCACATTGGTGACACTATTTAATGACATTATTGTTATGTTCGGTGGATCGCTGGAGTGGGATTTCTAAAAGGGAAGCCGATGGAAATCGGTCTGTATGGTCCCTTCGCCACGGGTAAACACAACATAACATAACAAACACTGAAAACACCAAGACTTAGATACCTATATTCATACACATAAATGTTTGTCTTGACGAACCCGTGTCTTGAGCAATATATACCCCCACACATATCGTCGCCATATAAAAATTAACTAAAAAAGAGAAAAGTACAACTATTTGCCATGAATCTAATTTTTAAATATAAAATGATGTAAAAAAACCTGAATTCCACACTAGATTTCCCTGTGTTGTAGAATATGCTAAAATATTATGGAAAACTTCGAAAATGTAAAAACTAGTTTGAAGAAGAAAAAATAGAATGAACTTCTATATTGTCTTTGTTTTGATTTTAATAAGTCTTGGTTTAATTTATAAAACAAAAAAAGATAATCCGCTGATTCGTGTCACGCTTTTATGAAAATAGAAATAACCAGGAATTTTCAGCTTCTAAATAATATTTAAGCCACTCGGTATTGATTTAATTATTTTAAAATTCCAACACATTGCCAAGATAATTTTCAGAGTTCGAAAATTAATCTTTTGTTTTGAAATAAACTTGGCTCCGACTCATTTTAAATAGACTAAGAAAATTTATGTCTATTGTTATATAAATACTTAGTTAAAAACAAAATATAAGAAAATCTCATCCTAAAATTCACAGTTGCTTTTTATTGCAATTAAGTACGAAATAAAAAAATAATGTGCTTATTGTGGAGTCGTGCTCCGCAGCTAAAAATCTTAGAAAAATAAAATTCAAAATATAAATTGTGCTTATTCATCATTTCAATCGCTTCAGCCGTATTTGAGTAATCGGTGAGTGATCATACATAGGAAAAATATAGTACGCGACAAATCGATAACCTCCTTTTTCTTTGAAGTCGCCTAATGTTTTTTAACACCAAAGTGGTAAAAATGATTCAAAAAATCAACACCGATTACTATTTTTGATAGAAATAGAATACAGGCAATGCAAGTACCTAGTTTTGTTTAGTTTGGATGTTGTGTGTCTAACTTATGAGCGCCGTAAAAGGATGTTCCATGGAGAACAAGGCTCGCTCGAATACGGAAACAAGACTTGTCTATTCATGCTGAAACTACGATACAGTCTTCTTGTACTTTAAAAAAACAACCTAAATTACTTTGTAGAAAAACTACTTATCTTTTGTATAATTTTGGCAACCCCAAACTATCGAATAGTTATAAAAAAAAATCGACGTTTAAGTGTATTCATTCGATTTATCTATTTTTCTTTTTATACCACGGTTTCAAATGGTGTATTCACAATACATTTTCTATGAATTTTATCCTGAAAAAAAACTATTAGTCTCAAACTACTCGTCTCGTTTGAAATACTTCGAGATTTAGCTTTTTTAGTAAGTCTATACTAAGAATTTATTATTATAAAAATTGCAACTCAACTACATTCTACAAATATGACTGCAAATAGTAGATTTAGGTTCAAATAATGCAACACCAAAATGTGAAATTGAATTTATTAAAGTTACATAATTGATATTTTCTCATTAGTATTGTATTTAGTACTTTCAAACATGTTATGTTGTTGATAATTTTCTATCATCATCAATTAAAAAATATTTATCAAATTAAATAGAAAACGCATCTACGTTTGAAAAACTCTTTATCAATAGAAATTGAAAGTATAATTTACTCTCAAAGAATACATTATCATTGTTGGATACCATTTTGAATTTAAATTAGCATATAAAGAGTCGTGTATGAAAAATCGAGACATTAAAATGGGGATGTGCGTTGTTTAATAACTCACTCTCGCCAAGAGAAATAACTAAGCAAATTGGTATGCAATCAGAGGCGCCCGCGCAGCTGACTCGCGACATTTAATGCAATGGTCAATGCACTTAGATGAAGGCAACCACCTTTAGTTGAAAGTTGTACCGTACGGGTTAAGAAATAAAGGAGATTTTACCTTGCAATAATAATGGCGATAAGTCTGAATGTTCGAATGAAAATGAACAGATTTATAACGCATACAACGATGTGCGGAATATTGTTTTCAGTCCCGACAATCGTGGCTAATGTCTTTGTTGCAGTGGATTCCGCGCGTGATCTATGATCGCCGACATCTTTGTTGAGAAGAAAAAGAAAATTACTTTGGATCTATCTTTTTAGATACGATGTATAATTTTAGAAGAAAATTTTAATTACTTACTAACTACAATATGTGTTTCTTATTAAGTTATAATACTTTAAAAAAAAACATGTACTTATATTTTTTATGTTTTCTAACAATTTATTAACATTTTAAATTTGTTATATTTGCTGAACTCCTCCGCCACAGTTAAAGCCGAAACGGCTTTTGTAGCGGTGTGTTAATTAAATATCATGTATTTTGTAATACTTTTGGTCAATAAATGAAAAAAAAAAAAAAAAAAAAAAACTGAAATTTCTCGCTAATACAAAGAAAAGGTATAGTTTTATAGGTAACGAAGAAAGGGGAATAAAAATTAAGCCACGGAAATGAATACAGTGTTGATTTATGAAGGTTCCGTCACATTTATTGTTTTTAAGCTTTTAAATTTGCCCGAAAAATATTAATCTTAATATTTCATAACATAGTTAAAAATAGTACTACAATGACCCTTCCGATAGTTTAATTGTAAGAATTCAAACGAACCAAGTAAGTATTTACAACAAACAGAGCAAAGGAAACTGTTTACAAAACCAAAACATTTCTCGCCACTAGGTAAACTACCTAGCTAAAGTACTGTAAAGCTAAAGTAGGTATGTACATACCTATCAAGAAAACGATCTCGTAAACCAATCGTAAGGCAGAATAAAGTGGTTAGTGATTAACGATTAAATAATAAGCCACAACGTCGTAAAAAAAAGATTAACATACAGTTACGAGTGTAAATAGGCAGTAACTTTGATTTTTACGACTAAATAATCGTAAAGGAACCCCGGTTACTCGGCCGAATGAGGATGTTGTGTTGGCTTTAGCGTTTGGTTGGAAGAACGGTGCACTTACTTTGGCCGGGTTATATTTGTGGACAGTGCAAACGGCAGGCGTTTAGATGCACTTTTATTTTACGGCGCTCTCGTAACATAAAACGTTGAACGTCTCAACATGGGGTTGGAAAGAGACAGTGATATAAATGGATGGTCCTTCTCTTTTGGGTTTGTGTTCAAGCAGTGGGGACCCGTTTTCAAATAGGCCTAGGTTTAGTTTTAGGAAAGGGCTGCAAGCTTTTACTAGAAACAAAAATTAAATAAACTGTGTAGCTCTTAAATGGGTCAATTGAAAACCCACGACAGTCTTAACTTCTTAAATTGGGAAAAAATTTAATAGTAGAAAAGTCAAAATAAGAATAAAGCAATATTATTAGTTAAAATAAGTTATGAAAATCTACTGTGTGTTTTCCAAATAAAAGTGTACTTACACGTCTAAGTTTTTGATAGTGGCAGATTCGTTTTTGCAAAATTACTAGTGAGTATGTTTGAGATTTATGTAAGGAAATGCTTTTAGTGTTTTCATTTCTGAAATGTATTTTTTTTATAGTACCTAGATGAAAAGAAATAAAAACTCAACTTTAACCAAATACTAGGTAAAGACAATCTAGCGAGTCATTAACGGACAACTATTAGGCATTTATTAAATCTTCTTCTTCTTATCGAGTGAGGATTAATGGCCACCTCTGGTGTCAGAGTTTATCAACCCGCCTATAAGGCCTCTGACTTGGCTTAACGACTGTAATCAAATGACAACAGCCGAGACCGACAGTTTACCGTGCCCTCCGAAGCCCGGAAGCGCTCAGTTATAATGCCACTTTACGTTCACCCATCCGACACCTGACCAGGCCGAACTTTGCTTAACAAACGTGATCGAATACGATCAGTCTGTTAAGTGCGGCCATGAGCGCTTCATTATTAAATGAATAATATGAAGTAAAGATTTTTCTTTTATTTTTAAAATTTAAACAGAGCCGAGACTAAAGTACTTAACAACATGATAATTTGTACCTACCTATATTTTATAGACCTAACCACCAAATTTTACATAGAAGGTACTAGCCAGTGTGCCCATTAAGCGGTTTTGTTGGGCCAAAATTCCGCGTAATTAAACAACTGAAATTTTAGCATTGTCCAGTATAAATTTAATAAGGATGGGCTATTAACGGCGCAAATGGACTGAATGTTTGGGTTTGGCCAAAAACCAAAATGAGCCTCGCGGAGCGGCTCGCTACGTACTTTTGGTCGTAATGTGGTTGCCAGTGGGACTTTTAACGGAAATATAGTTCAAGTACTATGTTATATGGTGGTTTAAAGGGTATGGTAATATTTGTACTTTGTTTGCTAGATTCACAAACTGAAACAACAGTAAAGGTAGAAACTGAGAACTTATATTCAAATGAGTATTAATGTGTTGTTTGAAAAAATATAACTTATTATAATAAATATCCTACTAATTTCATAAATGTGAAAGTTTGTATGTTTGTTACTCAATCACGCAAAAACGGCCGAATGGATTTGGATGAAATTTAGGATACAGATACTTGAAAGACTGGAGAGGAGTATACAATACTTTTATCCCGATATTCCCGCGGGTACGGGAAACACGCGGGTGAAACCACGTGCAGCTAGTATTGAATATTTTTCATATTTGACACGAAGTTTATTTTTTTCTAGTATAAAAAAGAAAGAAGCAATGTTTAATACACAGAACATGACACAGAAGTAAAAAGGTATACCTACCTATTATTCACTTCTAAATATTGTCAATTTACTAAGTATTTCTACCAATTTTATTGACTGTGCAATTCACATTTCAAAGCACTGAACTGTAAAAAGAGTTAAATATCATAGGTATGTTCATACGCATCCTAGGTAGGCTGTGTTTAATTTTTCTACTGTATAATTTTCACTCCCCGAGCCGTACGACACTAATGGCATGGCGTATGCATGTTAACTTCACTTAAAGTGACAAATTGGCACCTATCCACGCACTAACAACTTGTTAGTCCAAGTGGGATGCAAATTGCCCAGTGGGCGCACATTACTCACAACTGCCTATTAAGAAATAATGTTGTGTTTTTAAAGCTGTACTCTTAGGAAACTTATTGAATCTACCCATAGTTTTTTGTATGCATTATTTATCTTTTAAGCATTTATGAAAGCAACGTAGGTACCTACTAAAATTACAGTTATTATATTAACCGGCGGCAGCAATAAAAAAAACTTCGGTATTTAAAATGTGTTTCTGTACCAACCTCTTCATCTACCTATTAGCTAACTACCTACTCAAGGACTTAATGAATGTAATAAAACATAACCATATCTTAATAAACGTCATTTGTTGGAATAAACACTCGATTAGAAATCCTTTATCACTTATGTTATTTAAATAATTATTCTCATTAGCCATCCGTAAAATCAAGTAATTTGCTTTTACCTTAGATATAAACACTAATATCTAAACTTTAAAATCACAGCTAAGAATAATAACGAATTACAGTTGTTAATTTTATTTAACCACTTACCGTTACCATCATCTGTAAAATGGCATAATAATTTCAATTCTCAATTTTTTACAACTGAAATAAGGAAATAACCGGCGTATAACAATCACCTATATTTTAATTGAACAGCGGAACAGAGATTCCCGTGAGTGCTGAGTAAACGTCGTGAATCGCCCAATAATAATGAAAGTGATGGCGTAGACGCCATCGGTGTATGAAGCGGCAGTTTCGGCTACATAAACAGCCCGTATACCCTAATAACCGGTATAAAAAGACATTTTATTCCCTTCTTAACACATATTGCATAAGGTTGATTTTTCAATGGGTTGCGTGTCAAGTTGTTTCGGTTAGCTGGCGAACCTTCCCCCTCTCTACCGGTCGCGGGTGGGGCCCGCGCGCTTGGCTCACACGGATCCAAAATGGTTGACTTTTTCCAAATGGCGTGAAAGATCGCATACGGTACGGTACTTTGGAGTGGCGCAGTCAGTTTTGTGGCGTTTGTTTTATTTATTTATATTGTATCAGTAGGTAGTGCAATGGTAGTTGATTGTTTATTACTTTATTGATGTTATCTTAGGCGTTAAATCGAATTTAGCTAATTTAAATTATATTTTAGTACCTATATTTTTTGTTTTCATATATTAAAATATTTTAAAATAAAATATAATGAAAATAATATATAATATGAAAAGAAACTTCGTCATAATATATTTATATGATAAAATCAGGCGTTACTTGATAATTATATTTGTTACAAGTTATAATTAACTGAAAATATTGAGAACAGTTACAAAATATTTACTAATAAAAGGTACCTACTTAGGTATATCCATAGTTGAATGTCCCCAAATAAAGCGGTTTTTATTCACTGTGCACCTTGGCTAAATCAGCACATCTATAT
This sequence comes from Chrysoteuchia culmella, assembly GCA_910589605.1. Lineage (NCBI taxonomy): Eukaryota > Metazoa > Arthropoda > Insecta > Lepidoptera > Crambidae > Chrysoteuchia > Chrysoteuchia culmella. Next base: position 14,210,196 of record OU342654.1, read on the forward strand.
TCTTATATTAAATGTGAAAATTAAAAACATGTGAAGTGAAAACATAAGTTCATTTTAAATTCATCAAAATATTTGTATTGACCTAGGCCATAAACTTACATTTTTATGTTATCATAGTGTGTCATTAATTTATAAAATGTGTAGGTATTGAGTGTGCCTTAGCTTAAAGTTAATCGCTTGTGTGTAATACTGCATGACTATACTTAGGTAGGTATTTACCTCTTATTTCAATATAAACTGATGTTACCAAACAACACCACTCTCATTAAGAGAGTTACGTTACACGTTACAGAAATTATGTAACATTATATTCATACATACATTAGGTACTTACCTATTTCTTATTTTATTACTCGCTAGAAAAAAGTGTATCCTGGCGAAATTACAAAGTTGTTGTTGTTGTTGCATAGTTTTTTTGTGGAAGAAACCAGGGTATTTCCTACACATAAGTACTTATATATGTATAATTATATGTATTTATATCCGTTACCCTAGTATCCTATAACACAAGTCTTACAGTCACAGATGACTAAATAGTTATTACAGTACTTACTTCGGAGCTAGGTTGATTGGTGTGAGCATAAGAAATATTCATAATTATAATTAATTTCCTGTTTTCATAGTTAGGTAACTCGTAAATTTGGAAACCATCAAAAATACGGCAGGTAAAATTTATTGAAACATTGCAACACAGTAATGCCATGTAAACCGACCTTAGAATAGGGGGGAGGGTACACCCGCGGCCCGGAGCGGCGCCGGGCTTCTTACGGACCCTCTGTAGGACTGTAGGTGCCTATACACTTGTAGCTAACAATACTTTTGCTACAGTAACAGATATTCGGAAAAGGAACTTTTGGTTTTTTCTTTCTTTTATTTTTATTTAGTTGAGTTTTAGAACTTAATCCACAAAGCCACGACGTAGTACTAACCTATTTGGGTAATGTGTATGAGGTTGATTCTTACATACCTACCTACCTATACCTATCGTATAGCCTAGAATCTACAGTCTAAAAAGTAAAGGGTCTGTCACTTTTGACTGTAGATGCTATAGTACTTGTAGCTAACAATACTATTTGCTATAGGTATTATGAGATATTTTTAATGGGAGATTAAAAAGGAACGTTTGTTTTTAAATTGTTTTTAATGTACTTACATAAAAATAATTTAAAAAAACAAACGTACCTAGGTAGTTGAGTTGTAGAAGTTAATCCTATTTAGATAATGTGTATGAGGCATAGTATCTACACATGTAACTAACACATATAGATACACATATTATTATAGCTAACAATCGTTTTTGCTACAGTCAGAGATATTTCGAACGGGAGATTCGGAAAAGGTGCATTCCTGTTTTTCTTTGATTTTAACGTAGTTTGAGTTTTAGTAGTTTATCCAATAAGTAATACCTATTATTAATAAAAAATAAACATACAAAATTCATTTAAGAACAATATAAAACACCTTTATTATTTAAATCTAGAAAAAAGTGCTTCTAGATACGACAGATCGGAACGAGTTATTCTTCTCTTGTAGGTACCTAATCGATTTATCTCAGTAGTAGGTATGTCTTCAAATGCATGCATTATGCAGAATTTTAATACATGAAAAGCAGTCCCACTTCAGAAGTACTTGTGAATTAGGCGATTTTTCTACTATTTTTTTAATAACATTTATTATAGGTAGGTATAGCCTGCGATATATATATACCTAGCATTGAAGATGCCAACTTCAAAGATCATACAAAATTAAAGCGATTTCTCTTTTTAGGATCATCACGTTAGTTTTTATACTTATCTATTACCTAAAACCTCTAAAACGACCTACTTAAGTTCCTTAAGAAAGAAACAGAATGGACCACTTTACGTATTTAGTAAATAGGTAACGTGGTCTATTCTGTTTCTTTCTTGTGTTTTGTGAATTAAATAAACAAAACACAGATAAACTGATACCGTGTCTCCCACAGTAAAATAAGTACCTAACAACAAGGAAACAGCATACACAATTAATTCTCATTCAATACAAATTGTTAAACCGCAACATAAAACAGTTGCTACAGAATTGCTTCTAAAATTATCACATGCAGCCGCCATTGTATCTGAAGAAAGACGCATATCTGTTGTATTTCTCCTTTTCTGCTAGCAATGTATGTAAAACACATTCAAATAAACGCGCAATGGAAATGGGAGTTGTGATATAAACTATTGTTGGGTATGCTTTAGAAATAATGTTTGTTGTTTATGTTACTCTATTTAAAATACACTAAGGGCGATTATCACCAATGTCAATAATCACAATTAGCGCTAAACACAATTTTTTTTTAACAATCAAACCGATTAACTAACCCACGTTAAGTGTCACGAAGAATTTATGTTGTAGATAATGGTCAACGGATAAACATACTTACTAATATACTTTTTTTTTAAAATCCATACTTAATATACATATTAAACACCCAGACCAAGACAAATAGAAATGTTCATGTACACAAATATTTGTCTTGTCCGGGGATCGAACCCGGGACCTCTGGCGCAGAAGGCGGGGTTAACAGGTTAACAGGACCTGCACTAATTCGTGTTCTACCTATATGATATTTGGCATTATTGTATTAATTGCTACATTTGTGTCTATTTCTAAGTGCTTAAGTAGTCATAAGACATTTCATACCAACCAACAGTACTCTTTTAGACAAAAAAAAAATACCAACTCTCAGAACTCAGGAAACGAATCAAATCGAAACAATAGAACAACGTTGACAGGCATCCTATTCATATGTTAATGATCGATTACATCATAATTGGGATCCTATTCCGAAACGATTGTCAACACAATCACGTAATTACCCGCCTCGAAGCGTTCTAGTGTGAAAAACAAACAACGATCGAGAGTTGAATTTTAACTTGCGCCGGCGCCGGTACCGAGACACGCGTCTCCTTTGGTACACGTTGAAATATTTACAGTTATTTATGCTTTTCCGGATTTCGAACGTGAGGAACTGAGTGAAGAGATGACGAGAAGAAGAAATTATAGGTACCTACCTCCTTTGATGTTTGACTGATAATAATAATGGTTGTAAGATCTGACCTTGTTGTGAACATTCAACAAACGCCTTGAGACTTTTCATGACATGAAAACTTTTGATTTTCATTGCGATTTTCCAACAAACGCTAACTAAGATAATAAAAAACATTTAAACATTGTATAATTTGGGTAGGTAGTTAACCTTTTTATTCCATATTTTTTTATTGTGCTAATTTATAAAAACTAGAGTTAAGTGATAAATATTAAACAAGAAAATATACCAGAAAAAAGCAACTAGTCTCATGTCGCCCTGACGGCTAACTTAGTTAACCAACTAAAGCTAGTTAAAAAGAGTTAACCAAAAAAAAAATATTGAAAGTTTTTTATTTTAAAAAGTATTATAAAAAAGTTAACCAATAAACTCAAATTAACTAAGAAATTAAGCATGTGTATAATAATTATTTAATTTTGCAAAATAGTTCGAGTTTCATTCGAGTGATAGTAAACCAGCGCAACCTACTTATCAATATTCCTATAAATTTTAACCTTAACAGTTAAGTAATAAATCATTTACAGTAATTGCTTGCAATATACTTATTTAAATAGTATGCAAATAACATTATAAGTTAATCAAACTTGGTAAAATTACGACCGTTATAAATCTTTGTCTTATGAATGATATAATTTGAATATTATGCCATAAATTGATGTGGAACTCGACGCAAGTAAGTCATTTATTACGGTTATATAGTAATATATATAAAATTGATTAAGCGGCAAAACTCTATTTTGTAGGAAATTTAAACAGTATAAACTTTTTGAAATCCACAAAATGAATTAACAGTGCAAATTGCAAATAGATATGATAAATATTAAACAAGAAAATATAAGTACTAGAAAAAAGCAACTAGTCTCATGTCGCCCTGACTAGATTCGAACCCGCATCCTTGGGAGTCCGGCCCAATGTACTAACCAATTATGCTACAGATACCTATGAGCACATGTCGAAATCTTGTAGTATATTCACCGTTCTACGGTGTTGGCCACCGTCGCGTCGCTTCATTGATGAGAGAAATATCCTCGCATTCGAAAGAAACATCTTTACAGATGTTTGACTATCGATTAAGATGAAACAGCCATCTAATAGTAACTTTTCAATTTTGTATTTTGCAATGCTATTTTTATGTGATAAATAAATGCAAAATGCAAAATTATAAAGTAACAGATATTATGATAAAATAAAAATATGTTATACTTTATACAATAAGCAATGTTGGGTTTTGTTTTTCTATAAAGTTTTACATATAAGAGATAATAATAATGTGTTTTTGAATAGGAAAATCATAGCAAACATTAAAGCAGTGAATTTTAAATAATTTCCTATAGGTATTGTACTATTTGTTACAATTACAAAGTCTTTTTTCATCAATCTCAACAACTTAAAAATAACTGACATACTTACAACACAGAATACTAAATAGTACAAGCTTACAACTACAATAACTGATTTAGATTTTAGGTAACAATACTGTAAGCATTCTCAGTAAATTCGTCTTAAATTTTCCTACAAAAGAGATGTTTTTAACTTTAGCAATATACACAAATAGGTTTATGTAACTGTACGTTATACCTATCGATATATTTTTGGAAATACTTCAGCCCATCAGCAATGGCTGACCATAAACTAATCAATGTATGTTCTTAAACACACAAACTAACTTTGGGAAGAATTTCTATCGTAGCGCAACCTTCTACTGACGAAATATTAATAGCCCTAATATTTATTTTCAACAACTTACCTTCAGTGTACCGACCATATATCTTGACCTCCGGATTTGGAAGCTTTGTTAGTAGTCTATTAGACGTTGTGAGGTTATCTTGAACTGGTTTTGGATGGGTGTGCAGTATAAAATTAACATCCTAACCTCGTTCGAGCACGTGATGTTGAATTTAAATGGGCAAATCAAATTTTAATTTCTCTGCAGTAACTGGGCCTGGCGGGTGTGGTTACCGTTTTTGTGATTATTTTTTAATAAGTGATAGGTACAGTGATTTGGGGATTTAATAATTTGCTAGATAACCATTTTACTTACTTGTCTACATAATTTTTGAATCGATTTCCATCTTATGAGTACTAGTGCTAGTGGAGTAAAACAAAAAGACACATCTGAAAAGCGCCTTTAAATATTTGTCTGGTAAATTGAAATATGTATAGATATAAAAATACTCAAGTACTAGAAAAAAATTACTCCACTCACAAGTTATCCCACCTGAGAATTACTTGTGAGTTGATTAGATTTTTATGATTATTATTTAATTTTTTAATCGACAGAAATAATGACGTAGTTACCTACTATTCGAACTCAAAATATAAATTTAAATTAAGTTTTGTAAGCAATGCAATCAATTCTGAAAATTTACTAAACGTGACTCTACTTTTTATATTTTCTTCTTATACGAAGTAATAACTTTACATTTGTTATAGTTTTACTTTTGTTGGAGATAAAACATTATGAAACTAAAAAAAATGTAGTTATTCATTCAAATCATCTAAATTTTTCCTACTTTGAACAATTCAATGCCAATGCCAAACGTAAACTCAATCGTTGTTGAATAATCTATGTTTTCTATCGATCATTAATATTTTTTGCTACAAAACTACCTAGGTATTTTATATAAGGCTAAAAAAACAAAATTCAAAATATTACACTTCTTTTTCCAGTGTGTTTAAAAACTGATTTTTTTAAACATGACCGCCATAAAACACTTACCTGTAAAATACCTCAGATAATGGTCGTATTTTAAATATGAATTACCTATTATCATCTGTTAAGATGCCTTCCTAACAATTTTTCTTTAAAATTAACACTCAATGTCACAGATTGAGATTGAGGTTTGTAAGGTATGTAAGGTATGTAAGTACTTAGTATGGTACAATCGGGGAACTTCCCGGTTGACCAGTACAGTTTTTTTGAGACACGTTTATTCGAAAACTAATAAGGTTAAAGAAAAAAATAATGTTTTATGATTTTTGCATTTTTCAATTCTATTTTTATACTTATGATAAATTTTAAATAGAAAAATATTGGAAATAATTAACTCGGCCACAAGTGAATTCTCAGATGGGTCCAATGCTCCAAATGTCGTGGGTTCGATTCCCATTTGAGAATTCACTTGTGGCCGAGTTAATTTTTTCCAATATTTTTTCTATTTAAAATTTATCATAAGTATAAAAATAGCATTGAAAAATGCAAAAATTACAAAATCATAAAATAATCTATTATTTGTGATATAAACTGTTTCTTTATGGCCATTACTTTTTTAAATAACGTTTCCCAAAAAATCCTACTGGTCAACCGTAAAGTTCCCCGACTGTACCTACCTTCTTTATTTTTTTTTATATTTAATTTTGTAAGTAGGTAGGTATAGGTAGTTACATTATTTTTTATTATTTTTAATAAAGTAGGAAATACAATCGAGGAACTTCCCGGTTGACCAATAGAGTTTTTTGGGCAACGTTTTCTCGGAAATTACCTACATAAGTACTTAGTACAGGTTGCAGAAATAATTTATTATACAAATGAAATACCTATTACTGTACTATTATTTGTGATAAAAACGTTTTCTATACAACAATTAGTTTTTATAATAAAGCTGTTTAGAAAACTACTGGTCAGCCGGGTAGTTCCCCGACTGTACCATATAGGTAGGTATCTTTTCGTAAAATCACTGTAATATCAAAATGAGTTCAGTAAGTAAGTGCCTAATGTATTTGTTCCGTTCTCAAACCGCTTCCTACTTAAATGAAGGTCAAACCGCAAGGTTGAGGATGAATTTGCTGTCTTTAAATACTTTAGTGTTTTTTATATCTACTCAACGTGGGTATTAAAACAAAAAGGAAAAAATTGACACAAAAGTCTTGTGTATTTTCTACAAAATGCCTAGTTTTTTTAAGGAGTTGAACTTTTTAAATTGACAGTATTTTATTTTATAATTCTTGTAAAAAAAATATGCTTTTTGCATTTCCCGACGTTTTTGCACCTACTTATCTAAGATAACAAGCAATAAAAAGATAAGAATACAATCAATATTATATAAAAAAAATTAAAAAAACACACTTTACCAACTATGAAATGCTGTTTGTTGTTAGAATATGGATTCTGTTCTTAGATTTCTTTACTTTATGGTTAAAAACTTCTTGACAACCTACTTCAAAAACCATTAGTATCTCCACATTTAACTACAGTATTATAAAAGAATAGTCTTACATATAAAAGTAATAGCTACAACAAATTTTGTTACAAACTAAGTTTTTATAAAAATAAAATAGCCAAATTCTTCCGACATTTCCCCAAAAATATGAGGAAAACTTTCTCTCGGGTCATAAGCAAATATAGAAAAGCTTGTTTGAATCATTTTGTTATTTTGAACGGTTCTCGCTTACCTACTCACTCTCGCCATTGGTGCGAAAGGGACAGACTTACATCTATCGATCTCTTTTATTGCGCGCCATTCGAATAGCTTTAATGGCGGACGTATAACAAACACAATTTCTCAATTCAAACTCTTAATGCATTATTTTCATGAAAACACTTGGAAGATAACGTAGAAAAATATCACAAAACACTTGTATTGAGTATTGGTGGAGATATTTTATAAGAAACAACTTAAAATTGCTTTTAGAATAGGTAAAATCACATTTTGGTTGTTCTCGTCACACAGCGCATCGGTCGCCATATCTAGATGCCAATATCCAGGGACGTAGTCAGGTTGCAAAAGTTACATCACTTTTTTATGTTTTATTGCTTACTTTTTTATTCAGTAACGTATAAAAATATTTTAATATAAAATTAAAATATTTTTTGTTATCTTTTTTTTTCAATTAAGTAGAGATCGGCTACCATTATTAACTTTTTTTTTGTATTAATTAGGATAACTTTTTAATAGAATAATATTCGAAAAATCTAATCGTTTCACAATTTTTATTTCATTTTTATTTAGTATTTTTATTAGTAAATAGATGTAATAAAATGCTTTAATCTTGTGGTATGTCGATACTAAAATTATGTGTTATTGTTGAAAACACATGGTTCTCGTGTTTCAGAGTTGTGTAAGTTGTGTTACATTTCCAAGTAAAGGCCATTTTGATTACTTACATTTATTGTTTACTGGTTTTAAATGTCCAAAAATCATAAACTCAAGTTATTCCGTTTTTTTTATTTCCATATTTTTTGTTTATTATACAATACTTGAGTTAAAAAATATTTTTTGAACAAAGCACAAAAAACACAACTTTAGATCATGTGCATTAATATTTTATAGAGGTAAAATTTGCCTGTTTAGTTGCACGAAGGATAGTTGCAAGAATCTCTGTAAATACTGAACCAATATCAAGAATTCTTTTACAAGAAAAATAATGATTTATTCCTGAGTGACTAACTATATTTTATTATGAGATGATTTCATCGCAATCACTTATTTTTATTGTCGCCCAGCGAAATGGGTTATCTAATATTTTAGGTCATTATAAGCTTTAGATAGCATATTTTATGGCATGTTATGTTCATTTTTAATTCTTCTATCTCGTTAGTATACAGTGGCGAGGGGTGGAAATATGGCGAAGGTAAGACGGACCGAAAAAAATCTACAAATCAGACAATAATAAACATGGAAAATTAAATATATTGTTTACTGCAACTGCCTCGCATCCACGGATATTTTACTATTGCTGACAATAATTATTGACATTATTATTATGATCTGCATGGTAGATCACTGGCTGGGGTAGGATTTCTAAAAGGGAAGCCGATGGGAATCGGTATGTATGGACTGACCCTTCGCCACTGATATACAATTATAGCTTTACCGCATTTTTGTGTATGCCGTCCAAGAACTACTCGGCTGATCAGTAGAGATTTTTTTGGACACAAAATAAATAATGTTAAAGAAATTATTTGTTATATTAAATGAAAAACCTGTTACTTGTGATAAAAAAGTTTTCCAAAAATCGCTCCCTAAAAACTCTGATTGTTGTCTCAGTGATGATTTACGGTAGTGAAACGTGATCGACGGTAGTGAAACGTGGTCGCTAACTATGGGTCTGATAAGAAAGCTCAAGGTCACCCAGCGTGCAATGGAGAGGGTTATGCTCGGCGTTTCCCTACGTGATCGAATCAGAAATGAAGAGATCCAAGGAGAATTAAAGTATCTTACATCGCTCGAAGGATTGCTCAGCTGAAGTAGCAAATGGGCGGGACACATAGCGAGAAAACCGATGGCCGTTGGGGCGGAAAGGTTCTGGAATGGCGAACGCGCACAGGCCAACGTTTCGTGGGTAGGCTAGGCCCCCAACAAGGTGGACCGACGATCTGGTGAAGGTCGCGGGAAGCCGCTGCTGGATGCGGACAGCGCAGGACCGATCGTTGTGGAGATCCTTGGGGTAGGCCAGTGGGTTTTATGTAGCTGAGACGACAACGACGACGACGAAAAAACTCTACTGGTCTGCCGGCAAGTTGTGTTATGTAGCTGAGACGACGACGACGACGACGACGAAAAAACTCTACTAATCTGCCGGCAAGTTACCCGATTGTGTTTACGTAATGTATGATTCACACCGAACGGACGGAGTCGGCGCGCAGAGCAGCGGATGCTGGAGCACCCGGCACACTAGTGCTTCCTCGTTTCAGTTAGTCTGTTTCAGAGCTATCGATAGTACCTATGTATCGACGTTGCGAAATTTAACTAAGTATATGATGATCAAAATGTATTGTTTTTATTAGGTATGTATGATACACACCGAACGTGTGTATCATAGGAACATACCTTATAAAAACAATTGATTTATTAAACTAATATACGATGAATAGGTATATCTATTACTTTGACTCAGTTTTATTAAACTCGAAGTAAAAGAAATTACTAGTAATTAAAATTATAATAATAAAAAAATATTAAAATGCACATGTAAACGAAAAAATAAGAAAATTAGAAAAAACTACCGAAAAAACTACCAAGAATATTGCTCCAAATTCAGAACATAAATACTGTTTATGTCGATAAAAAAAGGATTCTACCGTCATTGATATTATTAACCAACATTGATATCTGAATACGGCCCTGCATATGCACGCTCCGCCCATTAGAGGCAACAAAAGTTGGTGGCGTTCCTTCAAAACATCTCGTTTGGAGGCCATTTTGACGATCGTGCGCGACAGAGACAGCACTACGCACCGCCATCATAACGGTTGTATGTGCGTGAATGAGACAATTATGCAAAGTTAGTTTAGTTTTAATGTGAAACGAAAGTGCTTAGATACTAGGTTTGTGTGTGTTTGAGATTGTCAGTGTAGGAAAGCGTTTGGGTGCGTTTGGTTCGTGACTGTTCGTTCTTTTACTTTGCGTTTTAGAAATTAAATAAATAAACTTATTGGTTTTTACTGGGTATAGGTAACGGTATTTTTTGGGTTTTTCTTTAGTTTTGTTTTAAGTGTGTGCTTTCTGTTAACGGTCGTAGTAGATTATTTATCAAAATTTGCTATTGTAGAGTCGACGTTTTTTTGTTGATTTCGTAAAATCACACACCATTATTTACGGTACCTATATATTTTATTTTGAAGCAAAGGTTTGTTAATGTTTGTTTTTCATAAAAATAAGGTAGATTTTACCTATACTTATAATATAAGAAGAGCTGCTTTGATGCTTACGATGGAATAGAAATACCGACCTAAATGTTTTCTACTTTACAAATTTTCTTGAATTTCCTGTGTTACTTTTACTAATTAAGTATTTCTTTAACTTCACCAAAGTCTGCTGAAGAATACTAATAAACACATAGGTACCTAACTGTATGAACCAATTTTTTTTTCATAATAAAATACCTATTGACATTTCAAGTGTCTATTATCTTTATAAAATTAAAATCTCTACATATATTTAATTATGGAGTAGTTATTGGTAAGTTTCGTTACTGAATGAAATATAGAATTCATAATAAAGTAGCAGCAGTAATAAAATAGACCATAAAACTAAAAATAAGTTCTAGATTATTGACTCTAACCACCCGTCAGTCAAAAATAGAAATGTAGAGCTAACAAAACACATTTGTGTAAATAGCTAAAATACCCATCAAAATTAAAAACGTATTGCACCATTTTCGGAAATAAACCAGTAAACGCTTCATTTCCACGAAAGGGTTAGTAAAAGTCGAGCAAAATCACTTGTAGAGCTGTTCCATTTACGACGAATCCATTCATCGAAGTGCTTTAAAAGCATCGTAAAACCCAAAGCGGCCATCAAGTGACGTCACCTCCGCGTGGCGGTCTCTCCGCTCACCACTAGATGGCGCACTCCCGGCCCGCAGTACGCGCGCTCGTAAAAATAAATTTTATTATTATGACGAAAATAAAACGCTTGTCGTCAATTTAAACAACACTTTACTGTGCAATAAGATTTATTTTACGATTAACAAGTGTCTTGATGAATTAATATAGCTGAATGATGAATAAAGCAATAAAATCCACTTTTACGATCGTGTTATCGCGTTCCTATTGGCATTTACGCTTCTTTTTGATACAGAGCAGTACTACGTAATGTTATGGGTTGCTCATAAAACTGAATTACTACAAATGTGAACCATGTGAACTTATATTATTGTTTTGATAATAATTTTAATGAGTAACTAACGTCGTTTAGATACAATTTGTTTGATTTTGGTGCCATCGTAAAATTAATGGGTAGGTGATTTGATTAACGATTATTGTTAATTTATAACTTTATAATATCAGATTATTAAAGTGAATAATAAATTATAAAAACTTGTTCACCCTTGGCATTTACGGGAGGCTTTCATAGAACATTAGTGCTGCAGGATGCTTAGCGTGTCGTTAAGGATAATCGCTAGATGGCGCTATTTTTATGTTATATCCTGTGGTAATAGGAATATTCTAAATATAAAATTCCTTATAAGATTTATGGTAAATTTTAAATAGAAAAATATTGGAAAAAATTAACTCGGCCACAAGTGAATTCTCAGGCTGGAATCGAACCAGCGACCTTTGGAAATCCGGTCCAATGCTCTGGAGCATTGGACCGGATTTCCAAAGGTCGCTGGTTTTTCACTTGTGGCCGAGTTAATTTTTTCCAATATTTTTCTATTTAAAATTTACCATAAGTATAAAAATAGCATTGAAAAATGCAAAAATTACAAAATCATAAATTATTGGCAGTTGCATCTTAATCGATCGTTAAACACCTGAAAAGATGTTTCTTTCGAATGCAAGGATATTTCCTAGCATTGATGTAACAACGCTGGCCTACAGCGTATTAAAAAAATATAAAAAGTATTGGAGAATTTCGACAGTGGTTCGCAAGTCTCGGTAGCTCAGCGGTTAGAGCATTGGACCGGATTTCCAAAGGTCGCTGGTTCGATTCCAGCCTGAGAATTCACTTGTGGCCGAGTTAATTTTTTCCAATATTTTTCTATTTAAAATTTACCATAAGTATAAAAATAGCATTGAAAAATGCAAAAATTACAAAATCATAAATTCCTTATAAGATTTTTATTTTCAGCCAAGTTTTTTGTCCACTTATCTTACTAAGGTTCAAGAGACTCTATTTGTTCTTGTTTATGTAGGTACTTTTTTATGTAATAAGGTAAATATAATACTTACAACTTAGTACCTATTAATATTAAATTATAATATGAAAAAGAAATGTTGAAAACAAATGACTATAACCATGTTTTTCCCATACATGTAAACCTACATTATTTATCTACATTGCATAACTTCATATTTGCATTTCCTCCGCTGAGCAAAAGGTGGAGTCACTGCAGCTGGTGCATCACTGCACTCGAAGAAAGGTACAAAACTGGCAAAAGTGTTTTGAATTTTGTGTCTAAATTCTTTTGAACCCTGCTAAAGTAAGTATATTATCTCACCTAGTGTACATTTCTTTTGGATAATAAGTACACACTTCTTGCAAAGTCCAGTCATCATCAGCCTGTGGACGTCCACTACTGGGGGTCAATTCTGCAAAATTTTCGTCAAAATCGTCTCTCAGCGGTGTTTTAATAGTAGCGTTTATTTACACTGTTGTAACAAAAACTGTGTAAAACAGGACTACCATTGAAACACCATTGGAATACGATTGTGACTAAGCATTAGCAGAATCGGGCCCCTGGACATAGGCCTCTCCTAGCTCACGCCTATCGTGCTTTCATAGGTGGATAAAGTCCAGTGCTACAAAAAAACTTCGCAATTAACTAAGCGTACCTAATTTAAGATTTTGTTTGGTATTTTAGGATTTATAGCAGTGGCGAAGGGCCCATACATACCGATTCCCATCGGCTTCCCTTTTAGAAATCCCGCCTTACCGATCAACTATACAGTTAAGAGAATTTTCGGAGAAATTTTTGGTCCGACTTTCCTTGTCCATATTTTGACCCCTCTCCACTGGTTTGCAGCTAAATAAATAATAATAGTACCTACTTACTTATCTGTAAGTTTAAAAGAACAAAAATGTTGTCTTTGTAAAGTTTTTTTACAATCACCGTTACACATGCCAAAAAAATATATAAAAAAAAACGATCCTCTTTTATCATGCGAACAACCAAGGAATGGAATGCCCTGCCGGCGTCTGTTTTCCCGAGTACATACAACCCAAACCTCTTCAAGGTACAGTCGGGGTTCAACTACAACTGGGTACGGGGTACAACTTCCCAGTTGATCAGTAGAGTTTTTTTAAGGAGCTTTATTTAAAAAAGGAACAGATATATAGAAAACGTTTATATCACAAATAATAGACCATAAAGAAGTTTTGCATTTGAATAATACATTATATCTTTAACCTCAGTATTTTCCGAGGTAATGCTTTTCAAAAAAAATCTACTGATCATCCAAGAAGTTCCTGATTGTACAGGTGAACAGGCTTTTTCTGGGCGAACTTGCTCAATCTAAGACCTCATCAGATTGAGGTCAATAGCTACTCTTGATCTCAATTTGGTTTTTTATAACTTATTTCTAAAATATTGAAAATGAGTTGCATTTGTATAGTCTTAAACTATTATCTACCATGAAATGTGTCAGGTAAGTTCTTGTTGGTTTCTCTCCAAATATGGAAAAAGCTCAAAAAATAAATTAAAAGACTTGATATTTGAAGCAGAAGACTTCTGTAAGAATAAAAAGAAACTAAGCTTTCGGACGTTGATAACATAATATGTTTCTTATCCACATTTACTATATCAATTTTGTACTTCATTTTCTAAAATCCGGTGACTATCGATTTCTAAATTAAAATTCAAACAAAACAAAACCTCAAAATGTCTTATTAAAACTGGGTCAAGTCCTTGGTCTCAACCAAAGAAGGCTTCAAATTCAGTCGCGTCATTAAAAACAAAAGTCACACTTGACATAAAGCGACAGATGGCATATTCGCCAAGCGGCGCGTGCGCATTGCTCATAAACACGATTTTTACGGCCGTCCGCTCGTAAACGTCACGTGAATAGCGTCGTTTGTCGTTCACACAGAAAACACCGTCTGGATTGTTTCAAACACCTTGGGTTACATTTGTAAATTAAGATTTAAATATTTGCCTAAATACGGGAAAATACGGCCTTAAAAAAACCTAATGATTGTCATGAATTTTTACTAAGTGAAATCTTTTTGACTTACAAAAAAAGTTTCTACCTTAAAATCTTTTATATAGCTATGTACCTATAGAAAAAACTTACTGGTTTTATTGGAATTTTTATAAAATTGAATTTATATTTAATTTTTTATTACTAGAAAACTGGAATCGAAAAAAATAATAATGCATTGAAAAACGTCATACCTACTATACATACATGAAAACTTTTTGAATTGCAAAAAATGTAGAGCTTTAATTTTATCTGAAACTCTGATAAATAGAAAACTTACTAAAATAATATACCTAGTTTACTAGAAAAACTCGACTAGTCTCACAATCTGTTGACGATTTTTCAGTACCTACCATTTAGCAATTACCTACCAAGAGCAATTAAAAAGTAAGATGCATAGCTTAGAATTGAGGAATCCCAGTAGACCAGTAGATTTGTTTAAGATCGTTTTGTTTCAACTCTCCCTAAAAAACTTTACTTATCGACCTGAAAATTCCCATTAAAAATGTGAAAGTCACTCAGACAATCTTAGCATAGTGATAGATTAGACTTCTTCTTGAAGAAGGACATAGTCTAGATACTTTGGTTCGCTAAAACTTTAACTGTTCCCTATGGTGCTCGATATAGCCGAGTTCCTCGCAGATAAAGTCGTAGGCCCGAAGTGCTTGTCTAATGATAATACAACAATGGATGTGTCGCAGCCATATGATATTGTCTTGGCATACTCAATCGGAACCTATCTCGAAAGAATTAGAACGCACGCTTTGTAAAAGGCATCCTGACTATAATCCGGCTGAACGTGAAGTAGCCACATTACATAACAGCGACGTTTTTCAATCCGGCGCACCATTTAGTAATAGGTGTGTTATACATTATAGCTGCGACAGATGAAACAGGTTTGTGTATTTCTTACATTTTAAAACCTCTACAACTTTATCTAAAAAAAAATATTGATTAGACATATTATTTGAGTGTCCTGTATCCTTCCAAATCCTTAGATCTTTTTCCCAGAGGCTCAATAGGACGAGGACCATGAATTAATTATGAAAGGAGGAATTCTGCATTGACAAGGAAGAAACACAGAACCACAGAATACAAGAAAGTGGTAAGAAGGAACAAAACTCCTTTATTAGTACTGAAATAAGTGTCTTGAAATCATGTACAAAAAATATAATTTTCGTCAAAAGGGAATATATTATTATGTGGTGCTTCTGTGTATCTAAGGGTCTTATGGTTCAGACTATTGACAGAAGTATCGATGGCATATATCATCCCAGGCATGGTTTTTTTATGAACAGCGGGGAGACTCCTAGCCTTCTTCATACCCGAGGGTCTACCATGAGTTTTCCCTTCTGTTTACTGTACAGTAAATGTGAGATATTTTGTATGCGTATCTGTACAGCGCCTCTAGTGGGCAATAGCAGAACTACAGATTCCCGTTTACTGTACAGTAAACGGGAATAAAAACTCATGGTAAACAAATACTAACATCATAACTGATGTAAAGTATTGATAAGGCTGAAGATGATAGCGAGCCTCTCCCGGAATCCTCAATCACTGAGGAACTGGCTATCTTATTCCTATCTGCCGTAACACAACAATGTTGAAAACATGTGTTTGTGTTCATATCTCGGTTGGCTTTTTCTCTGTTTTTTCAGGTTTCATCATCATTATTAGCCATTTTAATGTCCCCACCGCTGGAAAATGTGCTATAGCTCTGAAACTACTTAATATAATTCGTTCAAACCAATTTTCGTTGAAAGTTTTTATAAAGATCTACATCATATTTATTTTTATATTTTATCACTTTCTTGTTTTAAAAGTTAGAGGGGGGGGGGGGGGGACACATTTTTCCACTTTGTAAGTGTATAACTTTCAAAGGGTTGACTTTGAGAAAAAACTGTTTTAGAAGCCTCAATGTAATTTTGAAAGATCTATCTAATGATATCCCACACGTAGGTATAGGTTTGATGAAAAAAAAATCAGTAACAGTTCCATGTATGGGGAGCCACCCCCATAATTCATATATTTTTTTATTTTTGTGTAAAAACCGTAAAGCGGCTTACAGAATACATCTACCTACAGTCTATCAGTTTCAACTGTGTCCTCATAGTTTTGGAATAAAGCTGTGACATACATCGGATTGGCCGAATCTATAAGGGTTTCGTTTTTTGTCTGTAGGCTACGAAACCCTAAAAAGGCAGGCGGCAGATGGCACTCTACGGAGGTTTTCAGGTTTCTGTATTTTCAGTAAGTAATTTGTAAAAAACTAGCTGCCACCCGCGTGGTTCCTGTTCAGTTCTGGCGGGAGAATCGGGATAAAATGTAGCCCATGTTACTCTCTGTCCTTTCAACTAACTCTATGCCAAAAATCAAGTCGATCGAGTAGTGGTTGCTTAGTTAAGGCGTAAAGGAAAGACAAACAAACACACTTTGACTTTTATATTATTAGTAAGGATTAGTTCACCAGCTTCCTCTCAAACCTTTTAAGAAGTCGTCGTAACCCACAAACTGCGATAACGTAAAGAAACAAAACGCAAGGCGACAGATGGCAGTCGGCGCGTGCGCATGATTACGCATAAACACGATTTTTACTACCGTCCGCACATAAAAGTCACGGGAATTGCGGCATTTGTAGCTCACTAACCGCTCAGATTATTTCGTATACGCCTTTGGGGCTAAACCTCGATATAAATTCGAGGTTTTATTACGGACCCACTCGCGCGCATCGTTATTATGCTGTTGGTTGGACGTTTATTGAACTATTATTGACTTGTTTAAAGTATCACCGGGTTAATAGAGATAAAGGAGAAGTTTAATAGTTTATGTTTTCATCTGGATGTGGCGCCTGTGTGTCTGATCGGTTTGCTTTATTACGGTTATTTACCTGTAATTTGATTTGATTGATTAGTACTTGTTTGAAGGTGAATAGTGGCTGTTTCTGTGATTGCTGTGATTGAGTGCGGTTATGATTTGTTCTTGATCTTTATTGCCACTTTGTACTTAAATAACTATATGCGAATAAAGTGTTTCCTAAAAATCTCATTACATTAACGTAAAAAAATAAAAGCAATTATATATTTTTTTAAACAAATGTGGGTAAAATTTTTCTGCTCTAAGGTAAACTTTCTAATAAGAATGTCAGTTTATACTAGTATAGCTGTCAACGATTACCTCTTAAATTGCTATTGTTCCTTCAACAGATTGCGTTTTGTATTAATACTTAGTTAAGTAATATAAGAGACATTGTTGTTGTTATGAAAAAGAGAAATAAATAAACTATTTATTATATTTTAGAAATCTTATTGGTATTTCTTGAGAGAAGGAAAAATGTTTTAGTTTTTTCACGACAACATGAAAGTATCTTTATGTTTATAACAACATTTTGACACTTTAAGCTAAAACTGAATGATATAAACAAAAAAAATCACAATGTTAGTAACGAAAAAATATAAAAATTGAATAAATTACGAACATTATAAAAAATTTAGTAGTTTTTTTCTGTTTCCAAGCAAAACAAAAATAGATCAATTTTAAGATTTACTTATTATCATCAGCTATTTGAATATCTCCAACTGCTGGGCCACAGGACTTCCTTATGTATGGAAGAATTGGTCATATCCCACCACGCTGACCAAATGCGGATTGGTAAAAGACTGCAAAAGCAATTTTGGTATAAATATAAAATAAGAAAATATACTAGAAAAAACGATTGGTCTCATGTCACTCAGACGGGACTCGAACGTGTGCGACTTCGAGTTGCGGGGCTGTTTCTTCTTAATCGATAGTCAAACATTTGAAAAATGTTTCTTTCGAACGCGAGGATATTATTTCTCTCAATGAAGTAACGACCCTGGCCAACAGCGTCGAAAGGGAAAATACTAGAAAATTTCGACCGGTCGAACGGATGAGAAAATCAAAATTAATCCGTGAATATTGCACCATCTTGAAACTTTTTTCAGATTATGTTATTGTACATGCATCTTGCATACCTATACGTCTAGTAACCTTTTTTATTTTCAGTCACCTTGTAAACGCTCTAAAAAGCGAAAGTAAAAATTGTTGGTAATATTTTTTCTATGCAAATGTAGGTAAAGTAAATAAATATACTGACAGGCTAAGATTAAAGATAATACCAAATATTTTGCCGTCGCTTACAACGCAGCACGATTTTATCCGCATTTTTGTGGGTAAACTCCGGACTATGGTAACCCCGTAGCCATGACGTATGTGCGTAGAGAGTCACACATCTTACGCACACAAGACAAATAAAATGGCACGCATTGTCACCTGTTTTGGCTTGGACGCGGCTTCTAGACGTTATTATTCTAAGATCGTCGATGTGTTTTTACCATTGAGTTACTCATAGTTAAGTGTTGTATTTAAAAGTAAACCTTTGGCATAATTTTTGTTAGGAAATCAGTAAAGATGTTCGGATCAAAACGTCTGGAGTCGGCGTAAGCAAGACGTAGTACCTAATTAAAATGCATTTCAACGCAAATTCAAACCTTCACGTCGAATTCACGTCTGTTTTAATTCACGTCTTGCAAAAGATAACAAACTAACCAGTATTCTGATGTCGGGGTAGGAAACAAATAGGATCTTTAACCAAATGAATACAAGGACATACGTAACTTCTTAGGTTTTAATTCCTTGTATTCATTGAAATAAAGCAACTTTTACGGATATTTAGCGTACAAATATTTACGGATATGTGCGCTAAATATGCGTTATTACATCTCCATACATTGAGCTATAACAATTTACATGCAAGAAAAAAAAGTAGGTACTGAAGATCTCAAACATCTGCCTTAATTAACACTAATGTTAAAACAAGGTTTCGTGTAAGATCTTCAAAAGATTCGATATCAGTTTTAAGAAAACTCTGGGAATTATTCCATACAGTTTTTGGGAAAAAGCAAGATTTCATAGTACGAAATCAAAAGAATCTCCTCTTTTTCTAAACTTTTCTGCTTGAAAGATGTTGGTGGTCTTAATAAAAATTCTTTAAAAAATCGGAAAAATCACGTTTTTCGTTGAATAACTTCAAATTTATTAGTAAATAGGTACATAAGTGCAAACTATTTGTTTATCACAAATTACACAAAATAAAAGAATGACTAATTACTTTAAACGGACCACTGCAACTGACTTTTGACATACAGATAGTTTTAACGTAAACATTAGAAAAGCTTTCATGTAGCGCCTAAAAAGAATCCAATGTCGAATTCGAATCTGCACTATTTTTAAACTTTAATTAATTCTTAAAAATACGGAAAAATGCAAGTTTGTCACCGACTTCCAAAAAGGGGGAGGTTCTCAATTCGGTTGGTATGTTATTTTTATGTATGTACACCGATTACGCCGGGATTTCGGATTTATTTTTACGTGTTTCTTTTTTTGTTCGATGCGGAATAGTTGCCATTGTGTCCCATAAAAATTTGGTTCATTTTGGCTAGTAGTAGCTAGTAGTTTTTATTTTATAAGCATTTTAACTTAAACGATGTAATTTTCACGATACTTTTGTTTGTAATGTACATGAAACCTAATGTAATCTAGAAAAAAACCTTCTGTAGTTTACAGATAGGTTATTCTCTAATCAAACATCCTTGATATTGACGGCTGAAATAGCGGAGATCGCCCCATTTTTAATATTATTTCATAGTTAATGTGACATTAAGTCATGATAACAGCGTCGATGTTTGCTTAGAGAATCACCCCCCAGAACAACCTATGACTAATAAGTAAAAAATATAAAAAAATGCGTTAAAAACTTCAAAAACAAAGTAAAAAATAATTCTTTTGGAGTCGATGCTAGCCAAGGCATTCTACTTTGAGCTCCTATTCTTTTATTTTGCTTCTTAGTTTTTGAAGTCAGTTATTTGGTTGACAAAGATGCACGTAGCTCGCCCTAGTACGGATAAAATGCCATTTTCGAAAAAGTGGAGCAAGATCGATATTTCAGTAGTTACGACGTAGCTAAAGAACTGGGAATTGACCACAAAACAGTTTTGGCGCATTTGAAAAAAACTGGGCACACAAAAAAGCTCGATATTTGGGTACCTCACGAGCTCACTGAAAGAATTCTAATTTACCGTGTACTAATTTGTGATTATTAAGACGTAATGAAACCGAACCATTTTTGAAGAAGCTGATAACTGGTGGTGAAAAGCGGATCACGTACGCCTAGAACGTGCTAAAAAGGTCGTGGTCAAAGGCCGGTCAGGCTTCACAGACTGTGGCGAAACCCGGTTAACTCGCAACAATGTGATTCTGTGTGTGTGGTGGTATTGGAAGGGCATTATGAGCTGTTGTTATCACCAGGCAGGACCATCAATTTTGAACTCTACTGCGAGCAACTGATGAGATTAAAGCAAGAAGTTGAGAGAAAGCGGCCGGAATTAATCAACTGAAGGGGTGTAGTTTTTCATCATGATAACGCTAGACCTCACACATCATTAGCCACTCAGCAAAAATTAAGGGTTTGGCTGGGAGGTGTTAATGGATGCCGTATAGTTCGACATTGCACCTTCAGATTTCCACCTGTTTCGGTCTCTTCTGAATTCTTTAGGCAGTGTCAGGTTAACATCACGAGAGGACTGCCAAAACCACTTGTCGCGGTATTTTCACCAGAAGCCCCAAAATTTCTATAGCAATAGGATCATGTCCCTACCTACTAGATGGCAAAAAGTTATCGAACAAAATGGCACCTACATACTTTAGTTGGATGTAAATTAAGTATAAAAATGTGTTGAATTTTCTTAAAAAATGCGACGACACTTATTCCCCAACCTATAACAACTTTGAGTCTTCACTTAGGAAAATGCAGTTAGAAAGATTTCTCTGATCTTAAAAAAAATATTATGATTTTTTTACATTTTTTATTCGCCTGTAAAAACGATAAATGGATAAAGCAAGATTTCTTTGGAAACATTATTCCTATACTGAGGGAGGATGAATAGAGAAAATCCTTTTCTTTTACGCTAAGATATAATCATTTACGAGACTGTAATATTTTATAAATGTATTTTCTACTAGTGTTTTTGTATTCTAGATAAGTTCTATATTTAACCCGGCGTCACGGGGGCTGGGTCAAGATTACACCCGCGCCTTTTTAATTTGCTTATAACTTTCAAACTATTTATGCAAAAGTGCCGCTTTTTGTCAGTAGCTGGAGTTTTTGAGTACCTCGATACGTTTTTGGCGCGAAATCGTGCACAACTTGAAAAAGGTAATTTTTACCCATGCCGTTATTCTGTGTAACAATATAATTTTAACTTTTTAGGAGTATTGTTGCAGGTTTGGACTTTTTCTTTAATTGTCCATGTTAGTAGATTTATAGGCAGCTTGATAAACTCTGGCAGCAGAGGTGACCACTAATCCTCATACGATAAGAAGAAGAAGAAGTAGATTCATAAAAGTACCACTTAAACAATTGAATACTGATAATTTATTGTTATATATTTTAACTTTGCTTTTTCTATTCTTCTGGAAAAACCAAACTTGCTGAATTTTTTTCAGACATTAAGTTTCATTGAGAACAAGAAAGCCTTGTTCTTAATATAATTAAAAGTTTATTCCTAAGTTTTTTTTGGTGTTTTATTACCTAACAGTAACACAATGTTTGTTATAAAAAATATTAATTTTTAAATAGATACTTAAATATATTATGACATTGTCTGTTCCGGTAATATTTACCCGGCCCCCACCTCGGTGTCACAATTTTCCACCCCCATCTCGCCGGGTTAAGGGAAAGACAGATTTTCTAGTCTTTATATATAATTTGTTAAAAATATCAGATCTCTTCCAAAAGTTCATCTATATTTCGTATTATCTTCGATTAGTTTACTTTTATTAAACTTATGATACTTACCTTCATATTTTAGAGAAGTCAAAACCACAATATTTTTATAAGTTTTATGCAAACCTAGTATTATTTTGTCTTTTAATAGAAATGAAAGAAATGATGTGTCTTATTAACTTACAAGTTGTTGAAAAGCAAATGTAGAGTAATTTTACTTTTGAGTTTTCTTTGACTTAAAAGTATTTAAACATAAAAATTTATCTCTCAGCTTTTACAAGGCTTATAAATAGCAATATATAGGTAATAGCTACTTATTTACTATATTAACAACCATGAACTTTTCTTTAGCCAAGATGCGAACTTGCTTAACTTAGGTTTATGCTTAAGTTTCTCTACGTCTGAATCAAATTAAAGGTTTATCCATTAATTTATATAAAAAAATACATTATTATGGTTTTTATCATGTTTTACGTTTATAAAGTTGATACCAGTAAATAATTTTCCAAATGAGTCGTAGGAATTTTAGTTCCATTCCGACACATTGTCGGCGTTTGCAGGAAGACCAATTTTTCGTGATTAAGACGGTGAATGCACATTTTTCAGTGGCCAGTAGCAATTAGATGCGATTATGCTTTTTGTTTCACCACTTAATAACACCATCTTTACAAATTACTTACTTTTTTGCCCAACGTAAACGCCACCTATCGGAGATAATCGGTAAACTTCGAAAATGGTAAAGCCTTTTTCTAAGACGTGGAGGTATCTTTACGTTTCCAAATTGGCCAATTATAAATGGTAAAAAAAATATTTGAGGTGCATAACCCTTTTTTTGTTGCAAATATTTGTTTAAAGAGGTGCCTGCAATAAAAAT
Source organism: Chrysoteuchia culmella (assembly GCA_910589605.1). Lineage (NCBI taxonomy): Eukaryota > Metazoa > Arthropoda > Insecta > Lepidoptera > Crambidae > Chrysoteuchia > Chrysoteuchia culmella. Next base: position 14,233,525 of record OU342654.1, read on the forward strand.
GCGAGCGTGTCTCCCGTAGGCCGCAACCAGGGGCCATTCATTCGTTTGATGACTTCATTCGAAAGCGCCAACTGAGCTGTTGCGATAATGCGCTATTGTTTACCCTGCGATAGTGCGCTTCATGCACGCGCCACACTGCGCTAAATAAAGACGACTATATGCCTCACCGCACCGTCTATCCAATGACACTTCGACGAACCGCGCCCCGTCTTGCTCGCACGCCCCGCTCGCGCTTAAGCCAGAGCGCGACGACGACACCACTCGTAAAAACAGGTAGTAGAAGAAATAATAATCATCTTTACGACTTCTCACTCTATTCAGCACCTTGTTACGATATTGCGCGCTCATTGTGGCCCGGTCGAGGAGCGGTTGTAAAATCTTTTCTTTACTCGCCCGTTTTACTAATTGTACGTTTATGAGTTTACGACTTTGCGGCTTAACTTTTCAGTAGTAAAGTCATTATTGGCCTTTTGTCGACCCTTTTTTACGACTCTACTTGTAGAGAGTGCTATTAAAATTGCGTAAAGTAGAAGATTACACGTATTGTAGGCTCGATAGATTTCAGCTTTCTGTAAATAGGTCGTATTTTCAGAAAGATTTGTGAGTGCTGGTTGTATGAGCTCGCGGTTTCATCGATGTAATAGACCGACCACGTGCTCTAGTAGGTGTGATAAGAAAGGAAAAAGAGAGCGTACTGATAATATTTATAGTCATTAGCGAAAAGGGGACGGAACAATCGGTCGCGTTGGTATCGCGGCGCTGCGGGGCGGCGCGCGTGTCAGTAGCGAGTACTCAGTAGACAGCGTGAGTCGGCCCGCGCCGGTCGCACACCGCTCACCCGCTCCCGCTCCGTACGACGCGGCAAACTTCGCTCGCGCACATCGCGCCGAAACACCACCAGAGACGACCCGGCGCCTGAACGCTTTAAAAGTCGTAAACCCGCACCCGACTCGTAAAATAATCGTAAAAAATAAACACACGTCGACTCGCCTTTATCGCCGGCGAAGCCCATTATGACGCTCGAGTGACGTTTAAGAGGCAATAAAATTAAATTTAAATCGTCTGGTTCGGTGCGACATTGGCGGAGGTCGCGTTATCACCGCGCGTGGGGACGCAATGACATAAGTGTTTCTGAAACTTGTGACGTTAGTGCCAGTGACTGGTCAGAATGAACTCCTATTTCGAGCAGGGTGGTTTCTACGGAGCCCATGGTGTGCACCAAGGGGGCGGTGGCGGGGACCAGTACAGAGGTTTCCCGCTGGGGCTGACGTACGCCCAGCCCCACGCGCTGCACCAGCCGCGGCCACAAGACTCGCCGTACGACGCCTCGGTGGCTGCGGCGTGCAAGCTGTACGCGGGAGAACAGCAGTACGCAAAGGCGGATTGTTCGAAAACTGGCGGCGAGCAGCAGAACGGTTACGGTGGGAAAGAATGGGGGTCCGGCCTGGGAGCCTTGGTGAGGCCGGCGGCGTGCACGCCCGAAGCCCGGTACAGCGAGTCGTCGAGTCCTGGCAGAGCACTCCCCTGGGGCAACCAGTGCGCACTCCCCGGAGCGGCCGCAGCCGCCGCGCAACCGGTCCAGCATCAACCCACCAACCACACCTTCTACCCCTGGATGGCCATAGCAGGTCAGTGACACCACATTTCCACTCACATCACGACCGCGACTTACCCAGAGAAATACAGTAAAAAATATTTTTTTAAAAGGTAATTAAAACCATAAATATAAAAAGCTACAAATATATCACTGGGACATTCATAAATAAAAATAATAATTATCTAATCATTATGAGAAAAAGTACCACCGCATAGCATTCTTCCAGTCTGAGCCCTAAAATGCCGCTCACTTTGTTGTTACGATCCTACAAGATACCCAATAAGAAAATCAGTAGCAGGTAGCCCAACCGCTTGCATCAATAAAACGCTCATAAAACGAACGACCCTCGTTAACATCTTATTAGCGTAGACAGATTTGAGCATCGTCATATAATTTATGACAACCATCAAATAATCGTAAATGCTCAACAAATTGATAATTTTAAAAATATGTTCCATGCCAATGAAATATGTATAATGAATTGTAGAGATATATTGGCATGAGGCAAATATAAAAGTCGCTACATTTTCCTTAAGTAATTTATGAATAAACTTTATTAGTTTTTTTTGTAAATAAGCGATACAAAAAATAACAAGCAAAGTGGTATTTCCGTGTTTTAATTGTTCAGAGGCGCCACTGTGTCTTATTTAAATCCTCTTGAACATTTAACTTTAAATTAAATATCAGCGCTTAGAAATATCTCCACATGTCTCTTTAATAGCTCTATTTATAGGGTAGTCATAGGTCTATTTCATTACATTATTGTGACTCTAATTCATAATGCGATAAATAGAAAAAAATAGTTTCCTACTTTTTTTTAAATAATACTTGTTTTGAAAATTATTTAATATTTTTAGTTTTACTTTATTTCTTTAAAGTATTTTAACCAGCTCAACTTCGGTTGCCTGAACGAAATTGCTTATTAGCGCCAATAATTGTTCTTCTTTTAAATTATATTTTGTAATTTATAATTGTGTGCAATAAAGAATAATTTATATTTACCTTATCTTTAGTTCAACATCTAACAAAAATTACAGTTCCCAATATGAAGTTATTCATAATGCAATAAATAGAGAAAAAAACCAGTCTCTTAAAAATATTTTTTAATGAAACTAAAGTTGCAAATTATTTCTAACCCGAAAACATAATAATAATAAATCATTTATTTACTCATCACACAAAGGAAATCATAATACAAAAGTTGTAAAGTTAAGGCAAGTCTATGTCATATGGTGTGAGAGACAGGTGCCTGAAATAGGTTTCAAAGGAAGCCTGTTTCACAGGTCACCAGATTATAGTTCTCATTTTAACCTTTTTAGTATAATGTATTCTATACAGTTTTTTAAGAGGTTGTAAGGCTCTTACAAAAGAAAAATAATTTTGTTTGCATTTAAAGACTATACTTTTTCAAATACACTGGCCAAACTTATGTGGCGTGTAGCCATAATTTATATGAGGGAAGCCAGTATTTTCAAAATTTTTACTTTTTGAGTTGCCAAATCCTTCTTTTAATTTTTTTGTATTTTCTGATATTTCCTACTATAAGATAGAAGATAAATGAAATATAAATAATAATAATTAATAAGTAAAAGTAAAAAAATGACTAATAAATTAATAAAATTTTACTCAAAACTTTGCTTACATCGAATTTCATTTACGTAGAAAAAACTCTCAACTTTACAAAAATGCAAAAAAAACTTTCAAAAAAGCCACTTAACTCCCGTTTCGCAACCGCGCGCTCACGAGCGTCATTTTAGCGCTCCTCGTAGTGTTGCGCCCGCGCAGGGTTCAACGGCCCGGTCTAGTTTGGGCGCATTATTATTAACTTGCCACCGAGTCATCGAGAAATGGCCACCTGATTTCATTTGTCGATTGAAGGCTCGGGATGGTGAGATAATTTTCCACTTAACAAGTTACCTACAGAAAAATATGCATAATGAGTAGGTATAGTAGAGTACTGTATTTTTAGGCTGAAACGGCAAAGATGATAAAATGATGTTAGAAATTAGACTGGAACCTAATAAGAATTAGGGTCTTATAGAAAAAAATCTAATAAAACTCAAGTTGTTGAAAGGTAGTAAATCAATTAGAAAATTTCTTACTAGAATTTTGGTCTAGCAAAAATCTTAAAGATTTATACAGAATGTTTAACATTGTTTGCTAACTGTAAAGAAAAAATGGAGTAAGTAACAAACAGCGCTCTCTATCTACCCAACCTAGCCTTTCTCCAATCCTTTCCATCCACAAATCCACTTACTAATGCGTAATTAACGCTACGCGTGTGGTCCCGCCTCTCATAATTCATGCGACTTGATAAAATTAAGTAACACAGGCTTTAAAAATAAAACAAAAATAAGTAGTCGCTCTGTCAGCCATATTTCACTCGGGGTTCACGCAACACGGCCCGCGAAACAATACAAGGACGCGGTGAGGCAGCCTGTACAGTTCGGACTTGACCGCTCTTCGACAGCGAGTCAGTGACTCATGTGAGCACTGGCTGGTTACAGAAAATTAATACTTATGGTGTTTTTTTTTATTCCTGCATAAACAATCCTTTCAAACAAGAAAACAAACTAGTAAAGACCTTTTTGTCATAATGCTAACATTTTTGGTGGTTAGACTATATATATTTTTCCGAATTTTAGAATGTTTAGTTTTTTCTGTAGCGATGTGGTTTTTTAAAGTGCCTACCTAATGCATTTTTTTTGATGAACAGTTATATTTTTAATAAGTTTTTCACAGCGTTAAAAAAAAACTTTTTCTGTAATAAAATGGGCTTGCATGGACGATTTTGTTTTATAACATTCCTGCCGTGTCTTAATTATAAACCTAATTCACTTTTACTCTGGATCGTTGAGTCTGTATGTTAAACAGTTGAGACTTGACTGGTTTCGACAGTGAGTCAGTGACTCATGTGAGCACTGCCTGAATACAGAAAAGAAAATCATGATTATAGCTTTACAATGCTATTTTTATGTGATAAATATTAAACAGGAAAATATACTAGAAAAAAAACCAAATTCGAACCAGCATCCTTGGGAATAGTGCATTGGGCCGGATTCCCAAGGATGCGGGTTCGAATCCCGTCAGAGCGAGGATTATGATTTTTTATTTTATGCATTTAAAATACCATTCCATGTGTTAAATTTTAAACAGGAAAACATACTAGAAAAATAACATAAATCACTTACCTACATAAATAGAAAAAATACTAACATTCTAGGTGGACAATGTCTTTTCTTTTTAATTTTTTTACGGCCTTAGAATTTTGAGCACAGTGACTTAACTGTTTTTTTTTTATTAAGTTGAAAGCCATTTTTTTCTGTAACAAAATGAGTGGCATTCAATACAGTGTAGATATACGAAAATTAATTTTGTTATCTAAACTCCTAGCTAACTTATGAAGATAAGGTACCTAATTCACTTTTATACTGTGCTGGTACGTTTACAGAAAAGGAATAACATAAATTGAAAAATAATGCGAGATTTTTGGTTAACTGTGTTTTTTTTCCTTTAATATTTTCATGGCTTTGGTACTTGTTAAACAGATCGGACTTAACCACTATTCGACATTGAATCAGTTACTCATGTGAGCACTGCCTGGATACAGAAAAGAAATTACAAAGATTAAAGATAATGCCAACGTTTTTGGCGAACAGTAACTTTTTCTTTTCTAGTCTTCAGAACTGTATAATATTTCTGTAACTTTTCTTAATAATTTTTCAGGGCCTTAGAATAGAACTTTTTTTACTGTTACCATACAAGTTCCATTAAAAACGAATTATTAAATTGAAACATTTTTAATTATAACTCATTAGTTTTGCATTTTTACAATGCTATTTTTATGTGATAAATATTAAACAAGAAAATATACTAGAAAAAAGCAACTAGTCTCATGTCAGTTTCATGAAGAACTTGTGTTATGGCAGGGCGATATGAGACTAGTTGCTTTTTTCTAGTATATTTTCTTGTTTAATATGAAACATTTTTATTATATTTTCATGAAATTAAGTTTCTTTTTCTATAGCAAATTAGCGAAATCCATTGAAATTACTTTTGCTTTAAAAATAAATAAATTTGTTATTAAATTCCCACCGTATCTAAATGACAAGTTTTGGTATACCTACCTAATGATTTTTTATTCTACATTGGTAAGGCAGCCTGTTAGACATTTCAGGACTGAGCGCGCTTTCACTGTGAGTCACTGACTTATGTGGGCATTGGCTGGTTACAGAAAAGAAATTACAAAAATTTAAAAATAATGCGAGCATTTTTGGTGAATAGTGACATTTTTCTTTTTAATTTTATCACGGCTTGAGAACCTGTGGAACAGTTTGTACTTGACCGCTCTTCGACAGTGAATCGTGTGAGCACTGGCTGGTAACAGACAAGAATTTACATAGATTAAAAAAATTAACTAACATTTTTGGTGGACAGAAGTTTAAAACCTTTTTTTCTGTGACAAATTGAGTGAATTTAAAAAGTATAATGCTATAAATATTTTGGTGGACAGTGAATTTATTATTTTTTATTCTTCACGACTTTCGTTTTTTTGTTTTTGATTTAAGTGTTAAATATACGCACATTGTTTATGTTATAAATTGCTATACCTACGCTAAATGGCAAAATTAAAATTTTCACTTTAAAATAATCAGATTTGCAATTTTCTTTCATTTTCTTGAAAAAGATCTGAAAATTTTAGAGATAAAAATATAATTCATATCAAAATAATTTAGACTCAAATAGAAAAATACAACTCAACATACTGTGTAGTTAAATGTAAAAGTGGTTGCGAATAGTACCTACTTCTTAATGATACAGCTACTGAAGTAATTTAAGTTAACCAGGTACTAAATAAGTATAGTAAACGCAGTCATGTATTTTAGTAATAACCAATCTGCTTGATACTTGCTTGAAGTTATTACTTATTAACTATAATAACGGTGTGGACTTTTATTTAAAAATGATGTGATAAAAATACAAATGTAAATGTTATTCCTTTCTAAGTAGTAAGGACGACCTGTTTGGCGCAGGGGTACTAAATCCGTTTTCTGCGCCAGAGGTCACGGGTTCGATCCCCGGACAAGCAAATATTTGTGTGCATGAACATGTCTATTTGTCTTGGTCTGGGTGTTTAATATGTATATTATGTATGTATTTACACAAAACAGGATATAAGTATGTTTATCCGTTATCTAGTACCTATCCATAACACAAGTTCTTCATGAAACTTAACGTGGGCTAGATAATTGGTGTGAATTATTTATTTATTTATTAAAGTTGGTAAAGACGAAGTAAGAAAGTAAAACAGCTCACTTATAAAAAAATCGCTGTATATATAGATAGTATTTTTGCGAAAATAATAAAATTCGAATAGTTTTTAATATGACCGAAATACTTAATACTTACACGAACCATTAAATTCGCTTATTTAATAAGTTCCTTCTTTGTCAAACAAAGTTTTAAATTCCCCGATAATTAATTAATGTTTTGTTATTATTGAAGCATAACCTGCCAGAAACAATTTGTTCATGTCTTAAAAAAGCACAATATAAAATAAACTTATTTTTCAAAACATGACCAACTCTGATTTCAAACCTAACATTAAGTTGCCAGTACACCGTACACGGTGTTGGGGTCCTTTTATTTTTCCTTTACGCAAAATCTTCGTCTAACCTCATACCACGAGCTGGCCCTATAATTTCTAAACCAGTTCCGAAATTGGCGACTTAATTCCGCTTGAGGGCTGAGCGTTTAAAACGAGCCCTTATCAAAGGAAATGAGATATAAGTAATCACTACTTAGTTGGTTACTCGCAAAATGTAAGGCGAAAAAGTTCTAACCGAGCGTGTAGCTAATTATTAATTTAAAGTGGAAGCAGCAGTGTAAGTTTTTAATTTTAGCCGTGGAGTTAACTTTTGATATCCAATTGAGTAAAATAACAGAATATGAAAGGAAAAAGAAATAGTTTTAAAAAAATGATTTACTAGAAACGTATCCGAACAAATTCTTTTTTTCCACTGTAAAACTAGTCGCCTATGCAATAACCAAATGCTAAAATAAGTAAATACATACAAAAAATCAGCAAAATCCATTAAATTCTTTTTTGATCAAAAAGTTTTCTATTATCGACTTTATTTGAACATCGTGAGGTTGTTCTTTAAGTAACAAGCCGAACGTTACGAAAAGAAAAGAAAAGAAAAAGAAAAGTATACGTGTTAAAAGCAATCTATTTATAAGTTAAAACTAGGTAAGATAATAAGTCAGTGATATCTTGCGACATTATAAGACGAGTGATTTTGTATTAAAGTATGCAGACCGCGTCATAACTCGCTCTGGAACGTCGTATCACACTGAAGGTTGCTCTACTTAGAAATTGTGACATAGATTACATTTTCTTCCCGTTATTGTTCACATACAAAAATACTTTAATCCCGTTCAATGAAAATTTGTTTTATTTTCGGAAATGCATTTTTTCTTTGTATAAAACTTTTGTTTTACTGTAATTGTCGTTTTCATACATATAGTAAGATTAAACTAAATTATTTAACTTTATAGCAAAATATTAAAAAAGGCAATTTCTAAAAATACCAAATTACAAACTGAGTCAGCAATTTACTTGAGATTACACAACACAATATGATATTGTATTGCCGGCAACCCAAAATTGTTCGGCCTTCAACCGCACACAATAAAAACAAACAGACACAAAATAACAGCATAATAGCCCCGCAACAGTCGCAAGCCATAAACTAATAATGGGGGAGATATGTTTTATGGTTTTCAAGTTCTGAATACGCACGTACCTATTATGAGTGTTTTAAAAACTTTAGTACAACGCAAACCGTCTGCGCGTAAGGACGTTAGTTGCTATTAACAAAGAAAAAGTTTCGATATGTAAATAAAAAAGGCACAAGTGTTCGAATTTCAAATTAAAAGATTGACGGACGGGCCCGCTGCGTCGAAGGAGGTGGGCTTGCGCTTGTTTCCCGCCTGTTCGCGGTGCGCCGGCGGCCATTTTGGATAAGGATCGATCATAGGTGCGCAGCTGTGAAGTGATAATTATGAACCCTGCTACCTCGTGGTGTGTATGTCTTTCTGTGAAGTCGAATGAAGACCATAAAAAAAACTGGAAGTTGGACACTTTATTAGTGTTTTTTTTTATAATAAGTTTTATTAGTAATAATTTATACATTATGATGTTGAATAATGTTATGTTATACCCTTTTAATTAGGTATCTGTGAAATAGTTAGATCGATACGTTACCGTCCATTTAATAATTAAATTACCCTAATCTATTTTAAAAATTTAAACAATTAAGGAATATCTACAGACTTCGCATTATCAGCTCCATGATCAAAGTAAACATTATACGATGCAAAAGTCATAGAGGAGCCTTACGAAATCACCTCTCTCGGGAACCGTGACCCGGGACCATTACTCCGTTGCATTGAAAATCACAGGCCGGCAGGCCTTTCCTACGCCTGCAATCGACTCCGATGTTAGTTAGGTGCTTTTAGAATTTATTTTGTTCTATTTTAAAAGCTGTGCGACCGTCTTTTGTTTTTCGACTTCGGGTTTTCTATTGAAAGTCGATAATGGTTTAAAGCACTTAAATTCAATTAATAAATTACACAAACATTGAACGCATTATTGTAAACGTCGCATATGTTTACACACGTATTACATATAAAAATGCATCGCGAGTCAGTCGTTTGGACGGTCAGTCGCTATGAACGTTATGTTAGGTCTGTTCAACATTTGAAGATATACTAAAATAATTGAAAATTGAACAAAGCATATAGTATAATGTTTTACAATGCAGTTTATACGTACAAAGTTACAGAACCAAAATATTTATAGTTCTTTCACATTAAATTTACATGATAAAGTAATGAAAACATTTATTAATATTCTAATGCAAATTATTTACACATGCAGTATTTTAATGATATCTAGGAGAAATAAACTACCTATATTCCTTACATGATATTAAACTATATTACTCCTAATACATATAGAAACAATACTTTTCAAACAAACGAAAAAAACCTTACCATAAGAAAATCTTCGGAAACATGGGATTCCAAATTCTTAAAAAACTAGCAAAGAAATTAATCAATATTAATGATACAAAACCTATAGGTACACAATGATATCATATCTCAAAAACAAAACACTTTAGAATACACATCTAAATCATGCAATCTTTATTAAACACGTTTAAACAGCGTAACCACGACCAGTAATAGTTGCAAAAAACTGGAAAGTTTTTCTCGATCATCCGGTGAATTATCGCTTCGCTCCGCTCTCCGCATGGACAGCGGCTCTTAGCTGGCTGATGCCTGTCTTGTAATTAATCGTTGCACGATACCCCACACTGGAGGCGCCCGCTGGACTGGATTTGAATACTCAAGTACACACTAAAATATCTGGAAGCAAATGCAATGGATTCCCATCATACATCGAAGTATATGAAATTTTATTGACGGTGAAAAATCAAAGCTGGCAGAGATTTGATGGTAAGGCTGGCTGGCAGATAATGTTTTTTAAGTTCGCCTGTTATGCATTAGGTACATTTTGTATATTTATACAAAAAATATATATTAAAAGTTGGTTATAATAAACTACTAATAATTGGAATTCTGTATTATTAGTAAAATAGAAAAACTCTGTTGGATAAATAAATTTCATGCACTTTTACTGAAAAAAATACGTTTATATTATAGCAATCACCACCAAAAATCTGTTTTTGGTGCAAGCACTCTTCATATTTTACTGTGCTTTTGTAAAGATAGGTACTCTACAAATCTACCCATTTTTTTGTAACTTTTTCTTAAATGTAAAGAACTACTTAACCTTTTTGACAATTTTGGACCCGCGGATCAGACATTAATAAAAAAAAAAGTTAAAAACCAAATTTGGCGTAAAAATAATTAAACTATAAATTATAGACACTTACATAATTTTAATAACCAGTTTTTCATTAATTATTTTAACACTTTTGCGTTCATAAACATTAAAATACAATGAACACGTGAGATTGATCGGATTACGTTCATGGGAAACCAAAATTCCACTCTATTGTTATAATTTTTACCAAGGAATTTTAATAAAAATATTAACACATAACTCCCATTTTTTTTTATTACGGATACATTTGATTTCTAGATTATACTCATTCTACTCTACCTCTGATAATTTGGATGTTTGATGCCACACGATTTGGATAAAATTTGGCACACAGTGTGTACAGTATAGCATGCGTTAAGACATTGGATAGGTTCTTTTCATTTTGATTTTTCTTGGGAACGGAAACCACTTGGGGAAAACCGCGAGCGGCTACTAGTACCTGCTATATAAATGAATAATTCTATTAAAGCATAAAATTCAGTTGAATACAAGCATAATAGTTACCTTGCCCTGCATAACGAAATTGCGCCAACTAATTTTGCCTGCACTAACCCTTTCTTAGTAAACTATTAAACCATATTTAATTTCGCATAAACTGCATCGTAACACACACCGCGTATAAATAACAACGTTGCACTAGTATAGCCTTTAGTTCAGTACAAAAATATTCACAGAGCATTTTAATTTTTATTGCTTCATCAAAAAGGTACAAATTTCATAACACCGAATTTTCGTTAACATTTGGTTTCCCGTGTGTTTTGAACCTTCTTATGGTGAAATAAGGATTGTTATTGCTCGACTTTAAGGGGTTGGAAATATTTTAAAATTATTTCTCTGATGTACAGAGCGTCGTGCCGAAAGTAGCATTTTACGGAGCGATGTGTCTTCTTTTTCAACTAAGTCGGATAGTGTTAGTGCAATAATGAGACGACTAGGTAATATTTTTTATGGTTGTCGTACACAACGTAAAACTTATATTTGCCTGTTATACTGCCGTGCCGCCGTCAGCTGAAAAGGTGCCGAAACGTCGGGAAAATCAAAAAACCCCTAAAAACCTAAAAATACGGACAATTACAACTTAGTTCGTGAAATATAGCGCGTTTGATATCCGTAAAAGTTGTTTTATTTCAATGAACAGTGCGCGCCAAAACATAAGAAGTACGTATTAAAACTAAAATGTTAATATTCATTGCCTTCAATACATTGTTTAAGGGATAATAAATTGAAAAAGATATTCATTGTTATTAATAATGTATTTAATAATTTAAGATATTTATATCAACACTAGCTGATCTTATCTACATGTTGTAAGTAAAGAGGATTAAAATAACAACAGAAAAAAGCTAAAAAAATAACTAAAACGAAAACATGTCAGAAACTATGCTGAGTTATTTTCTCAGGTATCATAAATGAAACGTGAAATTCGCCGAGCAGTGAATTGCTAAATAGGTGCGTTTACCTTAGTTTTATTGTACTCTCGCTACTTCTTAATTATCCTTGGTCAATCAATGCTCACATTTTGCACCGTGGCAAATTCAACCGATTCTCCACAGCAGTCAACAATTCGTAACGGCTCTCGATCTAATGACCAATAAACTTTATCACACCATTTCAGTAGGAATCTCGATAATTATCCACCAATAAAAAAAATATGAACGCTTCGATTGTTAGCGTTTTACCGTGGTCGCGGTGAAAGTTATGGTGTGGCAAAATTTTGATGACTTCGACCTTTTGAGTTTTGAACCTATACGACCTATTTACAAGAAATGAGAGAACAATTTGAGAAAAAGAAATTGCGATTATGGATTCGTTTCAAAGTCGTGTTTGCTAGTTAATATTGAACAGAAAGCTTGCGCCGGCGCCGATACACCATGATGTATGGGGCCCCACCACATACTTTACTAATAAACCCTTCCCGTGTAAGTGCAAACACTGGGAAATATAGCTGTCTCTCTCTGTTGTATATCTGTAATAATACTCAGGGGATAAAGATCATTACAAAATCTTCGTAATTATTGAAAAATATATTGAGTTTCAGCTTTGACATATCGGTAATAAAATAGTTCATACAAAATATGAAGTGATTATATATTGAGTTAATACAAATGTGAATTTGATTGTACAAACATTTTTAAGAAAAGCGTATAAAAAATCTAGGCAAAGTTAGACGATCAAAATCATTAACCATTGTGTCTAAAGTCTTTATAAACTGGAAAACGAGTGTTATTGTTAAATGATTGTAACAACAGTTTAAGAGAAAAGAAAAGAGATAGCTATAATAATCAGAGTAGCTACTCAGAGTCGACGAAACAGCCAGAAGCAACTCCACTTAAATGTAACATGCGGGTCAAAAAAAGGAACGTTTCTATTATAGAGACCGATTTTTTTACCGCGGACACTGGCCGAACACAATCGTAAATTATAATTTATTAGCCCACAGGACTATGGAATTAAGATATCCACCTTTCCGTATCTATAGCGGCGTTCTTTAAAATTTTAATGAGAATCGTTAGTGTTGTTACGAATTTTGGATGCATCAGACGTGCATCGGCTTCTAAGTATTACATTTGTGCTTTAGAACAGTGACTTCAGTGAACTTAATGCAAAAGTCATCGCGTAGAGGCCGTCGTGACCTACCGCAGTTTTTGGCGGCGCGTGTTCAAAGGGGTCCGATTACTTTACCACGATTCGATGCGACACACGTATCGCCAATTTACGCATCGACATCGTAGCATCGCAAGTTGGCAAGCATCACTATTTTACTACTAATTTTCTTCGAACTTTTTAATAGAGGAAACCCATTTCTAAGTGTGGCACTTTGGCTGTAATAAAAACAATCGGCAGGATACTGTTCTAATAACAAAGGCAACACTTTTTCACACGAGTTACGTGAGAAGTGTTTAGTTGTCAGCTGTCAACCCACGAGTGCTGTACTCATCGTCGCTTGCGCAGAATTTTGATGCGTGTTTCCTTCTGCAGTGCGTTTACGATTCATAAATTTTATCCACTCCGCAGTCATGTTTACAACGGAAAGTGCGTGTGCGATATGTGTCTTAAACGTCCGTTGTAATGCGTTTCAAATGACAACATAAATTGTAATGTAAAAATAGCTTCGTTTTTTAAGTATTTTTTTAAATTACGCCACTTTGTCACGTCCCTGTAAGCCCTAAGAGTTAGTAGATTATGAATGCGAGTGCACGTAGCCGTCGCGACGGAATATATGTGTCCACAAACAAGTTAGTGCAAACATTGTCGTTCGCTTAAAATAAGTAGGTAAAACAAAAACGCTTATTTATGCGGTTGAACGGTAAAATAGTCGCTGTTAATAACACTCTGAATTACTTTCAATTATCGGCGGTGCAATTACTTCTATGAATAATTTAACGCGTTAATAAGTAAATTTCTTTAACGTGACGCCGTTAGAGGGTCATGTCACGAGGAAATATTTTTTAAGATTTTTCAAATGTTTAAAAAGCCACAATGCGTGAGCAGTTATAAATTATGGCTAGAGTTTGTGAAACTACTAGGAAGGTGCGCAAGTGGCTTTAATTGGATGTTTTGCAGACATTCTACAAATTTGGTGTGTAGCACTGCCCGTTCTGAATATTCAAGCCGCATGTCTTGACATAGTACGCGAGTTATCGGATAATTGAGATTTTTAATAGTGCTGTGCGCTTGAGCTTTAATTAGATAATAGTTTTTTTGTGTAAAAGTTACTAAACCATGTCACGAATCGCAATTAACTATGGAGTTATTATGTTGATTTATGTTCTTATTTTCTTATTGACGTATTACATATGAAAATACACTGATGAATATGATAAAACCTTAGATGAAAAAAGTGACTGGAAGGTTACTCAACTTAACAAGTCCCTTAAGAAAAAAAGCTATTACTTAATGTTTTCAGAATCTTTTTATTGTTTCAAATAATTTATTTTTCTTAGAGTTTTGTCTTTAAAGCTCAGGTGAAGAAAATCGAGGGCGAGTGTCGGCCAAAGCCCTTCCGCCCCAGTGACCCCGATTTATCTGAACTAAGCTTTATTTCACATTGGTGAAAATAAAATCGTTACTATTTTATGGAATAAACTAATTGCCCATTTCAGAATCGAAATAAAACCTGTCTTTATTTTATTTTAAAACGAATAATCAAAAAATAAAACAGGCAGTAAAACGTAAATAAATAGGTACTAATGAAGTATTGTTATTGAAATGCTTATGCAATTATTTACCGTTAGAAAAAATGTAAACATGTTTATCGATAAAAAAATATCAATGTAAGTAAACATGATTTACAAAAAAAAATTGTGAAAAATAACTGTGTTATGTTAAATAATAGTAGGTAACGTAATTACCGAAATTATTTAAGTATCAATAATTAACCAATCAATTTACTTGAATGAATTTAAACGAAATCTCGCGTCGTTATCGTTTTCGCGTCGCGTAAGGCCTCCTCGGTGGCTCATATTAAGATAATGCTCACTTTACACCTGCCCAGAAATATAAAACCGTCACTTTGACCGTCCAGAGCAGTTTGGTCGGCGGTTTTACGACCGACAAACCCTACTACGATCTCTTCTTCGTAGTTAAGTAAAGCGCATTAGAGTTCCGTCTGTGTTCGAGACAAGTTTCTTTTTTTGGTCTAAGCTTATAAAGATTAACTTAGAAAATAAATGTTTACGCCAAAAATACAATTTAATTTTTATCAATTATCACACTTTCAAAATGGGAGCTTTTTTTCTCGAATGTTGAGTTACTGTCTAACATTGGTAAAGTAGCGCTGGTTTCTCTTTTATGTTTTTAATCAAGTTTATAAATTGTCTTAGATGAATAATATCGGTCAATCCAGACTCATACTGGGATCGCTTGAGCTACAATAGAGGGAAACTGAAATTTATTAAAATTTTGATACTCATAAGAACATTATTTTTGTCCAAATTACGTCAATAGTAATAATAATACAAACAACAGTTTATCAGATTAAAATGTATAAGTCGACTCGTTTTTCACCCGCTTGTGAAACTTCGTGGTAGGGCCTCAAGATGACGATTGCAAACTATTTGCTTATATCCGTAATACTGATATCATGAATAAATATACCGTTTTATTGCGACATTATTGCCTTTTACGTTGCATGTGTTCATTGAATTAATATGACTTTAGTTTTTATTTGTTCATTTTTTTAATTTTATATATTTATATTATTGATTTTCAATATATTAACACTTGCCTTTTAATGATGATGATGTGTCTTATAAAATTCATAAGCTATTTTAAAAAGGTGCAATCAAGGAACTTTCCGGTAGACCAGTAGAGATTTTTTTATTGAGCATTATTTCCAAAAAAATATTTGTATTAAACGCTTATATCACAAATAATATATTACAAACAATAGAACATAAATTAGTATTTAATTGCACAAATGAATTATTTCTTTAACGCTTTAACTTAAAAAAAAAGAACAAAAACGCTCTACTGATCGACCAGGAAGTTCCTCGATACGTGTAAGGATACCATTAGGTAACTGTCCTAGAGCGTCGAGGTAGAAATCATCCCTTATTTTTATTGCGGTTCTGTTTACAGCACATTTTATGGGATCAGCTGTGTTGTGACGTCACGCCGGCTGTTAGTATTGGGATGTACGCAGATTTACCCGATTTAAATTCATTTAACTTAAACGTAGGGTGTGCGAATTGCCTTTAACTCTTCTTTGGGCAGGTTAAGAGACTGTCTTTGAAATTTATTATGGTTAATTTTAATTAAATCGAGCTTTAGTTAAATCTTTAACTGGTATAGTAAGAACAATAATTGGGTTGTAAATTGAGACTGTTGAATAAGATTTTTAGTAACTACTAGCGGCCGTCCGTGGTTTCACCGCATGGTTCCCGTTCCCGTGGGTATATCGGGATAAAATTTTAATTCTCAGTCTATCTACTATTTCTGTGTCAAATTTCATCCAAATCTATATAGTAGTTTTAGCGTCAAATACCAACAAACAAGCAAGCAAAGTGACATACTTACTTTAGCATTTATAATATTAGTAGTTTAAATGGCACTCAGATATAATAATATTATTGATATAGCACGAACAGATAGTTCAAGTAATTTGCATAGATAGTTTCTTTTAACCTTAGTATTTGTAGGAACCTCAGGATTGTTCCCGATAATTTTCCCGATTTATGATATCTAACAGAACATTTTTTATATTAGCATTTTTTTTATCAAATAAAAACGTAGGTACGCTTTATTACAAACGCTTTTTACCATCGACATAACCAATAAAGCCATTATGGTGCAGGTACGCAACCATTGTTTAATTTGCTGTTGAAAGAAATTTATTGTTTTATTGCTCTAAAACCGTGTTGCGTAATTTTTATGGTCACAGGTAAAAATGTTTAGAATCTTTCTTCGACTTTAAAAAGTTCGTCTTTGTATTCTCTCTTGAATAAGATGCAATGCACTTTTAAAACATTTTTTTTTTGTGAAATGGGTCAAAATCGGCCTTTAATGTTTTTAAATTTTAGCTTGGTTTTTTAAAGATTTCCTGAAAACAGGATTGACAGGCAGAAAAATCGACAGACTGAGATCATATTAAAAGCTTTATCTTGATTTTTTTATGCATAATACATCAACTTAAAATCATCAATTATGAAATCGTAATCTGTAACCCTACACAGTACATTGAAGGTGCTATAACTGTGATAATACAGTCGTTAACATCTGCTCAGGTTCGCTCACGTCGAGTCTGGGTGTTAATAAATCTCAGCCATCCAATGCTCGGTGCTTCTTCCGGTCCACTGACCCCCATTTACTATCTCCTTCACACTTTGAGAAAAGTCGCGGAAAACTGCTCGAACCATTGTTTTTTTTCTTTTGTTCAATCGTGCAGGGTTCTGAAACAAGGAATACTTGTTAGGGTTAAATTATAATTTTGTTCTATATTGTCTGACATTCATATTATTTTTTTTCATTGAATGAAAACTATTATGAATTTAAATAAAACGTAAATAATAATAATAATTAATAATTGCATACAATTACACAAATGATCTAGCCCACGTTAAGCTTCATGAAGAACTTGTGTTATGGATAGACAAACATACATTTGATTGAACAAAATTTGTATGTTATTGCCTAATTTTAAACAAGAAAACAAACTAGAAAAAATTAACCCGTCTCATATCGCTCAGACGGGTTTTTTTTTCTAGTATCTGTTCTTGTTTAAAGCCTAACAACATTTTGTTGGGTTATAACGCGCAGTTTTTAATAACACATGTATTATGTATTATGTATCATATTATACATATAAAGAATGTCGGTACAAATAAAAAAAAATAAAGACAATGTCCTAAACATATTTCTGTTAGAATTGATTTTTTTACTTGCTGTTTATGCATGTTAAACACTAGTATATAATTATATTAATATAATTTTAATTAAGACACAAATCATGATAATCCAAGGCCAATGTTTTAGACCAGTCATATACGTAATATGCCACTAGAGGGCGTGCATAATAAATAAGTAATTGTAGAAACCGGAAGACATTATAGCGTTCGTTTGAATATTATCGTATGTTTTTTTTGGTAAAAATATATTTCTAAATATATTCTGAGACAGTCTATTGCCGTTAGCGGCATAAGACTGTCTCAGACTCACTGGGACCGGGAAAGGCTCGCTTCCATCTTCAGCCTTATCAATACTTAACATCAGGTATGATAAAGGCTAAGAGTCTCCCCGTCATTAAAAAAAAAACTTGAAAACTGTAGTACATTACATTAGCTCATTTGTTTTATTTTATTTTTTATTATTTATGTTCAGTTAGAGTATGATACGTGTATAGGTATACTGACTTTTTTATGTAATTGTTGAAGTACATTGTAGGTACCTACGAGTATGATTAAACTTCTTAGATAGACAATACGTAATACTATTTTTGGTACATTTTTTTTAATAAAAAATGGTTACCGTATTGCAACGTAAAACATAATACTGCAGTGAAAGATAATCAGTATCAATATTTAATAAATTTATAGTCGGGGCTCCTCATGTAACGTTACGTGCTCGCGCGCATCATTGAATCCGCGACAGTCGGCCACGTCGTAAATCGCCCTCGCCCATTGTTCCTTCCGATGCCAAAGATCAGTAATTTGCCATTGTGATCTCATAAGCATATTATACTTTATTTATGCATAAATCCAACACGTTACTCTTTAGAGGAACTGATTATTTTCTTGCATAAGAAAAAATATGCATTAATTTGCATATTAAACAGTTGTAAATCGTTAGGAAGTCAATAATAAATTATGTAAAAATAGATATAGACAGGTTGGCAAAAAGATAATTTATTTTGTCTGGTAAACGTTTAAATGCCGAAATTGTATAAAATTAGACATGTACCCATTTAAATGGTTGGAGTAAATCTTATCTTCAAATTCTATCAATTCGATGATATTAAAAGCTAGATTTTAGCATTTTTAAATGATGCTTACAAAAGATTTTGTTTTAGGTCGTGCAATTTAGTAATTCTAATCGTATTTCTAGTAATATTTATTTTGTAATTAAATTGTTCTTAATAAATATGTAGAGTGTTGCTCTACATATTTATTAAGAACAATTTAATTCATTCCATTTTTAGGGATTCGTAGCCTAAAGGCAAAAAACGAAACCCTTATAGATTCGGCCAATCCGATGTATGTCACAGCCACTTTATTCCAAAACTATGAGGAAAACACAGTTGAAACTTGGTAGGTAGACCGCTATTCTGTAAACCGCTTTACGGTTTTTACACAAAAAAAAAAGACGGGTTGCACTCCGGGAGTGCCGGCAGAAGTGAAAACTTGATTATTAACGTTGAGCATGTTTGATATTTTGGAATGGTTAGGGAATAATTTTGCACCAATTGCTTTATCAGTATAAAAGTACTATCATTTATGTGGTAGAATACAATATTCATTTATTGCGCTATCGTACACAAACATGACAAACCATATTAAAGTGAACGTTAAGTTAGGTAATAAGATATAAGAAAACATTAGTTATTATAGAGAATCGAAAAATATATATTGACAATAAAACAAGAGACAAGTAAAAGACATTATCAACAGTCTGTCGCTAAGCAACCGAGACCATAGTCAACCTGTCACCTCAACATTCTCCATCCGTCCTACGCTTTTTCGATCAGGTCACGTGTCCTGACGCGAGTTTAAGATTTTATACCCATTACAGAAAAAGTGCTCAACGCCGCTAAAGAAGTTTTCACTTCAAAAAAATGAATTAAGGGGGGGCTCCCCATACATGGAACTGTTACTAAATTTTTTTATTTCATCAAACATATACGTGTGGGATATCATTACATAGATCCTTAAAAAATACATTGAGGCTTCTAAAACAGTTTTTTTCAAAGTCAACCGTTTGAAGTTATACACTTCCAAAGTGGAAAAATGTGTCCCCCCCCCCCCCCCTCTAACTTTAAAAATAAGAAAGTGAAAAAAAAAAGATGTAGATCTTTATTTGGATTGAACGAAATATATTTAGTAGTTTAAGAGCTATACCACATTTTCCAAAACCGCAAATATAACTTTGTCAATTTTACAAACACTATGAAAAACAAAGTTATTTTTGCAGACGAAATATTATAGTGGCATTTTGAAAATAATAATAATAGAAACTTTATTGCACACGATACAAAAACAAACGCATACAGAGAAAATGACAAAAAAGAGGAACACACAATAGGCGGCCTTATTGCTACGTAGCAATGTCTTCCAGGCAACCTTGGGTGAGAGACGAAACCCTTCATGTGCGAGTTCGACTTGCACTTGGCCGATTTTTTCTGTTTTAAGACACATAACAGAAAAGTAATTCGAGACGTTAAGTTGAAGAAAATTTTCAAGCCTTTTTTTTTTAAATATTCTCAATACTTTAAACCTTATTAATGTACGTTTTATAAAAAGTTATTCAAATACTTGCATTTTTACACAAGAAAAACATATCACAAATAACTTAGTATTGACATAAATGCGACATTTTTGTACCTATCTATGCAATAAAGGATAAATAACTGGTTACTATAAATAATACATGAGAGTGAATAGTTCAGACTTCTCAGTTAGTAGGTAGTTTAGTACATCAAGACCTTGTCTTTCGATCGAATTACTTGCGTATGGGCGCGCTGCCAAATGTACAAGCCGTCTTTGTCCATTACGTACCAGGATGAAAAGGATGACACGAACTTTTGTGTATATGTAGCGACATAATCGATTTATTTCAGTACAAACAACGTATGTTGTTTTTTTATTTTTTTTATTGTTACAAATAATAAAATGGTTACATATAGGTAAGTCTAAGATGGTATTTAAACGATATAACAAATGATGCCAAAATAAAATACTATACATATTGGTCATTATAGGTTACAATTTTAAAGCTAAATTATGACTGAATATCTTGTTTATAATACCTACAACTATGCAGATTGTAAATTGTCTACGTCATTACTGGGCATATTATGATGACTTGGATTTTTTTAGTATTAATAAATTCTAAAACGATCAATCTAGGTACAGTAAAGCATGTCTAACCGTGTCACACTATGATAACTAGAATAACATAAGTAACCAAAACCTCAAGGTAAGTACGTGGTATCGCCTATACATAATTAAAAACATATCTAACCAGAGTCAAAGTTATCGCGAAGAAAGCAAAACAGAGTTCCACAAGTCTAATAATAAACGCTCTTATCAAACTACGTCTAGTCACAATAGGCTTAAAAAGTATACAAACATAAAACATGGCACGTAGTTAAGATTCTTATAACGTATGATATCATTCCTCATAAACGCGGTACGTCAAACGAGCGCTGAATTATCGACCGACAAAAATTGAGCAAGTTCAAGGCCCCTATAAAATTACCCACGTGAACACTAAACCACAGACGCGTAGGATAATGTTTTATCACAGAACACCTTTTGATACTGGCTGTTTAGAAAAATATTTCGTTTTAATTTTTATAGTGTATGAATTTTGTCCCCTTACTCCTGATCGAATCGAGTTCACATTAGGATCGAATCTTCGTCAAAAATCTTACTGGTACTTATTATTATTAAATAACAATAAATACCATTATTTATTATATTTATTTTGGTTCTTAGAAAACGGTCGCTATGGTTTCCTTAGTACCGTTTTTGACATCAATTCGATCCTGGAGGCCTACTCTCAAAGCCCGTCAACAAGATACGGGCCTCCGTCCGTAAGTTTCCTGAAACTACGGATGGAGCCTACTGACTCTATTTATTTCGGATGTACTAGTTGGACAAACGGCACAAACACATTGGGAGTAGGGACAATGTTAAAACGTATTCTCATTAATTCTTAGTTCGGGTCTCCGAACTAATAAGCTGTCTGTAGGTGATACGGAGTAGGAAACGTCCGTAACTCAGGCCGAAACTACGAGTTTCGTGCTTAAATTGTAGATCTGAACTCGATTCCTTCAAGAGAAACCCAGCAGATTGCAAGAGAATTGAGTTTCAAACAGAAAAATGTGTAAGTGTGGACGAGTGTCATTGTTGTAATAACCGTAATACATAATAAAAAGGAACAGTTAAGTTTATTTAATATCTCTAGTCTCGTGTTTGACCACATTTCGGACTTGTCTCTTGTCTGGCAAGTATGAGAATGTAACATTAAATTTTTTGAAAGATCCCAAAGATAACAATAGTTTTTCGCATTCAATAGCTGTAATGAGTGCTAGTAAAAGTGTCATAATTACGAATAAAATTACCATTATGCTTATTAATGTCTTCCTTCTTAGCGAGGCTCTCATGTTTGACGACTAGCTTTAAGATTTTTAA
This sequence comes from Chrysoteuchia culmella, assembly GCA_910589605.1. NCBI lineage: Eukaryota > Metazoa > Arthropoda > Insecta > Lepidoptera > Crambidae > Chrysoteuchia > Chrysoteuchia culmella. Next base: position 14,255,885 of record OU342654.1, read on the forward strand.
CTTTCACAATAATAAAACGATCAATTTCAAAACAAAAGACGTAAGATCAAATATTTAATTACCACAGCAAAAATAGAAATTTAATGAAGTAGAATAAAACAAGAAAAAAATGCTGTTCGAAATTTGAAAATAAGTTGATATATCTAAGAATATAAATATACAAAAAAAAATCGACTCAGCTCATAAGTGATTCTCAGGCGGGACCTGCAATCATTTGAGTATCCGGTCCACTGTTATTCTAATCTTCAAGAACCGTCTAAATTTTGCAGTACTCACCTCTTTTTTCTACGTTGTTTCATCAATGCGAGCCAAGTCCAATTTTACTAGTATTTTTTTGAAAAAGGAAAATGCAAACTCGTAAAATCAATTATGATAAATTTTAAATAGAAAAATATTGGAAAAAATAACTTTGCCACAAGTGAATTCTCAGATGGGTCTTGAACCTTTGGAAATCCGGTCCAATCCAAACGTTAAACTCCTAAAATCATATTGAAAATTAGTATTTTCATTTCTAGCTCGTATTCTCTTGAGCTCCCTGCGGTATGTTCACGCCTGTTATGAGTTATAGCTCGGAGGCTTGGTGTTGGTGCTATTTACTTCTGCCTCTTATTGTATTTGGCTGCTAGGCCACTAATTTAAATCTATATTGTCTATTGTTATCATTATTGTAGATTGATTTTTGAATTTAACTAGTTTGAATTTCTTAGCATACTTTCTTTAACTGGACAGAACTCAAAAGCAATAGATCAATATTTAGTAATAACATATGAAGGTTTGTGTGGGTGTATCAGATAAAGATTTTTTCTTTCTTTCAAAAAGGTTTTACATAGGCTTTTTTTTGTATTCACCGTGCTGTTTTAACGTGATTTTCACATATGAAAATATACAAAAAAAACGCCCCGATATGTTTTTTGTTTTTTTAATTTTGAAGTACTTTATCAGGTTTTAACATATTTTTTCAATTTGTAATAACTATTGTGAAACTAACATACGCAGTGGCAAAATGCTCGCACTTAACGTGTCTAGACTTAAATGTGAAATACAACGAAACAAAGTGCAAAATTTCAAAGGAATGTGCCAGTTGTTCGTTTTCCCACAGCCGAGACATAAGCCCGTATACAAGTTGTACAGTAGTGATGTAAAGTTTGTATAATTTTTGACAAAATAAACTTATATAGAATCTGTGAGAAAATACTGTCCTTGTAATTATCATGTTAACTTATCCTTAGTCCATATATAAGATGTTCCATTTTAGTTGAAAAACTAATGTTTGTGAGAAAATACTGTTTTTGTTATTTATCTTATTAATTTATTATTATTGTACCTTGCAATTGAAAAATATTTTTAAGTAAAATTGACAGCTAAAAATTATGAAAATGTCTAGTAGTAATCATAGTTATTTTAGATTGTAATACTGAAAGTACTGAAAGTAATTAAATATTTTTTTTAAGTATTGAAAAGTCGTTGTTACCAAGTGTTTAGTGTGTTTTTATAAGTCAATAAATGGTTTTCAATTCCGTCTATCATTCAAAGTGCCTACATATCAAAGTTTTTTTTGTAATTTTATCGCTGAGAAATCGAGATAACATGTAAGTATTATAGTGTAATGTTAAAATTTATTGTGTTAATTAAATTATACAATGCATTTATGTAACAGCGCATACTATAAAAAGATTTAAATAATCAAACATAACGACATTAGAAAGTATTACCTGCAAGTGTGATTACTTATAAGGTACAGGTTATTTAATTTAATCAAATTTCAGGCCAAGTAATTTATATAGGTAAAAACATTTTGTGTGTTAGTGGTCTAGATTTAGATAACAGTCCGATACGTAAGATTCAAAGCAAAATATAATGAAATTAAATTTAACTGCAAGAGTAGTGACCATTTAAGAAGTTATTTAAATTAAATTTGGATATCGAAAACAGAATTTCGAAACAAATGAAGCTCGCAGAATAGTGTAGGTTGCAATATTTTTGCCCAGCGTAGACAAATGAAGAACGGCATTATAACTCGTAACGAGGTTTTTATGCTTTCCCAGGATAGACCTATTACCGAATTTCATGTGAGTCTGTTCTCTATGCCGAGTAGATTTACGTCTTTATAACTGGTTCGCGTGTTCTGTGGCAATATCGGACCACGTGGTTCGTACGTCACTGGCCTATTTATGACCTACCTGTTAGTAGGTAATTTTTTTGGTAAGCAATTTTCCCGTTAAGGAAATTAATCGTAGTTATTATCCGTGGATGAAAATATGGATATTTTGGGGCTTGTATATTTTTTTGGACCTCTTCTGGGTTTGTTTTTGTTCTTGCGAAACTTTGCGTCTTATTCGTAGGACCAATATTTGCATTACTAAGTTTTGTTTCATTCACATTTTTTCGCGCACTGAAATTTTGGTTCTACTACCTACCCTGAAAACAATTTTTTATGTTAGAAGCTTTTCTAAAAGTTTCATATTGACAGGTTTTGCATGAACCCAGATATTGATCTGTGGGTACTATGGCTAATCGGAATGGTATTTCCCTGTTATTGATTTACAGACGTAGTATAATTGTGACCAGGTAAACCTACAATTAGGGACACGATACTGTTATGACACCGAAACCAAATAACATGGTCAAGTTTCTCAGGTACTTGTGGTAAAGTAAATGTTTGTAAGGAAGCTGGCAATTCACTCGATTAAATACTTTTGATAACTCGTTTGAGGTGATCTTTATTTACTAACACCTGTCTAATGAAAGAATAATTATCGTCTCAGAAACAGGCAAACATTTGTAATATATGTAATATATCCATAATTATTGCTAACTTTGCAATTCTTCGTGTCAACAGTTTTGAATAAATTGTAAAATTCCTATTGTCATCATAATGTTACTAAACTCAACCTTGTTAGTAAATAAGTTCCAGTAGACAGTCGTACCATGCAAATACCCAGTAGTAGAATCCGATTTATGCCTTCGGCGATGAATTTTATCCAACTAGAACAGGGTTTCTCAAAGTGGGGTACGCGTACCCCTTGGGTTCGCCATTACAATGAAGCTAAAGTCAGTAGTAAGATTAGCTGGATAGGATTTTCTTTTCGGGGGGTTAGAGGGGGGGTCTGCTGTCGTCTGGTAACTTCAACAGGGTACGTGGTGCCATAAGTTTGAGTAACCCTGAACTGGTGCAATTTGCTCGCATTGGTGCCTACTCGCACCACACTCAATGGCTTGGAACAGTTTGTGTTTTCAATTCGTTTTGCTTGTTTTCTGAAATAGAATTTGCGACAATTTGACGTAAAGATACTATAACTTTGATAGGCAATATGAGATATTAAGGAATGTGTGCCACTAACTCTATTTATAGTGCGAATTTATCAGTGGATGTGTGCTTTTATATACAACTAGCTGACTAGTGCCCACTTCGCTGGGCGTCAAACATTTTTACTTGTGATGAAGTTGCCTATCACACAATCAGGAATAATAAAGGTTTCCTAAAGTAAAAGAAATTTCAAAATGATCCCCTAACAAAGTAATTTACAAACATTCAAACGTTACCGCTTTTTAACACTATTGAAGATAGACCTTAATTTTCGCTTCTAATAATTATATTATTTTGTAATCAAGTAATGTTGGTAAGTGTTATGAGTCAGAAATATTAAAATAGTCCATTTACAAACTGGCTGAAATCCTGAAAGTGGAGTGTAAGAAAGCCCTTTCAAACGGCGACTGATTCCTGAATACCAGCAATTGAATCCAGGCATGAAACAGCCAGATTAGTTCCCGCACAATAATTCTTAGGTTGTTTGAACTGCGCAGCGGGCGACTGTGCGCAGGCGCCGCATTACAACGTCCCCATTGGCCGCGAGCGACAGGGCTGCCAACGCTACCAATGTAATTGTATACTAATTATTGGAACCAACTTTCCTATTTAAGTATGACGATGCTATATTTAACTCGTCAGGTCATTGTGAGACCTCCGGTGGCGTCGTGCTAGACGAGACATTAAACTAAAGCACAAATAATTGTTGGGTGTATAAAACTATGTTGTTTTAGATCAGCTGCTGCTTTCATAATGAGGATGCGGTAAAGGGCATAAAAACCTAATTTTTGGACAGACTTAAAATATATATACATTTACCTTGAAATTCTCAAAACAGGTACTTACTTACATGAAATTTTCATTTCAACTCGGGTAAGATAGACGTAGCAAATTTTAACCTTTTTGATATGATTACACTATTAATATTTAATTCAGTTTCTCATAGCACAATAACTACTCAGGTCCTGAGCTACGATTGTGTGAGTTATTTTTTCATGTGTAATAAAATAGCAATCACATTGAGCTATATGAATATTAAAACATACAGCAGAAAAACAAAATCAGCACAGCACAATATCTAATACTTAAACGAAGATACGTTCCTAGTTCAGCGACCTACTTTCATCAAATGTTTTGATGAATGGTAAAGTTATCTATCCTGTGATGCAGTGTGAGATGGAATGTCCGAAGACACTGATTAGAATGTAGGTGAGGGCACTAAATTGGAGCATTCATCAATAGAACGAGAGCAGGCCGAGTGGTTTATTCGCATTAAATCATACCTCTCATAAATCTCGCAAACCCGTTCTGCAGCTTATCAAAACAATACGCAGACACACTTCAAGGGATCCAGCTAAAAATGTCCTCTTGAAAACGTCCATCCTTAGAAACTCAACTTATTGCCCAAACCACAAGGTTCCATTTCCAATGACACCGAAAGCATCATTAAAACGTTTTGAAACTGCTGGTATCATTTCAAAATTAAGCCTCAAGAGTATGATAAATTTTCATAAATCAGATGTTATTTATTGGAGTATAGACTTTAAGGTGTTGCCAATCGGTTTCTTTTGGTTTTAGACGATTTATTGCGATGTGCCCTTCTTAGATCCGGGATCTAGGGAATAATCGGGCCCTCATCTCGTATGCTGCAGCATAGTGGATAAAAAAGTAAAAAACCAAACGTAGTCATTATCGATGTTGAAGATAATGTTTCACGAAATGTTCTTTGGAACGAAGTCAAATTGGTCTACACAGAAAAATTGCAGACAAAAAGCTCATCTTCATGTTTCGCTGTGAACTAATTTGGTAATATTAATTATCATAAAGAGACCATAGCAATGTGAATGTCAACGATGTTTAAGAAAATCCTCTAAAATTTTACGCCGTTCAAATTAATAAGTAACAAATGTTAAAAAGAGTAATTACTTTTTTTAAACAGTAAACCGACTTTTCATCTCTTACGTTTCTACTTATTACTAGAACTAGATTTTTTTAATTCACTACTATTTTAACTGATGTGATGTCAAATAACTCATAGTAAATTTTCAAGAAATACAATGTAACGTGGCAGCAGTTCGCGCTCTGTGAGGTGCGGCAATCAATTTTACCCATCGGACCACCATGAAAACTGCTTCGTGCTTTCACAAATTTTAAAAGTAAAAAAAATGTATATAAAAAAACAAAATATATAAACAAAAGTGTTGAAATAAGTTAAATAAATAACAAAGGCGAAAAACATATAAAAAGAAAAACGTGGAAATATTTACTTTTGTCAGATATTGGCAAACGATATAAGGCAAAAGGTAAATAAATAACAAAGACAAAAACCGAAAAGAGAATCATGAAAAAAATGTCAGCAATTTCAGCCAATACATATAATGTAAATAATTTCTCAAACGATAAATTTCAATATTATGAAAAGTTATTGTATTTCTTCATTTAGTCGGAATACATAACGATGACATATAACATAAATAAATAACCTATATAACTAATAGTGTACATTCATAACAAAAATATGAAAGAAAAGATTATTTACAAAATTTTAATCACAAAGAACATAAGCAGTGCATACACTGAGATCGATATCTACATAATTGTGCTGTCTGTCAGTCCATTTGTATGTTCGTACGTTGATTCAAAGATAACCTTTGTTGAGCGACCTCCTTTGTTGGGGTTTAAAAATCATTCGATATTTATGCACTGACTGGATAGCAATTAAAAAGACAGAGGATTCTCAAGAGCCGTTCAAGTACTTAGTCGCATTGTAAAGAAAACTGTCCACGTAGAAACGCTACAGTAATCATACTATGTTATATAATTAAAATATACATTATTCTAAGTAGCAATATAAATTTTTATGATTTGAAGAGAGTCGTAGCCAATGTCGCATCACAAAAAAAATGTATTCACTTTGACTAAAAAATTTACAGGATTGAGATGTTCCTGCAGCCTTAAGGTAGGCAGCACAAAATCAATTGAATGTCCGAATATATATAGTTTTAACGACTCGGCCACTGATACAAACATAGTAAAAATGCAGTTTTTCGTAGTGATTAATTAAAATTTAATTACATTTTAAAATCTATACTATCAAAAACCGATCGATAGCTATAAAATTCGTAGACACAGTTTTCCATTACTTTCTTTAACATATGTACCTTAGCGAACACGAAGCTTCACTCAACGACTTAGTCAATGGACTGTTTAGCTTGCGAAGTACTTGTGGATGCTACTTGCGTTCGGTTTGATACGATTCAGGTGCGATTTATCCGTGGGTGCGGATGGCATGAAGATGTACCGACACCCACCGGATCTACACACGAACTAACCAGAAAATTGTTCTATGACAGGATATCCATTATGGTATACTGTATAATTTGAAATATAGTTCAGTTCAGACATGTTCATTTGTCTCAAAAAAATTTTCCCGACGTTTCGGCACCTTTTCAGCTGCCGTGGTCACGGGATGACTGTACAAAAAACTCCTAAAAAACCTAAAAATACGGACAATTACAACTTAGTTCGTGAAATATAGCGCGTCTGATATCCGTAAAAGTTGTTTTATTTCAATGAACAGTGCGCGCCAAAACACAAGATGTACATACGTATAAAACTCTACTGGTTCCCCGACTATACCTAGGTGAATAATTAGAATGCATTGATTGCTAATTTTTACATGACATGTCTATATCTTGGACTTGTTCAAAATTTCAATAGGTATTATCATAGTCATCAGGAAGTTCAGTAACAAAGTTATCAAAAACACACGTTACCAATTCAAACTCGCTAAACTCTTTAACTGAATCCTCGCAAAATGGCGGATAAGCGTACTCATTATTTTTTTATAAGCGCATACGGTGCGATCACCATAGCACCATAATTTACGAGTAATTTATATATAAAGGTCGTTTTTTAATACATCCCTTCAAGTGATGGAAACTAGTAAAATGCGAAACTGAAAATTAAGCGCTTAACAGCCCATTTCGGACGCAAGTAATAACTGGTCAGTAACTTAATTGTCACTTTAAATAATAATATATCTTGTAAGATAGATAGGTTATCGATCGTTCGTTGTGGCCATTTATTCATACATTTGCCTCGTAAAAATATTTTGACATGCAAAACGATGTATTCAATTAAGTGAAGCAAGCAATTAATAGTAAACATACAAAATAATAAGTTAAGTACACCAGCAGGGTTAGCACGAATAACTATCGAAATAGTATCGAGCACGTTATGTCAAAAAATGTAGTTCCGTTTACGTCCGGTAGGAACGCTGCTCAATATCTCATACATTTTTTTACTTTACTTTCTCGATACTTACTCGAATGTTATTCGTGCTAGGCCTATAGCTATAATTACATGCATGTGCATTACATTTGTATCGTCATTCATTTTCTGAGAAAATGCACAGTAATGCTAATCACCTCAATATGTTTGTACGTGTATGGGTTTTCAAAATGTTTCCTTATCATGAAATCCAAGAAACAATTTGAATCAAATAATATTTTTATGATTTACCCAAAAATTTGCAATCTTTTAGACGACAGCTTTTAACATTAATCTAAAAAGGAAAAGATTAGTGATAAGAAATTACCACATTGAATCCTCATTTAGGTAAGGAAAAGAGAAATTATGTGACGCAAGATAGAGTTTTGAACACTTTATATGGGGAAAAATGAACTGAAAACAAATCCATACTTATAAATGTCACAGTTGTAGTAATTTTTCAGGCCTGACATACTGAACCAATTGAGTATGTCAGGCCTTGGCCTAGAGATTGACCTTAGGAAAGATATTGTATGATACTTTTTGTAGAGAACACAACATATTTGAGGATGGGAATGTTTAATATGAACAATTAACTATTATTTCCTCTTTATTTATCTACACGAATAAAGAACATCGTAATGTAATAAAATATATTCGTCTGAAACCCCTCATTACAATTGTAGAATTAATAATTTGTTGATACCGCTTACGGTCGAATAAATCAAAATATCGACGTATTGGCAGTTCGTAAATCCTTTACCGATAATTTATAAGTAATTAAATGCAAAACAATCTGAAATATTCTGACGAAACAGGAGATAACAATACGATTATCGTCAGCCGTATGTAAGTATACCGTGAATACCGAACGAAACCTGTTTTGAATGTACCGTCAGCAAACCAGATTTAATTATTTAAATTTTAACCTGTATGGAATCATATTTATTACTGAAAACTAAATTATTTCTTTTTAACTTGACCTTACTAAAGTTCTACTGACAATGAATCATCTACTTATACTAATATTATAAATAGGTCGAAAGACTTGATTGTTTGTTTGCATTGAATAGGCTCCGAACTACGTTGACGTTCATAAGTGCTTGTAACAGCCTAGACTGAATAAATGATATTGAATTTTGAATTTTAATTTTTTTACGGAACGGATTTAGATAAAATTTGGTACACAGATAGTATATAGCCTGGTTATGAACATAGGATACTTTTTATCTCGATATTCCTTAACGATGGAACGGGAACCACGCCGGTGAAACCGCGAGCAAACGCTAGCATATTATAAAAATTATGAGGTAACGTTTTTAACTAAAAAATAAATTGAGGAAACAAACAACCAATCTACTCAGAACGGGGCTATACTACTTGGAAACTATAGAGTTCACTATTACTAGAAAAAAATATATTATAAAACAGCACTGCAAATGCAAATATATCCAAATTCTATAAATCTTTAATCTAGGTTGTGAATAAGTGATTCTGAACTTAACGGGTACACGATTCTGTTTACCTAATAAACATCACTAGTATTTAAGATATATAATTTTGTATAGGTAGAGAAAAACAGAATCCTTTTACACAATTGTTTGATATTATTTTATTTGTATCACTATAATTAACAACAAATGTGAACCATTTTGTCAAACAAACATTCAACCGAAAGCATAAAAAAATGCAGTTAAAAGGTTCATATTAAAACGTCGTTGTGCACGTAAAGAACTCAAGTTAGATAATAGCTTACTAACGTAATGACAACAAACGGTTATTATGAAGTGAAACAAAGCATTTCTCTGCAGGTAATTACTGGGTCAGCCGATGTTTCTAGTTAATTGTTTATTTATAGGGTACTAGCACTGTTGGTGGTAAACCGATTGTATCTTTTTTCTTAAAAAAAAACAAATGTATAAATTTATCACAAAAAACAAACTTTAACTTGCGTGGGTATAATAAATAATGTATTTTACCTCTATATAAGTTTGATCTTCACCTGCCCGTTTACTGTTATAATTATGTCAAGCCTAATATGACCACGACAATTAATTTTCTAGTAATATATGACTGTGCCGTCGTGGTCCCTTCCCTGTATAGTTAGCTAGTATTAATTCATCAAACCCTAATTAAAAAAACCCGGACACTGGTGTCCATAGAACAATGGAAAACTATTGTGTCTCATAATCCGGGGTCTGGAGGGTTCAATTATTGTTTGAAAATATTTAATAAATAGATTTATCATCATCATCATCATCAACAGCCAGTAGACGTCCACTGCTGGACATAGGCCTCTCCTAGCTCACGCCATTATTATTGTGGCGTTCATAGGAGGTTATTGGCCTACTGCTACCACGCTGGCCAGACGGGTTGGTAGAGGGTTTGTTTCAAGTTTTCCTTCTCTCGCACAGGTGTTCAATGCGTCGAGCCTCTTAGTCGACTCTTACGACATCCCAGGCATGTGAGGGAGTGGTGACACTTGTATTCTTAGACCGTCACCACACGGCACATAACAAATAGATTGCTAGGTACAAAATAGTTGATAAAACAATAATGTAATTGCGCTTTCGCTGCTCTCTGTTTCCCTAAAGGTTGACTGGTAGAGAATACTTATAGTGTTAAGTCCGCCTTTTGTACCTAACTTTTTGTTTATAGTACGATAAAGATTAAAATAAATTTATTAAAAATAAATAAAATAATTGTGCTTTTTTTTAATAAATAAAACGATTCATTATTTAGATTGGTGTTTATTTTGCTGTCCCTACTGCCCGATTCTACGAGCTCCCTCTGAGATGATGTTATTTAAGATGAGATCAATTTTATTGAGATTTATACTGTGAACATGTTCTGAAGCGATTTAATTCTTTGTCTATAAGTTATCGACTTAAAATTTCGGCATTTGATTTATGTTAGTCTTCTGATGATAAATGTCGATGCTGTTTCCATTACTAATTACTACGTTATTATAATTATTGTTTGATAGTTATATAAATTCTGTTGAAATGTACATTTTGTAATTACCAATGCAAACCGAATATTCGTTGGTTTGTGTTAGCCCTAATTTTTCTGTGGTCAGTACTTTCAAGATTTTTTTGTAATACAAAGAAAAAATAAGAATCACTTATGTTAGTTACAAGTTTAGGCAAAGTAGGTATATAAGAAGTTTAGACCCAAATGAAATGTGCTAATATGTAAAAAAATATAATTTGGAAATAAAGATTAAGAGTTATAAAAAACTGTACTGCCTTGAAAATAGTCCTATATTTTGTATAACATGTTTGATACTAAATGTTCTATCATTTTTAAGGAAGTGAAAACCATAGCGAATTTAAAATCAGACCGTAAATGTACCTACTTATTGAAAATCATCCTGAAACGTTAAGTGATTGGCGTTAAAGGGTGTTCCATAATAATGACGTATTATTTTCTAAAATATCAGTGAGTGTAATAGAATAATGTTGCCGCACTAACAATTTCACTTACCCTCGATGCACTTTAAACTAGATAAATTGCCTACAATTTGAAGGTATTAATTTCAAAATGTTTCGCTTATGTTCGGACGTTTTGAGGCCGATGTGTAAGGGTTTCCGACTTTGCGACTTGTAATTTTATATACTCGTATAAAAGAAAAAAAACCATGTAAATTTCATAAAGGGGCGGTTAATGAGACCACCGCGGAGACCGGTGAGGTGTAGGGTCGACGCGATGTGGGAATAAATTATTTTTTACTTGCTATATTTTCATTTGTAGCGGACGCGTTAAAATGTAGTTTAACATTTGTGGTTCTTAACTATTCTATATGTTTATCTTAAAGAGGGTGTTTATTGCCCTTAAAAGTAATCGAATTATTTAACTGTTCAACTGGGAATCAATCCTGAATGCAGAAAAATATATAAAAATATTTCAGAATAAAAAAAAAATTTTTTTCTTCTCTATCCTCTGCTCTTCCCTATCCTTGGCTCAAAAATTTCATAATGAGAATTATCAGTTATGTAACTATTTCATTACTAAATAAAATGAGTTTGTGTATACAAACCTACTTAAACAAAGTTGTAACTCATCTTCAATTCCAAAAAATATTTTCTTGCAACAGACAACCCTACTGGGATGTAATGCGCGTGAAACCGTTCATCACGCGACTTGCGCCCGCGCAGTTCGAAATTTAAATCTGCAGTTCGAAATTTAAATCTGCGCACTTACCTCGCCGTCTGTCTCGGGGGTGTCACGAGGTTTGACTCGTCTGTATGCTAATTAATCATAGTGAAGTTGCTGCACTATGATTTATGTTTTTATCTAGGATTTTAGGGTTCCGTACCTTTGACGGAGCCATTATGGGTCACTGTTGTGTTGCCTGCTAGATCATACCAACTAGAATTCAATGGGTTGACTGAAGATTTTTTCAAAAGGTTCTTTTGAATACAAAAATCTCATATAAAAGTATGTACCTAAGTACTTAGTTATATGATTTTAGAATTTTTGCATTTTTCAATGCTATTTTAATACTTATGATAAATTTTAAATAGAAAAATATTGGAAAAAATTAACTCGGCCACAAGTGAATTCTCAGACGGGAATCGAACCCACGACCTTTGGAAATCCGGTCCAATGCTCTAACCGCTGAGCTACCGAGACTTACTTTACTTGTGGCCGAGTTAATTTTTTGCCAATATTTTTCTATTTAAAATTTATCATAAGTACTTAGTTATACTCAGCAATAACAGGGTGTTTTTATTTTATGTGCCCAAAGTTAAGGGGGACATTGTGTTTGGCGTTTAAAACAAAATTAAGTGAAAAAATTTTTTTGCATAACATTTTTTTTTCATTATAGCGCGCGATCAGCTGATATCGCTGAGCCGACCTTGGTGCACACTCAATAGTCATTTCTACTATTATTTATACTTTATAATGTATATATTGCATTTAAACCTGAAGGAATCAGGAACAATAAGGTATTTTTTAAACTTCAAAAAATATATACCAAGAGAAGAATCAGAAGAATCTAAGAAACAAAAGAAATACTTTTTTGTTACAAATTTATAGTTGCAATTTTTAAAATTAATTACGTTTATTAATTTGGCAGTCAACTCTAAATTAGTAGGTAAGTTAGTCTTAACTTATCTTCAAATTTAACTATAATGTGTAACCTATTATGGATGCTTGGGTTTTGCTCGACTTTACTACCATAAATAAGCCATGACAGAGTAATACTAATCCTCTATTAGTTGTTTGCAAAAAAATACTCCTGCTATGCTATTTCAGCAATTTTTTATAAATAGTAATGTAATGATAGTAGTTACTGAAATGTTTTATGATTGTTAAAAAAAATAAGTTTATTTTTCTATAGGTACCTATCGTCTTAATAGCAAACCAACCTAAATATATATAATATATTTATAATTTTGTTTAGAATTTTGTTTAGATTTCTATGTTAAGTTTTAGTATTTACTAAAACTTAACATAGAAATCTAAACAAAATTCCAAAGGCACACGTAGGTAAGGTACCTATAAGAAGCAAATCTATTTTTTTCTAATTATTTCGTTCATAAAAATATCTCAATAGAGTTTAGATATAACCAAAAATTATTAGGTATTAATTAGGGAAATCACTTCACCATTAAAAAAATATTAAATATCTACTATATCCGTTACTCGAATACATTCTTCTAAATAAATAAGTATAAGCTTACAAGCTTTTGCGTTGTGAATTACAAGACATTTGCTTCGCGTCCAAGACTAATCATCAATAATCTACGCTTTTAAATAAAAGAAATGTAGAGCGCTTAAAAACGGCACACGCTTGACCGTATTCGTAGTCGCAAACTTCACACCAGTTCGGCAAAAACGAGAGAGCATCATCCATCCCTTTCTCCCGCCATCCTTAAGCGCTTAAAAAGCTCCATAGATGGCAGTAAAATCGTAGCAACTGTTTGAAGCGGCCACTACTGTCGCCATCTAGCGTCGAATAACCGAACTTTTATGGCACGTTTATTGAAGAGGGCTCTTCGGCAGCTCGTAAACGATTTTATGGGCACTAACGAACTCTACTCTCGTGCTCGGTATTACTCGACCGAGTACGGTTGGGAATGCAATATTTGGATGCTCCTGTTGAGCGGGCTCGTATTCAATTCGACCGGTGTTCATGGGCTTTTATGTGCGATTCAAGGTGCGATTGGATGGCGTGCTCGACGGTTTATTTGGCTTTATTGTAGGGGTTTGTTTATGCGATTGCTGTTTAACCAAGTACGGTGTTTGTACATGCTTTTGTTATGATTATGATGTTGTTGCGAATAATGAAAAGAGTGCCGTGGGAAATTTTGAGTTTTCCTTCGCTTTTTTCTTCCAATTGGCATCGCTCTGATTGGATACGCTGCTTATCTATTATCGAGCGACTAATCAGAATTTATTTGGTATACCTTTTCAAATTTGGAAGGCGGTAACAAAGTTAGAATTAGGTAGGTAGGTTAGGTACGAAACCCAATAACCATTTATCAGTGATTTATATTGGAGTTTTCCCCAAAACGTAGCCGTGAAAAAGGCAAATCATAAATAAGATCCGATTCAAATTTGTAGAAGATGGTATCGGTATGATTTGTAGGCTCGCACCCGAGAGCGCTCTAGTGATGCGCTAATTGCTTTGTCGCTTATCGATAAATAAAACAAACGCATTAATTGTCCCCACGTTTTCTATTGATGCAATAATTACTTCATAATTAGATACTATTATAAAAGTAACTTCCCATGTTATTTCCCAGTCATTATAAATGAACTATGAATTTATGAACACCCATGATGTTTTATACAGGGTTTTCCAATAAGGTCGGGTGGATTTTGAAATGGAATAGAATAAGCTGTGTGTGAGGTAATAACGAATTCATTTTTTAATGGAAAGGTCTATGTATGGCAATTACTATGGTATATAATAAAATTTAATATCTGCCGACACTTCCTCTAACTGGGCTTTTAAGAGCTTTGGCAAAAAATACCAATTTCAGGCGAAAAATCATCTTTAGTAATAAGGCGCATTTTCGATAAATGACCGTATTGATTAGCAAACTCTAGGTATATGTGGGACGATGTTAACTCACACTAGATTCACATTGCCATAGTACATCCAAAAAGTTACTGTTTTGTGTGGATTTAGGGCCGGAGTTGTTATTGATCCTTATTTTTCGTTAACTACGTTGGTGAGGCCATACCTGTCAATGGCGATCGCTACAGTTCGGTGATTTTGGCTCACACTCAACAGTATGGATGTAGACGATCTTTGGTCCTAACAGGACGGCCCTGTGTATACAACATACGCTACAATAGAAATTCTGCATGAACGATGTGGGGGAACGTTATTTTTTTTTCAAAGGTTTTGTGAACTTGCCACTTTGATTTGACTCCGCCAGACTTTTTTGTGGGGTTTGCTGAAATACACCAATTACAATTACACCAATAAGGCACAATCGACTGATAGCCTCAAAGCCAACATAACCATAGCTATCGATCAAATTCAGTCAGATTTATACGGCAAAGTCACCGAAAATTAGACCTTTCGGATCTAAGCCATCGTGAGAAGCCGCGGCGGAAATTTGAGCAAAGTCATATTACATACAAATTGCCATATATGGGACTTTCAAATAAAAAAAGAAATTCGTTAATACCTGACACACAGCTTATTTTATACCATTTCAATATCCACACGTCCTTTTTGGAAAACCATTTACATGCTCGTATAGGTTAAATGTAAAATTAAACAGTTACTTAATTCTTGCACTGTGAAATATTTTAAGTAAGAGAATGAGGATCAGACCTAACTTTAAAATTAAAAAGAAATCGGTATAAACAGCATTCCTATAATAAATCTTATTGTGGTCGCAGCGCTGTGCTGTCATATGATCTCCGCATCAGCATCTTCCGGGGAACGCTGCGGGTGAATTATGGCTGAGACACATCTTTTTGTTCACCTCTTATATCTTGCGTTAGCACGACTTTTCGTACGTAGGCGAGAATCCACGCTCTGTCGTCTGATTCTGGGACATCACTAATTATTATTTTTGTTTCTCTGCCTCTTGTTTTTATTACATTTTTATTGACCAAACTTGTTTTCGCTGTAGCAAAATGCGTTCCGCAGACTGTCTTTATTAAACGAATATTTATAGGTTTTCTTGTAGAGATAAGTAAATAGAAATAGGTTTTTAAACAAGCTTAAACACCATAATTCATAATTGTTGACATTACGTTATTTGGTAGTTACAGTTAGGTAGATAAAGCATGTCGTGCATTTAAATGAGCAGTGTAGACGTGCGCCTACAGTTTAAGTTTTAGATTAAGCCCGGTTTTGGAATGTGAACTCTGTTGACCGAGAACTAGTAATAAGTAAAAAATTTTCTGTCTGCTATACCCGGAAACGGATGAAAATGGTGTGGCGTTGTACACCGTAACGTATCAACGTCCGAAACATGGCGCCGTAAATAATGATTAATTCAAATTCGATGGTTGCCCACGCACTAGCAATACGTGAATGATTTAAGACGGTGATACAGCTAGTCTCGCAGCCAATATTATCGAAACAAAACACTGTCGACGAATCGTGCCCAAAAATTGTGGCAATATTTGTTTTGGTATCTGTTTAATGTATTCCAAGCCGTGTACCACATAATATATTATAGGACCAATGATGTAAATACCACCCTGAAGGCTACATATCACAAACGGAACGGCCGACAAACATTTTTTGTAAGCCACATACCAGGGACAATGCGTGTTATCTGTCCTAATGTGATTTAACAGGTAATTTTTAAAATAGATTACGATTAAACAGAGCCAGATTTATGTTCGGGAACAATGTAAATAGGCAACAGGACAGAATGAGGAACTACATTTATTTTCATTTACCTCCCATTTGTATCTCGGCTGCACGTGGAGATTACGTGATTTAACAAAGGGAGTGTTATAAATCTGTGAGCCCTGTCTTAGTAGGCTTTTGTGGGCATTTTTGATATGTGCCTTTAAAAGCTTTTTTCTGTATTTAGATGAGAGTTCATTGTGTAATTCATTAGAGAGGGGGTAGGGCGAAGTGCGGCGAGCGGTCGATATCGAGAGATAACGTGTTATTTATGGCCGGCCAATGACGTGTCTAACAAGGACACGATACTTTTAATGGCCGCCGAATTAGTAAATACAAATAAGGACAACACTAAATACGGATGAAAAAAATGAAAGTAGCATTATTGGCTAATTTTAAGTGTATAATTCTTATCTTAAATGAATTAATTAAAAATATTGGTAGGTTTATATTTTTTTGAAAATGTATTGTTAAGGTACTTGAAAAACTTATACCTACTCGTACATACGCCAATAAATAAATCTAGTTTTTATACTTTAAGTGAAATAATAACTGTAGAATCTACTAGATCTTTTATTTAAACATTTCGACAAACTTGTTCTATTAGTATCGATTTAATTTATTCTGACCATGATACAACAGTAGCAAAGACGTATTTGAGCTGTGAGTTGAGTATTGTTATTGTCCTACTATCATATGGTGTCATTAAGGTTTCCACATAAAAATGGTCCCCTAGTACGTTTATTTGAATGTAGTCTGCCTTTTTTAATATTATTTAGTTCTCAATCAAAGAAATATCCTCATGAAGGATAAAAGTTACATAAGTAACATCACACTATGACCCTTAGTCAACGTAGAAAAAGATGCAAGCGGCTACCAGTCCCAATTAAATTAGTATGTACCTACGTATTATGTTTAATAAATTGTATCAATTCAGGTGTTACCAATTTACATATCTTTCTTCGAAAAGGTAGCGCTGCGTTGTGTGTACAATTTTGCAGTCTGAAAATGTTCAATATTATGATGCCATCTTAGAAGTTATTTCTTATACAATGCAGTGAAGACGTGTGGGTGGTCCCATAAAGTTGTGCTCGCATTGTCTATTCTAGGATCGAACTTGCGATTTGCATTGGGAACCAACTTGGCATACATTAGTATGGTGCGGTCGGTGGATAAGTAATTAGCACTTATCGATATCGATATTCGCGTCAGGTACTTCATTAGTCGTCCTTGCTCTTAACGAATTACACTTTCTAATAAAATTTGAGATTAACATGTGAAAATATAAAGTGTCCCTTGACCGTAACTTCAATAAATATTCAAGTCGTATTAAGAAAAAAATGTCAAGTAATACTATTTTTTTAAATTAATATTTTCATTTTAACACTAACATTAAAAACGCACCGCTCTGACCGAATGCCAGTCGAGTAATACGTCACGACTAGACAGCTACCCCCTCCCCTGCACTCAAAGCTCCAGCTTAACGTGAGACAAAGACGGATGTACAATAAATCGTTCAAGAGCGAGTAGGACGGAGATGGCTCGTGAAACATGGCGCATAACGCCCCTTGATTTATGGGAGTGTGCCAAAGTTCAAACTTTATGTGTGCGTGACGTACTCATGGAGTGCGGTGTAGAACGTGGATACTGGGCAATACCATTTTAAAATTCTTAAAACCAATAATAACGACTTTACGATTGAATGGCAAGGCTAGGCTAGGCCAAGCCGTTAAATAAATGTGGTATGTTTGTATGATCGCATTCAAAACAACATCAATCTAAACCAGCTGCACTGCAATGAATACCACAATGTTGATACAGCCGATAACTATTAAATCTGAAAATAGCCGTCCCAAATAAAAATCACCTTGACCCGTTTATGTCGTAATATCCAAAGTTACGTCTGAATTGATTCGTTTAACCTGTCATAACCATGGCGTCGATTAAGCACTTAGCCTGCAATCAAGGGTCGTGTATACCTACACTATGTAGACATAATGAGAGTTACTATGTCGTAAAGCGCCATCTAGATTGTATTCAAATGAACCATTAGTGGACAGGTCTTAGTTTTGTGAATGAAGTGGCCGTCGCGTGGCACGCCCCGCATTCATTTGCGTTATTTATTTAAATGTTCTAATTAAATACTATGATACTATTAGTCGGCTCTTGTATTACATTTGAATGGCAGATTTATAATGTCACGCTATTGTCTGTATAAAACAATTAGTCTGTATTTGTATTGAATTGATTTGGTAATGCGCATTTAGTGGTGTCTATAATGATTTGTTAATTAATTCTCTTCGCTGTAAAAATATTACGTAAAAAGTTTGTTTTAGTGTTACCATAACTATCTACCTCTAAAAGGTTTAATAACAACATTTTTTTTTACAGGTACGTCTGCATTCTTTTCTCTAAACGCTGAATTATACGGTGAGTTTGAACAATATAAATCGTGATTAGTCTTCATTAGCTCGCACTTGACACCTCCTTGTTTTATGAGGAAATCTGCCTTCATTAAAGGGTTATTAGACACCGTGAGCGAACAGAACAATTTGCTAAGCAAAATATATAGCGTAGGTGGCCACAATACTGCTGGGTATAGCTGTAAACAACGGCTTCCTCTCTGGGTGGTCTTAACTCACGCCGGTATTATTTATTAGGTAACCCAGTGGTAACAGCCTTGTACGGAAGAGTTGCACTACTGTGTTTTTGGACTCTATGGCCTGGTAATAGGGGCGATGTTAAAAGGCAGGTTTCAGCGGCTGTCAACGTGAGACTGGTCGAGACGTTATTAGGTAGCTTGTTTGCAGCGGCCTAAGCTTTTTATTTTGGACGCTCTTTTTATCTTGTGTAACAAAGGTTAAACTTAGATGTTTTGTTTCAGCTGGTACTTACCTAGTTCAATTTTAGTCTAGACATTGACTTTTACTATTACATTTTACATTTACAATTTCAGTTTTTAAATGCCTAACTTTCTGTACTACACTAACCTTTTAAATAATTATTTATAATGATTGAACGAACGCACACGTTCGCGTACGCGTAAAATAATAACGGATATTTTTTTGTGATTTACGCAATAACAATTTCCCAAAAATATATAACACATTTTTACAATAATCTACTCATCATGAAAACATAACACAAAATTTTTTTAAAACATTACCTAATTACATAATAGTAGGTAGGTATTGCGCTAGAAAATATCTAACCTATTAACGTAGTTCTTGCAGTAGAATTTAATGCAACATATAATTAATTTTAAAGTTGTTTTTAACAGGACCAAAAAAATAAAGGGCTGTCGAGAAAAAACGCAAATCGAGTGATATAAAAAAAATTAGTTATCAGTCTAAGTATTATGAATCCAAATCCCGATATTAAGTGTTATATTTCACACCCGTATCTAATTTGGCCTAAGTTCAAAGGTAGACTTAACGAATCCGTAGATAGGTAAGTAATTCTGGCAATATTCCAACAGCAAAATAAATAAATAAATCTTAATGAACAAAGATATTTCTCGTTGTTTAAAAAAAAAATCCAAATACTATGAAATGCATTTGTGTTCGATGATAATTCTACTTTAAAAAAAAAATCATCATCACAAAGCTGGCTGGCATAACAGAATTAGAAGTAAAAAACTGAGTCAATAAAACGTGTTATACTTGAAATCATTTGATACAATCAAGCATACCTTTAACAAAGAATACCCATAACTATCGTAGCTATACGAGAAGTTCTTAAGCACAAAAGTCAACAAAAATAAAGGTAATAAAAAATACTAGGCGGCAATTGACACCCACAAAAGATAAATAGTATAAATAATTGCGTATCAACTTTCCAAAGGGCCAAAACTGAAACATCCCAAAAATCCCCAAACCTAATTATTAAAAACCATTTTTCTAACTAATTACATGTTATAATTATAATTGTCGAGTAATTGCGTGAGATAGTACCGGGCAGCCATTGTCCAACAATGACAAATAATAGCAGATAATACCACAGTATCGGTTTCCGACTAAATTTAGGACTCTGTTCCGAGCCAATATTCGCACCGAATAATAAACGCGCGTCATACTGTATTGTATATGCGTATAGAAATGTTTAATTTGGTTATTGTGCATTCAGCTTTACATTAATTAACCAAATCTAAACGAGTTTACGTATATACGGGTACATTAATCAAAACTAATCAAATACTTTTTAGTCACGTAAACTCTTATTAAGAATTTACTAGGGCGGTTACAACCCGATACTCGGGTTCGTCGATCGACGAAAAATTCCAATTATGCGAAAATCTTTAATTGCAGTTTGTGATCATCACGTTTAACATTTTGTATATTTTATAGTTTTCGGAACAAATAGACTCGAGTACCTTTAATTTGACACCTTACTGCCGCGTACTACGCGCCAAAGTCCCTATCGAGTCGTCACAAATTTTGCGAACCTAATTAAGTATATAGATGAAATGTTTTTTTTCCCTACCAGCCTTTCAGGACATCTCACATCTCTCATCCATTCATAATGTACTGAATAAATGAAAGTTTGTAGAAAAACATACAATTTAAATAACTTTAAATTTACTTATAACTATTTTTTTTATGTTGCATTTTACAATGCTATTTTTATGTGATAAATATTTAACAAGAGAATATACTAGAAAAAAGCAACTATAGTCTCATGTCGCCAACTAGTAGCTTTTTTCTAGTATATTTTCTTGTTAAATATTTATCAACTTTAAATTTTCGGAGTTTTCCGCCCGATACGATAACTTTCATTTGTTGGATTTTTCATTAAAAAGATTCCAAATACCTATTATAAACCGGTCTTAAGTGATAAGCTTTCATGGATGCGCCAGAAATTAGCCTACTAAACTAATATTATAAATGCAAAAGTATGTCAGTTTGTTTGTTTATGACTCTTTCGCGCTAAGCTACAGAATGGATTTGTATGAAATTTTGCACAGAGATAATAGATATCGGATGATAGGTAGAGGATAGCCTTGATTAAAATATAGGATACTTTTCATTCCGATATTTCCACGGGAACGGTAAACCACGCGGGTGAAACTGCGGGCGGCCGCTAGTTATTCACATACCTAGATGAGAATAATCTATAGGTAGGTATGTGTTTTAACACATATCTATAGATTATACATCTAACGCTTTTTAAAGCGTCGTCGACAAAGTCCTAAGTTTGGCATTTTTACATTTTTAACTTTCATGCTCATTATAGCTTTAACTACTATTAATATAAACGGGTTTTTTACCACAACTCGGCAATAAATACAAACATGGTAGAAACCCGTTTATCGTCTAATAGTTATAACATTATTACAGTCTATATAACTTCTCTTCCCTTTATTAGGTATGGTAGTTTTTAATGAGTTTACCAAAAAAAAAACTATTTTTCACCCTTTCGTGTATATATGTTAAAATAAACGACTAGTGCTTAAATAAATAAATCTGTTTGAAATAACATTAATATAAATAAAACTACAAAATTTATACTCATATAAACAAAAAAGTTTAATTTATCTTTCCAAATTATATAAAAATACTTTCTACTAGAGCAATATCTGAATTAACGGTATTTTTATCAGAAAAAATGTAGCGGCTAGCAATTATTAGACGGACCGGCATAATTAATTTGAAATTTCTCATTACCTTATCTCCACTAAAATGTTTTGAAAGTAGGTAGCAAAAAAAGATAGATAGTTAAAACGTAACTGAAGTATTTCCGGTCAACCTCATACGAACGGGTTTTTTGATATATTTTTTTTTTAATTTAATTTGAGAAGCATTGTTCTTGTAGGTTGCGTAGCTAAACATTCATCAAAAAGTTATGTATTTATTTGGATTACTTTATATTAATTTAGTTTGTAATTTATTAGTAAAGTAAAGAAAAACAACTTTAATTTTTGAAACCACAATATAATAGGCCGTCATAATGTTACATTCGAAATTCAAATCATTCAAATTTCGCAATCATTCCGATTTAGCTGCATTTTTAGTATGTTGCTTGGATCCACCTAGATAGTATTAATCCAGATTTGCAGCTTTCTAAAATGTAAATGCGCGCTGAGTTATTGCTGAAAAACCGCATTTTTTTATTACTTTTGTTTTGCTTTTGTGCAAAAAAGAAACGATATAGAAAGGAAATGAAAAGAAAGGTCACTATTGCTTTTTTGAAGTCAACAAAATTCCTGACAGTTTGAGCCCTAATTCAATTTTCTAGGTCCAGCTCCCAAGATAAAGGTTTTTTAAATTATAGTCTTTATGAATATTTATGTTATCGATATGTTACTGAAATCATCTTGACCCACTTGTTACTACCGTCCTTTTAAAATATCGCATAAGTACAACACATAATTTTTAAAATATTGATAAAAAGGGCTATTTTAGGGCTATTTTACTACCGTTGCATATAAACAAAGCAGATTTTCCGAGTTTCTACTAGGAAAATATATTTTCATATTTTTCTCACGTTATTTAGTACTTTTTAAACTGCATACAAAAAATAATTACGTTCGAATGCAATATTATAATTACGTAACATCTAGGATAACTCAATGTTGTTTTACTCCTTCACAAGTATCACTTTCATCTTATAAAAGGTTGAATAATTAAGTATTATTTTTTCATCAAGACTGAAATAAGCCACTCACCTCTACACATGAAAGTAGAAAAGTGAATATAACTAAAAAGTTAATCTTATATATTTTTTTTCATTATCTTAAGTAAATTAATCTTTATTTCATAATTAAGTAAATAGCAAACAATACGTCAGGAAATAATTAAATCTTGCTACTGTGTTACTCAAAGTAAACGAGTCTAAACATAGATATTTAGTAAATCAGATTAAATCAACAATTTAACGGAGCTGACGTTTTGTTACCTTTCAATAGTAACTTAATGGCCTCGAAAACTCGTTTCTGATCGATTGCCTAAGATAATATATTATATTGTTACAAAACGATAGAATTTGTGACGAGAACTATCTAACACAAGAATGTCAGTTCCGAAGTTTCGAAACGAATGTACCAATTCAGTTTTCAGTTTCAACATATTATTTTTTTTGCATTGTTTATGCTATTTTACAGAATTATTTTTTGTATGGAAAAATAATATATAAATTATTATTACAAAAAAAAAGTCTTACAAGTTTCCCTAACAATCCCGCCAGGGAAACTTCGATTTGATTGTTTTTTCTCGATGGATTCTTCTTCGGTCGATCTATGTTATTAAAGTTTTAGCTATCCATAGTTTGATTAGGTTTTTTAAATCATAATAAACTTATTAACACGGTAACCACGCAAGTTTTCAACTGATTGCGGAAAATATGAAATAACCGCAATTCTTTCACCTTTATACAATTAAGTCAATTATCTTTCCGTTTCATTGTAGGTTAATTAAGCAGTTAATAGAAAATGACACATATTAAACAAATAAATATTTATTTTGTCTTAAAAAATTACACTTATCATTTATTTCGCCAAACGTAAGTTTAATTATTTCAATATTCAATTGTATTATGTATACAAGCTAGCTGAAAAAAATACTTTATTTTTATAAATTTACATGACATATGAAAAACACTCAGACCTACAAGGCAAAAACAATATAGATATATTTATACACACAAATCTTTTGTTTAATGCAGTAATCCAACCCGCGACTTCATTTATTTTATCCTACCTCTGAGCAATTCAAGTTACATTATAAAAACCGTTATTGTTACGTTATAATACTAGGAAACGTTCACATTATATTACTTAGGCCATCTCAAAACCTTTCTTTTCTTTTGGCCCGCGATTTGTAAATAACCCCCTGATATGAAGTAATGTTTATTTATTTATAGGATTTAAAGAAAAGATTCACGAAAGTTTATTATGGTGTTTAGCCTACGCAATATGAGTAGGTATATACTATTCAATGGGATGGGAATTTTACGTATCTTTTCTGCATATTTAATGTTTTTTTATATACCTACCTCTTTACAAAAATAAAGTAATGATGAATATTATGACATTCAGAAGCAGCCATTTAAGAAGAAGTTCGCTAGTTACATAAAAATCATACTGTGTGTAGGTATTATGTTGTATAGAGTCTACACGAATATGTAAACTCTGACCTTCAAATTTATAACTGACGCTAACATGTGGTGTTGAAGCCGGGGACATATTAGAGTGCTTGATGTGGAAGCTCTGCAATCTAAAATATATACGATGTCAGCGCGGCCTATGACGTCACATATGTTGAGACGAGTTAAAGTTTAAAATGATGAATTATAAAATAGTGTACTCCAAAATATTCCCGACGTACACGCAATCGGTGACATCACTAGTGTTGACATAAGTTATATTTTAGAAATACGCTGTTGGCGCACACTAATCGAGCTGAGCGGACACATTCCGCTTGCAGTATATGCACCGCTCCACTTTGAGCCATGAAGACGTATTACACAACAGTTGTCAGATCAGCCGTAGTCACGAGAGTCACGACTTTCTGGGCACGCCGAGGTAAGCTGGAGGCACAGTGGGAGATAGGTTACAAGAATATGTTGGAAAAAGGTGTTTTGAACAACTGAAATGTCGATGGTTATTATAAAATTCTGAAGCATTTATATTTTAACACGTTAGCTGCAGATACATTTTTGATAGATTTTCAGCCAGTGCGTGTAAGGTCTTTTCGAGGCAAAGTTGAACTTCTTTACACTGCGAATGAGACATTTTCGGACTCACAAAATGTTGTTTCCAAACAACTATTGACTATATTTGACTAAAACTTTACCACTATAAACTTAAAAATTTGTTAAAGTAAAATCTAGCTTCTCCCACAGTTATGACATTTCAGTATTAAATAAATGAAAAAAATATGACATCGATTCTGCCTCACATCGCACTAAAATAAAGTTCGATTTGTGTCTCGACTAGTGGCAGGAATAAAAGAGAGTTGCTGTTACTACTTTTTTCGTTATAAAACATCAGTTAAAATACTTATCACTTAGTTGTCAAAAAGCGTCATGCCTACCATTCATACAATTTTCAGTTGCGAGTATGTGTTATGAGTATATGTGTGTGAATGTGTGCGTAAATGCGTGTGACACACACAATTTGTGTGTAACACAAACACATTTGTGTGTAACACACACAAATGTGTGTGTGTGTGTCTGTTTTAAGGGGCAGATGAATTGGTGTATTACTCTTACTCGTTGATTATTACAGCTGTGGTCACTGCAGAAATGAACTCAAATTCGCCAAAAGAGAAGCTATATTTCTTATCTGAAAAGAATTTGGAATTCCGTGGCTTCGTATCGAAACTTGTCATACCACTAAGCTAGGATGCGCCGGGCCCACGCCGGGCGCGTTTCAATCCATGCGGCTATGAGGCCTACAGACTTTTGAGGCAGATTAGACCGCACTCCGTACTGTGCGTGATTAAGTACTTCGTAAGAGAAACAATTGAATATATTTGTCTCCGTCATATTCATAGAAATGTTAATTTGGCGCCCCCGAACCCCCCCTCCCGCACAGAGCGAAAGAACGCGATTTTGACTGACGCAACAGAGAGAAGTCACGCATGTGACTTAAAAGACGCGTGTGACTCATGATGCCGTGAACGTGTTAAATTCAATAAAAGCAGTAGGTATCAGTAAGGCTAGGCAGCAAACTATTTGTGGCGCCTAGAATGTATCAGTTTGTAAATAAATGTTAAATTCATAATACAACTATACTAAAATCAGAAACTACAGTTTCCTGTTTTTGAGCTGAAAGTCATTTCCTTTTAGGTATGTAGGTACTTCTTTATTGATAAGAATCAATTTCATAATTAGGACCATATTTTAAATTTTTGACCGTAAGGTAATAACTATACTTTCTAAAAAGACTACAAGTTAGTAGTCGACCATTTAAAATAAAATGTCTTTTCGTTGTATAAGTTAATTTCCTTAATTGAACACTTATATTTGCTCCTAGTGTGTTCACAGCCGTGTTCAAAGAACGTAACGTAAGAGACCCAACTATCGGTTGCGGCTCAAAATGGTAGATTAAATTGTCAGTTGCTTATTGAAAAAGGTTATCAGTTTTATTTTCAACTAAACGTAGTTCAGAACAGCGCGTCAGAAACTTTACGAAACACCTTTGTTTATGGTTCAACTAACTTCAGGTTATAAAGTTAATTATATACCTACGTTGGAAATGTTTGCTATCTCCTGGCTTTATATTAATAAGAACTAAAGTTTGTATTCGATATTAAAATTATTATTGTTTTTGTAACAACCATTTATAAAAAAAGAAATGCAATAAATATTAAACAAGAAAATAGATTTTAGAAAAAAGCAACTTGTCTCATGTCGCCCTGACGGGATACGAGCGACGGGATATGGGCTGCTTTTTTCTAGTATATTTTCTTGTTCAATATTTATCACATAAAAATAGCATTGTAAAATGCAAAATTAAAAAAAAACGTAGATATAAAAGAAATGCATTCTGGATGATGAATTGAAATCATAATGAATACTTTTTTTACAATATAGTAAAAATAAGTTTTTTTGTTACAATATAGTAAAAATAAGTATACTAACTTATTTTTACTATATTGTAACAAAAAAACTAAAATTAAAATGTGTTAATGAAGGCTGCGTGTCAGCTCCTAATATTTCAGTAACCGGTTATTATTGTGGCTTAGTAATATCTTAATTTAAATATAGGAAACAAATAACTTCTCTTATAAATACAAAAATATTTGTTTATAAAATAAAAAACAACTTCCTATTTCATTTTAAAAGTGCCTACCAAATAAAATTAAGTATCTACATAAAAAACTTAACGTAAAAGCCTAAATAAGTTCACCAGAATATATTCAAACAATATACTCCAAAGAAGAGTAAAATAACACGCATCAATTTCTTATATTAGCCTGAGGCTGCGGAACAACATAAAAAGTTCCCAAAAGTTTCCTATACTCGAACATAAATCTCACGTTTTTTAATAGATAAATAGGGCCTCGCACAAACGAGCAATATCGCATTATTTGGCCCTCCCTCAGGAAAGGCCCTCCTGATAAAACCTCCTTGCCTCACACCCTTCATGCTAATGTACTACGCCAGACGGTGACAACCATTTTTTGGCCCACTTGGCTACATTATAGCGGCTATAAAGAGTATTTCAAATTATATTTTCCGTGTCCATTAAAAAGGAGACGTGGTTTTCTCCGGCTTATTATTTAAGCAACTTTTGACGCACGCTACACCAGTCGAGCACCTCAATTACACCTTTTAAAAAATAAATGAATAACACAGAACAATTGCACAAAATTTTGGCACAGTTTCAGAACAATGAACAGGTAGCGATTACGTTTGAAAAGAGAAAAAGGTAGTTTACAAAACAACTACTGTCGTGCCATTGTCGGTTTTTTAAACGGTACAAAAGAACGAGTTCGCGTTACGAATGTAATAAAATGTTCAAAACTTCGTAAAAATATGCCGTCATAAACAAAGCGGTTCGGATGCAAAGTTAGATAAAGAACATCTCACACACCTGAGCTAGAAAATTGCTTTTTTCTAAGCGCCTCCAGTTTTTACGCAACTTTCTCGGGGAATAAAAGAAGTTCTATGGCAAAACTTTCTTATTTTTTGCTTTTGCAAGTAGTAAATCATCCTCGCTCGTACAATATGACGGGCCGCAAAAGCGCGAAATACGCTGACAATAAAATATTTTGACATCTCAGAACAATTGCATGGGTCGCTTTTGTTTTGTTAAATCTTTGGATATTCGTTTATTTGCCGCTGACCGAGGTCGTATATTAAAGTTTAGAGTAAGCCGGGTTATTCTGAAGTTATTACTGCTCTCGCATAAACCACCGCGAACCCTTATCAGAACTAGTTAAAAACTAATTACCGGGGTGACACCACCTCGCCATAAATCTCACGACTCCTCCGAATTGCTCAGACAAAAGTTATTTTTAAGAAAAAAGCCCTTGAGGCCGCAGAATCGCCCCCTACCGCCCGATCCGACTGGAATTTATCACGATTTATATTCATGGCATAAGAACAAGAGCCCGTTTAGGGTGATCCCATTCAAATTGTAGACTGCTAAATAAACCTGTTGTTTTTAATCTTTAAGCTTGTTTAGCTTCAGTTAATTATAGAAAAATAGATGTTTTCTTTATCTTATACAATTCAAATGCAACATTTACCTAACTAATGTAGAGTTTAATTATCAGTTTTGAACCAAGTACTGAATGGAAGTAACCATACTATCGCCAACAGAGTAACGGGGAACTAACCAATAAATTATTCTATTTTAACATAGTTGGGTGCGAACCCGGGACCATATGGTGCCGAGTGGAACGCGACGGTAACTCTCGGGCGGAACAACAAATCAGCTGTGGTTTCGGAACGGATGCGTTTGTCTGTACAACTGCGTAAGCACATTAGTTAGACGCACCAGTTTACTGGAATTATTACTGGAGTGTCTTTGGCTCACCCTTCAGGTTACCAATCTCTAGGATCTTAGGTGCTTGTTAAATTATTTTGTCTGAACTTTTCTGCCTAAAAAGCATTAAAAAAACTCGTAAAGAAATTACCTACCTATTGAAACTAAAGCTATTGTTTCACTTTTATCAAAAGTCTTAGGTTTCAGAAGATGATCTTTTCCCTCTTCTTCCAAATCAAAAACAACGAACGGAAGCTCCTGGCTATCACACCAATCAAAGATAAGGTACATATTCATGTGCATAATTTTATCAGGATGTTTGTAAAGAATAGTGGTTTCCTTGGTCTAAAGCTAGATTACCAAGGGGTGCTCGACCTTCGAGACCCAGGAGGGAGGCTCCGCCATAATTGATGAGGTTCTTAGCGCAGCAGGGCGGAGGAATTATCATCGCGCCGCGACACTCGGGTACAAGCTCTCATTAATTTGTGATTAGCCCGCAGTTAGATACTTGCAGAGGCTTTCTTCTAATTAGATAATCACTTTTTCCGGGAGAAGCCGGATTTAAATGTCTCGAGCAGCTGTTATTAATGTTACGTGAATCAGAAGGGGAGCCTTGGCAGCATCGCACCACATCTAAAACAGCAACATATTGCGTTTATTTACACCAAAGAATTGCATAGACATGCACCCTTTTGTGAAGACGTTGAACAAAACCAGCTCAATATCTAAAAAACTCAATTCATCCCGTAATAAATATCTTAAGCACCGTTTACTCGGAATGAGGCAAAAACGTTATTCCCCCATACTGTTTATTCAAAGGTGGATTTGTAGAATATTTATTCACGTACTTATACGACGCATATTCTGCAGAAGCCTTGTAAAAACGTGGTCTTGGATACAATGTATTTGTACTTGGGAGACTAAAAATGTCGCTTTTCAAGTTCATGCAGTGTAAGATACGAAAATAGTAGTAAGAGATATCTCCTGTAATTGTGATCTTTAATAATCCTCCATCTTTCGGCCCCTATATTTCTCCATGTAAGTGGATTCGCTAAGAAAACCAACGTTTCCGATTAATTCGGTTAGAGGGGTTTGGTTGGAGCCAATTTGTCTGATTGCTGCTGATGCCAATTTATGTAAGTTACCTATGTGCGCTCCCACTGTTCTTGGTTTTCAATAAATTGTGACCCTATCTTGTTGCGTCCCCATCAATAAATATTTGCGCATGATCAATCCAATAAACTCACTGTGCTCACTGGATTTGCCGTGTTATTTTTTATTTGGAAAAATATTGCGCCATCTTTTAGCCGGTTGACTGCATGATGTATTGAAACAAATCTTTGATTGTTGTTACAAAGTAGGAAATCAAAAAACGTATTAGTGTAAATAACCATGTAAATTATTAATATTGCAGGTTAAGTTTTAGTTTAGACCTTTTTTGTTATCATTTGACAACTTTTAACTGTTACATTTTGCAACTAAGAGATCCTTCAAAATATTATTTTTCTTTTAAAAGAACATAATTGTTGAGCTCGGTCCAATAACAAAAAAAAATCAGATCGCAACAAAAACAAGATTTTTAGTACAATAAAAAATCAACTCTCACCTCATAGATTGTAAGGCAAATTGTTAATTAGAGAGATTATGTACCCACCGACCCTAAATGCCATTACCATCAACCTGTACACGCCTCTTTTGGGTAAACGTTCGAATCTCGGCGCGAGGGGAAAAAATCAAACAGTAAATATCGGAAAGCAATCCGAGGTGATTCTATTAGATTGAGTAAAACGGGAGACTCATTTTGCTTGAGGTCTTTGGGGCTTAGAAAATGAACGGTGCTATTTTCTCATTATCTATTAGCAATCCTAAAGTAAATATGTTTAGTGTTTATTATTTGACTCGCGTGCGAATCAAGATTCGACGCGGGACTGTCCAGCCACGGTTACTATCAAGATCTTAACCAATGTGAACTTAGGTCCCACATTTCTTAATTGGCACCCCTTGATTACTTTTTATAAAATAAATAAAGAAGCTTTCAACCGGGCTATATTTTAATTAACTTGCATACAAGAAACTGCTTAAGTGAAGATCATGATCTACATCTCGCTTAAGCAACTCTATATTACAAACGTAAAAGAAAGTAAAAGAATTTAACGCTAACGTTTATGTCACAATGGTTTCGTACGGGTTAACTCCTGCGATCTAGATAAGCCATCACATTCAAGATATTTAAATCGATTTTCCCCAATTTTCCGCGGGCGGGCGCGAGTTAAGGCCCTACTCAATTTATCCAGTGTCGCTATGGGGCGGCGGGACCCGGCCGCTCCATTGTTCGCCAAATGAAGTACTCTCCAAGCTTTACAGGATCGTTACACAGCTTCCGTCATCAGTTCGGTCGGAATATTCCAACTTCAAACGGTCGAATTGGGCGCGATTTATATTCCAAATTTAAAAATCGAAAATTTATTACCCTCTAATTTTATTTCATTAGAGATTTCTGTGTCTTTAGCCTTTTCGCCCGACCTCCCCGCTCAGTAAAAGTGTGCAATTAGAAACTTTCCATGATTTGCACCGTATTGTAGGTATGCCTCAAGAATCTGAACCCTTCTATTTCATTAAGGAGTTTGCTTATTTCGCCCAACCGGAACCTATTTGTTGGGCTGTTATTTAAAACATTCGCCCCGACTTACATAGATCAGATACGTTCAACAAAGGCTTTTGTAATTAAGAAAGATATTTTAGTTGGCGGCAGCTGCGAAATGAATTTACTGGTGTAAGGGTGTTTTAAATTTTGTTAGACGGAGTTGTTTGTTGTATCTGCACTCAAAAGTCGCTTAACGTTCCTAATCTTAGAAAAGTGCGCACATTATTCATTGTCAGTTACGAGCTTTGTGGGATTAAACTTTTCCACTTTATTTATCGTATTCCAAACAACAGGGAATGAATGTGTTCTTTGGATTAAAGAATCAATGTAACATTACATTGTTGTAAAACAAGTGAGGGTAAAATGTTCGATGTAAAAAGGAATAACAACCAAAAACACGTCCCCAGAAACATGCAAAGCAATATTTCGATCGAATTACGAAAATAAATTTCCCAATTCCCACCCCAATTTGTGAGTGCATTATTTTCGCTTTCACGGACATCCGATACAATTAAAATCTTCTTTAATTAAGGGACAACGATGAATCATTCGCACGTGGTGCCCTGAGTTTTCCACTTGTATACGCACCTTGTGTTAATCTAAAGAGCTTAATTGTTGACACGATCAGGGGAAACAGGGCTCTAAACCCTGATCCTAGAGGTTAGAATCCAGTGCTTGCTTGTGGCGCTTAAGGGGCATCTTTTCGCGCGTTTCGGGTATCTCTTTTCACTTTATCGCAGTGTCTCCGTTATTTACTCGTACGTGAGGGATGCTTGCAATAAATAGGTGAGCACAAACATATTTGACGTTTACAAATACCTCCCAAATTGGTTTCCTTGGCGTGACTGGCCGTTATTACGAGCTGTGTTTACTTATTGCTCCTGAACGGATACATCGGGGGGATGTATTCGTCTCAGCTTAAACATTACTAGCTACTACATTGTACTTTTAGATTTAATAGTATCTATCATCCTAAAAAATGGCAAAGAACTTCAAAACACCTCGATTAATTCACTCAGCTTTGATATACGAACACACTCTCTCTCAAATATATTGGGAAAGAATTCAGAGTGCGCATTATGAATCATATTTTTTACAATTACTTATGTATTACTTACTGGCTTTTTTGTGTGTGGCCAGAAATGTATACAGTTGTAAGAAAACGTTGGAGTCAAATTTAGAACACGAAAACGTTCCGTCTATTTACGTTTGTGTAATTACGTATCGCGTGGTTGCCCGTTGCTGTTCCTACTGAAAGACCGTTCGAAAAACAAAAGTGGCGGCGAAAAAAAAATAGATCATTCAGCAAACGAGGTGCGAGTCGCAATCCCGCCATTCCGCCGGCTGTCCGTCGGGAGTTGTAATTCAAGTGACAAATATCGAAGGCCACAATTCATATTTCTGCTATCTCCGCGCCAGTGACGCCATCTGTGCCAGAGGGCGCTCGCTATTGGTTCTCCATCAAGCGGTCGCATGATCTATTTTTGTTGCGAATAAAACATTGTTTTTTTCTCCTGCGGGAAATGTTTTATAAGCACTGTTTGGGGTTCGTACGTGACATGTTATTTTAGGGCGAGACACTATCAGCCTCCGCAAATGCATTAAACAACCCTCAAACGCAGTAAATATAATCCTGCTTACTTATTTAACGATACCTTATAAAAATAAAAGCAAATAGCGGTTATTAAGTGAGTTAATTTATATGGTATCAATCAAGGATGATAATTTAAAAGTCGTATTGTAACAGATATTGTGTCCGAAAATAGTGTTGGCCGCACAACGGGTGCATTATCGAGATCGAAAATTTCACGTGCCCATATAATTTTAAGCTCGTAAAGCCCGGTCAATAATTCACTGGGAGCATTTGCGGAAAATGCATTTTATTGTTAAAACGTGAATTTTATTTATCGTCGACAGCCCGCGGTGGGGAGAGGGGGTTGATTTGCAGTAGCGGCATCGATGCCACCCTTTGGCACGGATTATTTATACTAAAGGTAATTTTCCCGGTTCATTATTGGGGAATGCAACATTTGTGTATATCACCGCCCACTATTTGCAGTTCATTAAAAATATGCTATAAACGCAATTTTAAGCAAATGTGATTTAACAAGCATTTAAATATCATATTTTCATATTTGGTTAGTAACATGAAAATGATCATCGTTTTAAACGTTGTGACTTGTGTCTCACAAACATTCGAAAAAGTAAAGTTAGGTAAGATTACAACCTTTTTTCAAACTTCAAAGACATTCGAACAAACATTGAAAAGAGGCAATTAGGTAACGTTACAACCTTTTTCTAAACTTTAAAGACAAAAAAAGAAGTAAATGTCACTATTTAAAATAGGAACGTCCTCCAATCTACACCTTTCCATTTTCAAACTTGCACTGTGCACTTTTACACAACCTTCATGCGAAATTGAAAACCGCAATTGTCTTAAGTGGTACACGCTTCAAACGGTCCACTTAGCACCACATAACTCATAAAACCCAGTTTATCAAGCACCACGTGTACATGCGGTGGCCACGATAGCCATCGTGAGGCGGTGCCGCTACCACATCTTGGCAACGCCTTAGCACCATTACACGTTGTTTAATTGCAAATCGGATTTGTTTATGACTCGCGATGTTTCGTTCTGGGGAATAATTTTGCATGCGGAGTATGTTCGAAAAGGTGTGGAAATGGAGATAAGATAACGGTTTTTGTAGCGTTATTAAATGCAGTACCTTTTAGGGTAACTATGATATTTCCTATAAATTCATGATTATATACTGATACTAACGTTCCAAAAATCCCTGCAACACCCTAATCAACAAAAACTACAACATTAACAAAAACAACTAAAGGAAATCCAAAAGGAAAACAAAGAGGGCTCTTTTAAAAGCTATTTAACTTCCCTAGATAGCGTCTACCGCAATCCGTTGGTAGTTCCGTTTTTTCCCGCTGAAAAGCCAATTTGGAATGAATCACTGTAACAGTGGACCATCTGTGCTAATTTACCTACGGGCGGACAGTCTAATGCGACTCGTTCGATCGTAAATATCGAATCGCAACCGAGCGCCGAATATCGAAAGCCGGCATTAGTCGGATACAGCTAATACACACGGGGGTACGCGCGATAAATTATACCGCGTTCATTTGGAGTTCGCTGTTTAATCTGTCTATGCTGATATTGTATCTGTCTGTTTTGTTAATGTACTACAACGCGGTGACAAATTAAAAAAGTTCTAATATCGCACCGAACAACCGACCGCGTCACGAACCACGAAACACAATTTCAAAAAATTAAATGGAAAATATGTGGCAACACTTTATTTTCAAACACGTTCCATTTTTAAACACATTCTTCCAGAAATCATTTTGAAATATGAACTTTTAACGAATGAATCCGAGTTTCAAAAGTTAGCGACATTAATATTAGCTATCGTAGAAACTCGAGCGTGCGTTGTTAAATTTAACTCTGACAATCGTATCTTTTGGTAATTTCGATATATCGATAGTATCAGTATATATATATATATATATATCGATATTATATCGTTGTTCCACTGTTTGCGACTACGTGTCGTGATATAGAGCAACGTTTCCAATTCGTTCCATCCAATGTAGTTTATACCGATGTGTGTTGTGACGGCAGTACTTTTGTTGCTTGTGTTTTGTCCATAAACATGTCAGTGATAAAATATCATTGTATTATCACAATATTTGGTACATTGCCAATTTTTGTGTAAATGGAGAAATATTATTAACGGTCAATACATTTCGTTATTAAAAGTTATTATTATCAAGACATTAATTTTGTTTCAGGTAAGGGAACGCGTCTCAACTTTGCAACAAACATTTCGGTAAAGAAAACGATCGTAAAAGCGCCATCTTTTGTCACGTACCTACACTTTATCAGGACTTTGATATGCAATAACGGCGGGCAATGTATCAAACCGACTATCTAAGTTAAACGCAATTTGAAGTATGGCCGGTTCTTAAGACCACCCCCAAAAAGAGGGTGGGTTGGCGCTTATCGCACAAATGCAGGCACTCCGCCGTTTACCTTAAGATCTTTAATATTAAATAACATACTACAGTTAAAGCTATCTTAAATAAACCCTCTAATACATTATTACTGTGACGTCTCTTGCATAAATTATGCTTTTGTTTTCTCGCTATTTAGAATAACGCAAAAGTGTGATTCTTAGCATTTCAATTTGGGTTTAATCATATATATCTTTCTTAATTTTTTGGCATTTGGGTTTCGTCTTGATGTGGATCTTTACTACTTCTATTTTATGTAATACCACTGATTCTTCTCGAGTAAAATTTTTGATATTGTCAAGTTTCAAAGAAATATTGTTTTTCATTGTAATCACATACAAAACTGTAATAAGGAACATTGATTTGATAATCTTTAGTCTTTCAAAATCCATTGCGAATAAGATGAGAATAAATAATTGGTAAAAGCATATTCGAGAATAAAATTGTATATTGATAAACGGCAAATTAAATTGGTAAACGGTGTTATCATTTTGATATACGTGACGTATATACGTAAGTCATTCACATAAGTTGGCGGCGGCAGTGCAGGCTCTACTGTAGGTATATAAAGGCAAGGCAAGCCCATGTATCTTAACATCCGCGTGCCGGCATGCAACCTGCGTGCACCGCGGGGAATGAAGACGTTAAATAATTTAATCGGATGCCTGGATGGTTTATGGATGCGAGCGCCAACGGAGAATGCGTTAACTTGCTTTTCAGCCTGAACTGGACCTTCGGTTTAGTATTTCATAAAACAGCGCCATCTATTGACCAGTTTGCAGAACTGTTTTATCGCTTTCACTTTCATCGCATCGGAATAAAAAAATATATAATTTAATTGTATACCCGCCTAGAGAGCTTATGAACGCAAGGCTGGCCGAATACACGTAAACTTGCTGTTCACCTTAGATTAAACCTATATCAGTATAAACGGTTTAGCATTGTCAGTTTTTGTCGGATCAAGATATTTTTTTCACTGTAGGTAATTGATTTATCAATTCTTTAGTTCTACGTACTTACTTAGTTAAAATCATGCGGAACGCTTATTTAATTAGATGCTCAGATGGTTTGTGAACGCGAGTGCCATGGAGAATGCGTTAACTAGTGCTGATCCGGATCTGGACCAATGTGTATTAACGGTTTAGTATTTAATAAAACAGCGCCATAATCTATTGGTCGATTTCTGGAATTTGTACAACACTCATACAAACAATGCTGATTTGAAACTTCATGACTACAGACCGCATGAAGTACGTTACTAGAATAATAACTATTTTTTGTCGTTACATGAGTACCTAAAAAACAAGAAAAAACTAAATACAAAATAACAGTATCTACCACCCACCTTAATGTGATAGGTTTTGTTTTCTCATAATTCCTTCAAAACTCACAATTTAACCAAATTTAATAGTAGGTACCTACATCATCACTCTCACTCCATGAGGATTTCTCTTCAAAAACACTCCCTTGAAACTTCTCCCAAGTTGTTTAATAGTCTCTGAAACATAAAAGGGCTACTTTAAATTTCTCATAGTTTACGACACCATAATTAAGTTATTTCGACTCCACTATTAAGCTGATTACGGTCTCAGTATAATGTCAACTCGTAATAACAGTTGTAAACTTTGGCTCTTACCTCGTTGTTAATAAAACGATCATTATCCAAGTTTTTGGCTTAAATTTATGTACTTTTAAACTCTTAATTATATATTATGCAGAAGCTGAGATTT
Source organism: Chrysoteuchia culmella (assembly GCA_910589605.1). Taxonomy (NCBI): domain Eukaryota; kingdom Metazoa; phylum Arthropoda; class Insecta; order Lepidoptera; family Crambidae; genus Chrysoteuchia; species Chrysoteuchia culmella. Next base: position 14,293,136 of record OU342654.1, read on the forward strand.
TTTCAATGTTGTTTTTCCCGTTTTCATCAGCACATTTTGATCATATGTAGGTCCTGGTGGAACTTTGACTCTAGGTTTGGTATTAAGCTTATCTTTTTCATATTCTTCTTCTATTAATCTGTAAATAATTACATTTCTTCAGGGTTACCTCTTAAAATTCATGAATATGAAAGAATTATTTTTCTTAGGCACCTGTAATAACGAAAAAGTATTAAGTATTTTATACTGTTCTTTTTTAAATCAGAAAACGATATAATAATGCGAATTCATCTGTAGCATTATTATTTTGTAGTTCGTAGGGTCGCTATAAACAATACCGGCCGCGCTGACGGCGCGTGGGCGACTGATCTACAATGCGGCCGCCATATTGTTTTCTAATGACTCAATGGTATATACTCTAGAGTAAATATTTATAATTAACTTTTGCTCTTCAAGACTGGCAAATGCTTTTCAATCTTTGTTGACCGTTCTACGGGTCAACTGTAGGGTATGTATATAGCCACCATATTATTATTATATTCACAACATGATCTATAGCACTTGCTAAGTAATTGAGAGTCGGGGCATTACATCACCAGCCTATTTGCCTACAGTCAATTTTGCCCATTAAGTGACTAATACACCAAGTTGCCGAGCCATCGTAAGAGGCATATAACCAAAATTAAGATTTATGGGCCACACAAAATTAAATGCTTTAACCGCGATATATTGCATGCACGTCCCTAACGTTCTTGACAAATTCTTGGATGGGGAAGGAATTCTTGCTAATTTAACTAATGGACTATTACATCACGTTGCTTTGCTATTATTTTGGGGCAGATTTGCAAACAAATTAAATTTTGAAATAACAGGGGATAATTCTATCTCGTTTCAGTGCGGCTTTCGTTTTTACATTATTAGCCTCATATTGAGGTTCGTAAAACTACATTAGCCGTACCCCAGCGTATTTCCTCACACCCACCCCAAATTTTCCATCAACGTAACTTTGGTCACCTAAATCAGTATTACTGAACACGTGACCTCAATGAAATTATGGCTCTCCTGTGTATTGACTACAAAATTTTATTCCAAACTTTATGTTTCGGTCAAAGCCAAAAGTATTGACTAAAACCATATTTTCTAATTTTAAGCTAATGTTTATCATTAAATCGTTTATCTGTCTAAAAAAGAGGAGTTTCAAGATTGTAAAATTTGTTATAAATAATAATAAAAAGTAACTATAGTAATTTTTATCCGTTTCGAAGGACCAAATTTAAGAACTTATTTAGATACATACTATTCAAAATAGTACTGAAAATAAGACTTATTTGATCTAAAGATACATGCTTTTATTATTGATACAAGAGGTATTCCAATAATTAAAACTTCAAACGTTGATTGACAACGCAAAAATTTTGCACACTATTATACTGCAATAAACAAAACGTTGCCATTGTGAGGCCAGGAGGGTGGTTTGCCTCCCTACAAAATTATGTACGACGAACTGGGAGTAATATATCAAGTGGGTGGACGTGCCAGACTAAGGAGCCTCGGTATTGCGGGGGGTTGGAATACTTAAGGAGCCCTGTGACACCCCATTAAAACGCACGTACTGCGTTTTTGGCCAGACGTTTTAATTTGGGGAGGTGATGTGAGGGTTGTTCTTTTTATAAATGGGAGCACACCTGTGCTATTTTTAGATGTGGTGTAAAGATGATATTTTTGTGGTTTTTTCTTGAAAAAAAAACTTATTGCTGTAATCTTGATTTTGAACTTCTGGTTGCTTATGACCTAGGTCTATAATGATTCTGAGTAATTTAGTGATTTCACGCAAATAATCATAATTATTCATAAGATCTGAGAATTCACTTGTGGCCAAGCTGTATTTTTCCAGTATTTTTCTATTTAAAATTTATCATAATTATTTATAAGTTCATATTGCCTTACATTTTACATAAACATCAGATCTATTCCATTAAAAAAAAAAACCAGGAGTTCGTGATTAATCCTTGATAGTAAAACAAGCACTTATTAAAATATATATCCCTTAAACATTGATCTTAAAAATGGGATTTTGAAAGTCAAAATAGAAATCATTAATCCGACAATCTATAAGAACAAATAAAAATATTATCTATACTTTCAGGTTGCTTAGATGTTACATGTTACAAAGAGCGATTTATTTACCTAAAACAAAGTCTTTTTGATCACAGCCACCAGACGAACATCATAAACATATCATCGAAAATATTAAATCGCATACCGTTGCATTCGAAACAGTAACCATCCCAATAATATCGTTTGAACGACCAGTGAAACATGCGGTGTTCGAAACGCATCCGGAATCATAATTCCAAAATAACTTCCATCCTTCGCTCCCCGCCTCCCGTTCCCTCACTTTTTTTTGGATAAACTGGAATCCCCGTCCCACCGTTAATTCCCAAGATAGACATAATTTGGAATTGGATCCATCTATCCTCCGTGTACCTACAGAAATAAGTTAGCGCTACCGATTTATGTGGGCGAAAACAAAGCGGCCATGTTGCCGAATACAAATATTGTATTATGAATTTATTAACAATTGTAGGTACTTAGCTCTTTAATTTTATATCAAATTGCTCAATATTATCGAGTACTTTGCTCCATTAACAATTGCTATTGAGTTACTACAAATACCGTTAAAAATCTGCATCACGTCATAGCTCGTCAGTTGTTTCTCCGAAGATTTCGTTGCCGTCTAGAATTTTACTATCTTCATTTACATTTACGTCTGTAGTAAGGATTTTTATGAATGGAAGCCCGAACCGTAGGAAAAAAAACTATCAAACAATTCATTTTACGAGCGATCCTTACCGTTAACAGATCATAAAACGAGTCGTAAACACGGTCTCGTCCATTCACCGACAACTCTATGTTTACTTACCGTTTTAAATGCAAATACGATGACGCCGACCCATCACGATGTTTTACAGTCGTAAAAATCATACTTAAGCTAATTTGAACCTTATTGACACTGATAACGTTACGTATTCATGAAAACGGAGGGCACGCGACGTTGATGCTCCGCAGACATCGCAGAAGATAAAGTATATGCGTGTTTTTTATTTCACCTTTGACACTTTAATCCAATTTGTTTTCTTCTACTCCACCCCCGGGATAGGGGATATTTCCCTTATAATTGTCTTTTGGAATTTAAAATTTTATCATTTCCGCCCCAGTAGGAAAATTTTGAAACAAAAATTTAATATCTTTTTTATGAAAGACACCATATTGGCAAGGGAATTCGCGTATTAGCCCATCTGAAAGTTAACCCATAAGTGGAGCGGTCCGAGGTCGGCCTAGCGATTCTTTTTATAGCCAACTAAGAAAATTGGCTCATTACTCTTAAAGATAAATGTCCTGACAGTATTCGGCCCATCTTATCAGAGGCCGAATGAATGTGTGGATACCTAATGCTTTATCACCGAAATGTTCGCCAATAAAGAATTTTCGATGGTAATAAGACTGCTTTTTATGCCTTTCTATCGATCTTATACCCATATCGAATTTATCTATTCCTTAGTTACTGATTTAAATTCACGTGTTCTTACGCATTTTTATTCATATCGCGTTTTGTACAAAGAGCTCTTGTTAACTTTTCGTTGTCATTCATGCCTACGCTTTCTACTGATATTTTTTTTAAACGTTCTCATTATTTTAACCAACTTTATAAAAAGGAGGAGGTTCTAAAGTCGATTGTATATTTTTTTGTGTATGTATATAACGTCGTCAGTTGTCAACCGATTTTTTTCTTTTATCTGAATGAACATAGTTTAATTGTGGTTACGAAAATCTGGCAAGTAGTTATTTCATAATCCTGAAGAATATGAACTACGTTGTGCCAAATAGTCGTGACGTAGATGACATCATAGTTGATCCGCAGCGCAACTGATTTTAGGGTGTGTAAATTGTGAAAATAAGATGCATAAGTTCTTTTGGCATTTAATTTGCTATAGAACGCGAAAACATTTCGACATTTGGTTCGCGAAATGCCAGTACAATTGACTTGTAGGTTAAGAATTATGAAAAAATATACTGCGTATATTGTTGTATCAAAAAATGTCAGAGATACCATTTGCGGTATGGCCAGAGCCATTATCATGCTGTTATAGTTGGAAAAGGCTTTTGAGGTCGTAACACTGTGGTATGTATTTATAGATTAAAGTCACTGATAACGCCTTAAAAGCTCTGATATGATATTAATCTTTTTATAATAATACGAATAAAGGTTCTGTAAGTAACCGGTTAGGTTGAAGCAACAAGACAATATCAAACAAAAAAACATACGAGTACCTACCTACAAATATTTTAAAATTTCACCTGTCATCTAATTTTTTTTTCCAAAGTAAAAGACTTCAACGATTTGAAAATCGGGCAAATTGATATATTAATATTTTTTTTCCTTTTCCGATCTTTCGGTATTTTTCAGGGGTCGTGATCAACTACGCACCTACATATTTTGTAAAGAGCGTGTAACATTTCCGTAAAAGTGTGACTGATATTATTATTAATTTTTGATTTGGATATAAAAATCTTAAATTTGTATTAGCTATAAAAGTTATAATAACGAAATACCTTGAAATTCAACTTGTAATTATATCAAATAAATTATGTAGTTTGTAATAGGTCATTGCCAGCATAACTGCTCTAAAGGTGATGTCGTTAGAAAATTTATTCTAAGAGATTATTAATTTCTTGGTGGGGTTTTAACCACAGTCCTAAAGGATTTATCACACATCCTCCAGGCTATTCGTGGTTCACGACTATCACGTCACCTTTAAGTGTCAGGTCTTGACGTGAACGTGCTTCTCATTACCCTCGTGGTGGAATCACGAAACTATTATGTAGTGTAGCGTACCTATCACTGGCGAGGAATCGAAATATGGCGAAGGTAAACCGGACCAACAATTTTTTTTAAATTTAAATAAAAACAAAGCAAATTAAATTGCCAGCTGATGCGAGCTATCTGACGCCATATTTGTTTTGACTATCAGCGCCCCAGTGGCTAAAAAATTAAACGAAATTTGAATCAGGTGGCTGAATTAACGTCAGCCATCTTCAAAAGGCTAACTTACATTAAGACAACTATTTGAACGTCAAGTGATGCTAGTTAAATCAACGATCGGCCTTGGCTTGTTTTATTACGGGCTAGCATTCCAATCAAATGGCTGATTTAACCAGATGGCTGCGACAGATATATAGGGTGGTTTCTGGAAGGGAAGCCGATAGGAATTGACATCTATGAACCCTTCGCCACTGGTACCTATGTCAAATTGTTGTTCACGGTTGTGCCACTAAGGGCTGATTCAAAATCAGATCAATTCTAAAGCATAAAAAACATAAATGACAATCACAAACTAACAAAGATGGATTACTATTATTTTACTATGACTTTTTATTTTGTTTAATAGGATACCAGAGGAATTTATCTAAAAATTCTCTAAAACAATGAGAAAATAATTAAATAAATACATTTCATACAATCACACCTATTATCTAGCCCACGTTAAGTTTCATGAAGACCTTGTGTTATGGATACTAGATAACGGATAAACATACTTATAAACTTTTTTTGTAAATACATACATAATATACATATTAAACACCCAGACCAAGACAAATAGACATGTTCATGCACACAAATATTTGTCTTATCCGGGGATCGAGCCCGGGACCTCTGGCGTAGAAGGCGGGTTTAGTACTCCTGCGCCAAACAGGTCGTCAGCAATAATAATTCCTCGGGTATCGTACCAGAGGAATAATAATTTTCCGATTGAGCATTTAAAAATCGGCTGTATGTGAAAATATTTTCATCTGCATAATTTTAATTTTATTTTATATTAAATCTGCAAAATTAAGAACAAAACATCAGTAGAACTTATAAATTGTAAATAAAATTTGAACAGACGTATTTGTAGAAAAATGTTTTACCGTTGATCATTAAAAATGATTTTTTTTTATTAAATTACAAGACCACGTTTGCTAACGGCATCTGTTTTAATTAAACACCATACAACTATTCGCTCATTAACAAATGCACCTGTGTGCTGTACACACGGAAACATCCATCTTAATTAGTAAGATCTTGAAGGCGAATAAGTAAATCATAAAAAAACAAATGTTACAATAGTACCTACATATACGTAAGTGTACAGTAAAAAATTGTATTAACAAGAATCTAGAGGTAATTACTATAAAGTATCCAAGTTTGAGCAGACAAAGAAATGGCTCCCAAGGCAGAGATACAGCGAGCTAATCTGCAAGTCTTAATTTCATCTCTCTTCGTTATACGTAGTAGGATTGTGTTAGGAGTATTATGTTTGCTTTGGTTTGCCGTAAACAATTGAGCATCGCGCAGCAAAAGTCGCCAACTTTCGTGAAACAGTCGAAAGTTGCGATTGTAAATCTTGAGAACGAGTTAACTGAAGTCTAGCCCAAGGTGAACACACGCGGCCAAGAAGTTGAAACACGCACACGGAAACAAAAGTAAAAATAGGACACCTATCGGTAATATCTTTGGATGTAACCTTCTAATCCGATTATTGGTACCTAATGGTAAAGGTATAGGTACCTTTTGAAAAACAAAAACCAAAAATATTCTATTTAATTCTTGACTTAAATGAAGTAGGTACGAAGTAGACCTATCTTCAAAGCTATAAATTGATTTCATTTTAGATGCTTTCAAATTCAGATTCTCGAGTTGTCTTATGCAACGGGATTTCATAAAGACAAATTATAACATCTATAGGTATCTTTGGATAAAACCTTCTAATCCAAATATAATGGAGTAGCTGTTTGGAAAAAAGACACGCTACACTACTAAAATATTCTATTTCATTCTAGACTTAAATGAAGTATTTTAAAACCTATAAATTAATTTTATTTTAGATGCTTTCATATTCAGATTTTCGATGTCTTCAGTTTTATTAATAGCAATATTTATATTCTTAGTTGTCATATGCGACGCGACTTCATAAAGATAATTTATGACTCCGTGATATTATCAGCATTTAACAACTCGCGAGTCATAACTAAGCCTAACGAAGCTAATAAATTGTTAAAAGCTATACATGACCCGGTATAAATCAAAATCTTCAAACAAAATGTAGTAACATGCTGTTAAAATACAGCTTTGAAAGATCCTGACGTCATCAAAACATTAGGCAAATTCAAAAACAAAAAATAGCTACCATAAAAATATCTGCGGTAATACGAATTCCTATTGATGTCTAACGCAAAACAACCGAATGTCGCCACATATTGACGCCATTAACCTCACTTCATGCGACGACGTCCGGAGTCCTCAGGTGTTGACCAATAAAAAAACGTCAAAGTTTACACAACAACATTAATTATACACTTTACCGAGTTAATCTGTAACGGACAAGTTGTGATTCGATGTAGTCCGCGAGGTGTTGTGCAATTAAGATTAACAAGATCCAGTAAAAGAAAAAGTTGTAAACACTTACTCTATTAAAAACTCACTGCGATAAGCGACGCTTGAGTCAAGTCCCAATTAATGAAATGTTGATGTTGTTAAATCGGCTAACAAAAACAATGGAAAGAAATCGAGATGAGGTCAAATATAGAACTTCTTTCGTAGATAATGACTAATCGTCATTTGTTTGGTCGGCATGCAGCGACTAAATGTTCTAAAGTAAATATTAGTTGCCTTTATACGACTTTCGTAAGACAACAAGACAAGACAACATAATTTAACTATGCTTACTTAGCCATTGTTAATGTTTTTTGTTTGTGTTACAGTTTCTATGAAATTATTCCCGTTACGATATCGTTTTTTTAACCACCCACGCCCAAGTATTATGAATACAAAAAAAAACTAGCATTCGCTTGTTACATTAATCAGGGCTTTGAATTCAATCATTTTGGCTATTTAAATTTATTCCGACTGGGAAATACGAATGAGTAGTGGTCTAGTGAGGCGATAAATCGAGGCGATGTTGCGACGCGTCGCGCGTCGGGTTAAAAGCTCGATAACCGACTCGCACACCTACCCGAGCTAACAATAACCTCTCGCTTTGTTTTATTTCTGTGCCCGGCCCGACCAGATATCCGCCAAGTATTTTATGCATAAAAATATCGATATATAATTGCTTCATTACGTCCCTGTGTTGGTGAGTAAAATATGTGGGAGATGTACACAGGAGGATTCGAAAAAGATACGGATTATATTGTTTTAAATTGCCTTATTAACTCGAAAATGTGGCATTTTGCACTACGAAATAAGAAAGTTAAACATTTTGATAATACATTTTAATAATAACTTACATATTTTTAAACTTTCAATGCATTGATTGTACCTACACATTGGAATGGGTTATAAAATGTTTATAAGAAATTTATTTCTTATATTTTTATAAGAAATCTATTCACTATTTCATTTAAGTTTCTTACACCTACGAGCTCTTTGACAAGCCTTCCAATCTCGTGGTTTCCTTGTACCTAATTGACATTGACATTTTACGGAATCGGACCTTCAATCTAACAAGATAAGATTCTGCGGCCGTCAGACTTAGCTTTTAGTTTCGAAACACACTGTAGGTAACGTTCCGAGAGTCGAGTTCTGTGTCTGTCGAGTCTCGGTGTCGCTATCGTTGTATCGCTTGTGCCACGCCGTTTGCTTTATGGTGCCAGCCTCGGTGTAATATTTCATGGGGATCGCACGCCATGATTCATTCCAAGGCACTTTTTAACTTTTCGAACGGACCTGTAATGAAGGTGGAAGGCAGATAATAGAATTTAAAAATGGAACCGGGATTATTCCTTTCGAACATTCGATTTGTTCAAACATTTTCGTTGGACGCTCTGTTTTAGCGTCACTTTTTTGGTTTTGTCGCTCGCGTTCTATTTCAAATCGTCGCCTATATGGTTGTTGAGATTGTATTTTTCAAGTTCGCCGCACGTGTTCGCGATAGAATCATAGGCAGAGGCATGGTACTAGAATTTATATGCTTCGTTAGCGCGTTTAATGAAGAAAAAAGGTTAGCAGTGCACTGAAGGCTTCAAATTGAGCGGGCGGCCGCGCCTGCGCTGCTTGTCAGTTATAATTGGCTGAACTTGTCGACCGAGTCGTAGCATTTGTTTTTTTTTTCGTTTTCTCCCTACGCCGACATTACTCTTCGTCTCCCGCGAGAGACGTAAATTGCGAGCACGGAGACCGTAGCTACAAACATTGATGTGACAAGCGAATACACAACACGTTTTTATTAAAATGGGTACAAATTTTGAACGGCCCACTCGTAATTTAAATTAAGAATTTGTTACCTTTGTAAAGATTTGATTTAAGGCTGACTTTAATGGAACAGTATTTTTGTAGATTTATCTTAGTATGTTTGAAAAAGCAATTTAATCTCTATTCTTATTCAAAACCGGGGAGCGTCTGATAGAAGACAATTCGTACTTCACAACTAACTGCGACAGCCGAGTGTCTTTACATAATTCATACATAATCGCTTTGCATATCGACACTTGTCACGCATGTTCCATTCAATACAAGCAAAGTTATTTACTTTTTCGTTGTAAAATGTTTCACTTGGTTCGAAAGAGAAATAATCTTGGCATTTACGAGAACTTAAAAAGATTTTATATCAACATTACTTTAAAAAAGTAATATAAAATTGATATAAAAAGTTAGTTATGTAATGTTAATTTTAGGAAAGAGTTTAAAGAAGTTCAAAGTAAGTAAGTTGTTCCTAAATAGCTCGTGTAGTAACTTCAAAAAACTGCGATGGAAATTAAATTTTTATTTTATTATCAAATGTTTCACTTGGTTAAATAATATTAACGTTATAGAAGTATTTGATTTTATATCTTTAAACTTGCAGCCAAAAAACTGCGATTGATATCTAGTTTTTGTTTCGTTATCAAATCTTTCAGTTGATTCGAAAAAAAAAACATGTGATACCGGCAGCTAAAACAAAACTAAAAAAAATGTATATAATCCTTACCTTTTTTAAAAAGTATTAGATTTAAGACAGAGTTTTACATCTATGAAGGTTCAAAGTCTTAGTAAATAGGTGTGTGTGACATTTTTTTTTTATTTCGTTGTCAAATCTTTCAGTTAGTTCTACTTATAAACAAAAAACTTGTGATAATAGTAGATACAAAAACTTAATAAGTCAATTTCATCGTTTCCTTTTAAAAGTATTTGATTAAGGAAAGAGTTTTACCCCTAAAAAGAGTCAAAGTCTTAGTAAATAGGTTGTGTGAATGACATCAAATCTTTATTTCGTTGCCAATCTTTCATTTGGTTCTACTAATAAACAAAAAACTTGTGATACGGGTAGCTACTAAAACTGAAAGAGTCAATATCAAAGTTACCTTTTAAAAGTATTTGATTTAAGAAAGAGTTTTACCTCTAAAAAAGTTTAAAGTCTTAGTAAATAGCTTGTGTGGCTCAACTTGCAGCCAAAAAACTGCGACTGGCATCTAATAAATTATACATGAAGCTATTTACGGCGCTCATTTACTTGGCTTAGTTTTCGGATTTTTCCTTAGTTTGTGCTTCTTTCATTCGGTTTGTTTATCGTTTTAGTTTTGTTTCCAACTAAGTATCAACGGGGAGTTTTAATGCATATGACTTAAAATCTTTGTATTCGTAAAAGGAGATTTTGTCATTCAATTTCTTTGACGACCTGTTTGGTGCAAGGGTACTAAGCCCTTCTGCGCTAGAAGTCCCGGGTTCGATCCCCGGACAAGACAAATATTTGTGTGCATGAACATATCTATTTGTCTTGGTTTAGGTGTTTAATGTATGTATTTACAAAAAAAAGTATATAAGTATGTTTATCCGTTATCTAGTACACATAACACAAGTTCTAAACTTAATGTGGGCTAGATAATTGGTGTGTTTGTATGCAATTATTTATTATTATTATACTTGTAGGTAACAATATATTTCAATTTGGGTTAACTTTGAACTAACTATAATACTCCCTTTTTTATTATTTAGTTGTTTTTATAAAATTAAAACAACAAAAATTAGGTATATTTAGAATAAACTTTTTTGTTAAAAGATTTTTTTACCGGAAATTGGCCGAGGAAACAACCTAAAAGTTTTCCTCGCTGTTGTGAGGTGAAAAATTGTGTGTTGCGCTCAGCAGAAATTTTTTTCGTCGCGTCTCGTACTTTTGAAACCCTCACTACGCTCAGAATCCTAGAATCCTTCGCTTGCTCTGGTTTCAGTAGAGGTAACTCACCGCTAAATCCAACTTTCCAACCTTGCATAACAAATAACTATTGAATATGTGGTATGATCTTCTGATTTAAGTTATTCTTAAAGAGTAACAATTACATATGAGTTCGCCATAAAAGCTTACTTATGTAATTAGTTTTAAAAGATATAATGTTTATTAAATATTTTTTTATGTATATATATAATATTATGTAGATTGAATTTTAGCAGAAAATATTTTTAATCCCTTCTTTTCCATTACCAATTTTTATTTATTAGTTGAAGAATTCTAAAACATGTAGCTAGTTGGATCTGTATACTATGTATTTATATAAATAATTTATTTATTTATTTATTTGATTCGCCAACGTCTGTACACACCAATACACTTTTCATATTACTAGCTTACAATACTATCTAGGTGAAACAAACACTTAAAGGCAAATACCGCATGCTCAAGTACTTCTAATTAATTAAAATTAAATTAGTACCTACATAACCCATAACTTAAATGGATCAAGGGGTCCTTAACAGTTTATTAGTGTGGTAAGCTAAACTTACCAAAAAAAAAATTATAATATATATAACATACAACAGAAAAAATAAAAAGGAAAGAAAAAAAATAACTATTTCCCAAACTACTGCGTTCCAGGTGACTTCTTCACAATAGTATGAATCTTTCTAGGTGGATCAGAGTTAAAATCGAAACGGTCACTATACTCATTCATCAGTTTGCATAATCTGGGAATGGGTGAACTTGAGCCAAACACAGATTTTCGAAGTGGTACGCAGAGAGGAGTAATTCTTTTTCTCGGAACTCGAGCGGGTACCCGTAATTTAAACTTACTCAATAACTGAGGGCAGTCGATCTTGCTATTGAGTATTTTGTATGCAAAAGTTAGATCGATTATAATTCTACGTTTTTGTAGGGAAATCATATGGAAATGTGCTAACTGTTTTTCATAAGATGGCAGCTTCTTTTTGGAAATGCCACTCGAGAATAACAGGTGCCGCAAAAACCTCTTCTGAATGCGTTCAAGACGCAATGAGTATGTAGCATAGTGAGGTCTCCATACTACCGCGCAATACTCCAAAATACTTCGCACTAGGGCATTATACAAAAGTACCTTGGTTTTACAATTACGGAATTCCTTGCTATTCCGGATTACAAATCCCAGCATTTTATACGTACGATTTAAAATATTTTCAATATGCGGAACAAACGTAAGTTTTCTATCAAAAAGTACCTGTTCTTGTTTATAAATTTATATAAACAAGAACAGGTACATATTGTCGATATTTGAAAACTTTTTAAAGTAAGCCTATGTATGTAAACAGTTTGGTTTTTTTTTTATTATTTTATATTTACTTACATAAAAAATGGTCAAAACTTTTCTTCAACTCTCGCTTTCCTACTCAGTAATATTTTCTATAATATCAAGTTGCATAACTTTAAGTTTAGTTTTCAGTTAGTTACGGCCAGCAATTAGTTAGCTCTGCGGTTTAATGAGGGTTCTTTGTTCACAAACTAATTGTTGAATACTTGTATTACTCTTTTGAATTACCATTTATTTGGAACAATAGCTGTGGTTAAGAAAGTTCCATTGTCCACTTCTTTTTTTTTATATGCAATCTTTGTCCTTGCAGAATAAATGCTTCTTGTTACTTAAACTTCTTACTATAGATCTAAGCGCTCAGATTTTGAGATTTTTCTACTTCACAAAATTATTTCGTGTAATTTTTATATTTGATAAATCATGATTTGATAATGTTTTGTGTTTTTTCTATCTATACTAATATTATAAAGAGGAAAGATTTGTATTTTTGTATGTAACGAATAAACTCAAAAACTACTGGACCGAATTTGGTATAGAGAATCCTTAGACCCCAAGTAGTAACATAAGCTATAAATGATCCCAAAATTCCCACGGGAACGGGAACCACGCGGGTGAAACCGCGCACGGCCGCTAGTCTGTAATAAATTGTTCAATACTTGTATTACCCTTTTTTAATTATCATTTATTTGGAACCATAGCTGTGGTTAAGAAAGTTACTTTGACAATTAGTTTTTTATGTGCAGTCTTTATCCTTGCAGGATAAACGTTTCTTTGTCACATAAACTTCTTACTGTAGATCAAAGCGCTCAGACTTTGAGTTTTTTGCTTTTTTTATCTGTAAGCGCGAAAGGGCGAGGCGAAATTTCATATTATATGGAGTTAAAAGTGATAAAATACACATCAGTTAATGTCTTTAAATTATGTCACAGAACTTCTCTTTATAATAATACTAGGTTACGCCCGCGGTTTTACCCGCGTGATCCCCGTTCCCGTGGGAATATTGGGATCAGAAGTAGCCTATGTTACTTTCCGTCCTTTCAACTAACTCTATCCCAGAATTCAAGATCGATTGGTTGCTTAGTTAGGGCGTGAAGAAAGGACAAACAAACACACGTTCGCATTTATAATATTACTAGAGGCCGGGCGCGGTTTCACCCGCGTGGTTCCCGTTCCCGTGGGAATTTGGGATCATTTATAGCCTATGTTACTACTTGGGGTCTAAGGATTCTCTATACCAAATTTCGTCAAAATCGGTCCAGTAGTTTTTGAGTTTATACGTTACATACAAAAATACAAATCTTTCCTCTTTATAATATTAGTATAGATTAGTTAGGATTAGGATTGGGGATAGTGTAATTACGAAATTTATTTAAACGCTGGTTTTCAACCTTTTTCTGTTTACAAACCAAACTCATTTTAAGTAGTGTTATTATCAGCAGTAACGTATTTTAATAAGTACCTAAGTATATTTACACTAGGTTGTCAACTTTTCTCTTATCTCTTCACGCATCCGACCTAAAGCCACCTCTGACTGATTCGCACTTAATAAAACCAACTTTAAAAGACCTCCCATACCCCTCTTTATATACGGGAATAAATAATAAATAAAGGAAATTGCAAGCTACTCGAAGGTCTTTTTAAATTGGTCCATTGATAAAACTCGCTCATAGAAATTGTGACAGATCTGCAGTGACTTGTTTTATCTTTGATTGACGTTTAATTATTAGTTGTTAATTGCAGTTGTTTTGTAATTAAGTGAATAATTATATTCGTTCCTTGTGCTTTTGTTGCTAATTGCATTGATAGCGTTACTTTCTACCTAGATTCAGTAAAAATAATTAAATTTTAATGAGCTTAGTTCGTCCTAAGTTAAACACAAAAATAAGTATTTTAAGCTGGCCAACTGAATTTCATGCATTAATATGTAAAGTAGGTAAATAAATATAAATGTTAAAATTGCACACTTTGCAAATGTGTAATATTAATGACTGCCCATACCGAATGCAATTTAATAGAGCACAAATAGGTGAAATAATAGACCTATATAAAAAAAGTTGGTAGTAACCATAAAAAAGACAAAATAGGTAATATATAAAAAAAAACTAAAATTCTCGTGACGTCAGTTCCGCTTATCGCAATACCCAATCCAATTTAAATTCGGTCTCAACGTATCTAAAGCTAACTTCACCGATCCGTCACGCTCCCCGAAATAAATCCCCCGCCCCCTCCCCCCGCGCAACATAAATAAGGTGGATCTTGTTAAAAACTTGCGGTGCTAAAAAACCGTAGCATTTTCCTTACAAGAGCGCCCCTATTCCATAAATATGCAGATATGCGCTCACCTGGGATAAACCGGCCAAATTTAGAACGCAAATTTATCCTAATAGAAATATTGTAAATACGGATACATTGTGTTTTCGCGGTTTAATAGATTTAGCTGCGTGTTCTTGCATAAGTAGCGCTTTCGTTGTGTACGCAGGCCCTTAATAGCCGTGATATCAGATATGGCTTGGCATGGCAGCTTTGAAATATTGACGCACTTTCGGATTAATTACATCGATTTTCATTTTAATTATTTTATGACGCTAAAAATTTACTTGTTATCGCGTGCTGTTATCTTTCGTCCCTGCAATTTTGCTCACTCTTTGCGCTAAAATTGATGTTACTTGCTTTTACTTAATAGTTTTAACATAATAAAGAGATAACTAAGTTGATTTTATAGTTGCAAAAAATATTTAAAAAAACAAAGACAATTTCCTAGGAATCGTAATCTTCGATGAAAAAATAATGTGTCTTCTCTTTCTCTGTTTACTTAATTTGCTTTTAATTGGCAGCGCTTATGACGGACACGCATACCTTAAACTCATTACATAGACTATTATTACTAAAGGAGGGTGTACACCTACCTTTTTCTTAACACCACCCAATTACGACGCAGGTGCATACAAATAACTCCCCTAACAACGCAACCAAGTACTACGAAAATGACTAACAAACTGTTGATTGAATTAAACGTGTTATTTGTTGATAGTGACAGTAGTTCAAACCGATAACGCGAAACGGTACAATTATCTCATTATTCATTAATTACTCAAACGCAAACATGAAAGGTATCTGTATATCAGTCATGCAAAGATAAGTAGACATTTGTCCATATTATTCCATTTAGTATTGACGTTATCGATATTTTGATTGCAATTGTGGTCTCTCCTTTTGCTTTGTTGCTGGCACGAATATAGGCCACAATGGTCTTAAAATCAATGCTAAAAATAAATGACGAAGACAAGTTGGGTAAAATAAATCATCCAAAATATAAAAAGGAAAAAAGGTAGTAAAATACTGAAATACAAAAAAAAAGACGGGTTGCACTCCGGGAGTGCCGGCAGAAGTGAAAACTTGATTATTAACGTTGAGCATGTTTGATATTTTGGAATGGTTAGGGAATAATTTTGCACCAATTGCTTTATCAGTATAAAAGTACTATCATTTATGTGGTAGAATACAATATTCATTTATTGCGCTATCGTACACAAACATGACAAACCATATTAAAGTGAACGTTAAGTTAGGTAATAAGATATAAGAAAACATTAGTTATTATAGAGAATCGAAAAATATATATTGACAATAAAACAAGAGACAAGTAAAAGACATTATCAACAGTCTGTCGCTAAGCAACCGAGACCATAGTCAACCTGTCACCTCAACATTCTCCATCCGTCCTACGCTTTTTCGATCAGGTCACGTGTCCTGACGCGAGTTTAAGATTTTATACCCATTACAGAAAAAGTGCTCAACGCCGCTAAAGAAGTTTTCACTTCAAAAACTCAAGAAATATCGTTAACAAAACAGTTATCCTGCCAGGTGTCAGTAAATTTGTATTAAAAACTATTTATATTTTAAATGAATATAATTCTAACTATTAAAAACAATCCTGTTTCTTCCAGAATATGAAGGAACTCGACTATTATTATTTTATACTATACCCAATTAATCGATTCAAATAAAAGAATATTACCCGCAACATTTATTATTATAATATTGTTCTATTTTTATACTAATAGCACAATATACCTTACAGTTCGGACGTTTTCAAATTAAAAAACAAATATTACAGCATATGGAGCTGAAAATTCGACTAATATACAAATAACTAATAGACAATAATAATTATTAAACAGTCTATTATACTGATTGGTGAGTTGTCTCAGACCTCGATGGATTTAAGCCTTGTGGCCTAATAAGGTTGGGTGTCTTGAATAAGGTTAAGGGAAATTTCACGTCGGGACAGCTTTAAACTGTCTATACAGCTCAAGTCAGATCCTGCATTTTTTTTTACCTACTACAGCCTTCATAATCCTAAATAATGATAAGGTTGAAGGTGAAATCGCACATTAGTATCCCGGAATCCTCAACTACTGCCGGAATACAACAACGCTGAAAACATTGTTGCTCTGGCGACAGACTCAACATGGTGGTAGCTAGTCAGGCGGACTTAGAACAAGTCCTACCACAAATCAAACTTAATACAATGCGTAGGTATAGACACTGTGAGTCGAATCTGAGATTCTGGGTCTGACACCAGGCGGTGGTTGTTACCATTGGACCACAGAGGTGGTTGCATGGAATTTTGCAGTCACCTCTGGGATGGATCTGCGAGATTGCTGCACTGGACATGATTCAACGCAGAGTTGAGAAGTTGATTGGCTACAAAATTTTGGCGAAAAGCAAGCTTTACACCTCTTAACTCAGCGCCGCAAAGTTGCCTGCCTGTTGGTCTTTAACATGCTATACTTTAGAGAGTGCGCTCAGGAGATGCATGAGCTTATACCGCCATCCCCCTTGTTCCATCGGACATTCAGACGCACTGCTGGGCTAATCAAGCAAGGCTGGCTCGCTCCACCGTGGATCCTGTCTTAGCCCTAGCTTGATAGGGATCAAAAGTGAATTTTTGAAATTGATTGATTTTGGGTTTACGTGATACTTTAATTTTATGGAGTATGTATGGAGAACATGGTTTACACTACACACCAAAACGACTTGGAATTTGAACTTTGTGTAAGTAAAATGTTTTACAAGTTATGGCGTAAAAACCATTTACACTTACCAACGTTTATTACTCCCTGAGATGATATAAATTATGGTCTTTACATAATAACAAAATTACAAAAACAAGTCAGTTTTTATTTTTTTTCGAGTTCCGTACCTCAAAAGAAAAAAAACGGAACCCTTATAGGATTACTTCGTTGTTCGTCCGTCCGTCCGTCCGTCTTTCAAGACCGTTTTTCTCAGGAACGCGTGGAGGTATCAAACTGAAATTTATATCTAATACTCAGGTCTACTGTCCCTTGGAGCTGTGAAAAAATCAAACTTCTAAGCCAAGGCAATCAAAAGATACAGCCGTTTATGCCGCAAATTTTCGAAACTCGCACAGGAATCAAAACCTACAGGGTTACTTCCCGTGAACTTAGAATCTTGAAATTTGGCACGAAGTAACGTCTTATAGTACAGATAAAGGAAAAATTGCGAAAACCGTAAATTTTTTGTTACATCATATATAATAAAAAATATTATTGAAAATTTTAAACGGAACCTTCGGTGCGCGAGTCCGACTCGCACTTGGCCGGTTTTTACATTGATAATTTACCTTTTGTAAGACGTTACAAAAACTTTTTTTTTTTGTGAATTTTGTATTTGTATAATTTTTTCTGATTACGATGGTATTTATAACTCAATTTGGCCAAAATGGTTCATACGCCCATATTGAACCCAAAGGTGAAAAAATTGTGAAAATTTTGTTAATGGTTATGGATTTCAATAAATGAATTAGTTGCTTTTTCATAAAAAAATTGAATATAATTAACCGATCGACTAAAAATTACTAAATTGAGCGACTAAAATACTAGATTTGGTTACTGAAAAAAAAAACATTTTATAAAAAAAATTCAAACCGACTTCAAAAAGTAAAAAATCAAACTTTTGGAGTCGGTGCCAGCCAAGGCATTCTACATTGCACTTCTATTAACTATATATTTTTTTTGGCCTTAGCTTCTTTGGCTAGCACCGACTCCAAAAGTTTTATTTTTTACTTTTAAAAGTCGGTTTGAATTTTTTTATAAAATGTTTTTATTTCAGGTTTTTTAGTTACATCATGTGCCGTTACTTACACTAAAAATCAGCCAATACACAACAATGATGTCATCTAGGTAAACGACTACTTGCCAAAACGTGATTGATATTTTTCAGGATTATGAAAAAACTACTAGCTAAATCTTCGTAAAAATTATATGGGACCTCACATAAACCATTTTCTTTCAGATAAAAAAAGAATTATAAAAATCTGTTAACAACTGGCGAAGTTATGGTAAAACAAACATAAAAAAAACCTCGACTTGAGAACCTCCTCCTTTTTTGAAGTCGGTTAAAAATAGGTTAAGGTTACGTTAGATTAGGGACTAAGTAGTTAACCTAATACTTTTGTGGCACAAAAAGTTTTTTAGTCGATCGGTTAATTTACCCTTTAAAAATCAACTGTTTTTTGAAATACAATAAGTAAAAAGTTCAATTTTTCAGAAGTGTAATTTAAAATGAGATAAACTAAATTCAATCTCCCCTTATTTTTTTACTTCAAGGTCTACCCGACTTCTATCAATATTTTTCTACCGTATACTTGAAGTTAGGTAATTTTTATCCGCTGTTCGCATCAAAAATATTTACATATCGTCGGTTAATCCATCGTCACAAATTTGGCACACCTCACATTTCACTCTGCACTCGTTACAAAAGCTACATTACGTGCTAGGGCTGTCACAACTGAGATAATTATAATGTAATTAGTAATTGAATAAAAATTTTGAAAAGTAAGTAGGATGTGTTTCTAGTGAATACTTACATGGTATATTTTTTTAAGTCTTTTTTATCGTATGCATATGCTTGTATTTCCGTTAGGAGTTCCGTTCATGGCACAGACATCAGAGAAGTCATTCTTATTTATTTTTTTAGAAAAAAGCCCGGTGTTGGATATAAAATCATAAATAAGCAAATACTACAAATGGTTACATTTATTGCTATTGCTATATTGCTATATATTGCTATTTTATTGACTTTTTTGTATTAAAAGCTTCAATGCGTATTCATGTTAGGTATGAATGTGAAATTAAAGTTATATTTCTGTGTGAATGAATGTAGGTAAATACCTATATAAGTTACAGAAAAATAATAAAAAAAATTATATACACATTTTTTCCGAATAAAAAATCGCGGTAGGTAGGTACCCCTATCTCATTCACACATTACATAACTTCGGAATCGCAGGTGTTAAAACAGTATTACGGGAACAAACAGACGCTAAGCTTCGGGATTCGGCTTTCGGCATACCGCTTCGGCAAAATGGCCGAAGATTAGCCGAAGCGGACTTGCGAAATTAATACCTCATCTAAAATATCAAAGCTTAACTTAATTATGATTTAACGAGGTCTCGCGAACGTTTTAATTCTAATCCGATGGTAAATACGTACGGAGATTAGATAACCGTGAGCGGGTGACATTCTAATACAAGATACTCGTACTATATCTATGTTATTATTTAGAATCTAAACTTTTAGGGCAAAACATAGTCTAAATTTCAGACTACATATTTAACTCTTATAAATGACTGGCACAATGATATAAATGACGGGAACGGGTACCACGCGAGTGAAACAGGCGGAACTGTTATACCCGCGTGGTACCCGTTCCCGTGGGAATATCAGGATAAAAAGTTGCCTATGTTACTCTTCGTCCTTCCAACTAACTCTGTGCCAAAAATCAAGTCGATGGGTTGCTTAGTTAGGGCGTGAAGGAAGGACAAACAAACAAACACGCTGTCACATTTATAATATTAGGATTCAATTGAAAATAGAATATTACAGTCTTATACCATGCGTTTCTGAATATAATAGCACTGCCGCTGTTGCTTGTGTCAATATGTGTACCTACATACACACAAGGCAATAAAATATATGATTATAAATAAGGAACAAAAAATATCTAAAGCTTAACGGTAAGCTAAACGAATCCGTCGAAATATAAGTTCAACCAAATTTTGTTTTACAATCTGCTATTCTTAAATAATACTAGAATGATTCAATAGAAGCATGCCCTAGTAAGGCCTATAATTGCCCATAACGATACTCAGACACCGACGTAGGTACTAAAATGTTAGCGACGTGCCAACTTTTCTCGGAACCCAATCAATAAAGAAGAGAAGCATTAAAAAGCACACAAGTAAATGTGCCTTTTACACACGTGATTCTTTTGTTTTTATCTCGGATTCAATTATAACGTTTAATTCTATGAGGGAATTAATTTTACTTCTGTGATTTAATAATAGGTCTCAAGTCGACACGCGATTGTTTTTAAATTACGAGATGTTAATTCGAGCAATTATAAGTTCATTAAAAACTGTTTCTTTCATGATTCTTTCGACCTGTTTGGCGCAGGGGTACTAACCCCACCTTCTGCGCTAGAGGTCCCGGGTTGGATCCCCGGACAAGACAAATATTTGTATGCATGAACATGTCTATTTGTCTTGGTCTGGGTGTTTAATATGTATATTATGTATGCATTTACAAAAAAAGTATATAAGTATGTTTATCCGTTATCTAGTATCCATAACACAAGTTCTTGATGATACTTAACGTGGGCTAGATAATTGGTGTGATTTGTATGGAAATATTTATTTAAAAATATTTATATGTAATGACTTAAAGTCAATGGAGTTTTAATGAAATCAAGGAATACCAGCGAACGAGTTTTTAGTTTTAAGAATACCATTTATACCAAGTGTAAGATTTATCCAGTGCTGATTATCAAAAGGCTAAAAACATAAACTTTTAAAATTAGTGGCCTCATTCTTCAAGATAATTTCCCTCGAACAGAATCAAAGTAGTTACAAAACACAAAATGTCCCACTTAAAGCTCTATCACGGAAACTTCTCAATACGCACGTAATTTACCAAAATCCCCAACTAACAGTTTACTTGCAAACTTTGATAATACCGTGACGGTTCGACGCCGCGCCGGCCGGCTGCCGCTATCCGTTAATTCTGCCGTACGGCTGAACGGACCGAATTTGCATTTTGCACGCGTGATAAGTGGCTCGGATTACACGGGATTCACAACAACAGCCTCTGTTTGTCTGAAATAAAGGGCTGTTAAACTTTTTTCATGGTAATTTGGGTCACCTTCGTAAGGAAATGTTGTTAAACCATTTAAGTAGGCTTAAGTTTGGCTCATTTGTTTTTAATTAAATTTATGTTGTGTTTAGGGACAAATGCTAATAAAAGAAAGCTTAAATTCACCTGTCCCAATTTTTATCACATTCATACAAAACTCTTTCGCCTATGTAAAGCTAGATGTAGTAGGTATCTTATTATCTACAGAATGCTTTACCCAGTTTACCGTTAAAGCACGGGTGTTTTCCAGCGTAAACTAAATTGTCTTCTTTCAGAATCTTTCAGAATCAGATTTACACCGTCACTAATGGTCCAACAGACCAATGGACCCGCAGGCTGATTATCTAACAAAAAATCACCCAGCAACCAGTTTCTTCGCTGTCATTACTGTCACATTTTCATACTGTATGACAGCCACAACATCAACGAAACGGAAACTGAACCTAGTTTTCGTTGGGTAATCAGTTGCATTACATAAAAAAACTGTCTCTTATAGCTAGAATAGTGTCTAAACATTAGATTCTAAAGAGCAGTTTGCCGTTACCACACGGGTATTTTCCAGCGTAGACTAATTATCTTTCTTTCAAAAGATCTTTAAAAGATCTGCAGCTTCGCCAATAGACCAATGGACCCAGTCCACACGCGGAAGCACGGGTTTATTGCACTGCGTGATTAATGCAAGGAACCACAAACGCAGCGCGGCTGACTTCCAAAATTCCCCCACTAAATCTCCCCATTTGTTTGCTTCTTTTGCTAGAAAGACTTGGCAACCTTATTTTATACCCCGTAATGCAAGCGCTTCAAGTAAATAAAGAGTAAAATGTATTCTTGGGAAGATGCATGTATTTAGGGTTTTGGAACAATTTTATTGCGTCATACTATTTTTTAAAGGAAACACTACAACAAAAAATACATATAATTGGACTATTTTATTGAGTTAATTAATTACTGTAAGAATGAGAATAAAATTTTGTGTTAACTATTTAAGACTCTTGTCGTATTTCAAGTACAAGAAACTTGTGGTCCCTTAAATTTACATAAGTACAAATTTCAAGGAAATCCGAACTCTCGAACTTTTTTCGTCGATAATGTGTAAGGGATCTCAATAATGTTGTGTTCTATGAAAACTGTTTTTCTTTCCAAAAACTTTTATTTGGAGAATAAATAGGTATCTATTATCAAAGCTCAATAAATGCTAAAGAAAACGGCTCTGAAAAGCATTCATAGTCGAATCAACGAGGAACCTACAGAGTCTCTGTTAGTCTTTCATTGCAGTTGCATTTATGCTTTAATGCGTTCATTAGTATGCAACCGTTTGTTTCAAGAATGAACTTCGGTATCAAGAAATGCAACGGGTTGAATCCTAGATGTTAATACGTTGCATTTTAAAGGAATTATGTAAAAAAAAACTATTTATTTTTCACGTTCTGTATCTATAGTTTATATGTAAAATATCAAAATAGTACTTGTAGCTGTTATTATAATAGCATTTTCGAAGGCATCTCACATCTTGAGAAAAAAATATTTAAATATTTTCTGTTTTTCTTAGGATCAACATTTTCTGTATCACAACAGTGTTAAATCACTTATCAAAACGCTTTTTATAAAAACTTGGAACAGTATATAATAATGTAGTTACACTTCTGCAATATTTTATTTATGAGCTACAATTGCTATCGGCAATTTATGATAACTTATCGGTTGTTAACATGTCTGTTTTTATATTTATCGCCATTTTAAAACTACAACAGTTTTACACTTCATAAATCTTTAATTATTTCCAGTTTAATATCAGTTATTAATACGCGATGTGTTATTTAACGTTTGAATACCAAATGGAGAATACAAATACCTAAAATACATACCAAAATAAAATAAATTTCATTTGTATTCTAATTGATATTGGTATCTGATTATAATGCATTGCATCGCGCATGCGCCGTCGGCAAACGCTTTGGAACAATGCCCGACGGAATACAAATAAATTCATAAATACTTTATTATTTAAATTCTGTTAAAAAAAACTATCTTATTAATAGCGAACTGGTATTAATTAGTATTTTGTAGTTTATTGTTATACCATTACATAAATTAAATGTAATATTCAACAAAATTATAAATAAAAAATATACCTACTTAGTGAGATATACAAAAAAAGTAAGCAAGGAACTTTAAATTTCCTGATAATGATATACTTTACATGTCAATAAATACTAAAAGCTTACAAAAAACAAAATATGTATTGTGTTTATACTTGAAAAAGCAAACAAAAGCTTACTGTACCAATTTCCCCACAAAGTCAACAAAATGTAAATAGGGCACTGGAAGATATTTACTTAAAACATTTCAATATTTTATAGAAGAAATATTTTTCTTAATTATTTAATCAAATCATGTTTTTATTCATGTTATGCTCTCAAAACACAAAGACTCAATTTTACTTCAATTTTGAAAAAATACATTGCTTACGTTGAAATACTGATAAACTACAGTAACGAATACGTCTACACTTACATATTATTTGATACTTTTGACACTACTATTGGAAAATTATTGGAAAATAAAGCATTGTACTGACTGAACTTAGCTTTAGGCACTATCCGTGGCGTCTATCCAAAACATTGGTTGTTTTCACTCATATTTCAATTCCCCACCGGCAAATTCGTGTTGATAACTTCGAAACACATGTAAATACACAGATTTTTTTATGAAAACTTAGTAGAAATACTATGAAAACCAAAGAAAACTTATAAAACAACACGGAAAACATTAGGAACGCGTCTTTGGCATTAGCTCGGTAGACGGCGCTGCGATGTGTTCAGTCAATATGGCGATGTAATGCGGCCTTGTGATTGGTGGGCGAGCGCAGCGTTGTGAAGTTGGCCGGCTTGCGGGAGCGGGACGGATTTATGGGATGTTTTGGCGCCAATGAAAGACGGAGAATGCGCGGGGAGAGCCGCATTTGTATGCCGGCGGCGTGTCAGACCGGTTTCGTCAGAGGCGTTTACTGAGTGTGCGTATGTGCGAGCTATGTGCCGGGGGCAGGTAGACTACCTATTTATAATGATGGATTCGGGCGCGCCGCGCGCGATGAATTAAAAATACATTTTTAATTTTTACTTTTTTTTGTTTTAGGTAAGGAGGCCGTGCGATTTAATGGAATTAATAATGGAGGAGTAAGCAATGAGGAAAAAGTTATTATTAAAATAAAATGTTTAGTTGGTTGTTAACATAATGGTAAATTAAGTTATAAAACAAACTGAGGAGTGGTAGCTGATGATGATTAAATTACTTGATAGGACCATTAAATGACACGTTTATTTAAATATCTTAATAAGTAGGTAGGTATTTTTTATGGTACTTAATTGATAAAATTATAAGGCGATATTTAAAAAAACTTACTTTTGATAACTGGACTAAAATAGTTTAATTTAGTACCTAGTAGGTACATCTAAGCGCTGAGCCACTGTATTATGCAGGTAAAGTATAATATATTTTTTATATAATTATATGTAGTCATTGCATAAATGAAAAACATTATCTGAACTGTCTGTTAAAAAAAATTAAAACGAAGTTGAAAAACTAGCACCATGTCACACCAACTACTGCGTTCAGAAAACAAGATTATCTTACTGAACCTGACTTATTGTTGGCGAGACAGAGTTGGTAGAGCACTAAGGTTTTCAACTGCAGTATCAAAAGTGCTAAATGCATCTTATTAATTGTTGTTATAATTTAAATAAACAGTAACATGGTGATTGCGATTAAATTAGTATGTTTTTTTAGTATTAACTGGACAGGCATTTGATCACCATCGTGGTCAACAAACAGGAAAAGGTAACTTCACAATAGCGCCGAACCCTGAAACTTCTTTACTAAAATAATTCAAATTTTAAAAATTTAAACTGAATGTGTTTTATTTGCTATACATGTAAAAAACTGTCTTTGTATAGCAAATTATATTTATATTTATACTTTATTTATAATTATATTTATTATAGGAAAAATGTCGTTCACAAATAAAAAGACTCTTATTCGCGATGAATAAGGAAAACATATGAAGTAGGAGCCACACCCAGACGAACAGATAGCGGAAGTAAGAATGTGTGACGACAAGAAAAAAGCGAATATGGCGGAGGCCCAATGGGCTAAAGATAAATTTATTTTGTCATGTAACTAGCAATAAATATGCTAATTCAACACTATAACGTCCGTATGTCGCCTAGTCGCTCTACCATCGAAAGAGTGAAAAAGATATCACAAAATTGCACTGCGCATTGCTCTTTTCAGACATACGATCTCCCAGAGGCATCAAGCAAAATTTGACTCTGTATCTTTATTTCCAAGGTCGTATTTTTTCTTTCCGGACACCAGAGTTACGACCTTCCGCTGTTGGTTTGAAGTTTTATCGACCTACGGCAACTACTAACCCAATAAATTTGGGTGTTTCGCACAGTGAATTCGTCCGCTGAGCGAATGCATCGTCCCAGATATGAATGTCCCGGATTCAACTGAATTGGTTTATCTGTATCAAGCTATGAGTTACGGCACGAATATGTCCACTCAGTTCAGCAATCGCGATTTATATTGATAGAGATTCTCGATAAAGGCGCGCAGTACTAGTCTTATTTATGAAACCGTGAGTTCAGAAACGGAAATATTTTATGCTTGTAATATCGATGATTTATTGCCGGACAAGTGTATCATATTCAAACTCGATTAAGATTTAGAAGCGAATATTATAATTCAAAAACAAATCACTAAACATAACTTAATCAGTAAAACTAAGACACTCAATATCAATATTTTAATTGATGGGGGAACCTTAATTAACTTGTATTTCGGCGGCGTTCCAAAGTCCCTCGGATAAAAGAAGCCATCTGCATTTTGGTATTCAAATTGTTCTCCAAACGTGTTTCCAGTTCTAATCGGACGGACTTCACGAAATCGTTGCGTCACACTCACTCCTGCGCACTCTACATCGGTGTGAGCAGTATGAACCCTTTCGACATTTGGAACACGACGAAAGGGCTGTATAATAAATGGACGCATATGGTCCCAGACAAAAAAATCACATCACAAAAGTTTGCCTAAACTAACCTCGTTAAGAGATTCCTGGATAAAAGAATACCGTTTTTCAGTACCGTCACGATTGTCAAGTCGATCGGATAGCTCGATCGCTTGCGTTATAACAACTAAACTTAAAAACTAACGTTAGTTTGGTACCTCGGTGACGTAACGTTCATATAATAAAAGTGCAGAGAAAGTTCGGGCAACAAATAAAGAATAGAATCTTTTTATGCCATTGTTCAAGAGAAAGTCGCGAACGCCAAGATAAAAAAACTCTTGCGTACCTGCAAAAGAACTGGACGATCAACGGTTAAAGTTTTTTAGTTTTCGAATAGCTTGGTAGAAGAATGCTTGTGTGCGTTGATATCAGTGTAAAAAGTCCAAGATATGAAACTCTTTTTGAAGATAAGCGCGTACTAGAGGATAGATAAGATGAATTGTGTAGTGAGCTGTGTGGTCACATGTGGCAGAGACGCGCGTGGTAGGCGCGTCACGACTATGGGAAAAGTTAAACGATAAAAGGTCAGGTTGGTACCAACTTCATGCCGTAAACAACGTCCAGATTAAATGACGGGAAGCGGCAATGACGAAAGGTGAATTTTCTCCACAAAAATTAATTGGGGGCACTGTGTTTGAAAATTTAATTTCTCGTTCATGTATGGTATCATGTCAGTGTAAATTAACACTGTTTTGAATTTTTTTAGAGGGAGGTCTGTATAACGAGCTTATACCCTTTTCTGTTAGCAATTTTTATACCTTCACATGGCTTTTTCAGTATCTATCAGGTTAACTAGTAAAACTAATGACCTCTCTTCACGAGCCTAGCAATTATGCGAGGCTATAAACACTAATGTTTTTGTCGGGCTAGTAACCGCAGTAGCCAGCGGTCCTCAACATAAGGGCGCGTGTTGTGTGTCTTTACGCACATGCAGACAAAGGAGGCGACGCTTAATTAAACTAGCGAGCGAGCGGGGCAAGCGAAACGTAAGCATTTAATTTATATCTCTGCAGTAACTCCGCGGGCTCTTCCTACCTAGCCCAAGTTATAGTAGGCAGATGCATTGGAACTATCAGAAGTTTTTTTACATACCAACTTGAAATATCTTCGCTATAACTTTATAAGGAGGATTTTTGTAAAGTTATGAAAACCTAAGACAATAATGTGGATCTTTACAAAATCTTTTCAGTAATTATTTTTTGAAGTAAATTCTTCTTTAGCGGCGTTGTGCACATCAGTTTAATTTTTTTGGGATGGGTAAAAAATGTTACAGTCGCGTCAGGACACGTGAACTGATCTAAAAGACGGAGGGAGAGTAGACCGCCGCCGGCGCGGCGTAGGAGTGGAAGTAATATCCCCCTGTCTTTCTACCTCGCGGTGAAAATGTATGCCTGCTCCTGCTGTTTCCATTAAGCGGTTTTCACTTCTGCCGGCACTCCCGGAGTGCAACCCGTTGTTTTTTTTTTTCATCCATATTATAGTGACGTTTCCCAAGTTGGTGCCGCTTATAACTAAAATTCAAATATATTTAATTTAAGTAGTAACGTTTTTAAAATTAAATATAAAAATCAATCATTTTAAGAGGGGTCTTAGTGTCCGCTTTCTCTTATGACTTAACAAACATCTTTTCATTGTATTCAGTCGTGGAAAAACTCTCCTTAGTTTAACACCGGGATAGTATAAACCATTTTAATTACAAGATACTGTGACCGTTGTGTCGGTGAAACAATTAATATGTGTTTTCAATTGACTGCGTAAGCAGTCGCCGACTTTGTTTCTGCTCTATTTGTTTCATTTATGCAAATGAGAATATCTACCTACTTTTAATTGATTTTGTGGGCGGTCATAGCTTGTATTGGTTAATTGAATTTTACCTTATTTGAAAGAAAATTTATTTATAAGTACTTATCTTTTTCTTAAATTTTAGAGCTGGAGTCTTTCGGCGGAGTAATTTCCATTCCTCCCTTTTCTCTGGTAATGACTTCACTATTTATACTTATATCAGCCTTAAAATCGATATATCAAATGGAAAACGACTTAAATTTTATGCAAATAATATATTGACTTTATATATTTAACTATTTATAACAGCACTGATACTGATACCGTGTGGTCTTAGCTTGAGAACTATAAGTCAAAACAAATTTCATGGACAGGAGAGCGTTGTTAGTCTGCGGCC
The DNA here is from genome assembly GCA_910589605.1 of Chrysoteuchia culmella. NCBI lineage: Eukaryota > Metazoa > Arthropoda > Insecta > Lepidoptera > Crambidae > Chrysoteuchia > Chrysoteuchia culmella. The sequence continues at coordinate 14,322,147 of OU342654.1, forward strand.
ACTTAAATCAATATATACTCGTATCTATTTAGTTTGCTAATGAAAACAAGACTTCAAATACAATTTCATATACCCAAGGGTCTTAGTGGAAGACCACAGAGCGGGACTATCGTCTTGATTTCCCAAGCCGAATTTGAAACGACTACGACTGTTCATATTGAAATGGTAACTGTTATAGGGATTATTATTTCAATGAGGGGTTGAGCAAACGGTCGGTTGCTATAGTAATTGCATCACGTTTCTGGTTCAACAAGGGAGTTTAATGCTAATTGAATGAAAGCATTGTTGCTTATACTTTAAATTTAAAACTGTTAATGCATCATATGCACTGATAGAGCAATAGATCCATTTTATATCCTTAAAATAAAAAAATAAAAATACAAAATTCAATATCATTTATTCAGTCTAGGCTGTTACGACAAGCAATTGTGAATGTCAAAGAAGCTACGCCATCGGTTCACAAACCCTACAGCGGGAGACCTTGCAACGATAAGAACCGACAAGAAAATCGTCAAGGGCTGTTTTTTTCTCCCTGTCTTATTACGTAGAAATACGCAACAATTTTTTTATAGCTGCAGTGGTTTTTTGGACTAGCTATCGATTGGTCTCTCTAGAGACAGTACCAAGTCAAAGTCAAAACGTACAAACAATGTTTGCAAAATACTAACACACTCTTATTGGCTCGGTCTTACAATTTAATATCAACTTAGTTAAAAATACCAGACGACACTATTGTTTCCACGATGCACTTTCTGCCTTTTGTTTTATACGTTACTTTACATCCTCTATAAAATGTACTATATTTAAATAGAAATGTTCCAACACAGTTATTGGGACCAGGGAATAATTCACCTTTCACGTTATTAACAGTATTATATTCGGAAGGTCCTGTTAATTCAATACCTCCCGGCAATACATAATCCAGTAATGCAGTACTGTAACACCCAAGTCTATTTACGTGGTTCCAAATAAACTGGTCGCGTCCCGGTTACCAGTAAAACCTTCCACCTATTCTGACCTTCCTTAATTAAGTCCATTCTGGGCAGAGACAACAATAGCCGACGACCGATGCGCGCCAAGATATTCAAATATGTCTATGGCCATTATATTGGCTGAAGTTTATCGGGTATTTTCTGATATATCGGATTATTACTTGAACGTTAATTGGTTATTAGCCTTACAATAAAAAATGAATTTTAAAAGAAAAATCAACCTTTGATTTTGCGGTGTTCGAAAAAACGCAACCTCTATGGTCATAAATAAGTTCTTCGCTATTTAAAAATAAATCAAAAGCAGCGGATTTTGAAAAAAGAACTTGAAGTCTATAAATTGCGAAGACAGGAGCAGTTTTTCCGTCGACACTCCGACCTACGATTCCCGATTGGGACATCGATCGACCACTATTTTACCACCTGCCAAGATACCGAGTAGTTTATGCTCTCTCATCAAAGAGTTTGCATTGAATGTCCTTATTAGGACAGAACAGATCTCGTATTTGCCTTTTTCAGTATTGAATCCATCCCTTTGAGAATAATTTTATGAATATGAATCTAACATTTAAAGATTATTTTAGTTTAAATATTTGCCAACAGCTTTTTTGGATTTTATGATGAGCCGAATTAATTACACTTCTCTGATTTACTCACAGTTTTTGTTCTTCCTTTTCCACATTAGGTAGGCACATTTATGATTGTGTCGCTGAAACGGTAAATTCACGTCACAACATTTCTAAAAACGTGATAAGCGGTAACTTCATGCCCATATAGCATCTTTGAATGGCCTGCTAAGTACATAGCAATAACAGTTTAAAGCACTTAGCAATCGTTACAACAAAAGTGTACATGCGAGCAATAAGGGCTTACAAAATGATACTGCTCCACGAGCATGTCCCAATTACTGTCTGAAAGGCACGAAATATCAAACCTTCGGTCGGTTTCGTGTTTTCCAGAGTAACTGTACTGGACGCGTGACTCGATAAAGCCGTTTTGCCGATACGATCTGTCGTGGTACCTTAAACGACTCTGATGTTACGTAATTGACCACCAATTATATAGTTCATTTACTTTTTAAGAGTTTTGTTAAGAAAGAAATTCTCACCACAGACGACTTTAGCGGTTCAATACTTAAAGATATATAAACAGTTAATTGGAAGTCAGAACAATATGTGATGTACAAGCCAGTAGAAAAAATACCGTTTTAAAAAGTAAACTATATAAAAATAATACTTCTGGATTTTGATAACTGGTTTAAGAAATAGTACCTACATAAAATTCTTACCACTTAAAAGATCACGTTACTACAAATTATAATTTCGTCACCTATGTACTTATAAACAGCGTTTAACTTTATAAAAGGGCAGATGCACTTGCGAAAGAAATAAGAAAAGGCAAGACCCGACATGTTTCTTGATTAATACTTTAAAGGAAACTTGTGCCAACTAGCCAGCAGTCGGTAGCTTCAACTCACACAATCAACTTAAACACACACATATACATTTCTTATGACTAAAGCTATACTGGAAGCTTTTAAATATTAAAAACGGCAGGCCATGAATTCTCATAAAGCAGCTAATCATTAGCTAACAACCTTATAAGTAGCTTTGCTTGAAACAGTAGTTTACCAGAGGCATCAACAGTCAACAATCATTAGCAAACTTCCACATTTGTAGCCAAACATTGCTTATGTTAAAAGCTACTGACTATAAGGATAAAAAAAACAGACCCAATGATTGATGATTTGTACTATAATAAAAGCGGAAAGTTCTGAATAAAATAAACAAAAGAGAACAAACATAGAATCTCAAATTCTACTTTCAAATGGGATACGGATAAATAGAGGTGCCTCAACGTACGGACAACCCCAATGACAAATGCTTTTTCTTACTAAATTTGAACTCTATTTCGTCGGATGTATGGTTCTTGAAAGATCAGGGGTGTATTCTGTATGCCAGGTGACGATCTGATCGGTGGAAATACTCCAGTTTTACATATGGTCGAGGTAAAAGTAAACTCTCAGGACTTGCCGTATAAATTGGCCCGTTCGTGATGCAGTGCCTCGTTGAATATGTATAGGTGCGCTCCCTTCCGTACTTCTCATTTTACTAATAGATTTCTCTTTGATTAAATTTGTATACGTTTTATTCATACGGCCGCAACCACTATTGTTAGTCTGCGCCCACTTAAATCACTCGCTGTAGTTTCACGGGTATATGTTTCTTTAGCAAGTTTGATATTGCTGACTATTGTATTTGGAATATATAATGTAGCTCTACGATGATCCAAGACGCAATAGTAATTTTAGTATCTCGATAGGTAAGTTTCGCAACATTATTTTATCAAAAATGTATAAAATTTATAGTGTTTATTTACATACCAGACAATATTTATATCAATCGACCCTTTGGCATTTGGTGGCCGTCGATGTAGGTACGTATGTTAAAGAATCAGATATTTATAATGGCTTTATTAAGTCTGGCCATCGCTGGAGCTCACGCCCCGCTTATTATTATAATTGAGACGATTGCCTAAAGCTTCTTCGCTTGAATGAAGTCATCTCAATAGTTGAATATTAAGTTTGCTATTTTTTTTCTCCTACATTATTTTGGAACAATATCGACTCAATCTACTTCTTACTATCTTAATCTTACTTTTCTATGTTATTTCGTTTGTGGTTTCGAATGAAAAAAAATATAAAGTTGACAAAGTATGGTAGGTACGTAGATTACGGCGTTTTCCGAAAATATAAATATTCCTTTCGCATAATTAACTTGAAGTAAACAGTTTGTAGTTAAGTCCCCGATAAGGCTGGGGACGGTAAGAAATCATAGCCGTGTTTGTTATGCAAAAATGCAAGCGAAGATTCCGTGACGGCAGCCCATGGCGGACTCCGTTTATGTTTATATTTTTTGTTGGTCCGGTCCACACGTGAACAAGGTATAATGCTTAACCTGTATAATGAGTAGAAATATTTTACATAAATAAACACTTAAATCATACCTACTCTTTTAGTGGAAATGAATTTTATCTTACCCAATTTAAAGCCTGCAAACAAAAAGTCATATAAAAGAATACACAGATTTCCCTCCAGAGACTAATTATACAGTGAGTTATCTTAATTATGCAACAGTATTTCAAGTTCCTAAAGAGCGGTAATCTCACAAATCGTAATATTTACGGTCGCCCTACCTCATTGAAGACATTAAAAGTTTGAAAGCTATAACGGAGCAAGACTTACCTTTAGTTGTTCATTCAGAGTGCGTATATTCGGAGTTGAAATTTGTAGGCGGCGCTGAAAAAGTGTCAATTCATCATAGCAAAGCCGAGGGCTCGAGCCGAAGGCCCGTATAAATCTCACTTCCATACTTTCGCGTGGGGAAAACGACTGCTTTATGAGATCCTTAAGGCTGTATGGATTTGGGAAAATATTTCCTTTCCGTGCTGCCCTCGACAAATGAAGGAGCATTGGGCACATTAGAATGTGTGGAAGGGCCCATACACGTTTTTATTGTTACGCGAAGCAATTCAGTTAAAAGCGTGCGCGTTACTTCAGTACATAGTAAGTGACTATTTGCTAATATTTATTAACCCTAATGGCTCGGATTCGGGTAAAAAGGTGGCTGTATAAAATCACCACTGAGACATAAAGAACCACCACAACTTGAGAGCTTTTAATGCTCGAATCGTTTTGGATAAATCAGTAGAAGTTTCCTATTCCTATAATTATACGTTGCAATGGGAACTTTGCTTTTTAATGTCTGAGAAAATATCGTCGAACACGCAACCGTTTCCGTTAATCACTAGAAAATCTTCACTAATAGTAATTTATTGTAACAGTGACATCCGTTTAAAAGGTTTAGTTAGGATTATTAAGATGTACTTATTGAAATGGGCGTTATTTCATTTGGATTCATATTTGAGCATATAAAGTGCGCAAGCGTGTGTGAGGGCAGCGCCCGCGCAAGCTGGGCGCACCTCATTAGAACTACATCCCCTCCCCTCCCCGCCGCCCCCCGCTGCGTCTGCGCACCCGTTTATCCAGACACGACGACATTTCCATTGCCAGCGCGGAAAATAGACGTTTTAGGAGAGCGGCCACATACACAGAGATTCTTTACAGATAATGTTTATTGTGTGCTAATACGGTGCCACTAGTTACATACGTAAGCGGCCTAGGCGATCCATTAGTGCAAACATGAAGATAAAAAAGCAAAACACTGAGGAAATGATAAAATATCTCCTGTGAAAAGAATCGTTAGCACATTTTTGTGATACAAAGAAGACACAAGTATTTCTACTTCAAAGTAAATAATGTATTCCGTGCAGATGGTTCTTTAAAAGTAGGTAAATAGTTACTAAGAGTGCCTAGTAGTGCAATATTAACGTAGATATACCGAGTGCACTTTATCATAGATATGAATGAAAAAGGAAAAGATTATTGAATATAAGCATTAATAACGTGGGAACGCTTACTGAGCAACAATCGTTTACCGTATAAGGTGCACCGGTCTAGATAAATTGGAGAGGTCGTGGGCAAAGTGATTTGAATGGAATTAATTATGAGTAGGGACTCACGAACTACAGAAGGAAACGTTAAAGATTTTAGAAAAAGTCTAAGCTTACACTATGCGTAGGAGAGCGAGGTAAATAAACCAACCCGTCCTAAATCAAGATGGCAGAATTTATGCGACAAAATAATGCATACAGGTGTCTCGGTAGGAGCGCCCCTCGAACTCGATGGAAACTAAATCGAATAGGGACCCTTTGAGGCCAGCCCAGCGTTAGACACGAGCGATGCGGCGATAGCACCGACATATCCCCAATTACGATTTATACCGACTAAAAAGGGCAACGGTAATGACGTACCGTACGTACAGCGCGTAATGAGATACCTTTTTCTCTCACAATCGAAATCCAATTATTTCTGAAAGTAACTAAATACCGGTCCAGAACAAGAGGGGCGCACCATAAATCGAGCCTGGATATTTGCGCCGCGCTCGGAATATGAATTATTCCTGGTGATTGTTCTTGCGACCGCGTCATGGTTCATACATGAAGCGCGAACTAGTTTTTTTGAAGCCCTGTGTTGCTCAGTGTTATGTTCGCAGAAATGTGGAATTTCTGTAATTTTTTTGAAAAAAAATACGTTTTTGTAGTTTCATACATCCTAGTTCTTTATTCCAACTTTAAGGATGGACTCCCGTAGGAGCTACTTTCGATGTCGGTTCTGATAAGCAGAAAACCCAGATTTGTTAGTTGAATTTTTCTTAAATTTTTTATCAATCAGTGGGTTGGTTGATAATTGGTGGAGCGGGTGGCGTGGCAAACATAATTGACGGTGCTTTCATACTGAACTTTTCGTTTGGACATTCGGGGAAACTTTAATTGGTCCAACTTTTGTGACGTTCAATAACGCCGACTTGATAATAACATGACCAATTATTTGCAGATGGTTGTTTTTAATTAGCTGTTTAATGGGAGGAGTATGCTGTTCAGATGGATTTCTGTGATGACTGTAAGATTACTGCTGACTAGTGACGTCACCAAATGTTCGATTAATCATCACTTTTAAAGAGTTGCGTGAGTTTTTATTAGTGTTTTTGAGTTGTAGATTTCTGTAAGAAAAACAATTACTTTAAAGAGATTAAAATTCTACGTATTTTGAAAATTTTAAGAATTACTGTAAGAGCTTTGACCTACGACAAAGAGGTTGGGTTTTTTTAGAAGTGCCCGAGGCGAATCGTAAATAAGGTATTGTCAGCCGTCGGCCCAACTCAGCAGTAAGTTTCTTATTGGTTCACAATTAAGCGTCGCCAAGGTGACCGCGCTATCCACAAAGACAAACAAAAACAGCCATTCGTTGAATACTGAACGAAAATCTGCTCCAGAGAATTCTGCAGCGAAAAAGTTTCCAAACGATACTTATCAAGTGTTTGAAATGACACAACCGGATTCCGGTTCGGCTGACATTATGCTTTTTCCATACGGGGAATAAAACTGACGAATTTCTCAATAAAAGGGAGATGAGCGGCGTGTTGTCACGTACTAGTCCCAGGGTATTTGGAGCGGTGCAGTAAAAACTATTCAGGGCCCATTATTATGGCATTTTTGTCGTCTGACGGGGATGCGAGTGGTGGCAGCCATTATGGGCCACGGGCGGGGTGGGGAGGGGGCGCCGCCCGCGCAGCGAACACCCGCGCCATCCATCTTCGATATGCACATAAAGCGAACCGGACCCGTAACGGCAGACCCACATTCTCGCTGCTCTTTAATTTATTTATCTCTTTATTAATTCTCCACTCGGATTTTAATGTTTGCGTGAATTTAGCCTCTACATGCTTAGCTTTAACGATCGACCAAATGCATTAGCGAGATTCGTCCACATCGTTCACATGTGCCAAAACAAGACTATCAGTTATAAAGTTTGTTGCTTAGATGTTTCTTATACCTTTTTCGGTATTTATTGGAGTTGGAGTAGTGAGCTGCAGATTTCCGATACAATTGTATGTTGCCGGCTCATCCATATTAACGTAACTTCAGCCTGTCGTCCACAGCCGATTCTAGAAGCTTGTCATGTGCAGAATGCATTTTGTTGTTTGTTCTCATGTAAAATGTATAATAAACATTAAACACTAAACTTTCCATCACCTACCCACGGCATGTCTTTTGGAAACAAGCAGAATAGCAAACATATTTTTTACCTACCTACTTGTATTGACACATATTGATTTTGATGCTATTTTAAACACAGGAAATTGACCGTTTCTTAAATAGTTAATTTAGTTTTATACGTAAAAGTCACTTAGTAACTTCTCTCATATTTTTGAACAAAATGAAAATCATCACCGACCTAAAATATCAGCCTGTTTCTTCAGAACTGTATGCACACACTTGAGACAAGTTGATATGTTCTTGTATAAAATAAATCCTCATCTTTTCTTTTAATCTTAAACAAAATTGCTTGTTATAGCATGTCTCGAAACATCAGTAGCTGAAGCGTGCTCACTCAAGGCTACGCAAGCGGCGTGCCCCAGGGAGGTGACTTGAGCCACCTTGTTTACTGCCTGCGGGTGTCTAGGGATGAACTTAGATAGATTGCCCGTTTCCATTTAGGCCCGTGACATGTAAAATATGCTTGCCAGCACCAATTACTGAAGGTGCGAAGTCCATTCATGTTCGATTAACCGATACGATGAATGGTTAATTGAAAAATGCCTTAATATACAATCAATGTTAATTCATATCTTTAATGTTTGATAAAGGAGCGATATTACTAAAGTTTTTAGCATTAAACGGAAAGCTTTTTTAAAAGATTTTTGTCTAATGCTCTAAACTATCCCTAGATATTTATTGTAGACTATTAAGTATCTTATTCACACAACGCTTTAAATTAATGGAGTGCACCTACCACGTAGCGCAATCACGAATATCTAATACCTGTAGGCCAAGATACGTATCTAGTTAGTCTAATTTGCAATAGTGCCTTTGTGTTAATTGATCCCGGAGCGGCGTTGGTTACGATAATTGTCAATAAATTGTTCCGCGCATTAATCTCTACATCAAATTACCGCCACTATTAATGGCGCATTGGAGCTTGCTTCGGATCAGGCGGGGAATTGAGATCGCCACCGTTGACGTTATTTGTATAGACTTTATCCACATTTCTTTCGCCAGTAATCTCGCGAACATACATCCAAAGGCGGGAACGTGAAGCACGCACTAATTAACGTTCAACGTGAAACTTCGTCGTGTACCTGCGCCAATCAAACATGAGCTGCGACAGCCTATATATCTTCCCCGACCGCCTTCACTTCATCAACTTCAGGAAGGGCGGGGCGGTTCTCATTAAACTGGGTGCTCAGTAATTGCGTGTCTAACGTTCCCTACACGTAACGTGGCCTTTTATTAGGTGGAAATTCTGTATACGGCACTACAGTTCAACGTTGGAACTTATGAACTAGTCCACGATGTTTATGATCGTTTTCAAAAATCATGATTTAAATTAACAGGGAAGTTTCAGCAATAAAAGCATTATCGAGTATTTATTCATATTTTTCGAATGGGGCTGGTGGTAAATAGCAGTTTGTAGTCAATTTTTTGTTTGTTTCGATACAATTGATTTCTTAATCGGATCGTTTGATTCACAGAGCGTGTTTAGTTCAATGATCCTTGCAATGGTTGATGTGTTATTGTCGTGTCGCGAGACGATCGTAAACGTCCACATAAGCGGAATATTGTTGTTTATGGCATTTTAACACATCTTTATTTAAACATTAGTCTCGCTAAGCGCCTTCTTTATGGATTGCTGTATTTGATTGATTGTACATTTACATACAGTTGATGAACGCATCTTTGAATTATATAGATTGCTGGTTTGTTTTACTCTGTATCAAGTTATATTGTTTTATCTGCTACAGTTTGACCGTTGTGAGGGAAGTTTAGTTTGAATTAAATTGCGTCAAAGAAAATTCAGCTTTACTTGCAACATAACTACTACCTACATGTATGTATACATGTCTCTAGGCCCGGCATTGTTCGCTAACTAGCTGGATAGCGGCGCTCGGTTACAACTGGTATTTATAAATAGGTGCATGAAGACACTTTTGTATTATTCGCCAGATATCTCAGGTATTTAGAACGAACATGTGGGACTTTTCTTGAATTCCGTTCAGACAGCATTCATTATTTACTTTGGCTTGGCAAAAACAATTAACAGCGTTTGCAACTGGTTGTAGATTCCAAAGTCGTTTACAAGACTAAATGTTTATTTCGCTAAGGTAGTTAAGTTATAGAAATGAATTTCAAATTTATTGGAATATAAAACTACTTTAAATCTACGATCATCGAATTGGAAGAGGTAGTTGGACGGAACGATCACTCAACTGAAATAGCGTTTAAACAATTGCTATAAAGTATCAAAACACCAATACAGCAGATAACGGTACCAATAATACAAACATATGGAGTAAAGACGCACTCAACCAAACCAACCCCCTACGAGCAGCCACAATACAGTTAACTCAAAACTGGATAACAGACTGCAGACAAAGGAACGGAATAGAATTTTAGAAAGCTGACCGTTGCACAACTTTCTCCAGGACAAAAGGTAAGAAAAGTTAATGCGTTGGGCAGTTTGCGCACTTTTTATGATTTGCAACATCGATGCAATGGTCTCCGTTCGTTTCAACTGTCCAACTTTCGCCGAGTTTTTTATTTTTGTTTTGAATGGATTTTAATAGTTTTATGGCAGTTGTTAAGTTTTGAAACGATTCGCCTTTCAATTGTTTTTTACTTTTCACAAATCTTGTAGCTTTACTAAAGCGTAACCATCATTTAAGCTGTTTTGTGTTATCGGACGTTTGTTTATGGTTACTTGCTTTACATCTGGGAATAGTGCCCATAGAAAATCAAAATTCGGAATCAAAACAAAAGCTGGTTATGTTTCCATTTGATTTGGGATTGGAACCCTCAATGCTAAGCATATAATATACACCGTAGATATGCATCTAGATAGTAGTTAGGTATTAAATTGGCCAGTAACGACGTTTACGAGCATATTGGCGGGGCACGGTGCAACATGCGAACGCTATCAGTTACCGTCGGTGGCTAATTCACTGTGACAAATTAACAACGACCGAATTCAGAGGGTCATTGTTTACCTACGTACGTAGAGATGCGTTTCTATGTATGTTTAGTCTATGGCTGGATTACATTTTGATCAGCAATAGGAAAAAATAGGGTATACTCTTGACGGAATTGAGTTCACATCAGGATCGAATTAATGTCAAAACGGTGCTATGGAAATCTTAGCAAACGTTTTCAAAATACCAAAATAGCAGATTTACTCGATTTCATAAGGAGTAAGGCCACGTTTTACATACTTACGGAATAACTCAATATTTCTACAAACTACAAATTAGGGACTAAGTAAGTAAATATTTAAAGTAAGAAAAACAGCAAAACAAAACTTCACTAAGATTGATTAAGCGAATCGTGACAATTCAGCAGATAAGCCAGCTTCCCGAGGGTATGCAAAGGGCATCGCATTCTAAAACACTGCATTGTTAGTCCCGAGACTATCTAGACTTGCATAGACCTGCAGGGCTCAGACAGATGCATAATAGACCTTGCGACACTCTATTCTCTTTGTTTTGAGTTGGAAATGGTAGTTATTTGTCTATTTTCAAATACGGAAGTCAATTGATATTAAATGAACGTCCGAAAAGACTTTAGAATCGCCACTTACCACTGCCCAGTTTTATATTATATTTTTCGTTTAGAGATTTTCTGGTTAGTTCTACTAATAATTTACTACGTTTTCTTTATAGTTGCCATTAAATAAAGCTTCATCATTATATTTCTTTTCGATAATTGATAATAACATAGCTCAGCCCATAAACTTTTCAAAACTTTTCACTACCTACCCATTTTTGCATTTTCATAATTTTCTGTTATAGCTTTCTGGCGAGTAAGAGGTAACTAACGGTAACTACGTACACGACATGTTCCTTTATACTTGCCCTTAATTAAGCATCGCCATTATTTTCTTTTGATCATTGCTGATTGCATAGACTTACACCCCCCACTGTGAAAATTCTTTCATTTTTTGTCTTGTTGCTCTGTGAAATACGACCGTGAGCGAATCTTGGACTGCTTGTATTTAATTGCTATAAAATGCAGCTTTTGGTTTTCATTATCTGTTTCTTATAGCTATTATTTATTGACTTTATTGATTGGCTGCATATTAGCTCTATTTTATACCAAGATCAAACCAAGACCTTTTAAAACACTATATAAACTTTACTTGCCATTACACGTTTCATTACTAAGTCTAATATCCCATAATTTTCTTTACATAAAACGCGGATTCCCTCGCTACGGATATTAGCGAAACTGACACAGCAATATGACTCGTATTTCAAACGCATACGATCTATTTTGATCACTTATACGACAAACGATGCATCGTTGGGGGTAAACTCTATCAGCCTATCTGCGCTTACTTATAGATTGATGTACGGATAGCATAGCAAACTCGTTGATCCATACGACCATTGTTCTTCCATATATTGCTTTCTCTTTAACTAAGCAGAAATCATACTGAAGTGTGCTCGTATGGAATCGAGTGTATGTTGTACCTAGGTATCAAAATAAAGATTTCTGCCTATAAATACAATAATCTTGGTGAATATTTTTTATGATTTTCCAACAAATATACACGTAGATATTGTTTAGGTTTTTTTTTTATTTAACGACAAACAATTACCTACATAATAAAGCTTACGAATACAAAATATATCAAAATCTTAACTAATTATGTAACCAACTACATTGTCCGCAAAGTAATTATTAAAAGACTTAATTTAACAAAAGCATGACTTCTAGTGACAAAGAGATTCCTCCGTAAAAAAAAATAAAAGAATAGGTAAGTATTTGAAAGGTTTCAGTATAACACAATGCATTCAATTATACTTGCAATAAATTTAGGTTACAGTGATTTAGTTATCATTCGTTTGTAATTTTGACAGTACATTCTTTTTAAATCTACCAATAGACATATTAAACAGATCTATGTCAAAAAAAAATACGTTGCATGAGTACATAATACGCCTCAGCGGAGGACGTTGCCCCGCTATGGTCCTACAAAATTTAGGTGAAAAAACACCATGAGTACGGGAATTACGTATGCGAGAAGAGCGGCTGGGTAGCTTCAGATACATGTGGTCCGTCAAACGGGTGCAATAAAGAAATTACCGAGGATTTCGTACAGCACTAACTGATCTAAAAGTTCTCTTCTAGCCTGTAAAGTTAACAAGCGAGAATTTCCTCAGAAGATTGTCATATGAACATCTTGCATGAAAACATCTAAAATGGTCAGAGTGGATAATTTTTTTTTGAACTTGTAAACAATTTAAAAACTTCTCAACTCAAGAGAAGTTTTTAAATTGTTTACAAGTTCGCATAACAAATCCACATAATTGATAAGCTTTATTAATAATAGTGCTGATATGAGTATCTAAATGTTATTTAGAATCAAGAACTACACCTAAGTCCTTAATAATATTAACCTTTTGTAATTTTGAACCGAGTAGTTTATATTGGAAATTAATAATTTTGTTTTTTTTTGTAAATGTAATTATTTTCCATATAGATAGGCCTAACTGTAGTTTGTTATTAATGCAATACTGAGAAAGACGATCTAGATCTTCCTGAAATGCCTTACATTCGTTAACGTTGTCAATATTTCAATATATTTTAAAGTTATCTGCATATAGAAGATATTGAGTATTCAGGTATAACTTCAAAAAAGGAAAACAATTGTTAGTACTGAAAATATTGAGATATGAAATCGTAAAATGATAAGCTTTAATACAATTAAGATACGTACCTTTAATACAATTGTTTTTCTTCAATATTCAATAAAAACTTGAAACTTGAACTTCAAAAAAAAAAATGGAAAATTTCCTGCAATTTTCTTGGGAGTAAGATGTACCCAACTAATGTAACCTTTAATTAATAAATAAATAATAATAAAAAAAAATAAAAAGCCTTTTATTTCTTGCATAGAATGTTTACAATTTTCTTGAATTTTTAAATAATAAAATAATGTGATTCAAACGTTCTTAATTAAACAAATTAAATAAATAATATTATATTGCATGCATTAGATTTCATTAGTTTAAAATTTAAAATATCGTTTTTATAACAAACGTAACTTTGAATACCTACCTAATACAATTTGATTATAACATTCATTCTTTTTAAAGATATTACATTACATGCATAATGTAATGTATTTTTCTGTTTAAAATTTAAATAACAGGTTTACAACATTATTTATTAATTAAACAACATTATTTCGAAACAAATATTTGATTTTAACATTCAGTATTTATAAAATATATGACATGCATCAAATTTCTTTAAAATTTACACAATTTTAATGAATACAGTTGAATAAGTTTATTTATTGAATAAATAATATTTTGTTTTCATATAAGATTTTTTTTTTAAACAATAATTCATTATTTAATCATGCAATTTTTAACAATTTAATAGCTAATTAGCAAGAACCCCTCTACAGGTAAAGGCCTCCTCCAAAAAATAAAATAAAAATGCCATTTATTTACGTTTAGATATAGAATTTAGTGTATGTCTTCTTCTTTGAAGGGTTTTGGTCTTTATCTTCCACGGTGACCAGCCGGCTTGGAAGATGTAGGATATTGTTTTTTTAATTATTGTTTGGTGGTTTGCATAATTTAGAAGCCTTTAATTACCAATTTCAAATGAATCGCATTTGCGCACATTACCACTAATGTAAGTGGTACGACCAGTGGCGACGGGAACCGAACGCCTACTCAAAGTGTAAAGATACTACCGCCTCTAAGCTATGGTGATGTCCCGCCCTCACAAACTCCTTTAATATGTTAATCAGTCTTGATTTCATCGCGTAGTGTATAATTGTGTTGTTGAAACGGCGCATTTGTTTTATGTAACAGAAATTAACATTTAAATATAGACTAGAAGCTGTTTATTTGCTTTAGGTACCAGGTTTTAAAACATAGTAAACTTAAGTAATTGCGTTATTTTGTCTCAGTAGTGTATCAGATTATACATGAACTTATTCTTGCTATTCACGTTTTATCAATAATTGTAGCTAGAGAAACTACGTACTCTTCAAACGCGTTTGCGTAGAAATAATTTTAAAGCAACTTACGTTAAACTTCAGTCAACACAGTCATCCAGTTAGAGTGGCGACCGTTATAAATATTGACGAAACTAAAAAAAAAATAGCTTTGTTTCCACTACAAATTTCGCTTGTTTGGCCGCTTTCCGCGACCGGTGATATTCACATAAATCGAGCGAAAAAGTCAAATTGCAGCAATGGTTCACGCCGCGGGTACGATTTTTAACTCATTCGTAAAAATAACAAATGTTTTTGTTATGCTATTTGAATTGTTTGTATAATAAATTGGGTTTTTTTGTCTAAGTTATCGACTAGTCACTTGATATTGTGAAGTATTTGTATTTATGGCTTGGTGATAATGAAATACTAACAGTGAATCATAATTATTACTTCGAAGTGCTTAATCCATATAATTTCTTATATATCAATTTATCAGGTATCTTTAAAAAGTAATAATAATATTTAATGCAACGCCTCAAATAACACAGTAAGGATCAAGGACCTTAAGTTGTTGTTTTAAGTGAATTTGCATTTAAACATAAACTTAAAGAATGATGCAGAAAACATTTTCTTATCTTACATTTCCAATTCCATTCTACTCCGCGCCGCAGATTAATCCCTCAAAGCTTCGTTGCGAACGAGCTGATAAACGGCAAACTAATGCCGCACGATTGCATTACGATGCAAACTTTTTCAGTAACCGGCGTGGTGCGCGTAAATCGACTAAAAAAGAATCGTATAAATCGGCTAGTTTCGGCGTTCCGGCGCGACGCGATATCGGGCTGTACGATAATGAATCCGAACGCAGGTTTAACGTTATTACTTTCGGAAAAGTTGTTAGGGGTAGTATTTTTTCCTATCGAGGGATGTATGTATATTATTAGGCTACAACACACTACTTTAGGTCTACTTTTAGATTTTTTTAAAACTTTATTTTTCTGATGCAATTTATTCATGAAATGAATAGGCTAGTCATACTTATATCAATAGATCTTTAAACCAATATAGGTATCAGCGCATATTGCAGTCACAGCGCATCTGTCTGTTGCAGCGATTGAAGCGATGTTGCCAAATCATATATATCTGTAGTGCGCATGTACTAGTGCATACGGGATTCTCTTATGATGATTTAGTGTTGTACGCGACTCTACCCGATGGATTTACCGCCGTACGAACGGATTATGTGGGCGAGAGCAAACACGGGGCAGCGGACGCCATATTGTGATTTATGATCAACTTTTGATTCGCGGCTTTATTACCGCTTAGTATCAACAAAGGGACGTATGCGAGAGTGCAGTGAGGATAAAACCTTTCTTTATTTTTGTCAGGTAGATTGAGGATTTCGTTTTAGCTTACTTTAAGGGTCCTTCTTACTCTATTGAGTTAAAACTTAAAGAAATAAGACTACATTTTTTCAATACGATAAACTATGATGAAATTTTATTTTTTTAAATATATTCTAGTCTTACTATAGGTACCTACTACAATCGTAGAACCAATTTGTAAGATTTGCTAATAAACTGTCTGATAGGTAGACGTTACTCTCCCCCAATTTTTCACAGCAGCGGCCGATATGTATAAGATAAACAATAAATCATATCCGGCCATTTCTCTTGCAACAAAACAACGGGGGATGCCGGGGAATTACGACAAATCATGCATTAAACATGGGGAATAAATGTTTTCTTATCACGTACCTATTCTTGTTTTGATATTAGTTTTCCTTTATCTCTATTGACACAGGTTACGGTACGTTTATGGTTGTTCGTATCGTCACCGAGCGGTGTTTACAGTATGACTTTTTGTTTTGTGCGAATTCTTTGAAGGTTCTTTTGAGGGAATGATATAAGTAGGTTTATCTAAAGATGTCTTTGAAAACTTGAAAAAAGATTTTTAAAAACATTATGGGTTTTTAACAAAAAATGTTTAAGAAGGATTTCATAAGCAGTTGACATTAAATTTTTAAAGTTTGATCACCAACTTTGACGACCTCCGTGGTATAGTGGTGCGTACACCGGTTTCAAGGTGGTTCGAATCCCGGTAGGGGCAAATATTGGTATGATGAATGCGAGCATTTGTGCCTGAGACATGGATGTGTATATATATTTCTACACATAAATACTTATATATGTTTATTTATATGTTGTTTATAGCCTCGTATCCCATAACACAAGCCTTACAGTGCTTACTTTGGGGCTAGGTTAGTTGGTGTGAGAAATATAAAAAAAACCTGATGGTTTAAAATAAAGCCTCAAAAAAGACACGTTGTTTAAGGTTTTTGTTTGCATGAAATACACTGAGCTTTAACTTAAATCTATGGCATCTTACCAGTAGCACTAGCATTAGCAGCTTTTATCGATAACTCGATAAGTAACGTGTCGTCCCGCTCACACCTTAGCGGAGTAAGGAAGACAGCATCACGCACCATATCATATCGCGTGTTAAAGCGGTGTTCATGCTTGGGGCTGAAGAGTTAAAAAGCACTATTACGTATAATTTGACGACCTATTTGGTGCAGGGGTACTAAGCCCGCCTTCTGCGCCAGAGGTCACGGGTTCGATCCCCGGACAAAATTTGTGTGCATGAACATGTATATTTGTCTTGGTCTGGGTGTTTAATTTGTATATTATGTATGTATTTACAAAAAAAGTATATAAGTATGTTATCCGTTATCTAGTGTCCATAACACAAGTTCTTCATGAAACGTAATGCGGGCTATATAGTTGGTGTGTTTGTGTGAAATTATTTATTTATTTAATTATTTATGTGTATGCTAAATAAACAGAACAGTTTATCATTTTAATACGAAGCATTAACAGTCTTGAAATAAAGCGAAGGCAACAATATTGTCACAGCGCTGAACTTGTGTGCAAATCTAGAATATTTATCTGAATGCCCGCGGAATCTCGGTGCATGCTCGACTAAAACGTAAAATTTGCATTTCGGCCTTATATACACTGAAGGCAAAGTAATGGAAATTAATTGGTAATACCACCATTTAAAAATCAGAAATCTAATCTTTACATAGCCTAAAAAGCGTTATGTTCAGTTGTTATCAAATTAACAATGAATGTAGCTACAGTAAGGACCTATATACCTAAATCTATAGCAAGGACCTACTTTTTAATTTTTGACTACATTCAAAACTTGCGACTACAATTCATTAATTGTATATTGCACCAAAATTTGGTAAAAATAGGAAGGTTACATGTTACATTCACCACCTTTTTCTATATGTCAGTAGTAAGTAAGTATGTAGACATGAAGTGATTCCTTCATCTCTAATGTTAGAGAACAATAATTAATTCTTAAGTAAATTTTTTAAAAGTTATAATATAAGGTTTTAAAATAATCTCCAACTATTTTAAATAGATAACTGATAATTGGTAATACTCAAACAGAAAAAAGTGAGTACTAACCTACATTGCTAAAGAAGATGCAAAAACTAAACTTCTTGTGCACTTAAACCAACCGCAACGTTTATTATCTCTTTTTATTATAAACCATAGAAGTTAACACTTTTCTCTATACTTAGAGAGCAAATGAAGCGTAGTTAAGCATTAAGCAAATTGGCTAACCACACAGCAATCTCAGATCATTGTATCCGAGACCTAACTTAGCCGAGATTTAAGTTAGTCGTCAGACTGCGCGGCGCTGCGGTTTCTTTACTTAACTCTAACTTAAGGAACGCCCAACTTGAGTTTGCGAGCCTTCTGAATACCAACCCCTTACAGGTGACTTTGTTTCGAGTTTCTGTTTAAATTTTCGGAATATCGTTGAGCCAAGGATTCAAGTTTGGGACTTCTAAATGCCAGAGATTTAGATTGTGTGGGTAATATATTGAATTGTATGTACTCGTTAATGTTGGTAGGGAAATTAAAGTTATATGTTTCGTCATGAAGTAAAACGTTCACAATATTACCTTATATTTAGGAAAATAAATAAATTATTAATTGCATACAATCACACCAATTATCTAGCCCGCGTAAAGTTTCACGTAGAACTTGTGTTCTGGATACTAGATAACGGATAAACATACTTATATACTTTTTTACGTAATAGATACATAATATACATATCAAACACCCATACCAAGACAAATAGATATGTTCATGCTCACAAATATTTCGGGGATCAAACCCGGGACCTCTGGCGCAGAAGGTGGGCTTAGTACTCCTGCGCCAAACAGGTTGTCTAAATAAATCTGTAACTGTGATTTTTCAGGAAAACAACAGTCATCGTGTCCGATTCTCAAGATTGTTTTTTATGGCCCTTCCATTTCTGTAAATATCCATAGGTGTTGAATGTATCTTTAAATAAGTAACAATATTACTTTGACAGTCACTCCGACCTGCATTTCATACTCTATCCTGACCATGTTATACCTATTGTATTTAAAAAAAAAGTCTGTTCATCCTTTTCAATACTTCAGCATTTTCTTTACATAAAAGAAAATACACCGCAAACGGACAGGTAGACTGATAACAGTGGTTATACGGACAATCACTTTGCGGTTACTCGAGTTAAGGACAGGCTTTCAATACCATCAATTTAATAGGCAAGCATTGCAACTCCACGATTTTATTCCGAGTCGTAGTTTATTGCATTCATTGCAGTGTACCGTCAGCAGTATCGATCAAGAAATATTTTAAATGAGTGTTATTAAAATTATCATTAGCTATGAAAATCCTTATTATATTCGCATATGTAGTTGATTTCACTTTTATGAATTTGTGCAGCTTATTGATAAGCATTTTTTTTTTATTATCGATTACCACTTCCATTATAGGTAAACCTATACAGGATGGATAAAAGACGGGCGTCGTCGGAGGGAAAATAACCTAAAAATATTGATGTTAGCAAATTTCACTCAAAGAAAACCTTTATGTTAAAAATTAAGTAAAGCTGCATTCATAGATTTTTGATAAATCACTTACTTGCACTAGGAATCGAACCGGTTTAAATGAGAAAAATAACATCGTCTACTTTTATGCTACCACATTTTGCTTTTATAGTATATTTTTTTATTTCAGATAAAATATGACGACAAATCTATGAGATGATAGCAAGAACAAAAAGTTGTGTTTTTCATTGTGCCAATTAGTTTCACAACTTTATTAAGAGCATTTTGCTGTCGTTACACAAATGGCATCGCTTTATAAGTAATAACACGATATCGGGCAAGATTGCGATCTCCAATGCGATCCGCGTTTATGTAACTTAAGTAGCAAATCGCTGCTTTGTTGATCACACACTTTAGTCGGCAATTTTCGAATCAGTTAGCTAGTTATAGTGGTTTGCACTTATTAAAGAAATTGTTACTACGCAATTTCAGCTTGGAAACAAAAGAGTTTTCAGTTTTCTTACCTCATTTGTAATAGACCGTCTTGTGGGTAAGGGTCGAGAAACTACCTATACTTTTTCTCACAAAATTTGTATTTTTTTATATTTTCCAGGAAAATCTGAGTGATAGTAATACCTTAAAGGCTATAAATAGAAACAGACCGTCATTCCATTTACATTACTTTTCATACCTGACGTATATTAATTTATGTCTAATCTATACAACCTTTAGAATGAGTCGGATTAACATTTATGGCCAATAAATTAGAGATTACAAAAAAATCCAAATGTTTTGGTTTAAAGTGTCAAAATATAAATCAAAAATATTATTTTTCCAAGGCACAAAAAGTATAATTTTTACTTTAAACTTGTGAACAAAGCATAAATTTTTCAAAAATCCCACGAAAATAAAAGATGCATCACCTTTTTTATGGGATTTCATATACAATAGCGACGTTTTGTGAGGGTGTGTGGGCTATTATATTTGCGATATCATGTTCATGGTCCGGTTAATTTAGCTGAGCGTTTTAAGACAAGGCGCGCTAGAGAAAGCAGGCGGCCATATTTCAAAGTTTGACAGCTACAAGCCCAATGCAACATGGCGACTGCGCCACCCAATGAGGGGCCAGCCCGTCACGCCGCTCCGTTCCTAACTTAGATACATTAATCACGCCTGATTTATTAAGGAGTGACACATTTATAATCTATTTTCGAAAACTCGGGTTTTTCAAAATGGTCTCCGCTTGAAAGATCGCAACAGCTGCATCTTGTTAGCATCAATCGCATTCCTCTTTGTGTTAAATTATTTGCGTGAATGGTTATGTTTATTTTCGGCTTGTACACTTCACAATATGCGAAAATAGATGTCTTATTCGAGTATTGTGCGAATTATCCGCTACATGACCTCGTGTTTAATATCTGACTATTATTGATTTATGGCGCCATTAATTTTAAGTAACAGCTGATATATTCATCTTGTTAATGGACGCCGCGCCTGCACGGTTTCGAACATGTCTCATCACTATAAAAGTGTTTTAAGTGCTGCCTAAAATTGATTTTAAAATAGCCGCGGGATTTTTCCCCTTGGATAAGAAAGTCCGAGGCTTCCAGATGTCACATACGTCAGGGTTTGTCCTAATCCACTAGGGATGCTCAATTTTTATTGCGCTCAACCCTGATCTATGGGTTAATATCAGACCAATATATCGGATAGTGACATCCAAAGGGTTCCACGATTGGTCCATTATTTATTTACCTTCCAATGAGCACACAGTGCTTGGCATGTGATATAAAGTGCATTTCATCATGGTAGAAATTCATAAGGGCACACAGAACAAGTTTCGTTGATAAACGGGTTGGTCAGTATCGACACAACATCAAGCAATGCCAATCTTGCAAACCATAATTTAGCAATTTGCATTTACAACGGAGTCACTCGAAATTATCGTCTAGGGGTAAACCAGAAAAAAATCAGGTTAAACGCCATTTCGCCGTGCAAAAATGATAATTTTCCCAGTGGTGTGTCCTGTCTTTCAATGGCTCATTTTTCTCGACAGCGCAATTATTTTAATAGCTATCTTCACATCATATTAAATACATACAAGGAGTTCCGAACTCGCCGATTGGGTTCGCCAGAGTCGGGTAGCTTAATTATGTATATTGTTACGTTTAAAATTTTCCTTACATTATATATGTATGAAATGTGGTTTCAACCTTATTGGGTGCTTTGTTGTGTCCAAGATTGTGGTTTAAAAATTCTTATTGTAACACAATATTTCTTTTGTTAAGTTTATTTAATTAATAACAATTTCTTCAGCTTAAAAGCAACTAAAGTAAGTGATATGGATAGAACTCTCGTGTTCAATTATGCTGTGGTTGTCTAAGGATCTATCGCCAATAAAACTGAAATTTCCACTGGCCGTAGACCACCTAGGAATGTTCCAATTAAGCGAGCAGAATAACAATTTTCAAACAAGAAAGCCTAACACAGGGAGGGCGTGCTGCACTGCACGTGTATCGTTAATATCTGTTTGCTATAATATCATTAGTATGAACTAAATGAGATGAATTGCTAACTAAGATTATGTGCTTTAGCTTCATAAAAAAGCGATTGGGTTTAGGTAGTGTGATGAATTTTTGGACAAAGAGTACAATATATTTTTTTTAAATTGAAACTATTTTGTGTAGGCTCAGACAGTTCTAAAAGCGAAAAATAAACAATTAAAAAAATTTCAATAATGTTTTCAAAACAAAACCACTCAGTACTGTCCACATACTCGATCCCACATACAATTTAAATCGATTCCGTTACGCAGGCCGTCTGGTACGGCCAGCAGAAAAAGCGGTTGAAGAAATCGTTCGTCGTGTTTCATTTTGGAGCTTTCAGTCAATTAAGCTTTGCCAATTTAAGAGATCGTGTACAGTGGCGCATGTATTATTCATATTGTGCTTTTGAGATAACAAGGCGACTTAAGGCGATACGCATCTAGGGACTGATTGGGAGTCAGCTAGGCTCTATTAAAATTACCTAGGCACTGTATTAGAACTGAGGGACTGCGCGCTATCCTTTTTATTGCCTAATGGTGAATGAATGAACGGTTCTCTCTTGATGTACCTAATTATTTTTATTTACGTATTTAGATTTTAGGAATTTGTTAAAATGGGAAACATCTGTTTCTAAAAGATTTGACTCAATCAACTCAATATTTCTATTATAATACACTACTCAATATTTTGATTTAAATAAAAACACTAACGAAATTACAATAACATTATGTAGACAATGGAATCGATTCAAAATTAGAAATTTTAGTTGTTTCATCTTTTCCATAATATGAAAAGGTGAACGCGTATTTTTTTTGTTAACAATAAATAATGTCTTTTATGATTAAATTATTTGCTGACGGTACGAAAAAAGTTTTAATTAAAGTGCGTATTGGGTTCCTCAATTTGAACGCTCTTATTTTAAATAGTTGAGATATGAGAGCGGCGCCAAGTTACCATTTATATACTTACTTTATAAAGCCTGACTGAAGACCACCCAGGTAGAGGGCGGGCGATACAAACACACACGCACTAAACTTTATATATGCTTATATGCATAAGAAATTCGGGCATCTTCTCGCGGTTGCAATTTCGCAATTTGCGATTCGTGTTACCAATTTGACTTATTATACTTTACCCGAATTTGTAATAAGGGGAAATTCTGGTGAGACCAATTTGAGCGTTCCAATCACCAGGGAAATGAGATGATAATTTTTTGGCCAACAAAAAACGAAAGGCTGAGATAATGCGTCAAATTATGAAGTCGTTACGTTCAGCACATTACATCATATTATATATTTAAAGACTTTATGTATACCGCTCTTTAATAACTAAGACGCTACATTAATTTAAAAATATGATATTTTATTATAAAACGCTAATTTTTATGTTTATTTATTATGACCAGATAAGATTATCGAGTTTACCTGCTATTAAAATCGCAGATAAAACTTAACGACTAGCGTGTGTCTTTGAAAATATAGATTATGTAACATGCATAATCTGCGCAGTCAAATGAGGTTGCCGGCGAAGGCATATAATTGAAAAATTGTATGGTGGAGACACATAACTGTCTTAGTCTCGTCTAGACAAGTCTGGCGACCTAGACGCGACTATTGGCTGGAACGCGTTGTGCAACATACGTTATCTTAATTCGCCTCATTAGACGCAGCGCGCAAATATCTACTTTACATAATTTTATCGAAGAAAATTGTGCGCGTAGGCAGGTTTACCATCCGTTTAATGCGACCCTTCCTCGAAATACGCTAGCAGCGATTAACTCATCGCCTACGCTAGAATTATCAATTCTAGAACACACCCAGATGTCACCGTGAAATCTTAAAAAGTATCCCAGCCACAAAAAGATTTACGAGTGGCAACAGCCACTTCCTCCGCGCCACATCCGTTAAAAAAGGCGACCGATACTAAAACAACAGTAGTAAATCAAGTAGAAAAGTTTTACGAATTAGTAACAATTAAAACGTTTCGAGCATAACAACAGTTGTTGCGAATGTCCTCCGCAATTGCGGGACCATTGAGATTTAAGGGCGGTTCACAAGCTATAGATCTTAGTCTCAAATTCTTTACGACTAATATAACTTGCGCAATCCTTTTGTCGTCGATGGGGGGTGAGGGGGGAAAGTTTCTTTTGTTTGCAACACGTGTTACCGTCTTACCGAACGGGTTGGTGACACTTGTACGAACGGAATCTTCGTGCTGAGTTCCTGGGATGCGATCTTTGTCTTTTTTCTTTTGAAGCCAAATTTCACGGGTCGGATTACAGTACTCATGGTTGTCGTTTTACTGTGAAAAAAATGCGGTTACTCAAAATATGTTAGGACGTTATTTGTGGTCGCAGTAGGTCAGTTATTTAAAATATTGTTTCGTTTGTAATTTCCATAATTGAGCAATATTTTTAACATAATAAATAATCAAGAGAAAAGTCTATACTTTGTGCTGTTCTCAAATATATTTTTTTTCGTAATGTAGAACAGAAATGGACGACAGTCAAATAAAAAAAATGTTTGTAAACTGATACATTTACCGCTACTGTTACAGAATCCATAAAGCTTCATATTTCACTTCAAATTACACCTAAAGAACCGTTTTTGCTTGCAACTTATCATCTGTAACGGAAACGCAAAGTCGTCCTGAAGCGACCGATATGCGTATACGCAGATGACGATTCCCAGATCTGTGCGGAAACGTTTGTGTCATTATATACCTATTAAGGCCGGGGTCACACTACACGCATTTTTTGCTACACCACAAACCCCGCCTCTGTTCTTAATGAAGCCATTTGTGTCATGTTTATTGCCTTTATGGCGCTCTTAAGATTTTGAAGTGAATTTATACAGCGTAAATTGACACTGAAATTGAATGCGTAATTAGTGGCACATGTGATGTTAGGGCATTTTTGCTGGTGCAGTAATATGCTAAGATATATTTGTCTTTACAAGTATTTAAATTTTTTCAATTTTATTCTTCATTTGATAGAGTAAAGGGTGACCAGACCAACTTTATCGGTCATACCATTGTGTTTCATCCGAATTTAAATTTTCAGTTACACTCAGCTTCTTCTAGTCTGCGTTGCGTTTCAATGTGACCGTAAAAATATAGTTTAAAGTCAATAAAATAAACCCCGATTTAAAAACTGTTTTCCAAGGGTTTGGTTCCAACAGCATATAATGCAAAAATTATGCACAAAGTGAAAATATTTATGATGACACTGAAGAGTTCGCCTCTAAATAAATACAAATATTATAAATCCTATTTACAAGTGTCAACATTTCAGCAGATTTAAATATTTGGCTGCTATATTTGCGGTCAATACATCTCCTTTTGTTATTTAATAAGATTAAGTGCTTTCACTTACTTCACAAGTAATCAACATAAATAAGGCTTAATCTAAACATGGCGGTAGAAAGAAAGTCCCTGCTCCGAGGCGCTCGGGGCTCCGCAATTAGTATCACTCAATTAAGCACTAGTAGGGTCCGAATTTTTGTTAATAATTAAAAAGGTTGCACTTAAGGCTCGGTGGGTAATTTAAGTTACGGGCCAGTGGCCAGAGGTGGAGCTTTAAGCAAGCTCGAGTGTGCTTGGAACTTTTAAAAGCTACCTTTGAAGGATTTACAGCGAAAATAAATGCATTATCAGGTAGCATATACCTACCTATTTGCAAAGAGAGAGAAAGATTCCCGTTTGAATTTATCCCCTTAATTTTAAGGGTTTACGGTGACCTGACCCATAGCAGTACTAGAAAGAACCCTCTTTTACTTCTTCTTAAGTTCTTGAACTTTTTAATTTTTTGCAATTTACAATGCTTTTTTATGTAAGTAATAAAAAATAAGAAAATATACTAGATTAACCACTGATCTCATGTCTGGCCCGTGCCCGTCAACTCGTCTGAGCGACATGAGACCAGTGGATTTTTTGTTTTTATGAATTGACCGATTTTTTTGACAGAAAAAAATACATTTATGCTCATAATTTAGATAAAAATGACATTGGTTTATGTATTTTTTATTATTTGTTTAGAAATTATATTGTTTTTATTAATTAATTCATCAGTAATTTCAATCAATTCTTAATTTTTATTCAGCTAAATAAGTGACTATGTAATTTGATATTATTGTAACCCATGTTTTTTTTTTGCATGCCCTGTCTGGGTGAGTGTGTTCTTTAATGATTAGTGATTCTTTAATGACATGTCAACTTCATACCACATTCTAGCGAAATAAATATATTCTATTCATAATATCAAATTTAAATTTATTTCATAGAAATCAAAATATTAGAAATTAAATAATAATTTAAACAAAAGCCTTCATTCTACTTGGCGACACACAAGGCGACTTCAAGGCTTAAGAAATAAACGATACTGCTTATCTACAAAACAATAAAATCATAACCAAAACAAGCAGTGATTTACAATGTCATGTTTATCTAAGGACTTAAAAACCAATCTCGGTGGTGCGGCTAATGAAGGCATTAAATGGGCTGGTAACCCTTCGCGTGAAGCGCCCGCGCGGTCCCGAGTTCGATTCTTGTTTTATTTTCGTGTCGGTTTCGCTTTGTGGGGGCAATGTGGTGATCAAGTGCTCTTGAGTGGGTGATTCAATTTTAAACATGTGGATGTAAGAGCAACAACCAACGCTTAAATACGTTTTGTTTTTGAATAAATTAAATTATCTTTACGCTCACTCTTTACATCATCGCGTGAGTTGCGCGTACGCCTACTTGCGTCAAATACACCATGTTCATGGATTAGAAAAGTTACGAAAACACAACCACTTTCGCTTCTTTTTGAATATATTTGCTGAGCCTGGTTTCAAATGTTTTAATGGCGTGATTTAATGTGGGATTCCGATTGGAAAGTTAAATAAACACAAAACGACCTTTTTTAGGTTATTATGTACACAGTTACATAATAATATTTACATACTAAACAACTTATACGGAGATACCAAATCACGCGAACCCATACCGCGAAAGTATTTTATACTCCCCACACTTTGTATATAAAAGTACATAATGATTAAGTTAAATTTTCTCGACCTCACATTACCGACGATCGAAAACAGCACAAATTTACTCAACAGAATTTTTAATTCGCGTGTACACCGTAGGTACTTATTGGGGGCGTATTTTCGGTCACAAAAAAAGAAGCGAACCTTCGAAATGCTATACATTAAAGAGCACGCAACGACGCGGCATGCAACGGGTACACAGCGCCGCGGGTCAATTCAGGGTTGGTAATGAACTGACAATTTTAAATTACATAAGTATCTACTTGGATAAACAAAAAAACTGAAAAAATATTATTCTTCAACTTTTTACGACAGATTTTCAGTGGTTGTTATTGGTGGTGGCGTTTTGTTTCCTCATTTTTTATGTATAGTCGTGTAAGTCAGTTAGATCAGGCAGAATTACAGACGCCTAATCTGATTCCATCAACTATGGAATCCATTAGTTGACTATACAAAAATAATTATCATAAGTCAGGATAACGGTAGAAAAGCAACTAAAATTTATGCTACTTCGGTATAAAAACTAAACTTTGCAGCTAATATTTATATTGAGATTTTCATGTTTCAGTTTCATATGAAAGTGGAAAAGAGTTGTTATTTTACTGTCATTTAAAAAGGTTACATATTACAAGAATTTTAAATACCTATTTAACTGATAATATTTTTCAAACCGGCATCAAATGAATAATACGAACGAGAAATCTTTTTAGAGTACGTCTGCGTTTATCAAATAATCCTGAAAATAACAAGGATGAGAAAGAAATTCTTTTCCACGTAAGCTCCAGACCTTCGCCATCTCTTTGGTAATTTCGCTGCGTTCCGTTTTTTTCCAGTCCACAGACGATTGTAAATTTTAATTCGTTAAGAATTCTGTCATTGCACACTACAGGCTTTTAAAATTGCAACTGAGTTTGACGACTACACACGTTTCTGGATTTTCGAAAGCAAGATTTTTTACGTGACAAGAATGTTGTTAAAAGAAATAAGGAATGTTATTTCAATATTTTTTTATCATTTTGATATTGAAGAGCTTTTGATTAAGTTACTTATAAGTAAATATGACAGCCCTAGAGTAACTTGTACCGAATTTTCGCGAGTAGCGGCTTTCACGTTCAGTTATCAGAGCGATCGACTTCTCGGTAACCAATTCAAAAGCATTCAAGTAGGTGGACCAGATTCGTTATTACTTAAAAGGAATTTTTACTCACGATATATACCGACACGTACGAAATCAGTGCCAGGTATATACGGACATAAAGTTCTGATCATTAATTAAACGCAGCATTACGATGATCGCTTACACGCTCGAAAGAAAATGGTTGCACGACTTTTTATTTTGCTGTGAGTTCCTCGTTATTATTATAGTCTGTAGAAACTTGTTAATATTCCGTACTCAAGATAAAATAATGGGGAACATTTATCAGCATTTTGTTGTCATCAAGCCATTAATAAGCTACTGCCAAGGCAATCGATAGATTGAGCATGCGATATCTCCAATAGCGAATAAACATTACCCGCTTTGTCGTGAAAAGTTGATTGCTTAACGCCCTTTTTTCCTCCTAACTGTCTTTAAGTTTCTTATTTCCTTTTTTAAGTACATACTTTATCTTATATTCATCAGCTACACTCCACAGTTTCTTAATCAAGTGGTTAAGCGGTCGATAGCAAAGGCTGCGCGCATACTATAAATCAACATCGACGTTTGAACGAAATGAAGCTGTCGTGATCGCCAATTGTAACGTCACTTGAACCCAGCTGCGGGACAACTCGTCCCATTCAAATGCTCAGATTCTACGTATACTTTTAAAAGCACTTGAGCCCTGTGTCAATGACCTTTGAATAATCTTTTGACAAGCCGGCGCTGGTCTCTGCGATTGCTTTTTGTTTTAATTTCTTTCAGAAGTTCGTTTAGTGAATTCTCTAGTCTGGAAGATCATCGTGAAAATGTCATTTTGGAAAAAAATATAATTTAAATTTTCTTTTGTTACAGGAGCGAACGGCTTGAGGAGACGGGGCAGACAAACCTACACTAGATATCAAACATTAGAGTTAGAGAAAGAATTCCACACGAACCACTACCTCACGCGGAGGAGACGCATTGAGATGGCGCACGCGCTGTGTCTGACGGAGCGACAAATCAAAATATGGTTCCAGAATAGGAGGATGAAGCTAAAGAAGGAGATCCAGGCTATAAAGGAGTTAAATGAGCAGGAGAAGCAAGCCCAGGCGCAGAAAGCCGCGGCGGCGGCGGCGGCGGCCGCGGCTGCACAGGGCCATCCCGAGCACTAGGCTCGCGAAACGATCCTACGCCGAACAATCTCTAGCTTGTGTTTTGTAAATTGTTTGTAATTATTTTCGTTATCTAAGTGTTGTCCGGTTGTTGTGATTATTTTTTAAATTAATTTTAAAAATCTTAGACACAATGTTTTCCAACGAAACGAACAATAAACTGTTACATGCTAGACTAGAAACGGGTCGTATTATTTTTGTGTTTCGGGTTTTGTTTTTGTTGTTTTTTGTATTGAATTATTTTTATTAAATATTTTAATTTCGCTATCGTCGAAGGCGTTCGGAAACCAGTGCAATTTGTAGGAATCTCTTCCGTGTAACATAGTGTAGGTGTATCGTAGTGCGTTTTACGTTACGTGCCCGTAGCGCCCGCGGCTCGGCAGCGTCGGCGAGACGAACTATATTGTACAAATTTAATATGCCTACCAAAGAGACTCGGTCTCGTACCCATAAAGCTAAGTAAAGAGTCGTAAGTTAAATTAATTATCAGCTAATCTATCGGACTCACGTGTGAACCAGAATAACCTTCCGCGCCAATCCTTCATACTTCGCATAAGTATAGTGTAAACGTGATCGTGTTCCTGCAGTTTTAATAGTCGGTGAAGTTAAACAAATTGCCATAAATATAAGTAGTAATTATTTAGGTGTTAGCTGTGTAAATAGTTAGGGTAAAACTGGTGAAATGGAAGTGTGCGGTTCGATTGCGCCGGCGCCGAGGAATGGGCAGAAAAAGCTGCGGGGCGGGGGTGCGAGAGGGATGCGAGATGGGAAGCGGGTGGAGCGAGCGAGAGGCGAGAGGGCGCGCGCCGCGGCGGCCGGTCGCCAAGAGGTGAGTTTTTGTCAAAGCCACCGGCAGCATTATTTATCGGGCAGAGACGGTCGCGAAAAACTCGCCGCTCGTCACCGACGACGCCATTTTTGAAATCGCCCAAGCGAGACTTGGACTTGTATCCATTATGCAATGTTTTAATTCACCAACATGGACGCGCTTTATGATGAGATGACCGACCGTATCTTGCCGATGCACCTGTTTATGACATTCTTGTTTATTTACCCCTTTGTGAAATTGTGCCTTTGAAATTACTAAGTTTTTGATAGTAAAGGAAAGAGCTAATTAATTTCGTGATCATGCATTCATGACTTCATTAACTCGAAGAGCCATGGCCCTAACGATAGTCCGTATCATCTGTGTCGCCTTACAAGGTAACCGAAGTCTTAAATGGCGGTTAAAAACTGAATCCCGCCACATCCGTATACAGTGTAGGGTCAGCACAAAAACCTTGGAAGCTTTAATAGGTAATAAATATTAAACAAGAAAATATACTAGAAAAAAGCAACTTGTCTCATGTCGCTCTGTCGGGATACGAACCCGCATCATTGGGAATCCGGCCCAATGCACTAACCAATTATGCTACAGAAACCTATGAGGACACGTCGAATTTTTCTAGTATATTCACTTTTCTATGGTGTTGACCACCGTCGTTGGTACTAACAAAGTAGCATAATTGGTTAGTGCATTGGGCTGGATTCCCAATGATGCGGGTTCGTATCCCGACAGAGCGACATGAGACAAGTTGCTTTTTTCTAGTATATTTTCTTGTTTAATATTTTATCACAAAACAAGAAAATAAAATGTTAAAATGCAAAATTAAAAAGTTAAACTTAATTTAATAGATAACTATTCGAAGGATTGTCTGTATTATTTTTTTAATGCTGAGTAGGTAAAAAATAATATACCTACTTTAAATTCTTTCGTGCGGATATGAAACAAGACTAAAATCAGTTTACACACTTTTTGTACTAGTTTTTTTTAATGGAAAACGTAAAGTTTTGGAATTATTAAAATGGAACTAAATATTAATAAGACACAAAATTACAAAAAAATTGTAAAACATTGTGAAATAACAACAATACCTTGACTCTTAAACCGACTTCGACAAAAACGTCAAGATTAAGACAATGTATTAAAAAGTTTACAGATTATTATAATGATTTAAGGCGACTATTGTTAATAAATAGGTAATTATAGTACCTACTCTGTTGTACTTACAGGTGGATTATTAAAATTTAGGTGTAAAAATCATAGCACAAGTTTCAACATAGGTAAGCATAGTCAACCATAAGTAGATCGCTGGCGTCTAAAATAAAACGATTAGAGATTGAAAATGAAACAACCAAACATCGTTTATTTACTAAGACTTATCGTCAACAGATAAACGTATTTCAATAATATTGTCACTAATAATTAATATTAAATCAATTTCCATTATTAAAAAACATAATCATATATCAACTGATAAATAAACCTTTTTAACAGACTAAAAAAAAAGGTTCTCAGTTGACCTGTTTGTATGTTTGCCTGAACCAATTATGATGCAGTTTTCAGAAAAGTATTTGTTGCAAATGCAAAATATTTGCCAAACGTAATTTATATTTTTTAAGATTATGAAAAAACTACCATTCAGATCTTCGTAATTAATATACTAAAACCGTTTTCTATTTAGAATAAATTACGTTTTACCTAGCTAGATTATATTGTTTTGATTGATTTTAACCGACTTAAAAAAGGAGGTTCTCAGTCTGACCTGTATGTATGTATGTATCTACCTCTAAAACATTTTTTTAAATCAAGTCGGTTTTCATTTTTATAAAATGTTTTTGTAATTACTAATTGTTAAAAAAATAACGATATTTCGCAACTTATTCAAGAAAATGTAGGTTTTTAGTATTAACTTTCAGTTGATTGTTGACCGTACCCGGCGGCCATGTTTTAGCCAGACCCAACCTGCCAATACGGGGATAACAGATAATTATTTAGCAGATACGAAAAGTTATTGGACCTTCCGTTATGAATGTATCGGCAACGAAAATTCGGAACGTCTTCATTGAATCGAGGTATTTAGTCGATGGACATTTTATTACTACAATGTATTAAGTTACTAATGTTGAATAAACTTTGTTTATTTATTCTCTTTTGAAATTTATTATTTCTCTGTTAGGGTCGATTGATAGAAGTTTTGAAGAAACCGCAATTCTTGTGTTGTTTCTCTTTCACAGTGTTTCTTTTTTTATGGATTGTGAGAGGTTACGGGTTCAAAGCCCGTCGTCGCTGTTAGAGACGAGTAGCTTTTTTCTTATATATCATTTTTATTTATACCTCTTTAACAGTGATCTATCGTGACACTTTAATTGCTAATGAAGCCATTAACCTAAATATGGTAAATAATATCTATGTATTAGCATTATCGTTTTATATGAAACTTAATAGGTACTTCATAATGAAGACAACATCTTCATCCCATCAATCGTTACATAAACGAAAAATACATTAACATCGATGAATATGTTGAAATATGCATGTCATAATAATAAATGTACCTGAAGCCATTATTATATAATATTTTAGTACACAGCATATAAAAAAAAATGGTTTTTTTCTTTTTATTTTTACGATTACTCTATGCGATGATTATGATACTGGCCATATCCTAAGTATCACACAAGAAACGCGCCAACAACTTCCAATTAAAAGGCGGTTGTTCGTATGTGCTCTTTCAATTTTCAAATAGAAATAATGAGCGTAGGAACCAATGAGGAGTTTCAATTATGAATTTATGAATAGCAGACACTCCCACATTGTTTCTCACTTAATTAAAACATTAATGAAGGCAGATGTTTAAAAACAATTCAATTTTCGCCCCCCATTTTCTTACTTTGGTAGCGCGTGAGTAGATGCCGTTTTGATCATTACGGTTTTCTTCGTAACCAACCTTTTTCAGGACTATTTTTAAGAATAACTACCATCCTTAATCAATTCAAGCAGCCAGTATTCAATACAGATGTTTTTAAAATAGCCACCAATTACAGCATTATTTTTTATATTGACCAAGTTTCTTAGTGGCTTACAACGCCATACATCGCTATCCCACCAGCTAATTTTCATATAATAGCGCGTATTACAATATTATTGGATCCTGTACACATTTCGCCTTCGAGTTAATTAGATGAATTGAATAATGCATGATCGATTAATCAATGCGTTGACGTTTTTATTTTTATTAAAATTAATTGATATTCAGCGGCGGTTTCTTATTAAAATATTGCAATTTTATAAGGCTTCTGGAACCTGTTTTGTAATAAAAGGAGCGTGTTGAAGTCCTGGCGTCGGCCGCTATATATCATTATGTACTCCGCGCGCAGGCCGGCCGGTCCGAGATGAGAGATCTTGGCTCCGTATGTACCGTACATTGCACCGCTAAGAAATGCTCATAATGCATTTTACAGGGAATCGTTTACGATTTGCTTAGCTGTTAACGCGTGCTATCGTTTCTACGTGAAACGTATACATTGATTGAAGATTATAGCTTTTAAATATTTAAATAGATAGGTAGGTATAAGTATGTAATTGAATTGAAAAACAAATGTATAAATTACTTATGTGAATTATAACAAAATTGTCAATTCAAATAAAAGATGTTTTTTTTATAAAAAAATACTAGAAAATAACATCTAGTTTCTAAATTTAACTGTTTGGAGATTACGGTGTTAATTTTTTCTAGATAAAATTTACCTTAACAACTAGCATTGTGACTTCCTTATATTATGTATGAAATGTAAATAGGCCGTATTTGACGATCTACGTCAAAATAATTATTAAAGTTACTCTGACAATAGGTACACAATGGAGTTTCACCCGAGTTCTTTTTATAACAACACGTGTTGTGAGACTCCATTTTAACTCAATCTACCGTACAATTATATTTAATATTAAAAATATAAACACTGGACATTGGCGAAATCCAAAAGGGTACCGCCATTGCATAAAAAGAAGAAGAATACACAATGCCACAAAAGTAATAAACAAAATATAATTTTTAAAATATTGATAAAAAGGGGTATTTTGGGCTATTTTACTAGCGTTGCATTTATAAACAACGCAGATATTCCGAGTTTCTACTAGAAAAATATATTTTCATTATTTTTTCTCACGTTATTTAGTATTTTTTAAACCGCATACTAAAAATTATTAAGTTCGAATGCAATATTATAATTCAGTAACATCTGGATAAAATTAGACTTATGGTAAATTTTAAATAGAAAAATATTCGAAAAAATCAACTCGGCCACAAGTGAATTCTCAGATGGGAATTAAACTTAAAATTAGACTTTCCTTTCTCTTTAATTAATTTGAGGTTTTTATCCTTATGGATACGTCTAACATTAGACTGTATATCTGAAATTTGGTCGATAATTACAAACTACTTACCTATTATTTACACTTAGGTAGTTCTATTTAATATAAAACCAGCTGTTAGTATATATAAATGAACTCAGAATTTCAAACTGTCAATATACCACCTACATCTGAATAAAATTTTAAAACGAATAGTTAAAGTGTAGATGATCTAACCAGACATTGACAAAAGCTTTTCCATTTCAGAATCTACGAATCAAAACACATACTTAAAGCGATATATCAAACGAAGAATTCTTTGCTATTTTCGTATGCTCTCGAACATTAAGCAAACTCATACTTTCTATTATCATTCAAATATAAACTTTATCACCCACACTAAAGTTCTTTAATTGCATAGCTGTTCTAACAAAAGATAGTCGAAAGCTAAAAGCTCTTAATGCTATGAAAATAGAGTCTTTTTTTGCATTGTAGGTACCTAGTAAGGACATTTCGTGCTGGCAGATAGCATCTTTCACCCGACCTGCCCTGCCTACACGACAGTCTTTTAACTGTACTGTGTTTGTTCCCGGGTTCGTGTCCCGGCCGACTTGAGACCCGTTCTTTGCATTCAAAATAGACAATAGACGCATGTTGGCTAACTTCCTTCTAACGTATGTTGCAATGTAGTCTCGATACAACGAAATTCTAATGCATAGCATCGTATTCGATTATGTTTGTTATGCAACGTTCGGTCGGATGGGTGACCGTAAAATGGCGTTACAACTGAGTGCTTTCGTGCTTCGGACAGCACGTTAAGCCGTCGGTTCCGGCTGTTGTCATCTGTTAACAGTTGTTAAGCCAAGTCAGAGGCCTTATAGGCGGCTTGATAAATTCTGACACCAGAGGTGGCCACTAATCCTTATACGATAAGAGAATAGAAAGAGAGAGAGTATGCTTTTGCAAACGTATTTGTGATTAAATACACTTTTCTTGTTATATTCTTTAATATGATGAAGAAAATTTAGTTTCTGTTGTGAAAATTCATAAGTCTAAATTTTCTATAAAAACGTATGAAAAATTACACATTTATGGCATGAATAGCCTTCTGCGGTTTTACTTACGTGGTTTCCTGTGGGAATAAATAGGGGTGAGGTTCATCCAAATCCATCCAACCTTTTTTCGTGGTTCAGTAATAATCATCTAAACATTAAGGACCGGTTTCATCACCTACTGATAATTTCTGGATAGCTTATCTCGCAGATAATATGACATATTTTTCATATTACAGCCGTCAAATGATCCGTCATATAAGCTATCCATAACTTATCAGCAGGTGGTGAAACCGGCCCTTAAACTTTCACATTACCTATTTTAAGTATTATGAGTACATATCTAAGATTAGTAAATGGCTTACATTCTTAAGTTCTACGATTAAGTAGTTAAGTTTAACAGATCGTTATTTTTATCCAACAATCCAGTTAACCACACAGTTAACTATCAATGCTCTAATTGATAATTCTACAATTATTTTACCCAATCGCAACTAACACAAAGCTTCCTCCATATCTCTTACATAACGTATTAAAATTTATATTACAAACTAGGCAATCACGACGAACTTTCATAGATAACGATTCTACAGCAATAAAGTGGAGCACATACGAGCTATTATAAACACAATAAACTACCCCTAACCGTTATCGAGTTAACCCCTATAAAATTACTCGGCCATTCTAAATTTACGATTGATACGAAATTTAGCCGCAGTTATTATGTTTATGCACAAAACAACAGTAGTTTTGAATTAGCGGTAGAATCGTGTTTGTAATTAAAGAGGAGATCTTTGGATTAGTTTGACGTTTAAAATATGATGAAAATTCTCATTTTCTTTTATATCTAGGTGTAATGACCTTACATACAAAAGATGGCTTTAATTTAATTATTAAAGTAATTTACGTTTTCTTTATCATGCGAGATATTTCAGAAATTAAAATCTATGGAAAATCTATCCATTGGAAGTATTTCGCAAATAAATCTTCACCATTTTTATGCCAATTAACAACCAGCAGTTTACTTCGGTATCGTTACATTTTAATAGTACTAATCTTACTGAATAACATTAGTTTAGTTAACATAAAACAATTTCAAAAATCAATAGCATCATTCAATTCATCGACAGAACAAAAGCTCGGTTGCACACTGGTAAGATACTGCTTTACGACAAGCCACTTACAATCACAGTGGGACGACTGTAAAACTGACCATAAAAGTTCATTATCTATTGGCTTGTTCGCGCTCCCAACTTCATTTTATTGGTTTATGACGCCGTAAAGTAGCCCAGTCACTGCTAACTCGATGAAAGTCTCTGAAATGTAAGTAGTGACGTGAAAATTATTAATTGAGGTCTATATTATTACAAGAATGAGACTGTTCACTTTTTGTAGAACATAAGACCAGTCAAAAAGATAAATTAGCCCAGGTTTTTAGTAACAGTACGTTTAGTGCATCTATGTAACAATAAATTGTTTAGTAACTTTTTATGACAACCTGTATATATATGTAAAAGTATTGTTTTATTGAACTAATGATGTTAATCACCCTACATAGGTTAGG
Source organism: Chrysoteuchia culmella (assembly GCA_910589605.1). Classification (NCBI taxonomy): domain Eukaryota; kingdom Metazoa; phylum Arthropoda; class Insecta; order Lepidoptera; family Crambidae; genus Chrysoteuchia; species Chrysoteuchia culmella. The sequence continues at coordinate 14,359,323 of OU342654.1, forward strand.
TATTATAACAATTTTGAAAGTGTCATTATAATTTTTTTATGTACGACGGGGAGACTTTTAGCCTTCATCATACCTGATGTTAAGTATTGATAAGGCTGAAGATGGAAGCGAGCCTCTCCCGGAATCCTCAATCACTGAGGACTCGTCCTTGACTATGGCTCGATTGTCCTTCTCATAGGACATAATTTTACGTCGTAAACATAATGGGGTCCACACTATCGAGAAGTTTGCTGGCGACGAACTTCACACTGGATTAGCCAATTTAAATTTCAATCCGATCGCGATTTTAAGCGCGTCAAGAGTACGCACTAATTATTGTATTGCTTTTGGTATTGATTTGAAATCAACATTGAGATTAGATTCAAGAGTAGGTCTACTGGGCTGGAGTCGCCATTTTTATTTTGGCCTATCAATAGGCGCGTGGGCGCTATGAGGCTATATTAGTAGGTAATTCAATCGTCAAATGGGAAGTAGAAGAAGAATAAAAACAAATCGATAGTTATTTAATACAAAGACTGATATAGTCATAGTACTAGCATTACAATAGAATTTATGAAGTTTTGTCTCAAGAATGATGTGCTTTCCACAAGTTTTTGATATTGACACTAGTCAATTAATTTATTAATTTGATTCATAAAGCAGATGAAGCTTATTTTTTACGGGTTGTTTTTCTGATTTTCCTTAAAAAATTATCTATAGGTACTATATCATATCAAGTGATTAAAATTATTGAGCATAAAATTATCTAGAAGCAAAATATAAGTAAGCGTAGACTGTTAGTTGGCAGCACGAAACACAACAAATTAAAAAAAAAATCAAATTATTTTTATACTAACCTGCCAATGCCATGAAACTTAGAAACAAGCTCAGATCTAAAATATACGACGTACTTTACATAAACAAAATTAGTTATCTTTATGTCAAGTAATTTCCTGAGCCTTTATTTTTGTCAATAAATTCTGTTTAAAGAACGGTAAGCACGCATCTACGTGTTTATCGTGACGTGACATTTTCTGTCGGGCGTGGTTGCGCTTAAATCGCTTATAGCGCTTACCCACTAGTTTTAAGTCCCGAGAGGCGAGTTACTGACCACTGGCCACTTGGCTAGATAACTACCGGTTACTCACGTAATTGTTTTCATGCTTACTGAATATGATTGGTCGGCTTTTTGAGTTGGGTCGTCTATCTTGACTACCTACACAGTAGCATATTAACATGTTCAGGTATTTAAATGAAGTTCAGTATTGATAATGTTGAGAGGAAGATGGCTAAATAATAAATGCAAATTCAAAGCTGATATTTAAGAAGCAGATTTACTACAAAATACGAGGTAGGGCGCGATACCTTGTCCGCCTCGTGCTGCTGCTTAGAGCTGAAGGTAGCCTGGGACATCCCTGGAATTGGCTGTTGCAGTTTCTTGAGGAATTCGGCGGGATCACAATTCACATCGGTTCTGAGAGATTAGACCACAAAATAAAAAATAAATCGGTGCACACGCGCGAGCGACCAATGACATAAAACACCAATTTAGCTCCTTGTTTCCGTTTTCACAAGACAGCCCAAGTCACAACACAATAAAACCTTTTCCAAATATTTCCCTAAAAACAGCCTTTGACGAGTTCCTTGCCGGTTCTTCTCGTTACAAGCTAGGCGTTTGCGTAAAGTCAATCGTATACAATTGACAGTTTATATTGTATCAAAATTATACGTCATTCCATACAAATTGCAGCCGATCGAACACGATATGAACTATCAAATGAATATGATAACCTTACGCAATTGCACCCAAGGTCTCCCGCCGCCGTAGCATTTTGCGAATCCACGGCATAGCTTCTTTGACGTTAATAGGTGCCTGTAATAGTCTAAATTGAATAAATATTTTTTTTTATCTCTTTGCATCAGCTTCATGTAACTTTCTATAAAATATTTATTTTGCTAAAATTTCAACAACAATAATCGCGAGCCAATATGCGTCACCGACAGTCGTAGTCGGCAAAAGTGCATAAATTAGAAAACACATAAATTGCGAGAGGCGTTTTAATTGAAATCGCAGTTGTTAATTGAGTGAACGCTGCCAGTGCGCATGCGTCGCTTTAAATTTATGCGAATCGCACCTATTTATTGGGGTTTTGTGTAACCATGTTGCTACTTCTAATTTCACGTTTTGCTTTTTTATTATCATCTCTAGAGTCCGGATGTTATTACATTTTTACAGAAAAATACTAAAGTAAACACATATTACAAGCTATATTTAATTTGGAATTAGTTGAAGTGTCCCAAAAATTAAAATTAGAATATCTATTAAGTAGCCGGTACTTTCATATTGTGTTCTTATTTAAACTGATATAAAAAGAGTGTAAGAAAATAACTACCACATTTTACCCGCTTACGGTAGACGAATTTCAAGTCCGATTTTTGCAATACATTTGAAACGTTAAAAACGGAAAAGTTGAAAACTTTACATTCGATTTCAGGATTTCGAATCAAAATTTTGATCGAACGTCACAGATTTATTTCAGAATACTTAGATAGTGGTTTGACAACCTGTTTGGCGCAGGGGTAATAACCCCGCCTTCTGCGCCAGAGGTCTCGGGTTCGATCCCCGGACAAGACAAATATTTGTGTGCATGAACATGTATATTTGTCTTGGTCTGGGTGTTTAATATGTATATTAAGTATGTATGTATTTACAAAAAAAAATGTATAAGTATGTTTATCCGTTATCTAGTACCTATCCATAACACAAGTTATTCATGAAACTTAACGTGGGCTAGATAATTGGTGTGATTGTATGTAAATATTTATTTATTTATTTATTTATAGTAGCTATAGTATCGAGTAATATTTTAAATGGGAAGGATGAGATTTCCTAGTGTTTACCTATAACAACTTGGTTTCAGTCATCGAATAAAAAAGATAAACTTCAAATATTCATAAAATTTAACACAGTTCTTTTCACATTTTTTTTTGTCCGTTTACGGATTGACTCGATAGCTTTTAAGAATTAAACAGTATGAAAATTTAGGATGAGCTTAGGTATACTTTCCATTTTACATATCAGTAGTAGTATGAGTTCTAGTAGGACCGTACTAATTTTGCTACTTTAAACTATAAGTATGAACAGCGATCATTTTACTTTTAACAACTGGTCATAAATCAACAACATAGATTAACCAATTACTATTCAATCAGAAGTACTGTACTCTTTAAATATGCCAAATGGTTCCGCTTGCGTAGTCTTTATGTACAGTCAACAGCAGATGCGGCTTTACATATCTGTCAAAGTTGTCTAATCGACTTTGGACTTTAAGACTTATGACGTTGAGTTCAGATTTGTCGTTACCGTAGGTAAACCGTAGTTGCTGTCGACTGTACATGTTTTAATAACGGGTTTTCATTTCAAAAGTATCCGTTTACATTTTAATTATTCATGGAAAAACAAAGGTCTTGTGAAAGAACGTCGGTGTGTTAGTCAACATTTTTTTACGGTTGAATTTATAAATTTTTCATTATAAGATTATCAAATCTGTCTCGAATGTAGTCGATATTTATTTCTTCATATTGGATAAATGTAAACATAATTTAATTCCTTAGTTGATCAGCCAGTTTTGAGTAGGTATTGCTCTTATTCGTGTAGTGTGGCTATTTAGACAATTTAATGTTTTTAGTTTTCAAATCAGACTTATCTTTCTAGTTTGAAAAGTATGAACGTTATCATTCTAAAAGACGAAAAATCTTATATATTAATAAGCCTGCCTGTTTTAAATTCCGGTTCATTTTAAAATAGTCAAGAAATGCTGACAGACATTGCTTTTGATCAGTTAACCCATTAGAAGCTGTGTAGTTATTTTGCAGTGTGTAGAACAAAAGCTTCATCAAAAAGCGACACAGGGCGTGAGTAGGTATATAAGAAGGGTTGAACTCCCCAACTTTTTCCACCGGGGCCTCAGCAACCCCCATTCGTCTTGTAGAGATACGCTAATTTATCTTTATTCGTGTTACTTTATTGTTCAGGGGATGCCTTACCTCCGGTATTGTTTAGGTTTGATTAAAGTTAGGACTTGTGCTTGATTTTATCGCCTTTGAGTTCGTCATCTGTTTTTTTCGTTTGTTTTCTACGAAAGAAAAATAATATCGGACAACACCAGAAACCTATGAGTTGTAAATCATTCTAAGGTACGTAGCTTAAAGCATTTGTGTAAGACATAAGAATCAAAGAAGGTATTACAAACACAGAAGATAAGGAAGGAAGATCAAACACAAATATTCGTTAAATCAATATTTGTCAATCTTGTAGATCGACTACGACCCTTGGATCAGTAGATAAGATCATACATCGTCATCGGGTTAGTTATATCATTCATTCTGTAAATAATAACAGGCAATAAATATAACTTTAATTATGAGCGAATAAACTGAAAATTCCTTTCCAAAATTAATGTGTTCCGTTGGCAAACAAATGACATTGACATGTATAGAATATCTAATTAACCGAAATTCGAAACGAATGAAAACTATGCAGACTTAAAATTCCAGTTGCTACTAATGGCCTAAACAAAATGTAAGACGTGACAGTGTTAATTAAACGACATAACGGCAGTCGTACACATAGAGGCCCTTTATTTACTGACCAATCAGAATAGACCCCTGCTGGAGACTCCGGAGCCCTTTTAGACCCAAAAAGATTAAGGGTTGGAAATGTGACAGGGCTCTTAAAAGAATGGCTGCTTTTATAATGGTACCATTGTTTGCGTTGTCACTTTCGAGTTTGAATCGAGTACTTATCGACTAAGAATGTGTAATTATTTAATAATTTTCGAGTTCTTGTTAGAACTTCTCTGAGAGTTTTTGAGCACGAAAATCCAATAGGATGTTGTTTGAATAGCTTATTGTAGGGATTAGAAATGGTAACCAGTGCGTTTGCCAATTAATAACACATAAAATAAGATTCACTAACAGGTTAACAGGTTAAAGAATAACAGGATTGATGAAATCCTGTTTTTCTTTAATAAGTCATTATTCCTGTATAAATGAGATAATGATATTTAGTTCACCTATTTAAGGATACACTTTAATCTTTTTACATAACCCTAAGAATTTACTTACAACATAAGTTGTCGTACACTTTCTTTAAATATTTTCTATTAGTTTGCTATTTCAAATAATCTTCAAGAGATGATGGTGAGTTTGGAATATGTTTTTTTTTTTATATTCGCTAACATTTCGTAACTTACTATTATACAAAGTAAGCAACTTGGATAAGAACTTGTGCTATGGAAATCAGGAAAAAAATTAACATTACCGTTATTCTTTTCATAAAGTACCCATTTGATATAGTTTAACTAGAAAACAATTCCAATAAGACACCTGTTAACAATGTCCCCACCCCTTTTATTTTCGAATAAGAATGTGTGTAACATTTTTGAGTGAGTTTAATTCCAATAGTAACGCCCAGGAGTGCCAACTCAACCAAATAATTGCTATTCTATTCACACCGAGGGGCGATTTATGTCAGGAATTATTTCCTTGTTGTTTTATTCGGGGATTTGTCACTCAAGCCCGCTTTATAATTACCTCCATATCGAATAACTTTTTGTTAGAAATTTATTGTGTTTCAGTAGATTTCGGCTTTGGGTTAGGGTATTATTTAGAATTTATAACTTTGTCGTTGTATCAGATGTATTTAGAATTGTTTTATGATTCTATCGTGAGTTGGTTGTTTAATAAGCATATTAAGAAATAAGTCATCAATTATAAAAATATTATATTCGTTTTAAACTTAAGTCAATATCAAACAAAATGTAAAACCACATTACCAGACTAAAAATAAATATATTGGGTATCTGTGGAATCGTTAAATCATGTTATTATATTATACTTACAAAGAACATATTAATAAGAAAAATTGAGAAAATTGAGTACGGGAAAAATAAGCTTCAATTTGCTTCCCTAAAAAGCAAAAGCTTTACATCAAAAATACAGTAACGCCATCTCTTGCTTAATTTTGAAATACAGAATTCAATAACTTTTGTTTCCCATAGGATTTCTCTTTAAATAATACAAGCACATCATTTTTAAAACATAAAATTCTTTTTAAAATAAAACTACACATTTAAATTTAATACGAGATATATAAAAATATTTACATCAAGCTTGAAAGCTTTGTGAAAGCATCATTCAAGTTCATGGTGAACCATCGAAAGCACACATCGTAAAACTTCATCCAACCGCCGCTAGATGTCGCACTTCACATAAACTTCCCATCGCTGCTAGCGCCACACGAAGTTGCGGCGTAAACAAGGAACATTTGTGCCGTGTCGTCATCGAAAGCTCGGGAAGCTCCAGCGGGTAATGTTTATGATGCAATTTACAGTTCGTATATTGCGAGGCACTTCATATTAACACGACAATACACTTTTGAATTCTTGTGGGTTTACCTCGAATTCTTTTATGTTGTTTTTATTTACTTGCCATCTTGTTTTCTAATAAAAATGTTGGTATATTTGATTGAGGAAAAACGGAGATATAAAGTAGACTTATACGTATTCATATTAGATTATGTTAGTTACCGCTTTATGTGGACGGACAAAAGTTAGTTTTTATTTAGACTGTTTATTAAAAAAAAACTTCTAATTATCACTGATCATTAATTTGATAATCAATCTAATATACAATTATTTTATATTCTATATTCTGATAATACACAAACCTCAGACAGCAAATATGTAGCGTCTAAAAATAAAGTCCAAAAGCACCTTCACTGCAAGCATGCCTCGGCGAAGCTACACTAGCGGCATCAACCGATGCCATAAAACATCTATTTTACGATGTGACGACCTCAAATGGGCCATAAAAAGCTTCACCGTTTCACTCACAGATGGCGCTACAACGTTGAGCGATGAGCGCCCTCTATAGACAGGTGTAAGTTGTTCGAGCCGAGCTTTAAGCTCGAAGGGAGGTTATGGTTTTATTTTTATTGGGGTATAAACTTGCAAGTTACGATGCTCGCTCGTCGAATATGGAGATATCGGAGGGCGAATGAGCGTGTAAGACAAGCGAACGACTTTTATTGTTTGTAAATTGGCTGTAAAATTATGATCGGTCGGTCGTATTGTGCCTAATCATGGCGATCAGCTGTTATTTTATGGATAAATCACTTTATTACGACAACTGGTGGATTGATGCTATAAAACTTCATTCGAATGAATGTTGAGTTGTCAATGCGGCGGGCATGTTGAATTATGTTGATGCGCTCAGATTTTTTCTTTAAGACTCACATTATTAGATGGTTAAGTCAAAAAAGAAAAATCAAAATTATTTATTATCTTTGTTTAGGTTATCAAAACAACCTTTCATACATAATTATACGAGAAATTAACTACAATGTGTTGTGTATGCACATTTTTCATTCTAAAATGCTTTCTGACTCTTTTTAAAAAGCTTAGAAAGTTTATAATTTTGAGGAAATAAAATTAAATAATAAAAATTGTTGACGTTATATAGGTACTCGTATCTATCTCAAGGTTAAATAATTCGAAAAGCACAGGTATTATAGATACTTGTATATGTGCCAATTAATTTGATTGAATATTCGTCGATTACTATAAAAAATAATTATTGCCTGTAGTCCCGCTATTCATCAACAGATGGCGCTACTCAAAACTTCAATAGGGTCACAAACTTTGTTCTACATACACACTTAACTCATCGATTTGTTTGTATAAGGAGCACGCGGCAAGCGGCGGCAACTTGAGGTGCTAATTATTTGTTTTATGGCGGTTTTACGAGGATCGTAATCGTTAAGTTGACGTTTACGATCGCACCGACACCTCGTGATTGCGCTTGGCTCTCCACTTTGATTGTTGTAAACAGACAATTATGAATTGCCACCGTTCGTGGGTGGCCCAATTTGTTTTATACGTCGTTAAATATGATGGTTTTGATAGCGATGTTATTTTTTATTGACTTAAAATTTTTGAGGTTTTTCCCGTTATGAAGAGACGTGTCATATTTTTCATACTTTTTGTGCGAATTTAAAAAGTACTGTTTTATTTGTAACAATGGAAAACTGTAATTCTTTCAAATATTTATTATACAAACCAATGTTTTAATTATTGTAATAGAAATATATAAAAAAATATTGACTAAAATTTTGAATTTTTTCTTCCATTATGAGATGTGCTGTAGGTGTTATTTTAAACTGTTCAAAGAAAATACTTTTCTTTACGAAATTAGTAACTAGTTTTCCATTCTAATTTGAAAACCGATTCTTTAAAAAATTGGCACAAGACAATGAATGTTCCAATAATTTATATTAGAAATTCTATATTTTTAATACAGTACCCCAGAGGTTTGACCTAGGCAGTCGTTTAATAAAGCGCGGAAACGGAACAAAAAATAGAGAAACAGAGAAAGAAGCACCAAAGGAGCACCATAATTTATGCGATGCACATTTGGACCCAACAGCACCAAATAAAAAGTTAATCGCTGGTAAGGTTATGATATTAAAATTACGTTCTTTTTTTTTAGTTGGCAACAGTTACTTAATCGAGTTGGTAGGTTGATAAAGTTCTTAATTCAAATTAAAGGAGAGTTTTTGAGAGTAAAAAAATTTTGTCTGACTTTTTTTTATTATTGCTTTACCAGTGTTTCTTGTAATTTTGGTGTTTATACCTATAATTATAATCTAATATAATTTATTAATTTAGAAAGTTTAAGATTTAGAAATTTCTAGCGGTATAACGAAGTAGGTACCTACCTCAAAGTTTTTTTTTTTATAAATTGTCCAACGCACCTACAAGGTACTTGGAATTCAATGTGCATTTTGATTTTCATAGTTGCTTATCAAAACGACGAATTTTCAAAAACAAAAATTAAATAAAGAATACGGCAGACATGTTTTTCGAGACCGTACCGCCTATCGGTATGAGTAAGTTATGGCCGCTGTAGGGTGAGTTACACCCTGCTTAGGTCACGTGGCCCGAGAGGGATGAATGTACCCAAAACTTAAAAGAGGGAGTGAGACAAAAAAACTTGGGGCGGCAAGTTATCTTCGTTTCATTCAACTCACACTCGCGCCGCCCGAACGTCCGTGTAGATCAATAAAACTACTTTATCTCTTTTTGGCACATCCCCATGCTTTGCCAGACTTCCTAGAACGATACTATGACAACACTACATCTTGATTTTAACATTAACTCCAAGGAAGTTGACTTTAAGGAACTTAAAAAGCAATCATGTTAAAAACAAATTTAAAGTCAGTATTGTCTCCCTTAATTCTTAATTTATTAAACATTTAGTATAGGATTCAAGAAAAAACATAACTATCTTGGTTTAATTTTTACCTGAAAAAGGTTTCAAGTTTTTTCTATCTAATTGAAAACAGCTTTAAAAAATAACAGGTAGATTCGCAATAGGAAACGGTCCAAGATACCGACCTTCATTCCAAAAAGCGTGATTAAAAAAAAAGAAAAATAAAAACTTACGCAACCTCTTTTGTGCCGAACGTGACAAATTTTAAAAAAGGAATGTCAAAACAGTGCTTTTTGTTCGAGCATCAATAGCTACCTTTTGTTTCGCTAAAAGTATTCCGTTAAAGCAATTGTCGCCCGTTTTTTACGGTGTAAAAGCGTTTTATCCACGTTTACAAAGGTAATGGCCATAAAATATTATTACCGGGCTATTAGGAGCCACAGGTAGCTTCGGGTCGCAGACGTTAGTTCATTCCTGCGATAGTGCCGGTAGTTGTAAGTAATTGACGTTGTTAATTATCGTTTAGTGGACGCTACTTGTGGTACGTGATTCAGGTTAAATAAACGAGTTTTTTGTGTGTGACGCTATAATCTGTGCGAGTGGGAAACTTTTTCATCTGTTGAAGTTTTGGTGAATTTTGTGCTATCAATTAGATTGAACAAGATATTATTGGTCTGTTTTAAAAGTGTCTATAAATTTATGACTAGTTTGTAAACACAGTCTCTCCCAAATCATTAACTGATTTTAAAGATTTGGGAGCTTAAATTTATAGGTAGGTACGTTGCCTGCTTTTGAATCTGTTTATACAAAATTTAACCCGGCGGGGTTGTGGAGGTGTAAAATTTGGACCCTGTAAATTTTTAAACGAGTGTAGTTTTTTTCCCGCCTCTGCCGTAGGATTTTGAAAGTCTCAGTAGCTGTTACTAAGGCATTACTAGGTACTGTTACCGTAGGCCGCACACCGCTACACAGTCAGCCCACGCCTACAATAAAATGTGCTATAACAAACAATTAAGGTGGATAGTTTCTAAACCTGATGATAAAACTGCAAGTGAAACTCATTTATCTCTAAACTAGCGGCCGCTCGCGGTTTCACCCGCTTTCCCGTGGGAATATTGGGATAAAAAGTATCCTATGTTCATAACCAGGCTATCTACTACCTGTGTACCAAATTTCATTTAAATCCGTTCAGTAGTTTCGGAGCCTATTCAATGCCAAGATCTTTTGCCTTTGCTAAAATAAATATATTTAAAATATTTTGTGAACTGTAAAATACTGTGTTTGTTTTTATCAAAATCCATGAAATATTATCCGACTAATATCAACATCTCCAATGCTTTGTTAAAAAAATTGATTTGGTCGTCTAAAATTCAATAGAAATACAGGGTCAAGTAGACCCTCCAACAACCTCCACGTAACTATTTTTACCACATCCTCGCCGGGTTAAATAAAAATCACGTATTTTTTTATAAAATCAGCAGTCACAATATTGCATACACAACTCTCAAATGTACTTATTTAAATTTCAAAAAAGTATGTAACGAGTTGACGGAGTGTCTGATTTTATTACAAACTAGAAAAAACAGCCTGTTTTTATTACAAACATCCAGTGTCCAATAAATTAAATCTAACTCAACCAGAACTTGAGAAACGGTCTCAAAACTAATTAATAACCGATTCTTCTAAACTCCGTAAGTCAATAACGGTTGGAGGAGAGTTTTCGCGTGAAAACACTGCGTTTTCCGGAACGTTCGCCGGCGGCATATTTCGCGGTGGTTTGTCTTCCTGTGTCACCTAATTTAGTAATTACTCTGGTCTGTGCGCCCGCGGTACGGTTGGCAGAACAGGTGCGGGTGGAATCGTCTATAAAATTAAAATAAAAGCTCTTTTTTTTCAGAAAGTTTAATAAAATTAAAAAGTTTTTGTAGAAAACATTTTTATCATACAACAGTTTAGTCACGGTGGTTTGTCTTCCGGTGTCTAGTAATTTAGTAATTACTCTGAAAATTTGATTAGTAAGTAAAAAAAAAACTGTTTCTTCAGGATTATGACGAAACAGTTTAGTCATTACTGTTTAGTGTTACTTGTCCATGTCATAAGTACCTATGTCTGCAATAACGACGAAAAAACCAAGCATTAAATATTAATGCACACAAATTTACTACTTGATAAGCACTTCATATTTTCTGTCCAATCTTAGGTTTTTAGTTTCTCAATCTAATAACTATTTCCCTACCTTGTAGGAATACTCACCTAATTAGATCACGCATTATATTTCGTACAACACTAAATAAGTATATTTCGTAGCTACTCACGTACGCCATGATAGATTTATGTCCGTTATATCTTAGTGGGTCGCCGCCGCCATGACATATGTTTTTTAATATACTTTTAATGGCATATGCGTATTATAAGTCTCGCGATCTCATGGGAACTTTTTAACAGGTCTGTATTTTATAATTATTTCGTATTAAAAACTTTGCAGACTTTAATTCTGAAAATGAAGCTTGTGTGTGCCATTTTTTTTACCTACATTAATCAAGAGCCATACTTACTTAAACAATTATCTAATTCATCCTTGGATTGTAACATATTCATTAACGGAAACATTGACACTCAATGTGGAAAATTCGCAAAAAGACAAATCTTAATCATTTGTATTTTCTACACCAAAGAGTTTTTATTTTAAGTAAATATTTCATATTAATTTTTCTTCTTTTTATTTAATGGCGGTGCCCTTTAGGATTCTCCAGTATCCAGTTTTTAGTAAATTAATATTATAGAAATTGTACGGTAGATTGACTGGGTGAAACTACTATCATAGTAAATGACAGCTAATTCAAATTTGGAATGATATGCTAGGTAATTTATTTTCCAAGCTCTCGGGAATACGTCAGGAATAAAAGAAGATCGTTCTAATTTAATGAACATGCAGTTAGTTGGTTTGCGAGTCTCCCCAAGTTCTTGAGTCGTGACAAAACTGGCAACACAACCCCACTTTATAAGTTACCCCGATAGGGAATCGGCTGAGATTGGTTTATATAGGAGTATTTTGTAGGAATTTATTTGGAAGTTTATACAAGTAGATGCTCTGATAATGTGTGATGTGTAAGTTTTTGAAAGAAATTGGATTGTTGTGTGATTTGCCTGACTAATATGGTACCTATTAAACTTAGTGTCAGCGGAATTGTAGAATATTTGCTTTTATAAATGTCATAAACATTTTTCTCATATCGTTGTGAAACAACAATGGAATATCTACAAATTCAATTCTATAAACAATTTGTAGATAAGTATTATTTAATATCTACCAACAATTTTACAATGTTGCACTTACAACGGCGGTGTTTCGTTAGTATGTACTTACAAAAAAGTACAAATAAAAGCTGTCAAGATACAAAACAAGTTTAACAGCAAACATTCTTATCATCACCTTCGCCAACTTTCTACATGCATCACAAGAAATTTTTAGATGCAAGTATAAACTACAGTGTTCCGTTGCACGCCGGCACAACGCTGCGTTCGCTTATATCTTTCGTATCAAACAAAACTTTGGTCACGCTTAATGCCTTTACGACTGTCGGGGGTGACATAAAGAAAATGAAAAACATTTTGTATTATTCTTGTTGCGCTCTTTCCCGCGTAACTCCGGCTACCCTCGCTAGGGCGGCGACACTGCTGCGGCTGCGACTGATCCGCTGACTAGACTCAGACTTCGCCATTTTCACACACCGATGCCGACAAACGCGAATTTCGCGCGAAACAAATTTTGTCCCACTCTAACTATTAGTAAAGTTATATAATAAGGCGATCCTAATCATTTCGCAGCTTCCGCCAATTTCGTGTTCCGTGGCGGTCGGTGTAAAAACGGCGTAAGAATAACGGGTTACCTACTATTTAGTAATCTGTACAAGCAGGCTCTCGAGTTCGTTCTTGTGTGTTCCATAACAACAATGTTTTCAGCATCATTGTATTCCGTTCTGACAGAGATAAGATAACCTGTTAGTGGTTGTGGATTTCGGGAAATGAGCGGGTCCACCTTCTTCATGTAAAAAAAATATATATTCAAAGTTTTATTTGGCTAGGCGCTGCGCGTCATGCTTTATGTGTAACTACGTCTTGAACGTACATTTAGTTTAGCTTGTTACATCAAATGTAATCGAGTAGGTACTTATAAAATGGGAGAAATTATATGTAAGGAAAATTTATAGTTTCGGGATGAATGGCACAAAGTTAAGTCGCAATCGCAAGTAGCCGTGATTTTCAATTTATGTACCATATATTTCACTTTAAGAAAATAGTACACTAACATGCAAATGAACATGCAAATTTCTAAAACATAAGCTACATCACATTAAATTATAAAATAAATGTCTAATATTTAACACTAAGCATATCAATTTCCTTTTATGTTTTCTTCCGTAGTATTAAAATGAAAATTAACAAATTTTGGGCCCTCCAAAAATCTAAAAATATCCTTTATTATTCAAATTTGAACCTTACTCTATAATACTGCTTCACGGTCGCAAGTATGCGAGCGACCTAACATCGTCTACCCATCCCAACTGCTTCTGTTGAGACAAATATCCACAGAAACTAGTTACTGGTTTGGACTGAAGCTAACTATTTATTTTTATATTTATTGGTATCGACCATGCTCCCAGATGTCTGAGACATTGAAATATTATATCTTTGCTTGTTTGTAGGTAATAAAGCTACAAAAAATATGTGTTCTGAATACGTATCTATTTTCTTGAAAAACATAAAATGATGTTCACTAGGACGCTTTTTATAAAAAAGAAAATGTTCGCTATACTTACGTATTAAGAAACTGTAGATCGAAAGTCTTGGTCCTATAGTATAATAATATCCACCAGGACCTCCGTAGATTTTAGTTTTCTGATGATTTAGATAGAGAGCAAAAATCCTGATAAAGGATCCTGATAAATACTGATAAAGGGGCGCAACAACATTGCTACTCGCCTAGAATTCTCAAATGAAACAAATTCAGCACTTCAAGAATACGGAACAACCAAATATTCGAATTACAGTTTCCTCTTAACTTTCCTCTTTTTCCCACAAAACTCGAGCGTAAATCAGTCTTGGAGCGGGAAATCTCTCTCTGTGAATAAAATATCTCCGGTTTAATTCCGTGACGCCGCGTAGCGCAGTAAACTTGTCAACTGGAACTATTCTTGTATGTGCGTTTGCTTGACAAATCGCGCCATCTTGCGTCACAATGGAACTACTGACCGAAGCTTCTACGCTATTTTGATAGGAAACGTAGAAATAGATCATGTATTCGTATACCAGAAGTTTTCCAGAAACGATCTATTATAACATTGCGAAGCGTTGATTGGAAATTAAAGAGAAATTTTGGTAGAATACCAGCAGACAGAATCTAAAACTTATTGGGACACTGTATACATAGATACCTAATGCTTTATGAGATACTGGAACTTTCCAAACGGTTTAGAATCAATTAATAAATTAAGACGCGTTGTATTGAACGAAAATCTTGGTAGAATGACATGGCTATGGAAAGTTTTTATTTTATATGTACGACGGGGAGACTCTTAGGCTTCATCCTGTTTGGCGCAGGGGTACTAACCCCACCTTCTGCGCCAGAGGTCCCGGGTTCGATCCCCGGACAAGACAAATATTTGTGTGCATGAACATGTCTATTTGTCTTGGTCTGGGTGTTTAATATGTATATTATGTATGTATTTACAAAAAAAAAGTATATATGTATGTTTATCCGTTATCTAGTATCCATAACACAAGTTCTTCATGATACTTAACGTGGGCTAGATAATTGGTGTGATTGTATGTAAATATTTATTTATTTATTATTATTATTATTATTATCATACCTGATGCTAAGTATTGATACGGTTGGTGATGGAAGCGAGCCTCTCCCGGAATCCTCAATCACTGATGAACTAGCTATCTTAACTTTAACCGCCGGAACACAACAATGCTGAAAAATTGTTTTATGTAACATTTATTACGATAGGTATCCCATGAACCTGCTCTCCTGGTATGTCGAAAGCTTTGGCTGAAAAACATTCTATAGTGAAAGAAAAACACTGTAAAAAAATTATAATGTGAGCTAATAATGGTATGAAATAAAGTTACAGAAATACATCTTTAAATTGACAAGTTGTAGGAAAATTCCATACGTGGTATTTGGAATTAGTTTAGACTGTCTGGATATTTTCCAATTTTCAAAATCCCTCTGTCCCGTACGAGATTTTTCGTAATATTTTTAAATTCCACTATCGAAACTTAACCGGTTTTTACAAACTCTGAAACATAATTCATAAATATTATATATCGCGGTCACATAACTCAGCCGCGTCCCTGGTTCGCTCGTAATTCGTCGTGTGTGGTTCGCGACTCCTCCATACCAGTATCCTTATAATTTTGGTCTAATACCAAACATCATACAAAGAAATTTCAACCATAACTAACTAGATTTAGTGTCGAGTTTCCAATATAAACCTTATGTTGTTATTATATTATGTGATTTCAAGGAAACCTAACTAAAGCCTTAGACAAATGTGATATATGATAAACGTGATTTTGGTAACGAGCATCTCCGACTTTGATCGATCGCGCTCCTATTTTTCCATAGAAATGGGGAGAAATAAAAAGTGTGGAGGGGCAACACTAAATAATGATGGTGAAAAATAGTTTATGGTCGGATCACGTGACCTGACGTAATAGAACCTCCGCGAAGGCCCAATCTTTGGTGGCAAATTGTTTTCGTGCTCAACCTTCGTTGGGATGAGCTGTGTAATTTTTCCACTGAAAGTACTGCCTACACCTTGCTCATGAAACATTGTCACGTCGTAAATCGTAAGATCTTTTACGAAGCAAAAAATATACTGGAAACATTTACAGTCAAGTGCAATGCCATAGAAACACTACGCAACCTTGTCACATTACAATATTGAATGACATTTGTGTACAGAGTGTTTTGTTTCCGTGTGCGTCAATGCGACAAGGTTGTATAGTGTATACCTACAAGTCATTGTTCGTGACTGTACTACGATAGCTAGGTAAATTACCTTAGGTAAAAACCTTATTCATATTCATTTAGAAATTTGATAATGACCATAAAATGTTAACGTGTTAGATATAATAGACCTTGATATTACTTACTTATAAGCTTTTCATGTAGAAGTTCATAAGTATTTGGAAAGCATTATATTGTATTAAAACAGTTATTTTTTCTTATACCAACTCTATAGTATCAATTTCTTATGTTATTCTTGTTAACCTTTTTTCTATTCACTAGCATTTCAGTATGTTCGCATTATGATAGGCTACTAATCACTACTTCAGCGTGCAAAAGCGTTTAGATTTACTAATCTCAGATTAAAAACCTATAAAAAAGTAAATAAATAATAATAATAAAACAAGTAAACAAATAAAGTAGCGACAATCACGTTTGGTTTGAACGAGTTTCAACTTTACTACATAGCTTTAAGAGCGCTTTGAAAACCTTCTTGAGATACAAGAATAATAACAATGACAGATCATGCATACCAAGCATCGACCATGTAGGTACAGTCTACAGAACGTCAGCTTTGCACTACCAAAAACGCCTTTACTATGAGCGATAAAAGGGCGCTCACAAGGTCAAACTGCAAAACCTTAGGCTGGGTCCTGAAGTTCCTTTGTCCGTAACGTACCTCAGTTTTATTCAACGTCGCGATCCAAGAACGCTAGTTTTGACGCCCGTTTGTTTGGTACGGTGCGGTGGTACGGCGGCGGCGTGGCGCTACGGATACAGGTATGCTCCGATCCATCACAAGTCGGTTGTTAGGGCCCGTTCAAAGGATTGCATCCAGAGACTTTGGAGCGCGATGCTGATATGAAACACTGTTCTTTGGTCCGTACGTTACCACGTACGGACCAAAGAACAGTGGGCCTTCCATGAGTTTGCGAATCTGTATAGCGCCTCTAGCGGGAAGTAGCAGAACTACAGATTCTCATACTAAATGTCTCCCGTTTACTGTACAGTAAATGGTAAGAAACACTCAAGGTAGGCCCACATATCTGGACCCACCTTTACTTGCTGTCGTGTGTACATACATCCGAGTACAGCGGTGCGCGGTACAGTTGCCAACGCGACCTCATCTTGTTTCCTTGGCATCGACGCCGGCGACGACTAGCTGATTTATCGGCCAGCGCCAACCTACTAAAGTTTTCGGATTAAATAGTTTTCCTCGTTCCAATATTTGGCAGCGAAATTATTTTTTCGCCAACTTTTTCTGCGACGTCTGCATTTTAATGTATACCACCTATCTCCATTTCCTTTTTAATTATAGTTCGTATAGTAAATCTTGGATATTTAAAGATTTATAATGTCTTGTTTTGAGTAATCGCTTAGCCATATGGTAACCCATGAATAAGTGTTTAAGGTACATCGCAAACTAATAAAGCATTAACGAAACACGTCTAACGACGTGTGAAGCCAAAAATAGTTCTACTTTCAACCCTCAAATGCTTGGCCTAATGGTGGCACATAACAAATTGTCGGAAACACCCGACAAGAAAAAAAAGGAGATCAGTCTGCGCACGTAGCTCGCATTAGCCAACCCAAAAATAAAATTAATCTATTATGTGTGAAAGTTCAACATGGCAACATAACGCACAGTACGTACAGTATACGTTAATGTTGAAAATAAATTTGATTAGGAACAGAGAGATTTATCAAGTGGCACAACAATAATATCAAAATATTTGACGTTATTATTTTAGTCTAATTCCAATTATTACATTATTATTACCTAATGCTGCTTACTAAACGCCTCATTTCCTTCTCAAATAAAAAACAACATAACATTTAAAAAAATAATAATTTCTATCCCAAACGCGAGCAAATGTTTGAAGTAACATTTTGGTCGAATTTTTTTCCATCGTGTCATGTTTCGCGAAATTTACGCCCGGCTTAAACCGTCCAAAATTTTAGCTTCGCCCGTCCAAAATCCTGATATATGAGCGCGAAGGGGGAGGGGTGGCAAGGGAAAAAATCTCTTGTGTACCTACCCTTTAATATTAATATGGCTTGTACAGGAAATTGTATTAGAATATTATGCAATAAATTCTAAAGAAGACGAATCGCTAACCTATCTTCCGCTCAATACAGTGCACGATAACATGCATTTTGTGATATATTGGACATGTAACATTAGATTTTACATACTAAAATAAATAGTAGGTACGTAACTATTTCAATTTAAAAAAAAAAACTTTTTATAAAAAAATTAAAACCGACTTCAAAAAACTAAAAAGCAAAAAAATAAACCTTTTGGAGTCGGTGCCAGCCAAGGCATTCTACTTTGCGCTCCAACTATTTTATTTTTCTTGCCTTACAAAGCTGCTTTTCCCGGTGCTGGGAAGTTACTTATTGAGGGTTTATAGCCTATAGGTATGTTGGCGAGGACCAATAGCTATTTAACAAAAAAGTTTCATCAAAATCCGCTCAGTAGTTATTGCGTGAAACTTCAGCTCGAACAAGAATCTAACAATTACCTGGATGATATCATTGTTTCATGACTTCCATGACATTAGGCCCCATATCTCCGAAGATTATCATCGGATCTCAATGAGACTTATATGGGACCAAATTGACAGTGTACCCGATCGAACAAAAAAACAACTATTAAAATCGGATCACCAACATCGGAGTAATCGGTATACATACATGGGACAAAAAAAAAAAAAAAATACGGGTTGAATTGAGTACCTCTCTCATTTTTTGTTGAAGTCGGTAAAAATTAATGAAATCATAACAAAAGCTACGTCTACTTCATTCGTAAGCTGTCATTCAAAATTTAAAAATGGAATCAACAGTAATGTTTCGTAAAACACGGCAGTACATTAAACCGGAATGTAGCGATCCACAAACAATAGACAAGCGGCATGGCGCACGGTCGGACCGCGAGGGGTAGATTGATGGCCACTCCTCGCAGGTGGGGTGGGCCTACCCCCGCCAAGACTTTTTAAATATGGATCCCAAATTTCAAAGAGGCGATATACCTATAGTCGGTACTCTAGTGTGTGTTCTGTTGTTCGGTTCGAATTTCGAATGATGTAGAATGAAATTTTATTACTTTTTTCTTTACTACAGAGTTCTTATTTCTTAGGTATGATTAAAGTACTGACGTGAACTAATTGATAACAAATAGAAACTGACCACTTCTACTGGCCTACCAAGACTTTTTAAATATGGATCCCAAATTTCAAAGAGGCGATATAATATGGTCGGTAGTCTAGTGTGTGTTCTGTTGTTCGGAACATTTCGAATTTCGAATATTGAAGAATTGTATTTTAATACTTTTTTTTCGTTACTACGGACTTTTTATTTTGTATGATGTTCATAAACTGATAAGCAACAAATATAAACTGGCCACTTCAAGCAGGTGGGATGGGCCTACCCCCGCCAAGACTTTTAAAATAAGGACCCCAAATTTCAAATAGGCTATTTATGATAATTTCGAATGTTGTACCATTAAATTTTATACATTTTTCCATCACTACGTCTTTCTAATTTCGTGTGTATGTAAACTAATTAAACAGTAGAATAACAAATAGAACGACATTCATGACATTTGAATAAATACAAAAACTATACAAAATATACAGCATATCTTTATTTCTATCATAAGGTAGGTCCATGATTATTAAAGATAGAAATAGGTTATTCCTTTGATAAATGTGATCAATGATTACTGAAAACAATTGACTTGGTTTTTTTATATCACGCATAAATAGAGCTATAAGTAATAAACTCTTTCAGTGTTAATTTACATACAAATATAACGTTTACACATTAATCTAATACGCGTTAACGAATGTAATAAAATCCTTATCCCGATTGCGAGGGTGGGAATCTGAGACAATTTGCCATTCCCGCCCCTACTAAGCCCACCTATGCATCTTTCTTATTGCCGGCTGAATCCCGAATACACAACTAAGATTAATCCCGCTGAAAGAAAGGGTGTGTACAAGCCTTTACGCGCGGTGAACAAGAACAATCACTTGAATATTTTATAAACTCATTGTAATCATATTTTTGTAACCCCTTCGAATTTCCGAATTTTAAATTGGTTATATGACGTCATTGTTTCTACACGAAACAAATGCAACTCTGTGTCAGATGTTCATTTGCACTGTCACTGTTTGGTTGTAATTTGATATTTTTGTAATGGCGTCTAAAAATAAATGACAATCGCTTGTTACAATGAATCCGCCGGAGGGCTGATTATCTAGCGAAAACTCGTTTCAGTTTCGTCGTTGTTGTGGCTGCCATACAGTATGAAAATGTGACAGTAATGACAGCGACGAAACTGATACTGAGCCGAGTTTCCTTTAGATAATCAGCTGCCGGTTTATTTTTTATTTATTCTTTCATTTTAGTATGAAAAGATAAGTAAGGTGTATGAAAAGATAAGTAGGGTAAGACGCGGATAGTTGCCGCAGTCGGATTCATGCCGCGATTTCAAAAACTCCTATAAATTGACCGCAAATCTGCATTAGTAGGCCGGCCAACTTGGGTGTTAGGTAACTTTTCGCTCAAGCCTTCTCGGATATGGGTATGGTATCAGTGGATTCAGTGTGATGTCCTGAACACAAATATATAGGATAACTAGCGCGCAAATGGTGGGGGTAGAGACTGAAATATCTTTAATATACCATCAAATGAAAGGGCTTTGCAAATAAATTTCAAATATATATTACATCATAGCATTTTCACTATTTGGTCCAACAAACTATTTGGAAACGACCAAACATTCACAATTCAGAGTTATTATTATATTATTATCGTATGAGGATTAGTGGCCACCTCTAGTGTAAGAGTTTATCAGCCCGCCTTAAGGTCTCAAAAAATTCAGAGTTGACTTTGAATTACTCTACATTGAAAACTACTAAATGGATTTTGCCAAAATAGAAAGCAAATTACTCTGTATATTATCTTTAATGTCTAAAAAGAATTATTTTTTTTACATATCTGGTATGTAAAAATTTAGAAAAGTACATCAGTTTGAATAACAGTATATTTTCCAATCTTAGAAAAATTACCCTGCTTCAAATTCATACCTTTGAAACGGGTTACCCATTATTATTGGTAACGAAAATATAAAAGAAAGTCTGGGGTTTATAATACTCTGACCGAAAATTTTAAGAGGCATCTATCCCGCGTGGATATTTGTTAATACAACAAAAATTTGAACGATAAACACTTCATGGAATTATTTTTGTCCTGGGATGTTTTGATATTCATTTTGTACAAATGACACGAATATTAGTTAAAACATAGCTTTTCCAACCACGGCATCTATCCTTTATAGAGAGAATATAAGTTCACAACTTATTCTTAATGGAATAATGTTTCTATTGTATTGAATTTCCTTTCAAAATTACTTCTATGTAGTGGTAAACTCAAATTTTTATGTATTTCTTTGAGCGGCAACTATCCCGCCGCCCAATTTGACTGGTGAGGGAGGTGATGAGCCCAAAATCCGGGGTGTGGCAAATATCCCCCAAATTATAAAGGTCTGCGAAAATCATTGTAGCTCATATGCTAACTACAATAATCAAATATGTGTTACATGAACTTAAAGATGAAGGATCATACTTGATGTATGCATATGTAACAGTTTGTTTATTTTGCACATGATTTGTAACCTGTGAGGCAATTTCAAAAAGTGCGGCATCTATCCGTTATTTACCCTAGAACTTGTATGACTTATGACTTAAGTTTCAGATGAAAACATTATAAATATTTACTGTTTTGATGTAACTGGAATTTTACAACGCTTTCCTTGCATTTCACATGACGTAGAAAACGTAGGTTCATAAATGCAAATTTGACAAGTCATAAAGATCTCAGTCATATTATAACCGTTTTAATGGCGTGAGATCCAGACAGTTAACGACTATTTAGTGTTAATTTAACTGGTCACTTTGACTGCACCAGATTTAAATGTCGGCAAGTAGAAAGACCGATGTGTTAATTAAGAAATGCAGGTAGCGTAAAGTTTGTTATTTTAAATACTGTAATTCTACAATATGTTAATGCGGCATTGTTTGTGTCACAAAAATATAGGTATCAACATTTTAAGCAAATATAAAAAAATATCATTGACGCAAGAAAACAAGAGTCAAAAAGTTGTTGGAATAATGGAAAGACGCCTTTTCTCTGTTTTCTTGTATCTTTCATTTGCATTAAAATTAATTCAAAATCTATAAAAAATTGTTATAAACTTTTAGGTGTAGTTGTGGTGTATTAAAAGGTATAAATTAGTAAGAGATTATATCATATTGTATATGAACTTTCAAAATTTTCTATCAATCAATTCATTACTAATCTTAAGAATTTAGTTCACAATATTATGTAACCTTACCTAAAATAACTAATAACCGGAGTAGATATACTTTTTCAGCACTATTAGAACATCATAAGCGCTGTATAACACTAGAATATCACAAATACATACATAATTGTATTGCATTACACCCCCAGCCTTATCAAGGGAAGACGCCCGTTTATTTCATCTTTTTTTTAGTTGTAGTCATTAATTCAAAATCATTCAAAATTGCTTTTATTAGATGTAAAAGTTATAGATAAAGATATAGGTATAGATAAAGACTTTTTCGCGATTCATTTTATAAAAATTCAATTACGACATCTAATAAATAATCTAAAAAAAATATTTTTTAAGCCATGAAACTTCTTGATATAATAGTTTTAACCCTAAAAGTTACTTAAGTACCTATGCCTAGGTATTCCTTCTACGGCACCATTAGACCACCATAAGCACTGTAAACCGCTACAAAACCATAATAATTGCATCGAAACACAGCGCTGTTCATTACACCCCCAACCCTTATCAAGGGAAGACGCCCGTTTTTTCTCGGTTTTCCCAAATAATTTATTTAGCGGCCTCCGTCAATTTATCTCCGGAGCTAATTTCGCCGGTGCCCGGCGCATGCTGTAATTCAGCGAATTGCGCGTCCCGCGAAGATTTATGGCCGCTCGCACTTGACGGAGCGGGCCCTTCTTCCATTGTTCTTGGTGTTCACACTGGAAGTATATTTAGTATGAGACGCTAAATAGTTTTAACTAGCATAGCATAGTTGAAAATGGTAGAGAGGGAGAGTTCGCTTTTTTTAAGGGCTTCCAATTTTTCAGTTAAAAATCTTTAAAAAATCTTCTATGCGTTTGAGCAGGGCTGTTCTTCAAATGTTCTGGCGATAACTGGTTGACGGTTATCAAATCATATTTGGCGAGAGTCGTTAAAAAGTTTTAACATTATTGCATAGAAATTGTTCGATAATTATAGTGTTTAGTTAACAAGGCGATAATCGCACTATTTACTACAACAACAAATAACTACTGCTACTAATTGACAGAGCAGGGTTGTTCTTCCTAGTTCTTGGCGTTCGCATCCGTATTATATTAATCATTAGACGCTTAACAGTTTTAAGAAGCAGTAAAATCAATTGAATTATCTTCCAGTTTTAGTAAGTACCTACTTACTTCCATGTTTATTTTAAATTCGTACCTAATACTTTCCTTTTCAACGTGATAGTTCTTTTTGGAGCAGGATTGTTCTTTCATAATTCTTGGCGCTTACACTGAGCGTTTACCGTTACCTGGTGTTGACTAGCATAGTTGTTTGATACAAGCTAATAATCATACAGTTTATTACCGCGCACTGTACGCTTATCACTGGTGAGTGAGCATGGTTGTTCTTCTAATGTTTTAGAAAACTTACATGGACTTGATTGTGTTTATTACCTACATTACCTGCTTTTGCATCTTAGTTTTGACACCAAAATCATTTTTCATCTTTGATCCGAAACTCTGCAACCTTTATAATTTTATTATCTAATCCGCTTGATCAAGTTGTTCTTTTTTTTCAAAATAGTGGCTATTCTAAACAGATTGCATATTTGACTTTATAAAATATCTAGAATTTAGTTGGTCGGTGTTGGATGCAGTGTATTTCAGTGCTTTGCGTCGCACTACGATTTATGAACGTTTACACATGATGGACTGGCACACTCATATTGTTCGTAATGTTTGCACTGAATTAGTACTAAAAATAATTTCAAGTTTAACGACCTTTGATACTAGACCAACAATAAGTTTAAAAAATACAGGAAAACTAAATAAAATAAAAATTAATGATAAAAAAAAATATTTTGCAGATTTTTTGCGTCACATTATAACCAGCCCTTATCTCCTTGGTAGTAGTAACACATAATCGTATCAATTATTCGGTTGGCGTCCCACTTCTTTATTACTTTCCTTGGCTACGATCCTCTACGTATATCGTACGTGGACCTTTTTCTCTTAAAAGACTTTTCACTTTGTCTCTGTTGTTCTTTACTATTACAAGATAGTTAGAAATCTTCTTTGGAAAACTTTGTAGGACAAACAAATATCTCAAAAGCCTGATTGCCAACAATATCAAAATACTTAGCTGTTGGAAAAAAATAAAAAGAAAAACACATCGTGTTCATTGAAATTAATTTCTTATTCGAAGTCCCAACGCACACAAAACGTTCGAAATTCGAACGCGGTCCCACAAATCAAAACTCGTTTACGGAAATCGAATAAATATTCATGCTAAATAAGTACTTATTTTAAGCCGCCCTCACACTTGCGACTAAGATATTATTGTAAGGCGCGGCGCGCACGAACGATTCTGTTATGTTTCTTTCTGCTGAGTTCGGATCGGCAGACAGCCGCTAGGCGTCCCGCTCGCGCTCGCCGCCGCGTCGCGAATAGCTTGTATCAGCAATAAAATAATACTACTGAGTGGATATTACCCCCTTGGGTAACAAATTCATTGGTTATCAGGATTTTGTCTCAATCATAAGACTTTAAAAGCAAGAATTACAAGGTTTCTTATTCCTAAGGTTTTTTAAAATTTTACATGCCATTTTCAATACTTCCTCTGTTCTATTTGCTTAGGTAAATGCCAGTGGTGAGCTAGATTCATTAAAGTTCTATACCATTCATCCACAGCACAGCAATAGCTACTCTATTTACAATAGGTATTTCTGTTGCTGATGTTGAATAAATACAAAGACACGATTGCTTAAAATAATAACGTCAAAAGTGCTAGTACTCTGTATTCAAAATAATTGTTAAGTAAAGTTTTTGATTCGTACGATTCAAATACAAGTTCCCTTTTGTAGGTATAGGTAATATATAATAACCCCTCGAAATTCCTTTATAACGACATGAAATTCCTAATTCTAATAGGTATCGAGAAACGTGGCGCACTTAATTTATCGCTGTCTTACACGCAACCGCTCGATATAATGTCCATCGTCTTTGTAAATCAGCATATGCAAAGTGGTATAGCAATAAATCTAGCAGCTTTTGCTCGTTCTCGCATCATGTTACATCTTAATTTCAGACCGGGCTCGTCGGAGCCTGCTTGCCAGAGATACAGCCTTTTATCAAATACGCATTACGCTAGAAATTGACTTTAACAGAAAAAAAAATCGCCTTTCCGTGAGCGTAAGCGATAAATAATGGAAAGCTGTTAGAATGCTGAGTTTGTTTTAACATGCCCATGGGGCTCGCGCGAAATTATTTGCATTTTAAGTCCGCTCTTGTTTATGAGGACGCATTTTGAGATGAAAGCATTTGTACTCAGAGTAGGCTATCGTTGAAATTATACTTTCGCGGGATTTGAACGGCGATTGATATCGTAAACCATGAGCAAACTGCACGCTTGTGTTAGATTCATTTTATCCGGAAGCACGCTACTTATTATTTCTTTTGATTGGCATTTCGATTAATTTTGCTTTTTCTTTTGTTCCAGGTGGTCGCCGCGTTAAGCGTTGTCGCTTTGGTAGGTGTTAGGGAAATCTTCACTGATATAGCGCGCTCACTGAACGCCGCAGATAGTCGCTCCTTCCCACCGCATGCTACATAGCATGCCTCCGCGAGATCAAGATATCAAATTCGGCTATCGAATACATTTTTCCGCCAGCCCACGCGAACGTTTAGGCAATAGACTGCCCGTGATTTATCGTCAAAATTTCCCGTTAGTAACGCTTACCGAGCACACTCCGCGTATCACTATTTCACAAATAAAAGAACCAGTCGCGATATCATCGTCGACTATAAATTATATGAGGTTCGGGATGAAAAATCGCGGTTCGGTGTCCGCTTATTTATCGCTTACCTTAGCTTGTGAATGAATATATTACGGATCATAGAAGCTAATGTAAAGATGCGAGTGTGAAGTTGTAGAGGGGGTCAAGTGGCGTTAGTAGCATGCTATCTGGTCGATCTGCTATCGCAGGATCGGCACAGTGGCTGTTGGCTAGGAATAGGTCGGGTTCCCGCGTTCCCGTGATATATTGGTCCGCATCTCCGTGTATAAATCTTGGACGCCTGCTGAGGTACACGGACGCCGCGCCGCAGCCCCGAGCTTGAAATGGAATTGTGTTTTTATTTATCGTGCGAATCGCGCCCCACTATCGCTCACTCGAAATCGCACTTTATCTGCCAAAACGCGGAGTCGATTCGACGGGTTTTACAGCTCTTTATAGTTCCACTATGCTCTTTTTAGAAATTTTCTACTGTGATATGGTTTACATAATTTTTAGAATCGTTATTCGGGAAGTATTTTTGTATGTTCATTTATTGTTATTATATGAGTAAGCGATAGTGGGGCATTGTATTGTTGTTAATTGTTATAGAATAATGTTGTAACACATTTATTCTTTAAACAAGAACTGACACACGTATGAAATATTTAATTATATTAACTTTGGAAGATACCATTCAAGGGCTAATATTTTTAATGTGAATGAAACTAACTTATTCAGATTCTCGTGTTTTGTTTAAAAATATTATGTCAGTAACATTTGTTAGGAATAACAAACATTCGATTACCAACGCGCCTCTTAATGTTTTTCGTTGTTTAAATACTTTAAAACAAATAAGGTCTACAATATTATTGTTAAATACAACCATGTTATTTATACTTAGTTAATTTCTAATACCAAATTCAGTCTTTCAATCGTTAAACAAACAATCGGAGTTGTTTATTATATTTGTTTGAAGCAACGTAGGAATTTGGACTAGAAAGAAATTACAATTCATACTTTTTTAATTAGTAAAAGGCCTACAAAAGGATGCAGATTTAAATTATTGACTCGAAGGTATTTTTCAGGTGTATAACGGTTTACAAAAAACAATGTTGTTCCAGCAACTACTTACCTAAAAGCGTCTGGTCGAACCTTCTACTAAACTATTCAGACTCCACTATCTAAAACTTGAGAAACCAGCACGGATTGTTTTTTTTTCAATTCTGAAATAACTTGTATCATGATTAGATCCTTGAAAAAACTTATCTTGGTTTTGATGCCAACACAAACATTTAAAATGAATAATTTCTATGAATTTGTAGTATCAAAAATAGATGTACCATGGTTGTATGCAGACCTCTAGATGTAACTGAGTGTGGTTCAAACGGCGTATGTAAATAATACCTAAGTATAGTGTATTTGTAACTGATACATTATGTATTTGAAATCTGATGTACAACGTACGGTATACGTTCGGGATACGGTAGAAATACCTGTATACTAGAAATACCTGACGACTTTACTTGACACTGGTGGACATGTGAACAAAATAAATTAGGTCTCTAAATGATGCAGCCTTAATTTTTTTTACATATAATGCCGGGTACAGATTGGTGAAATTTAACATGCATTGTGACATGCAATTTAACACGAGTAGTATGGAATATTGCACGCAGCGGGCGCGTAGTGCGCTCGCTTAAAATGTATGGAAAATGTTACATTGCATGTTACATTTCACCAATCTGTACCCAGCATAATATGTGATATGAGTCATAAAACATAATTTTGTTCCTCTTAAAATCGTCTCAAATGTGACTTACTTTCAAAACTTCATGTAAATGAATTTTTATTTTGTAAAGGCAAATACTCAAATCTAGATTACCAAAAATCTACTAGAGAAGATACAACACTTGTTTTTTCTTTAAAGACAAATGGTTAAATGTAATTAAGTACGAATAAAATAATGTCAGCTTTTTACATTTTCATTGTTTTTATCATTATCAACAGAGTAGCTATCATGATGTAAAATAAGTAATTTAGAATTTTTGATGAAGAAAACACAGCTGCACGATTTTCATGAGGAAATAAAGTAAATTCCAGCTATGTTTACTATAATTCATCTTGTTTCATGTGTGACACCAGTTACTCTAAAATACGTAACTGCAAAAGCTTTAGTATGAAGAAATATTCCATTTATTAGTCGATAGATTAACTTATTCTTAGACAAATAGTTTATCTATAGTCACATGAAAATGACAAGAATCAGAACTAGTTGTGCCCAGTATACGAATAGCTAACTAAAATAAGCATAATGTAATTTATTTTAAGATACAGTAGCTGTAATATTTTTGGATTCCTATAAACATATACGTAATTTTATCTTCTGTAATTAAGAGTGTTAGAGGAATTTGGACGGGATTCTTTCGTGTCATTTTTTTTTATTTCTTATTTTGTCTTCAAAGTGCCAAAATAATTTTATATTTAAATACATGAGTATGAAAGCCTCGTCCGTGCACGTATAATAATTAATTTAACTTTTAAAAAGTTCTTTTAAGTTATGTCGCTTATAAATCAGTTTATAAAACTTATTATATTATGCATACACCAGTTTGAAAGAATCATCGTCAAAATTTTCTCGTCATTTTGTTAAATATTGTAAATATATTTATGTATCTAGCTTCTTAAAAAGTATTTCTATTATTTTGAATAAATATTGTTGATCACATTAAATTGTCAACTTGAATTATAACAATGTAAATTTTGAAATTGGACAAAATATTAATTTATTATAACAGGAAGCGTGCTCATGAATTATATACGTAAATTTTCTGTGTAACGAAGCATTTGTCATACGTAAATACTAGGTAGGCCCAATTGTAGTAATGTAACATAATTAATTAATATTAAATAGTGATTTATGATTGAAAATACTTAAAAGCTCGAGGGATTCTAGTGTAGAGATGATTTAATGTTTTGTGTTTCATGATTGTATGTGTGAAGAGTCGTGTAATACTGTATTACCTGTTTACGTATCATTATGATGGAGCGATATTAATAATTCTTTTGTACAATGTCGGCTATAGTGCGAAATGGATTTGCATTAAATAAAATTCTGTTACTGTAATTCATGTATTTTATTTTCACCTTTGTTTTTCTTATCAGTTCAAGAATATCAACTTTATGCTTCGCACAACTGTCCATTTTAGATTTGTAGGTAGTTACTTTATTATCTATTTTCATAGTTGTAAATACCTGCTTAGAATTTCTCTTTTGAAATTACGAGAACTAGGTAGGTTCATCTTTGCAATTTAAAATTTCAAAATACAATTTTTCACTTACTCATAGTTGCAAATCCCTGTCCACTTTCTCGAAAATATTAGGTTTAAGGTATTGGTAGTAAAAGCTTATGTAAATAAGCGCTACTAGATTTAGGTATATACACATTATATAAATTTGTTAAGCAAGCACTACAGCAATATTCCAATAAGTTCACCTAACCATTTACGAAACCTACTTTGAATAGTCATAATAGAAACTTATTGTGTACTATAAAATATCAAGAAGCAAATGCCAGTAGTCGTAAAGTTAGTAGGTAGCTTTGCAATAACCTTTGACCCTGTTATAAGGTTCTTTACATAACTAATAATTTCTACTTCGAATCGATGTATTTCTACGCTTAAAGAAGTTTGACAAGTTTTCGTTACTCAATTTCATAATATCTATGATGAATCGTTTGCAAGTTGAAACATGATATTGGAAGAAGATAGGTTGCGTGTTGGACTTCTGTTATGTGTAGGAAATGTTGTAAACAACTAGAGACCAGCGACTTCACCTGAACTCACTATCGATCGCTGCATTAAACTAAAATAACTGAGATAGAAAAAGAAAAGTGACTAACTTTATTCCTTTCTTAATTAGAAAAAAAAACATAGTTGAATTTCAAAAATATTTTTACAGAACTTGAACTTCAACTCATTTAAGACAATAATCATACAAAATTGAATTTGGTAGGTGGTACAGGCGTAAAAAGTTACCTAATAGATAGACACATAGATAATTTTATACTTTTACGTTTATACTTATTTTACACTTCTGAATTGAATATTTATTTATTTAAAGAACATTTCTTCATAAACTCAATGCAACATGGATTAGGACAAAAATTTATTATTACGAGTATGTAACAAATAATCTTTTAAAATATTTTAACGTTATAATTGAATAAAGCACATCTATCACATTTTCAAAATACCATAATAATTTTAACATTAGTAAGGTACTACATACAATTCAAATAAAAATAGCTACTTTTCTAAGTTACATAAATACTTACCTATGTCCTGTTTTTTTAAATGATGCTTACGATTGATACGCAACTATATAACATCTCATCTTTACATAACAAAGTTCATACATCTAGACCAATGGCTTAACTATATGTTTGTGTACATAAAAATACAAACATGGCAAGTACACAAGTTGGAACAGGGGCTCCGGTACCGAGAGTAGCCGTGGTGTCGTGCCAAACAGGAAGCTAGCTTGCAAGGCCGAAACGGGATGTAAGGTTCGATTCCTTTGCTGCACGAATTTCAACCTTATGCTAACGTTGTTATTTGAAGCGTGCTTACAAAAATTTAAGGCGTTTCAGATTGAAGGTAAACGCAATCGATAGGAAGAAAATTTTACATAGAGTGAGTTTACGTTGTGTCACCAAGCTTTAAGTTTAATAAGCCTTTTAATAATATTTGTGCCGTGTGGTGACGGCCTAAGAATACAGTGTCACCACTCCATTACATGCCTGGGATGTCGTATGAGTCGACTAGGGGGCTCAACGCATTGAAAACCTGTGCGAATAAAAACTTGAAACAAACCCTCTACCAACCCGTCTGGCCAGCGTGGTAGCAGTAGGTTAATAGCCTTCTATGAACGCTACAATAGGCGTGAGCTAGGAGAGGCTTTTGTCCAGCAGTGGACGTCCACAGGCTGATGATGGATGATGGATGGATGATAATAATATTGATGGTAGAAAAACAAACTGAACAGTTAATAACATAAATGTTGAGAATAATACCAATAAGTTGATTATAGCAATAATATACAATAAAGTAAATTATGTAATTAGTAATTTTACTTCATATACAATTCGAACGAAGAAGAAAATAATGTATATTGTAGATACAATAGCTCGCAATAATTTTGTTTACTTGTGATGAAATTGTAATTATCTCAAAATCAAGTAAAACACTTTTTACATAGTAATGTTGCTTTTTAGTGGTGAAAGAATTTTCAAAATTGGTTCTTTAGTTTCACTTTAGGTACCTGCATTTTTATATTAATAGTGTACGTACCTACATATTATTCTAAACAACATGATTTTTACCATATGAGCCTAACTTACAACAACACGAAAATATAATTCAACTAGTACCAAAATCGGATACCGCAAGGCATCACGATACGCCCGGTACTTTACTGTTAGTAAAGCTCGCGTTGCTAATTAGGCCGTTAATTATAAGCCTTTCATGGGAGCCTTAATTCCTGCATAAAACACGCCGTGGAGCTTAATTTTTGACCGGATTTTGTTACGGATAATCTTGCTAGTTACTTGGCCCGAAATTGTGTGACGGTGTCGCCGTACCCCCATTTATTAAAGTTGGTTGATGCTTGGTGTAATATTGTTTTGACTTGATTTAGAACGCGGTGTTTGTAATGGAGTGCAATTTCTTTCTGCGTACGAAGAGATTGCTGGTTCTGAAACAAATGACAAATACACATTATTATCAATAGTTTAATATACAGCAATGACCAAACTGCGGGGTTTTAATTAAAAGTATCTAATATAACTAGCAAAAGTTTTTATTATTTGTGTATTTATTTTAAATCAAGTTTTAGGAGACTTTAAAATAAAAAAGATTTAGATATCGAAATTGAAGACGTTACTTCGGCACTAGTCCTTTAACTGTAATGAAAATAAGTCAATTGATAAATATTGCGTCTTTCTAACTTGGGGTAACTTTGAAACAGATAACTAATCCTTGTTATGTCGTGTCATTCAAGTCATATTTTATATAAGACAAAATACGGAGAAACTATTCCAAGCTTACACCAAGTTATTAATAAAGGGGTTAATGTCAAGTCTAAGAACTAATTTATTTGGTTCCGTATACCAAATACAATAAACATAGAAACATACCTAAGTATCGACAATGCTCTTTACAGGTATTGGCATAAATATATTGTAAGGAATTATCCTTACAATATACTTATGCCTTTATTTTAGCTTTACATCTTACTTCTTACTAAGTGATAGTATATATAAGTATACTATCACTTAGTAAGAAGTAAAATGTAAAGCTTATACATTTCTCATTTCTCCCATTATCGGTATACAAAATGACATATAGCCAGGACAAAAAGGATTCGTCGCATGAGCAGATAGCTGAATAATAGCCGTCCCTCTTCAGGTGGACTGCAGTCATTACTCTTGTGGTAATCCGGCGAATACACCAAGATTTACGGTACCCCAAGATGGACCGCCAAATTTAGGCGTTCCGTAAAAAATGAGGCTTAGGCCTCTACAGTTATAAATAATGGTAGACCCTGTGTTACTCCAACGGGTTTGAAGCTTTACTTATGTGGAATTCGTTAGATTTATTTATTAATTTGAATGTCGATGATTAATTACCTATACTAATATTATAAAGTGGAAAGATTTGAGTGTTTGTTGGTTTGAATATGGGTATTTAAGCTTCAACCCAACCATTGCGTGTTAAAATTCTTATAAAACATTATTTATCTTTATTTTGAACCTGAAAACCATTTATCTAGAACTTATCATTATGGGCATACTATTGTTAGAGTTAGTGGCAATACATAATAGATAGTAAATATAGTTTTTTTTTTCTTGAAACGGCTTTTACTTTCACCACCATATTAACTTCACATAATTTCATTAAACCACTTATAGTCTCAAGATTTTTCACCGCGTTGGCTACAACAATTTCATTAGATTTTAATTCAGGCTCGTTCGCTTGACGTTTATTATCTTATCGGCGCACGCGGCTCATGTCGGCGCGAGCGCAGCGAGATTTATGCACAGACTACACGTTACTCGATATTGTTCCGACGACGGCTTCATTAAATTGTTTTATTAAACACTTAATCGTTCATTGCCGAGCAAAGGTTATGTACTGCGCAGAAGAGGGCGTATTTATCACGATAGAAAGATTGTTGAGTAAATAGATCTTTTGGTCGTCGTAGTACACTTAGTCGTTTCCACCGATCGTTATTTTACACGGAGTCGTTTCGTTTCGCATAATATTGTTTGTCATAAAATCGTTTGGCATACACTCACTAGGCCATTAATCAAAAAGCATCATCATCAAAAAGCATAAATTTCTTTTGGCATAAACTTCATTAGGCATAGTTATCTAAATGCATAAGTATAAATGAAAACCCTAATTTATTTTCGCATAACTATCGTAGCGCTAAAAATCTTTAGCATAACTATTGAAATCCATAATTATCTTTTTCATAATATTCTTAATACTTACTTAGGTT
Organism: Chrysoteuchia culmella; assembly: GCA_910589605.1. Lineage (NCBI taxonomy): Eukaryota > Metazoa > Arthropoda > Insecta > Lepidoptera > Crambidae > Chrysoteuchia > Chrysoteuchia culmella. The sequence goes on from OU342654.1 coordinate 14,393,274, forward strand.
AATTTAAGTGACGAAAACGAATTGCTAGCAAAACCGACACCACGTAGTCTTGTATGCCCTACCCCTAGAGTGCAATTTAGAATGCGCGGAGGGGCGAGGTGGCCCGCGTGCTGAGGAGCAGGTGGCTTTAAACGAAGCAGACTGACACGGCCAGCCTCTTCCGCGGTAGAGTTAAAATCATCAATAAAATCATCTGCGACGTTAAGCACGCGTGGCTCCACCGTAGCCCCGCAGTGCTGGAGCCGTGACAAAAGCCATGTATGTCTGCATGCCTGCTTGCATGCAGTAACAACATTATTAATTGTGAATATTCTGCTAAACAATAATTTTGTTTAAAAGATAATGCGTAAAGTTATTCTGCCTTTCGAGTTTATGGATCTTAATACTTATGCCAAAAAAAATCTGGCAAATAATATTATGGTTTTTGAAGTTCTGCTTCATGATTATTATACGTAATGATGATTATTACAATCGACATTATGGATTGTTATATTATTTAATTTAGAAAAGTAAATAGATATATAGAAAATGTTAATCGAGTCATCTGTAGGGTGCGCCGATCGGTCTACATCACAAATGATAGAACATTAATAGGTATTTCGTTCGAATAATAAATGGTTTCTTTAACCTTGAGCTATCCGAGATAACTTTTCCCAAAAAAACTCGAATGGTCAAGCGGGAAGTTCCCTGATTGTACCTTATAAAAATTAGGCGTTATATTGATTTCGTTTAGAATTAAATAGGTAATAGGTAGTATTTTTTATATTATTGAACAAAACTTTCAAAAATACCGAAATTTATAGAATGCATTTAATAATGTGAGCTTGAAATATAGACATTGCCTTTTCTTTGATTGCAATTATCTTTTTGATTTATTTACATTTATCGTTTTGCCATGCTATTTCATTTTACCGTTTCATAACTTAACAGTTTGGCAATAAAAATTAAGCAAACATTTTCTTGTTTGTGCCAAACTATTGTGTTCATAATTTTCATAATGATAATTATGTTGTTGTTTCTAAGACAACCCCTTCGTGTCCATGTTCCAAACCAGATGTTAAAATAATATTTGCAACAATTAAAGGCACCACTTATACAGCATAGATCTAAACTGGATCGCCTGCGGTGGTTCGCCTCCCGCTAATTAAGATAACTCAATATGTCCACGATGGAAATATAGCCGCGCGCACTCAACCGTGACCATTGGTCCTGTAGCAAATTGTATGACATGTCGGTGAGGTTGGAAGAGGAATAGCTCTACGATTTGCCACTGACTGAGCTACAACTGGATTGATAAAGCTGTTTAAATAACGTATAGTTACAGTTGCATAGATGGATAAAGCTTTGACTTGAAGATAATATTATATATTATATTAATGTAAATTATATATTAGAATACTATGATAATTACGTTAGTGTAATTCTCACTGGACATTCCCAACATAATGTATGAAACAATTTTTTGATAACAAAATAAATAAGTCTTGTCTCCCTATGGGGTGACAACAATCTGGTCAGTTTTAACGCTGCCAAAAGACTGGCGTGTGTATACTCCGCCAAAAAGAGTCCTTTCAACATGACTCTTACTGTCCGCGGTACAACTATACCAATCACTAAAAATCTTGATCTTCGGCGTTAACATCGAGTTGAAAGCTCAGACTGCAGCAAAAAAGCTGGGCATCATAAAAAGGGTCAAGCGGTATTTCACGCCGGAACAGCTTCTTATCTTGTATAAAGCGCAAATTCGTCCGTACATGGAATACTGCTCCCACCTTTGGGATGGTTCAGCTAAATACCAGCTGGCCGCACTCGACTCAGAACTATAAAAGTCATTGGGGATGATAGACCGGTGAACACCAAGCTCCACACTCTCCCTCATCGACGAAGAGTTGCTTCATTGTCGGTATTCTACAGATTGTACTTCGAAAAGTGTGCTATTGAGCTGCATGAGCTCATTCCGCCAGCTCCTTTTTACCAACGGGAATCCAGACGTATTGCAGGCAATCACCCCCACATGGTTTTCTATTATGTCTCGTCTCTTATTATGCGCACAATCAGGGAGTGGAATTCACTGCCTGCGTCTGTATTCCTGGGTGCCTACAATCCTGGTATATTTAAAGCTCGAGTGAATAGGCTTTTTCTAGGCAAGCTTGCTCCATCTAAGGCTTCGTCTTAATCTAACGATTCAGATGGAGGCCAAGAGTGAGCCTAATTAATGTAAAAAGGCACATTAATTTTCAAACTGAAATTAGACTTAGTCTAGCTTAAGACACCAGAAAAAACATAAATTGTACGAGGTAACCCAGTCAAAACCAACCACCCTGAACATTGCACGTCTTCAAGATCACAACAAGCCCACGAGATATCAAATACATCTCCGGCAGCAGACACGGGCGTCGTGCTCAGATAAGATGTGCGCGTGCGCCGTGCCCTCAGCGATCGCTAATTAAGTCTTTACTCGCGGTTATGGGTTATTCGCTAATAGAATATAGATCTTGGTGAAAACATAAAATATTACTTGTATCCTACTTATATTAAAAATGCGAAAGTTTTGATGTTTGTTACTCAATCACGCAAAAACGTCTTCAGGCAGTACCCTGACCGAAAGTGGCGCCGTGTTGAATTTTATTTAATATCGTAATTCTAATTCACAATTTTAATAAAACTTTACGTGGAATTTTTAGAGCCCATAGCCTAGTATTTTTAGACGGTATCATTACATTCCCTCGTAGTCACTGCTAGAAGGAGATAGCAAAACTGCTAAAAGTGGCCGTTTTTGACACATTTGCTATCTACTTCTTCGAATGACTATGACGAGATGTAGCGATACCTTCTAAAAATACAAGACAATGGGCTCTAAAAATTCCACGTAAAGTTTTATTAAAATTGTGAATTACAATTACAATATTAAATAAAATTCAACGCGGCGCCACTTTCGGTCAGGGTACCGCCTTAATGGATTTGGACGAAATTCGGTAAACATGTAGTTTGTTGCTCAGAAATGTTTTATCCAGATATACCCACGGGAAGGGGAATTACGTGGTGAGTGAAACCGCGGGCGAGCAGTAGTCCTAAAATTATAATCACTCGCAAAAGTAAAAGCCCATTCGTGCGTTGAGTTTTTTTGGAAATCCGGTCCAGAGCTCTAACCACTGAGCTCCCGAGACTTGCGAGCCACCGTCGAAATTCTCCAATATTTTTATATTTTTATACGCTGTAGGCCATCGTTGTCACATCAATGCTAGGAATATCCTTCCATTCGAAAGAAACTTCTTTTCAGATGTTTAACGATCGATTAAGATGCAACAGCCAATATTTTTTTGGATTTTTGAACTTTTGCATTTTTAATGCTATTTTTGCACTTAAGATAAATTTTAAATAGAAACATATTGGAAAAAATCTACTCGGCCACAAGTGAATTCTCAGATGGGACTCAAACCAACAAAGTTTGGAAATCCGGTCCAATGCTCTAACCACTGAGCTCCGTCGAAATTTAACATTAACGTTAAGTCAACGTTAGACAAAGTAAGTTATATTTTTTTGGCTAAAAAAAAATAGGTAAATAGCATTAGGAATGCGAGAATTTTAATCTTGTAAGTTATGATTTCCTTCTTTTTGGCCTGTATGTTGAGCTTGGCACCTTTACACCTTAGAAATAATACCGTAAGGCCTTAATAACTGCTTAGCCTTTTTTTGAAAGATATCCTTGAACCAAAAAAGTGGCCCTAAATACCCTTACAACTAAAAAGCTAACAAAAGCTGTAAAAACATAACATTGAAACCAATATCTGGACATTCTCGAAACTCTTGTTTGTGATATTTGTAATGACAAAACCACCAGAACTATGAATATTGCGGGCAGACAAGGCTGTCTGTACGGTGCTGTCATAAATGCATGATTTACGCAATTACCTTGCAAAGACGACGATAAATTACTGTTCCACTTCACTATAGAAACATACCAGGGTAAATTTGCAGTCTTTCAAAATTATTCAAAATTAAAAGAACCCTTAAGATAAGTTGCATAAAGACTATTTTAAACAAAGTGGAGGGATTTTAATGACTATTGTAATGTTGTAAAGGTGCAAAGATTATTCACAGATATTGTCCGACCTTACCACCCGCTATCCTGAGGTGTTGCAAAGGAATTCTTCGTGATAACCATTTTTGCAAAGCATCCTTTTTATTGTGAAGAGAATTTAAAACAGTTGGGCAAACGAACCTATAGCCATAATAAATTTTAAAAGTAGTACTCAACTGACATTTATTTCTAAATTTCAGTACTATTTTCAATATTTTTATAATTATTAATGATTGGAGTTTCGAAGAAATTAAAAACAATCAAAAGTTTTTTTTTTACATTTTTGATATAAATGATAAATTTTAAATAGAAAATATTGGAAAAAATCAACCTGGCCGCAAGTGAATTCTCACTTGTGTCCGAGTTGAATTTTCCATAAGTATAAATATAGCAAAAAAAAAAACGCGAAAATTCAAAAATCATAGAAAACGATTTTAGATTGTTAGTAAATACTAACGTAGTTTCGTAAAAAATATTTCTAGAAATATGTCTGTTAATAAGACAAGAGAAAAATGCTCTGACTTGGCAAGATGATACGTCTAAATTATCTAATTGGTAATTTTATCTTTAGCTCTAGTTAATCATTATTCACAAGAAGGACATGTCAGCTTAGCAATTGTATAAGACCACAGTCTGCCCAAAGTGCTGTCAATCATCCTCAACCAGAGGCCTATCTTGAATAACAACTAGCCTTTTTGTTCGGAATCCTTCTTTCGAATGCCAGAAACACTGTGTCATAGGCTATTGGTGGCACGTACGGAGATCATCGGTCTTATCTTGATCAACGTGATTACAAACCGATTACGAACCGCAAAATAATGTTGAGTGTCAATTGTTTGCATCTGAAAATGGAAAGGATTTGTGATCACAGGGTAAAATGTTCTCACGATGCACTTTTGTTTGAAACAAATGCAGTTCTAATTGATTGTGAAATTTTATATGTGACAATAATTTTAGGTTTACAGGCACCTATTGTATCTCCAATGGGGTTGGAAACTAGGAACTAATGGCGCCACCACCTATTGTACCCAAAATCAGTTGATTACTTGTCAAAATTAAAATAATGCCAAGATTCGATATGACTCAAACCAATCAATAGATTTCGATAGCTTAACTTTCAAGACCCTTTATTTCAAAAACTATAAGTGTTAGTGTGATTTTGTTTTAAATGTAACATGTTGGCGATATGATACGAGACATCAAATAGTTTTCACCTTATGTGGTATTTACGAATAACATATTTATTTCTATTAACGATTCATACAAGTTTTGGCATCACAAATTCGTACATAAACATTACTCTGGAAAACGTTTTCGATCCTAAAAATCAGACAATTACACAAAAATCTCAGGCCGTCAAATCCCTTCTTATATCTGCATCTCAATCATTTGATTGATACCCGAACGTGATGCGAAATACCGCGGACTGCGGTAGGCATCGACATCCGATCGGTATCGAGGGCTGATCGGTCACGTCAACGTCGCGCGCCGACTGCTAATGACGCTGTCCGGCGCCCAAACTGACGTCATGTCACTGCCATATCGATACTATTGTTTTGCGATTCATCAGAATACTGATACGTCGTGTTCTAGCCCTAGATTGCAGTATATGGGTACAGTGGACAGCGCATTTACAGTGCTATCCGGTTCATCAGAATACACAGCATTCTAGTCTTAAAATTGCATGTCTGTATAGTGGCCAGCACTTCGAGCTTGACAACTGGTCATAGTGTCTTAAAAGAACATTTCTATATTCCTCAATACTGAAGTCAATCATCAGCAATTTGATGTCCCACTTTTGGGCACCGCCCTTTTATATGGGATGAAGATTGATCGAAGACATCACCACCTAGTACCAATGCAGATTTGTGGGTGTTAACGACAGCCATGCAGCCTGGATCAGTGGCTTCCGTGTCTTACCAAGTACGGAGGAGCTCGAGATTTTTTGGTCACATCATCTGGCCTATTATTTCGAAAATTGCTTAGTCGCCACAATTGTAGGGTGAGGGAGAGGAGACTGAAGTAAAACTGCATAATTACTTATACCATAAATATTTTCAAACAGTTGATCACAATTTAAATAAAAACGTTACTTCTTGATACAATAGTTGAACTGCTTGTAGTGATCTTAAACAATGCAAAAGTTCGTTATCAAGGAGATATTCAAAATGCTGTTTTCTTTTTGTTCAAAGGTATCACAATTTTTACTATAGAATGGCATTTACAATAGCAACTAGTCAATAAACAGAGAGGAGGCGCCGTTAATGCACGCAAAACACACCACATAAGCCTTAATTAAATAAAATTGAAATGAAAACGCCAAATGGATTTTACGTGCTTCCGTTAATGGCTGGTTCCGTATTATTTTCGTTTATTATTGTGTGTGTAATGCGTGCGATCGTTATTCATGTCCTGTTTAATAAGCTGCTTTAAAAACAACATGTTTTCATTATCGTTGTGTTCGACTAATATTGTTTTGCTTTTGTCCGAGAATAAGGCATTAGGTATACTATTAGAGGTTTGGATTTAGCATTCAAATTGAATTGAGAAAGGATAAAAACATTTAAAAAAATCAGTGACTGAGATGAATATTTGCAAGTAGTATCAATTATGCATAAGTCATTTTTGGCGGATTCCAAAGGTATTGACATAATATCAGACAGAATTTGATTAATTAGGTTTTGACAATTATTTCGAGGCTGGTCGGTTAATGAATTAAGTATTAAGTGAGGATATTGTATAAAGCTGCGATTTTCACAACTTGAAATTTTTTATGGGGTAAATTTTGTGGTCCCGTCAGGGCGACATGAGACATGTTGCTTTTTTCTAGTATATTTTCTTGTTCTTTTATTTACCACATAAAAATAGCATTGTAAAATGCAAAATATAAAAGTTATAATTGATTTTTTTTATGCTAAAACCGGTCATTCTATAACCGAGTCAAATCTAAGAAGTGCGTAAATACGTGCTCTTTGAATCAAATGTTTTGTATAAGACATTCTAGCAAAATAAAACTATTTCTTGAATTTAGAGAAAGAGCAAGCCATTTTCTCCTCATTATTTATTTTACAGAGACACTAAATCTCCAAGCGAATCCCAAAAACAAGTGGTGCTCATAATTTCGTCCCAGTGAACGTTAATCCTAATGACAGTGGAAAAACACAGTGGCCAGACCCAAGTCACGGAGCGAATGAAGACGAAAATAAGTAAATGCCTGGAATTGTTAACGAACAGACAGACAAGGGGACATTTAAATTCTACACCGATATTCACCCAGTTGCGGCGAAGGTTTCACGTTATGTGCATGCGCATGTTGCAAATTATGAACATGATTAGGTTGCTGGAGGGACTTTTGGTGATGCTGATACTTGAAAGGCGAATCGTCAAAGTGAGAAATTAAAAGGTGTGACTGCCACAACATTTAAATATAAGGTACAAAAGTAGCAGCTTAGCAAAACCCTTATTTTCTGAAATCGTCGATTTCGTGATATTTCGGAGAAGGTGATTGTCACTATAGTCAATGCTTTTGTTTAAAAGTTACTGATTTAGAAGCACACTATCCAAATGAAGTGCATGTAGGACATAGAATTTAAATTTTAATCATATTTAAAAAAAAATAAGTAAAACTTTACAAGTCATTTTTCAAAAATACGCGTCAGAGTAAGGTATCAAGTTAGCAAAACCAGATGATTGCTTCAAAGTTATTTAAAAGCTTGTTTTGCGATTAATCATATATTGAATGATTGCATGTAGAACGCCGAAAAAAACGCTTACGATAATCACGAAAAATTTTCGTATTTTGTTATATTTCTCGATAAATAGATGAGTTTTTATATTTATTTACTGAATAAACAAGCCTCGCTTCCTATTTTAAGCAAGTCCCATAAATAAATATTCTCAGAGTAATTAATAAGTAATTTTTCAAAATCAGTGAAAACATCAAAATATAAAATTCTAAATTCAAATCAATGAGTGAGGCGGTTTTCGAGAGTACGGACGTGTCGCTTGCTCCTAGCCCAGTGTCGCAATTGCTATGGTTTGTCCCCACATGTGAGAATTCGGCCGCATTTGGTAATTGTAAGTTTCATTGGATTTCCGATAAAACAAATCGTGAAAATTCAGTTTTTTTCCCTTCCCTTCTTCGTTCATTTCACGAGCATGGCGCTCGCACATACAGCGAAAAGTTAGAAAATTTGGTATTTTTTTAATTTTGCACACTTAGATTTAGAATCAAGAAAATTTATTTGTACCTACAACTCTTACCGCAAACACTACCTACGTCGCATTAGCATAATGTTGGCAGTTTTATTTAGAAACCTTGAGTTTTGTCAGGATTTTTAAGTATACCATTAGAAAAAAACAACTAGTATCATGTCCCCCTGACGGGATCCGAACTCGCATCCTTGGGAATCCGGCCCAATGCGCTAATTATGCTACAGACACCTATGAGGACACTTAGAATTTTTCTAGTTTTTTTTTTGTTTTTTTTTTCCTATATTCCTTTTTTTGTAATAACTGGACAGCCTTTTGACCAAAATCGTGCTTAACAGACAATCGTGCTTAAGGTGTTACATGCTTGCCCAGGAAATGCCTATTCACCTTTCTACGGTATTGCCCACCGTTGCGTCGTTTCATCAATGAGAAAAATATCCTAGCATTCGAAAGAAACATCTTTACAAATGTTTGACTACCTATCGATTAAGATGGAACAGCCATCTAATTTTTACTTTTTAATTTTGCATTTTACAATGCTATTTTTAGTAATGTAAAATGCTAAATTAAAAAGTTATAAATATACCATGGTATCCCTAGGCCCCCCATAAAAAAACTTTTTGTAACACGACCGATACATCTTATCAATACTTAACATCAGGTATGATGAAGGCAAAGAATCTCCCCGTATAAAAAATAAACGAATATTAAAAAAAACTTGGTAGTGTGGTAATTATTTAATCATCCATTTTTTATGCTCATTTTCATTTTTAACAGACTTCAAAGAAGGAGGTATTCTATTCGTCGCGTATATAATATGTATATATATATATATTTTTTTTATGTACATCGATTACTCGATGGCTGGACCGATTGTAATGATTCAAACGTTATTAGATCAGGTGTGTTTCCAAGTGGGTCCCATTTTCTAAAATTTCGAAATCAGTTCAGTTCAGTATTTTTCAGGAAATCTCAAAAATACTGTTGTAAAAACCGCAAGATGGCAATAAAGTTCACTAGATGGCGCTGCTTATCGATCAAGCGGTTAGTGTGAATACACTAGTAGTTGCCTACACTACTAGTTTCAGTCAAACCGAAGTGCGGGACTAATCCAAACTTTAAAAATTGTGAAATAAAAAACTTTAATAAAAAAAAACCGACTTCAAAAATCAAAAAGTAAAAAATAAACCTTTTCTTGGAGTCGGACCAGCCAAGGTAAGAAAAATAAAAGTAATAGAAGTTCAATGTAGAATTCTTTGACTCAGATTTTTGGTCTTTTTTGTCCGATCTAAGATAAGTTAACATTTTCAATGTTAACTACCTACTTACCATAAATGTTTCTACTAGTATACTGTCTAGGTTTTAAGTTAAATTCTTATATATCTTTTGATGAGTATTGTTTTTTTATATTTTATCATCAATATTTAACATACATTAGCAATAAACATAGGAATCGCAAGGCTATTTTTATCTTTCTTAACTTAATAAAATATTGCCTTACACTAACCATATTCTGACGTTCTTAAAATCTACTAAAGCAATTATTAAATGACGTGCCCAATGTCGATCGTCTGAAGCTTAAGTTATTCTTAATACAATTAATGTTTTAAAATAGATAAGAATAGCCATCGGCGATTCTTAAGTTTAGTGCAAATCGGTGTTTTTTTTTTATGGACGACTGATGTTAAGTATTGATAAGACTGAAGATGAAAGCGAGCCTCTCCCGAAATCCTCAATCACTGAGAAACTGGCTATCTTATCTCTAACTGCCGGAACACAATAATGCTGAAAACATTGTTGTTATGGCGTCAGGTTTAGATAAGATGGTGGTAGCTAGCCAGACGGACTTACAACAAGTCGTACCACCAACCAAACCGATTACAATATGTACCCCCACTGGGAATCGAACCCGGGACCCCTGGGTCTGATACCGGTGGTTGTACCACTAGACTACAGAGGCGGTTAAACTTATTACCTATGCAAAATCCATCAAACTACTTTAGCCTATATATTTTTGTAAAAACACAATTTAAATGTAATACCCACACAAAATTCTGTAAATTTATGGATCAGCAATTTACGTGGAAAAAGGTTACAGACCGACGGACAGACAGAGTTACTTTTACATATGTAATATTAGTACGGATATCTAATCTATTGAAATAATGCATGGTAGAAAATTTGGACGTTAAAATATAATTAACTTTTGTATTTCCTACTTTAGTTTACGCATGCACATTTACTGGAACTTTATTTATTTTATTGTCTTATGTCCTTACATGAACATAATGATAAAGTTTCATTTTGATTACCACCATTTTATTTCAATTTCCGAGCTATATAACTTTCAAACATAAAGCAACAAAAAGGCGCAGTGTTTGAAGCCAGTTGACCTTTATTATTTTACTGTCTCATGTCATGATATAAACATAATGATACCCGTACCACCATTTTATTTCAATTTCCAACCTTTAATAACTCTTCTTTATAAAATGAAATTTCTCGTTCATTGTTTGTTTCAATTTAGAGTAATTTAGAATCCTTTGAATAAATTATTTCAGTTCTACGCATGCTACAGATTTAAAAATTCTATTTACTACACTCTAAGTTGTTTACCAAACAATGTCCCCGGAACATTCGTTAGGGAGAGCCGTGTAATTTTTTACGCGAAAAACACAGCAATGCGGTACGTTTTACAGAACAAAAAAAAAACGTAGCTGAGAATAAACAGACGAGAGGAATGGCGAGAGGGCTCGAATTTTGAATACAAATGTAAATTAGTATCTTCACTAATTACCTCTCGAGACACGTTCGCAGTCATACGTCTTCTCGGCTTAGTGTGGCCGTCCAATTTTTTTAACGGCTAGGCGAATCGTTCGACTATTTTTCTCATTAGGCTGGTATCAAAGAGTAATTTGTAGGTTGGCTTCTTAAGCGGGTAATTAAGAAATATGCCCGGAAAATATAAGAGATGGTGAAGACGGCAGTAATTTATATTCTTAGGTTAAATTATGGGTTGCGGCAGTAACTGCCAATGTACCATTAGGTTAACATTTTAGTAAAGGAAAATCATAGTGTAACCTTCTTTTTTTATGACTCTTAGCCTTCATCATACCTGATTTTAAGTATTCATAAGGCTGCAGATGGAAGCGAGCCTCTCTCGGAATCCTCAATCACTGAGGAACTGGCTATCTTATCTCTAACTGCCGGAACCCAACAATTCAGAAAACATTGTTGTTATGGCTTCAGACTGAGATAAGATGGTGGTAGCTAGCCAGGCGGACTTACAACAAGTCCTACCACCAACCAAACCGAATACAATATGTAGGTACCCCCGCGGGCAAGGCTTGTTAAGAGTTTGTAATTTCCAGACCACATCTTAGTTAGATCCAACCAATGCCAAATATGGCATCGTTAAAGTATGGCCGTGAGGTTTTTACATTTCCTTCTCAATCTGCACCTTTGATAATCTGCCAATCTCACTAAAGATTTATCATTTGAGGGTATATACGAGTATGTATGTATGTTTTTAGGGTTTCGTACCTCAAAAGAAAGAAACGGAACCCTTATAGGATCACTTTGTTGTCCGTCTGTCCGACCGCCCGTTCGTCTTAGTTTATCTCAGGAACGCGTGGAGGTATCACAAGTTGAAATTAAAACCATATGTTATAACTTATTAATTTAGCATTTTACATTTTTCTTGTTTAATATTTATCACATAAAACCATATGTTCAGGCTAACGTCTCGCGACGGTGTAAAAAAGTCAAACTAGAAAATTAACGAAAAATAGTTATTTGTTATGCAAGGCTGGAAAGTTGGTTATTTAGCGGCGAGTTACCTCTATTGAATCCTGAGCGAAGCGAGGATTTCAAAGGTACAAGACGCTAAAAACTTTTCTGCCGAGCGCAACACACAATTTTTCACCTCACAACAGCGAGGAACATTTAATGGTTATTTCCGCGGTCAACTTCCGGTAAAAAATTCTTTAAAAATAAAGTTTAATCTAAATATACCTTATTCTCGTTGTTTAATGATATAAAAAACTAAAATAATAAAAAAGGGAGTATTATAGTTAATTCAAAGTTATATAAAATAGGAATATACTGTTACTTATTAATACGAATAAAAACGATTCCGTAAGTAAATGTTGACACTGACATGAGGTACAAGACAAAGACAATTTCAAAATAAATATTTATGTCACAGTCCGAAATCCTATTATAGGTTGTAAAATCTCACCCAGCCTAATATAAAATTCAAATATAATAATAAATAATAACAAATAGTTTAATCTTATTGTTATTGTGATTATATTGTTTTTATGATTCAATGAACTAAAATAATATTATAAGACCAAAACGGAGTATTATAATTAATTTAAAGCTATTTAAAATAAGAATCAAATATAACAAAAAAGTCTATAGTCCGATTCGGAACGCATTATGACATATTTTTAGGTACTAAATTAAAAAAAGTACTTTGCCGCGCTAGGCCGCAAAAAGCGATTTTCTACGTCTAAACTGATTGACAGAACCTCCTTTTCAGAGCGTGTGAGGGGAAAATTACATTATGACCGTTTATGTCGAAAAAAACTTATATTTCGACACTCTCAAGGGAATGAAAATTCATAGGGTACTTTCCCTAGACCTAGAACTATGAAAATTGCACATTTGGAAGTAAATCATAAAAAATAAAGTATTTAGTTTTGGAAACAGAATTTCGGAAAATAAAACAGAACAAATTGCAAGACACGATTTCTAACCTATTTTTATTTAAATAACGTGCATTGAACACTGTTTGATGATGACGACCTGTCTGTCGTAGAGGTACGTAGACTGCCTTTTACGGAGAGGGTCGATCTCCGGACAAGACAAACATTTGTATATATATATATATATTATGTGTGGTTTTACAAAAAAGTATACATATATGTTTATCCGTTATCAAGTATCCATAACACAAGTTCTTATGAAACTTACCTTCGGCTAGGTAATTGGTGTGATTGTATGAAAATTATTATTATTATTAAAATAAAAATTATATCAGCAACTGCACTGATAAGCAAGACAGACTGACACATTGAAAAAGATCTTTGTGCATGAAAGATAAACAATTTTCAGGTTGACTATCTGAAAATCTAAATATTTACCTAAGAAAAAATTAGAAGGAGGAACCCTCAGCTTCTGAAAATTAAATTAAAAAGCCGGAAACAAATATCATGTGATCTCAACATTACTCGGCTGATTAGCGAAGTTCATTGACCTGTCGCAAGCGCAACTTTTCTCCTACACAACTCATTCAGTCGGCTAATTAGCGCATTCTCCACGTACAGAAGTCGCGACACACGCCTACATATTTAACGCGGTGTTTGTCATCGCCCTCTGCTACCCTTTCAGCGCTTCTTCTGTACAGGCTCGTTGAAATTATAATTTTTGTTGATTGCTTTTATAACATACGATTCTAAGAGTCTTTCGTAACGATTTTAACTAGTCGCGCTCTTTAAATGTTTTACATCTCCTTGTTGTAATCAAAGAGTTGTATTTACACCATACTGGCAAAGAACAGGCCATTTTTCATTGATACAGATTAATAGTTGATTAATGATATTGTTTTATTTATAGTTTTCATCGATTCTAAATAACATTTCTTGTATCAAAATATTGCGGTAAAGAGTTTTCTTAAGTCTGGTGAAGTATATTTAACTCATCAATTTCATTATAGTGACCTTGTAAACATAACGTAACTTAAAGGTTATCTGCTAACTTGGTTTGGGGTCGAGTGTTCAATCAATATTTCTCACACTGTCATTTACCCATTTCACCCTAACTGGAAACTGTGTAATCGTTTATATTAATCTAAATGGAAAATGTGAGAAAATAGAAACATTCAGTTGTTTCCTGTCAACGTTCTAAAAGGTCTGATCGTATGATATAAAGATCCCCACAATGTCCAGCACCCCTCATCCGACGGAAGTGTATAAAAACGTTATCATCTTTTATTTTTCACGCTCACAATTTGCATGTCCCGTTTCAGAGATGATGTATTCTGAAATTATGCGGCTGAAACTTAATTATTTATGAAGTTGGCATAGGTTAATGAAAGAATTTAATTAGCTCTGTTTAATTACACTGGTACTCTGGAGTGCATTCGGATCCCAATTGTTTCATTTATAAAATGAAACGTAAGTAAGAAAAACATTAATTATAAAGAATTACAACGGTTTCACGATTACTAATTCATAAATGAGGTTTAATTTGGCGTAGATATCTTAAATTTGGTCCTTCGAACCGGATTTAACAGGTTTTTTTTGGAAAACCTTTAAATATTTTCTTTTTTGTTGAAGTTAGATGTAATTATTATGTGATACTCCAAAAGTGAACCCTTCCCTTTGTCTTTCAAATAGGAAACACAATTATACGCAGGGACAACGGCATGTCATAAATCAGCCGCCGAATTTAATATTTATTTAGAAGAGAACGAGCCGTTAATTTTTAGTGAAGCGGCAAAATTAACTTGAACAACTTTGTTGAATAAAAAATAAATAAGGAAAACCTATTATATTTTGCTTATAAAATATATACTTATAGCACGGCAATACCGTTTATCTAGTGTGTGCATCTGATTCTGTAATGGTCTGTACATTTATTTCATAACAATTAGTAGGTACTGAATTAAACAAACACTGTCCAGTCTTACAAACATTAAGGAGTATTTTCTTTTCAATATTTCATGTTGAATTTTTTATGACTTATAAAGATAAATATGAAATCTTAGTAAGGACTTGTTTTGTATGCTACAACAGTTGGATATCCAAAAATAAATACAAGGGTTATTTCAAATAATTATGATTCAGTTGATGCACTCAGAACGAAGATGGGTATAGTGTAAGTGTGTAAACAGTTGTTAGTTACGAAATTGTCATCACTTATTATGCATTCTGGTTTTGAAATCACCGCAGGTTTAATTTTAAACCATGGCATGTAACACACCATTCTATTTTTAGTACGCAAGTGAAAAACTGCCGGCGCATCGTTTCAACTGACAATTAGCATTCCGCATGGTATGGGCAAACAACTGACTCGAAAACTGATTACGAGACAAATCCAGGACATATCATTTGTTGTACAGTCGCAAGAAATAATATGTACACTATACAACCTTATCACATTGAGACCACCGAAGCAAAGCTCTCCGTATAAAGAATACACTAGATATTGTAATGCGACAAGGTTGTTTAGTGATTACATTATTGCTCGTGACTGAACTACAATTTAATCTGAGCCACGAAGCACACTATAAATTTCTATGTACAAAGAATCTTAATAAAGCTCTCGAGCTATTTGTAATAAATGACGAAAGAAAAATAAGGTTTGAATACTAAATGGCTTTAACGACTGTAGCTCGATGCGCGTCTCACTTCCTATACAGCCTCTGAGGAAGTAAAATAATTTGTTTATCTCGTTACTCATTTGTGACATTGTGTTGATATTGCCTCTTCATGTGATCATATGATTGAGAAGTCAATCTTTTCTTTTCGTGTCCACAGTACATTAAATTATGTTTCGCCTGTAGTAAGCAACATCAACGGCTTTCGGGCTGGCTTCGATAAGGTCGGGTTGGGTTAGTTTAGGTTAGATGGATTCAATTATGATGTTTTTCTTGTATGAAAACAGATTTTATTAATTTATACAGTGAATATCAATTATTGTGGTTTAAGACATTTATTGTCATAAGAATTAATACATTCACTTACAATGAGAAATACATTTAAGAAACAAAAAACAAATAAGAATACAACGGTCACCGAACGTGCCAGGCAATGAATATTACAAAGTTAAAACATACTTATTTACTAACAATAATGTGGGTAAGTTGATTATTACAAACAACAGGCAGGACTGACTATTCACGATGCAAGAAACAACAACAAAGCCGGCCAACAGATACACTATTATGAATCTATTCCTGAATATGTTAATAATTCAAGTACTAAATTTCAAAATTCTTTTTGAAATTAGTCCACATGCACTTTGCATCTTTAAATTCTGTCTTTTCGTTCCAAAATTTACGAATGTGCTCCGTTGCTGCTCCTTTTGGAATCACCCAGGTCTTTTGACACAAGTAGACGACTTAATCAAAATTAGCTTAGAATCGATTCTCAATATGCAGCTGAACGAGCAATCTTGGACCCAAGCATCCCTACCCATCCGTTATGGTGGTTTAGTGATTCTCAAAATTTCCAGTGTCGCTTTTCCAGCCTTCCTACCTTCTGTCCATAGTTCAGCAAATCTCATAAGTAATTTTTTAAGGGCATCCCCTTCAAACTTTGAGATTGCTGGCTTGGAAGAAGCTGGAAACGCTTTTTTAATTGAATGCAAATTCACAGAGGAGCTGGGACGACATAAACTGCAATTTGACATATGACAATCTTTTGAGCTGTAGTACAGGTTCGGCGCGGGCTAGGCTTTTGGCCGTGGGTGCGCATGAGGCCGGTTACTGGCTTCACGCGTACCCTTCGTCAAAAACAGGAACATTTCTTGAGCCTGACACGCTCCGAATCGCAACCTGTCTACGGCTTGGGGTTCCGGTCTGCGCTCCTCATAAATATCCCTGTGGCAGTGATGTCAACAAGCTAGGACACCACGGACTGTCATGTCAAAAAAGTGCAGGCCGCTTCTCGAGACATACCGCACTTAACGATATCATACGCCGGTCCCTTGCCACCGTCAACATGCCAAGTTTACTTGAGCCGACTGGTATTGCAAGAGACGATGGCAAGAGAACGGACGGTATGAGTTTGATTCCATGGAAGATGGGTCGGGTGCTGGTATGGGATGCAACCTGTTCAGACACGCTGGCCCCTTCCCATCTACATGGAACCAACAACAGAGCTGGTGCGGCTTGTGAAACGGGTGAAAAAGCTAAAGCATGCAAATGCAGGGGTCTAGGCTCCGAATATGATTTTGTCCCATTCGGTGTCGAGACTCTTGGTCCGTGGGGTCCTAGCGCTTTAAGGCTTTTTAAGGAAATAGCAAAAAGGTTAGTCGACATCACAGGAGACCGAAGAGCTGACAGCGACAAAGAATTAGTCTAGCTATTCAAAGGGGGAACGCTGCCAGTATCTTCGGAACCTTGCCTAAAGGGACTCCTTTTAATAATATATTTTAGTTATTATATTATATTTTTTAAGGTTTTTAGTATTAGGGTAAATATTTTTTGCAAGAGTATTAGCTGTATGCATACAAGTATGAAAGCCATTATTATTTGTTATATATTATTTTATCAAAATTACGCAATAGACAAAAAAGGAAAGGAAAACTAAATTAAAAATAATATTTCCAAACTCACTTAAACTCGGAAAAGAGGTGTTCACCCTATCGAAAACCAGTTTTGTTTTCCATAGAGCAAATCCCAAGGCTGGCGAATCAATTTCTACTACGGACAGCCTTCAATAGATAAACATATTGTGGCTGTGTCGGCCCCGGGCAAGACATTAAACTGCCGTAAAGTAACCCCAGTGAGCCGTGGCGAAACTAGCGCCTTTAAACTGCTTATTTCTACTTAATAGGCATTTGTATATGAGGCTAAGAAATATGTATTTAAACGTTAGTTAGGCGATCTTTACTCGAGTGACGCGGCCCAAAAAGCGTTTACACCGTAGATGTATCGCGTCTTTTTTTTAAGCGACCGTTACTAAAAAAAAGAGCGCCGCGCTTCAGTAAAATGTTTCTTACGATTTAGATTTTGAAGTGTTCGTCTTAAAGTGATGTTTTTATTACTCTGTGTAACATGGCGCTTTGAACGTCGTTTTTTGTTTTTCAATTTCACGTGAGTAGTGTAGAAATAATCGTTTTCAAACATTTAACGAAATTAAATTGCACCTTGTTGCAGTAAAACATTTTTCATTTAAAATTTATATCGAATTCTACTAATTTTATAATTTGGTAATAATAAATTTGGAGCTAATATTCTACTAAAGGCGAAAAAATAAAAGATTCCTGTGATGATTTTACATATAAAAAATAATTGACATTTGGCGACTTTTACAACACAGAGTACGGAGCAGACTTTAAATATTTTTTTATTAGGAAATGACATCTTCATGGTGTTGCTAGTATGAATAATATGGAGCCTAATTCGTTCCGAATTTGACAGTATGCGTTCTTATTGGAATAATGCTTAGATTAAAAAGAAATAAGTATTTTTTGAGAGGAACAGCCGTCTTGGGACTACAGTCCCAAGATACAAAATCAAAATCCTTATGGGACTGTAGTCCCAAATTTCTCTCAAGTGGTATGAAGTGGAAAGTGTATTTATCGGAGAAGGCGTCGTGGTTAGGGAACTAATTTCCGGTGTGTGTTATTAAAATTTTCATGTTTTTACCATTGCAGACAGAGAACTAACTAAACTTCAGAGTTAAAGAAACACTGTAATTGACTAATACGGATTTTACCCGCTTTATAAAACATGGGCTATTCATGCTATCTTGTACAGAAAATAAATAAATAAATTTCATACAATCACACCAATTATCTAGCCCACGTAAAGTTTCATGGAGATCTTGTGTTATGGATACTAAATAACGGATAAACGAACTTCTATATTTTTTTTGTAAATACATACATAATATACATATTAAACATCCAGACCAAGACAAATATACATGTTCATTCACACAAATATTTTATTGTCCGGGGATCGAACCCGGAACCTCTGGCGTAGAAGGCGGGTTAAGTACAAACAGGTCGAAAAGCGTTTTTTTCAAAGTATCTCTAACTATAATTTTGGTACATACATAGCTCATGTTGAATTGACATTGACTACAATTATTTTGGTTGAGCCCGCATTCAGATTATAAGAGAATGTGTGGATGGAATAGTAAAAAGGATTTGGGGTACAGGAAACAGGTATACTCTGAGGTGGACCGGTGCAAATTTCAGAAAGCATTGCGATTGCCCATGCTGGCGATAGCCGGTACTTTCTCTCCTCTTTTACTTAATTAAAAAGGCTACAACTATCCAAGTGGGTTAAAAATTAAATGCAAAATAAAATAAATCTTAATTTTTACCAAAAATAAAAACTCTCATAGAAAAGTTGAAAAACAAAACGTATTTTCCATACCGTTATTTATCCGAATTCAGTTGAAGCAAATATAATCCGCGTTAAGTCCCCATAAAGATCCGGCGGGAGCGGCAGAATGAATAGACCAGCCCACATTCAGCGAGCTCATGAAAAGAACGACCAAAAACGAATATATTCCAAGAGAGAAACGACTGAAATACATAGCGTGGTGGCCAACGAGGATGTAGGGCAAACTGGAAGCGACCGTTGAATAGTCAAACCTGGATGCAGTCTTAAAATACTTATGCCATAGCAAATAGTTGTTTTGACGTGAATTTCATTATTTTGTGCTATCAGTATTTTTGTAGTTTAAATACAAAAATACTGATAGCACAAAATAATGAAAGCCTAGCCTTACCCTAGCACTAGTCTTCTTCTTGTTATCGTTTCGACTACAAATTTAAATTGATTTGGCCCAGAATTTGGCCACCTCGATAGCGTTGTCAATGGCAGATATTGACTGGGTCAGCTTGCGTTCAGCTTTTAGGACAAGCAGGGCACGATTTGAGTTGGGCCATTGTTTGTATAGCACCACATCAGCTGCTCAGATTGGTGCCATCTGCAAATTTCTACCTGTACATATTTTCTTTGCTCCGGCCGACTCGTGATCGAAGTCTATTTAGCGATTTACAGATCGGCCATGAGATTTATGTCCAGGTGGAAGGTTCTTGGCAGTTGTCACGAATGGGTTTGGTAACGAAGCTCCTTTCGTCCACAGATCTCGCCTCGCTCTCGATGGCACCGTGGTTAAGGAATCGACACACTTTAAAATAAATTAAAATAAATAATTTATAGCACAAATAAAACATTAAAAAAGGCTTTTGCGGCTTTTCAGCCTACTATACTAGTCTCATATCTTGAGATTATTGTTCTTTTTACCTTTAGTCAACACCATCAGCTCCATTAGGTATAACAGATGCACAACTATAACAGCTGGGCATAGGCTACTACCAAAAGTAATTTTTTGTAATTGTCATAATATCTGCACTTGCCAAAAGAGTTTTATATTCGGAAGACGTTGTAACGTGTAATATATTGGATGCTCTCAGTTGTTAGTACTTTTAACTTTTTAAACAAGAACAATTAACATGCAAAAATACCACCACATAATAAATACCTACAATGCATGTTGTAAGCAACAAATAATAAATGATTTTGATGAGTTACTGCTACAGCATGTTCTAGCAGCATCACATATTTTTGCCCTATCTAGTCTCTCTTTGATCCTGTGCTAGCTAAGCTACAACGCAGTGAAAATACCTCGACAAGAAAATAGAAATATAGCCAGAAAACGTAGCGTAAACATGTTTACCAAGTCCTGGTACGATTAAAAACTGACGAATAAAGCATTCATTATTCATCCATTCAGAGGGGGATGCAATTTATTGTTTACATTGATGATTTTAAATGCACATCCCATTTCCCGTTTTAATGGGTTTTTGGATGAAAAGAGCGAAATGAAAATGAAAATTTTAATAAATCACGTATGATTGGTATTAAAATCTTCAGAATAAAGGTTTGTGTTGTTATTATAATAATAAAAATAGTAAATTCTCTGTCCGCAAATTCCATAAATTGGCATTGTATAGAACACTCTTAGTGCAGATGAAGTGCTAAGTACGATAAGGAGCCTTAAGACTGACAGTTCCCCCGGCTGGGACAATATATCTAACAAAATTTTTAAGGATAATGTGGCAATACTGGTACCTTTAATCACACACATCTGTAATATTTGTTTTGCGTCTTCAACTATACCGTCCTCGTTTAAACTTTCTAGGGTATAATACCTTTGCATAAATCTGGTGATACAAAATCTTTCAACAACTATCGACCCATATCGCTTTTAAATTCATTATCTAAAGTTTTAGAAAAACTCATTAATAAGAGATTAGATAAATACCTCGAAGAGAAAAACATACTCTCAAATAATCAATTCGGTTTCCGAGGAGGAAGGTCGCCTGGTGATGCAGTGTCGGAGCTAACAAACTTTTTAGCGAAAGAACTTGACACTGGCAGGAAGTGCATTGGCATTTTCCTAGATTTAGCAAAAGCCTTCGACACGGTCTCCATACCCCTTCTTCTTCGGAAGCTGGAGTGCATTGGAATAAGGGGCATTCAACTTGACCTTTTTAATAGCTATCTCAGTGACAGGCAACAAACCGTTAAAATTTCTACAGCTGTGAGTGATAGTAAAACAATTGAATACGGCGTCCCGCAAGGGAGTGTTCTTGGACCCACTCTTTTTATAGTTTATATCAATGATATCATAAATTCTGTGCTCAAAAATGGTAGAATTGTGGCTTTTGCGGACGATACAGCTCTTATTTTTACTGGCGGTAGTTGGGAGGAGGTGTTTGCTGATGCTCAAACTGGTCTTACGAACATAAAAAATCAACTAACAACCAATTTATTGACCATTAACACTGATAAAACTAAATTCATGACTTTTACTATAACGGAACAGACGCAACCGTGCTCTAAATCCTTTTCCATCAAAGTGCCTCAGTCAAATTGTAATTCGGCGCTTAACGGTTGTAAATGTTCAAATTTAGAAAATGTTACTACATTTAAATATCTTGGCATTACATTAGACTCGCTCCTTACATTTACACCTTATATTAAGATATTGTCACAAAAACTACGAAGGCTTACAGCAATTTTCAGGAAAATCAGACATATTGCTAATAAAAAACTATTGAAAACATTATACTTTGCATTATGTCAATCTGTATTGACCTATTGTATTGGGGTCTGGGGAGGCGCACTCAAAAGTAACCTATTACCGTTGGAAAGGGCACAAAGAGCTGTGATAAAAGTCATTAAATGTTACCTTTTAGATATCCTACTGTTAAACTGTACAGTGACTTTGAGGTCCTTACAGTTCGCCAGTTGTACTTCTTGGAAATAATTTTAAAACAGCACGCATTACAATATCAAAACAATTGTAATACTAATCTAAGACGCAGACCATGTATTGTTAGATCTACGTGTAAAACTAGTTTCGCTTACCGGTTTTCATATGCTATAGGACCAATATTGTACAACAAAATTATAAAAATTAATAATATTCTTGGCCAATCAAATTACATTTGTAAGAATACTTTAAAACCGTGGTTGTTAACACTTGATTATCAGTCAACGGAAGCACTAATCGAAATACAAAAATAATATTTTGTGATGCAAGGCAGGGCATAACAATTGTAAAAAATATCTTTGTTCATAGAAAGTAACTTTTATAGAATATAGACACCCACTCATACGACCAGGCAGGTTCGACCTAGTTTAGGTACGTAACTGTCATGTCTGGCTATGTTCTGTTTATTTTATGAAAAAAAAAAAAAAAAAAAAAATTTGAAATGTTTGTTAAAAAGTATCGTAGCACTACATGACCCACGTGTGTTTAAAAACCAAAATGATCGCCCTCACTGCTGAGCAAGCTATACAAGATGTGCATGCATAGTGTAAGCACGATGTAGGCAAGATATAGCGATAGATGAATGTTGTCTCCACTAGTCACTTATGTACATATTCGTGGAAAGTGATAGTATACGCGTCAAGCCACCTTCGTGCATAGGGGAAGATTTCACCAGCCAGTTTTTTAGGGTTCCGTAGCTTGATGACAAAAATGGAATCCTTATAGTTTCGTCGTGTCTATCTGTCTGTCCGTCCGTCCGTATGTCACAGCCACTTTATTCCGAAACTATTAAGATTGCACAGTTGAAACTTGGTAAGTAGATGTATTCTGTAAACTGCTTTACGATTTTTCACACAAAAATAATAAAAAAATTAAGATTAAGGGAACATTCCATACATGATAGATAGGATATTAAAAATGACATTGAGGTTTCTAAAACCTTTCTTTTTTAAGTCAACCGTTTGAAATATGTACACTTCCAAAGTAGTAACTTTTAAACTAAGAGAGTGGAAAATCTTTAAAAAAATATTAATGCTTTAGATCTTAATAAAAACTTTCAACGAAAATTAGTTTGAACAAAATATAGTGAGCAGTTTTAAAGATATAGCACATTTTCCGTAACTGCAAATATAACTTTGTTATTTTTACAAACACTGTGAAAAACAAAGTTATTTTTGCAGGCAAAAAATGTTAGTTGTATGTTGACTACGGAACCCTATACTGCGCGGCCCGACACGCACTTGTTTACCAAAAATCGCAATGGGATGACCGCAGCTGCTAACGTGTGTAGCATAAACCAGTAAGTAACCGTGTGCCACGTGTAAAGCGTGCACAGAGTTCAACTCCGTGGGTGACACTCACAGACCTATATCGAGATAGACGGTAAAAGTAATAATAATAATAAATATAATAATTTATTTATTGGCACATTTTTCTTACAAAAATATAGATCAATTTTTACCGACTTCAATAAAAAAGGAGGGAGGTACTCAATTCAACGTGGTTTCTTTTTTTTTTTTTTTTTCTGATGTATGTATACCGATTACTCCGGTGTTGGTGATCCGATTTTAATAGTTGTTTTTTTGTTCGATCGGGTACACTGTCAATTTGGTCCTATATAATTTTTACGAAGATCTGGCTAGTAGTTTTTTCATAATCTTGAAAAATATCAATCACCTTTTGGCAAGTAGTCGTTTACCTAGATGACATTGTTGTGTATGGGCTGATTTTTAGTGTAAGTAACGGCACATGATGTAACTAAAAAATCTGAAATAAAAACATTTTATAAAAAAAAATCAAACCGACTTCAAAAAGTAAAAAATAAAACTTTTGGAGTCGGTGCTAGCTAGCTAAGGCCAAAAAAAAAATATAGTTAATAGAAGTGCAATGTAGAATGCCCTGGCTGGCACCGACTCCAAAAGTTTTATTTTTTACTTTTTGAAGTCGGTTTGATTTTTTTTTATAAAATGTTTTCTTATATTAAGTACATCTTAGGTCTAGAAATTGACATCTGCACCTGAACTAGTTTACACTGTATCTCAGGTGTAGCGCTCTTTTTTTGATACAAAAATATACTTAGATGTAAACAAAGCATTTCAACCTTAAAAAGTAAAATAATAATATATGTTTAAATCTGCCAAAAAGTTATATGTGGAGTATGTCCTCTCATGGTGTGTGAACTGAGTGTGTGTGAGTGTGTGTGGAGAGGGTGTGTATTATTACATAAAATATTATATTATGGAATTATAGGTTAATTTAGCTACATATTTTCAAAAATATTTCAATTTCATCATAACACAATGATTTTATCCATACATTTACAGCGTTTTTAACTCATGTCGGCTTAAGTGATATATTTTATTTAATTTATTGACTTTATTGTAAAGAAATGGGCCGAGAAAGTGAAAGAATCTTTGCGCGAATGCATGTTTGGTAACTATGGATGGGCATACTTTGTAACTTAGACGTTTGGCTGTTATACTTTTGTCATATTGTAAAAGGGAGTGTTGTTTGAGGATCACCTGCAATACAAAGAGTTGTCTAACGGATAACACATCACAATTATTAAAGACGAGAGCTGTGGGATAGTAAATTGGACGAGAGGTCATGACTTTTAAGATGAACCTCTGTGCTATTTCTACCATTAGTAGAGTTGGTTTGGCAGCACCTGCCCAAGCTATAATATCATAGGTTAATAAAGACTGACATAGCGACAAGTAGACATTCCGAAGAAGGCCAAAGTTTGCTACATGTCGTAATTTTTTAACACGAGAAAGTGTACCTACCTTGCTTGTCAAAAGTTTAATCCACGGTCGAAGTTTTTCGACTGTCAGTCCGCTTGAGACCATTGCGATGAAAATACGCGTCACTAACCCCCATATTCTAAGTCGTTCCTCCAAAACTTTTACACTCTACTCAACCTCGTTGTGGGTAAAAATGGTAGTGTGCGCTAGGCCTAACACGGAGTGGCTACGACTCTTTGGCTCCTCCCAGGTCCAGAGAGTTATGACTTAGAATACCGATTTCGAGGAGTATTTTGAAGAGGTTTTCAATGGGGTTTTGTTAAGTCGAGGACGAGTAAGTTTTGGAGGAACGACTTAGAATATGGGTGTTAGAGACGAAAATGGTTAATTGTGCAGTGCTTTCTTGCAAGAGCACGTCAATAACATTTCCACATCACTAAATCTCGCTCGTGAAGTCATCGTAGGTATGAAAAATTCGTCACGTTAGGTTCTCATACAGTTTGAAGCGCTCTTTTCGTCTATCTCGATATAGGTATTTGGTGACACTTCTAGATAGATAGATAGATAAGCAGTTTTATTCACTACAACACACACAAAGAAAAACAATAACGGTAAAAATAATTTAAAACTTACGACGTGAAACAAAAGGCATAATAATGACAACAAACAGTTTCTGAGTAGACCGTAAAAATGTCGTTACCGACAGATATACCTAGCGTATTTATTAATATGACATGAAATTATACACATTTTGCATTTTGAACTTGATGAAGTTAAGTAATTATCGTGCATAGCCTATGTAATAAGTCCCTCAAATAACTTTAAATTACCAAAATGAAACGCTGACGACATCTATTTTTAATTGCATTTTTTAAATAAGGTTTCTTGTTTGCCCCATCCACCAAATTGGCAATACATTATGGGCATTAGATATTGCCCCGAATTTTTATAATTTATCTTTAACGACCGACCGAAAGTAATTTAAGGTATTTTCGCAAGATTTCAGTTTTTCAGTTTTTAACGATATTGAGGTCACTTAAATATGCCATTTTAATAATTGGGAAACAATTCGATACAAAAGATTGATATTAGGAGTTGACTCGTATAAAACAATATTAATCTATACACGTTTGAATAAACATAGGTATTTTTCGTTTCTCACTCCTAAATAATTTATTGTACAGATTTCTAACTATCAATAGTTTTTGTATTGAATCAATATTTCAAATTTTCCGGTTGAATGTTACTTTTGTATTTATTAAGAGATGCAGATATCGTGCATTATCCGGGAGAATAAGATCGTGCACTTAAATCGACAAATGGCAACTATGCAATTGACAGTGTATTAAACAGCTTGCCGCATGCCAGGAAGAGCCTGGAGTAGCCTTAGGGAGATTACACATGTGATGGGAAAACGTATTGAAAAATTATTTGCCATCAGACGTGGCAAATATTCATGCATGCTTCGAAAGAACTTTGTCAAGCTTTAAAATGTCATAATAAGAGAGATGTCATAACTGTATTTTTTGTGTAACTTGTGCAGATATCGCGCATTATCTGGGAGATAAAGATCGGGCACTTAAATCGACAAATGGCAACTATGCAATTGACAGTGTATTAAACAGCCTGCCGCATGCCAGGATGAGCCAAGAGTACCATAACGGAGATTACACATGTGGCGGGAAAACGTATTGAAGCATTCTTTAGAAATAGTTGTGGCAAATATACATTTGCGTAACGTTTAGACAAGATAAAAAATAATTTCAGAATATTTTTTGGTATTTTAAATGTTTTATGGAGGTGTCTTTGTGGAAGAAACCGATTATTTTTCATGAACTTGCGAAAGTCCGAAAATTAACACATTTGAAATTCGTTGAAAATTTGCGTTACTTTGCACGGGAGTTCGGAGTTTTCTTTTGTATGTGAACTTCGGACGCAAAAAGCGCCTGCGTGTAAACACAGCAGAGAAGTCGTATCTTCGGTCTATTTTGAATCGTTAGAAATAACGCGTGTTTTAAAGCGTACATAAAGCTCTCGTATGAACGTAGTAAAAGTATTTACTCGTAACTTGGTTAGTGGTGGTTAGTTTTTTCAGATATGCACAATATAAACATCCTTATCGAATGTTTGCTTTAATAACTCGAAGAAAGAATTTATTATGAGTAGTTATAAACTCGTTTGCAAAAAAAACGGGCACCTAAGCAATGAACCATTTCAAATGTTAATATTGCTTTGTTTGATAATTATAGGTAGTTTTATCCTCACAATTTGGTAAATTAATAAGAAAATAATCGATTTCATCAGTATTTCATAAAATTTAGATACAATTTATTGCAAATAATGCTAAACCTCGCTAGTAGTGTATGTTCGTTAGTAGTGCATATACTCATGAAGTAAAAAAAAAAAGGTTTTTTGTTTGTTTTTCTTTAATAAAGTAAAAGCAGATAAATGTTTAGTATCGAGTGTGACCCCCTCTAGCTAAAATCACAGCTTGAATTCGTCTGGGCATGCTAGCGAGTATATCCCGGATACTTGCTTGCGGAATACGTTCCCACTCCGCAGTAATCACATTCTTCAGCTCTCTGATGGTCTGCGGAGCCGGGTGTACTGATCTCACACGCCGTTTCAGAACGTCCCAGACATGCTCTATTAGATTGAGGTCGGGACTTCAAGCTGGCCAATCCAAACGACGAATGCCGACCTCTTGCACATACGCATTAACATCGCGGGATCGGTGGGCGCGAGCATTGTCGTCCATAAAAATCGAGTCTTCACCTAGAGCGGCCAATGCGGGTTGTGCATGAGGAATTAGAACTTCCGTTATGTATCGATGCACAGTCAGTGAGCCGTTTTCAATGAAGACTAACTCTGTACGATCCATTGAATTTATTCCTGCCCAAAACATAACAGAGCCCCCACCATAAGGTGTGATTTCTTCGAAACATGCCTCTGCAAAGCGTTCTCCTTGTCTTCTTAGCACTTACCGACGTCGATCTTCACCGAACAGAGATATCCTGGAGAATAAAACCCTATTCCAATCTTCTTGAGTCCATGATTCACAATTTCTAGCGAACCTAAGCCTGTGAACTCTGTGCTCACGGAGTAATTTGGGGCTGCGGGCCGGGCGGTGACTGCGTATATTGGCAGCGAGAAGCCTCCTCCTGACCGTCCATAGACTAATATGCACATTTCTTACTTCTTGGAGGTTGTTCTTAAGATCCACATACGAAGATTTGCGATTTCTCAATGCGCGACTCACAAGAAAACGATCATCCCGTGGTTGGGTACATGGTTTTCTTCCAGAACCAGGCCTTCTCTCGACGGAACCAGTCTCCTGATATCGCTGCCAGGTCCTTTGGACTGTCGAGCGACTAACATTTAGCCTCCTAGCCACGAAACATTGGCTGCAACCCTCTTCATGCAGCGCGATAATTTTGGTAGCTTTTACCACTTTATCTACCATTTTTGATACAGCCAAACAGCAATAAATAAAGCTTTGACAGTCATGGATATGAAATTAATCGATAAAAATTGAATAAAAGTTATGAAAGTCGATGTTAACTTCTGGAACTTCGGGCCAAAAATGTAGTATAAAAAACGGTTTTCTGTAAAAATGAGCATCAAATGAAAATTTGAATTTAGAACGTACTTTTTTAAATACCACAGCATTTTTAAAACCGGCCAGTAACGTGTACAAACGATTGAAACCTTTTTGGTATTGTATCTTTTTAAAGATGAATGAAAATCAAAACCGCCCGTTTTTTTTTTGCAAATGAGTGTATTAATTTAATAGACAAAAACTACTAGTTTTGTAGTTGGGAGACGATATATGTTTAGCACATTGTTTAAATAGTAGCTAAGCAGATTATCTCAATATTTATTGTTTATATTGTCAAAAAAACTTTTCCGGTTTTACTGCCTTTATTTCAATATCCTGATTTGATTTAAATAAAACGAAATTCCTATGAATATTATATAGATACCTACCACCTAAAGGAGACTGGGCAAAATTAGTCTAAGTCAAAATTAGTTTAGTGAACCAATAGCGATACTTTTGTATTTTTTTAGTTTCGATACCTACGCCCATATATAGCTCAGCGGCACTGGTGCACGTGGACCTTAATTAATCACTGAAACATTTTTATATCAGGTTTTTTGTAACTGCTATTGTTGTTTTACATTTATATTAATTTATCATTTGGATCTTAAAAGCTTTAGATATTTACACAAGTGTTTCTTCAACCAGTCTATAAGCACCTTTACAGCGCGGCACTGTCGCGGAGCGTAGGGTTGGCAACTATAAGTTTTTCTTTGATAGAGTTCGGAACTCGGCATAAATCTGCGCCAAGTGGCAATGCGGGACGTGCCTAACGTATTGGCTGCACTCTGCTGATGCAAACAGAATTCTGTTTGTTTTATACAATAGAATACCTGTGCGAAGGTGTTCTAGAAGTTCGATATTAGTTTCTGTTAGGTTGTTCTTCTGTGAAGTACCTACCTACACTAGTTTCACGCAGGCTAGCCATGGCGATCATAATCGAACAAAATAAAAACTTTATTATTCGACCCTCATTTCTCATACTTCGGACCTTTGTCAAAGAAATATTGTAAGCTTTTAATGTAATATACCTATTTCTTACATCCCGTTACTTCAATAATATTGACACTTATAACAGTAACAGCTGTAACAGTGGCAACAATAACAACAGATAATCAAACATTTCAAAGAAAAATACTTGTAATCTAATAACCTACTATCCAGCAATATTTTTGTCGTAATAGTGTAATTGTGTAATTTTACTAGATTGTGAAACGTATACTTTCATAAATTTAGCTTGGTTAATAATATATAGAGTAGTTGTGCATCATTATACTTAAACTCCAAAAATAGTTAGAAATATACACTCAATTACTCTAGTGTTGTCGCTATAATTAGCACTCCCAATTTACGGTAAATGTAACAATATTAGTCATAGTGTCTCGCTATTTGTCATAGCAGTCGGCATACAGGACTTACGCGATATTTATATATTTTCAAACAGTTTCGTACTTCGTTCGGGGTTCGCTACACATATCCACTTTACATAGACACGCGATGTTCCTTAATCTGTCCCTATTTCCTTTTGTTTCTGTTTCTCGTGAGATGCCACTAGGGTCGAGATATATTGGCTCCGCCAGTGCCAAGTATGAATAATGCATTTTTGTTTAGGATTTTTATGAGAAAAGTTTTGATTATTTTTAGTTCGGCAGCGGATAAATAGCGAAGGAAAGAGACTTTTCGTCCAAACTGAATAATTGCTATAACTTTGAAACACACGAAGTTCAGTATTGTTTCGCAATAATTTTCCAAAGTGAAAGTTGTTTGCGGTTCATTTGTAATTTTCAACATATATTTTGTGAAATTGGTTGTTCAATATAAGCCGAGTTTGCGTCGCTGTAGCAACTAATTCAACTGCATTTATTTCTTTACTAGCTGCCGCCTGCAGTTTTATCCCCGTGGTTCTCGTTCCTGTGAGAATATCAGGATAAAAAATAGGCCTATGTATTAATCCAGGCTATCTTCTATCTATGTGCCAAATTTCATCTAAATCAGTTCAGTAGCTTTTGCGTGAAAGATTAACAAACATCCATCCATCCATCCAAAAATCCTCACAAACTTTCGGATTTATTAAGTAGGATAATTGTCGCGCTATTTATTTTGGTCCGCCTTATACCCGTAGAAATAAGGGATTTTTATACGACATGAATTACCTACATCAAAAAACTGTTTTCGCGTGATAAAGAAACTGACATCGAAACATCGTTTTACGCGATTAAATGTAGGCTATCTCTACAAAGTATCTGTGTCCCAAATTTCAGCCAAATCCGTTCAGCCGTTTTGGCGTGATTAAGTCACAAACATCCAAACATCCAAAAATCTAAACTTTCACATTTATAATATTAGTAGGCTATTTATTTATCTTTTTTGTTTGTAAATAGAATATGATTAATTTCCAAACTTATTTTATACTGTCACAATACTTCTTAATAGTACACTAATGGTCCCAAGTCACGACACGCGTCATCGCGATGGCCCTTAATAATCAATAATTGTTTTTGTCGCAGCACCGGCGATACATCACCGCTCTCGTCCAATAAAACTACAAAAATAACCCGTAAATCGCGATCGCCACATTTGTCATGTGCGCCGTTATTGTTTATCTGAAGGCGATTTTGTTGCACTTCGTGTTGTCAAAGATTAATTTTCGCCAACTCGATTTAGTTCTAAAGGGCGAACATTTTATGTACTCCCTGACCTTTCGAAAGTAAGGACTTATGAATAATTTCGACACAAACAACTTGAAATTATACAAAAAGAACAACATTTATACAAGTTGAGAATGATAAACAAATTGAAAATGCTTTTTGATTCAAACAATATCATATTGTAATCTAACTACTCAAAACAGTAAAAAGAAAAAAAATTACCTTTTGGAGTCGGTGCTTTTTATAAAAAGTCTTTGGTGAAAAAAAAAGTGAAATATCAAAATATTGTGCTATATAATTATATTATATATTAAATATATATTATAAATTATAAATTATTAAAATAGCGTCTTTAATAAGTTATAATAATTTCAACCATCTCTAATAAAGAAGCTATGCAATTCGGTGCTCAGACACAATTTTATCATTAATTATCAAATAGCATTTTTAATAAGGTTTAATGATATTTGGTCAGATGCGAGCGTTTTCGATAAAGGCAGGAATCTTGGCTGTCCAGGGCTACCGTGCACGCGACAAACCCAAGAGATTGAGCGATTAAGCCAGTAATTAAGTATCGACGCTTATTCTGTCTTGGCGACTCTCAAATTTGCATGTTAAACGAAGTTTAACTTTAGTTTTTGTTTTACAAACCTTATTGAGATGCTGCCTTTCGCGTGCGTAGCCTCGGGACGTTTGCGTCGGTGCGAACGCATTTACAGGTTAAGTGAACCTTATGTTAATGTTGTTTAAGTTCAATGTTAGTTTTTAGGGTATTTAAGTAAAGTTGTTGGTTGTTATTCGACTTTTTAATTGTATTGTTAATGTCAGTGTTAAGGCGTAGAGATCGCTTGCTCCGATTGTGTGCGGTCGATGCGGTGCGAATTCGAATTTGATATGTAGATTTAGCTCGCTTTCCTACTATATATCTGTAATTGCATTCCTATTGAGTTGTAGCGTTGAAAATCGCTGGAGACGCGTTTATTTGAGGTTATTGTTCTAGTGTTTGGATGAATGGTTCTACTTTGAATTTGCTGTCGAAGATCTGTAAAGTACCTATGTTGATTCATTTTTTTTATGAACGACGGGGAAACTCTTAGCTTAGCCATCACCATACCTGATGTTAAGTATTGATAATGCTGAAGATCTAAGCGAGCCTCTCCCGGTATCCTCAATCACTGAGGAACTGGCTATCTAATCTTCAACCGCCGGAACACAACAATGCTGAAAACATTGTTGTTATGGCGTCAGAGTTAGATAAGATGGTGGTAGCTTGTCAGGCGGACTTACAACAAGTCCTACCACCAACCAAACCCAATACATAATGTACCCCCCTTGGGAATCGAACCCGGGACCGCTGGATCTGATACCGGTGGTTGTTTCACTAGACCACAGAGGCGGTTAAAATTAACAAGGGTAAAAAAAACAAAACCTTCGCTCTCTTCAGTGAATTATGACTGATACCTGTTCGTTGACCATGTAGCAAAAAATATTAAGAGATTACTTTGTCTGAACCTCATGTTGGATTCGAGCCTTGTATCGCGATACCCTTGTGACGCTAAAAAACATCATCTATAATTATAAACACACGATTATACCTTAACAGAGAATCGAATTAATCATCCACTTATGTCCGTAAGCCATATTAGGCAACCCCAATTAGTCCAGATGAGGTATATCACTACCCCTAACGCTCACGTATATGTTTTAAGGGGAGCTATCGATTCTGGTCGACCGGTGGTCAAGCATTAAAATATTAAGGGGCCTTAATCTACCATGATTGAATTTGCCTTCCGTGAGTACCTAACCCGTTGGACTATGTATCATTGTCCCCTACTAAGTGTCGCGCGAAAAGATTTCGTAGAGAGTGAAATTTTCGATGCTGCAATTAATTCATTGAACGGTACTGATTGATGCATCACCTTGAAAAAACTTGTTAATTTTGAGATACATTACTTGTATTCAATTAACTAAAGTAAATTTGATTTAATATAAATTATAATTGAGTTACCTACATAAAACATACGCAAAACAAGACGTGAAATGTAACTGAACTTTAGGTGAACACGTCATGTTTCTTTTAATTTCGTCATTAAACCACATAATATCGTCTTAAAATGTTATCTTACTTTTGTGTATAGTATTAGAATCCTCACACCAGAATATAAAAATTTCCAATTGTATTGTATCGTCATTATTTACTAGTACACTCACGGTGTTTCTTATTTTTTATTTTTTTTTATTTTTAAAATACAATTTAAAAAGCGAGCACCAGTTTGACTGTCTATAATTTCAAGAAAACAATGTGAACCAATAGTAAGGCCTCGACGTATGGTATAAATCTACAGGCGGTGTACAAAGCGTGCGGCGGGCTGATAGCAGTATCTAAAGCCGGAGGAGAGAAAATTAGCATTTTAATAAATACACACCCTTTGAAACGAGCCGTACATAAATCCAGGGAATCTTTATAATCAAATTCAAACACATTACTCTTATTTTGCGTGGAAAGTTCGGAAAGCGGCCAACTTGCATCCGTGGTTGGGGATCGCTGAATTGAATTTTGTTCAGGCATTACTGGATTTTGGAAAAGTTTGTTATCCAACTTTTAAATTTTATTATTTATGTGACTTTGTGTTCATTTGAAACCTTTCATGTAAGTTTTGTTCGATTATCTAACGTATTAGATAATGGAACTTACGCATTTTCTCGGCACGGGTAGAATTTCACAAATACATTCACTCAACAATTTACATTAGGTAACTAGAGTTATTGCTACAAAAAGATGTAACAAAACTCATTTAAAACCTATTCATCGTCATCAGCCATTTTTAAATGTGCCCACTGCTGGAGCACTGGTCTTCCTTATGGATGGATAAGGGGAATGGGCCATGACCCACCACGCGGACCCAATGCGGGTTGGTGGTTTGCAGCCGGGACCAACGGCTTAACCTGCCTTCCGAAGCACGGAGGAACTCAAAACAGTAAACTATGGGTCACCCATCCCGTGACCGACCATTGCGAAAGTTGCTTAACCTCAACAATCTCAGGCCGAGTGCCCGAATTACTGCGCCACGGGCTCCTCAAAACCTATTAGGTACCTATATAAAAAGTTAATGTAATCATCACTTATAAAGCAGTGTACACAAACAATTTGTCAATAACCGAGTAGGTATCATGTGAAAGTAAATTTGCTTTCAAAACTCACAGAGTATCGCGAACGCATAGCTTAATTATAGTGCGCCATGTATAGTATTAAACTAAGCAAGTGGATGGCGGTCATCGTAATCTTGGATAAGGGCTGCCGCATAAATCAGGCTGGGTGACGCGCCCCAGGCCTTTACTTTATCTACTGTGTGCGGGTGACGCTAGCCGGAGATGTAACAACACTGGAAGGGGCCTTAGTTTTCATCAAAATTTTATTCATTACACCTTGAATGAACTAAATGGTGAGTTTTTAGAGTCGGGAAGAGACCAAGACACTTGGAGTACCTACATATAAATATAAAAAAGTAAATGAACTAAACAAGATCAAATTTTTCATATACGCAAAGGATCTAAGGTTAGGTGCCGACAAAGCCCTCTTAGGGCTGGTATTTCAATATCACCTTATATTATGAATTAAGGTAAGTCCAACATTTGAGCTAAGTATCACTTATGAAAGACAATAGCGTATTTCAATCTGGATATTCCTTGCCTTACGTAATCTAGGAATCATCGCAATACTGCAACATAATAAAACAAAAAAATATAATTTTCTATGAATTTTGATGTCATTTGGTGACATTGAGCGCTCATTGGCTGCGCGTGTGCGCGCGGCGACCAATAAGCAAAAAAAAACTCATTTTAGAATTTCTTCTCACTTCGAAATTTTTCCATTATAATTATGCATCATTTTCAAAATGTCGCATACTATTCTTGTAATTTGTCATTATTTCTACATTATAATATTTTTTACGCTACAACTGAGCTTTTATTAACGATGCAGCTGGTGACGCAAAACCCCCACTAGGTGGACCGATGATCCGGTGGAAGTTTCAGGAAGCTTATGGCTGCAAGTCATAATATTCGAGCAGTGGAATTTCAATGCAAGTCTTTTCAAAGAAGTATAATCCTAAAACAAAACAGTTGATTTCAATTGTTTTTCTGTGACACATTATATACAGAAGTAACACATTTTATCTCAAAACTTTGTTGACACACCATAACAAAATGTATATACTTTTGTTCCCATATTTGTTTCATTAAATTAATTTTCTTTCTTTCTTAATTTTAGTTATTACGATATCATATCAAACGAAATACAAGTCAACCATCAAGTTTTTCTCGGCAAAATCATAAATAATAATAACATGTGAAGATTTGTAATTTTTCACATTAGTAAGATTTCACAATATGTTTATACCCCTATGTGTTTTGCTTTGGATTTGAACGAACTGATGATGATAGAAGATTTAATTCAGCTACTACCTAGCCTCATCCAGACTCAGCTAGGTCCCTGTTTCCGATAATTGCCGCCCGCCCCGAACACCTCTGACCCGTCCCGAAACTTGCAGCCGATCACTGTATTTATTAATGTTCCCGCTTTTGGAACCACCAAATTATGTGTGTAATTCTAAAAATATTATGTGCTGGAGATTTTGGAAGGTATTTTGGTGTGTTCTTTTAAATTAGCTTGGTGAATTTTGGGCGATAAAGTTGCTATTGTGAATTAGTGTTGTTGACTCAAATAACTTAGGTATATAACTTTCAGTGATTAAATCCATTTGCAGGAGTCGAATGATCGTCTTATTAGATTTTTAAGCGCAGTGTATGTGTCACCGTCTTTTTGCAAGAATTAAATAAATATATATAGGTAATTAATATTATTATCAATAAATATAATTTCTTACACTAACACCAATTAACCTAGCCCCAAAGTAAGCACTTACGGCTTGTGCTATGGGATAGTAGGATAATAGAAATAAAATCATTTAAGTATACATATATAAGTATTTATGTGTTGAAGTTTATGTATACATCCATGACTCAGGTACAGATGCTTGTATTCATCATACAAACATTTGCCCCTATCAGGATTCGAACCCAGGACCTCAGAGTAGGCGACACCTTGAAATCGGTGTACCACTCTACCACGCAGGTCGTCAAACAATTGATTGTAAATAATCGAGGGTATTTTTAAACCGTCGAATTCTTGTAAACGGACAATTAGATTTGCAATAAAACGGATGATTTTTAATGATTTATAAATAATCAGTATCTCTTCGTTAAATTGTACGTATGCGTGTGATGAAAAGCATGCTTTAGGCTGATTGGTTGAAATATGTAACAACGTAAACAACGTGTGCTCGAGAGTGTTTTAGTACTACCAGTTTTTATCGGTTTGTTTAACAAACAAAGTGAAAATTCAATGAAAATGAGTGAAACGGAGCCTGCGGGCGAAGAAATCCAACAGACTGTTGACCTGAATATGTGGTTTTATTTCAACTAGATACCATGCGTGCGTACCGTAAAATTTGAAAGTATGAGGATCTCTGATCAGGCATTTTTTACGTACTGATTGAGCTCTCACTTCTTTTGCTGCATTTGCAAAAGTGACACTTTTTATTAGATGTAATTTTTTTAGGAAAATAATAAATACAGAGTGCCACGTTTATACTATAGGCAGAAAGTTTTACAAATTCTACTTTTTAGGTGTCCTAAAACGACTTTGTTTCTTACCTAATTCCAAAGAAGCATTGTCATAGTGGAAGACGGTTCGGTCTTCTTCGTCGCTTCTCTCGAACTTTATCAAACTCAATGGCCAAATAAATGGTATTGTTTCACTCAACATTAACACTCATATGACATTCAAGTAGAATCGTGTAAGCTGGACCCATACGAAAAATAAAAAAATGCAGACATGTTTTATTTCGTTCCTCGTCGGCCTAAATTTTGTTGGTTTGTTCTCGCTTTGGAGCAGCTGTTCACAAGACTGCTGCCTTTTCTGTGGTAAAAAAAAATCGACGTTGTGTATTCTTTGACAATGTTATAAATAGGTTTTCAGTGTCCGTGGTCATAATAAAGCATAATTTTTGTCCAACATCATCACAAACCCGTTTTTGTTCTGAAATGGGATCTATCGACAAAAAAGTTTCCTTATTTTTTATTCGTCAAGTTCACGTTTTTTAATTTGTCTCATATGAAACCCCAAATGTTTCCAAATCATCAATCATAGTTGATGCGTCTGTTTTCATCAATAAGTCGCTTATCAGTAACCACATTTTCCTCGATGATCGCAGTTGAAGGTCGTCATTGACGACTTGCCCCATTCAGTGATACACGTCTGCAGTTAAATTCAGCAAACTACCGTGCAAGATTTAGTGCTTCTCACCAAAAAGCATTTTCAGTTTTGTAGCACAATTTAGTGGAGATAGAGCACTTCTAAAATCATACAAAACCTTTTTTCGCATCAATTAAATTTTCACTTGGAATGGCAAACTTTGATGTGAGATTAAAAAGAAAATTACAACAGATTTTACAACCTTTTTTCACTAAAACTGTTAATAATTAATCTTTAGAAAAATACATGATTGGCAATTGGCAAAACTACTGAATGGCCAGAGTGGAAAACATTCAGTGTGCCCCTAGTACCCTAAACACAGAGCCGATCTTATCCGGAGACAAGTGGTCACATAAATAAGCGAACTGATTCTTAGGCACAACATCTATTTACTTTAGTAAACAGAATTATTTACTTCCGTAAAGTTTACGGTAGTTGGCATCGTATACTTAAAAACAAATTACACCAGTTTCAAGGTGTCGCCTGCTTTGAAGGCTTGGGTTCGAATCCCGGTAAGGGCAAATGTTTGTATGACGAATACGATCATTTCTACCTGAGTCATGGACGTTTATATGTATTTCTACACAAAATACTTATATATGTATAATTATATGTATTTATATCCGTTACCCTAGTTTCCCATAACACAAGCCTTACAGTGCTTACTTTGGGGCTAGGTTAAATGGTGTGAGTTTAAGAAATATTTATTTATTATTATTTATTTATAAGATAACAAAAAACTACGACATCTATAGGTAATCGTACAATTGTTAAATTTATTGAAAAATATGCTGATGTATCTATGGACTATACCATAACTGTAGGGTTTTGATGAGACCCTGTAATTCAAATGACTTAGGTATATTTTTATGGTATACTATTCCATACATAAACGTAGTTTTGTCCGATTGAATTTCTATGGAGAAGTAAAATACACGTCGTATAAGATTTTTGGCTACCCCTAAGAAAAATAAGTATACTGTTTGCATTCACTTACTTATTACACATTGAATGTATTATCAGTGTTTGTACTCTATCAAGACACCGAATTAAGTAAATTATGTGAACAAGTCGCACGTCGCATCGCACACCTACGAAATCGCCGCATCAACAGGTGCGACAGTCCTCAATAATTCAAAATGGCCGCCGATAATCACGAGCGGAATTCACCATCAAGTTACAATAACAAATACGTCATCGATTCCCCACCAAATCCCTTCTCTGGTTTCCATAAAACTCGCGAAGAACGCTGATAAAACGGCATCCTGAAAACGGATCGCGATTCGTAACGTGAAAATGGCCAGGGCCGCATTTGACATCGCGGATAAATTGATATTTATAAGTCGCAGGGCCAAGTATACGTTTAAAGGGATTCCCTTTATTGCTGTATCGGTAGAGGGCGGAAGACTGCTTCCCGTCTCGCCCCAGGTTATTATGAAATATACCTTCTAACTTGAAAATGTCGAAGGTATATTTATTGCGGGAATTATCCAGGAACGGATGTGGGGTGCGGTTATTATCCTTTTTATTGGCATTATATTTAATTTTGGCCCGTTATCTAGCCTGTTTTTACACAGACTACATATAAATTGGGATATTATTATTTGGATCAGTGTGATCTGGTTTTTGATGTGGAATTAAATGACTTGCTGCTTTCAGCGTTAAGTTTGAAAATATCTTTAGATTTTTATTTTAATGGTATATATCTACAGCTAGCTATTTTTACCTTATATATATAATTATGTAACATGTGAACAGGGCAATTGGTCAATCAGTGAATAGCAAGAAGTGATTAGATGAGTAATAATAATAAATTAACTACTGTGTAATTAACGCGAATGTAAGTTATTTGCAGTATGTTTTTCGGGGAATCCCTAATTTCCAAAGTCATGTAAATATAAAGTAGACACACAAATAACCCCAATAAAATTTGTAGAACAATTCACTACCGCGCCTTCTTATTACTGATATGATTGAAGGTATTATAATTCTCACTTGGGAAAATGCAAGAAAATCGATCCCTGTTCTTATTGTATACCTATCGCTATACTTACTATACATCAGCGGCCGCTCGCGGTTTAACCCGCGTGGTTTCCGTTCCCGTGGAAATATCGGGATAAAAAGTATGCTATGTTTATAACCAGGCTATCTGTGTGTGTACCAAATTTCATTCAAATCCGTTCAGTAGTTTCGGATCCTATTCAATCTAAACAAACAATCAAATCTTTCCTCTTTATAATATTATAGTATAGATAACATATTAAAAAATGAGTTTGAAAATGAGTGTTTTCCTCTTCCTTCCTTTCACATAAAATAACCAAAAAAGAAACAAAATTAAAACCAATAGAAAATGGTTGTTCTGCAGTTTTTTGTTCCATGTTCTAATATTTATCGTTAATACAATTATTTTGCTTAAAACTTTACAAGATAAGTAATATCAGAGTTCATACTTACCTTCCATAAAGCAGTGCTCTCTAGTTTCTTCAAGACAGTGAGGCATGGCCCAAACTCTGCCGCATCATTCACAAGATTACACTTTCCCACAAAGCAAACTTAATTCCACCTCTCACGAAATTCGCATTAACATTCATTAAATTCCGTCTTAAGCAAAAATAGAGCGATATATTAAAAGGATTTACAGGACAAATATATGTAAAGTTTACTGGATGTATTATATGGTGTTAGGGTTGTGCGTGGAGGCACGCGGGTTCGTGCTCGGGCATAATGCGTCCAGGGGTGGCACCGCCCGCAATTCGTCTTCCAGGAATCCTTAATTTGAAATGTGGATACCGAATGCCGGAACTGGCATGGGCGTTAACGTACCACGATTAAAGGATTATTGTAACTATTTTAGGGATGGAAATTATAACACAACTTTGAACTTGAATTTTTCAGTCATTTCGACATTTAATTTTTTTTTTCAAAAAGTGGCGATCCCTGCCAAGATGATATGCCCATTTAGCTAAGTTTCCTAACTTTATTCTTCTATTCTATTCTTCTTTTCTTTTCTTTTAGTTCTATTTCTATTCTATTCTTTTAGTCTGCTCCAGCAGAAGTACGGATATTAAAATGGTTGACGATGTGATATAAAACATCAAGCGTAGGTATAAAGTACATTATCACATCACAGTATTTAAAAATATAAGTACCAAAGCTAACTTAACGCTGAAAACTTTAACAGCGAACCAACGGCAACGCTGAAAAGCTGAAAAACATCCACCCAGTTTTTCTTCATTACAGCTGCTGGATTTTAATTTTTCGCTTGAAACTTGTTAGGAGATTAGCGACAAAGCCGCGATATCTTAAATGTGGATCTGCTGTAAACAAATTCCCGCCTCCCCGATTTATGAGTTTATATATCATTAACAAATTATTAAACCGCCTGAGATATTTTTTTTGCGTTTTTCCAGTTTTCCATTTTGTTGGTTATTGCACCGGACCCGCCTGTTTTGATGCTTATCGTAATTGTTGCGTCGCTTATTTTGCGATTGTGTATCATTTGCGAATTATACGTTACTGGTGTTTTATTAGACATGTGTTTGTTTACTTTCTTTACCATCTTTTTATGGCGTTTGTTATCATGATAAAAATAATGGGCTTGAAAGTAATTTTAATAGGTTTTCAAATATTGTGCCTTTTTCACCGTTAGATAGCTTAATGTTCCTTAATGCAAGGAAACATTCGTCATAGTTTTCTTTCAATGTTTATACTTAGCTATTTAGTTATGTTTTAACTTGCCAGATGTTAATATTTCCAGTGTAAACGTATATAGATCTACACTGTCATAATTAAATAATCTAAAAAAAGACTCGGATGATTATTCATATCACTAAACTTTAGTTAAGGATTCGAACTGAATATTTGCAAACGCACCAAGAAGCTGTGCTTAATTAATACAAGACCTAAGATTAAGAACGAAACTCCAGGAGGCCTACCGCCATCGATTAGCGCAGTATTGTTTTAATCTTACCATGCTATTTCATACTACGAATCTCTTAAAGTAAGCTTGTTTTTTGACGGAAGTTTTGTGACGTCTTCGCTCAATCATCGCCTCCAAAGCAAAATGTGACAACTCTAATAAAAACAAATCGCAAACACTTCTTATGACATGATGATTTTTAATAGATAATGGTAGGGCCGCAGAATCATCGAAAACTCGACAAAAGAGGTTGCATAAACTTTTAATAATGATAATACCCATCCTCCTT
Source organism: Chrysoteuchia culmella (assembly GCA_910589605.1). Lineage (NCBI taxonomy): Eukaryota > Metazoa > Arthropoda > Insecta > Lepidoptera > Crambidae > Chrysoteuchia > Chrysoteuchia culmella. Next base: position 14,435,117 of record OU342654.1, read on the forward strand.
CAACCTAAACGTTCATTAACAGTACAAAGGCGGTTTGTGGAATGTTCCAGCAATTTCTTCTTAAGCACCCTACGAGGGATATAAGAGTATTTCCTGAGGCCCTCAGAACAATGCAGCATCCCATCTGGCTTCTCGGAGATCCTATTAATTTTTTACTGAGGATTATCGCGGGCCTCAGCTTTAAACACAAGTTTTAGGTGTGTTCACATTTTTAAAAGGAGAGGTACCTAGTTTATGTGAAAATTCGCATCATTTTTTTTCAGTTTTATGAGAGAAGATGCAACAAATAAATAACATGTTATCATCGTAGCTAGTAGAAAACTTGTTCTAGCGGCCGATTTCAGAGAGAAATGCGTGACCATTTGTGAAATACTTCACACACCTGTAATTTTTTTTCTTCTTCGATTGAGTGTAATTAGTACTCTGAAACTCCTTATGATTCGACTAAAGATTCGGTGTAGTACTCACAAAAATGAGACTTGTATCTCATATTTCCAGAGAAAAGTAATTGAAGCACAACCTATTCCTTAAAATTCTATCTATCTGTAAAAAAAACACAAATACACAAATAGATTCCTAAGAAAAAAAATCAAAAAATTATCTATTCTTAAAAATTCAAACAAAAGACGCTCATAACACAACTCAATAAAACATCGAAACAAGCTTCTAAATTTAATTTTCACAATTTAGAGCAAGAATTAGTGCTACCAGATTGCAATACATCGCGCTCTTGCGTAATGGGCTCGCTGTTTGCCGAGCGATGTTCGTAAATGAAAAATAAACACGCGACGAGCAGTTTATGCCAGTCGCTGTGTCCCGCGTATTAACGTAGTCCCTAAGCTTACTTCAAGCACGGCAATGAAATTCACACAGTCATTATGTTAGCAATTAATGACTGTTACGTTAAATTTGTAAAACCTCTATGTTTTAGTATGTTTAAGTACCTGTTCCGAAAAATAGTTGGGAAATATTTAAAGTTTTTAAGCCGACTTCAACACAATCAAAAACAAACTTGAGGGCTGATTATCAAACTTAAAATCACCTAACAATCAATTTCGTCGCTGTCATATTTTCATACTGTATGACAGCTATGACAGCGACGATAACTGGGTGATTTTTAAGTAGAGATTCAAATCGGATCCGATTTTTAAATTTTTTGAAGTTTTGAAATCGGTTCAGTACTTTTTACCCAACTGCAAAGGAAGGGTATGTTTTTTCCTTCTGGAATGTCGTTTTCCTGTTTGAAACCTTGTTCGATTATACGTCAATTCGTTTAATCAAATCGAGTAAAGTAAAATACCCAATGGTGGACCACGCTCCAATGCTGTACATTTGAAATAAATTCCATAAAAAAAATAAACAAACGAGGGTGATTTCATGCAACTGGTATTACTTATTCGAACATGCCACACCTCTTCTTACGTACTATCAACATTTGCCAGGACATCCTAGATCGCATTTTCGCTTTCCATCAGGCAAGATAGCGGTCAAGCGCTTCACCTATATTATTATAATAATAAAAAAACATTTTATAAAAAAAATCAAACCGACTTCAAAAAGTAAGAAATAAAACTTTTGGAGTCGGTGCCAGCCAAAGCATTCTACATTGCACTTCTATTAACTATTTTTTTTTTGGCCTTAGCTAACTAGCACCGACTCCAAAAGTTTTATTTTTTACTTTTTGAAGTCGGTTTGATTTTTTTTATAAATTGTTTTTATTTTACATTATGTGCCGTTACTTACACTAAAAATCAGCCCATACACAACAATGATGTCATCTAGGTATACGACTACTTGCCAAAAGGTGATTGATATTTTTCAGGATAATGAAAAAACTACTAGCCAGATCTTCGTAAAAATTATATGGGACCACACATAAACCATTTTCTTTCAGATAAAAAAAGAATTTTAAAAATCTGTTAACAACTGGCGAAGTTATGGTGGAACATACATAAAAAAAAAACAGTCGACTTGATAACCTCCTCCTTTTTTTGAAGTCGGTTAAAAAAGATGGTCATGTTCTTTATATAAAATGAAACATTTTTAAATTTTACGACGAGGTTCGATAAAAAAGGAGTATTTTCTTCTTAGAATCGGATGCGCCATAAATAACTGCATAAAATCCCACCAATTATCTAGCCCACGTTAAGTTTGTTATGGATACTAGATAACGGATAAACATACTTTATATAATTTTTTTGTAAATACATACATAATATAAATATTAAACACCCAGTCCAAGACAAATAGACATGTTCATGCACACAAATATTGTGCATGAACCTGCGACAAACAGGTCGTCAAAAACCGTATGACGTTCATGTTTTTCAACTTATTTTATATTTTTATACAATAGTTAAGGATGCTTAAAACCCTTACTTTTCTCCTAATGTTGTAACGTAAGCTGACACAGACAGTGTTCATGATTGGTTCAGTGTGCGCTGACTAGCCCAATCGTGAACATACATCATGAATAGTGCTGAAGCAAAATTATTATTTTAATATAGTATGTAGTATGGATAATTTTAATGTGGTATGGAAGTTGGTAAATGTGGGACATCTCATGCCTTTATCAATTTGGACTGCAAAATATTTTTCGATTAATAATGATAAATAAATGATTAAGTTCAATAAATAAATATAAAAATAACAAAATTAATCCAACAAATAAAAAAATAATAGCTCTTGTGCTTCGAATATCGGAGCATGAGTAGGTATAATGAATATATAATTATAATAATGTCCTGAATTATCAAGAGTTAAACGATAAAATCTTTTGAGTATTTGACTATTGTCCATGACTGGATCTCGCCAGTTAACGATTATTTCATGACAAAAATGTTTAGTTTTAGGGATCTATTTTTTTTAGGTTATTAGTGAAACTTTTCTTAAATAAAATAATCACCTATACTATTTTTTTATAACTTACACGTGTAGGTATTATGAGTCATCTCATATTTGGATGGAAGAGGAGTAGGAATACTGGCCCTATACCGTCCACGAGTATATCGAAAACATATCAAACATAGAAGGCAAAATTTCCGCTACCGACATTCGAAACGTCGCCGTCGATTTTCGTCAATTTCGTTTGATCAAATCTAGTAAAAGTGTATCGAAAACTTATCAAACACAAAAAGCAATATTTCCACCACCACCATTACGTAAAAGCCACTTAAAATACCGAGCTCACCCAATAAAGCCGCCATAACATCCTTAAGCGAACTCAAAACAAATTACCATAGGAAAGAGATTCAAAAAAACTTCCACACTCATATCCATTATAAGTTTTCCCAAGAAAAACACTTTTCGTGCACACGTAGGTAAGGCGCGCAGTTTTTTCGCGGCGCACTTTTCTAAGTGCGATAAATCTTTCACGTAAATAATTGAAACGATATTTTATGCCGAAACATTCCGCGGGGTGACGGCGGCGCCACCTGCCTCTTTTCCAACTTGTACCAAACTCCCAATTTAATTTGGTTGCGTAATGTATTTTCAATTACTTCTGAAAGAGGAGGTGATTTGTGTTAGATTGGGGAATTATACACCACCTAATTTAAGTTGCAGATTGAGGTTTTGGTAGGTCGCATGGGAATTTTATAAGACTATTGTATAATTTTCTTTGATTTCTTTGTTTTGCTTAACTATTTTCATCTTATATTGATATCTAATTGATGACTTGGCAAAGTAAAATTTAAAAAAGTTGTGTTCTTTTAATAGTTTTTCCATGCAAGATAAGTGTAAATATGCAATTTTTTGTTGCCCTTAATAGAGGAAGTGGTATATACCAATGGTAGAAGCGTATTATATACATTTTTTCAAAATATTAATATACTAACTTTCATTGAAAGATATTTCTTTAAAATAACGTAAAAATACAACTTTATAAACGCTAACCATACTGTCAAATATTAAATAAGAAAATATAGGTACTACAAAAAAGCAATTAGTTTCATGTCGCCCTGACGGTTAGACTAGTAGCTTTTTTCTAGTATATTTCCTTATTTAATATTTTTCATATAAAAATAACATTGTAAAATGCAAAATTAAAAAGTTTTAGCTAACAATACTTATACGGTAAAAATCTTGTTCTTCCCTTCCTACTCACAATAAATGGCATCGATACCCATTTATGATACCCATAATGCATGAAGACAATGGTTTTAAAATTATACCATATTGACTACAAACTTGTACGTAAAAACTTTCGCACCTACTGGCAATAAATTTAAAAGCATTTGTTTGAAACTTTACGAGACTTCGGAACCGGTTTAAAACGTTTCTAGTTGCTGAGAATGAGTATAGGCAACTTACTCTACTGTTTTTCGTTCGTATTTTACCTGAATTTCAATAACATATCAGACAACATCATTAACTGGAACATTCAATTACTTGATAAATATTAAACTAGAAAATATACTAGAAAAAAGCAACTAGTCTCATGTCACCCTGACGGGATGGGGTAATGATGTTTTTGGACGTAGCAATAATCGGTAGAAGCTACGCACTACCGAAACGTTAATAGAAATCAATAGCGCATAGACAAATACGTCTCTACTAAATATATTACACAATTAGAAAAAAAAACTAAGTTTACATATTTTAAAAAAACTGGGCCCCTAAATTTCTGTGCTCGAAAAGGGCGACTAAATATTGGTTTTTTCATAGTAATAACATCTATATAATCAGTTTTACGATAAACATTTATATTTCTCTAGAAATAGACTTTTTCCAGTTACTCTAAAATGAGACAAGATTCAGTGACCCCACAGCGCCATCGAAGCTCACCAAACGCGCATCCGCGCAACATGATCTGATAAAAACCTTCGTTGAGGCCGCAGCACGCTGCCATATCATAAATAAAACCTCACTTTTTCACTTCCAGAGGGGAATTTATCATTTCGAACAATTTTTTTCCCCCTATTTTGTACATCTTGGATCACACTTTTGTGCGCCATTTATTTCGTTCGTTCGACGTGCGTTTTCAGAGTTGATGAAGGTATCGTTATGTGGGTATCGGATAATAAAATGCTCGAATGCGCGGTCTGATTCGATTTGCATGTCTTTAGGGTTGGTTGGTAGTCCTATCTTTAACTTTTTAAGGGTTCGTATGTCTAATGGGTCATGATGACGTATATAAATGGGGGTTTTCTTTATATTTATAGGTCTAACGCTGTGTAGCTATGTTGAAGAACGTAAATTGATTTATTGATGAAACAGTGAGTTATATAAGTACTACATGAAGCTATACGGTGTTGGTTGGTTAATGATGGTGAACTTATTCTACTTAGTCGCAATCGTATTTTTATCGTGTTTGAGTTGTACTTCTATTTTTCAAAGTAAAAAACTCTATAAATTGATTGATAAGATTAAGATACGATTTTGAAATAAAGTTAGCAAAATTGACATCCCATAGTATAGCGATGATTTCATGACACAGTCTAAACAATAAGGACGAGTAGAAGCTTACATTATATTATTAGTACAGATCCATACGCTATGTATAAACACACCCTAAGTAAATCAACTACCCATATACCAAAATATTATGTTATTTTTTAACACCCAACGCAAATTATTTTGGAATCAGAAGTCGTCACATTGTTTACGCTCCGCGTTATTTATGGGGCATTTCACGCACTATTAGTCACAAAAAAATCATATTTTTCGTTACGGAATGTTAATGGGACGTTTAATTTTTTTTTCTAAGGCTTAATCCAGTCATTTGTTTGTGAACGTGACTAATGAAGCGAGAGAGACAATATCTTTTTGTCGTTTTCGAGTTTTGTGATTCTGGTTGAATGCAGCCGAGTTTGTCCTTTGTGTTTTATTCGAGTGCATTATAAATTTCAGCGTCAAAGCAATAAGTCATACGTGTAATGAATAAAGGCGATTTGTTTTGAATCCACCCAAATTTATGGGGGATATCGAGCCTTTTTACAAGCGTTTTTCTCCTCATTCCGCCATTGTGGACGCCTTTTTCTGTAACTTTTTTTATCGATGCTTTTTTGTTCTCAAAAGTGACACTTTACGAGTTATTAATTGGTTGTCAAGAGTTTATTTATTTCTCTATTTTGACGGCGTTTTTCGTCGTATATTACGGTGGGTGGATTGAAAATCTATCATATTCAGGGTACCGTAAATTTGCAGTGATATAGTGCGTTGCACGGCCATAACTTTGAGAGCGCGTCGCGTAGTGCGGACTTCTGTGACGCGTGTTAAATAATGACGAACGGTATTAAAAATGGCCGTCGGATGCTCTTGTGTTATCATAAATTTCATATTAATTTGCATGAAAATTGTGTATTAAAACAATGATTTGTAAGTGTGTAATTTTTCAGGATTTTATATATAAAACAGTTTCAATAAATTCTATAAAATTAATGCATTATTTTATTAACCCATTTATTGCACGATAGCCCTAAGTTATTTTTATACAAAAAGTACAATATTTGGTTCATTCATCAATTATTCAATCAACCTTAGGTTCTGATTATAAACATTAGTCAACACAAACAATACATTGCGGATTATATTACTATCACGCACAACAACATGCATGTTGCATGCACAACAACATGCAACAACTTCATATTTTTAAGTTCTCGTTAAGGCACAGGTAAGTGTAACTACAAAAAACGCAAGCTACCTATTATTTACGCTACGAGTGCGTTTTTTCACTCCACATGCAACATAGTGCGATACCAGTGATCCGCCACAATCATCATCACGATACGCACAGCCATACCGATCATAACGCAGTTTTCTCAACAGCAACTTCCATTGCTTATTACCGTCCGCTAATTAAAGCACCACACACACAAACGCGTTAATAGTTACAATACCACGCGGTACAATAGGTATTTACTCATAATATACAAACGCCTGTGTACCATCCTCCGTCTTGCGTAGGTTTTTTTTCGGCAATAAAGCATTGTTGGCTGCTTTATTCCTTGATTTATAAGAGACGTTGGAAAGACAAATAGCCGGATTGTGTTCCAAATTTTTAAAGCCACATTTCGTTTCGCTCTCACCCCCGAGCTTACCGGGCTTGGGTCTTGGTACTTAGATGCAGGAACCTAAGTAGATGTTGTATTATTTTGCATTTTCGAAATTCACTTTATTGCACGTATTAATATCTCCATTGTTGGGGCATTGGACGTCATTGTGGATGGATAAGGAGAATGAGCCATGATCTTCAATGAGGGTCCAATGAGAATTGGTGGTAGACAACGTACTGCAAATACAGTTAGGACTTACGGGTTAAAGACAACTCTATACGGGCACAAAAACTATAATTGTTTGTTGGTCAGTAAAATTAGATTGACAATATTTTTTACTGTGAATTGCTCATCTCATAAACGTTATAAAGTTCGGAGTTTCCTGACAAACTGATATAATATATAGAATATCAAGAACAGGCTAGAAATCTGAAATGTTCTTACTTAAAGGTTCACACACCTCTTACTTTAACGATTAGCTAGTTTCCATATCATGAAAATGTGTAGGTACAATAGCGATCAAAAGCCAAGTAACAAATTCCTTAAACACAACATTGCATGTCATTTGTAAGTTTAAATTGATAAGCATTTTAGTACACTTACAATGACGTGTCATTGTCAACTCATTAACACCATCATTAATCATAAAAGGATATAAAAAGCTACTGTATTAAGAACATGTTCAACCTTTTAGAACTTAATTCATAAATTCAATTACATACCATTATCATAAATTGACAGTTCATTTCACATTAATATTGAGTTATTGATGATAATTGTGAGTATAAATGGGTACTAGCGATGTCGTAATTGCTCCACGAACTGTTTGTACCAACATAAAGGTAAAATAATGATCGATATACGTACGCGTACACATCAAAGGTGACACGTCTTGTCAGTGAAAACTAGTCTTTATATGAATACGTTAAAGATCATTAGGACTTTCCCAAGTTAAACACACTCGGCTATGAATAAGTAATAATTTTCTTTAAAAAACACATTGTGAGCGGATGTCACTTAGTTGTGAAATGCGATTTAAATGTGTTTGAAATGTCAGCGATTTGTCATTATATTCATTTTTCAAGAGCTTGTAACGACGATAATCCGAATTGTTCAAAGATAACTTTATTCTTTAAAGTGACGCCATTGTATTATCTTCGGACAGGACTTAATTAAAATAACAAATTAAAATATTACAAATACTCTTTTCTCTGGGGTTGTAGTGTTTTATTTTAACGGTAACTATTAGGTACTTTTTACGATAGCAAATGTGTAGGGTTTGGCAGTAGCTTTCGTCGTCGTCGTCGTCTCAGCCGCATAACACCCACTGCTGGGTATAGGCCTCCCCCAAAAGGGAGGGTTTGCCATAATCGCCACGCTTGGCAGGCGGGTTGGCGATCGCAGTATGGCCAAGTTTGTAGGAGACGCTGCTGCCCGTCTCCTGAAGGCTGAGTCCCTTAGTCGCCTTTTACGACACCCACGGGATGAGAGGGGGTAGTGCTATTCTAAGCCGACACCACACAGCTCAGGCAGTAGCTTTAACAAACATTAATCGGATAATATTATGTTGTTCTAAACAGCCTTTTATAACCTGCAGATTTAGTCAGTTAGAAAAATAATTATCAACCCTTTTCTGCAGGTGTTCTGAATTCGATTTGTAAAACCGAAGACTCTATTCGGAGTACTCGCTGGCGAAGTAACTACATAGCTCTTATTAAAATGTGTTTTTCCCGCGCTCGCTTAGTCGAACTCGAACCGCCACCTATCGGCCTGTTAGGAAGATTTAATGGTGAATTCTCTCATTTCTATCGGGTCTTCGCGCTGAATTTATAACGGCTCCGTGGATCTTTTTTCCATACGATTGTACTTCCGCGGATTTATACTGTCGCGCTCAAGTTGGAATATATTTCTCACGCTGAGTATCTAGCGGGTTAGGTTCAGTTCTGAAAATTTTTGTTGTGACTTAACTCTTTTTTAACAGTATCATAGAAGTCTCAGCTAGTTCACAGTGAGAGAATGACTTGATCAGTGGGGTTAACACGAATAAAATGTATGACATATTGAGCACAGTTCCTACCGGACGTAAACGGAACTACATTTTCCTATACATTTTTTTGACATTACGTGCTCGATACTTACTCGATACTATTTCGTTAGTTATTCGTGCTTGCCCTACAGAATTAATTTGATTGCAGGGAAGTATATCTGTTAAAAAATTGCTTATTAATCTCCTCTTTTGTTGTAATAGCATAGGCTTTGCAGGTCGATTGTTTTTTATTTCTGTATCGATTCTTTTATTACGCTTAAAAGATTATCTCTTTACGAGTATATCATTCTCCACGTATTTCAAGTATACGGCTAAGTAGTCGGTGTACTGCGACTGCTGTTTATTTCAATAAATGACATCGTATCGAAACCGTTAGATTCTTCGGCTTAATTTTTACCCCATCAACGCACCCGGATATGGTAATGGCGTTCGGCTTCGCTCGGCCGTATTCGGCAATATTCGGGGATACGTGAGCGGCGCACTAAATTGCCTATTTATTCTTAACTTCATATATTACTTTGCGCGTGTTGTCTGCGCAAAGCAATATTTATTGTTTGACCGTTATTGCGTCAAATGACGTATCGGCGGTACATCGGTGGATGCGTTCGGGATTGCGTAATGCTCCCGGATTTAGGGTTACATGTGGATTTACTGGATTTTCCTGAATAGAATGTGTAAAAAAGCTTGGTTTATCGGAAGGCGTTGTGTCTTGATGATGGTGGAACAATCACGTCTCGTCAAATATATGGTTCTCTGGTTTTCAAATCTTTAAAATATCTAAAGTAAAAGGTTTTTTTCGCTGAGATGTTGGAAACCGAAGGTGTGTGTTTATAATTTTCTAAACGTCTATGATAAAATTACAAAAGGTTATCGTTGTTTCATAGTATTTTTTAATCAGTGCTAAAATGTAGGCTTCACTGATGTAGGAATTGTTACGTTATAATTCTTTTATACATTCAAAATCTGAAACAATATCGTAGGTATTTTGTACATTTTGATTATTAAAAACCCTGGCAGATTAACTTATGCATTATTATAATTTGCTTCAGCCTGGGTTTGTTTTCGTCACTGAATGTTGATATTGGACGAGGGGCACAACTTATTTTAATTTTATGTGTGTGTCTATTTATTATTCTCTTATCTTAATTACCCGACTGCAAAGGAAGTGTTATGTTTTTCTTGCGTATCTTGTATGTTTGTATGTTTATATGTAATATTCTTTATTCTACCTCTTATCTCTCAAACGGCTGAAAGGATTTTTATATTTTATGATTCTGTAATGTTTGCATTTTTCAATGCTATTTTTATACTTATGGTAAATTTTAAATATAAAAATATTGGAAAAAATTGACTCGGCCACAAGTGAATCCCGTCTGAGAATTCACTTGTGGCCGAGTCAATTTTTTCCAATATTTTTCTATTTAAAATTTACCATAAGGATTTTTATAATTAAGATATCGTAAGATTTATCTTGATAACCCAAGTATATATATAATATATATATAATACTTCAATATGGGTATCAAATTAAAGGGCTAATCTTAAGGATTTCAAATAAGTAGGTATATCATGACCGATAAATAACTAAAAAGATATAAATAAAAAATTGAACCGTTTTCCATCCCGAACGGAAGAAAACGAATATTTCAGTTCTTGCTAAGGCTTGACCGTTCGGAGATAACCTACCTTATCTAAAGTACATACATGCTTGATACGAATCCCCCCGCGCGGGAAGAGTCCACGGCTGGTGCGCGAGAGCATAGCCCGTGCATTCGACAGTACGCAGCTCCGAAACACCGGCAAGGCCTTGCTCAGGTCAAGCCTTGGCAAGTCCTGAAATATTCGTTTCCTTCCCTTCGGGATAGAAAACGGTTCTATTTCAGTTTCAGTCGAAGGCACAGCCTTCGGCTTGATCTGAGCAAGGCCTTGCCGGCGTTTAGGAGATGCGTACTGTGACCGAAGTGAGTGTGATATATCCAGAATGAAACTGGAGTTAATAATGAATTACAAATATATTAAGCGTATTTCTCAAAATGAGTTTTTCAATTAAATAAGATACTTCTACTAATACAAAATACTAATAGCCCAATAAGGTAACTTAATCACAGCTCGGGTAATTAATATAATTGAATATAATCAAATTTAAATTAGACAGCCGTGAATAAAGAATTAAGACCATTCACATTAAATATTTTTGGCTGCTGCACGGTCTTACAACAGTGTTTAATAGTTATTTGTTATGCAAGGCTGGAAAGTTGGTTATTTAGCGGCGAGTTACCTCTATTGAAATCTGAGCAAGCGAAAAATTCTAGGATTGAATCCTGAGCGAAGCAAGGATTTCAAAGGTACAAGACGCTAAAAACTTTTTTGCCGAGCGCAACACACAATTTTTCACCTCACAACAGCGAGGAACATTTTATGGTTGTTTCCGCGGTCAACTTCCGGTAAAAAATACTTTTAACTTAAAGTTTAATCTAAATATACCTTATTCTCGTTGTTTTAATGATATAAAAAACTAAAATAATAAAAAAGGGAGTATTATAGTAAATTCAAAGTTATTTAAAGTAGGAATATATTGTTACTTATTAATAAAAATAAAAACGATTCCGTAAATGTTGACACTGACATGTGGTACAAGACAAAGACAATTTAAAGATTTATGTCACAGTCCGAAATCCAATTATAGGTTATGAAATCTCACCCAGCCTAATATAAAATTCTTATAACAAATAGTTTAATCTTATTGTTATGGTTTTTATGATTCAATGAACTAAAATAATATAATTAAACCGGAACGGTGTATTATAATTAATTTAAAGCTGTTCAAAATAAGAATCAAATATAACAAAAAAGTCAATAGTGCGATTCGGAACGCATTATGACATATTTTTAGGTATTAAATTAAAAAAAGTACTTTGCCGCGCTAGGCCGCAAAAAGCGATTTTCTACACCTAAACTGATTCACAAAACCTCCTTTTCAGAGCGTGTGAGATGAATGAAAAGAAATTTTCCCAATCTCTCCAGTTCCCTCTTTTTAAAATGTTATTTGTGGAAACATTTTGATGAAAATCATTTCATGCCACCGCTGATCTAATAGAACCCTGGCTACATTTAATTCCCAAATCCTGAAACGGTGCCTTTAATCAACCGGCGATAACACTTCTTGACGTTGCCCTCACTTCCCCCCGCGTTGTGCCTTTCTTCTAAACAGAGAGGAAATCAAACTTAGATCGAGATCTCCCGAACAGGTAAGTTGCCATCCATATTGTCGATTTTTTTTTGTTTACAAACTGTTTTCACGTAAGGTTGTGAACACGACGGGACGGATGGTTCGGGGATGGGCGGTTCCGCTTCTTTGGTAAAAGGTCAAAATTCTAAGTTAGTATCGGTATCCAGGGAGGGGGCTCTCCATGACTCATCGTCATGTATTTGAGTCGTTCTCGCAATCAGAATATCAATCTTCGTTTTCTTTGTCAGAATCAGTTTCATGACGATTATTATTATTTTTTTCAATCAGGATACAAAATATTTTATAAAAATGTCTATCCAGGGCTTCAAATCGTAAATCCTGTGAGGTTGAGGGAGGCGGAGTACTGCATCTACGCATTTGGGCAGAAGGTTCGCGTAAAGAAGTAGATGTATACTTTTCACTACGATTGCGAGAAAATAAATAATCTATTGAAAATAAAGATAGTTCTAAAGAAAACATAACGATCGCGATAGCCAGTCTTCTTTTTCTGTAACCTTAACGGAACGCAATGCACGCACTCTGAAATGCGTTTATTCCTACCGCTAGGTTGGTATCCCTGTTTTTCAAGAAGGCGCGAAAGCGAACGAGATCCATTATTTCTTTTGCCACGTTTTATAGTTTAAGGCATGATAACAACGCAGAAAACAAAACTTTAAAAATGCAGGGAAATTCTAAAACATATTATGTACTAGCATATTATGTAACCTTCTTGATAGATAAAACAGGGATATCAACATAGTGGCTTACCAAAATAGGCAAACTCTATTGCCACAAAAAAAAGCGGCAAATGAACCTGCACTAAAGAGGTCACGGTTAATTCCATTTTTAAATTACTTTATTGCCCTAGGGATTAAAAGTCAATTTTACTCCCTTTCTGGAACGCTATAATGACCAACTTTTCGAGCAAGAGGCGTGAAAAATATATTTATATTTGCCTGTTAGGTACCTACATTCGATCTTGTTTCCATCACTTTAGTTGGCTTGTCTTTTGATGCAGGCGGCTTTTTATTTTTTAATATTTTTTTAATGAATAATATACCCATTCTGAAAGTCTTTTTAAACTCAAAGATAAGTAAATATTTTTTTTTTAAATCACTATGCCAGTAAAAAGCTGTACCAAATCCATCCTTCTAATATTGTCATGTTTTATAACGCAAATTAATGATTTTTTCAGCTGTAAAAGAAAAAAGACAACTTATCATTATTATATAAATAAAATACCATAAGTTGGAAATAAGGAAAGTTATTCATTTACCATGAAAATGTGTAGAGCATAATTAAAATGTGTATACTGTTTAATCTTTGAGATGTTAGGGCTGCCACGTTTGAAAATATGGGTCGACGTTTAATTAAAACACTGCTAATTCTTACACAGCTCACGTTCAGACATAAATAAGAAGAAGGACTAGGTAAATAAATTATATAAGTAGGTACATACTAAAAAGTTTTTTGTTACAAAAAGTAAAACATACACCCATTTTGCGCTTAGGCAAAAGAATGGGAATAAGTTGACAGAGTCTTCGTCCCTGAGTTATGTTCCTCAAGATAAACGACGCGGGCGAAATGAAGTCTCGCCCCCCTTCCCCCTTTCTGGGTCCCCCCACCCCGCCCGACATAAATTTCCAAAGAAAAATCCACGACGGTTTCGCCGAGAATGTGTGATTTGGATTTTTAATTGAATTAGTTTCTGTTATCTTTTGTTTCTTTTTCATAATGTGCATTTGTGAAATTGTCCTTCTTAGGCACTTCGAAAGTCCCAATACGACACATACCCTAAACATGATGTGTTTGTACCTTTGTACGTAGTGTTTGTATAATTTCATTTACTTTTTGTCTTTGTTGAAATGCCAATTAAACTTCAAACTCAGCTTACTGCTGTCAAGCCTCCTGCAAAAAATTAAGAAAGATTGAAAGATTATTCATTTACTTTCAACAATAGCATACAAGCTAAATGAATTACTTAATTTATAGTTCATTTCTATGATTGACAAAACTTAATACATTGCCTGCATGATTTATCATAGTAAGCGATGATTAATGGGCACTATACTTACCAAAAAAGAATTTAGAATAATATCCTTAATGTCCCCATATCCGTAGAAAAAATCCAATCGAAAAGCCCAACTTTCTGAAGCCCACGGAAACTTTGCCAATAGCTTCCATTATTTTATCTCTTAGAAGCTATCAATCGGCCTTTTTTCCTGTGTTTTTCTTACATTAATAATGGCACGCTATCTCCCGAGTGTAATCTATTGCTGACCTGTATTATTGTCATAGGGATATTTACAGCGCTCATTTATTTGTCGTGTCCCCTCTTATTTTCCGTTCGAGACCGATCCGATAGCGACTGTTGAAAATTTTTCGTAAGCAGCAATACATCTTGTCTCGCGTCCTATCTGGAGGCGAACATTCGACGGCCGCCCCTAGCTGGGGGCAAAGAGTATGCTTGGGTAAAGAATAGACAGCGTTTTGAATTATCGCTGCTTGTTGCGTTGCATGCAGACCGTTTACCGTAAGACGTCCCTACCGTTTTTCTACAGATTAATCTGAAAATGAAAATATTCTTTATTCAGCGGAGAATATTACATGCATTTTTGAATTGTCAGTTTTGCCCTACAACCCGTTTCGGACTCTTTTAGCTGACAAGAAAAAACGGGCACAAAAAAACTTACCAGCTTTATCAAATGTGAGTAATGGTATTTACAAACAATATACCAGTACTAAATACAAATCTTTAATAGTATTATTTTATTTGATTGATGAGTAATATAGTAGACATTATGTTAATTATCACTTCCATGTATTACAGTCATTTAGATAATGTTGTACCTTGTAGTAACCTTTGCTCATAAGCGTCTTTTTTATGTTTTTTTTTTATTTATACAAAGGTAGTTCAATCACATCTGTACAATATGTTTTACTAGCATATTTTTAAATATGCTAGCAAAACATATTAATCTGTGGTCGGTACATACAAGTTTAGATAATGGGGGTAAAAGGTACATATATTGTTGGCAGCACCGTAGGTAATGCTGCCAATTCCCAAGGCAGGGGACATTTTATCGTGAACGGTCTGTTGTAGATATTCCTAATACTTTATTATTCAACTGATTTTCATAATACAGAAATTTAATTATATTATTTTGTTTTTATTGACAGAAAATAAATATATTTATTGACCTCTCCAAACACAGGACAACAAAAATAATACAATAAAAATAATACATGATGTTGCTTAGATACAAATATTAAACATCTTATTTTTATTTATTTTATTATCTACAAATTTTAATGAAAATTAATAAAAGGCATGTTTTTTTATAATATCTATTCTGGCATAAAGATTAATGAAAACAATTTCAATTTATCAATGACGGAGACAGGACGGCAGTTCTTTTTTTTTCGTTTAAATATATCGTCAGTGGAAAAGCAAAATTACTGAAACGCCAAAACACCATTTCGAGAAAAAGCCATTTAAAGTTTTTTTTTTCACAAAAAAAATCATAATTTTTTACCATATTATCCGATTTTAATAAACAAACTTGATTTAGGCAAATTTTTTCTTCTTTTATTTTTAATAGTATGATGGCTCAGGTTTTGAATGAAAGTTTAGGAAATAATTGGCGGTTCAGTAAAAGCAGCCTCGTTTCAGAGCAAGGCAGATTTACTCAAAGTCGTCAAGTGAAATTTTATATGTAGTTTAAAATTTCTGATAACACAGAAATAAAGAAATTGAAGTATGGCAAAAGTACTTATAATATAAGTATACTGCTAAGCTGGTAAACCAGAGTCACTTCCGGGACATGTCTTCCATTTTCATGCGTCTATCACAACGTCTTAAAAGGTGATCAGTATTTATGTTACTTTGCTATAATGACTTAAAAGTAAGTTTGTCGTACTTCTATTGCGGGTAAAATGACGTTATATGTTAATAGTACTTTGGAACTACAATAAAAATACAAAAGACTGATTGGTTGATTTGGAAAAATATCTTCCATTTTACTGAAGTACACAGATTAAAGTCGGTAATATAGGTACTTGGAACATTACGTTACCAATACAGACGTCATTATAAAAAAGTGGATAATGGAACATTATTTAAAAGAACAGCAACAAATCATTGAGATCATAACGCCGCCTAATGCTCCTTTGAATCAAAATGAGGAGTATATGCCGATGCAAAATTAACACTTAATTATGTGATGGGCAGAAGAAATTGTATTCCTTCGCCAAATAGAGGAAATCTGAATAGGGGAAATTCAGTTCTCGTAAGGGGACGGTCAGCGCCTCAGCTGTGGAGGTTATGGATACACACTAATGGACAGAGGTCACATAAACTTTCTCTAAGAAAACCTCAACCACTGCGCCACTCCATGATCCAGTCGGCGACGGAGTTGTTGATGCACGTAGGTAATTGTAATTGCGGAACCCTACTGTGTATCAAATCGTTCCTACTAGGCTTGTGATACTGAGGACAAGGGGGCAGTAGTGATCCCATCCCGCAGACACTTTTCTTCTCCACTCACAATTAAGGAAATGGGACCGGGATACGTGGTTGCCACTTGGAATGGGTTGGTTGAAATGGAATGGGAATATAGTAGGATAGGAACATACTTCTCGCCATACAAAGATTTATCAGATCTACAAATTTGGCTGAAATTTTTTATGGTGTCATAGGTTGTCTGACCCCAATACCAGTTATAGTACTAGGCGACGTTAACGCCAAGGATGCGGCCTTGTGGTCACCATCAAGGAAGAAGCAGTCCTTGGTTGGTCTGCGCAATGGGATTGGCAGTAGTAAACTCAAACTCAAATACTTTATTCAGTTTAGGTTGTTCAAGCACTTAAGAACAAGCACTTAAGAACGTCTGAAAGCTACGCCATTGGTTTACAAACCCTACGGCAGGAGACCTTGTAACTCGTCAAGGGCTGTTTTTTCACCCTGTTTCATTTCACACAACATACACACAATTGTAGTGTAGCAAACTGGGGATCTACCGCACTTCTTTTCGAAGATGAGGTGATAATTGGTGGATCACACACAATCAACTTCACCTCCTCTGCACTAGCCAACCTTGTAAAAAAGATGAAAAGCCATCGAATATGTGGAAACATTTTCAGTGCCGTGTCCTGAGTACGAGTTTGTCAAATCATATTTGTGTGAAAAGTGTCTGTCGGCTATAATACACCTCAATGGCAAGAGTAAGATATCCCCCCACCAAGAAACGGGTATATTGGTGGAATGAGGAGGTGGCCACTTCGCGAATATCCTGTGTAAGAGCCAAAAGATCCTATATGCGTCACCGCTATAGTAGAAGAAGAAGGGATCTTGACATAGAGGAAGAGCTGTATCAGGTTCATAACACAGCCAAAAACGGGACGGCCCTACAGAATTGGAACAAAGCAAATAACGCCAATTAGCATCACCGACCGACACTTTCAATCCCGAACTACTGGAGGAGATAATTTCTACCGTTTCCATCAGAGCTGCCAAAAGTTCCTCTCCTCACTGCCGCCGCAGCGATGAATGATGTATAAATTGGAGGAATACTCGCAAGATACGCTCGAGGAATTAGAGCTGGCCATGCACCGACTAAGGGGGAAAAGAAGGACCCGGGGTCCTAATCCTAACGGCGTGCCAGAACGTATTCTCTCCATAGCATTTAATCACCTCGATTATTATGTTGAGCTCCTGAACACGTTCCTGGAAGCCGGCCTATTTTCGCGGGTCTGGAATCAGGGTAAATTTCGTCTTTTGACAAAAGATGGTCGATGGCCGACGATCCCTCGGCCTACCACCCTATAGGCCCCTTAATGAACTGGTTAAGGTTTTTTTCAAGATTAAATTAGACAGATTAATACAGTATCTAGAGACTAATGGGTCAAACCTTTCCAATAATCAATACGGATTCAAGAGGGGAGCGTTATTGATAGGTTTCGTCTTATTGGGTTGGAAGTCATGGTCCACAAGAGCGAAGTCATTCTGTTTCATGGGCACATATCAGGGTAGTAGGTCTTAGGGTAAATATTAAATCCCATTTAGAATTTAGGGGCTGGTGTTGGATAGTCAATTAGAGAAAATTTACTCCCAATTCCCAAACAAAGTTGCTGATAACTCACAATTTTTCTCCATAAAAGTAAGGCTAAATTACTGAAACGCCCATTCCCTCGATAAAAATTATTTGCCATATCTTCTTAAAGCCTACAAAGTTCCTCAGTAGCAGTCAGAAAGTAGTAAAGCAAAATTACTTAAACGCCATACCTTTCCCGATTGACGTAATCAAAATTACTTATCTTAGATTATCTCTAATCACAAGAAGAGCAAAAATACTAAGGCTGCAACGATAAAAAAAAGGAGAAAGTCAATTTTACTTAGAAAGACAATTGCGAATTTATAGGAATTAAATATGACTTAAACGCCACTCGTTAAAAAAAGACCAAAAAATGTGTCGCTTCAGTAATTAGCAAACAAAGAAAACCGCCTTTTTATCGGTTACTGAAGCGCCACAAAAGTGCTCTGATTAGAATGATACCTAGATAGATCGACGCAGAAAAATTCGCTGATTCCGAATATATATATATAACTCATTTTGGCCAAATTGGCGTTTAAGTAATTTTGCCTTTCCACTGACGATATGTATTTCAGAAGAAAATTAATTTTAAAAGATTTCTGAACACTGGGACATCCTTTAAGTATTCTAAATAGAATTATCATAATAAACCAAGGAATTGCAAAAAAAACGTATGTAATTATTGATAAAATTACACTGGCATACAAAAAAAAAGAAAAATTCCAAAAAAAACGACGATTTTTTTTGTTTTGTCTGTTTTGTCTTGTGTCCTGTATCTTGGAGGCATGGCATGCTTTATTTCAAATATATCATATTTTATAGTATGACAATATGATACTCGTAAAAAGCGTTTAAAAGTTAAACATTTTTGGATAGTAATTTTTAAGAGAGAAACGATATTTAAATTTAGACTAGTTATTAAATCTGATTGATATTTTGAATCAGAACATGCCTTTCTGTATGCTGGCTACTCTTTAGTTCTTCCCCGGCGCCCGCCCGCCCGCGCGCGCGTCCCGGCTAAAACCACTTGTGCCAATTTTCTCGGGGACTCTTTCCACTTTACTTGAGCTTCCACATCCACCATCTTTAACAGCGTATATTCACTGCCAATACAATAAAAATTAACTCCTATTTGAACTGCAATAAAGCTCACATTCCCCTGATTTAACCATTAGGATAAAATGTTGCATTGTTACCAAATTGCGCATTTTCGGGTTACATTTCTAGGCTCAGGCATTTCTTTTCCCGCCCTTTACTAATGTCTTTGGGTTGTAATGAGCAGATTTTATTCATTGCTCTTATTTTAATTTGATTCTTATTTTTGATTGTTTGGCATGAGCCAAATTGCTATTTAAATATTACAAGGGGAAAGTAAGTTAGTGATATTGTAGAAAAAGAACGACTTTTACACGGAAATAATATTGTTAAGTTTGTTTTCTAGTTTTATGACAAGAACTATTATCGAATTGGTTCAATGACACTACAAGTTTGACATTCGAACCTAGATATAGAAGGTCAGACTTACCTTGCACATATTTTATCTTATCATCTGTCAGAAAATGATAGTCATTAAGGTTCACAATATCATAAGAATTTCGTTAGTTTCTACATTGTCTTGTAACCAAACGATATCGAGGCGACATCTGACAAGTAATTTATGTGCCTTTTCGTATTTTTCCTTTACATTTGACCCCTTCTTAGCCGCACGCTGTAAATCATGTAATTAATCAACTTGTAAGATCAAGGTACAAAAAAGGATTAAAATACGAAACGATAAGCTCGACTTATCCGCATTCATTAGTTAACCTACTTATATTTCTTGTCACATGTAGGTAAGTTATAACCGGGCGTCATAACCTAAGGCCGCAGGCACACGAGCGACATAAATCAGGGATGTCGGGATCAGGTGACACCTCCTTCTTTATGTTTTTTCCCAGGCCATTTTACGGAAAAGATAACAATCTTTACATATTTTGACGTTGCTTTACGAACCTTATTCTCAAATTACGCGAGTCCATTACGTAATACTGAGAAGTTTAGGGTAACTTGAGATGCGATCGAACTCGTTTTTGTTTTCTAATTTGGTCTTTATGCCTTTGGAACAAAGGTTTGATCTGATTTTATCACACTTTTAAAGATGGACAGGGTTGCATTTGTTGTGGGTGGGTGGTTGGCTTTTTAACAAATTGTTAGTTGACCTTTTATATGAATTTCCTTTAAAAAAACAGAAATAATATATTAAACCTAGCTGATAATAGGTTTTACGTTTCTTAGTTTTTGCATGAAATACTGTGAATTCATACTATAAACAAACAAAAAACTAAAATAATAAAAGTTAAACTTTCTTCTTGTTAAGTAATGAGCAGGTAAATAATTACCTATATATTTTTAACATAAGTGGACTTAGTAAAACTTTCATATACTGCAATTAATAATTAAAATGTCTGTTACTCTTAATAAGACCCAATGAAATTACAAACCAGAAACTTAACAAGTATAGCAACGTCATCATGAATCAGGTCAATATACGGCCGCAGCCAATTACACAAGTCAGAAGGCCTGCCATCTCTAATTTTGCATACCCATAAATCTCCCCCGAGACGGTTGACATCAAATCGTATGAAGTGTTGTACGAAACAATGAAACACTGCGCACAATATGAATCACCAATCTTAATAACGTTCACTCAACCACATTTGCAAGTTCGCCTGCCGGACCGCTGACATTGGTTTCATTACACCGACAACTGAAAACGCCAAACGCTCGGCCCCCGCAAGTGTATTCTGCGCCTTATAATGAATGTTCACAAGGGACAATTCACTTTACATTTCACATCGAATTACAACTAAACGTCACCAACAATCGTGCGATTGCATCAATCGTAACATTTCCGTAAAACAGTCGCAAATGAAACCGCACAGCTTTTAGAAACGCTCTACCTCCCTGAAAATTTCGTCTGATTTTCCGATGCAACATAAATGCGACTAACGTGCACCACCCAATACAAACCGAGCGATGTATAAAACATTAGTGGATACAGAAAAGTAGCGAACTGACTACCGTCTATGTACCGCACTGGGCAAAACGAAAATATATTACTTTTCCGAAGATTTAGGAGTGTTTGGACCGAACAATAATGTCCGGCTTTTGTGGAAAAAGATAGATGGCAATGCATAGGTTTCATGGAGCGGAGTTTTTCTTTTGTGGGCGAATGAAACTTCAGCTCGGGCGGGCTCTGTTATTAATAATATTTATGTTTCTAATGTGTACTCGGCCTATTGTCGGAATGAGAAAAGATTTTCCACGATGCAAGGAAGCTCTGGAATTCTCGATGCTTTGTACATCGCTAATGGATACGCTAAAAGTGTCTGATGTACCATGACGTTATATTATTTATTAATAATAATAACCATTTTTCATTTTAGCCTGGAAATTAGGGTTATTGTGGAATCTAAAGGAAAAGGTGTTAATGAATTTTATATTGTAAGAATATTTTGACTTAAATTGCATAAGTTACCTAATCACATACTTAATGACTGAATTCAATGTGTATTTCAAATATTTCAATATTAACATAATTAAAGCATGTTGATTTCTAACTAAATTTATTTTTAATTTTATTTTATTTGGAACAACAAACAATTACATAATAAAGCTTACTAATACAAAATATATCAAAATCTTAACTAATTATGTAACCAACTACATTGTCCGCAAAGTAATTATTATAAGACTTAATTTAACAAAAGCATGACTTCTAGAGACAGAAAGAGATTCTTCCGTAAAAAAAGTTTTTCATTATCTACAACTTCCACGACTTTATTATATTTATTGCATACCTAAGTATTTTGTTTCCAACAACGTGACGTCATAAATTACACAAATTCCATCCACCTAATTTGAATATATCGAAATCGACTTTTAAAATGGGGCGCGCATCGTGAACATCGCGGAAGCTATAAATTTCACCTCATTAGTGATTACCTACTGCTTTATTGGAATAACAGAAAATAACAAAATTTTACATAAAAAATCTGTTTGCGATACTGAGTTTCAAGAGTTTTTTTTTTGATTAGAGAGAAATTATTTTTATTTGGTAGTGTAGTACTCGATAATTCTTAACTAGGTATGTAAAATACAATAAAAAACACATCTGTAGTGGTTACAATATAGAGAAGAAAAAGGTACAGTCACAAACAGGGATTGTTGATCCACTTGCCACTGTTTGTATTTGGCCGTCTAATGCAAATCGGCGAGGTTATTATCTATCTTTGCAACAGCAATGCGACAGCTAAAATGGCTCGATAATTGCTTTGCGTCACGTATCAGCAACCGCACGGTTGCTATTGTGATATGTGCGGTTGATATGGTGACACGCGCAGTTGCTATGATGATACGCAATTATTGCGCAATTTTTGCTGTCGCATTGCTGTTGCAATGATAGGTAGCGGCATTCGTGTAACGCATTCAAGTTAAGACGATAAGCTGGTGGTGGCTAGTGGTTCGTATATATATCTTTGCTAGTGGTTCAATAATTCCGCAGGCTAATTAATTATCTAACAAAGAAATCGGCCAAGTGCGAGTCGAACTCGCACATGAAGGGTTTCGTCTCTCACCCAAGGTTGCCTGGAAGAGATTGCTATGTAGCAATAAGGCCGCCTATTGTGTGTTCCTCTTTTTTGTCATTTTCTCTGGATGTGTTTGTTTTTGTATCGTGTGCAATAAAGTTTACTTGTAACTGTTACTTTGTACTATTATTATTATTATTATTATACGAAAAATTATAGTGGCATTTTGGGTAGGTGTATTTAACACCTACCCAAAATGCCACTATAATTTTTCGTCTGCAAAAATAACTTTGTTTTTTAATAGTATCTGTATGAATGACAAAGTTATATTTGCGGTTTTGGACAATGTGCTATAACTCTGAAACTGCTAAATATATTTCGTTCAAACCAATTTTCATTGAAATTTTTTATAAAGATCTACAGCATATATTTTTTTCAGATTTTTCACTTTCTTATTTTAAAAGTTAGAGGGTTAGACACACGTTTTACCACTTTGAAAGTGTATATCATTCAAACGGTTAACTTAGAGAAAAAACTGTTTTTGGAACGTCAATGTAATTTTTAAAGACCTATTTAAAGATAACCCACACGTATAGGTATGATGAAAAAAAAATAAGTTTTATTTAAAGGTATAGGGAGGCCCCTCTAATATTTTTTTTTATTGTTGTGTAAAAACCGTAAAGCGGTTTATAAAATGCATCCACCTACCAAGTTTCAACTGTGTAATCCTCATAGTTTTGGAATAAAGGGGCTGTGACATTTTACCACTTTGGAAGTGTATATCTTTCAAACGGTTGACTTTGAGGATAATCTGTTTTAGGAACCTCAATGTAATTTTTAAAGACCAGTCTATAGATCCCCACACGTATAGGTTTGATAAAAAAAAATGTTTCAGTTCCCTCTGAGAAATGTGCTAAATTTCTAAAGCTGCCAACTACATTTCGTTCAAACCAATTTTCGTTGAATGTTTTTAATAAGATCTACAGCATATATTTTTTTTTGATTTTTCACTTTTATTTCAAAATTTCGGGGAGGGGGGAGGCTACAGTAGATACAGTCGACTGTATCTACTTGGGTGATATACAAAGAAGATTATGTAATAAGTTTTCTAGTTGTGAAGCCTTAAAAATCACAGTGAAAGTGGTTACCATAAGGATCTTCTTCAATACGAGTATTAATACCATAAATATTTATTTATTTATTTATTTATTTATTTATTATTAAGCATAATTAAACGGGTATAAACCCAATTACATAATTATCCTAAAATAAGTACATAATTACATTACAAAAACCAAAGACACAATAAGATAGCTAAATTCTATTACTAATACTTTTAGAATTATCAAAAAATATATCAATTTCTGGAAATGTTACCAGGAGCGTGTTTAGTGCTTCATGCATACGACACAATGGTGATTGCGCGCGCGCCACCGTACGACACGGCGGAGGCGCGAACAACCGATGTCTACGACTTGAACGTATTCTTAAATAGTTTTCCGGAACATAAAAGCTACACAACTGTTCAACACATTCAGGTGAATCAATAGCACCCCGTAAGATCGCCACAGCAGTTGCGATATCCGCACGAGCTCTCCTGCATTCTAAAGAGTCCATCCCCAACATACCTAGTAAAAACTTAGTAGGATACATAAAGGGATAGTATCCATACATCCGCTTATAATAGTATCGAAGAAAAGCCTTCTGAACCTTTTCCAGCATTAAGGTATATTTGGCTTCGTGTGGGCTCCAAATACATGAGCTAGACTCCAGCGAGCTTCTCACAAGACCAATGAACAGAAGCTTTATGACCTCAAGGTTCTGAAAATCACGCGAATTGCGTAAAATAAAGCCTAGACGACTGAAGCAGCCACGAGTAAGTATGGAAATGTGTTCATTGAACGTCAGAGAAGGGTCAAACGTAACGCCCAGGTCTTTCATTGAGTCTGTGCGACGTATAATGTCACTGCCCAGCTTATAATTGTACTGGGTGGGACTATGCTGGCGACTAAAAGACATAACAGAACACTTATCACAATTGAACTCCAAGCTATTGGCGTTACTCCACTTAAGAATGGCATTAATATCCCTCTGAATGAGTTCACAGTCCTCCTCATCGTTTATCTGTACATATAATTTTAAATCATCAGCATATAGAAGGCACTTTGTAAATTTAAGAACTTTTACCACGTCGTTTATCATCAATAAGAAAAGCAAAGGGCCAAGTATCGATCCCTGCGTCACGCCAGATGGAGTTGGATAGGGTTGCGACACATAGCAACCGTGGCGCACATACTGCTGCCGGTCCAGAAAGTAGTCAGAAAGCAAGTTGATGAGCCTAGACGAAAAACCAAGGGAATCGAGCTTAGACAAAAGGATTCGACAATTAACCCGATCAAAGGCCTTGCGATAATCGAAATACAGTACGTCCACTTGCTTGCCTTTATCCATCGATTTAGATATGTACTCGACCAACGTTAACAAATTTGAATTCACTGACCTTCGCGGCCTAAATCCGTGTTGTTCATTACATATGTAAGGAAGAACTTGTTTGAGAAGAACATTATTTAATAAAATCTCAAAGATTTTCGCTGGTGCACAAAGGATGGCAATCGGCCTATGCTCCTCCACAATTAACTTATTACTGACTTTGGGGATCGGCGTTACACGAGATACCTTCCATGCTGATGGATAAATACCTTGATTTAAAATGAGGCAGAACAAATGGCAAAGAGGAACAGCAATGGTGTCTCTACACATTTTCAAGACATCCGCCGGCACACCATCAGGTCCCGGAGACCAACTCGATTTTAAAGTATCGATGGCACTTTTAACATCTAAGACAGAAAAATCGCTGACATCAATGTGCGCATTTGTCGAAACCGAGACAGGTACTGATTCCAGTGTTTGATGGTCCCGAGTGTAGGTACTAGCAAAATGAGATGCAAATGCATTTGCCGCATCCGCGCCAGAGCACTGGAGCCCCTGGTAATAAACACTAGGCTCGAAACCGCCTGCGGATCTTAAACTATTTATGTGTGACCAAAAACCACGAGGATTGCAATGAAGATTACATTCCAAGTCTTTGAGATATGCTTCATATGCTAATGATATTTTTATCTTAAGACAGGCTCGATGATTAGAAAAACGATCGTAACTCGATTGACATTTAGATTTTTTCCAATTTCGGTGGAGACCAGTTTTAGTTCGAACATCCCTGATGATATCAGCTGTAAACCAAACCGGATATCGCCTTGCAGAAAACTTAGACCTACGCTTTTTTGGGACATGCTGGTCAAAGACGTCATAAAGAGCCTTATAAAACAATTCCTTAGCGCAAGGCAAATCTTGAGATTGGAGCACAGAGTTCCAGTCTAAATCATCTATACACCGTCGCAGAACAGTTCGATCGACTTTATTAAAGTTCCAGTCCATGCTATTGTCTATGTTACTGGATTGCATGGACCCGTGTTGAACTGTTGTCTCTAAGGTAATGGCAACGTCAAGTGGAGGGTGATATTTGTCTGCACGTGCTACGAGACCTCCAATCTTGGAATTCACTACATTTACTGCACAAACGCACTCCTGTGTTAACACAACATCCAATATACCACCATGGGAATTAACAACTTGATTTCTGTCTGCCAAATTACAAAAAGATAAAAAATAACAATAATAATTGTTTATATTCAATGAAGCACTATTCATATTAAGATCACCTAGAATAATTACAGGTCTCTTTAAAGTATTAATAAAACTTTCGACTTTAGTAAACCAGTCCAAATAGATATTATCGGTTGAAGATGGGGATATATATACGACACAAAAGTACATAGCTTGTGATTGCACAGTGACGGACGCCCAGAGATCTTCTCCAGTCGAGGTTTCAAGGTCTTTAAGACGGCACATCGTAACACCAGGCCGCGCAGCCAACATCACACCTCCGCCCCATGAACCACGATCACGACGAAGTATTGTCCAGCCATTGCTTACTACTTCAGCATCGCTTAAAGAGTGATCTAAGAAAGATTCAGTGACAGCAACGACATCATGATCAAGTAGCATCAAGCTTGTATTGAAGTTATGGAGTTTAGTCTTTAATCCTCTCACATTCTGATATATTATGTCAACTGTGGATGAAGAACCGGTGACACATCGTGGATTTGGTAAGTTAGCATTAGGCGTTCTGTTGCCTGCATCAGGTAAAGCTCCGGTGTCGCTACAACTCACCATCGCTCCGTTGACTTTGACGAAAGGGACGTCTCCACGGCTTAACACACGCATTTTCAGGCCAATTATCGGAGGCTAATATTCGCTCAGAGGAAGCTGAAGGAACGCATATTTTGAAAGATGCATATGGACCACGAAAATAAATGAAATATGAATTTGTATTGAGACTGCGTCTCGTCGTGAGTTACAAGCTCATTCACGGTTTAATTTAATAAAACAAATGTTTCAGACGTATTTCGTACAATTGAAGTAAAATAGGTAGTTACCATGATTTTCGAACCTCCAAAAACAGCGAAGGAAGGAAGTTTGAGCCGAGTCAGAATTTTTCTAATATTTTTTTTATTTTATTATATCATACGCAGCATTGCCATTTTTAAATGTTGCTTTACGAAAATGTCCTTTACTACGTACACAATAAATACGCTTTCAAGGTCAGTAGGGTTAGCACAAAAAACTATCAAAATAATATCGAGGACCTAATGTCAAAAAAGGTATAGGAAAATGTAGTTTCGTTTACGTCCAGTAGGAACGCGGCTCAATATGTCATACATTTTTTACTTCACTTCCTCGGTAGATACTCGAAAGTTTTTCGTGCCAGGCCTACAGTAGGCCTAGTACGAATAACTTTCGAGTAAGTATCGATAGCTGTGTAGTGGCTTAGAATAACACTACCCCCTCTCATCCTGTGGGTGTCGTAAAAGGCGACTAAGGGATTCAGCCTTTAGGAGACGGGCAGCAGCGTCTCCTACAAACTTCAAATGCCATACTGCGATCACCAACCAAGCCAAGCGTGGCGATTATGGCAAAGCCCCCTTTTGGGGGAGGCCTATACACAGCAGTGGCTGAGACGACCACGACGAAGTATCGAGGAAGTAAAGTAAAAAAATGTATGAGATATTGAGCAGCGTTCGTACCGGACGTAAACGGATCTACATTTATAACTTTTTATAACTTTTAATTTTGCATTTTACAATGCTATTTTTATGTAATAAATATTAAACAAGAAAATATACCTACTAGAAAAAAGCAACTAGTCTCATGTCGCCCTGACGGGATTTGAACCCGCATCCTTGGGAGTCCGGCCCAATGCACTAACCAATTACCGGCCCAATGAACTACATTTTCCTACACAATTTGACATTACGGGTTCGATACTATTTTGATAGCTTTTCGTTCTAACCCTGCAGGGCTACAATACAAGCTGTATGTGTCGTCGCAAGTACCATGGGTAGTGAAACTGCGCTTACACATCGTGACATGCAGCGGAATCGTATATTACCACCGCATGTACTCAGATCTGCATTTAAATCGCCGCGTTCCTTTACGCACAGTTGACATTTTTGGTGCGGCTTCCTATGGTTTCACTGACCTTAGTGTTTGGTTTATTAGTTTATGCTAATAACAAAACGCTTTCTTTCACGTTGAGTATCAAGTGTCAATTCACACTTGATACTCAATTGTTTTTTTTTGCAAGGCTCTATGATTTAAGTCGGTTTCCATTTCATGATACTTATGTAGGTACCTACTTCGTTAACAAAATGAAGACACAGGTACTAGGTAGGTACTACCTGTGGCTGTGGTACCTACGAGGTCCGAGAAAACGTTTTCTTGGAAAGTATTAAAGTTAAAGAAACAATTTATTATTCAAATGAAATACCTGTTCATGTTCTATTATTTATGATATAAACGTTTTCTATATATCTATTACTTTTTAAATAAAACTTCCTAAAAAACTTACTGGTCAACCGGGAAGTTCTCCGACTATACCTATTCAAAAAGCGTTTTTACATATTTTACTGAAAACCATCGTGTTACAAATATCAATCTCCACGTTATTAACACCCATATTCTAAGTCGTTCCTCCAAAACTTACTCGTCCTCGACTTAACGAAACCTCATTGAAAACCTCTTCGAAATACTCCTCGAAATCGGTATTCTAAGTCATAACTCCGTAAGGACCTGGAAGAGCCAAAGAGTACCTAGCCACTCCGTGTTAGGCCTAGCGCACACTACCATTTTTACCCACGACGAGGTTGAGTGGAGTGTAAAAAGTTTTGGAGGTACGACTTAGAATATGGGGGTAAACATACTTTGGTTATTTATTTATTTAATTACAACAGCGTTAATAAAAATGGTCTTTAAACTTTAAAGTAAAGTCTCCGAATTGTATTTTTTTTAAGTTAAATTAGATTAATTCTACAGATCTTTATGATATCTAAATCTGTCGTACTACACATTAATGTTTTCAGAATTGTTGTGGTCAATACTCAATACTTTATTGCATTCCATAAGTACAAACAAATAGGTGTTATATAAAAAAGGTTTGACTATGGACCCTGATGGACACAATTGGAGATAGTGGTCCGGAAGTTGGAGATAAGAAAACCAGTCACTCAGTGGTTGAAGATACCGGTGTAGTGCGATTTTACCTTATGATGAAGGCTATACGCTTAGGAGCATCCCCGTATTAAAAACCTTTTTTATTTTATAAAAAATATACGATAATTAGTTTAGAGAAAATAAGTCCTTATTTCTCTGATACCAGTTTTACAGTAGGTCTAGTTCTAAAGTGCGAATGTTCGCGAGAAATTCAGCGAAATATGCCGCGTTAATTTATAGGCCGTAGGGCGACTCATTAGGGTTACCCCGCCACCTGTGGAGTAATCGTGCGATGGATTTATTGTGAGCTACTTTCAACTTTACTGCTCAAGTTTTAAGGGACATGATGTTCGATTGCTATCTGGATGCGTCTTTGATTGAGGCATTTGAGGAGCCCTGAGATGGAATTTAAGAACTTTTTTTATTAGGTAGGTAAGTTCAAAATCTAGAAATGCAATTTTTGAAACACGCTTACCTAGTTCAAAAATAGTATTTAAATTTACTTAAAATTTAAAGTTGTATTAAAAATGTATTTTATTGAGTCCTAATAACAGATTAAGCATTTAGGTAATGACTTTATCTGGATGTGTCTTTGATTTAGGGATTAGACGTGGGTCAGCTCTGAAATATATTTTTGACAATTTATTAGGTTCCAAAAAGTATATTGAAATCAATAAAAGTATTTGAAGGCTTATTATTTTAAGACTTTTTTTAAGCTGATTGAGTATTTTTACTAAAAATAGTATGCATTAAATTTTAAGAAGAAATAAAAACTAAATAATTTTTTTCAACTATTTTAAACCACTGATACTCTATCAGTGTAGGTACTTTATATTAAATATTAAGAAAATTATTTTTACAGATTTTTATTCATGAAATTAACAAGAAGAAATGAATGTAAACAATCAAAAGCAAGCCATCATAATAATCAGTTGTCGGCGTGACGCCATGCTCGCGACTGCCGCGCGCCCACTCCCGACGCGCCGCCCTTAAACATGTCACTTCGCGTGGCACGCGGCGATTTACGACCTCTCGCTCTAACGTACCCATAACTTAGCCAAACAAAAGGGAAAGCTATAACACTCATCGGTCCCATGCGGATAGTTTAATTTACGCACACAAGCGCACTCTGATGAGCTAGTATGCGATTTGTGTACCGCGTATATGCTCAATTTTCGGATACTGCAATTGAAGTTTGTATGCAGTTTTTTTTAAATTGTCGAAATCCAGCACTATTTTGATCTGGTTTTGACACTTTTTGACGTCGTACCGTACGGTCTCATTATATGAAGATTTCTAAGAGTATTCGCTTCTGAAAATTTCGCTTTTACTACGAATGCCTTGTCCTCTGGCAGCGGCGTCGTTCAAGTTGCCGTCGGCCAAGAGTTTAATGTTTTTATCTCCCTCTAACATACATTTCCCAGATCGTAAATCTCGAAATGGCCGCATGTAGGTTACGCACGCCGTCCGCGCAATATAGGCGGGAGCGCATAAAGTATAGTTCTCTCTGTTTTATTACCCGTTTCGGAGCGCGACAAAGGAGATGGGACTATGCTGGGGAAATCAGCTGTTCGAGGCATGCTTCAAGCGCGCTGTGGAATGTGGCAAACGAAATGTGATGGTGCACTGTACGGAAGGTTGCTCTACTTCGATATCGATTCTTTTTTTTAGATCATAATGTTAAAATTTCTAATAAAAATAATATTCTTAGTAATTTAATGTTGTTATTTATAATAAGATACTTTATTAAGTTTTTATTAAAAATAAAAACTGGGATTTTTTATGTACTTCGGGAAAAGTTATTCATTTTTACATTTTGAGACACTTTCACCCATCTCATCGTTGTTGTATTTACATTTGCAAGTCAACAAACAGTTTTAATAATAGAGATAAATTAAAAACTTTGTTAAAACTTACCTTGGGCTAGATTACTTATTTATTTTAATGTATATTACATTTTTTTCAGTCAGTTGTAGAACCAGATAAAAAACCCTCTTGGACGTTGATCTATTTATTATTTATTTAATTTCAAGCGTCTTTTTAATGAAAATAAAAATATTAAGGGCCCACTTAACAATCTAAAAGTAAGTTCTGAGTAGCTTACTTGCCAGATAATTTGACAGTTTTGATATGAAATATATATCAAATCCTGTGTCAAGTAAGCTACTCAGAACTTACTTTTAGATTGTGAAACGCTTGCTTGCGAAATGCTTTTTGTTAATGAGTTTTTCAAGATTTTGTGGTACCTGATCGGCTGTCATTCTCGATTAGTAATGTTTTTTTTTCATATAATTTTATCGCTATATATTTAACTTTTACTAAATTGATAATCTTAACAAATATACACTCAAGAATAAAAAGAGAATTGTTTTAATTGCCAGTCAAGAAAATAAAGAAATATATATTCTTTGGAAAAAAGAGCAAGAATATACCATTAATTATTAATTATGAATATTAACATCATTAACTTAAATGGTAAACTTTGGTTTCATATTACATTTTCAAATTGTTAATAAACCGAATTAACTCATTTCTGATTTAATAAAAGTATTTTTAATACTTTTGTTATAGACTGCCTAATTATATTTAAATATTGTTTTATTATTATTTTACTTAGTTCTAATATAAAATAATTTAATCGATCACTTAAAGAGGATATTCTACTTTTATTAGGTTACATTTTTATTCCAAGTGATAACTTTCATCATTTTGCATTAATGTAATAGTTATGCAAATGAGTACCCAATATGCCTATTATTAATAAAATGTTTGTTGTTGATGTTATTAATAATTTTATTATAAGTGTAGGTTAGGTAGGCTACTGAACCATAATATCTGTAAAATATTTTACTGACAATCTCACGCCAAGTTCTTATTATTTATTAAAGTATTTATTTATTATTCTCATAATAACCTGCTTGTAGATAAAAACTAAAGAAATGACAATTAATTAAGTTTCATTTACCACAATCAGTTTCAAAGTGGTTAGATTAGATAGCTTTAAGTTGTTTTGTTTAGATTGATAGTAACTACAATTTGAAAATCTTAAAATATTTACTGACATTGGACAGCTTAACACATATATTAGATATACCGTGCTACATTACATTACTTGTACTTAATAATTATTTCAAGTTTATAATAATAAAAAAAAATATTTTATATAAAATGATGTAAACTTACTAAGTAGTGTATCCAAATGGTTATATAGGTAATATTATTTAGATAATCCTTTAAAAAATTAAAATATAATAAATATTTAGGTATATCACAATACCAAAAATCTATGTAAGAACAAAAAACACAAATTATCACAAAATAATATAAAAATATAAATACCTAAGTAAGACCAGCGTGTGATACGTTCACCATCTTGACGGTGACTAATGATACTAAGCTGGGTCTGCGCTCCCATCCTGAAAGCAAAGCGCTGTGATTGGATGGGTAAACAAAATGGCGGCTGCAGCACATTGCCGCATCTCATTGGCTGGCTCCCTAACAGTTACGAATGTTTGGTATTATTACGTTTTTGTGGAGTTTAAACTATTTAAATAAAGTTAGTAGTTCAAGCAGCTGCATTTATATGAGAAAACTCATTATTTCCAAAAAGTGTTGTAATTATATAAAACATTTTTTGTTCAATTAGTTATTTTACTGTGTGTATAGTTCAAGCAGCGTTTTTACGAATAAATTCATTGGTTCTCCCAAGAGATGCAATTTTATACTTTTCATGTTCAATTAGTTACTTTACAGTGTGTTTAGTATAGATAACTTATGATTTTTTTATTAATCTTATTTCGTTGCTCAGAGTTACAAAGGCTGTTCACTATTTTAGTACAGTTGTTTCATATCTGGTGGGTTACAAAGCCGGTTTTCACGATTCGATACGACTTTCCGACTTTGTTTCCCTCACCTACACAGAGCGTAAAGATTATAAAATTTTATACAAGTTATTTCAATC
This sequence comes from Chrysoteuchia culmella, assembly GCA_910589605.1. Taxonomy (NCBI): domain Eukaryota; kingdom Metazoa; phylum Arthropoda; class Insecta; order Lepidoptera; family Crambidae; genus Chrysoteuchia; species Chrysoteuchia culmella. Next base: position 14,468,621 of record OU342654.1, read on the forward strand.
GGCAGAATTATAGAAGGGGTGCAAATTTGTTGTAAAACTACGGTATAATGAAACTGTTTAATTGTTTAATTAATAACAAAACGGAGTCGGAAGAAGACAACGGTGAAAGAAATGGTTTAGTTTTCCAGGCCATAATCGATCCTTTGCTGGACCTTTGGTAGCATGGCTTTCACGCGGGGATACATGGTGGAAGTAGCACGATGAAGAGTGCTATCATTCCCTCTGAACTTAATAGTATTGTGCATCTTGCAGTTTAGACACACGGTAGTTTTGGAATCCTCCGTAGTCGGACAATGTTCCAAATCGTGCGTTGATGCACAATGAGGACATGCCGCGACTTTGGCTGTAGGTACATTTGTTTCTCGTGTGTCCAAACTGCAGACACTGGAAGCATTGTAAGAAGGGGCTGAATTTCTCCACGTGTACCCGCATGAAATTCACGCTGATCTTTGCAAGATCGATTATGGCATGGGAAATTGCTGGCGTCACCATGAAGACGGCGTTATAAAGATGCACGTTGCGATTTTTACGCTCGGATTTGAAGAACAGATCGTTGCCTTCGTCGGAAATGACAGCTTTTTACTGTTGTGTTCTGTTGTAGGATCAATGGTTTTAAGTCCTGACGGGGACCGTCCTTGTCCTTGGGCAGGATACCCGTCTGTCTTCTTGTGGGTGTCACAGGAGCCTACTTAGGGAGTTTTTAGATGATCTTAAAAACTATTATCATTCAGGAACGACCGCTTAATGATTGTACACATATCAACGCGGAAACGGATCGTAACCATATCAACTCAAGCTGTTCAGTATGCTTTGTATGAAACTCTTCACTGCAAAGCACACTAATACCGAATTGATACCCGAATACCGAACACACTGATACCCGAATTGTAACGTAACTGACTCACCTCGGGGACAAACACACGAGTCACGGTGCGGCACATAGTCAACCAGTGGTCCCCGTTTAGGGCTCGTCCATCCATTGCCAAGCGTACGTTTTTCCGTCGCCGCGCTTGTGTCTCTTCGTCAACGCTTGCACGAGGCGAAAGGCGATATGGTGCCGATCCTTTCCCGACTTGATATGTTTGCTATGAACACCTGGCACAGGCATTTTTTGCTTAAACGGTTACTTCAATAGATGTTCTGTAAATGGAACCTAATTTTTGGAAAAAATCATTATTATTAATTAATGAACGTGCACACGACGCGCGACGTACGCGACACCGGATTCCCAAGCTGTGCTATGACTTTGTCTAAAATATCCTCCCAGCCAGTGTACTGTAGTGGACGGAGGCAAATAGAAACACCAGCTAACTATTAGACATGAAAATATAGTATTCAAGCTTTTAGCACAAAAGTCATACATAACATGAATCTGTCAGAGGCTTGTCGGATACATTTTATTTAATTTAAACGCTGACATCTAGTTTTTTTCCAAGGAGTAAGATGTAAAAATGAGTTTGCATTGCGATACCAATGTATCACGGTACCCTATCTATCCTTTCCTACCCCAATTACATGATAATTTTAACTGCCTCTGTGGTCTAGTGGTATTAACAGCCACCGATACCAGACGCAGAGGTCCTGGGTTCGACTCCCAGCGGGGTACATACTGTATTCGGTCTGGTTGGTGGTAGGACTTCTTGTAAGTCTGCCTGGCTAGCTACTACCATTTTACCTAAGTCTGACGCCATAACAACTATGTTATAAGCATTGTTATGTTCCGGTCGGTAGAGATAAGATAGCCAGTTCCTCAGTGATTGAAGATTCCGGCAAAGGCTCGCTTCCATCTTCAGCCTTATACTTAACATCAGGTGTGATGAAGGATAAGAGTCTCCCCGTTGTCCATTAAAAAAAAATAGGCTAAACAACCTCTGCCTGCCTCGATGATAAACAGGCGTGAGTTTATGTTTTATGTCGATGAAATATAATGTAACCAAATATTGCACGAAGTTAGAAAGTGAGCAGTGCTAGAAAGTTTTGATGATTATGTGATATGTATAAGAAGGTTTCAATATATATGTGTATATATATTTTAAGTATGTTGCAGTCCAGCATAATATAGAATGAAGATTAATATAACTACTTTATGTCGTCTCACGTAAAACTTAAAGGCGGAACGAGTAATTACATACTTTTCACTCATTGTGAACCTTCTCATTTTGTGTGAAACATAGGGCCCGTCGTTGGTGGTTGGCTTGCGTCTGCGCATAGGTATACTACGCGGTCGGGTAGTATACCTACCGATAGTAGTAGATACTGTCACAACTGTAGATTTTTCTTTTATAAGAGATATTTAATATTTATTTCAGATAAACGATTTATAGACATTCAAGGATTATAAAAGCAAATTAATTAAATTATTTTCTTAATTTGTTACAATGGAGTGAACGCTATAAGGAGATGGGGTATGTGTTTCCCTGTTTACTTTGTTGTGGTTACGAGACAAGTCAAAATTTCAGTCTCGCTAAAAAATTTAATATTACTCTGAGCTTTGCCTTTAGCTACCATTAAACGGTTGGGGAAAGATTCAAGAAACGGAGAGAGAGAAAATGTAATAAAGGTATTCGAAAAGAACCGGTCCAAAAAGAAAACAACGTTACAGACGGGTTTTAACAAAATGACCGCAGAAAGTGTGTTAAAAGAAGACGTGGGATTATAGGTCAATCGTAGAAAAAATATAACTTGATACGTAACCGACAAAAAAAATTGGCCCGATCTCGTGTTTTGTTAAAGTCAAAGTCAAAGTCAAAGTCAAAGTCAATATCATTTATTCAGTCTAGGCTGTTACAAGCACTTATGAACGTCAAAGAAGCTATGCCATCAGTTCACAAACCCTACGGCGGGAGACCTTGTAACGAGAAGAACCGGCAAGAAACTCGTCAAGGGCTGTTTTTTTTCTCCCTGTTTTATTTCATACAGAGTCGTCAAATTGAAAAATGACCTTAACATATCAGTAAGGTCAATTTCCATCACAAAAATAAATACTAATTATAATATTAAATTTTATGGTTATTGTAACCGTAAACAATTTTCAACTGGCAAAGAAAGACTTATCTATCATACATTACAACATTTCTCGCATTACAAGATTACTGTACTGCAAGTTGTGAGGAACATACAGGTTAGTATCAATTTATTTTAGAAAAAAAATATTTAACCTTAAAGCACAAGATTAAGATAAGCAGACTGAAGTAGACCCATTTCCGCTGGCGGCACCCGTTCACGAGCATGACGCATGAACCAGCCATCGCTTCGCTCAACCATATTTTAGGGAACGTAACGACCCGCCTCACACGACACCGCCGAAGAAACGTTTGAGTGAGCATGACGTACTTCAGGTACTTATGTTAAGCTGTATAAATATATAAAAAAAAAATAACAGCAGCAATAAAAATAAAGATAAAAGTGCATTAATGTAAGACACAACCTACAATGTTAGTAGAAGACGCATCAGCTGGGTCATAATCACAAAGCATATTTAAAGTAAGTTAACAAAAAAGAATACTTTTATATAATTGGAATAATTTGAAAACATTATTTATTTTATTTATTCTGATCAAGCAGTGCCACGCGTCTTAACTTAAAAAAAACATAAATAACATAAAATCAAAACAAAAATATATATCTCAACACATTTTAACACAAGCAGACATGAGCAGACCCATCCCGCTGGCAGCACCCGTTCACGAGCATGACGCATGAACCAGCCATTGCTTCGCTCAACCATATTTTAGGGAACGTAGCGACCCGCCTCACACGACACCACCGCAGAAATGTTTAAAGAGAGAAATGTTAGAACGGCACGCAGGAAATAAGCAAGGCCCGAACCTGTTTTCTGATGTTTTTTTTTACAATGGAAGAGTACTGCAACTGTGAAAACAATTAAATGTTATGCCCACAGCAATGTAGAATCAAGAAAATGTATTCCTTAAGTCCAGCGAGGCCAATTACTCTTCGTCAGTGATAGTTTGGCTAGGAATTTAGGCCTAGAAAAGGTGTTATTCTTTGAAAAGTGTATGTAAAACTACAGCAATTTATACAAAAATCAGTCCTGACAGACGTCGTAGACCATTTTATTAGACCACATAAAAAATCAGCGATGGGTTTACCAGCAGGCTTCAGACCCTGGTCACATAGCCAAAAAGACCTAAAATTTATCTGTACGCCCGTGAAAATCGACTTCATCCGGCATGACAATTGGCCATCCTCTAGCCCAGTTTTCAATTCGCTGGATTATGAGATTTGGCTATTTAGAGGAAAGAACCTGTGCTAAAACACACCCAAATTTGGACCCTCTTAATGCATCCTTCAATAAAGCAGCCGCCATAATAGACTTCCTTTTCATATACAATAAAATATTTTTTTTTATTGAAAATTGGTTTTTACTTGAACTTATGACATGACCTAGTATATATACTGAAAAAGTACAAGGCAAGGTAAGTCAGGCAGGACATTCAATAGCTTTATTATAATCTTATAAAGTGTGAAGTGTTTTCATCCAATATAATTTGGAAGACAAAAATTAAATTGATTTTCTACTAACTAAGAGCTATTGTTTGCTCAGAAATGAACAGTACAGTTATATCACAGCACTGTTGCTTTTGCACAAAAATTATTGATTAACACATGTTGACATTAAGGGTGTGAAATGGCGTGAAAACCGTAGGTTTGTGTATCATATTTTCAAATTGATATTTTATAAGATATTTTCCGATTTTGTTTTCTAACTAAACTAAAATAATACTAAAGTGGAGCAACATTCGTTCCCGTCGTACTGGTATCAGCGTCTGGTGCATCGAACGATACACGAAGAAACTTTACGACAGCGCACTTGCCGGATCGCCGTGGCACGGGCGACCGCTGGACCGCTGACGGGCAGGCACAGGCATCGCGATCGGCAATTAATACCGTCGGACATCGGCGGATTAACGGGGGTGGCGATTCTGGTCGCAGATTTAGTGCGGCGCCGCGGCGTACGGCGTCGCTGGCGGGGGGCGCGCCGTCGTAAACCATCCGGCTCACATTCAACTGACGCGCGCCTCCGCGACAACGCGTTGCGTAACCGCGCATAAACAACCGTGCACCTTCCACGTGCGCATTAAACATTGCGCTCATGCTCCATCTAAAACGCTGACACGTGACTCGGCGAGTGAGGAACGAAACTGAGGACTGTGAGTTGTGCAGTTTGAGATGGCGCGAGCCCCGCCGTCGGCGAGCGGCCCGGCTTAAGGTGAGTTTATTGCCGATTTACGAGTCCCCGAGCGTTCGGCGAGTTTGCTCAACAAACTTTTTCGCGGGCCCGAAGCGTTTTGACGCCCGTCAGTAAGATTCTTGTGTGAACACCTTTATAAGCTTGTCACGTGGGGTGCAATATGACCGCTTTACAACTTTTTTTTATTACAACTCTCCTAAATCAAGGTTGAAAGGTAGGAATGGGAAAATGTTACTTTAAACATATTCTTAGGGATACCTGTTATGAAATAAACTACTTAGTCATAAATTTGATCAATGGAAAAATATAATACTTTAATTGCTTAGCAAATTTATTGTTGCAAAACATTAAAGACAACTGACTTACTTAACAGTCTTATTAGGGAAATGAAAAATTAAAATAAGGAAATATTGCTTTTGAACATGCCTAGGTTAGGTAGTTTCAAACAATCACACCAAATATTACTTGACTGGGTACTTAATAAAAAAATGTATGTAACAAAATGAGCATATGATTTTAAAAAATGTAGAGACACTTACCACACATAATAAGTTAAGTCCTACACAACTAAGCTTCCTGAACTTTTTAAGTTAGGTGTCTGTTTTGAGAATAGCCTAATTCTTGTGTTGATGGTCTTTAATGACCGCCCATTACAACCAATAAAATGTTCCATAAGAAATAGTTCTACCTCATTTCAAGACGTTATAAAGTCATAAATTGAAAAAGAAAGTCTGCCTGCCTTCATTTTCACATTATATTAAGTACCTATATTTTTATTAGTTCACGGTCAGTTATTGTTTTAATTAAAAACGGTAGTATTTACATGTAGATTACATTGAAGATAACACATTTATGCTCTGATTAACAATAAAGCGTTTAAGAGCTATTTTTGGACAATTAATTTGTGTTTAATATTATGATACTACAGTTCAAAATATACTATTAATTTCAAGACATATAATTAAAAAAATCGAATAGTATTCATTATAATATTTCTTCTGTATTACTCATAACAAGTAACTTATAAGATTAAATTAATTTTGAGATCGCTTTAAAGATAAATTCATCAGAAAAATAATACTATGTTCATCCATCACACTCAGTTAATAAAAAAACATGCTATATGAAAGCATTTTAAAACGGTTCTTTGCAGTAACTACTTACAGTTATTTTCAATTTTTACATTAGGTACTTCTTTCTAGGTCTTAAAAAAAATTTTGTAAAAATCAAAAATTTATAATATAAACTTTTCAGTAGGTACTAACAGGTACCTATATAGCAGGCAGAGTTAGGTTTGACCAAAATATTATTAATATTTAATAATTTGAAATTCTATTGTCTACATAATTTTGAATTTAAATCAAATTTTATTGATAAGATATTAAATGTTTTTTTTTATTATATTTTAACGAGTTCTATTAAATTCAAAATGTTAACATCTAAGCAATGATGTGGCATATAACATGACATGATTTTATGTCTTTTTTATAACTGTTACTAAAAATATTTATATTCCATAGATAATATTTTTAATTAACCAAGTTTAGCACGTAAAGACTAAAGTAAAAAATCTGGCACACAGATAGCTTTAAGCCGGGAATATCAGGATAAAATGTATTCTATGTTTCACATAGAATACATTTTATCCTGATATTCCCACGGGAACGGTAACCATGCGGGGAAACCGCGGGCGGGCCACTGTTTGTAGTAACTGCCATTAACATTTAACCTAAAAAGACATATAACACATATCTTAATACTAAAAATAACATTTAACTTCTAATCTCTTCTTTTTGTCTTGGTCTGGGTGTTTTATATGTATATTAAGTAGGTATTTACAAAAAAATTGTATATATGTATGTTTATCCGTTATCTAGTATCCATAACACAAGTTCTTCATGAAACTTAACGTGGGACTAGATAATTGGTGTGATTGTATGCGAATATTTATTTATTATTTATTTATTTAATACTTTTCAAATTTGTCTTGAATATGTATTTCATCTAAGTAGGTAGGTTGTTTTATTCAAAGAACAGTTCGCGCAAAAGTTTAAAAGTTGTGCTTAGTTACATCGTCCGTAACTTAATAACGTCTATACCGACTTGGATGAAATCTGGCGCATAGATAGTTTATAGCCTGAGTTAAAATATAGTATAGGATTTTAGAGTTTTTCAATGCTATTTTTATACATAAGATAAATCTATACTAATATTATAAAGCTGAAGATTTTGTTTGTTTGAACGCGCTAATCTCAGGAACTATTGGGCCGATTTAGTAAATTCTTAGCCCATTCGAAAGCTACATTTCTCCCAAATGACATGGGCTATATTTTATCCTGATATTCCCACGGAAACAGGCACCACGCGGGAAAAACCGCGAGGATCCGCTAGTTTTAAATAGATAAATATTGACTCGGCCACAAGTGAATTCTCTTCTTCAATTCTCGAGGGGAATTATTATTCTATTGTAAATTTATCATAAGTATATAAATAGCATTTCGTTTATACTTATGATAAATTTAAAATAGAATAAAAAATTCAATTCAATTCAAGCAAAAATTCAAAATCATAAAAAAGAAAAATATTGGTAAAAGCCAACTCGGCCACAAGTGAATTCTCAGATGGGAGTCCATTATGTATAAAAAATATAGTTTTTTATTTTATCTCGTAACCGGGGTCGCACCACTAGTTATAAGTAACTGCTAATTATGTTACTTTGAAACAAAAAAAATATTAATTTAAATTAACAGTTGGTAAGGATACAGGTGACTGCTAATAAACTAGATAAAGATACCATTTATTCATGATTGAAACTGTCGCAATAAATACAACTGAAAATGTCAAAGAAATCAATTTACAGCGTAATTAAATAACACCCTACTTGGATATCATGCTAAATTAAACTCTTTTAGTAATTAATATACTAACTATGGATGGTTCTTTAACATGAAAACAATATCTGATAATTGAAATTTATTAAGCCGTTAAACATTTTCTGCCAACAAATTGGCTTAGACCAGCCCCCAGGTTTCGCAATGGTATCAGAACAAGTACTAGTGTACATAGGTATCATTCATTATAGCAGGTGGTATTTAGACTCGGCAAGATTTACTTCTTACCTTTGCCGCACTCACTGAACACCGAACTATAAACATTAGTTCAAACTACTGTTTAGTATCCAACACTTTGTTTAACACACACGTGTTTATTACTGAAATAGTATCAAATTATCTAATTTATATTAGAAGAAAGTATTTATATACTAGAAATTATCTAATTTATTCTTAACTTATTCATAATCTAATCATATTTTTAATTGTTATTATTTTATTTTATTGCAAATTTCATCTAATGTTTTTATTTTGAATTTAACAATGAACGTCCATTAATTAATTATTTATTTTTAGTTATCGCATACGTCTGTGTATGTGGCTTTGCGCTTACTCTAGCTATAAACTGGAAATCATTACTTTGCTGTCAAGAGAAGGTATCACTGAGTTTCTGCCTCTTTCTATCGATGCGGCAGACAGATTGAGATGATTTATTTGTTTCTTAATTTTTGTATTGTATTCTTGTTTGCATGATGGAAACATTTATCTTATCTTATCTTACCTTAAATAGATTTGGAAATTATTTCCAAAAGATTTTTGGTGACTGACACTTTATTTATTTACTTAAAAAAAATACAATTAGTTCACAACAGTGCGTGTGACAAAAACAAGGTATTGTTTTGACCCAACCCTGGGACTCATCTCCCGACGGTCACATTACTTAGCTTAAGTTTTATAAAGTAAATAATGAAATACTTAAGTGACAAAAAAGGCCTAGACCAACCAAATCTATATAAATCTTTAATTAGTCCATAGTACCTATATCAATATAACTATTTCAATATATTTTTTTTGCATACATACTTTGATATAAGAAACAATAATTTATGATAGGTGTGGTGACCCTTTATATTTTTACAGACCGGGTTTTCATTTCATAGTTTTATCAAATATTTGATCTTAAGATTTGGCAACTAATGAATTAAAGAAATAAATAAGATCATACAAACATGAATATAAACCCATGGTCATAATAACAAAAATTGTAAAAGACTGTCTTATTTTTATTAGTTGAGAAAATACATTTCATTTTCAATATTTGCCTTAGTATAGAATCATTTAAAAGTTTACTTCCTTCAGAAAAAACGTTTTAAGCAAACATCTAGTTCAAGGAGTCTCTTATCTGTCGTTGCGTCCGCGCAGCATTATTTGAAATTCCGCTCATGCGCGTCGCTATATTTGTCTTATTCCACATCACCCTGTTTGTTAGATCTCAATCTCCGTATGACCGTGCCGGTTGCTTTTTGTAACATTCAGTTTACTTATCAGGCTAAAGTGACTCAGAATTTTGCCTTTGCAAAATTATCCTCACTTAATGCTTAATCTTTGTGAGTCCAACTGAATTATTTTATAAAGAACAGTTTACTTACATAATTATTTTACTTTGTACAGACGTGTGGTTGATAAAACAACACGTTTACATGTGTTGTGCATTTGTACGTGACACATATATAACAATATTAGTTAGGTACAAGTAATATTTTAATTTCTAACCCAACAAGGATAGGTCCTTGTTGGGTTAGAAAGAAATTCTTTAGGAAGAAGAGTCTAGATGTAAGGTTAAGTCTCCTTATTAGTGTTTAAAGCTGTGTATTACAATGTGCAAATTGATGGTTAGGTAATGTTATTAATGACCTTTTATGCTACCTCATAGGTAATAATCATAAAGAAGGCTGAATTATAAACCTCATTATGGCACGATTGATTGATGGATTCATTCTAGTCGTCTCCTTCCTGGGATTAGTATGCTAATGTAATCAGCAAAACCTTACAGTTCTCCTCATTGGTAGTCAGGCTTTCACACAAATTGAATTTATAACTTTACAGAGGCGAGAAACTTCTAGCGTCCCTGCCTTTTTGTTGGTCGCTTTCATTTTGAGTTCAACTTTATTTTTTTTAATAAAAAAAACTGTTAGTGAGAGAATTCATATTTACTACTGCGAGCATGAAATTGTCTTTCCCGCTGTCATAAATTATCATCTTAATAAGTTAATGAGTGATTCCAGAAATGACTCGTTTTTGCCGTTTCGAATACAAGTGCCAATGGTGCCGGCGTACTCGTTATTACCATAGACGTTCGCATCTGCCTTTATCGAATTTGATTAAAGTTCATGTTTATTTATTGTATTTTCATAGGCCTTAATATTTTCCAATAATGTCAAAATAAATAAAATTCTTATTTGATAAAATATTCTTTGTTGTTAAAAATCATAAAGAAATTACAACATTTAGGAACTGTCTCAAGTTACAATGATAATTTTCTGCTTCTTAAATCTCAAAATACGGTATAGGTAAAGTATCCCACAGCGTTATTAAATTATCTTTTAAGTATTATTAAGTAGTATCTTTTAAGTATTTAAGCCTTGTAAATGTTGTTTACTTTTTCTTCAACACCGTATAATGTACATCCTTACCTACTTCATCCATATGTATTCGCTTCACGTAGCGCCAAACGTACGCTATTGAACTTTTAATTTTAGCAAAAACTCATCCCATCTAGACAAACGCAAGTAACAGGTGAACTAGTCACCTCCCTCGAGGAAAAAGTGGCTGGCAACATGTAGTGGCAAAAAATTATGCAAACAACGACCGCACATGATCATATCTCCTTGAAATATGTCGACGAGACAAATTGCTGCACTTCAAACGTGGCAAGCCCGCTCCCGCAACGGAATAAGCAAATAGCCGATTGTTTCAATCCAGGGACGCAATTACACGGTTTCGATCTTAAATATTCGGCAATAAAACGTAAAGTCGTTTGATACTGGAAATACTGAGGAACTACAAACCAATGACGGTACGGCACCTCGTCTAGTTAAATCCGCATAATTATCGTATAGCCCATAAATTGCTGGTGCGCGAGCGGTGTTTACACGCGGCGGATCGTTAGTTGGCCGAGTCACTTCATTGTTCGAATGGGTAGCATCGGTGTTAACTTTAGCGGAACCATCACCGCGCACCTTGGCAGTGGCATTACGTCAGTTCTTATCAAACGTTCGCAACTTGACACGCCCAGGCACAGGCGATTAATCACTCGCATTCTCAAATTGATTTCGTTCCTCATGGAGGTAAGTAATTTTACTTTTAATTCCTTCTAAGAATGAAATTACATGTACTTACATACTTTGTAAGCTAAAAAACGGTACTTCTTTCGCACATGGGTGCGTGCTGGTGTAATCAATAAATTTTGTAATCACCATAAATGTTACCATATACATACTACTGTCTAAATAAATGAGTTGGCAACAATAACGAATTCTTATTTCATCTATGATTTACAGATGTTACGACCTAAACAGTTCGATAACGAATGAGGTGGTGGTAAACGCGGGAGTCAAGAGAACATTAATGTCAATAAAAAAGCCATAAACTCTATTAGCCGTCATAAACTTCACCACATCTGGCCAATAACTCGTTCCGATTACAAATAATATTGATTGTTCAATTAAACTAATACTAAAGGATCTTAAAAATGTTGAGCATCATTTATATAGAAAAGTAGAAGAAGATATTTTTGCAAATTGGCTTAAAAAGGCTGTTTTTGTGTCTATTGGTTCGCCAAAGGCCGTAAATATTCATGTCAGCCGATAACCGATCCTCGTAAAGAACACGGAAACGAACTTTTGTTATAAGCCCCACAAATAGACTAATAAATTACCTCAAGGTGTTATAAGTATTTGAGTCTCCTGGCCACAATGCTCCAAACATTAGTAGTGCGCATGAATTCATTGTCAAAAGCATTATTAGCATAATAATTGGTTACCTGCTTATTTAGCAGGTGAATTGTTAGAAATTCCCTTTTGTCTAAACTCCTATTGTCAATTTGTGCAACGTTTATTGTTGGTCTAAGTTTCTGTTGCATATTTTAGTGGATGTTTTTTTATGACTTTAACGGGACTTGGAAGAATTTTTGTAAACATAACTGCAAATTTTGTATTTGCATCTTTTCGCTATTTAGCATGACAATAGGCGACAATAGCCACTTTTTTGTCAGCTAACTGTGAGATGTAGAGGCATCTCGGTTCTCGGTAAGCAACTGTTGTAGTTTTTAATACTGCTCTTTTAAATTCTAACACATGTCACGTTGTTTTGAGTTTTTTTATTCCTTGAAACAAAGGCATCTATTGTAAAACAACTCTAAATTGCTACTGTTCTGTTTTTGTTAAGTAGTTTTCAAATTTCTCTTGTTTTTTTTTAAGATCGTGTCTTACAGTTTTTATGTAGTGCTGCTGTGTGTTTGCTTTTTTCAAAATGTGAACTATACTATTACTATATATGTACTATTGAATTTGTTAGAACATTATTTAGAATTTGTATGAAAATAATGTGTTTTTGTTTGCGTTCAAGTATAAATAAGTATCATGAATTTTCGAACAATGCGATTATGCTTAAATTGTGGATACCAAGTAATTAATCTTTCTTGACAGTGTAATTTTACAAATATATTATTGGGTTCATGTAACTCTTTCTTTGCAGAAGGAACCCTAATTTTTGAGTTTTACCTATCTTTGAGTTGGGCATTAGAAGTTTATTAATTTTCATTGTTAATTAAATAATAACAAGATGTTTGTTTTTCATTTTTGGCTAACTTTAAATTTTTTTTTATTGAATATTCGCCGATCCTCACTATCATCGGTATGCTTTTATAATAAATATCTCGAATGGTTCATATATTTATATTATACACAGTAAGAAAGTTGGTCCGTCCATCGAAGCGGGTGCGGTGGGGCGGCACGAAAATTGTAATATTTCAAAATTACTCAAGAGTCGCGTTGGCTTGAATAATGCGAGAACTTTAAGGGGAGGGGGAGACAGGGGTGAGCGGGGTGGGCCGTGCGTGCCTACTTACACCCCAGGACTTGTTTTTGAACTTCTGGTTCTGAGTTGGATCAAAATATACTTGCAAGGCCCAGTTAGGGATGATGGCCCGATTGGGAATATATGATTTATGGCAGGAACTTTTTTGTTTGCCTCTGGTTAGGACCTATGCTTTATGGTGAAACAGATGGAAATCTTTTCTTTTAGGGAAAGATCTTTTTTTGAGATCTTTGTTTTAAGAGATTATATTTTCCATAGCAATAAAAAAAAATCTGACAATACGGCGAATGTACGGCGATGTTAAGGCGATACTCGAAAAAAATATTGAAGCGAGATAGCAATGAGAAAACGACGCGCACGGGAGCGAGACCGACTTTACAGATTAGGCAAAAAAAAACACAAAATCACTTCGTATTAAAAAACTGCTTCTATACGATCCTAAATATTATTGGTGTCCACTTATTAAACCAATTTCCAATAGTGTAAGTAACCCCATTTAAGAATAATCTTGAATTTTCGTATTTTTAGAGGTCTTTTCGAAAAGAAAAAGTGTTGAGGCAAAATCATAAAATTGTGTTTTTAAAACTATACGAATCTAGATAAGGTATGAAGAAATATATATGTTATTACCAGATTTGTAACAACTGTAACCGTGCTATAGTTTTATTTCAAAAAGTCCATACTTTTTGTTCATTTGCTAGTTTCGCTTTTATATAAAAACTGCTGAATGAAAAATTTCAATCGCGTTGCACTTTTTCATTATTATAAAATTAAAATATAAACATATTTTTGGTGTATTGTTAACACAAAAAAATATATATTAAAATATTATGATAAGACCTACTGTCTTTTCTTTTAAATACAGTAACGGACACACAGGCAGTAATTGTTAATCTTTAATCATTAATCATAATATTGTGTATTATATTTTTTTTAAATATCGGAATGCTTTTATAAGGAAATTTGCCGAACCAGCCGTATGAGAGTATAAGTAGAGTCGAGTTTCTATAGGAACTGAAAAGAAGTTTACAGTAGTATCAACGTTCTGGAAAGTTTTGACAAAAATATGCATGACAAAAAACTAAAAAGCAAAAAATATACAAAAAAAATAGTAACTTGTCTCATAAATAACCTATCGCTCTGACGGGATGAGACAAGTTACTTTTTTCTAGTATATTTTCTTGTTTAATATTTATCACATAAAAATAGCATTGTAAAAAGCAAAATTAAAAAGTTATAAAAAGTAAAAACGCTTCTATACCTACTTTAGATCAATATTTTAGAAAGATTTAGCTAACCATGCGCATGCGACGGCGCATAAAGACGGCCGCACGTGGCGCGGGACATGTGTGGAACCGGTCCGGCGGGCCTAGTAACCTCCAAACCAACTTTACCGGCTATTTAAATTTTGATAGCAATATTTACGAAAAAGGCCGCCTTTTGAATACAGTCGATGGGATATCGGTATTCAGGTGCTGACTTTGAGTGCCCTTATCACGTCTGTTTAAAGAGTGGTTTTTGTATTGCAACTGTAAAACTGATCATTTTACCATTGTACATCATGACGTGATGTAAGTTAGAAGATGGCTCTAGCTTCTACTGCACGGAATTTCTTTCAGTTAACTATGGAAGACAATGTGAAATATTGACTTTGTGTGTATGGGATCTGGAAAAAAGCGACGCAGACAAAGCAACAACAAGTCAGTATATAGTCACCTATAAGATAAAATATCTTAGCTTTAACATAATTGCCTTTGATTCGTTTAAAATTATCTAATTCAATATTAACTATTTGACGACCTGTTTGGCGCATGGGTACTAACGCCACCTTCTGCGCCAGAGGTCCCGGGTTCGATCCCCGGACAAGACAAATATTTGTGTGCATGAACATCTCTATTTGTCTTGGTCTGGGTGTATTAGGTATATTATGTATTTATTTACAAAAAAATATATATAAGTAGGTAGGTATCTATGTTTATCCGTTATTTATTATCCATAATACAAGTTCTTCATGAAAGTTAACGTGTTGGCTGGATAATTGGTGTGATTGTATGCAAATATTTATTTATTTATAATTTATAATACTCGTTTATAATATAATAGAACTGGAGTCCGGCCGAAGCTAGTCAATGGGACAAGGTGTATGCCCCATGGTCACCTTCACCTTGCCTATGCAAGGTGCTTCCCGCGTTTGAATAAATCTTTCTATAAGTAACATAAGAATTAGGACATAACTGCGACTTTGGAGTGGAAGTCGTAAATCCATGATGAAATCATGAGAAAATCTTATTCTATTAATAACTGCTTCAAAAATGAAGATCCGTGAAATGTCACTAATTGATAATAAAAAAAAAATTTGCATTGTACAATGCCATTTTATGTGATAAATTTTAAACAAGAAAATATGCTAGGAAAAGAACAACTCCCTGTCAGAGCGGTATGAGACAAGTTGTTTTTTCTAGTACCTACATACATTTTCTTTTTAAAAATAGTTATTAAAATATTTTCCATATTTTGACCACTAAAATTTGTCCTGTTGTGTAGCAGATTTTCATAACAAAACCCTCTTTCTAAGTGACTCTTGTAGTCAGTATTTAAATCCTACAAAACAGGTCTGTAGAAGCTAGCACCATATAAATCTGACGACGGTAGAAGTTTCACCGCAATGACTTTAAACACTTTTGTCGCGTTAGCAAGGCCCAATAGTGGCCAAATTGAAACCAGCTCAAGTTGCATGAAAGTTCCCAACTCGAAGTATTCCGACTTTGGGTTTCTCTGAAACTTTAGTCTCGTTAGGTCTCGCCTCAAAACCACCTTTTATTTATGCACTTACTTATACCATTTGCGGTTTTGGACCACTATTTATTTGATGTAAGAAAATTGTTTTCATCAATTTCTTTTCAGTTGTGTGTCATTTGAAGTTACGTTTCATCAAAATTATCTTTTGGTGTAACTTATAAATAGAACGGAGTTTTTATAGAAGATATCTTTTGTACCTATCAAATAACAAATACAAAGCTTTTGTGTCATTACTGATGCTTTGGTATATGGTATTGCTATAGTGTTTACATCGACATTGTATGATAGGCACTGAGCAGTAAAAAATACAAAATTCAGTAATGCAAATCCAACAAAAACATTATATTCGTCAACTTCTCGTCTGTCGCAAGACACTTATCTGCCTTTCAAATGCCCACGTCGATATAGCTTTCTAGAATTCGAGTCATGCAGTTGTAAGGTGTCGGAAAAACTCCGACAATTCCATGAAAATGCACCACAGTAAAGAAACTCGCTGCGGAATGCCACACGTTGCCTTCATCTTGTCACTGTTATTATTACGATCTAATTTAGACCCTGTCCTATCGAATTAGCGTTAAAATTTTATCGAACGCCAATTGGTCGTTGCGACGTTTCATTATGTAATGCTAATTGTTTCAAGTTTTTGCCTGAGCAAGGTGCAGAAGCGAGTGTAGAGAACCGATCGGATATAATAAACGTAAGAAGGGACTTACAAAATTTATACAGGTGTTGAACTGAATAAATTTTTGTTCCTTTTCTGTCTTTTCCACTGCCTTTGACAGTGATGCCGCATTTTATGCGTTTCAGAGAGACGATGTTATTATCAAACTGACTTTATTATGACGAGTTGAATAAGACGCAATGAAATGGTCCATAATAATTTTCAGACATTTATCATCTCAGTAAGAAGGTGTTATGAAAATTATTATTATTATTAAAGACAAGAAATAAAATCGTA
The DNA here is from genome assembly GCA_910589605.1 of Chrysoteuchia culmella. Lineage (NCBI taxonomy): Eukaryota > Metazoa > Arthropoda > Insecta > Lepidoptera > Crambidae > Chrysoteuchia > Chrysoteuchia culmella. Next base: position 14,485,518 of record OU342654.1, read on the forward strand.
GCAATTATCAAAAACATTATATCCATAAGCCGTGCCAGATTGCAGAACTGGTTATCTATGTAGGTATCGCCGCTGACAATTATTATCCATTTATGAATTCAGCACAATGACTAATCTAGACCGGTATGGGCTGACAAGAAAATTGTGATAACGCGACTCGGTACTGTTAGATGTATTGGAGAAAAAAATTGTTTGAGAACTGTTAAAATGGGAAAAAAATGTAACCAAAGAAAAGCTAGCATTTTTATAATTAGTGGTCACATTGTAGCGGTCTCACTATAAAAATTACCGTTTCAAATTTTACACCAACCTCAAAATTTATTTTCATGACACTTCAGGATGTCGTTCTAATCCACCAAAATAGATCAAAAAGATTTACAAACAATTTACTAGTAGAAATAGGTTTTACAAACCCAAAAAAGTCAGACAATGATAAGAAAGAATTTATCTCAATAACCAAATAGATAAAAATATCAGACCAATTACTAGACGAGTCATATTATGTAAAAATGGTCGTTATTTGTTCAAACTCACAAGGCATTGCTGCTACGAGAACACTTTTTCATCGTCTTTCTCGATAATTTTCGCACAGTCTTTCCGAAGGAGTGACGTCCAGCGATTCCGATGCGAGGAATAATTCGAAGCTTACATACTTGATTGATGGCTTAAAGGGAGCCGAGCACAAATTAAAAAGACCTTTGCTCTGGACAGTTGGAAAAGTTAATTTCACTTTTTATTATCTTTGTTTAGTCCTACAGTTATTATGTGGCTTTGTAACAAAATATTTAGAAAGTGATAGATTAGAAAATTTTGAATTATAATAACTTTAAGTAGCAAACTGTTAAGTACTGTATTTTATCATCAACGGGCCTTCATCAGGTAATGCTAAAGATGGAGGTGCCTTTCTTTGTTTGTTCGTGGAGATTTCATATTTAGATTTGTTTGTAGACAACATTTAAACATTGAATCGAGCGCCAAAGAAGACGTTTGTTTATAGGTAAAAGTCATGGTAAATTGTAATCACTTTGTTATTAATGCCGTCCAAATATTGTCTTAACTATTAAGCTATTAACCCGATATTTTACTAATTAAACAGCTGTTAAAAAATCAGTAGCAACCTACATGGAGAAACTGAGAAAGTCTCTAAATTGCTTTTTCTCATACTTATTTCGTAATTGTAAAAAGGAATCCATATGAATTTTAAATAAATAAATATTAACACAACACACATACTCACTCTCTCACATACACCCACTCACCCACATTTCACACACCGAGAGGACTATAAATATACGTGTATATTAAAAAAAAACTTGTAAACTATGATATTATTAAGTAAATTACCTTTCTAAAACTATGTACTATTGCAGCTTATAAGTTAATGTATCTAATCTTCTCTGAGGCAAGACGCGTTGGATGCTAAAATACAGGTCATTACCTAGTTTGACATGACAGCAGATGCTACATTTTTATTTAAATGTATTATTACATTAGTGTATAGGCTTTTGTACCTAAAATATTTGTTGGTTCAATATAAAATAAAAAATATTATTAAAGACTGTTATACATTTACTAATATCTTTCAACACCAAACGTTTCGGGTCCAAGATCCGTCTGAGCAATTTGGCGACAAAATCTCAGTACGCAACTTCTTTGAGAACTACCGCTATCAAATTCAACTGCTTCTGACTTAACTTTTAAGAAATCTGCGCAATTAAATGAAGTCAGTAGCATTCCGAGTAGTTGGGTAGTGACCACTGGTTAGATACCATCTCACTAGAAATTTTATGAACCATTCACATGTTGGGAGCACAGTGGCGTGAATAATTTTGACTGACGGTATAATTAAACTGTAGAGAGCATGTTTCGTAGACGGTAATGCGAAAATTGTGGTACGTAATGCAGAGAAGGCAGTTAAAGCGTATTATCAAAACTAGGCCTAAAATTTTACACTAACATGCAATTTATCGAAATGTAAATTAACTAATGAATTTGTAAAGAAGTTATGATTAATCTATGCTGAATCTGAAGTAGTGTAATGTTGAAGAATTATATAAAAACGGACCACTTTGAAGTAGGTAGCAAATTAGAAAATTCTCCTATTTCTTCAATAAGAAATGACCCGTGTCCAAGGGACAACTCCAAAGATAGATGAAGATGATTATCTATAACGGTGCGCTGAAATACATACTTAAAGCGTCAGATTTCAAGATAGCAAATCCAGTACCAGGTTTATGGAAGCAATTAAATTTTGCTTTCATGGTCCTACAGACTTCCACTTTCGTTTCTATCGTACGCAACTTTCTTGGCAATGTAATTGTTTAATTCTAAAATGCGTTATTAGTAGCGCGATGCATCGCATTCTAAACCTGCGTATTTCCCTTTCGCTTGCCAAATCATCTAACAACTTTCTTTAAATACTTGGAATTATCATTTCTAGGTTTTTTAATAACTACCTATTACTATTGTAAAGACTTATACTAATAGTATCATTTGAATTTTTTTGTTTTGCTCATGAGTGATATTATTAATATGATTATAAATTATGAATTTTGACTTTGTTTTTAAATCAGCAATCTTTATATTTATATGCAATAAATTCAGTAGCCAGATTTTCAATAGGTGACTATAAATCATAGACCAAAAACTACCTCTGACATCCAACATGAATAAAAGATTATACCTTCATAAATATCATTTTAATGATTTAAAACTGAAGTCTCTTCTTTAAAGTTATTTCTTTGATGTTATTTTATATCATGCAGCTAATATTCAAAGTCATTTAGCAAAATCTTTTAATTTAAAACAACTGTGTCATTCTAAAGTTAATGTTGGATTAATACATTATTTTCATGGAGTTCAAACATCTTTATTGTATTATTATTTGCAACAAATACAATAATATATTTAACTATTCTATGTACATACGAGTAGTAGGTACTAAGATTATTTCATAAGTTGTTTTGGAATTCATTCTTCACTTCATAAACTAAGAGCGATTATAACATTGATCATATTTTAAATAAAAATGATAAGCTTCACCTTTCGACGATGATTGTTTTCTATTGTCTTTTGGTTTTGGGGCACTGGATTCAATGATTTAGATTTTTTTGCGAAGAATGTATAATAATTCTCACATTTTTCTCAACTGACTGAATTAAAGTCCAATTATCACTACAAAGTACTTAGTTACCGGCATATTTAATAAATTAATAAATAAGGTGCCGACGGCCGCTCCCATCCACTGCCTCGCGTTGAGTGACGCGTCCTAGATGATTTATGCATCACGAGCGCAGTCTAATTAGGCGCAAGCGCATCTCATTCTATGTAAATCCGAGCCGGCCCACAGAATGAATGATATTATCCACATAGCGGCTATCTTGATTTGTGTGGGCTTAAACAAATAAACGTAAGAAACGTTCGTGATTTGAATTGATAATTTGATGTTAGATTTGAGTAGCTGTTTGGAAATATAATTATGGTGAAGTTAAGTGGATCTTGATGTTCACTATTTTAGTTTTAGTTTATGATTTTTAAAGCACCGCCTTTTTTCAAAAGATCACACTGCATAAAATCTTTAAGAAATAAACATCTAATAGTCTCAACAAAAATTTACACATTTATCTACTGTCATTATGCAGCACAGACACCATAAATTCCAAGTTATAAGAACAAAATTAAAATTCAACTCGTTGAAAAGGTTTAACAATCACGTGAGAAAGCGCAAAGTGAAGTTCAGAACAGAAATTAATTTGGTGTAATTTTAGTACTCTTTCAAAGCCAAATAAACAGCACGTTCACTGCGAGAGAGTTCTCTTGAAATGCTTCTACCAAAATATTTACTGTGACAGAATTGTCGCTCGGTTGCAGTACAAAAGGCGGTGAATATACGAACGCCAGCCGCGCCACCGAGGTTGCTTGGTACGGAGGCCCGAGGACGAGTAATGTTATGAGCAAGCCATTATTGTCTCGCCCCATACCGTAAAACATTACGCAGTCGTACCGACCCGACGAATATACCGGGAGCTGTCAAAACCCCTTCAAAATATTTATTTATATTGTGCGATACAAATGTTTATTTCGTTTATTATATGAAACGCTACGAATTGCGTTGAGCGTTATATTTTGGCATATTTTTTTTATTTTATATCTTTATTAATTATAATATATTTATACAGGAATAAAATAAACTTAGAATTAATGTTGTAGTTACTAAAATAAACATAAAAGGATTTAATTTTTACATCCGTTACGAGGTACAAAGTTAAGGAAGTGGCACTTATATATAGAATACATTAACGAACAGTTACAATATTGGCAAATAAACTTTAATACTAATTTAATTCCACGCCTGCAGGATTCAATATTTCAATGCACGCCATTAATACGGGTGCATTAGTCTCTTCCTGCCTCTGAATTTATGAACTGACCCACTAAATTAATTTACTAGCGGGAAGTGACTACAAAGTCAGCAATAAATATATAGTCCGGAGGCATACGTCATCTGTTTTTGTTTCGTTTTATGCGATCGGGGTGGTTTTAGCAGCTCTATATGGTGTCTACATTGAAACCGTTTAGGATCATCTAGCGACCGTTCTGCTGAGCAGTAAAAGATGCTGCGATATCATGGGAATAAAAGAGTTACCAATAAGTTCTTTTCAATTTGTAGATTTGATTTGGCGAGAAAATTTGGTATTTCTGAGAGATTTTGGGAGATGCGTTAGGAAGGAAATATTGAATAGAGTTTTAAGTTTGGTGTTTCTACTGTTTCTGAAAGTTTTGAATGGTTTACAGTAGCTTAGATAGATTATGGAAACCTTGGTATTAATTTGATACATTGTTCTTTCTGAGTTAACTGTCAAATGGTTACATTTATCATTTAACCTAAAAAAATCGTTCAAAAATAACGAATTAAGTTAAAGCCTGAATTTATCCGAAGCTGTCCTGAATTTGTGTGAAGCCGATATACCTACTCGCTAGTTTCTACAGCATTTTCTATTATTAATTATTGTGTACCTATTAAGTTCTTATACATTAACATACAAACAAATGTTCAGTGGCCATCTAGCCCATCAACCAGCCATCCAACCAACAGTCAGCAAATCGCTAAAAAAAGGCTTGTCAAAGTCGGCGAGCTTATCATTTATTGTGTTCAATGTATTGAGTTGCTGCAAGAGTCGCTATTTCTTTAAATAAATTTGCGGAGTTTAACTTCTCACTATTTTGAGCTTATACATTAACAGACACTCAAATGTTCAGTAGCTATCTAGCCCATCAACCAGCTATCCATCCGACAGTCAGCAAATCGCTAAACAAAGGCTCGTCAACATAAACTAACACCAGAACATTGATGGATCGCCGCCGCAGGACTATGGTAACAAATCTCACAGAGTAATAACTTAGTGCTACAATATGGCTGCCGCTCGAAAACAAACAAACAAAAACAAAACAGAAGCTCAAACATAGATAAAAGATGTCCGCGAATTGTATTTACAGACTGCATGTAACTATTTAACACTCTAATAATTAGGTAAGACAATAATAGGACTTAATAAAGAATTCCGATTTTAATGATATCAATGATCAGTAAAATAAGCTGTATAAAAAATAAGTATGAGTACTAAATTATTGTAGGTATTCGATGTTGGAAGTCTAATACGAAATCTCGACGCACAAAACATCGATGCACATTTTATGGTGAGAAAAATAAGTAGTACTTTTAAAAAAAATGTATTATATCTAAAACCTCCTGTACATATGCATCTTTTATTTTCATTCTTTTCCATTAATAAAGACATTGTTGTTTAAGTAAAATTGAAGATGTGATTTTCTAAGTACCTTGCACAGTTTTTCTTTTTCTTTTAGAGATCTTTGCTTTCATTTTCATCTAAAATCAACATTTGACATCCTCTATTTGTTTATAAAACCTCAGTCTTCTTGAAATTAGACACAATAAATATATCATTGTTGAACGACTGTTCTTGTGATATTTCACGAATAAAGCCTGTAAATGATTTGTGCCTTATACCTCTAATTCTTTCGAGTTTTATAATGATTTGACCGCCAAAAAAGTTGACTAAAACAAAATCGCTTATTATAGAGTACGTCTACACTCGAGCAGTTTAATCTCCTAATGCTTGTATGGAACGTTAACTAGAATGTTTTAATTAATCTGCTTGTTATTTAGTGTTAGGCAAAATGACGCCTCGGTGCTCTTTGGATATAGTCTCTAGTCCTTATATGAGGTGTTAACTTGATGTTACAGGTTGGTTTCAGTTAAAGTTGTCGCTTAGTTTAAGACTGTTGTCATACCCAGTAAATACTGTCGAAAAAACTTTTAAAAATATATTAAAAAATTATAATATTTGGAATTTTAAAAAGAATAAAAAAAGGATTTCTATATTTTACCATTTTACTCGTAGGTACTTACCTATATTTTACTCTTTTGCATTATTGATAAAACAATAACATTGAAAAGCATGAAATGGAAAACAATGTAGACAAATGAAACTACCACCAAATTGGAATTTATTATTTATTTATAATTTATGAATGTTTTATTTTTATGTACCTATATTTTTATTTCAAAACGTGTTAGGTGCCTAAAAGTTACTTCAGTAATAACTAAGTTGTCAATAACATGACTTACATAATTTGAGTGTGGGTGGATTTGTTTGAGTGAATTCTTTTCATTAATACTGTCAATCTATAATAATAATCAAAAAGATGGAAATCTTCCGCGTGATCCTCTTATACATATCAACACAAACCTCATCTCCAAATAGACCACTAAGGGAAAACGGCGACCAATCGGCGCGCGCGCCGTAATTATAGGCTAGCTTCGAATTAGCGCCGCGTCGCGTGCTATTGAAAATAGAATTCACTGATTTATATCGGATGCAGAAATCATTGTCTCAAGCCTCTATGTTTGTGCGCCAATTAAAATGGATTTGCAATGTTTTACGGCTTATGATTGATGCTATTTAGGTGGAAATGATGAATGATTTTATCGAGTTTTCCTAGACGAATTATTTTATTGACGTTCGTTGAATGGAATAGATGCATTTACTAGTTTGCGTTATTTATAAGCTAACCACAATGTTATAAAAATAGACAAGGCGCTTGTCGTGAATATCAGAAACTAAGCAGCCACTCAAAACAATTTTCCTCCAGTTTTCTCTATGGGTAGGTGCCAAAATTAATTGAAATTCGATTAGTAGTCCTGCAGAAAACTGCATTTGAACAATCAGATAAAGTCCCGGTTAAAAGTGGGTCCCGTTCCCGTGAGAATATCGGGATAAAAGTAGCCTATGTTTGTCTCCGCCCTTTCAACTAACACTATACCAAAACTCAAGTCGATTTGTTTCTTAGTTTTGGCGTCAAGAAAGGACAAACAAACATATTTTCGCATTTATAATATTAGTTAGGATTAGGATGATTATCCAACTAATATTATGAATGGAAAAGTTTATAAGTTTGTTTACTTGTTCGCCTTTTACCCAATCACGCGTAAGCCACTAAAGAGGTTCGTTTATAAGGGAATCACGCGGGTAAAGCCGCAGTCAGCCTCTAGTAAACTTTATGACTAAGAACTCCTTGCAGTATTATACTCGTATCCATTAGCACATCACTCGCGAGGCACAATTTAAACGGCCACCGTTCGCACTATTGCCGGCGCGATAAAATGCCTCAAATCGTCGGGTGCCTATCGTCATTCCAGACTCAATTATTTAAAAAACGAACGATCGTTGCGTGCTTTTTTGTCCCATTCCCTCGCCGCTTCCGCGCTTCGTGCCGTCCCTTTCTAGCGCGGAGCAAAGATGCGCCCGCGCAGTCGATAACCACGGAATGCGGCGGCTGACTTCAGTCGAGGTGCTCATAGACAATTTAAATTGGAGAAATTGGTAGCAATAAGGAGTAAAGTAACGAGCAATGATTGTTGATATCAACTTTGTAATGCACGATGACCTGTTAACATGTAAATGATACTTAAGATCTATTCGATAAATTGTTATGTTGTTAAATGTAAGTTATATATAGGTCAATAATTTTGATAACATTGGAAGAAGTGTTTTAGCTGAATTATTTATTGTAGATAAACAAAATATTAAGATAAACTACAATTAACACTTTCGCTGACAGTGAACTAGACACTAGATGTTTTATTGTTATTAATATAAATTTTACGTCTATAGCCGTTCACTATCAGCGAACGCATTAATGATATTCTCAAAACAGCTGCTTATCAATCACCTATAAATAGCTTAAAATATACATAGTTATGAACCACAACAACAATAAAAGATAAAACATAAGAATCAGCAGTCACACATGGTCGATATCTGAATTCAGAGTTTCATTTTGAGAACTTCTCGAACTCAACTCTAAGCAAAATATCCATATACAATCATACATGAGTGAAGATTGAAATAAACTGACCAACAACAGTCATAGAAGAGCAGCATATCCAAATTTTCTATAAAATACACCAAAACAAGAAAAGAAGATTACAGTCCAAAGCTATGTTAGATAAATTTCATTCCTACCATAAAGTTACATATAGATAAAGCTGGGATTCTGTTAAAACCCCATGAGGAAATTGTCAATCTTGCGGAATGTTGAATGCACTTTCGTAATTTGATGTCGCCACTCGATAACGTAAATCGAATGAGCAAATCTGGAATAAACAACGTTTCTTTAAAAGAAACAACAGTTTTGACTGAGAAACATTTACTAAGCTAAGTCATAGTTGTTTTCAAAAATCATTTACGTTTAAAAGATATAAAATCATTTTCAAATTTCGTCTCTTTCGTATAGGTAATATTAATTGAGTAACAATCAAATGCACAAATATCTTTACTCAAGTTCACTGAACCGTGAATTGTTATTTTAATAATGTTTGCTGCAACATTGTCAACAACGACATATGCTGGTCCTTGGCCACTCCATTTTTGTTTATGAAGTAGCAAACAAAAAATATCTGTATTAACGATACGCTTTCTTCCAACATTTGGAATAACAAGAAACAACGCCTCCAGTAAGCGGGCAAAATAAAAAGCGACTTGCCAAACTAAAGCGTTTACTTCTCGAGAAAATTTTCAAGTAGTCTTGAGCGGTGTATTAAGGGTAGCATAATAAGGCTTTCTGGATTAGGAGTCTCGCTCTTGAGTGAGAATAAACCCAAGGGAAATCCTGGCTCGCAGCTTTCCTCTAATTTATTGCGCCTCCAACGGCTACCGGCCTTTGTATCGAATCTGCTGGGGAATGAGAAATATATTTCCAGATGGATTAACATGTTTGCCGTTTCGTGGTTCGTAATTAGTGAGCAGGTATTTTTGTGCGAAACACTGGAATGTTGCGAGGTTTTTCGTTGGGAAACCTTTATGGAATGCGTTTTCTAATTTGGAAAACAGAATGATTGCTTTCAATTTAAGTAACAAACGAGTTCAAGCTTAAATAAGGTTTCGTTTTTAAACAAAAATACAACTAGCGGCTTTTCAATATACCTCCTTAGATAAAATTATGAATAGCATGATGGACGTGGAAAGATTGTTTTGTCAAGTTCTATTGAAATCATCAGAACTATAAAATAAGTTTCACATATATATATTTATCCTCCTCTGTCCGATACATTATTACTTTATAAATTGCCATTAAAATTGATAATTAATGAATATTCTGGCAAAAAACTAAATTATTGATCGTAAAGTGTATGTACATTGAGCGTTTACCGAGTAGTATTTCTTTCGTCTTTTTATCAGTTTCCAGTGAAAATTCTGCCACTTCATTTATAAGTAACACATCTGCCTGCTTTGCGATCCTAAGCTTCCAAGGCAACAAGTATCTCGAATATCATTAACAACTGACAGAAATGAATCTCGTAAATTACTGTCCGACGAATTGATTTAAAGTGATCTTAACCTAATTGGATTTATGCAGTCCACTTGCGTTTAGTATCGTCGACATCAATAGTGTTTGTTTCTCTCAACTTATCCTGTACATCTCTGTCGAAAATAAATTAGGAATTACATACGGCATTGTATCTGCTTTGAAGTAAACGTTTAAGTGCTTAGCAATTAATTTATCAGATACTTGCCAAATATAACAATCGTGCCCTTAAGAAAGTGTTTATCCTATTTATCTTGGAATCAGATCAATGTAGGTAAACTGATGTTACGTCTTCCATTCGTGTTTTTTGTTAACTACTAGCGAACCTGGCGAACTTCGCCAGGTCCTACCGCCTCAGAATTATTAAATATTGTCTATATTCGCAGCTCCTTAACCTTAGAAGGGCTGCTAGGGTGCCAGATCATCATCACCCTACATCAGGTGTGCCAGATCTTTAATTTACTTATCACGCTAAACAACGTATCCCAAGGTGTTATATTCGTATTTTTTATAATTTAGCTTGGCTAACTAATTATGCTACAGAGACCTATGAGGACACGTCGATTTTGTTTTTCTAGTATATTCACTTTTCTACGGTCTTGGCCACCATCTTTTCATCAATGAAAGAAAAATCCTCACATTCGAAAGAAACATCTTTACAAATGTTTGACTATCGATTAAGATGAAACAGCCAGACCAGCAACTAGTCTCATCCCGTCAGGGCGACATGAGATTAGTTGTTAATATTTATCAAACACTCTTGTTTCATATTTATCACATATAAATAGCATTGTAAAATGCAAAAAGAAAAGTTATAATTAGCTTGGCTGCTAGGGTACCACATCAGGTGTACCAAAACATATATATTTGTACGTCAATAGAAAATGCTTATTACGCTCAACAACTTTTCCTAAGTTGCTATTTTCATATCTCTCATTGCCCTTGCTGAACTGCTAACGTTCCACAACGGGTATTTTGATCTTCGATTTTTTCATTCACATGAACCTTCTCTTGACAATAATAAACACAACAAATAAAGAATTAGCGAAATTGTTCCATCCGTTCACGCGTGATGCGATGACTAAGGGAACTAGTGATTCATTTTTATAAATGTAATAATAATAAGTATATAGATTTCGTTTCTGCGAAGGAAAGGTAAATCAAAATAGTTTTTCTGTGTTTTGATTGTATTCTTGTTGCTAGGGCACCAATAGCAAGCCGGGATATGCAATAAGGGAAGCGACTACGGTTTTTTTTATTAAATGAGCAAACAACATAAATTGATTGTTTATTAAATGAGCAAACAAGAAACAAACCAGAACGATTACTGCACATGACAACAATTTCATAAGTACCAAGGCTGAGAAATTAGTTGTCATGTAGAGCTTTAATTTTTTATCTAAAGCTCTTGGGATTATCGTTGTAAGTCATGCGTATATTATGACAATTTTATATACTTGGCAAGATCAAGAATTTGATCTCTAACAAATCGTTATTGCTCCCCAAACAAATCGCTTGCCAAGCCATAGCTAAAATTAGTAATATAAAAATAAAACTAGACAATAACATTAGAGAGTGCAATCTCATCATCGTGTCCTATTAGTAGTCAGTAGTGAATTAGTGGGGTGCCCACACGTTTGTAGTGAGAGTAGACACTTCATTACCGGGTGGGACATAAATCAGGCCTTCTAATATTAAACGTGCCTTGCCGGGGCAAATTGCGGCTGTGACCATGCGGTCGGCTGGCTGCGGAATGGTGATGCGTCCGGGCGTCCGGCCCGACATGCTGCCTATGATGTATATGCTACAATAGTAAATGGGCTTGCTAAACTTAAAATGAATAAATTATATCAGAGAACCACAATAAGGAACAAACAATCTGCTCAATTTTTGGACTCAGTTACTTAATGTCGATTCTATAAAGATAAGTACACTTGTACCTATGTGCACCGCACTAGACTAATACTAGGCTCGTTTAAATAAAAACAAATATTTTTTACAATTTATAAACTATGGCTATCTACAGTTACAGTAGAGAACGTACATTCAAACTGATTGCAAATACTTAATGATAGAATCATAGGAAAAAAATACTTATTACGATTAAAATAATAGTACATTATTGCAAAGGCCGTGAAATAGGCAATTGCAGGTCGAGTATGAGTTTGAAGGCCAAGCCATAGGCGCGGACTTCACTAATACGAGACAGGCAATTGCCATTTCCGCCGAGGCATATATAGTGCTTTTCTCAAAAGAATGCAGGGAAATAAAACATACTTTTTATATTATACATTTAATAATTACTAAAAGAAAATCAAATTCATTGCAGAAGCGTCTTTTTGAATTTGGAACATTACAGCGCTCCAGCAATGTTGTGTGAAACGGCGTGCTGGAGTTGTTGAATACTCTTTGTAATGTTCCAAATTCAAAAAACACTACTGCAATGGATTTGATTTTCTTTGTCCGTAAATTCGATACTTCGCGTGTTCTTTTTACCAAAATAATGACAACATTTTTATGCATGTTTGAGAAAAAGTATATTACGCAATAAGTTAAAACCATCCTACCCTATCTTTCAAAGCCTGATAAAAACACACTTCGTCATCTACTATCGTGATTTCTACACAATTTAATTTTTTTTTTCTCTACAAAGTCGCCGAAACGAGATGTGAGGTCCCTGTATTTATATTAATTTATTTTTTCCGTTCCTTCCGCGATAATTTGGACCCCCAGGGGGATCTTACTAATGTGATTTTAATGTACTCAAATGCTTTCTTCACCTATATTTGTTTGCGTAATCTTTTTTGTTATTTTCAGACCAAATATTTTTTTACGTCATTTAAAAATATGCACTGAAGTTTTGGCGTATATTTTTAAAGATTTACAGCTTCTTGGTTGTAAAAAGAATTAATAACTTACTATGTGTATATTACTTTTTAACGTATTTTTTTAAAGAATGCAATAAAGAACATTATAGTGCCAATATCTAAGTGATTATGTTATTTATTTATTTATTATTAGCCTATTTATTTATGGTATACACAACAGATAACAGTCAATAACAACATGAAATGAGAGCAATGCAAGTTTCGAACAAAACTGACATCCAAATACGTGTACACACAGAAAATCATGCGATGCGAAAACATAAGAAGAAAATAAAAACATAACTACAATAAACATTGACAATAAATTTCATATAAATGATAAATATTACAAGAAAATTATACAAGAAAAGTATTCCTATAAATGCAGTAGAATTTACTTTAATCAAATAACATAAGATTATAGAATTACGGTAAAAATAAATTAACATATATACAGTGATTATCTATGATTATTAGATTACATTATACAATTATAGGATACATATAATTTATAAAAAAATAATTTATACAGTGATCGGAGACATAAACTTGATTGAAATAAGTTATTAAATAATCAAGGAATTTGAATATTATTAATATGAAGTTAAAAAATATATATATAAGAAGCAAACAATAGTTGCTAAAAACTCTCAGAACATTACAGACTAGAAGTATACAAGTTCACAGAATAAAAATAAATTACATGTATCTCAAATATTTCTGTGGAAAAAATGTAAACTATTTTTTCTGAATTAAAAATTTAAAGTTCAGAATGTCTAAAACTTAACTCAAAGCAAAATATTCATTTATGTCATGAGTGAGTATTACGAAATTCATGACTTTAAATTATGAATTTAAAATTTTTTGTTTGAGAACTGAATTCAGAAACTGACCATTAATGTATCGCATATAGCTGAGCCTATTGTAGTAACAACTGATAAAATAAGTTTTCTAATCTTGCGACATAAATTGCAAAAGTATAACAAGAAAACTTAATAAAGCAATATTTTTCCCCATGATACATAGAACCCCTATATTTTCCTAACGCCCGTAGCTGATAAACAGATATACAAGGGGAATTCAAGAAAAGGCAATTTATATTATTTTTATCTTTTTTTGACACTATCGCCTCTCCCCAAGGCGCGTGTAAACGACAGGACCGTATTTAGGGTCATTTAGGTTTTACTCGAGACCCCTCGAGTGCTTCGGGGTACTTGATACTTGATGGGGAATAAGTAGCATCAAAATATGGCGTTACCGAATGGTTTTTGAATATTTTATACCTAAATAAATGATTAGTTCTTGGAATTTACTCTTTTTATTTTTTTTACAATATTACTTAAGTAATAAGTTTATATCTTCAAGTATTGGATTTTATTTAGAAAAAAAAAACACAATCTTACCTTCTAGTATCGTTATGTTTTGTTTTTAAATTTCCTCAATCTCCTCATCAAATACAAAACTTATTTCTTGCAATTCCATTGGAAGGCAAACTGTTCACCTCTTATAAATATTATCTATATTTGATACTACGCTAACTCTTTTAATATCATTAGAACTAACATATTTTCATTGACTTGAACCTGAATGTTACAGAAAGTTACAGATTCACTCAAAAATATCATTCGTGAAAGCTCCATATTTTATAGTCTTAATTAATACATCGATAGCTCAGCATCATTCGCCCTAATGTAGATCATCCTCCAAGGTGCAAACGTCTTGTTTTCAAGTTATAGCGCGGTTGTAAACGTAATGGATCGGAAAATATTTGTATATTATGTTATGGAATTATTTTTGTCGCACCGCCTCCCGTGGCGCAGACGTTTATACGGCACTGAATCAACACCCGACGATGTATCGTCGAGACTCACTTCTATTACTGTTTTTTATTTGTTGTTTTATGTAGCATCCTTATTGGGGCCCTGTTGAGAGGTTCGTTCAGGCACATATTCTTATTTTGTACAGAATTAATTGTAATTATTCTTATTTAAATACAACGTTATTTTATGTTTTTTCAATATAATAATTTTGTAGATCTCAGTTATCTTTATCTTACTCAGTATCTTTTTGAATAGAAGCAAACCTGAAATCGCGAAAAAAACAGCTGTTTCATATATATTTTTTTACTTTATTGGAACTTTGCTAAAAGGTAGTTACTTATTCTGTGGTACATACAACTGCTTTTTTCGCGCTTCCAGGGATTTGAGTAAACATAAAATAACGTTGTATATTAGTATACCTACAGATAAACAACTTGGAGAGTAGATAGTGGAGTCTAATTACTATCTAATGAACCGTCAAGTGTTTGAGCAACGGTAATCAGTTACTATTTCAATTGCGTCGTAATTAGCAGATGACAATAGGAATGGTCGAGTTCATTACTGGCACATGACAAATTACAACGTTGCTTGTAATTTATTACAATGTAGAATCTGATTCATAAAAAGCCTCATAAGATAATCAAAAATATTTTTAACAACGACATTAACCTTGCGTCACAGCCAAGTCGTTGACCGTTCAAACATAAATAATACACTCCAGGTATTTCAGTTCTGATACATAAAACAATGAACTAGAATAATTAGAACCTAGTTATAAAAATTTACCTAATTAATTAATACATCAAGTATTAATTTTTACTCTATGGCATTTTCTAATACTTTAATTTCTAGGCCTCCTGGACTATGAGAGCTTTCCAGAGAAGATCGTCTTCTTCTTCTTATCGCATGATGATTAAGTTAACACCTCTAGTGTCAGAGTTTATCAGGCCACCTTTAAGACCTCTGACTTGGCTTAACGACTGATAACAGCCGGGATCGACGGTTTAACGTGCCCTCCAAAGCATGGAGCGCCCAGTTATAATGCCACTTAACGGTCACCCACCCGACACCTGACCGTGCCGAACGTGATCGAATACGATCAGTTCCTCAGTGATTGAGGATTCCGGGAGAGGCTCGCTTCCATCTTCAGCCTTATTAATACTTAACATCAGGTATGATGAAGGCTAACAGTCTCCCCGTTGTTAAAAAAAAATATAGATTTCAAAAATCATAAAGTAAAAAAACCTTTACTGTCGGTTCCAGCCAAGGAATTCTACATTGCACTTCTATTACTTTTATTCTGGCTGGCACCGAATCCAAAAGGTTAATTTTTTCCTTTTTGATTTTTGGGCGGTTTTTATTTTTTATAATTTACTTTCTACTTGCACCTTTGATTCGCTGCCTGCAGGTATGTACGAATGTTATTTCTGGTCTAAGTCTACACCCCTCAGTCAGATGCTAACTAAGATATTTAATTTCCCACATTCGTGTCAATTACCCGTTAGCGGGTATAAAGGCACTCTACTCAGTACGCACATTAAAACTTTGCAGAGCAACACTCCCTGCGGCCCTCAGTACAAGGCATTCGCATTACACGGAAAAATGTGCTTAATTAACTTCTTAATTTATGAAGAAACACAATTTTTGGTTATTAAGAATTCTTCCCGCGGTGATATCTCTTTATCAAAAACCGTTATAAGTGTTGGTCATTATAAATCATACAACTTAATTAAAGAAGTGAGAGACGAAACCGATTGAATCATTAAAGGAAACGATATGCTGAGACAAAAATGTCGATACATGCTATAAAAAAATCTTGGTTAAAAATTATTCAATCATATAAGTACCAAGTACCTAAGAAACATTTAGTTGCAAAGGTGAAGAATTTATGAATATTTATTATGCAGTCAAAAACATGTACGGGTACTTTATGTGAAAAAAAAAATCGTTTATAGAAAAATATAGAGCGTAGTTAATGGAATAGGAGGACATTTGTTATTTTGAAATTTTTATCATTAAATGGGTACAGGGAAAATTGTAATAAAATTAAGTAATTATTTTATGCAACACAATGATTTATCAGAACAATTATCTTGAAAAGGCATAAGCACTAGGAGTAACTTTCACAAATTATAAGACTATGTTCACACAAGACAATTGGCGGGTGTGAGTTAAAACGTGTACACATAACACATGGCACAGACACATAGTTGCAGAAAGCAATAACTTATCCCTCCTCATCCCAACTATTCCCTCGGCTCAACCTACGTCTATGTATCTAAACTGAGTCGTAAAGCTGACACTGGAAGAGGTACCTACATATTTGGGAGTTAAGATTAAATGTTTTGAACATTACCTACTTTATTCATTAATTGAACATACATTATCTATTTAACAATGATTATGAATTAACATTATCTATTATGATCTATTTGACATACATACAATCACGCTAGCAATTCCTTGCGAGGTTGGCAAAGCATATGGTGTAGCTTGAGAATGAAAAGTATTTTATCAAAATTTCCGAAACGAAAACGATCAAACAAAAATCGTACAGTGCGATCACTAGTAAAGCCTGCTGACACTTCGTTAATATTCCGAGCCGTCTGTGCCACGTTTTCTAAAATAATACAAATTTCGACGAAGCGATACAAAAAAGTAATTGAGAGGCCAGAAAACAAATGAAGAACATATTTTTAAAAAGGAAGAATGTAAGTTCATTATGACATAAATTTAAATTTGGAACACTGAGTAGACTAAAAAAATTTCGAGATTCGTAAAAGCCAGTATTCAAAATCGGCAACTTCATAGGTTAGGTTAGGTTAGTTAACAGCAGTACCACAATGGCGCCTGTGGCATAGGCGTATTTATCTAAGTATTCATTTAATTAAAAAGTTTTGTGCAATAAATGTTAATGTATATGATATAATGATATGTTAATGATAAGTTTGCGAAAATTGGACTACATTATATGTCAGCATATTATACATTTAAATATTTCGGTAGGTAGGTAACTGTGCCTAATCCAGTCATAGGTATTTGTAACTTTTTGTACGTGTCTAATTTGGCTTAGGTACTATCGTATATACCTTATAAATATTGAAGTTTCAAAAGATTTAATTTTCGGACCATAATTTCGGGGCCTTAAAATACGAGTACTGTTTCTTGTACTATTAAGTATTCTGTGGTACTATGCGCGCCTGCAAATACCTCATCCAGCCTCCTAGCTCCACAACCCTTCCAAATATGAAAGTAGCTCGCGAGCACGGCACGCGTTGTACAATATATCACGTTTTGATTCGGCCGCGCCATAAACAATACAATATATCAATATAGAGCAGACGGTGGCGAAATTTCAGCGTAGCGAGTGCGTGATATTTATGTGCCGCGTGTGTGCACGCCTTTATAAACAAGTTCGATTTGTTTTGTCGAGCTCTTTAAGTGTTAGGCTGGTGTAGAACGCCAGAAAGGGTTTGATTAAAGTACGTATATTGGAGTTGGAGTGGCTGCAAAATAAGTTAGGGTTTTAGTTAGTAATCATTGTTTTGTGCTAATTTTACCTACATCGGAAAGAAATACCATATTTTTAATACCATACTTTGATCGCGTTCAGACACACACGTGGCGACTCCGAGAAATGCAAGTCGCTGGCCGGCTACCAAGTATGCGCCATGTTGAGTCTTGATTTATGGTGATTGCTCAAAGAGCCGACTGCCATCGAACACCTGTCGACGTTGTTGTGTTGGACCACGAGACGAACTAATCGCATACCTTATTTACAAATAAAGTTTGGAGCTACAGTTCGTTCTAGTATCAAATATTGAAATGAAAACGATACCAGCAAAGAAATCTTTTTTATAAGGATGAGCGCGATTATTATGTTCTGTCTTTTCATAGTGACTGCTCAACGAGTCGACTGCCACCGAGCACCTCTCGATGTTGTTGTGTTGGACCATGGGACAAACTAATCGCATACCTTATTTACAAATAAAGTTTGGAGCTACCGTTCGTTCTAGCGTCAAATTTTGAAATGAAAACCATACCAGCAAAAAATTTTTTTTTAAAAGGATGAGCGCTTATTATTTTATTTCTTTTTACAGTGATTGCTCAACGAGTCGACTGCCACCGAGCACCTGTCGATGTTATTGTGTTGGACCATGGGACAAATTAATCACATACTTTATTTACAAATAAAGTTTGGAGCTACAGTTCGTTTTAGCGTCATACTTTAAATGAAAACAATACCAGCAAAGAAATATTTCTTCGTAGGATGCGCGTGACTATTATGTTGTCTTTTTACGGTGATTCATCAAAGAGCTGACTGCCACCTAACACCACTTGTCGACGTTGTTGTGTTGGACCATGAAACCAACTAATCGCATACCTTATTTACAAATATAGTTTGGAGCTACAGTTCGTTCTAGCGTCAAACTTCAAATGAAAACCAATACCAGCAAACAGCACTGTTTTCCTATTTCTTAAAAGATTTAAGTTTCTTAGTACACTAAACAAAAAACGACAAATTTATGTCGCACAACATTAATTCTTTTAACCAAAAGATTAGCGGTATTTCTTATCTACATCAGTGTCATTGAAAATACGAAAATCGGCCTTGTGTTTTGTTAAAGTACTAGATTTTTGGAACCATTCGGTTGGTTGCAACCGCAGAATTATCCACTTTCTTAGAACACATTAAATTAAATAGTAATCTGAACTTAATTTGCAATGAATAAACTGGGCTATATCAAATAGGAAATAGACTTGTTATCCATTGAATCTCTCTGAAATCATAGATTAAACAGCATAACATCAGGCTACAACACTTGAAAAACGTCAAAATAACAATTTCAAATAAAAGTCAAGTAGAATGTTTTGGTTTAGCTGTAAGTTCACATTGTATGTCCAAATAAATTTATAAAATATTTCTTTAATATTTCTCTAAACCAAGTTGTGAATCGGAATATAGCAGCTCTACAAAAATTACGCTACTATGATGTTATAATGTTAGCCACCTCATAACAGGTCCGACTACAATGTAAAATATCATCAACGAGTTTGATGTGGCAGGAATACGGCCGCCGTAATACCTACACTGGAGAGCTATGTAAGAAACTGAACCACCTAATGGTTTTATAATTTCTTATTTTATATTTACAATGTTATTAAAGTGTTTTTTTTACTTACATTTTTTATAGTAAATAATAATAATAATATTTTTTATTGAATAATTATGCATTACATTTTAAAAAACTAAGTATATCCTAGAAAATGGGTTTGTAAAGACTATACTAATATAATGAGCCTGAGCTAGGAGGATACCTTGTGTTTGAGGCAAAATTAATACTTAAATTAAATGACCAAAAACAGAAAATTTATTTACTCGAACAATATAAAATTTTACGAAATAATAAACTTAGCGAGTCATCATAAAAAATAATAATACATTAATTATTTAGTCACAATCAGCAATTCATCTGTCTCTTTATTTCTTAGTACCATGACAAGGAATAGAATAAATTCAAAATTTGGTATTCAATATTATTGTAAAGTAGAGGCACTAGGAACGCGTAGAAGCTAGAAGAAAAACGTGACGTTTCGAATACTTTCTCGCAAATTTTTCGTGCTGGCCCCACTAAAGCAGTACCTATCAGTGTCTCTCGCATACAAATAAATTTAATTCGTCATTTGCCAGCAAGACACTAATGTACAGACATAAATGGATTTTCTATTGTGTCTGTACGGAACCCAGGGAGAGGTTAAAACTTCTTTCTTGCATTATGTGGCTGTGCAAGTTGTCTTGTGAAGCATTGAAGTTGGTTAGCAGCAGCTGAGGCTCCAATTCTGCTAAAATTTTGATGAGTCGAATGATCGCGTTACAATAGTCTTTCAATTCTATCGCTTTTAAATTAGGTAGGACTTATTTTTATCTGCATAGTTTTTGTTTTATTTTAATTATACATTATTTTAGATTTTTTTTCACATATTTTTGATGTCAATGATTAAAATGTACCTACATCAGATAGGTACTGATTGTTATAATATTCCAAATTGTTTGGTAACGTCCAACCCGTTTGCTATGGGTAGACCACCAATAATGTGATCCTCATAATTCAAACGCTTGCTTAAAAAAATCCTAAATGCAGTAAAGCGTAGAATTACTTAACAAACCTATGACTTAAACCTATGACTTAACTATTAATTTACAGAAGACAAAATTAGTTCATTTCTTTCAACGACTGCGCCAATCTAATTTTAATGTTAACTACCAAGGTCATGCGTTGGAAGAGGTTAACACCACAAAATTCTTGGGATTGTTAATTGACAGTCAGCTAACGTGGAAACCACATATAGAGGAAATATGTAAGAAACTGAGTAAAAAATACGCGCGTATGTGTTATATTATCTCTCTAAAAAAGTCAACTCTAAAACAACAATAGTGGCTTATCATGGTCTCGTTGCTTCAGTTCTAAGGTACGGTTTAATTATTTGGGGTAACTGCAGTGAAAGGGAAATGGTTTTCAAAGCTCAGAAGCGCTGCATTAGATCGATGTCTGGGTTGAACATGACCGACAGCTGTGTACCTGTGTTTAAGTCCCTAAAGATTTTGACTGTACCGTCATTATATAT
This sequence comes from Chrysoteuchia culmella, assembly GCA_910589605.1. Classification (NCBI taxonomy): domain Eukaryota; kingdom Metazoa; phylum Arthropoda; class Insecta; order Lepidoptera; family Crambidae; genus Chrysoteuchia; species Chrysoteuchia culmella. The sequence goes on from OU342654.1 coordinate 14,506,720, forward strand.
TTTGGAGATGGCGGTATTTGTAAAGTCCAACCAGCATTTATTTACAAAAGTTTCCCAAACACGGAAAAGGACAATAAAAGTTCGTTCGCAATACCGAAATATGTTAAGTTTGGAAAGTTACCATACAGCGTTGCTAAAGAAAAGTGTAATGGGAATGGGACCAGTAATTTATAACAAACTACCTGACGAAATTAAGGAATTAAATAGTTATAAGTTTAAAAAGAAATTGACATCTATATTATTAGCAAAATGTTACTATTCCATTACCGAATATCTAGCTGATAAGTTTTGACATATCTTAATTATATTTGTTTTTGTATCCATTTTTTTTATATTGACATAACTAAACATATATTTTTTTTTAACATAAAGACAACTTGTAATTCCTTACCAATTTATAAATGCTTAAATATGTGCCTAATTGACAACTGTTTATGCTGTTTTTTTATTATTTGCATGCTAAAATATTGGCAGAATGTACAGGAACCAAAATCTTTTTTTACCACTGTATGTACTTACCTACATTCTTTGCAAATAAAATATTATGATTATTATGAACCCTTCACCTGAAAAATATAATTATTTGACCCCACCAGGGCATGTTCAGGACATGTAAGGTTGTTATGAAAATGTATCACTATAATTTAATAAAAACACATTATCACACAGATCTAGTTTCTAACGAAGCTTTTATCTCGCTAGACGTGTAACGCCCCTTTTCACGAGAAACATTATCTTTGTACGGACTTAAAAAATATTTCTGAGAAAAAAATACATAGTGAGTTTCTAAGGCTTGATCTACAGAAAGTTAGTCAAGTGACCTCTGATACTTGCGTTATGCTCTGTTTCGTAGAATTTTTTTATTACTTCATACGTAGTCTCGTCTGTACGGAACCTATAAATTAAACTGAACTTCCCACAGCCTTATCTACTTACAGTCCTAACTTTATCATTCTAAATAATTAAATTAAATCTAAAGGGTTATAATGACTTAACCAAAACGATATTTACTTAGTCGCACGTGATATTTAATCACTTAAATTAAATTTTTAATCACTTGATGATTTATGCAGTATTGTTTATCTTTTATTCTTAACAAAAATTTTTGTACGTTATGAAAATATAGATATTTTAAGTTGTTGATGTTAGTGCTGTTAATATTCGTAAGAACACTATTTATCTGCGGTATTAACATACATCTTACAAATACTTAAAAGAAAAATCGTGATTTACTTAGTCTTACATTAAAGGTTGTAAATTGGGATTTGAAGAATCCTTTATTGAATAAACCTAATCTAAATTAAAGGCAATATTTAATATAACTTAACAAGCTCTGTACGTCGTTACATAACGTAGTCTATGTCGGTTACCACTACAAGATCGCTCGCATCGCTCGCTCGCTCGCTTGCTACACGGGATTGTTTCAAACTTTGATTAATCCTTGCCGGCGCGGTGTGCCCTGTTTCGGCTGATGAATATGTTGCTTTTGATGAATAGTGGTTTTGCGGACCGTTTTCATTTAGACTTTGTTTAGAAATATTAATGGAAGCTGTGTTCAAAGTTAATTAAAGTTTTATTGAGTTGTGTAAATTTAATGATCAACTAAACAGGAATATTTATTCACATATTTACAAAATAGTAGAAAAAAAAACCGCTATATATTATAATCTTATACTATAACAAAAAAACGCCGTCAAATTTAATTATTGTTCTTCTGTTTTCTTTAGTATATCTAGTAGTTTAATTTAAAAAGGTGTTGTTAAGGTTCTCTTAAAAATAACTACTTTTAGTTGGTACCTAGTTAACTCTTAAACCTGGAATTTTATCTGGTATTTATATATTTATGTTATTAGTAAACCTGACTTATTAATGCCTGTGTAATCATAGCCTTATATACAACAATTTTAGTTCCTCAGTGGTTGAGGATTCCGGGAGAGGCTCGCTTCAATCTTCAGCCTTATCTATACTTAACATCAGGTATGAGCCTCCCCGCCGTGCATAAAAAAAATGGAAACAATTCGTACCAGAGTAAGAATTCCTCTTTTACTTAATAAATTCTAGCAAGGCCCACTACCTCCACTACCCATTATAACATAGCTAATGAAACTGATGACAAAGTTCAACTACAAAGAAATAAAAACGTATAAAAAAATAACTTCTATACTTAATTGTGTCAAAAACATTTCATAAATTCACACCACCTGCCATAATTTGTCAGGAGCCCTTCCATAGTTGTTTGTCTTCCATTGCGACTTTGTCTTATCTCGCGAATTACATTAATTAGAGGTGTGTCGATAATTAATATTCATTAAAGTCACCTTTTAGTTCACAGTGAGCGCGTATCGCAGTTAATAAATTCAATGGCCGTCCTAACTCTGACGTACCTGATAAAGATGCATGCAAAAATATTTAGTGAATATTGAACCTTATGTTAGTATTCAAAAGATGCACAGATTTATTGCTGTCAGTATTGAAACAGGCCATTGAACAAGTGTCGTCGGCATCGACATCGACTTCATTTGACAGATGGATGTGACATATTGCTCTTAGTCTTTGGTATGTTTTCATTTGTGCCAAAAAGAAGCAGCAATGTGTCACATCCATCTGTCAAATGAAGCCGACGTCGATTCCGACGCCACTTGCGCGGTACTGCTCCATATCTGTTTTGAAAGGAAGCTTACATAGCTTTGAGCCGTTAAGATAAGACAAGTTGAGTTTAAGTCAATATAAAGGTTTTTAATATCTTCTATTTTCTTTTCATATTTTAATGAAATCATAATATTTACCCCATTTTTATAAACTACAGGGTGACGCTTAGCCTTCACCATACATGTTAAATAATGATAAGACTGAATATGGAAATGCGCTTCTCCCAGAAACCACTGTGGAGCTGTGGGCCTACCATGAGTTTTTCTTACCATTTACTGTACAGTAAACGGGAGACATTTAGTATGAGAATCTGTAGTTCTGATACTGCCCACTAGAGGCGCTATATAGATTCGCATACAAAATGTCTCCCGTTTACTGTACAGTAAACGGTAAGAAAAACTCATGGTAGGCCTACTGGTCTAACTGAACTATCTCCTACTGCCGGAACACAACAATGCTGATAACAGCACAACAATGTTGTTATGGCTAAGATGATGGTAGCTACCCAGACGGTCTTACAGCAAGTCCTACCACCAACCAAACCGAACCATCATTGTAGTAGTTTGCCCCTCGACTAGTGGGCCTACCATGAGTTTAAACGGGAGACATTTTGTATGCGAATCTGTACAGCGCCTCTAATGGACAGTAGCAGAACTAAAGATTCTCATACAAAATATCTTCCTTTTACTGTGCAGTAGTGTACAGTAAACGGAAATTAAAACTCATGATAGGCTTACAGTAGTTTTGTGAATAGCAAAATCCAATTAGTGAACTATTATTTCTTTCGTCAATTACTTTTAAGTATATTACTCATTTTAATTATAAATAATGTAGTTTTTTGGGTTTTATTCTATTACTATCTTCAAGTAGCATTATAACTTGCTTATAATTCGTCATTGGCTCGAAGGACACCGGTGTCCAGAGACAATATGATAATGTTTCTGTTAAAACAATGAAATATCTATTGTGTCTCGTAACCCGGGGCCTGAGAGGTTAATATAATATAATCTGGATATCGAACCTTTTGCGGACAAACGCAAATGCATCACAATACCGGTGTCACCCGTAAATCAAACCGCCGGCGGCGATAATCTAGCGAGCGATAAACTGCTTATCATTGTATCTGCATATAACTTAACCTGTGTTAATGCTTACTTAATATTAGGCATCTGCACTCATTAAATTATGAACAATTATAGTTTTTGATAGACAAACAAGAAGATAATTAAAATAAATGATAACTTTTAACTTTTGCTACATGCCACTTGTCAGAAGGCTGGGTTACTACTTAATATAAAAAAATGACATTTTTGATTAAGTTCGTTTTTATTACAAAAACACAGGCAACATCTACTGTAGATTACTTAAGATCTATTTATTAGTTTAAAAAAGCAAACACCTTTACAAAATTTATTTATTTAAAAATACCTCTGCAAAAGTAGAAGTTACGATTGTACCTGAAATGTTTGTTTTCTTCAATTCAAATTTGTTTTCTTTCTTTATATTATCATTAATATAACGAGAATTGATCGTTTTTTTTTAAAAACGCCATATGGTCACAAATCCACCTTATGTACTCAATAAATTTGCAACTAAGCATCCAAAACCAATTTGGAAATAGAAAGGGTTAAGTTATTATTTCCAGCCGCAGACGTATTTTAAAGGGACGTGTTTTATTAAAATTAAATACGGGGTACGTTAGACCCTCGGTAGCCACATGTGCCCAGGGTATGCAAATGAACTATTGGTTGTACGGACAACAATGCCTACTTGATTAGATGTATAGTTTTTAGTTAGGTGTATGTGATTCATATGTAGGTTGAGTATCAAATTACTAGAAGGTTCTAATGGTACCTATTTACAATGAATAGCGATAAAGCATGGGTATATAATATACCTAGAGTATGTTGCAAAAGTTATCTGTCATCTTTGTCACTTTTACTGGACCTTTTTATAAGCACTACTTATAAGTGAACATAATAGGGTAGGTAACAAAGTTGGGGTTGTTGTTATAATATAATATGACATTAAAAGTGCCACTACTTGAATCAATTTAATATCTTAGACAATAGTCACTTTTTGCATAATCTTTATATCTAATTTCGCCAATTGATTAACCGACGCGACCGATTATATTTAAAAGACAACGCCTAATTTTGTATGGAAGGTGTCGTAATAATGTAGACCACTTACAGTCTGTCAATAATTCAAAATTGTTATAGCAAAAAAAGGAAAATATACCACAAAATTACCACATAACAATTCGTAATCGAGCAAAAATATAAAGAACATAAAAATAGAATACAGAAGTAGGTATACATTCTTGATAATTGATTAGAAAAATCTAGCCTACGCGATCACCGAAACATGGTGTATGTTTCGGTGATCACGTATGCTAGATTTTAACAGAAACATTATCAAACAATAATAAATAAGAAAGCGAAAACAAGACGCGATTATTTACAGCCACTTAAAATTCCTCAAAGAGCGACCATCCAGGAATCCACTTTTCTGATCGCGCGCATTTCAGTGCTACAACTGTTTTAAATCCACTCGAAAATCTATAAAGGCATTAGTAATTTAAACTACGCGTATGCTCTAAAACGTTTGCTTTAATTTATGAAATCACAATAATTAAATACATTGATGGCATGGCCACATGGCTGAAGAGTTGCAAGTCCTACTTTATATTAAAATGCGAACGTTTGTGGGGATAAATGGATATTTCTTAGTCTTTCACGCAAAAACTACTGAATAGATTTAGATGAAATTTGACAAACAAATAGTAAATAAACTGGATTAAAACATAGTATACTTTTTATCCCGATATTCTTACGTGAACGGAAACCACGCGAGTGAAACCGCGGGCGGCAGCTAGTATTATAAATTATAAAAGGGTAAGTTTGTGAGGCTGGATGAATGGATATTTGTTACTTTTTCATGCACAAACTACTGAACGGATTTAGATGAAATTTGGCACACGAATAGTAGATAATCTGGATTAAAACATAGTATACTTTTTATCCCGATATCCAAGAGGAAACCACCCAAATAATACCGCGGACGCGCTACTAGTTGTACACTATAAAGCGTAATGAAAAGCCAAGTGTTAATTTTAAATTAGACGAATCAGACATCCGTATATCATTCGCAAAGCTCGCGAATGTACGCGCAGACTGTTCGTCATTCTGTCAACTAAATGCGTTTTGGTTTAACTAAAACGCATGATAATTTTGATTTTAGAACCCGACATGCCCGCGCTGACACGTCATGCAAAAATATTGCAGGCACCCGTACGGGATGTTTGCGATGTACGCGATTTATGCGATCACGAGGGGTTGCGTTTGTCAATAACGTGTTTACGTTGGTCTCTTACAGTTTTGTGAGTACAAGCTTTTAGTTCAAGAATGTCTAGTCAATTTGCACCTTTTAAATTTGGCGCGTACTGCGGACCTATCATCATCTATATATTTGAAACCATTAGAAACCATCCTGTCATAAGAACGTTTTGTTTGGGTTTTGTTTTTATTGCAGTTGTCACATTTTAACACACTTCAAACTTTGGAGGCGATGATTGAGCGATGACGTAACAAAATTTCCGACAAAAAACAACCTTACATTAAAAGATTCCTAGTACGAATAGCATGGTAAGATTGAAACAATACTGCGCTAAAGGATGGCAATCGACTACCTAGTCATTGAAAAAAACTTTTTCGGGTTCTAATCGCGCTTCTATTTAACGCTATCCAAGTTTATTTAACTACCTTAACCAGTAGGTATAGATTTTTTTTAATTTCCTTATTATAATCTACAACTTTGTTTAAGATAATACATGCCGCAAACAATTCCAAAGTAAATGGTTAGGCAACCTCTTGCAACAATCTTTTACATGGAAGTAAACCTGAAATCGCTAAAAACATCACCTTTCAATAATCAGTAGGTGAAGCACGAAAAAAAAATCGAGTAAATATCGAGGAAAATAATAAAGTAACAAAATATGACATTGACCAGCGTTTCTACCGGACGTAAACGAAACTACATTTTCGCTGACGTTAGGTCATCCAAACGGCCTCGATACTATTTCGATAGGTTTTCGTGCTAGCCGTGCAGCAGTGACTTTCGATTTAACTTTACTATTTCAAGATTACCTAACTTCCATAAAAGCATTATAACTTTTTAACTTTGCATTTTACAATGCTATTTTTATGGAATAATCGTAAAACAATAAAATATACAAATCAAAGCGACATGAGATGACTAGTTGCTTTTTCTAGTATATTTTCTTGTTTAACAATTATTCCATACAAACAGTTATTAATAAAATAAATGTAAAATTTCTTCAATGTTCTCAAATCAATTCTATGAAACCTATGAAATGCCTAAATTTATACATTTTAAATGTATTATAAAGCTATCTATTAACCAAACGTTATTATCTCCGTACAAGTATCGGTGGGTAGAGTCGGCGAGTATAAAGTCGACGGATTGACATAAAGTGGGCGAATCTTAGATCATGTTGTGTCACCGTACACGACCGCTTAATTGAAGGTGAAATAATGCGAATGGGGTCAGAATATATAGATAATGCTGAGCTGTGCTGAGAGACTGGGCTATTTAGACCGATGGATTTTATCGAGGCGGAAAATGCACTATGAAATATGGTTTGGAAATATAATTTGTCAACAATAAAATATGTTACGAACAATACACAAAAATTAAGAAAAATATTGGGTAATAAGAATGTTTTTTTTTTCATATAGATATTTCAAAACAATTCCGTAAATAATAATATACTCACTTTTTAAATTTGCATGGTAACAATCACTATTTTTATTACAAACAAGATCGACGCCCTTCACTATCGTAGCGAAGGCATCAGACGACTTCTAAACTCCGTATTTAGAGGTTTGACATGGCTATGTATCACCTCAGAAAATTTCAGCTTTCTAGCTATAGTAGTTCTCGAGGTTGAATTATGCGCACACACGGACAGGGTCAGTACATAAGACTTCTACTATCGTATGCATAGCATAGTTTAAAAGTCTAAAATTGGTCAATTTCGGACTCTCTATCGATAACAAATACAACCATGGTAAACATCCCTTTTCTACAATGATTATAAATATTACATGCTTAATTAAACATAAAGTTTTCTATTTAATTTGTTCCCACTATAGTATTTTAGTTTATGTTATCGTTTACAAAAAAAAAACTAGCAGCTTATTTGGCTATGTTAGTGTAACGGAGACGAATTTCGTAGTTTTGGTAAATGAATTGGAATTGTTGATGAAGCAAAAACACAATGATTCTAAACCTATTTCTGGAGAGTGAGTAAAGACTTCAGATAATATTCATAAAATTCTAGTTCAATGGACGTTAAGTGGGTAAATGAAATGGTAGGACAAATGTCGTCATGTATCAGTTGGAACAAATTGAGGAACCGCTTATCAAGTGTCGACAGATCAGAGATGAGATCTGGCGCTCGTCACGGCATCATTGCGTATCATCCCTCAAAATATACGGACTCTTTCATTTCTATTACTCTCAAAATATATGAACTTTTTCCTTGCAATGACGTTGAAGGGTTGGTTGAACGAATTTCTTTGGAACTACCAATCTCCTCATATAGGCGCTGCTATAATTTAGTATATATTTTTTCAATCTATAAGTATTCTATCAGTATTTTATCTTAAATTTTAATAAATATTTATTAGCATAACGCATATAACATTTGCATGTTTATTTATTATATGATGAGACTTAATTATTAAAAGACTTAATATTTATGTAGATAACTTGTTTTTCGACGAAGAAAAATTAACACAAGTTAGGATGGTAATTTAAAAATTGAACAAACAATAACAGCTCAGCCTCAACTAGACCGAAACATTGCATTATTCATAGTCTAGCCTGTGAACCCTGCAACCGCTGCTAAAGACCGACTGGACCGGGTCAAGGCATCCCACGATGGTACATACGTTGACTATTTAATTTATTATAAGGTAACTATTAAAATAAAGTTAAGGCTTATTCAAACAAACGAAAAAACTGTGACTTCATTAAAAGTTAATTAAAAGTGTTGTTGTCTTCATCATTATTTCATAGGAAATTATGTGTAGGTATTCGCTCTCTATAAAGACGCAACATTCCTTCTACTTAATTCTATCTTCTTGTTTTAATTTCATAACATCTTAATTGGTATATTGTTAGTGATTACATAAATTAACTACTGGATTCTATATAACATACCGCTATAATTCACGACAATACCTTTTTATACCGCTGCGCTGGGGACAGCCTTGAATAAAGACAAAAGACAATCCAAAACTTTCATTCAATACAGCAGTTGTATTAACCCTTCTATTCGCGTCATAAAGAAGGGGAACTTACAAAAATGGGAACATAATGCCATTTGCATAATGTTCTATCTTTGTTTTTTCATAGGACGGTGGGTTTCAAATGTCACCGCAGGCAGGGGTGCGAAAATACCCATTATGGGGGCGGTGGTGTTGAGTGTATTAAAAATCGTGCCACGACTTTCGCATTCTTAAGGTTATGGCTGCTAGTGGATCGGCCACAAGGGGCGCAATAATTGATTTTTACAATGGAAAAAGTCCAAAATTTCCACTTGTTCGCTAAAAAAATTAATTCATTAAACAAAGGTACTCGTAGGTGAAGCGGATGCGACTGCGTGTAACGCGAACGCGGGATACGTGTTTATCGAGATTATTATTATTATATTTATTATTATTATTATTTATTAAGCCGTTCCTCCAAAACTTTTTACACTCCACTCAACCTCGTCGTGGGTAAAAATGGTAGTGTGCGCTAGGCCTAACACGGAGTGGCTACTTACTCTTTGGCTCCTCCAGGTCCTTACGGAGTTATGACTTAGAATACCGATTTCGAGGAGTATTTCGAAGAGGTTTTCAATGAGGTTTCGTTAAGTCGAGGACGAGTAAGTTTTGGAGGAACGACTTAGAATATGGGTGTTAGAGTCTTTTAATCCTCACTAGGATCGAATGTAAATTTTTTTTTTGAGAACTGCCAGTTTACTTCTGACTGTATTTTTTTTTTAAATATGTGAAAACAGTTCAAAATTTTCGATGAAAAACTAAAATATGGTTTCTTAAGAACGTTTTCATGTAGCTGATTGTAGATACAACGGTTTTATATCTGCCCTTACTAACCCGTCTTAATTTTCCACCCTATATAATGTTTAGTTATACTTGTAAAATTGACCTTATCATTTTATCAACAATAAGCTGAAAAAGCTTTGCAGCTCTTCAGAGCTTAACCTGAAGTGAACTAAGATAAGTTATTTCCACTTTCCGTCCAATTTCCATGACCTTTTAGCAGCAGATTACGGAAATATTAGAACTCCAACTTTTTAAATTATCTGAGACATAGATGAATTACAATCAGATTCTCGTCATCAATTAAAGAAGCGGTTGCCAACGAAGTTACGAGTGGTCCCAGCAATCCAAGTTTGAGGTCAATTCACAGAGTCTTTACAATATCTTTATTGGTTGAAGAATCTGGCAAGTAGTTTTACGACTGTTTAATTGTTCTACTGAGTGCTTAGTGTCAGTTTTCTCACCTTACTCGCTTGCGCTGAAGTTTGCGAATACAGTTTAATTCTCAACCTTATTCCCTTTGCATTAAGGCTATCTGTCAAAATGTTACTCTCACGCGATCTTTACATTTGGACATTTGCAAACTCACACTAGGCCCTCTGTTTTCTGTTACCTCCTACCATTCAATAATGTATAAATAAAATTAGTTACACTTATTCATACGTACATCTTATGTTTTAGCGTGCATAGTTCATCCCGTGACCACGGCAGCTGAAAAGGTGCCGAAACGTCGGGAAAATAAAAAAACCCCTAAAAAACCAAAAAAATACGGACAATTACAACTTACTTCGTGAAATATAGCGCGTTTAATATCCGTAAAAGTTGTTTTATTTCAATACACTTATTAATTTTAGTTACGATTACGCTACAAATAAGAACGTGCTATACACAGTCTTCTATTCTAGACTTCCCTGGACCAGTTGATTCTAGAATTGTGTGAAATTCTGTCTGTCATAGAATCTAAGTGTTATTTTAACGTTGTCTTCTTTTTTTATGTATTTAGGTAGTTGATATTATTAAACATACCTAAGCGAAGGCACCTCCAAAAAGACTTGTCACCGTTAGTAGACTTGAAGTCTCCACGGGCGGAAGTAGTAGTCGTCCCGGCAATAACAGTTCCGGTGCCGACACTCGTCTCACTTCCGCCGTCTGCGAGGGCGCTGCTTCCGGTCCAATTGTTTATGTCTTCGGCAAATAAAGTGACAAGTGGGAGCATCCATTTTGTTTAAAGTTATGGCGCGGAAAATTTTTTGGAGAAAATTTTGGGTGGTTGCAATTTTTGCAAAAAGTTTTGACTAGGTACCTTACGTATTTGACGGATTTAAATTTGCTTGCAAATCAAAGGTGTGCAGATCCATAGATTAGATATTCTATAATGGAATTCAAAGAATTCGACAGCACAGTGGCTTAGTACGTCACCAGCTGTCAGACAGCAATTTTAGTTACGGTCAATCTCCTTCGTGCTCTTCCTTGCTTCGGAAAACTTCAACTTGCAACCACTTACGTACCACCACTTTACGTACCACGTATGCGCTGAAAATCAATGCCCGTCGGTAAAGAAACTTAAAAATGGTTAGGTGATAAAAATGATTGTTGAATTTTAATAACTTGAACTGCATTAAAAACATTTGCAAACAATCGGATAAATTTGTCTCATTCAATCATACAAGTAATTGATAAAATGAAAACAATTTTGCAACTGTGTCTACTAACAGTAACTCTTGTGAACGAACTTCGAATTGTTCTTATAATTCGTTCATTTTGTATACTTTCCTATCCCCCAACAACGGTTATGCCACTGATGACAATAACAATTTATTAGAATATGGTAATGCGGCCCACCCTACTAAGTTGAAAGCTTTTAATTTCGTTTATGACAAACTAATATTAGGATGTTGAAAGTTGGCTTCGACTTCACCTTTTTTAGGTTTCCTAATAATGAAATGAAATTTGGCATGTAATGTCATCTTTTACTACAAATACAGGAATAAATTAAAAACTGAACATTTGTTATTAATTCATTAAAATATACTCTTTAGTTTTGGAACCTGAATTTCGCGAAAAACTTGGAAACGCGTAGAGGGATCGAGCTAAAATTAAAACCATAAATTCAAATCAACAGTCTCTTGAAGCTGTGAAAAAATCAAACTTGTAAATTAACTTTAGAAATGGTAGGGTCGTTTATGCCACTAAACCGTACATTTCGCCTCTGCCAAGGGAATCAAAATTCAGAGGATACTTCCCGTTGGCCTAGAACTATTCAATTTGGCAAGTAATATTGTATTTTACTACAAATACAGAAAAAAATGTAAACCACACATTTGTAATTAAATAAAAAATATAGTCTCTAGTTTTGGAAACTGAATTTCGGGAAAAACACGGGAACGCGTGGAGGCATCGAGCTAAAATTAAAGTCATCTATACAAGTTAACATTTTCTTGAAGCTGTGAAAAAATCAAACTTGTGAGTTTAAAAAAAAGATAGGGTGTCACAAAATATAATTTCTTACTGTATAGGAGTACCGTTACTCGTCACAAAATGACGCCGTGTGTTTTGTTGATATAGATGTTGAGAGATCACAACGAGCACTTATAAAAGTCATGTTCTTCAAAAAAATACGATACCCTACTGAACAACTTTATATTGACTGTGGTTTGCTGTCAGTGAGAAAATTATACTTAAAACAAATATTCTTAAAACACACAGGAGGTTATCTTTTGTTGAAAATAAAAAAGAAGAAGGAAAAAAATATCGCTATGGTTATTCAAACTAAAACTAAGTTTGCAGGATCACAATATAGTAATCGTTTAGCTCGTACTTACAATATAGTCAACAAAGAACTTAACATTTATAATAAAAAATTATAATGAATGTAAACAGGTTTTAAATACATGGTTAGAATCTATTAATTATGAGGAGACAGAATTGCTTTTACAATAAAATAACACCCGCCATTCATAAACACACACACACACTCACATCCATACACACTTGCACACACACTTCTTTTCATAAAGCTATACATATAACTATTGTAGAAAGTAAATGTTTAGTTTAAATTTAAATTAATCTAGTATTGTTAAAAATACCTATAAATGTAGCACAGTTAAAGTATAAATATGTAATGGAAGAGCGGAGTCATCTGGTACAGGCAAAAATTTGCTTGCCTCAAAATGAAATAAACTCTTTATTTATTTATTTATAAATTCTACATGGCGGTGTTAAGAATTTTGCTAATCACTATAAAATGTAATGATTAGTTCTTACTCTCGTTACTCAACTAATAACGAGAGTAAGAACTTATCTGCTGTGTGTTTTGCTATGGTAATTTCTCCGTTTATGCCGTAAAAAAAGACACTCAAGGGATTCAAAATTTATAGGGTACTGTAGCTATGTTTGGCTTGGCAAGTAAAAGTAATTATCGTCTCTAACTACAAAATAGGAAAAATCTGAACTATACATTTATTATAATTGAATCATAAAAATGTAATGTGGAAACTGAATTTCGGGAATTATTCGGAAAAAACTCCGAGACGCGATTCTTGAACAATATATAATATGTATACTATAATATCGGGGAACTTCTCGGTTGACCAGTAGATTCTTTTTGGGAAACATTTTCTCGGAAAATACTAAAGTAAAAGAAATAATTTATTATTCAAATAAAATATGTACCTCTGTTATGTTGTCTTATATGCGATATTGACGTTTTCTTTATATCTGCTCTTACTTTTTTAAATAAAGCTCCTTTAAAAATCTCTACCTAAAAATTTGTGACATAAGATATGAATGATACGACTTATTATTAAATTCTATGCATCCAACTGCATGAAGTTATGATGAACAAAATATTTTTATATATGATCTTGTTTCCATTTTTTTAGTTTACTTGTCTTTTGATTTAGTTTTTTAAATTTATATACTTTGTATTCATATCATTTTAGTTATTTATCGGTCATGATATACCTTTATGAAATCCTTAAGACCATCTCTTTGAATTGATACCCATATTGAAGTATTCTAAAAAAACATTCTTTTCACTTCAAATAATAGCACCTCACAGCCGCTATGCTGTTTTTTTTATCATCACTTACCTAAAAACTGTTAAGATAAATGAAACGATATATATCTTAATTATCGAAATCCGTTGAGCCATTTTAGAGATAAGAGGTAATAAAGAATATATCATAAAAACAAACAAACATACATACAAGATACGTGCGAAAAACATGACCCTTCCTTTGCAGTCGGGTAAAAATAAGAAAGGAACTTATTGGTATTTTTATTTCGATTAAAATTGAATACTATACTATTTTAATAGATAGAAATATACATAGATACATAGTACCTAAATAGCAGTTACTAGTATAAAAAAATATGACACATGATTTTATAACTTATATAAGGGATGTTCTACATACACCTCTTATCGTCCATATAAACATAAGACGCCACCCCATAGAAAACCAATAAGAACAATAATAAATAACTGTTATCATATTTCGAGTATGCTCCTGGTCGCGCCGCGAGATCCGAACCTATATATCACTAGGAATTTACGAGGGAAGATACGACAGGAAAATTGCAAGAATGGTGGCGCCATCTATCTTAGTTGGGTCGGGGGGATAGGGGGGAAACTTCGAGAGGTTATTAGTCCAAGCATCTGTTGGGGTGATGAAACTCTAGGGGTATAGCTAACAAATCTAATTGCTGTAGGCTCCCGGTGACAAATTGCGCCTCATGTGGTCCTGTGTAGCTATTTGTTGTACCTGGTCACCCTGGGAGGGATTTTTATTAAATATTAGAAGAGATATTGGAAATTTGTCGACTCCCCGTTACGTAATTATATCGGACAACGGATATTGAATGGGAGTGAGAGCGCGAAGTGTTCAAGAAGTGTTCTTCAAATGCCATGGCACTTTATTTACACATTACTCACAGATTATTTTATATTAAATAATTTAATTAGACCTTTTGATGATTCGGAACTTAATTGTAAAATAAGTATCCCGAAGAACACTTGGTGGGCTTAATCCACAAAGTGTTAAGTCCTAGTTATTTATTATTTGAAAAGTTTGATACAAATCTACATTATACCTTAACATCATGTCATGTTGGTTGCTCTGGCGATTTTACAGAGATTAGCGAGTTTTTCTTTGACAAACACTGTCACTTTTATTGTTACTGGTCTAATCTAAAAAGTATTTTTTATTGGTGAATATAATAATATGTATCTACCTATTACAAATATAGAAATTTCTTGTGTGAGAAAATACCTAGCTGATAGCATTTGCTTGCACATTGTGTATCACAATACTCTTAAGTTTTAGCTAATAGTTTTTCTACAACATCGTCGTCTTTAATGTTACGGAAGCCCGTTAGGTTTTCTACTGACGAGTTATACAGAGAAAGTAAAGTCTCAGAGTGCGTCAACTTTATATAACTAAAGTTTAGGAACTCATAAAATGATCCTTCATTCCCCAGACTACTCCATCCTGTCTTCTCGACGTACCTTCAAAGTTAAGCTGCCTATAGTACATACTAGTTTTGCTAAGAAACTTCCTCATACTCCAGTATACATACGTACAATAGTGAAACATATAAAAAAAGGAAGCATCTAACAGCTCACAAATTAAAGAAATGCATACAAATATCGTTGAAGCGATTTTACTATCTGGAAACCGAGGGTATTCTTAAAGCATGTTACTAACACATGCACTCACGGCATGCGTGCAGAAACAATTTTTTTTTTTTTTTTCATAGTTATATTTTTTGCCCAAATGTTTTTCCTGTTTGTAATTTGATCCGAATTGTAAATTTACAATCGTAAAATGGTCCCTGCGATACAGGTCTAGAATTTTGTGCAGAGACCGCTGTGAAACTGAATATAAGGTTCTCTAGTATTTTATTTAGTCAATTCTTAGTGTTTTTGATAATTTATGTGATGGAACATTTTGCATTTAAATAAATTCTTTTGTATTTTATTAATGCCATGTTTGTTAGAAATGACCTTTTAGGTTAAAGAATTTGTTAATTATGTAATAATGTACCTATCCTACAATATATGCTACTGTAACCATCCTCTCTCTATTTCGGAGAAAGGTAAGCGGCTAACTTTTCTTGTAGGTACCTACCCGCTTGACGCCAGATAACGAAATACGAAAACTTCACTTCTACCGTGTACCCACCTCATACAATCTTTTTATGCTTATCTTTCTGTGATTTACGACCCCTTCGGCACGGAAAAGAAAGAACGTATACAAAAGTAATTTATTTTTTTCGTTTGTTTTTCTTGTCTTACTATACCATGTACTGGCGGCCAGAGATGTTTAAAGTTGGCATTTTTGAGATGTCCTCCCATGATTTATGGGTCGCTTCACGCGTGGGCGGTGCTTAGCCATCGGTATTTGGGATTTAAACATATAAATCATATCATGTAAATACAATAAATGTCACCTCTTTATTATTATGATTTATATTTCCAGTTCCCAAAATTTGCGATCGATTATGTGTGATGCAAGACACCTGTTTATTTATAATGTTTTGTAGTTTATTGTTAAGAATCGTTAGAAATGTTAAGACGTTTTGTTTATTTTCTTATCAAATTGATATTTGCTATTAACACTTTCTTTGCACTTTCTTTTTTTTTACATTGTATGTAAAAACATATGAACTTACTAATCAATGAGAAATGCCGAGACAATTGATGTTTCTCCAATGGACATTACAATTTTACTACCTAACCCAGTCACAATCTCCAATAACTGCATCATAAACTGTAGAAAAGTAAACTAGATCAAATCTAGAAAATAAATCCTTCAACAACCAGTATTTCGTAAAAGAAATACGTTCACACGCATCTAAAAGCACGACGCTATCTCAATTAAGAGTCGGACTCGAGTGCCGAATTATTCATGACCCGCGACGGTCACTTTAAATGATTTATAAAAATTAACGCGACTTAATTAAACACTTTTCTGTTCGCAGGTACGTGGAGACGACGACGTAAGTTTGAATTTGAACCGTTAGAATCACACTTCATACGAACTCACGCGCAGCAGTCGTAAGCAAATAGTACTTACCTTTCTTAAGGCAGTTCTACACGTATTATTAACTCAACTAATTGTCGTGTGCGTTACAAATTGTAGTTTATTAACGCATATCTTGTTAGTTTGTGATTTGTATCTTTTTGTACAGTTAATACAGTGTAAAGTGAAACAAATGTGTAATCAAATTTCTACGGATTTGAGCACTACTTAGATTTGAACTAAATTTCTTTAAATACACTTTTTTTAATACCGTGTGCAACTATAGGTACTACAACTAACAAACAAAGGTAATTTACTTTCGCAGTTTATTTGTTAACACTTCAATCCAGTAGAAGAAATTTCGTGCATTTGATACGACCAAATTTTTTTACAATTTTGTTCAGTCTGGAAAAACGTTTCAAAACGTCAAAAAAGAGCTTATGCGATAGTCCACAAAAATGCATGCATTATGAAGATTGCGCATCTAGCCAAGCCAAGCTAACGAACTGTTGCCAAAAATCACACAATAAATAACGTGAGGGCAAACTGTATGCATTATAACCGTACCTTATCTTGGCGGATTTGAAGCCAAGAGTCGCCCATTAAATATGCATTAAAATTACCTGCCTCGAATGAAAAATAAGCAGCGTTTGGACGCAAGCCCTTATTATTGTGGGTCTTGTATGGACGTCGCGAATTGAGTAATTTGTGGGATCACTTATTGATGCGCTTACCGCATGTTCTGTCACCTACCGCGTGGTTCGGGGATTGCCGAGTGTAATTGCTGGTTCGGTACCTGTGATTTTTCTGAAATTACAGGAATTGGAGCTTTCGACAAACAGAAATTTTGAACGGCATTTTTCAGTTTTGAGGACAGGAAGTTTTTCTCAAGCTGAGTTACGGGTGGTCTGAATGTTTCTGGCTTGGGTTTCGAGGTTCCTTTAATTATTTCTATTAATTTTAATCTAAAAATTAACACTTCTTACATTTTAAGTTAGCAAATTTGAAGATTGAGACTTAGATTACCTACCTATATAAAACTACAAATAAACAACATAAACTATTTAATAATTTTCCATCAAGGAAGTGTTTTAGCCTTTCAAAAGGTGATTCAGTTGCATTCTTATGCAGTCCACACGAGCCTTCACAAGACGCCTTCTCGATTAGACAGACAGGCCGCGGGTGTGTCGCACACTAATAAAACATGGCATTCCACAACTTATTGTTACGTAAACAGTTATTAACCAGTTTGAAACAATAACGAAACACATTTGACTAAGGAAAAGTAATAGAAAGTACTCGTATATTACTAATTTGATGAGCAAACCAGTTTTGTGAACCAAGCACGACTTTGCAGATTTGATAGAAGCATTGATAGTTCAAACTAATAATAATAATGATATTCAACGTAATTTTTTTAAGTAGGTAATTATAAAATGTCTCATTTACTCGTTAACTACCCTCAAAACGATTGCGGTCCACATGACGAAAATAGACTCGCTGACTTATCAAAGAAAGTAACGCCTTTTTAATTTGTTTCCTGTGGTTGATCCAAAAAGTTTTAACGCTTTAAATCTTTCATGCCCTAAATAAGTGTCTCATCTGCGTACCGGCTTACCTCAGCAGGATTGCCAGCATTCAGATTGTCATTCAGCAGCCGACTGGGCGACACCAGTCGCATACAGGCCGTTCTCAATGTGGGGAATTCTACTCTACGTCACCGTGTCCGAGGCGGCTGCATTCTTCATCTTTGGTTTTAATATTGCATTCAGTATCATCAACAAGGTTTTGTAGTGTTCCTAATTTGATTATGAAATGCTTATGAAAGGCTGAAATGGGTAAAACTTGTGGGTAGTTTACCACGTTGTGGTTTGGTTCTTCCTTTTTTTAATTTTTTGTTAAACAAAAATACAAAAAGCCATCTAAAATATCTTAAAATAAAATTATAGGTATATATATAAACGAAATTTCGAATTTTAAAAGCTGATTACGATATAATTGTTGTCTATTACTTCAATGTAAATTATCGATAAAGATAAACGTCCATGGATAAAGACAAGATTTACATATTTGTATTTATAATCTGTGCGCAGTTACAAATTAGGTAGCCGAGACGTTTACGTAAATCGTTTTGTAAATAAAGATTTAATTTAACTATCGTTAATCTATCGAACGAGGAAGCTTTAAATATTAATTTAACGATCGATAAATCTAGAAATTCTTGAATATCGAATATTTTCCCGATCGGATGAAAGGCCGAAATGGATTCGGAACCGGTTTTGGATGCGTCTGGCGACAAAAAGCGTCGGTTCGCGACAAAACTATTCGCTTAGAAACCTCTTCCGATGTCGTTGAACGCGTAACGATTACTAAGAATTTAGAACAAGTGGGAAAGACGGCTTTTGTTTTATGGTATTTCGTCTTGGTCCGAATATTCGGAATTTCGAAAGACTCCCACTTTTTATTACTCAGGATTTTGTTTTTGTAATATTAAGCGCAGTAATCCTCGTTTAGCGCTCATTAAATCTAAATTTTATTTGTGTAGTTTGCATTATTTCTTTAGGCAATTAAAAGTAGGACGGCTGTATTTTGCTTGAGAAAAAGCGCGCCTGTCTCATTGTTATAATTGTTAGTGTAATTACCACTTATTCAGAGTAAACATTATAATTATTCATTTTTATATGTTTGATACAATCTCCTCCATTTCTGTGAAATTAGAATGTAATGAATGAAATGAATTAGAATGAATGTAAGAAGGATTTTTCACTCTTAATTTTTTTTTGTTATTTATTTATGTTAAGCATAAACAATATTATTCATCTTATAATCAGCTGTAAGCATTAATAATTTATTTGCTGTTTATTATGTCGATTAGCACAGCCGCAACTACAAAGGCTTTCGATGAATAGTGAATCGCTGAATATTAAAGGTGCTCATTGAAAATCAATTGCGCGTCCTAGTTGCTATTGGATTTATAAAGTAATGGTTAGTGATGGATAAGATTACTTCAAAGTGCTTAAAAGTAATTAACTAGGTTACTTATATTAATTTTTTTTATTAGAACTCGAACCACCGCCTGTATTAATGCTCCATTTAACCAGTTTTAATTGGGTAGTTATTAAGTACCATTTGACCAATGAAGTTGCCACTTCCAGATGAATAAAATAACTAAATACTGGCGATTCACTGTTTATTAGTTGTATGATTAAAAACTACTATCTACGGTTTGAGAATTTCGCTAAAGTATGTTAACCAAACCTTAGAGAAATCATTAACTTTTAGATTTATTTATACTTCAGTTTAACTTCTAAGAGTTTGAATTAAATGGAAACCGAATATCCGAATAATATGAAGTAACCATCTTAATGAAATATAGAAGATGCTTAGTTCCTGTCCTAGCATTTTTCTTCCTCAATCAAATCATACGCAACATTAAAGGTAAATAACGCCGTTACAAAATCCTTAATATTCTATTTCTTTTTAATGAAACGAGAAACAGACGACTGTCTAGATATCAGTCTTCTAGCTCGAGTGGCACCACTTGTCACCATTTAACATATGAATAGCGCGCCATTCAGATCACAA
The DNA here is from genome assembly GCA_910589605.1 of Chrysoteuchia culmella. Lineage (NCBI taxonomy): Eukaryota > Metazoa > Arthropoda > Insecta > Lepidoptera > Crambidae > Chrysoteuchia > Chrysoteuchia culmella. The sequence continues at coordinate 14,527,118 of OU342654.1, forward strand.
CCACCGACAGATGTATTAACTTCCCATGTAACCGAGCTTCGCCAACCTCTTAAAGCACATCTTGATACAACACACACCCTTATGCAATCACAATAAATAACACTTGCAAATAATAAAATCGTCAAACATCCGTATCGACATTTTAAAATTGCAATCGTGACTTTCATTCGTAGACGCCGGGTTGAAAGCTTACGGCGATGTTTTATTTAAAGCGAAGGCGCGAGTCGTAAATCATTTACTGTCTTTCAATACGATTGTTCGATTACTTAAAGAATAAAGCGAATGGAATAAGAGCCCTAATTGCGCCGTTGCGCTGCCGTATTCCGTGTCAAAAGTCATAAAAATCATGGAAATAAAGATGTCTTCTGCGATATTCGAATGCTCGCTAATTGCCGGCGACGAAAATCAATCGATCTTATTCGTTCCAGAGCCGTTATTACCATCGACTTTAGGTGGAACTGGTCGGGTTGACAGTGCCTCGTTTTTTAACGTTGAACCACTCATTTCAGATTCAGCGAAGTGCAAAAGCTGACGCGAAAACAACCGCTTATTAATGAACCAGCGAAACATGTGTCGTGACAGAATCTGTGCTCATACCGCATTAAGGACACGTAGCCGACGTACACTCTAAACTTCTGCTTTCATAGGGCTGGCTAACAATCTTAATTTCTGTTCAGAAAGCAGTTTTATAAGACACAAAACAATTAACTCTGAATCGGATCATAATGAAGCCGTTCACCGGATCGATTGAGACAGCTTTCTTGTGAAAATAATCCAATTAAAGTTTACTGTTTAAAAGTTTCATTTCAACCTTAAACAAACAAGGATCGTGTTTTTTTGATCATGTCAGTTAATAATATCACGTCATGTTTCTTGCTCTCGTATGATGGATAGCTGCTGTACTTATTAATTTTAATACTGAACGTAACAATTTGGGTTAATTAATATTGGTATCGCGATGCTTTACCGGACGCGACACAGTATCCCGGAACAGGTTATTTAGCTTTTTTCGTTGTGTATTTTGAACTGTTCCACTACCAAAAAGTATTTAATTGTTGTACGGTAGGTACACAAGCGTAATGTCTTCATCAATAACTGATAATTTATGTACAGCACGATCGGTACAAGACGAAATTGCGGCCGCCGGCTCCCCTTTGTAATCAGTGCAGAATTATAAAGCCATTGCAACACCGCAGGGTTTGTTCGCATTTATGCAGACTTGTATCTCAGAGGTAACATTGGAACGTTTTTTGAACGAAAGCTAGGTTGACCTTACTGATTTATTGCTTGTGAAATTGAAGCTTTCATGGGAATGTTTTCGAACTTATCGGCTCTGTTTGTGCGCTTAAGAATTTCATGAAGAAACGTTGATAGATGCAGTAAAAAGTTATTATATCAGGACGGTGATTCGGGAAGTTTGTAAAATAAAAATCATAACTTTAGGTCATCCGAGAATCATCGTAAAAACCATCGTACAAGTAATAGTAAAAAGAACAATAAAATCTTTATAGAACGTAAAATGCTGAAATCGGCTGACGACTGCTCATGGCAGATAATAACAAAGCCTCCGACTGGAGAGTATAAAACACAGGAAACCAGTAAAAGACTTGAAGACGTACTAAAAACAAATTCTGTCCAATATATTTATACTGCAGAACTTGATGGATGCGTATCATTAGAAGAGAACGAAACGTTACTCTTGTTTACTGAAGATAATACCCGTGTTGAACAGAACACTTGAGATTTTTCGGTGGCTATTTTTAACGAGCTCTTTTATTAGTTTTAAAAACGGTCGTTTAGATTACGACTGCGTCGGAGGGATGCTGGGCCCTCGAGTATTAGGCAAGGGAATTAATAGCTCTTTGTGAAGTATCGATATGTCGTTGTGTTATGAATTATGGTGCTGTTATCTTGTTCTTATTCATTCACTAATTCTTTTTCGAATATATTTTCTGCATTGAGTGCCATTTTCTTGTTACACATTTCGCTTTTTTAAATATTAATCATTTTTGGTTTATCTTTCGTCAAATATCTTTCAATTTCAAAAACTTATTCCTTTTTTATAGATTTTCAGTTTTGATTTAATACTAAGCATTTGAGTCTCGATCTCAAAATTTGAGATCGAGACTCAAATGTTTAGTTCATAATTATAATACAATATTATATGCCGCTATCATCATTCTATTAAGTTAATAAACCAGTACACCGCTGTTTCAGAGTCAATAAAATATACAGTGGTTCATAGCATCTAAGCTTATAGGATATGCATGCCGGTCCAGAAATAACCTGGACCGGGTTCGTTGTAATATCTTCATCAAGAGGTGTGTTCAATCGATTATACAGCTTTAATACTTTATTTATATACCCGTACACGAACGGAGATAATGGAGTCGCTTCTCTTTATATTTTCATCAAAAATGCATCCTTTGAAAATTTATCGAGATCTTTAAATGTTAATGAAACGATTCAACTACAACTGGGTGTTGTTTGCGAAGAATTATGTTTTTTTTAAATGACAGTAATTTTAAAGATAAAAGCGGATAATAACGGCGAAGAAATTCTAGTTAACTGTTGATTGTTAAGTTTCTATGAATATTCATCGACATTTGTAGTTTAATTATTAAGAACTTTTAAATTTTCACTTTGCGATACAAATTTGATAGCATCTGACCATCATGTCGTTTAATATTCAATTTGTTTATCATACCAGCTTATTTGCATGACAATTGGATGAATGATACTCATGGAGTATCAATTAAAAAAACGAAAAGAGCGTATCTACGTGCTTGAGCCTCTTATCCAGTTATATTAAACCAACAAGCACCGAATCACAGCCTCGCAATTGCCCTTATTTTAATATGGAGATGCGCTTAATTCGCGTGCTCCAGTGAAGGCATTTTAAACACTCGTCGGTCGGTATTTTTAATGCGCAATCTCCATCCAGATCCCAAGATAACCAGTAAAAATTACACCGTTTTAAAGCATTTCTCTCCGAGCCGCAGTTTGTCATTTAACACACCCTTAATATCGATGCCGGTGCCAGATAGCCTCGTGTTTATGTCGCTTAAATTAAATTGCTGGTGTTGATTATGGTGACACCGCTTTTTATGTAGCGTGATTTACAACCTGTCTTCTTCAATGACGCTTTGTCTTTTTTTGATACGTTTGAGAAAACAAATGAATGTGCGTGGAAAGGCGCGCGCGCTTTATAAATTATATTCACATAAAAATCAATATAAAACACCATAACATTCTATAAGAGCACGATTTAGCTTAACGTCTTCATTAGGGCCCTCACGACCTCCCGATTGCGGGACCTCTCGCTGCAATTTTCGAGTCGGCTCGACTTGTAGCCGACCGTAATTTGCGTTGTTCGAGTCCCGATTTGTCGGGGCCGCAATTCTGAAAACGTTCGCCCGACAATTTCCGAGACGTCTTGTCGGGCAATTTTCGATTGGTGCGATCGCCGCACGAGGTGCCCCAGCCCCATATCGTAATTGAGGCTTGGGGCAGGTCGCAATTTTAAAATTACCTCGATTGAGTGCTCACCTCTTATTGCGTCGTTGTAAACTTAAAGCATTTAGGTTTATGGTTAAAGCCCGTAATCTCTGCGAGAGCTTCATTATAATGCTGTTTAAAACAATGAGTATGAACTTTTATTGATTTTTATAAAACTGTATAACAATAAATAATTACTTACCGCAAAATATTTCTACTACGAACTATAATTTGAGCGCATCTGATTCCAAAATAGATTTTTTATCAACACTCTTCTCAGACCTGTGGCTAATACTGTAATTATCTGCTCCATTCAGTCGCGCCACCAAAAATGCCGCAACAATTTTCTATTACCGTCACCTTTCTTTTTTTCCAGCGCGATATAATTGTACAACCTGAGCCCGAGCAGGGCAGAACAACAAAATGATTTATGGTCCGAGCTAGTTAATTGTATTTTTCTCCAAAAAAACGCGGAGCATTATCTCCCGGCGGTGGACAGGTAACAAATCTTGCTTTTTAAATATTATTACTCATCGTGTTCGATTTGGGAGCGCTCGCTACGAATGCTTTATCACCACCACCTACTCGGCGTCCCGCGGCTAACCGTGTTCGTCGCTCCCCTAAACTTTATTCAAATGCGACACACATTCGTCTAGCCGTCTCTGTCACTCGTACGCGATTAGGCGCTCGTCGACTATTGCCGTCTCGTACCCCACTAAAATAGACTGTCTGCCCAAGCGCAAAGTGTTTGTGTCAAAACTTTTGTATAGAGCCGGGTAATGGCTTACGAAATTTTTCCCCTACCTCATGACTTTTTTTATACAGTCGAGGTTTAATACTGGGGTCGTGAAGTTGTGTTAAAAAATTCTGGATCGGTTTTGATGCGGCATTTATTGTTGCATAGGTTTTTATGTAACGTGGGCAGATGCCTTCTCCGCTAGGTGAGCGAAGCACGATTCTGTTATAGTATGAACAACAGTGTCAGTTGTAAATAAGGATTTGTATAGACCATACGTATCGCGCAGGTGGATGTGGTCCGAACTTTATCGCACATAATAAAATTAATGTTTACTTAATCGACAACAATAAAGATTATAAATTAAATATAATTAAATTAATTTAATGTGATCCAACAAGAAACTTAGAAGATTTTATAGCAGAGTTTAGTGAATTTATAGTGTTATTGAAAATTGTTTATGGTGTAATAAGTGTCATCAGCTATTCATTTATGTGATTTTATTGAAGAGTTTAAAAGGATTTTTATCGATTGTGAGTATCCATTCAATAGTCTTATGATAATTTTATTTTAAATTAACTTCATATTGAATTAATGAAAAGCAAATATTTTTTAAAAAAATTTGGCTTTTGGTATGTTGATATAGTATCATTAGTGAAGAAAGCCGGTATTTGAAAGAGTCAGAATATAATGTTAATTAATAATTTATTCAACTATTTTGTAATCAACGAATTCGTTTTATCTCTATCTTCGTTGTGGAATTTCAAAGCTATTGAGGCATCGGTCGAAGTATTTGGCTACATGTAAAATACATTTGTGAAATAAATTTAACTTATGCGGTTCATCTCGATGTCTTTAAAGACCGACTTGGAATGTATCGCGATAAAGGATGTCATCCGAATCGCTGGAGCTAAATGCAAACCGAATCATGCGGAAGATAACCTTCAATAACCGACCCTAAGATAAACAAGTCAAAGTTCAAAGTGGCCTGTGTCACCGGAGAGGTCGACTTGGTCCTTTTTTACCGGAGGCCGAGACAAAAGTTCTGACCTAGCTTTGGGAATTCATAATATCAGCGTCTGAATCGTTTTGTTATTCTTCGAAGTCATCCTTTTTTCTCTTCTAAAGGTCCAAAATTTAGGGTTACTTGTTACAAATATTGAAATTCATAATATTTTGTTTGGTTAAGTCAATTATAACACCCTTTGGCTACCAACAAATTTTAAGTGACATGTTTTCTTACACTCCACGCTAGAAGCAAAATTTTGATGATAAATTTGTTCTCTATGTTTTAGTATTATTTTTCTAACATCATAAAAAGTTTTCAAAACCTATAAAGCTCTCAAATTGATTAAGATTGTTTCTTATGTGAACTGATCAATCAAGTAAGATCTACTTAATTGACTGATATTTCAATTTAAAATTAAAGAATCAAGTACCTACTTAACCGCTGACTGTAAAACAGGCACTTAATAAAAAAACAAAACCAAACAAATGCGCAACGAATTTCCGAAAGCATTCTAAAAGTGCGCGGCAATATTCGCGGCACCTGAACAGAATCCATGCTTTTATCACTTAAGTATTTTTTGTCTGCCACTTCCTTAGATAGCGCGCTCTCAGATGGGAGGAAATGAAATTCTTATCGTTGAGAGTACCAGCTCACTCTACTGTTATCCAAGGAGGAAATATATAAGGGCTGTTGTTGCCCGATTGTGGGGAATCGGCTTAATCTGGGGAAACGTTGCGCTTTTTCGGGAGCGAATCAGTGCGTTATCGCTATGTGAGGATGGTATTATGGGGTATTTTTGAAATATTTATATTTGTCGAGTTTGATTGATCGTTGTGTCTATTTCAATGGCTATTTCCTAGATAATGTAGTCATATAAATTAGCAACACATTGTTTGTTAAACTCAACACTTCACAAAACCAACTCATTTTCCAACTTTTTATGAACCATCCTATTGGGAAGTTAAAAATCTTAGAAAAATTGCATTAATATAAAAAAATTAATACCTACGAGTATATAACTAAAATTAACCTAAAATTGTTTCCACAAAATTCCTCGCTAAATGTCTTGATAATTTATAAAGCCTTTTAAAGTCTTTAATCTTGATATAGTTCGATATAAACAAGTGACTAACGCACAAACAAAAGGATGCGATTACAAACCCGAAAATCACGGAGAGCGCTTAAAATTTTCAACAATGATGTCCCCTTTTTCATTCTGACGCTGTGTTTAAATTTACGACGGCCGCGCCGGCGAACATTGCGTGCCTGATGTTTCTAAAAATGTGTCAAACGTTTTTTACAAAGTTCTTTCATTTGGGCCCGTCCGGCCTTGCGACTTTTTATGTCTATTGTTTATTTTTTCGCCTATTGAAACGTCGCCCGGGCAAAGATTTTGAGCAACGCCGTAAAAAGTGGACACCCGTGGGATAATGAAATGAGGATTCGGTCTTTCTCTGCCGGCCTTTGTGGCTGTCAAGGACTATCATTTAATTTTACAATTTCTCGAAGCTAACTAACTTTTTTGTGCGATTGTGACGCAATGACAACAATATGTGCGTGTTTTTGGGTTAAACTTTCATTTTACACTTGTGGTTCTCTATTCAGTACTTTGAAGGTTGAGTTAAATAAAAAAACTAACCTGCTAAACCATTCCCAATTTACTAATAGTTTTACTAATCCAAAATGATTAAATCCCTTTCAAAGTTAACTTCTAGTGTTTGACCAACATAAATACATTAATATTTCTTACACTCACACCAATTAACCTAGCCCCAAAGTAAGCTTTGTGTTATGGGATACTAGGGTAACGGATATAAATACCTACATACATATAATTATACATATATAAGTATTTATGTGTAGAAATATATATATAATCGTCCGTGACTCGGGTAGAAATGCTCGTATTCATCATACAAACATTTGCCCCTACCGGGAAATGATCCCGGGATCTCAGAGTCGGCGACACCTTGAAACCGGTGTATTACCACTCTACCACGGAGGTCATCTACATATCAACAATGGTACCACAATAACCCGATAAATTGCAAAATGACAATTTTATAACTTAAGTAGGTAAACTAATACTTTTCCGACACTTAAGTCACTTACCAACTTGCGTGAGTTAATAACTAAAGTTACTAAGCGAAAATTTAAATCTATAGATAAGTAACAATAATTCTTATTTACACCAAACAGTTTTTTGACACAAATTAACAAACCTATATAAGGAAAAGTCACAGTATAACTTTTTCTTAAAACTTATTTACCTATCTTATATAAACATAATCGTCTCTCTTGGGCGCGGCACGGACCGGTCTCAAATTGTATTTCGTTGGTCATCTTTTGACCCACGCTGTTTCTAATAGGAATATTAATAGGCGAATAAACTACAGTAGTTATTTACATATTTTTGACAGCTGACGGCGAAGGGTTAAGGTCCGTTAAAATATGCTGGACGACCCAAAAACCTACAAAACAACGGATAAAATTGCTCTTAGAATATCTACTTAAGTGAAAAAGTGAATTCTACGCTTTTTCTTCCGGCTATAGATGTAACTACATACTCGTATATTTGGTCTTCAATTATTATTTCATCAGCCACTGTTGATAAGTTCTGCTTGTTACACCATTTTTGCAACAATACAAATACCTACATGCATCAGTACCGATTCTGCATTTACGTAGTCACAAAAGAGACAAAAATATACAATTTAATTCTAATTCATTCATTTTAATTATTATTATTAGATTAAACTTACTATAAGTATATTAAATTAAAAAATAACTAATGCACTTGTAAAAAGAAAAACAAAATATATTGGTATGGAAATATTTAGACGTAGGTAAATATAAAAAAGGAAGATACTGAACTATACCTAACAAAACGTTAAATAGTGAATTTAATAGCTCAATTCTTGAAGGTTAATTTATATTCACACAACCCTGCGAACGCACTCAGTTGAGAAATCATAATAATTTATAAGTACCAAATAAAAATCAAATATATACAATAAACGTTTATGTTCTTTACGCACATTTTGAATTGACACTAACGATGGGAATAAAAAAACATGAAAAGAAATCAAGTGTTCTTGTTTATCGGAATCTTTTAATTAACAGCCACTGTTGATTTTATACTATGATAATGATATTCCACATCGATTCTAAGCGTCAACACTCGTAAATTTATCGAGAATCGATTACCGAATAACTTAAAACGACTAGTGTATTGATTACTAGCAGATAAATAAATTAAGCTATTTACGTTTCATTTCATGTCAGTTTTGAAATAAAAATTCTTGATATTTAATTACAAACTTTAATAATGTTTAGGTTTTGATGTAGGTAATAAGGAAAGTATTTAAATCACACTCGTCTTCATTATTAAAGTACAGTAATCAAGATTTAATTTCAAAACCTCAGATTTAATCACTTACAACTTATAATTCTCACCATTATTCTTGAAACTCGTCTAAATTAATTAATAATTTTAACAGGCGGCATACAGGCAGTCTATTTGAGTCGAGCCTACAATTATCAGACGCTTTAAGTAAATTATATAGAACGCCACACGTATTATTTAGATAAGAAAATTATCACTGATTATTCATTAGATATATATAATATCTAAGCCCTAATTGAATATTCCTTCGACACACGAGAAAGTTTTTTAAGAACAATAGGCCGACTGTTTTTAACTTATTCCCAAGAAAAAGAATGAAAAGTTATGTTTTCTTTGTAATAAAATAATTAATTCCGTAAGCTCTGAAGCTAAAATCTTAGTTTAAGATATATTCTTTTAAATGTTATTTTAGTATAAATTTAATAAGTATTCATAGACGTCTTTTCTTCTAAAAATATCACATTTTGAAGACGTTTTAAATTCAACATTAAGCACTCAAAAGTTTCAAATATCTCCCTTTTTTTAAACTAAAAGATTTCATGTTAGAATCGTCATTTAAGAGTAGATTAGACAAGGAAGGCGTTTAGACAACTTTATGTGCACAGCTTGCAATAAACTGTGTAGAATTATGGCCAACCGAACACCAGACCACGTAAAATACATATCATAAAAAAGACTCGTCTATTAGTGTCTCCGAAAATGGGAAAACCGCATCCATCGACTCGGTTATGCTAATTACGTATTCTGTGTGTTTTTTTTTCTATACTATTTAAAAACAACAAAAAGGTGTTCATATTTTTGTCGTTAGAGTTTTGAATTTAGAAGAGCGTGGGCGCACGGAAATCGGACATTGTGTAAAATGATTTTAATCTTGCCAGAATGTGGGCTGTGACTGTGAGTTATAGTTTTTTTTTAAGTATTTCTCCCTCCGTTAAAGAGGAGGATACTAATGAGGTTTTCTATTTCTTTTACGGTTTTAAGGTACTTTATCAAAGTATCGCCTTTACTTTGTAATTGACAGGTTGTACTTCATTCTTATACGAGTATCAGTTAATTTTTGTTTTCATATTTCTCCCATTAAACTTTATAATTTTTTTATTAAAGAATTTCGTAGAGCTAACTAGTAATATAAGTGCTTTCCTATTAATGTAAAATTTTAAAAATGTTTATATAGTATATAGCTTATATAGTTTATAAAGCCGGGTTCACACAGAGCGCGGCGAGCGCAGCTGCTTGTTAACTGACAGCTTTTAGATTAGGGCCCCACCCTGCCCCGCCCGCGCCCCGCGCCCCTCCCCAATTGAGAGCTCCATGCTGCGCCGTCCTAAATTAGTAACGGTTACCAAATTGCTTTTTAATTTCGTGCCCGTTATTAAGTAGATGTTTTTAAAACAACCCGGCTTTTTTCACTCCCCCATGTAATTGTGAAATTGTGGTTTTGGACCTCTACGATTGTTCGTAAGTACATCTGATTACTTTCGGTCAGAGGGTGATTAAAAAGTCGATTATAAACTTTAGAGGGCAAATTACTGGTATGATTTCTTCATCATTGTTTACAAAAAACGCCATGATTTTATTTTATTATATAAAGGATGTGTATTCATTAAAACCAGAGTTATTGAATATTTAAAATTACAAAAAATTAAATAAAGGGATCAAATGATTACTATGACGTCCTTAGGTAAAATTTTCTACCATTATTTTATAAAACTGTTGGTTTGACAAAAACAAAAGGTGAGAGTAACTAATACTCAAGATTTATCTATTAATTATACACAGACAACTTACTTACATCATTATTATTAACTCCTCAGCATCAAATGAAAGCATACAAAATTACAAAATTAAATCGCGCCGACCATCTCGATCTCATACATTACAAAATATTGAATCAAAAGCAAAAAGTCGAGTTCAATATTGAGTTACAAGTACCTAACAAGAACAACATTCGGACATTGAGAAATCTTTCATCTCATCTGTATCTGTGCCCGGCAGTTATTCATTGTGTGTTTTTTCGTTCGTTTTTTTCCGTCCGAGCTCCGATGCCCCAGGGCGCGCCGGCCATGCCCTAGTCGCGAGTTGTGGCCCAACCCTAATTTTAATGGCTGCTCGCTCGTCACATCCGGGTAACTAAGTATGGAATAGATTCTTTCAAGACATTTATTTTTTTTTGTTTAGTGTTATTGATTTTTAAGTACTAAATGAGTATAATTTCGATAATTATTTTTTGATGTTATGTTTGTGTAGGATTTAGCTGGATTTAGGTATGTTAGTTTTGTAGTTATAGTAATCGGAGAATTTTTTAACGATGATAAAATGAATATTAAACAAGAAAATATACTAGAAAAAAGAAAGACTACTACTATTAAACAAGAAAATATACTAGAAAAAAGAAAGACTACTACTATTAAACAAGAAAATATACTAGAAAAAAGCAAACGACTAGTTGTTTTTTTCTAGTATATTGTCTACTAGAAACCATCATAATGTTTAATATTTATCACCATAAAAATAGCATTGTAAAATGCAAAATTAAAAAGTTATAAAAAGATGATAAAATAAGTGACAGATGATGAAAAAAGTGTAAGTAACAAAAAGTGAATTGATTTCTTTGAGATTCGTTTATTTATTATACTGAAAGAGAAACATCTCAGTATATCAATTTTAATTAGGTGGGTATGTATTTAGCAGTAAATGACGGCAATTTGTGTTGTTTGCTTGTCTCTTTATCAAGCAGGCGTATCTAATGGCCTTTATTCCGCCATAAATCAGCCACTTATTGGTCGGATTGAAGCACCACACATCATTGCGATTATTTGACGTTTTTGCCAACTTTGTAATTCTGCACTAAGTTGCATGCACGAATATGAATTCTTAACGTGATAGTTTGCTACGATTTGGTTCGTTGAAAAGAATATTTCATTAATAACTCATTTGAACTTGATTTAATAGTTCGTAGACAAAAAGGACTTTATGAAATCATTACCGAGTCGAAAGTATTTACTCGATGAGGCGAATAGCAGCAGTAACATTCTATAACTTTTTTTGTGGTCCGACCGAATTTGAAAGTGAGTGCATTAAGAGCGTGATTAAATTAATCCATTCCGAATCGGCGTTCTGTGTTCGAAGCGTATTAACACGAACTATAAGTCATGAGCGTTGCACTCAACCCTTCGCCGCAAGCTGATGCCTGAATAACGGCGTCGACCGGTCTCACAGACCCGTGTCGGATCGACCGACGCTTTTTGTTATATTCAACCCGTAATTGCTGAAAAGTTTTCACGCCGCACCGTACCGCTGGCCACGCGTATTTTATTACTATGAAATTGAATAATTTATGACGCTATGCACGACAGACCGACCATTGTGCCAGCACCGCGCGGCCGCTGAATTTTAATATTGAAATTATTTTGACCCTACACGATTAGCAAATCCCGGTAGCTCGTCAAAATGACGTATCAGTGCGAGCGGCTTAATTGCGAGTTCCCAAAGCCTTGTCCGAGATTTATGCATATCCGATCCGGTCTAATCCCACTCCTACCCGGGTCCGTCCGACCCGGAAAAGGTTTTCCCGGTTATTTTCCGTGGAACTTTTAATCCCGCCGAATACCGACATACATCATAGCGGATTAAGAGGTTTAAATTGGAAGTTACCGACGTCCGAAATAAATTTAAATCGGCTGGCAGTCGGTATTGTGATATCGGCGCCGATGCTAAATGGGGCCAATTTTGTGCCCCAACTAAATCTTCTAAAGAACGGGCGCTTAGAAAAGTCAGTTCCTGTTTCTGATTAATTAAAGATCATTATTAAGTCTGGTATTGTAAAATAACACCCCAAGCCATATAATATAGTTTTAATATATCGAACGATGATACACGATGCGGAAATTCAGACAATTATAAATAACAAATAAATAAATAAATATGTCTTACACTCACACCAATTAACCTAGCCCCAAAGTAAGCACAGTAAGGCTTGTATTATGGGATACTAGGGTAACGGATATAAATACATATAATTATACATATATAAGTATTTATGTGTAGAAATATATATAAACGCCCATGACTCAGGTACAAATGCTCGTATTCATCATACAAACATTTGCCCTTACCGAGACTCGAACCCGGGACCTCAGAGTAAGCGACACCTTGAAACCGGTGTACGTACCACTCTACCACGGAGGTCGTCAAATTTTAGCAAAGACATCTTAGGTACCTACTTATAGACATCGTGTTTTCAGAACTGAATACTTTAGTGTATTCGCGTCAATATTCTTTGATATGTTGAAACCTGTTGAAACCGTTGAAATACGTAGGAATAGATTATGTTTAGGCAGTGTTTTAATTTTCAATTATTATTTTTTACGCTTTCAACAAAGAGGTTTTTGTTGAAAGCGTGCCACCAAGCCTGCAGCTTTCCAGGTTTAACTAATTAGACATAGAAAACATTTCAAAGCCAATAGGAATACAATTTTGTAATAAATAAAAAAAATACCCAAAAGTCAGGTACAGAAACACAACCTGTTATTGCGAAACCGACTTTATAACAAGCGCATTAGATTGTTCGAGAACGTTTCCGCCTACTGCTGACTGTACCTATTCATGTGGGCTCGGAATTAAAACAGGTAGTATCAATAAGGGGCCCGTAAATCATACGAAACGCCTAGCTTGCGACCCTTCGGAGTGGACCTTTAGTGTCACCTGACCCGCACTGGTGCATTTGATATTATTTTATGTATTACACATTATATAAGTACCATATCCTATGGTACCTATATAGGACCTCGAGAGCCAATATGTTCCTAGATTAGAATACAAGATGGTATATTTTGATAGGTATTTTAATTCAATTGAAGTTTAGTTTCTTGGAATAAAATTAAAAATTAAAAATTAAAAATTATTACAAAACAAATCAAACATGAGAATTCTACGAATCGGATGTAGAATCTAATAAAAAAGAACTTAGTTTGGAGGGTCCTAATTTTCTAGCAATCGGAAAAAGTTCACATTCGAATAAACAGTTACAATCTTGAATTATTTTAAGGAATATTCAAGTACGATGCTTTTAACGAATGTGTTTTTTTTCAATTGCATGAGAGTTGAGACCAAGTGGTATAAAACTTTACTAACAAATGTTTTTCATTAATTAAATAAGCTACTTTTAATATATTTTTTCGAATCATTGACGTCAGCAAGCGTTACTAAAATAACAAATCAATAAGTTTTCCAATTTATTGACACACTCCGTATTGATACAGCTAACACGTGAATATTTAAATATTATTCGGAACATATCGATGGCAGTATTAATAGCTAAAGGTTGAACAATGTTTACGTCATTCGCTAACTAGTCGGATATAAATAGCTTTTGTTGTCATGAAACGGTTGAAGTAATTTTATTTCTTCATCCGAAGGAGAAGAAGGAGATACCTCACATATTGTTTTTTATGAACGATGGGGAGACTTTTAGCCTTCATCATACCTAATGATAAGTATTGATAAGGCTGAAGATGGAAGCGAGCCTCTCCCGGAATACTCAGCACTGAGGAACTGATTATCTTATCTTAAACTGCCGGATCACAACAATGCTGAAAACTATGTTATTATGGCGTCAGACTTAGATAAGATGGTGATAGCTAGCCAGACGGACTTTCAACAAGTCCTACCACCAACCAAACCGAATACAATATGTACCCTGGACAATATGTACAATGGAACCCGGGACCCCTGGGTCTGATACCGGTGGTTGTACCACTAGACCACAGAGGCGGTTAAATAATACTTAACGTGTGAAAATATCTCCATAAATATCTATATTTTGATATGTACTGAGCCCTTAGTACTGGTTGATGCTCTACTCGGATGCTCTACTCGTGTCGGTAAAGCAGTCTATGGATATGACAGAGACAAAGCGATAAAACTATGGGTCGGTTAGAGATGTTACACATCTGGTATTAAGATATATTTTTCTGTATACCTTTATCTAGATTAGTATTTTTTTATTTTAAAGATTATCGTTTAACGTTACAAAACTGCAATGAATATCAATACCAATCAAAGAAACTGGATTTTGTTTGCGGTGTAAAAATAACAGCCATTTTTTTAAAACGAAAAATTAAAGTCGTTTCCCAGCAATTATTTTTCAAATTCTTATTTATTTTGATGTACATTAAATTACGGCTTCGGTATGAGTCTTTTAACACCCTGTATATCAACTCTAAAATATCATCCATGCTGTAATGGGAGTTAAAAAAATGTGCTAGCTGCCAGTGCAGGAAGTAAAAGCCTATACATCTCTTAGAATGATGATCAGATCAGTTGGGTGTGTATAGCAATCTGGATCTCCTCCATTCACTCCCTGGGTGGCCATTATCAGATCATAGCTCGGCCAATCCTTGGCTAAGAATCAAAGCTGCAAAGTTACCTCAGTTGTATGAAAATCGACGTGAAAGTGTCGTTAATTATGTGACCACCAATGTACAATCGAGAAACTTCCCGGTTGACCAGTACAGTTTTTTTGGTGAAGGTTTTCTCGGAAATTACTAAGGTTACAGAAATAATCTTTTGCTATTTTTAATAAAGCTCTTTGAAAATACTCTACTGGTTAACCGGGAAGTACCCTGGCTGTATCTATGTATGTAAATACACTCGGCAGCCTAATAAATCGAACCACTGCGTTATTTCCATACAAACATACGCACTTCACGGTCTAATAAATAAAAAAGTATGTGTATTTCTGTTAAGATTTGGGTGTTGATAGCGAGGTCAAATGTTCAACTAACCCATTAGCATTTAGAACCATTGAAAGCATTTCTTGATTTCCTAAAATTTCATAAACGTTTAATTTTCATTCCATACTAGCGGATCCTCGCGGTTTTACCCGCGTGGTGCCCGTTCCCGTGGGAATATCGGGATAAAATATAGCCTATATCACTCGGGAGAAATGTAGCTTTCTAATGGTCTAAGAATTTTTTTAAATCGGACCAGTAGTTTCTGAGATTAGCGCGTTCAAACAAACAATCTCTTTAGCTTTATTAGTAAGTATAGATAAAGTACAACTTTATCTATATAGCAGAAACCGGATTGAGTGAATTTGTTTTCCTTACTGTGCACAAAACTGAATGTTTTGTTGATTTTTTAAGACTTTTATTCGCAAGTCGAGTATTTGACTCATACATCGACGTACAAATGTTTACATAGCTGTTTATACTTTTTGAGTAATGAGATTGTAAAATGAGAATGTTTGTATGAAAATAACGCAGTGGTTCGATTTATTTGCTGCCAAATGTATATCAACTTAATCAATTAACCCTCTTTTGATAAATATGTATTTAAAGAGGGATTTATTTTTCGCATTGCATAGTGTCCTTGTCTTTATGAAAAACATGGGTACATAAAATTGTAATTTTTACACACTGTTAATAGATTTTCAATGTTAAAACTACATATCTAAATGTCTATTCAATCCTGTTAAAACTACCATATCTAGCTTTTAGATCTGTCATGGAATCATATTTCACTCGGATTTTGTTTAACTTGCAATTCACATTTCAAACTACCACATCCACTTTTTGTATATTCAACAAATTGGAAATGGGATTTTGTATTACACCACAAAATTTGGCTGTTCTGCGCAAAATTTCAGCGACTCATCTGTTCACGGTTGGACGAGCACTCCACACGTATAGGTACGTATACGAGTACGTTAGTGTATACGTCCACAACATGGCGTGGACACGGCGGCGCACGTAAATCATTAATCAGCCGCGTCATTTGTTCCCGCCGAAATTATTAACGACACGGCTGCGCCTACGCTGTTGTGCCTCTTTAAAATGTCGTTACCGACTTCTGTGCAGCCCTATCAGCCCTAATATTTAGGTGCAACCCTAAATTGAATCAGTGTTTGTAATAACTACGTTAGCAGTGATTGGTAGGTTTGAAACACTTTCATTTGTTTTTGAGCATGTTTCGGTAAATAAAGTTTGTTCGTTTGGTTCAATGTTACCTTAATAAGTAGGTAGGTACTTCGTCAGGATCAATTTATTTGGTGTTTTGAACAACCAAAGATGAATAAAAACGAAAGTTAATTTAACTTTAATAGAGGATTTCGTTATTTCATTCGTCAGTCGTCTTCGTCGTCTCAGCCACATAACACCCTCTGCTGGGTATAGGCCTTACCCGAAAAGGGGATTTGCCATAATCGCCACGCTTGGCAGGCGGGTTTGTAGGAGACGCTGCTGCCCGTCTCCTGAAGGCTGAGTCCCTTAGTCGCCTTTTACGACACCCACGGGATGAGAGGGGGTAGTGCTATTCTAAGCCGACACTACACAGCTAATTCGCTAGTACCAACGAGTAATTTTGTCTTCTGAACATAATGAATATGAATCAATAGGAAAGTTTTTCTTTCTAAATACTAATAATACCTTCAGGTAAAGAAATATAAATATTAAATTGCGTCTCTTTACAAAATTAAGATTTTCAATTTCAATTTCAATTTATTGCAATCCACAAATGGTAACATAAAGATGGTAAGTACATTGTGCACCCTGATAGGGCACAGCAAATAGGTTTTTTTTATAGAGGACGACTTATTTTTTTTACAATTAAGTCCTATATATTTCTTAAAATTTTAAATCCTTATCATTTAAATATTCTGAAACACTATAATAGCATTTTTCTAAGAGCAGTGTTTTTACCTTTTTTATATATATATTGTAACTATTTTCTGTAGCTATTTCTTTTGGAAGTTTATTATATATTTTTACCGACATGTCTAATGGACTAGAGGAGTTCATTCGGAGCCTATTAACGGGTATCATTAACTTGTGGCCGTGTCGTGAGGTATATCCTTTTTGTAAAGTATGTTGGGTTCTTATGTATAAATTTACAAATTTCTAATATATAAATACAGGGTAAAGGTAAAATTTCGAGTTCTTTAAAGTATGGTCTGCAACTGTCTGTTTGATCAATGTTTACTAAAATGCGAACTAACTTTTTTTGTGATGTGAAGATGTGCAGCGCCTGAATCTTTCTAGGTTATAAAATAAACTTCTTCATTTCCAAGCTCAATAAGTAACTAATATCTCGTAGCAAATGAGAAACAAAAAGTGACCACAGCTTACTACGACCTTTCTAAAAACGCAACCAGTATTCACAAATTCCATTGAAACAGTAAACCGTTCGATTCAAACCCGTATAAATCAAAGTAAATCTGCGTGATAAATAGCCGTATATAAATTATCGAATATCAAGTAGGCTATATAAATCATTGTTTCCAAACTTGAGTTTGAAACAAAATATAGCGCAGCTAATCAAGTGTTAAGTCTCGGAAGTTTAGCATAAGGGTTCTAAAAGGGCGTATTTGAGCCCCAACAAAGTGCTGTATAAAGTGCCTTAGGGCTCCAGTGATTAATGTAACCGTAATTGTTCCCACATAATGTACTATAACTCTTACGTCTAATAGATAGAGGTAACGTTAGACGAGAATATTGTCACTAAATTTGTTAAAATATGGGCTGTGAAAATGTGAGTGGAAAATGTTAAAACTATAGTTGTAAAAATTGACGCTGTTTGCCCGCTGTTTCCGCAAAATTACTAAACAAATTTTTCAGTGATTAATGTAACCGTAATTGTTACCACATAATGTTAACTAACCCTTATGTCTAATAGTTAAGGTGACGTTAGACGAGAATTTTGTCACTAAATTTGTTGCAATATGGGCTTTGAAAAGTTTGAGCGGTAAATATCAAAAAGAACATTAGTTGTAAAATATACTGTCGGTTTGGCCGATTTTTCGACAAAATTGCTTAATTAAGCTTAAGTTTTTAAACACATTATATATTAAATTTAATAAAATTTGCGATACCTTTTCAAGATGACAAAGTTATCAGTAACTTATCTAGGTTGTTCCGAAAATTTATAGCCACAGAATAAATACAACCTCTTCTTCAATTTCATGAAACTATTTTGAATTGACGCCTAATTTCAACACAAACCTCCTTTGTGAAAATCACTAGCCAACTATATGTAGTTTTTTTTAATTATGTTTAAAGATTATCTGTCACTCTTCTTTTGTTTGCAACAATGGACGTCTCGCCGGATGCTTTTCGTACTATGATTCTATGATCATAAACGAGAGTTAACCTTCAAGAAATCTCAAGAAAAATTTACAAGCTGCTTTTGGGGAGTCTGCTCCTGCGTTAGCAACAATTACTTATTGGTTTTGAGAATTTAAACGTGGTCGAGAGAACTTAAACGATAACCCCAGACCCGGCCGACCACCAACTGCAGTAACTCATGAAAACGTCATCAGGGTAGAGTGGCTATTGCGAGAGAATAGACATATTACACATCGAGACATACAGGCTGAACTAAACATTGGATCACAGGCAGTTTCCTGCATTCTGCAATCCTGCATGAACACCTTAAAGTAAGGAAGCTTGCTTCACGATGGATGCCTCATTCTCTCAACGATGAACAAACATGCCGTCGTGTTGATTGGTGCAAATTTATGTTAGAATAATTCGAAGGAAACTTCGCAAAACGCTTCCTACATACAATTGATGAATCATGGATATATAGCTACGATCCCCTGACGAAGCAGCAATCCACGCAATGGGTGTTTGAAGAGGACGATTTGCCCACAAAAGTTGTTCGCGGTCGAAAAAAATATATAGCTGTTTTTTTCGACGCAGTGAACCAGTTAGCAGTCATTCCGCTAGAAGACCGTAGAAATATTACTAGTGAATGGTGGAGCGAAGTTTGTGTGCCTCAAGCTTTCGTAGAGTCGGATAACGAGCGCCCAAGGAGCGGCGTCCGTGGCATTCTTTTTAACCGAGATAACGCGCCCACTCACACAGCTGCTAGAACCATGGACTATTTGACAACTTCGGGGGTACAAACGTTACCCCATCATCCGTACAGCCCAGATTTAGCTCTAGCAGATTTAGATTTAGCTTTTTATTTCCCACGGTAAAAAAAATGCTTTGTGGGCCAAAATTTAGCACTGCAGAAGAGGCCGTCGAAGAATTTCCGCGGTTATATTTCGACCACCCGCAAAACACGTTTTTTAAATGTTTTGAAAGCTGGTTCACCCGAATGCATAAATGCATTGGGATTGGAGGAGGATATTTTGTAAAGCTGTAAATAAACTTTTTTTTTTATATTCTAACTATTTTTCATTTTACTAACTATTTTTGGAACAGCCCACGTATATTATGTAACATCCAAGGCAACACTTAGTTTTGCAAATAAACAGTTTGAAGTTTTCTAGATACACAAATTCTATTCAAATCACAAATTAAATTCTAGATTACTACTTACTTATCACTATATCAAAAATCACAAGTTTTTTACTATTTTATTAAACATTCAAGATACCTAATAAAATGCTAAATTACTACGTCGTTCTCTATCATGAATTCGGTATTATTGTTGATAAGTTACTCAATAATGCAACGCACTGAATATTCCAAATTAACAAACATCCGTAATTACGAACACAATTCTCATGACATACCTACATTCCTGATATTCCCACCCTAATACATTAATGGCATTTGGGAATTATTATCCAATAGCTTTTCACATTCATATTAAAGATGTTTATTTGTTGATTATTAAATAGTAACTAGTTTAATAATATGATTTACACCAAGATCATTATCAACAACAAAAAGTTACTTAGCATAAAATATTGAATTAATATAATGCAAGCTCGCATTCTTGAAAATCATTCAGAAGGAAAGATAAAGAGCATATTCAAATAAGCCTTTAAATTTAATTAATAAGGTTAAGAAACGTTGAGCACTGATAATTAAACCATGCGGTTGTTATATTGAATTAGGTTCTTATCGAAGTTAGATCAGTCTATTGTCCTATTGGGCTACTTTAATTATTATAATGCGTCTTCATTACCATGCAGAATGCTTATCTCGCTTTTGCTCAAGTTAGACGATAAATAATTCAATTACTACAACGGGGAGAAAAGTACTGGGCGGGCCAGTAATTGCACTAATTACATCAATCCCTCTATGCTATTTGCAATGAATTATTGATGCACTGTCGTTTGATAAATGGGCTAGACTTGTTAACTGGATTGTCAATACTTTTTTTGCATATTTTGAGATAATTATTTTAATAAAATTTTAGTAACTACAAGTCTGTAAGCACTATAGACTAGAGATCGGCTCTACCATCTTCGCCTCTACACTTCCGTAGCCGAAATGTAAAAGTTCGGCTTCGCCCTACTAGATGGCGCCCTCCCGCTAATAGTGCAGTAACCCGCCGCCAGAGCGTTCTGTGCCCATTCAGAAAAAGCTCCACAGTTTTATTATTATTTTATTGCGCGTCGCAGCTATCAGTGTTGTTTATTGACATTCTATTATAAAGCAGTAAATAAACAAGCAGTGGACCGCAATAAAACGGGTCGTTTGTCAAACGACAGATTGAGACGATATGACGCGGCTGTCCCGTAGTTCGTTATTAAGGCGTTAGAGGGCGTGATTTACGCAAAACTGATGCTCTATGGTTCAATTTGTTGAATTGACGATTACGAGCGCATTAGTTTTTATGGGGCATTAAAGTTGATTTTAATGGGCGGTTCTTCAAATGTTAACACGATGTCGGATAGTAGCTTAATGCTATTATAGACACTCCATGCCATAATGATTTACAATTTTTATTTAATTAAGACATTAGAAGTATCACAGTAATTTGTCTTAATAAAATATAAATAGTGGCAATTAATTATTAATGGAATATTCAAGATTTTATGGACATCAGTATCCATTATTAGATCTTGAACATTATTGAGCTTTAACGTTATGATAAATGGTAGCTTGTTTTCTTGATCGCAATAGCCTAAACCAAAAGAGAGGAACCAACTCAGTATATTGCATTTCTTTTTTTTTCATTTCATTTTGCAATGAAATAGCTCTTTACAATATAAAGTGTCACCAATGTAATAGTCGTCACCACCTGCTTTTAAATCTATTATGCATTTTACTTACTGCATCGAAAACGCACGCCATTTTTCTTCAAATCATCACTATCATGCTCACTTAATAATAATACTTGCAGGGGTAACCAACCCCTAAAAATTAAAAATGGCCGCTGTAAGCGCGCTCTCGATTGGTGGCTATAATTCATCCCGCCGCCACCAGGGGCGCTGCGCGTCATTTGTCTATGTCCAACCCCCGGCCCCTCCGAGAAATATCTTCACAAGATGTAAGGGTGTGCCGGTGACAATGTTGTTCTATAAATCGATGCTACAAAACGGTCTTGTTTTGTTTAAAAAAAGAACACTTTGTTAATTATAGTCGGATCGGAGCACCTGTCAAATATTCTACTGAATTAAAAACTTACCTATAGATTTATTACCCTACATTATTTTTTTTCTTGAAATTTTGATAGAGAATTAGTTTTCAAGTATTATTTTCAAATATTAGTCCTACCTTTGTTATTAGGGGGCCCAAATCTCATGCAATCTAAAAAAAATAATATATTAGTACCTACTTTTTAAAATTACAAGTTTAAAGATTCGCAATATTCATAGATATATGGATTTTTTAAAGTGTAAAGAAATTTGATCTGAAGTATTTTTATTATGCAATGGGGTTATTTTATTATGTTAAAAAAACACGTCTCTTAATACCCCTACAATAAATATAAAAAATGAGATACGTCTAAAAAAATTTTTTTTTTGGTATTCAGTATCCCTGTAAGTATAAAAATGATGGGCTACTAAATCGTTTTGTCTCGAAATTTTCATTTTAAAAATGAAGCAATGTATGAAAATGTCTAATCTTTGAAATTGTATACCTTGACCACAGAATACTTCTTGACTTAGAGTTATCCTACAACTTTTGAGTCATATCAACTATTACTCCAAATTACTAGTTCCATGTGTACCATTTTTTTTGTTGGCCGGCACATTTAGAAACGGGCCCAAAAATAATGATCCTCTTTGGAACTTTGTTAAGAATGAATGTGAACTTTTTCTAATTGCAACGTAAATATCCTCTTAGAAGTTTTCATTATGTATAGTTTATAAGTTTTCATTATATAGTGCTTTTACTTAACAACGATAAAGAAATAAGGACTCCCTTCATTGAATATTTTATTTTTAAAACTTAATTTGATTTTCCGTGTTGGCTAAACATAAGAAATTCTAATCTATGTTTATGAATGTACAGAAGCAATAAGTCAGAGGGACAGCGCAACTACTGATTAGTTACGAAATGCTTCTACATTTTACCAAGATTCTTATGCAATTAGATAAATATGTATTTTAGAAAATAGCTCTTATTTTCTACGGCATAGAGTTATGGAAAGATATTTTTTATTTACACGGAAGTATCAATATCTTTGCTGCGTGTCGTTGCGTGTCCAAAGACAGTTTTGATAGAACTCACGCACTCTTCCAAAATTATTTTAATAAACCAGCTCAGGTAGATGTTTTTGATTTTCTTTCCCACTTCAAGGGAAACGTGGAAATTTATTTGGGTATTTTTTTAATAATACCCAGGAATTTGGAGGTGGATTAATTTACCATAAATAAACCGTAAATATTTATGGCTCGAAATGTGTTCAGGTTGAATTTAGGCGGAGGCGAATTCTTCACATTCCAATAACGGTAAAGCGTGGAACAAAATAAAGTTGAGCTTTATTTTTTCGTTTGCATTCAACTGAAAATCTTAATTACTTACCTGCTTATGACTTATATTTTTTTGGAAGTAATATGGCTCTAATCAATGTTCTTCACAACACGCTAATTTAAATTATGGTTCTATTCATATTTTAAAGAACTTTAAACATTTTTCATACATCATAAAACACCCAGCTTCATACCAACTTATTCAGTCGACTCGACCCGCCATAATTTTCAAATTAATTTTCTCCCGCTACCGTATAAACCACACAGTCCAGAATTGTTAATGATCACAACGCATAGATAAATAATAATTTGCATTGTTTCAACCATTATTAAGTCCAACAAAACTTGACCAAAAATAAATCACGGCCAACAACTCTATCTTTGAAACAAAGCATTCGCAACGATTATTATCTTTAGAACAAACTTAATGCATTTAAGGCTAGTAGCGACACGGTCTAGCGACATTTTGCTATCAGACAAATTTAATTTAGCACGCCGATCACTCTTTTGGCTTAAGAAATAAAGTTTATATTGGATTCGCTGTTCTGTAAAGGCGGTTGCTGAAATAGACTCGTGTAAAACTTAGTTTACAATCAGTCTTATGGTTAAGCTAATAAGGTTCGGTTTTGATAGGAAGTGGTGGAAGATAATGCTAAATAAATAGTAGAGGAGCAGTCGTGATCAGGGATCGTGATTGCGACACCGCTGCGTGCCCTTTGAGCGGGTTCCGTAGCCGTGAAAAATCACTTGAACATATGCATGCTTGCCAGCTGCTCGCGAGTCGCGACGTTCTAATCCAGGGATGGTCGGCAAAATAGTTACGAAATTACAATATGTTGTAACAAAAAAAAAACCAGTTAGCGACTTTGTATAGTGAAAACTGGAACAATAATGTGGATCTGTGAAAATATAATGGATCGCGAAAGTTTAAAATCTTATAATGAAAACACGTTGATAACGGAATTACCAAACAAAAGCCTTTCTTGTAGACATTGAAAGTCGTAGCTCTGATAATCTTAATATATATAAATCTCCTGTCACGATGTTTGTCCGCGATGGACTCCTAAACTACTTAACCGATTTTAAATTAAATTGGCACACCGTGAGCAGTCTGGTCCAACTTAAGAGATAGAATAGCTTTGATCCCAAAACTCCCACGGGAAAGGGAACCACGCGGGTGAAACCGCGCCCGGCCTCTAGTTACTTAATAAAATTATGTGAAATTCCTTGAAACCCCTTAAAACTTGTGAATCTTGTGATGTAAATGATGTAATTTCAAAATGTTTTAACATGTTTGGTATAAAAGCTTTTCGACAAATATTCTTAAGGGACTATTTAAAATAATACTAAAACAGCTATCTATTTAGGTGGACCACTCCGTGAGCAATCTTCTTAAAAATAAAGCTTCCTACGCTTCTGTTTTGATAAAATTCCGTTTCTAATTCAGGAGAACTGAACTTCACCTGTGAAATACATAAACTTATTCACCTTAATGACCTTTCATGCAGTCAGTCAGGTCACTTTAAGTAATGAAAAATTTAAATTGAAATTGAAGCAGCCCAAATACTTCCTGAAATCCCTTAAAACCCAATGAAAAATAAAAAAGAAATGCTCTGCGATGCCTCATGATTTTTGGAAAAGGCTTTTCCGCAAACGTCCTAACGAATCTATTTAAATAAAAAATAAAACAAAAATCTAAACTTTGATAAAAAAAAACCAAAAGTTTCTGTCATATTTTAGAAAACGATAACGTCAATCAGCAATTTCATTTTTAAAAAAATGTAAAAGCTTAATGCGTCTGCTGCTGTTTCTGCTGCCACTACCAACAAACAATACAGCAAATAAGCATTCGGTATAACACGCGAACATTATGCATCTAGCCGAGCGCATACAACCCGCAGATAAGTTTTAATTAAACCAGGCCTTTGGGTTGCAACTTTGAAACTTCAAATGTTTACAATAATTATTTAGTTTGACCTTACTGTTTGAAAGGTTGGTGTGACAAAGTTGATTTGTTAAACATGTGAAGATTTGATGCCTGGATTATAAATAAAAATGTCTCGAAGTGTCAGCAATTTTTCACTAAAAGATTGCTGAAAGAGATGTAGCTGAATGAAAAGTAATTAGTTTTGAGTTTTCGCTGACTAATAATAAGAATAAGTTACGAACAAACAACACGAACGCAAACGGTTAAGGCATTGTATTAAAACTCATAGGTCGATTAATATAATAAATTTCACTTTTTTTTTCCAAGTGAAAGATTAAATGTGTAAAAAAGTTTGACATCTCAACAGAAGCAGGAATAAGGTTGCTCAAGAATTAAAATGGTCCAATGTTTTACGTTCAATATATTTTTTGCATAAAGGCAAGCCACTGTAGTGGATCTTATATTAAATTAATCAATGAGAATATTGTTCGAAAGCTTGCACATACATATTTTTCATCAATACGACAGTAGTTCCTTTGTCACCGTTCAGTGGCGTGGCGTTCAGTAGGTATTTGTTTGGGTGACATTCCGAAACGAACTCGAAGACACAAAATAAAAGATTACCAGAAGAACCACTCCAGCCAGCCAAAATCCAAAACCTGCCTTACAATGGTTGCTTCTACATTCGAAAATCTTCTCAAGAGTTGCTTCTGTATTGACTTTGTAGCTCCGTCCACAGCTTTGTCCGCGTGATTTTAAAAACTTTTCCAAATACAAATACAAATACAAATATCTTTATTGTGAAATGCAGGTATACAAATGTAGTTGTTAGGTTAGTTTATCAGTGCTCACTACATTTCCACCTTTTACAAGGTATACAATATTGCAGTATGATGAACATCTTTCAATTTATATAAAGTCAAAAAAGTATATAATGTCAAAATTTAAATATCACAATTGATTAATCATAATGTCATGTTTAAGCACATTATGCAATAGGTATATAGATAATCATCAATAAAATTTCAGATCTAATAGCATTTTAATTATCAATGTCAAAATATTAAATGTCAATTCCGTACGATTGTACTGACAATATCGAACACGGCAAAAAAGAGTTATAAAATTTGGTGCAGTCGTTCTGAAGTTTTGTGCTTTGATTACAAACATTTGATAATTTTTAAATTTTATAGATATATGGAATTTATTGACATTCAACTTTTTAAAAGATTGCTGATTTTTATCTCGAAATTTTTCTGTTTTCATGTAATGTCCATATTATTGCTATTACTTTCTTGACAACCATGACTGAAAAC
The DNA here is from genome assembly GCA_910589605.1 of Chrysoteuchia culmella. Taxonomy (NCBI): domain Eukaryota; kingdom Metazoa; phylum Arthropoda; class Insecta; order Lepidoptera; family Crambidae; genus Chrysoteuchia; species Chrysoteuchia culmella. The sequence goes on from OU342654.1 coordinate 14,553,669, forward strand.
TGCTTCCTGAAAATGCCTGTAACGTAACGTTAATGAGTGTTCTCTCTGCTTTGGCACCCACCGCCACCTGACGTACTTTATGTCGAAGATGCATACCACAGACACCTAATACCACCGATAGTGCCAATCGCTATTCGTTTAAAATTCGAACACCGAAGCGTCGACTGGTAAGGCGCACAAGGGATCATAAAATATTATGAGTCTATTCTATTCGATACGTGATAACTCCCGATTCGGCCAGGTGAATTCTAATGTAGGGCTCACTATTGGTATCGATGCGACACCGATATGCTTCCGGGAAGTGGTCCAATGCTTTTTCACTTAAGCTGTTGACGATGGGCTGTGGGATTCCTCACAAGCTGTTGTTCATTTGTTTTGAATGTGAAAAAGCTATTAAGCACTTCGTCCGATCCAAATAACTGAAAATACGGTAAGAAAAGTAGTCTTAGCACTACTTATTTGTATGGTAATTTACGCTCTAGATCCGCAGGCTGATTACCTAACAAAAATCATCGAGAAGCCCCCTAATTGTCTAATTTCAAAATCAATCACAATCCCTTCCAAAGGTATTGTGATTGTGATTTAAAGAATTGTGTAACGTATAGTCGCAATCCCTTTCGGAACGAATGACATTTTATATGACACTTCATACATTTGAAAGATATTTTCGTGTGTCACTTTGCTTAGACAGTTCAATTTCGTTCATTCAATACCTTTCAAAACGCGTCCCGATCACAATCCCTATCAAATGTCAAATATTGACGGCCTGCAGGCCTACCGCCATCTCTTAAAAACCGTCATGTCGTAAGAACGTTTTGTTTTCCTTTTGTTTTTATTGTAGTTGTCACATTTTAACACACTTCACACTTTGAAGGCGATGATTGAGCGAAGACGTCACAAAACTTCCGTCAAAAAACAAGCTTACTTTAAGAGATTCGTAGAATGAAATATCATGGTAAGATTGAAACAATACTGCGTTAAGAGATGGCGGTAGGCAGTGTAGTATGTAAATATCTTTTAAATGACAATTGAAAGGGATTACGATAGATATTAAAATTAGACAGTTAGCCTTCAGTTTCGTTGCTGTCATAACTGTCATATTTTCAAACTGTATAACAGCCAAAACAGCGACGAAACTAAAACAAAACCGAGTTTTCGTTAGATAAAATCAGCCCTCCTAATTCCGTTCACCGATTTCTGTGCGTAAGCTCATTCAAAAAGTATTATGTATTTACTTCGTATCCACAATATTCTAGCATTCGGATTGTACGCAGTGCACAAACAATCTACTGATTTTCTCTAAGGTTCTGCTGCAGATCATTTGTTTGAATTTTCTCAAGCTTTGACAAAAATTCCAAGTCCTTCTGTTCATTTCAAATATCCGATTTTAGTATTTACCAGGTAGTTTTATAATTATGATAATAACCAAATTAATCTATCAAACAAACGCTTCCAATGATCTTTCATCAGGAGGAGCTCATTCTACTGCTAGATCAGTAGCTGCGTAATCTTTTAACTTCCACTCTTTTATTACATAAAAATCGAGCGAGGCAAAGAATATTTAGATAGGTATGCATCTTTTTGGAGACAGATTACACAATATGACACACAAACACAGATACAGCAAAAATGCAAAAGTTCTACCATCTAAATTTTATTTATCCAAGCGAAGGTAAACTCACAAATTATACCCTCTAAGTATACCTAATTATACCTACACAAATTACCTCGTTGAACAGCCATTTAAACGTAATACTCCATCAAATACACGTACGTATTCATATGAAGCTATCTTTCGGTCAACATCAATTTGTATTAAATGTTTTGGCCCATTTAAGGTTTTCTTATCAAAATAAACATTACGTAAATCTAAACTTAAATACGAAGACAATAAGGATGAAAATGAAGGCTGCGTTTTATATATCGATCGTACTATCGGTGACAGTGTACAAGTAATAAATAACTCGGCTTGAATTTGATATTATGTCCATTAAAATGTCAGGAGCACTTACGTGTGTAAAATTTAAATTAGCTTAAAGCTCGACCAGTATGTTTGAACGTTTTTAAACAACGAACCTTGAACAATGAGAGATTTAAGGAGCGAGGTCACTTAGATGTAAAAGAAAATGATTCAGTAAGGTATATAATACTTTCTTCAATGTTTAGTTTTTCAGGATAATGAACCCTACAAATATTGTAAACTAGCGGCCGCCCCCGGTTTCACCCGCGTGGTTCCCGTTCCTGTGGGATTATTGGGATAAAAAGTATCCTATGTGTTAGTCCACTACATGAAGTCCTTACATACCCAATTTCATCCAAATCCGTTCAGTAGTTTTTGTGTGAAAGAGTAACAAATAAACAAAGTGACATAACCCGTCAGGGCGACATGAGACTAGTTGCTTTTTTCTAGTATATTTTCTTGTTTAATATTTATCACATAGAATTAGCATTGTAAAATGCAAAATCAAAAAGTTATAATGACATACTTGCACTTTATAATGGCTAATTTTCTTTACTATAACTTGCCTAGGCACCAGACCCTTCTAGCTACTCTTAGAAGACGGAAGTTAATTTCCTTGGCCTCTGGATCTCCTTTCCGGTTAATTTCAATACGCAGCTTACAACTTTATCAAACCCGCTACTTGAAGCTCCTCTTCTACTTGAAATTAGACGAAATATTTTAATATTAATAAGATATTAGTTACATTTTTTTGGAGTAAGAAAATTAGTTTGTACTTAAGAAAGTTACATTTGGAATATTTATTTAGGAAACCGTTTAATGTATGTTTTTCGTTTTTTAAGATGTTCGTCATTGAGTTTTAGTTCATTTTGGAAGTATATGACATGGTGTTTGTGTGTGTTCAAACAAATTCAGTCGGCTTAGCACGAATAACTTTGGATTAAGTGTCGAGGAAGTAAAGTAAAAAAATGTATGAGATATTGAGCACATTCTATACATTTTTTGACATTAAGTGCTCGATACTTACTCGATACAATGTCGATAGTTTTTCGTATCAACCTTACAGTATTCGTTCAGAACCTTATTTAAAATATCTATGCTAAACAAACAGACACTATCCATAGCTTTATGAGCTTATACAGGGTGTTAAAGACTCATACCGAAGCCGTTATATATGCGTAGTGTACATCAAACTAAACAAGACTCAGTAAAAATAATTGCTGGGAAACGACTTTAACTTTTAGTAAAAAAATAGATGCTATGTTTTACACGCAATGGAAGGCGTGCAATAACCCTTGCGTGTATCTACAAAGAACGAGTAGTCGACCGGGGCCCCGTATCATTGAGTGGTTTTGATATTCAATGCGGTTTTGTTACTTTAAACGATAGTCTTAAAAAAATCTCGACTTTGATATTCAATAATATAATAAAAGAAAATGATAGCAACGATGGGGAGAATCCGTGGTTTTCGTTTTCGTTATGGGTCTTTTAATACCCTGTATAGCCAGTGCACAGGCTAAATCATTTGCAGTATGTCAGATGTGCTCTGTGGATGTGACAGGTGGTAAGCGTTTGTTGAGTTTTGTTACAATAACCTTTTAGTTGTTTATAATACCAGTAAAAATACTATGGGGCTAGAATATTTTTATTGTTCAAAGTCTCTAAAAGTTTCCCCTTATTTATTATATACCGATAGTATTTTTTCTTTTTATATCAAATCAATTATTTGAGATCAGCCCCCTGATTATGTAACTTGTTTCTATCAACGTTTGATTGAAAGTGCAGTCACATTGCTGCTTTAGTAAAAAGAAATGTGACAGCTATCTTACTAAAGCAGCAATGTAACTGCACTTTCAATAAATTTCAATCAAAATCTGTTAGCAACAGAGTTAGATAATCAACTAGCTGGTCACGATTAACTCGTCAATAAAATCAGTGGTAGCGGACCAAAAAAAAATTGTTAAACTAGAAACCTAAAAATGTTGTCAACTTACTATAAAGAAGAAAAACCCCAGTTAGGTATCTACCTCAAAAGATCACGATTTCGTGTCCTAACAAAATCGTGACTGTGTATGTCTAAGAATATAATTAGATTAAATTAAATTCGTAAAGGGTGAATCACCAATGGTAATCGTATTCATATTTTATACAAAACGCGTTTAATTTGATAGTATTATGTAAACGAATGATTTTTGTATAGTTTTGATTAGTAAATTTTGCTAAGTCCAAAGCTTTTTAAAATGTTACATCGTTAGAATATGATTATTTTATATTGGACACTTTTGAAACTGATTAAATAAATGCAAGTTTTATATGTTTATAAATTTTCCTCATTCATATCGTTAATCTTTAATGAATATGTTTGAACATGATTTTAGAACACAAAAAAACTAAGTCGTATAAGAGTGCTATACCTAATACTGAACTTTAATAAGGCCTAAAGTTCTTATATAAGTATTTTAAGAAAACAATAACGTAGACACTGCACGTATTATAATTGGACATAAATACCAATCTTGTAGCCACAGCAAACCTATCTCATAAACACAACACAGTACAAAATCTAAATCCACCATGCATATTTGATCATTCGTTAGCGGACCAATCTGCATGCGTAACGTCCCTGTGACGTTCAAGTAATTAATAATTTCGACACTTGGTGATTAACATTTAAACCACTGTGCAGTCGGAATTGGTCCAAATCGTCTGTGCACCGCCGCCGGCCGCCGCGTAATGCGAAGGCTGAATGCAGACTACGTTTTGAGCAAGCGATTTTTTATTTTTTTAAGCATCATGGCATAAGTTAAGTCATAAGTCGAACATAACTTAGTTGAAGTGTCAATTCGCATGTTAAAAACCTTACTATGTATGTATCCAGTGTATGTTTCGTTGGTTGTCTTATTCAATTAAATAAATAAATAAAAGAAAAAGAACTAAAATTTCAAATATCGAAGACGATCTGGGAATGATTTGACATTGTTATTTGTTGTTGAAATTACATGTTAGTTTCCATTTGAATATGGAATAACTAACAGATAACTAAACCTCATTAAAATTTATCTGAAACTGATTTTCAATGTGACTGCATAAACTATTTTTTTTAACTGACATCAAAAAAGGAGGAGGTTATCAATTTGTGCGTATGTTTTTTTATGTTTGTTACCTCAGTAATCGGTCATTTATGAACCGATTTTAATAATATTTTTTTTGTTTTGAAGGCTGTATTTTTAAGTTGGTCCCATTAAAGTCAATTTTTCGATTTCGATGTAACTCGTGCATTTGCTTTCGTTTAGCACCATTTGGTGGAGTGGAACTGATGATGAAGAACACAAATGGTCATCGAAACTATTAAATACTTAGCATTTCACGGAAACGATACGATGATTTTAACGTGGTATTTATGCCATTTATGCTCGTCTCAATGCATGTGATGAAGTGGAGCTGATGATGAAGTACCAGAAGAACTTCTCAATAATTAACGTCCCTGCACCGGGAAAAGCAGCATTTTGTAAAAGGTGATGAGCAATTGACATAAAGCTATTAGTGTAGGCTCGGGACTTCTACCTTTAAAAATTGTGAAATAAAAAAATGAAAACCGACTTCAAAATTCTATATTGCGGTCCCACTCTTTTATTTTTCTTGCCTTGGCTGGCACCGACTCCAAAGGGCTTATTTTTTGCTTTTTAGTTTTTTGAAGTCGGTTTTCATTTTTAAATACTTGAATGCTTAGAGCCACCTACGTTTCTTCTATGGTGACAAAAACTCTGTTTTAGTATTTATTGATTTGCTATAGGAATAGACTAGTTTCTAAGCTTAAATAGATTACAAGAATTACGTCATAATGAATTGATAGAACAAACAAATTCACAGGACAAAAATCACTGGCAGCCGAAACAGACTGGACTAAAGAAGTACAATACCATAGACTACAAATGAAGCACAGAATTGCTAATCTGTCGGCACAATTAGCCGTGTCTATTGGAGTGGCTTGATAAATAGCAGTGGTCAGCGTCTGGTCTCTACTGATAGTGTTATCTGACTAATTACTGACCAGATATGCTACCTATACATGGTAGGGTGTTCAGTGTTTCCTGGGGTTGTTTTTATAGCTTCAAGGAGCTCTTGTTATTGTAGCTTTTAAGAATGAAACAAAACCTTGAATTAAGTTTTTTGAATCCGGTTTTAACATGTATTTTTGCGTTACTAAATTATGATATTAGTGAATATTACCCTCTTACCAAAACAGGTTTATTTTTAGGCGAAGAAGAATTTACCAAGGGTCCAATTCTCAAGCAATTGAAAAAAATTACATTCGTAAAAAAAATCAATTAGATTCTCTTTCAAAGAAAAATTCATAAATGGAACTTTTTTTTTTATTGCATGAACATTGGGCTCCAGCTATTTATATATTCGCTTCACTGACTCCTATTGTAAATAAAAACTTTTTGCAACATTGACTCCTATTTTAATTTATATTATTTATTTATTAAAATTTGAACAATATTAACACATTTTAGTATTACATGAAAACAGTGTCACTAAAACCTGTTTAGATTTAACCTTAGTATACTGTTTGCTTTCGTCATCTTGTGCAATCATAAATTATTATTGTAATAAAATAAGAAGTTTGAAAAGGGAACTTTTTTTAAATGAAGCCTGTAAATGTACCTGTTCCTTTACATTACTCCTCCAGCGCGAAATAGATAGCTAGACGCAATAAATCTTAGTTCACACTGTTCGTATATAGATCAGCGTCAATCGGCGCGCGCTCACGCTTCGCCGCGCGGCTGACACGCCTCGTGTGCATTGCCCCTTAAATCAGACGCGTTGGTTTGGCGTTCGAATCGACGCTGTGTGTGTATTAATCAAAGCTAAATTGTAATAGATTTTTTTAAATTAAGATTAAAATCTGTAAATAAATTATATAAATAGGTTGGACGAGACACTTCTGCAAATCTTCATTGACTATTGTCTTATCAAATAATACCAAGACAATAGAAATAAAATATATGAAAGGGAAAAAATGGGAATACGTATGGTAAATTTTAAATAGAAAAATATTGGAAAAAATTAACTCGGCCACAAGTGAATTCTCAGACGGGAAATTTCACTTGTGGCCGAGTTAATTTTTTCCAATATTTTTCTATTTAAAATTTACCATAAGTATAAAAATAGCATTGAAAAATGCAAAAATTACAAAATCATAAAAAAAAAATAATAATAATGGGTATACGTTTGGAACCTACATTGCTAGGGGGGTTAACGAGACAATGGTTCCGTAAAATATAAATAAAATGGAGGAAGACAGTAAAAATGTACACATTTTATAAGCCTTAATGTGAGTATACAAGTTAAAAATATCTCAACATCTGATTTTAATAGCACATTTAAACTTACACTGTCTATAGGACTTCGTCATGACCTTTCTTATGGAAGGATTAGGAGAATGGGCCATGACCCACCGTGCTGGCCCAATGCAGATTGATGGGTTTTAACGAACTCAAATGCAACCGTGATCAACGGCTTATCGTGCCTTCCAAAGCACGGATGAGCTCGAGATAGTAATTTTTGATCACCCATCCCGTGACCGACCGTTGCGAAAATTCTTAACCTCAACAGTCATAGGCTGACCGCGCGAACCACTGCGCCACCGACCTTTAGAGGACTTACTGTCCGTCTATTATAGACTGAATGATGAGACTTAAACAATACAAGTTATTAATTATTGTAATTAGAATAGAATAAGTTTTATTTCGATGAATATTAAACAAGAAAATATTTATCACATAAAAATAACATTGCAAAATGCAAAATTAAAAAGTTATAAGTTTATTTCGTTTTTTTTTATACTATATAATACAAAATAAATAATTATGAATGTTGTACACTAAATGTATATTTTAATAACTAGCGGCCGCTCGCGGTTTCACCCGCGTGGTTCCCGTTCCCATGGGAATATCGGGATAAAGAGTTTTCTATGTTCATAACCAGGCTATCTACTATCTGTGTACTACTGTGTAATTTGGTACCAAATTTCATCCAAATCCGATCAGTAGTTTCGGAGCCTATTCAATGCAAACAAACAAACAAGCAAATCTTTCCTTTTTATAATATTAGTAGATCGGTAATACAAATTGTGATAATTTAAGTAATAGGCAATAGTTGCCGTCTATGTTTGCTGTGCCCGAACAGGGTGTCACTTGTACCTACTTTACTTACACATTTTATAAACATCTTAAGACCTGTGACTTGCAATTTATATAAACACGTCCGGTAGGAGCGCTAAGCTGCTAAATTTCCCATATTTGTTGAGGTATGACGTTACGAATACTTTTTCTAAGATAATTAGCATTACCAAAGTGTTTCTTGGCATTCGATGCGAAGAATTAAATAATTCTGAAAGTATGACAAAACACAACTTCCATCTCATATTACCATTTCCTTTCCGTCATGCGATCGCGTTCTATTTATAATTCGCGCAATTATCGATTGGACATCGCAATAATTACTTCAAAACAACAGGCGTCGCATTCGCGTTGGTCCGACACGCGCTGTCAACGTTTTTTTCATCAATTTGTCGAGTCCATTGATATGCGGAGTGGCGACGCGATTCGCACGTTGCATACATACGATTAAAAAATCGCCGCGGTAGGTGACCGGTGCGGACTCAGCTTTAATTGAATAGATTTAGCGTCACACACCGACTCCTAATTGTCTAATTTGTAGCGAAAACAAGGTATCGTTTGGCGGACGAATAGCATTACTATGGTATGTAGAAGGACTTTCTTTTGGAGCGCAGTCCGAGCTAGCCCCTGGAATAGCAAGCAGCGTAGCTTTATAGGTCTTGTTTATGGTTGACTAAGGAGGTCGCACGGGTTATGCTTAACTTTGAATTTGGATTCGGAGTCATTGTTTCCAATGAAAATCACTGACCGAATATAAAAGAAAATCGCAAAACATTCATTAAAAGTTGGAAGTACACTTCTTTGTAAAGACGGTTATTAAACCTTATGAGACATAATAGATATTCCATTTGTTCTCTGGACACTGGAGGACTGATTATCTAAAGAATACTTGGTTCAGTTTCAGTTTCTTCGCTGTTGTGGCTGTCATACTATAAAAATGTGACACTAATGATAGTGACGAAACTGGTTGCTAGTTGTTTTTTTGTTGGATAAATCAGCTTGCGGTCCATCTAGCAAATGACGAATTAAAATAAGTGTCAAACACTTTGACCTAAGTAATTTAACCAAAATCTTATATGAAATTCAAAATGTGTTTACTGTCTTACAGCTTTTAATGCTAGAATTGCCTCTACTCATTTCCCAAAGCGGACTAACTACATAGTAGTTTTGTAAGGCAAAAAAATGACAGTTATCCATCTTTGTTAACAATTCCATGATGCAGACAGAGAATTTTTTCTCAAACATTCCCCTTTTCAGTAATTATCAATTTCTCCAATTGTGAATAAAATTAACTGTTCCCTAAGATGTATTGACAAATCGATCAAACAGACATATCTATACAAGTGGCCACCTGCAGAAGCGATGTTTCAGCTCACGTCATAAATAATGTAATTTACAACTGTTCATAATGCAAACGCACGTGGTCCGTTTGATGGATTATAATGATAATGCAATAAATGGCAGTTAAACTTCGATGTATGGCTGATTAGAATTAACGGTGAACCGTGAATCTTCTAGGAGAAGGATGTACGATGGAGTAGACAATATTAAACAATACGAGTAAGTATTTCAACCTATTGCCCATAACTCTTCAGGTCACAAAAAATTGTGGTTTCCACAAATGTTACTCAAAACAGGCATACATCAAAGGAACAAATATAGTTTTTGAAAAATAATTTGGAAATGGGGGGTTTTTTAGCGGTTCGCTAACGCCGCCCACGCCCACTGGGATAATAGCTGTCCTAAATTGTACAATATGAAACCGATGGATCAACATAGAAGAAAATTATTACATTAGGAGACCATAAGTAGTAATAAAAAAATGATTACGAAAGGAAGAGGGACTCGCATTTCCTGCATTATTTTTATTCTTACAAAAACACATCTAAGTCTCCTTTGCTTGCATAAGAGAGGATATGTTGGACATTGCGTGTGCAAACCGCCAAGGACCATACTGATGGCTTGCTCGTTATCGATTGTCCTGGATCACCTCTAGGCCCGTGCTTCAGGAGTAGAGACATAGCTAAGGTCTGCACGTCTAGGCAGTGCTATAATCGGTTGAGATCATACCTTATATAATTATAAGTATATATCGCCCAAAGGCAGCATATAGTCTGGGGTTTACACGGCATCTATCACTGTTTTCTTCACCAACTCTTACGACTATTGTATTCAGTTTTAGGTGATAAGGCTGTTCCAAGTGTCAGTTTTCGGTATCATAACCCTCTGTATCTATTTCTGAAGTGCTTTTAGTTTGTTGTTCTACTGGTCCAGATTGCACATATTTAGGCTTTATCACATCTTCAACATCAGGAGGTTGACATTTTATTATCACCAATTATGCATTAGCTTGCAGCTACGCACTATTTTTATCTGAATAGTTTTCGTTTTCCAAGTCAAAGTGCTGCTGACCATCACCAGGCGGGTTAAAGTACATGTCTTGCAAACTTGCAAAAAAATTAAAGTCAGACAATTCAAGCATCTACTTTATATGAAACAAAAAGGTCAGGTATTATCCCAGTGGGTCGTTAGAGACCCAAATATTTTTACAGGGCTTTTATATAGAATTAAAAACATAAATACATATCCAAATTAGTACATTTTGATACATTATTTATCTAATATGGTTCTAACAATATCAAATTTCCATTGACATGGGTGAACACAGTAATACTTTCATTTATCATAACTACTAATATCAGATTTTTTTTCAAATCGCAAATGCTTTAGGGGCTCTAAAAGTCTTATTTATCACTGAAATTACATAAATTTAATCCATAAATTTAATTCACACTTTCAATTAGCCGACAGAATGCATCTGGTATAAATTATTGTAGTGCTTAAAAATATAAAAATATTTTAATGTTACTACTGGCTCTGGGGTTGCTAACACAGACCTTTATCGAGATAGATGGTAAAAGTGTACCTACCTTGCGTGCAAAAAGTTTGATCCACAGTCAAAGTTTTACGACCTAAGTCAATCCGCTTGAGACTATTGCCACGAAAACACGCGTCATTCAGAAACGTGTTAATGGTTAATTGTGCAGTGCTTTCTTGCAAGAGCTCGTCTATAGCATTTACACATCACTAAATCTCGCTCTTGACGTCATCGTTGGTACGAAAAATTCGACTTGCTAGGTTCTCATACAGTTTGAAGCGCTCTTTACGACTATCTCGATATAGGTCTGTGGTTGCTAACGACCCCTTGGGTTAATATAGGTTATATCTCTTGTTTGCTGAACTGGACTTTAGTTTTGGGAAAAATACAGAATAGTATGTTAAAGCACATTAAATTAAGACTTCATCAATGGGAAATTAAATGGGAAATAAAGTTTTCTCCTTGGTTTGACAGGGGCTCACGAAATGTCACGGATCATCTGGCTACATCCTGAAAGGCATGAAGCATACTGTTATCATTCAAGAACTTTTTGAAGCCTGTATTGAAGCTTTTGATGAGGTTTATTCGCTGAAAATAAAACTACGAGTACAATAACTGAAAGTTAAAGTCAATGGACATGGACATGGACACAAAATCACAGTCCTAATCGCGGTTTTGCCGTATTTAAAAATATTCTTTACATAAAGAATTTGAATTCTTATTATGTTATAATAGGAAAAAGTTAAGATTTGTTTTGTAAATATTTCTTACCTCATTAGCCTTTGAAGACTGAGTATGTTTATGTTGTAGCCAGATGTTATTTGTGTATATACTAGATCTAAACTTTACACATGTTAATTTCTAAGATACGTTTTGTAGACACAATACACTGTTTGTGATCCTTAATAAATAAAAAAAATGTCTCTCAAAGTCCACATCAGCAAAGGGCTAATTATCATCAACACAACGATGACGTAATGTCTGTAGAATATCAAGAATGTAAACTGAGCCATGACGTCACATTCTAGAAAGGACAAAAAGCAATCAACAGTTTCTATTGTCTCTTGGCCTTCGAATATAGTCTCAACATTATTATTCCTAGACTGGCTTACTATAAACTCGGTATGTGCGACGCTGACGTGTGGGTGGCCTAACGCTGCCGATTCTTGCTAAATAACTCTGTGGTGACAAGTGAATACTTATAAGTAGGCTGATAATCGTTTCTAAGCTAATTTTAAAAGCCTTCTATTGTTTATCTTGTCTGTTTGACATAGGTTTGGTAGTACTGAGGTTTGACATAGGTTTGGTAGTACTGAGGTTTTCATCACCAGCTAGGAAAAGCTTTGTTACAGAAAAATTTAAAGAACTTAAAAAAAATAAAGGTTAGTCAATTTAAAAGAACTTAATATCGAACCTAATAACTATATTAATCTTAGGCTGGAGAAGTGGACAGTCTTGTTTTACTTACTTACGTACTAGTCTTGTATTGTCAGTTTGCAGTCGGTTTGGTAGAAATTAGGGTTTTCATGAAGTGCTGAGAATTGAATCGTCAAGGTTTTTTTTTCACAAACTTTTTATTTAGTATTTTATTTTCACATTTGGAAAATTGCAGGTATAAGAATTTCGGTAGTTTTTCAAAATACTCTTTTCTCCGTAGCTACATTTGTAATCACGTGTAACATACAATGCTTAAGGCTAGGAAAAAGACAGAGTCGTCGTTTTTTTGTCGTCGTTGTTGTTTTCGAACTATATTTTTTAAATTTAGAGAAAGAATACAAATTTAATGGTTTGAAAACCCTTTTTCCGTAGCACATTTCCAAACATCAAATTTATAACAAACAAAGTTTTGTAAGCAAGTATAACTAACTTTACACAACGTTAAGGTCATCAGGTGAAACAGACGTTCACATAAACTATAAAATAGCAAAAAATACACCATATCTGTCTTGGTATAAAAACGGCAAGACATATATGGCATACTCATTTCTTACCTTTCGCTGGAAGACGGAAAGTCGTCGATACACTACAACTAAAGTATTCCGCATACCAAAACTCAATTTGTCATGTAGTGCAATTCAGAAATTCACAAAACAAAAGGCGCAAACATGTTCTGCCGCTAAAATAAAGACAAAAGACGACACCCATAAATTTCCGCTGAAAAGTAACCAAAGCATTATACAGTTGCATAACAGCAGTGTAACAGTAAATAAAAGAGAGCAAAACTCACGAAACTGTGCGCTTTTAAATACGGGCGACGTTGAGCGGGGAACGCAAAGACATTTATGTTCACTAAACAAGTAGTAAAAGTCACTACTTGAGCGTTTTTATGGCACTCATAAATGTCAGATTGCGCGGGTTTGCGCCGACCGGGCACGCCGGGACCGGAGCTCACTTCTTAATTGATTCCATGCGTTTTTCTTCAACTATACGTGGTTTTTTTTAATGTCCCAATGATATGCAAATAGCTTTGTTACTGAATTAATAACACAACCTTTTTTTCACTTTTCAGGTAACTACTTCCTGCCGGATTGACTTCTATATGAATCTGTAGTTAATGGTAAGACTAGTTTTTGTAATAAACAAAATTATTAGAGCTATTTCTATCTAGAGCACCTAGTTGCTAACTATTTATTAGACTTTGAATCTTATCAAGGAAACACGTAAATTCAACAGGTTCCCATTTATAAGTATACATCAATGAGACGAAAGATTTTCAATTGAATCAGATAAAGCATTGTCTTAAGCAAACTGCCACTGTCGCTTTGTTTTTCATATCTAGAAACAGGATTTGATACTTTAAAAGGAAACTTAAAGGACGTGAGAATAGATCGTGTCGCCATTGGCCCCCTATGCAAATTATCGGGTCGTTAAACACCTAACCGCGCGGCTTATTGACAGATTGACGCACCAGGATTTGTAAGGCCGGATGCGTTTGACTGGCGTTAGTTCAATTACTGTGAAGCCTTCGCACACCTCGAAGTCCGTTGTCTCGATATTACAAGCGATTGTGTTTTGTTTTAGAACGAACAGCTTCTATTTTTAAATAACTCGAAAAAAGTTTCTGTTTAAAATGGAACTATATTGAAACGAAATTTTTAATTGCTTACAGGAGACTTATGAGATAAGAGCAGGTAGTGATCGGTAGTGACCGCATTAGTTATAAACTGTGTCGCAGTCACTAGCGCCCACCTCTAGAACACATTATTACCATAGATAGGTTTTATATCTAATAATAGTAGTTTAATAGTTATCTATAGGGCATGCAAGTTTGGGTGTGTATTTTTGCATGTGTGTGTGTGTGTGTGTGTGTGTGTGTGTGTGTGTGTGTGTGTGTGTGTGTGGGTGGGTGGGTGAGTGTGTGTGTGAGTGTGTGGGTGGGTGTGGGTGTGTGTGTGTGTGCGTGCGTGTGTGAGTATTATTTTATGAATGGTTTCGTATAACATTATCATCTAAATCCCCACTAAAGTGCTGATAAATTCCTCTGTGTCAGAGTACGACAAGTTTTGGAGCCAATGCATGGTTTTAATTTTACAGTTTCTTAAAGTTAAAGGAAAAATATCAATGATTTTATTTACTTCATTGTACATAGGAGAGGAAATAAAATGAAAATGACGTCTAGCTAATTTCAGCCTAAAACGAGGAGTTTTACAAACTGCATAGTGTCTACGTCTATTTAAAATAAGAGAGTCGTCATATACAGTCTGCATATGCTTGCGCAAGATGACTTGAAGAACATAGAGCTGTCTTACGGTTAAAAGTTTGAAAATTGAAAATAATTCAATAGTCGGAAAAATAATACGCTTGAAAGCGATTACTTTGAGAATGGCTCTTTGAGCTCTTTCCAAGCGTATTAAATTGGTTTTACTTGAACATCCCCAAACCGTAATACAGTATGATAAAATGGATTGACCTAAAGCGTAGTAAATAGTTTATATTGTATTGTATTGTGTTTAGAAAGAAACAAGAAAGTATAAAAAAGGAACAAAAGAATACACTTCTTAAAATATAAGAAAATATCAAAAGATTCTTTTTGTAGATGAAATAAAATGTATTTGAAATAAAAAAAAAGTCTATATTTATTAGTTGAGCTTTGCAATTTTTGACGCACATTACTGTCCTGAGTTGGCAGCTTAACCGACTTGTATTTTTGAATAAAATTTTAAATGAAAGATGAATTAACTGAGTAGCTACTTCAAAATTACGGTATGAAAATGTTGACAGGATCCGTCTATAGGCGACTACATTTACATAGTACACAGCGTTCGTGCTAGGGCTACCTCCGTCGCCAGTTTTCAAACTTTTTGCCGAATACCGAAGTGAGAGGGGCGGCCCAAAGTAATAATTGCGGCATTCACTATACGTTCCACAAAAATAATTCTCAAATGACAAATGCTCAGTTATGTCGAAGTTATTTTTGCTGAATTAATTACGTTTAGTGTACCTAGACTTCTTGGCATATTTCTTTAAAGGCATTTTGTGAACGAACTAATAACTTAGATATTTTCATACTCTACGTTGCTGTACTCGTTTGTTTTGTTTGCTTGTACGTGGTTAGTTTATTTTATATTTATATTCAAGATATTGCGAAATCTTGACTAAATGAACAGTATTTTAATCGAAAATAAATATATTTTGGTATAAGTATTTTAATTTAGCTAACATAAATAAACTTCTACATTTTCAATCTAAACTATAGAACCATTATTTTATTATTTTTAATCAGTTTCACCAAAGCATTATATTTATAATATTATTTATTTATAATATAATATTTACTATTATTATAAATATTTCTTACACTACTACACCAATTAACCAGCACTGTAAGGCTTATGTTATGGGATACTAGAGTAACGGATATACCTAAATACATATAATTATACATAGATACATAAGTATTTATGTGTAGAAATATATATACACATCCATGACTTAGGTACAAATGCTCGTACTCACCATACAACACTACCGAGATTCGAACCCAGGACCTCAGAGTAGGCGACACCTTGAAACCGGTGTACGTACCACTGTACCACGGAAGTCGTCAAATTAAATAACTTCAATTTGTTGTAGTTAGTTAAAGCTTTCGTCCTCATATCAAAGATGATCAACAAAATTGTACCTACCGTTTTTTTTTTACATTTTATTTTACCGCGAAAATCATTATTACAATGGCTGTGGTAAATTTTAAATAGAGCATTGGACCGGATTTCCAAAGGTCGCGGGTTCGATTCCCGTCTGAGAATTCACTTGTGGCCCAGTTAATTTTTTCCAATATTTTTCTATTTAAAATTTACCATAAGTATAAAAAATAGCATTGAAAAATGCAAAAATTACAAAATCATAAACAATGGCTGTGGTTTCTAATTTAGCTTGATGAGTATATATTTAAAACCCACAAAACCAATTTGTACCAACCCTACGCAAGCATTCTATGCAGTACACCTGCTGGCGAGGGAGGGACATGTGTATGGTCGGACGCTGACTTTTATTGACGCGACCGCGTTTATTAATCGCTGCCTTCTTCGGCATAGGGACAGTCTCGCCTGCCGGTGTACTCAGCAAATACCATTGCTGGTGACAGCTACCCGCTTTTTGTGGGAAAATCTGTTTATGGTTCACAGTTTAAGGCCTTTGAAATTTTACGGTTAATGAATTATTAAGCTTCATTTAAAAAAGTTCGTTTATGTCTTAAAAAAAAACAAAATAGAATAACAATAAAAAAAAATACAGCCTTTATTGTCCCGATGGCGGTCAAAATAAAACAAATGAAGATCGATGTTTGTTCTTAGGTTCTTTTATGTGCAACGCTTTCGCTTGTAAATTGTACTGAGTCTAACTAAACGGTGAAGTTAACTTTATAGCTTTTGAATTACGAATGCTAAGTAGAAAATGAGCCATGGGAATAAGATTCCGCGCCGCGATCTAGTCTGTCAGTCGATGTGTCTATTGAACGTTTGTTGATTTTTATAGTTTTTGCAGTAGTTAGTGTGATTTGTATGTGTTGAGTACTTATATCGTCTTTCGTAACTAAATTTTTACCTACTTATGAAATTTTCCGGATTTTTTTAGAAAAATTGTAATTACAGCTACTTAAATTAATTCATAAATTCATCATCTGATAACAGGACACCGGTGTCCAGAGAAAAATGGAATATGTCTTTTCTTTCTCATAGTCCGACCTAAGAGCATTATCAAAATGTTTTTGATATTCATATTTTATATACTACTTTACCAAAAAAGTAAGTACCAATTTGAAAATTTAAAATTCTCCGTACTAATGAAACAGAGATGGCGCTTTTGTTTCTATTCACCATATACATTTTAACACGAATATAATTTATACACGAATAAACTAATCAAAGCTGTTCATATACTTAATTGGTTATTTACAATAAAAACAGAGATAGTGACATTTTCAACGAGCTAAGAGATCCCTATAGAAATCCTTTAGTAAAAATACGAACTCGAACGCCGCAGAAATATCGGCACGTTCACATCAAGTAGTTATGACGCGCGATAGCGATCTCGTCGCCGGATGAAATGTGCGATAATTTGACATAATCACTTTCATATGAAAGACCAATTCGGTTTTTGTCGACTAACACCCATGATGTAGGTATTTAAGATTTTATCTATAAATTGATTTAATTTTTCTGTCGGCTTATAGGGAAAAAAATGCTCGTTAAAGAATGGAGTAGCAACAGGTGAAATTTAGATAGTATTCAATTATTTACCACTGGTTGGATAGTAAAAATATTGCTCTAATTAAAAATTAAGCACCGCCTCTGTAATAGTTGATCACGCTCCCATAAATAGGTGCGTACACGTCGAGTGCACCAAACGTAATGGCGCGAGGGGGCTTGTCCGCGATCGCAGCGCCACGATAGCATTGTGCGGTGCGCTGCGCAAGCGCCGATCGCGACGCCGATTGCGACCGCCTGTCGCTTACGTGTCGCGCCGGCCGTATCTCACGCCGCATCGCACGCAAATTATAATCGATACCATTATTGTAATACAGCGTAACATTCGCGCCTCTATTGTTGATTTTCTTTCGCCTCTGTTTTGTAGCAAAAAGAGACAACCATTGTTTGTAATTGTGGCTATCAACGAGCTATGAACTAGATTTATGATAAATTCGTTTAGTCAACATGTTATCTACGCCCACTTAAACGGCAATATCTCGTTCAACTCTCTTTATAAGCTGTAAGCGGAATAGGAGCGATCTTTTTTCCATTACCATCATTATGTAAATACGCATTCATTTGTTATTACATAACGGTCTTTATATAGAACTCATGAAATAAAAAAGTCGATTCTTATAATACTAATAAGCTAAATGGCAACCAGTAATTAGAAGCATATTAAACCTTTTTTCCAATTAAAGAAGGTTAATAAAAAGCAGAAAATGCCGTCATTATCGCTACGAGAATGTGCGAATCGTTCGCGCTGTGTGATCTCGGAGCGCTTGTCGCGTTGTCACGTAGATGCGACACGAGTATCGACATCGCGAAGTCGACTTATAGTTTCACCAGTTTTTATTAGTGTAGGAATAAGCTTTGATAATTCACGTCATTATGGGTTTTGTTCGAAGCATTTGGGCATGTGCTGAAAAATCCACAATATAGCTGTTGTTTTTGGAATATTTGATTACCTATAGGTACTTATTGTCTGAAAAAAGTAAGATCGTTTTAATCTATGGTTTAAGCTACAATCTACGAAATAAATAAAGGTTAATTATGAGGTGAGTAACATCTTGCAAAAGAATGATTCTTAAAGCATTATATGTCCTCTTTTTAATTTGAGTTTTTTTGAACTAGTTTTTTGTTCGTAAACAACAACAAATACACCCTCACATTCCATGTACACTTGCACTTCAACTTTTATTTTTGACCAACTTCAAAAAAGGAGGAGGTTTTCGATTCGTTTCTTACTACAAGGTTGGTAGCTTTATGCTTCTACCCACATTCCAATCCAGCATAATGAAAATTAAAATAGGTAAAATGTGAAAATGCAACAAACATTTTTGTCTGTATGTAAGATAAGTTTTACCAACGACATTTTCTTGTTTACTATTTTGTTTATTTTTAGTTAGGAAAAAATCAGTTACAGTGTCGTTTAACGATGTTTTTTATACGAACACGAGTAGCGAATACTAATGAACTGTCAAGTCTGGTTGTAATTACGACTCTTCAATATCGTAATTGGATGATTAAACCGATAATTATCGGTTTATTAACCATCCAATTTGCCGTTTGTTTGATGTATTGCGACTTGCGATTGTTTGCTTGTTTAATTAGTTTTTTAACTTGCTTTTTTGTTCTTGAATTTGGTGAATTATGTTCGGTATTTGGCGTAAGAATGTGGTAGATTACTGGTGGCAATCATTTGGACTAATTAGTATGATGATATTTATGTTTCTGCGTTAAGTGCTGTGGTACACAAACTATAACATTTGTTCAATTGTTTTCCCATTTTAAAAGTTAGTAAAATAATCAGTTAACTAAATGTTTCACCACTATATAGAGATTTATCGTAAATATGTATAGTCATCTTCATTTAAAATAATTCAAAATTTAATATTAATGATAATATTTCTTAGTCTCACACCAATTAACCTAGCCCCAAAGAAGGCACTGTAAGGCTTGTGTTATGGGATACTAGGATAACGGATATAAATACATATAATTATTACACATGCTCGTATTAACCGGGTTTGAACCCATGACCTCAGAGTAGGCGACACCTCCAAACATCGAAACATTTTACCACGGAGGTCGTCAAAGTGTTAAAAAATAGACCAATTAAGCACGTATTTTTAGAGTTCACCTACCTAACAACTTTTGCAAAGAAAAGAAAACAATTACATTGGCTTGGCTATTACTGTAAAACTAAAATTCAAGTAAATACGAGAGCATAACGTTTTAATGTAAGACTTTTCATCAAGTACAAATACAATGCTGGAAGCTCATGAATCCAGGGCCCTTATTCACTATGACCACTAAGCGATTCCTTGCTCAAACCACGGCTAAGTCGTACTTGGTTTTGACATTTTTCTCCATGATACTCCCAAATTATAGAGTTATTGTACAAGTACATGAAAGTCACAAGTTGTATAATTATTAAACAAGTAAAATAACTTTAAAATTTTAAAGTGTCAAAAAGAAAACGAATTTTGAAAATGTCGAAACCAAATACGACATTCGCGGGGTTTGAACAAGGAATCGGTAAGTGGTCATAGTGAATATGGGCCCAGGTCTGCATATAAAGCACGGCACTTACGAATTGTTTTGTTTTAAACTTATTAATACAGTGTCTTATTCGCGAATAAATAAGATGAGAATGTGAACTGAAAAGTGGGACTTGAGTTTTTATATTTTCCAGTTTATTTGAACACTAGCAGCCGCTCGCGGTTTCACCCGCGTGCTTCCCGTTTCCGTGGGAATAACGGTTTAAAAAGTTCTATGTTCATAACCAGGCTATTTACTATCTGTGTACCAAATTTCATCCAAATCAGTTCAGTAGTTTCGGAGCCTATTCAATGCAAACAAACAATCAAATCTTTCCTCTTTATATTAGGATTGACAAAACCTATAAGTAGGTATTACACTCAAACCATGCAAACGGATCCGAATTTGCCGGATCCGGTTTTAGTCATAATATTTTATAAACATATAAATGAGTTCACACGTGCATCCGTTTTTAGGATCCGACAATTCATATTAACTAAAATCGGATCCGACATGTCTACGTGTGAATGGGGGGTTATCTCATTATAGGACTTCTGATACTTATTGAATGTAGATGTTGGTTCAGTCTCTGAAAGAGGTTTAGTTTTTTACCGACTTCAACAAAAAAGGAGAGAGGTACTCAATTCAACCCGTAATTTTTTTTTTTTTGTCCGATTTATGTATACTGATTACTCCGTTGTTGGTGATCCGATTTTAATAGTTGTTTTTTTGTTCGAACGGGTACACTGTCAATTTGGTCCCATATAAGTCTCATTGAGATCCGATGATAATCTTCGGAGATATGGGGCCTAATGTCATGGAAGTCATGAACAATTATATCATCCAGGTAACTGTTAGATTCTTGTTCGAGCTGAAGTTTCACGCAATAACTACCGAGCGGATTTTGATGAAACTTTTTTGTTAAATAGCTATTGGTCCTCGCCAACATACCTATAGGCTATAACCCCTCAATAAGTAACGTCCCTGCACCGGGAAAAGCAGCTTTGTAAAAGGTAATGAGGAGTTGACATAAGGTATTAGCGTAGGTACGGGACCTTCTACCTTTAAAAATTGTGAAATAATAAACTTTTTATAAAAAATTAAAACCGACTTCAAAAAACTAAAAAGCAAAAAATAAACCTTTTGGTAAGGCAAGAAAAATAAAATAGTAGGACCGCAAAGTAGAATGCCTTGGCTGGCACCGACTCCAAAAGGTTTATTTTTTGCTTTTTAGTTTTTTGAAGTCGGTTTTAATTTTTTATAAAAAGTTTTTTATATTAAATAAAGTTTAATGTAAATGTTATTTTTGGTGACGAACTTGTGGCGGTAATAAACTAGCAAATTAAATCCGTAAGACACGCGAGATAGTGACAAAAACGCGAGAAGCTACTAGTCAACTTTCGAAACAACTGAAAGGTGAAAGTCCTATGCAAAATAGGGTTACTGTGCTAAGGAATCACGCGAGACACAACTTGTTACGTAAAACGACTCTTAACGGCTCTGAGCCATAAATTGACATGATATAAGGTCACGGTCCCCGTACAAATGGAACTCGATGCACTATACCGTGAAGTGGTCATTCATTTCAAATAAATTACCATGTAATGGCATATTCATTTGCATACCCAACAATAATGCTTTTCAAACACGTGAAAATCAACTCTATTTCTTGCAAGCGACAAAGGTTATTGAGAAAGCACGAAATTTTCATTCAAAAGTTCCGGCGAGAGTAGCGCTGCTGCGGAATTTTTGGGAACTACGTGCTTTTATGGAAGTTCTTGCACCATCCCAGAGATGGCGCTAGCGAGCGATCTCAAAAGGTTCATGTAGAGGCAGGGTTGGGGTGCTTTTGGGATGAAATTATTCGGACGGTGCTGCCATTTCATACGGCAACTACCCTATCAAACGTTTGAAAATAAAACGAGTAGATGTCGCTAGTCACATGGTTTAGAAGCTTTGCGAGCTTTCGATGCAACTTAAGTTTTAACTACCTATCACTGATGCCATTACTTTGTGGGCTTAAATTCTTTATGAAAGTAGATACAACAAATTTTTTGAGATTACTTTAATATACGAACTTACCTGCAACATATCGAATAACTGAAAACCTTAAAAATATTTTTTACTACAACCGAATGTCTGTGGAACTTTAAAAAATGTGGTCTAGCTCTGATACTCTTTTATATTTGCATCTACGATTTTGCTGATGTAATGTTGATACAGAATACATTATCTCATTTACTAAGATTTACTTCTCAGGCAGAAAATCTTAGTTTAGTTTCCACCAGGAAATTGAAAATAACTAAAAACGAAAAACATACCGTTGTTTAGTTTGTTAGTCAAAGGTATGCTATTAAGAAAAAAAGTGAAAGCTGTTCTGTCATGCTTATTCAAATTCGCATAAACACACCTGACAGAGCTTCTGTTCTATTATTCAGATCAATTGCATAACAGTAACAATAGTGATAACTTAAAAGTGTGTAACAATGGTGGTCGTAAATTAAGTGTTTCGGATAAACTTGACCCAATTCTGAGTCTTTTGTTGGTCTCCTGACATTGTTGGGTATTGTTTCTTTGAACCTACCTGGAAGAATTAGGAATGGCAGTCAGTCTTTGAATGTTTGCCGGTGAAAATACTGCTTGATTGCAGTGATTTTATTGGAACTTGTCTAATTTTTATAGTTATCAGATAAGTAAAGTGCTGTTAATGTTATATAGGTACTGCGTTTGTGTTAACTGTAATACAGGAGGAGTTTGTGTGTGTGTGTCGTGATGTTCTTGTGAATTGAATGTAATCACCTTACCTTCTTTTTCAAAATGAGGAAGGATTTTATTGAATTTGTTGGTAAGTGATCAATGTCCACTGTGTGGTGATGAATTAAACCAAACATTGAATAAAATTCCGAATAGATACTTTACCTACTTAATCTATGAACATATTAAAGTTTTTTTTTTATCCTTCTTGACACACTTGACGCAGTGGGCAGCAAGTTGAATAGTATTGTTTGCTACTTCCATCAGTTCTCCGTACTATTTCGAAGATTCGGGTTCCGGTTTCCAGTAATATCGATGACGGCATACATAACCTCTCCAATACAGATTTATATATTTATTTACTTGTTTTTACAAGCTGCTGAGCTATACTTGTACAACTATGAAATCCCGTGCGTCCGCTAGGCGCAGCGGCCCGTGAAGATAACGCGGTGCCCACTGAGCCTGCATCTAATGAAGCCGGCATTTGATACCCCATGCAAGGACGTGAACGTGAGAGATTTATAATTATCGCTGGCATGACTGTTGAAGTACACTGATATTCGTTTGTAGTCATGTTGAGTGAACAACCAAGAGGATTTTGAAGACTTTTTTTTTAAATTGCATATTTGACTTCACAAAATTTTGGTATGTACAGTGGTGGTCACATAATTAACGACACTAGCCGATTTTTATACAATCGAGGTGATTTTGGAGCCTTGGTTTTCTGTCAAAGATTGACCGAGCTGTGATTTGATAATGGCCATTCAAGAAGTGAATGGAGGATTCAGATTGCTGTACATACCTAACAGATCTGATCAACATTTGTAAAGATGGATCAGAGTTTCAGCTTCAGAAACTCCATAATTTTTTATGCTATTTTCTCGTTTTTTTTAAACATACTATAATACATCTCTCAAAATGTTGTTCGGATCAGTTGACCACCACTGTATATCTAAAATAGCGTGCGTAGATCGTGCAGAATCCTCGGATATCTAATGAGGCTGACAGGCGAGTATACGATCCGATTTAAAGTGACCACTAAGCAGACTGTGTGCATACTCAGATACTCGATATTGCCAGATCTTTTAAATATAAGGTAATTTTTTTTTTTACCGAGAATAGCACTATTAGGCACTTATATCCTAAAATAAGATTGAGGTTTTTAAAAATATGCAGTTTTTAGCTTTATGTACACGCAACTAAAGTAATTATTTTTATGGTTCCGTTCCAAAATGTTAAAAAGGAACCATTATTTTCAACCAATTCTCAAACATTTTTCTTTTATATTTATGATAATTTTTAAATAGAACAATATTGGAAAAATTAACTCCGCCACAAGTGAATTCTCAGATGGGAATCGAACCCACGACCTTTGGAAATCCGGTCCAATGCTCTTCCGCTGAGCTACCGAGACTTGCGAACCACCGTCGAAATTCTCCAATACTTTTATATTTTTAATAAGCTGTAGGCCAGCCTTGTCACATTATGCTAGGAATATCCTTGCATTCGAAAGAAATATATTTTCAGGTGTTTAACGATCGATTAAGACGCAACAGCCAATAATTTATGATTTTTGAATTTTTTTTTTGGAAACCGGTCCAATGCTCTTCAATCAATGGATTTCCAAAGGTCGAAGGTTCGATTCGCATCTGAGAATTCACTTGTGCCCGAGTTAACTTTTCCAATATTTTTCTATTTAAATTTATCATAAGTATAAAAATAGCATTGAAAAATGCAAAATTTCATAAATCAAAAATTTTTTTTTTTGTTTTTAGGCCGCATAGCTTTCGACTTTTCATGAAAATTGTAAAAAAAGAACCCCCCTTATCTCCGAAGTTTACATCGAGAAAAATCTGACATTATTCTATGTGATAGAAGTTTATGTAAACATTAAACATTACAGGAAAAATAAAACAATGTCTCTAGGTAGCCAAATTTTTTAGAAATCTTAAAAAAAGTGATTTTATACTTATTTGCTTCTGGTTTGGTATGTCGATGTATTGGGACTATATACGATGGAACGAAACCCTCGGTGCATGATCCCAACTCACTCTTGACCGGTTTTTTATTGTTACTCTCCCCGCAGTATAATTTTATAAGATTCGAGCCAAATGAGCAAGAAATTGGCACGATTTATTTTCATAAACCTCTACTTTATTGCAATAAATTAACGCAGACGACATGTTTAGCTAGTCATGTATTCGATCCAGCCATGCTCCACCATCCAACATAGACGTCTCTTGCAAGCAAACACGTATGATTTATTCGTAAATACGGGGTCCGATGATGTTTCCACTCCATAAATCCCATCCCTCAAGGCAAGACATATCGGGTGGTTTATGAAGAGAGCACCAGTCCAGTCCCGGGAACCAGAGAGAACCCGGAATACCCGGGCGGTACCTACCTACCCCACACGGGTATAAATTCCGACGCATCCGGACTGTACCGCGCCGGTAGTGAGGTCGATTATTCATCCAATATCGAGTTTTGGCTGCACTACTGGCTAATCTCGCTTTCGTCGAGCCAAAATTTATGTTGTAGTCGTTCTTATGTTATTGAAGCAGATGCGGTTTTTATGTTGGTGGCGGAATGTTTCGCCTGATAAGTACTGCGTTTGACTACGTGTATTTTCTGTAGAAATCGAAAAAAAAAACATACAAAGTCAAATTGTTAATTTTGAAGACCTTAACAGTCCTTAGAAGCTAACAAGAGCTTAGAGCTTAGAAGCTCTAAGCTAACAAGACATACTCCCATCTGGAATGTTCAGAGAGGCGTTATCCCATACAAAAAAACTAACTACTTCTACAAATTATAACCAAGCACTGTTGTTTAATGCTTTTGCAGGGTTGAATATCATTATTTACATGTTTGACAGAAATCTCATACTATACAATATAAAGGTAGGATAAAAGTGATTGAAATCAGTATCCAAACGGACAATCTAGTGAACACAATCGGTACAATAAAACAATGGTGTTGACACGACTATCGCCGATCCTAGGGCGATAGTGTCAGTCTTATCACACCGACACCTATTGTTGCGTCAGGCTACCAGCCTTTAGCTGTGAATGATCTTGCTAGGTTCCGAAGGTGAACTTATTTGCTGTCTGATTTATAAAGTTGAATCACGAATTTTGAGTCATATAAACATAAAATAGCGAAGCAATTAACAAATCACTAGGTTACAATATTGTTGAAATAAGTCAACAATAATGTCTGACTTATTTCTTTTTAAAGATTACAGTCGGGAATTATTTAAATGATCATTACATTCAAAATCCAGTAAAAACTGCGAATTAAACAAATATAGTCAGATTAGACACTCCAAGTCTATTACTATCATACTTAAATGGATAATGACTATCTTAACATATAACTACTGACTTTAAACACCTAATTGGCACATTATCATTATATATTAACTCTACAGCTAACGTAAAAAAGTAGGTAAATGCAATATTTAAAATAGAAAAAACATTGACCGGTTTATAGTTTAACTAAGAACCTTATTAGGTTTCAAATTAAATTTGTTTTTATCGTAAAGTAAAAAAAAAAAGGAAAATCTTAACTTTGTTTCATTTTCAAGCGAATCGATTAAGAGTAAAAATATTTTTAATTTGCATAAAGTTTTAACTTCGCAATCAGTCTGTACTACATTATACATTACATAACATAACGGGACTCCTTACGTAATTTATTTTAAAAAGTTTAAAATGACTTAAGTCAAATAAATGACGAAAGGACATAAATAAGTAAAAGCCTAAAATTTTACAAATATGACCAATTTAATGGTCGCTTTGACTCAGAGTACAAAAATAAATTAAAATAAACTGTATTATTTTATCGTTGACAAAAGAATATCGTAAAAATTATTCACATATGAGAATCGAATGATCGCAATGTAGCACGTGAACCCGAAAAAAAAATTATTTTCATAAAAAAAAATGTTAAACATTATTTTTCTCTATTTTCCTACATGTTAACTGTTAAATCTAGTACTCAATACCAAAAACCGTGCGCAAAAAGCGTGATTAACCTTCCACAGGCAGTATACACACTGAGAAAAGAAGATCGAAAAAACGTTTCACCATTGATAATCGAATGATAATCTGAAATCAAATGATTCCTTATTTTCAAATGTTCGGCTACACACACTTTCTTACCTGAAAGCATGCTTGCACGAACCGGTTTGCGCAGGCAAGACGTAGCGGATTGTCCCCGCCACACGCACCGTTTTGCCTGCGCAAATCCGTTTGTGCAGACAAAAATAACAATATATACATAAAAACTTTTCATACCAAAAACTCCTACCAATGTCCGCATGAATTACCCTTCCACAAGCGGCTTACACACTGGCAGTTTTTCCATCAGTCAAATCACACCGATGACAAAAGAAGATCGTAAAAACGTTTCGTTTGAGAATCGAATGATTCCAATTTAGCATATGAAACCTTATTTTCATTCCTAGAAAAAAATAGCAATTTATATTTTTTTTTGTTTAATTTATAACATCGTCCTTCATAATTTAGTACCCAATATGAAAACCTCAATCAATGTCCACGCGATTAGCTTTCCACAGACAGCTGAAACACAGGCAGTGTTTTTTCCACCGGCCAAATCACACCGATGACAAAAGAAGATCGTAAAAACGTTTCAAGTGAGAAATAAATGATTGCAATTTAGCGCCTGAAACCAAATGAAACCTTTTTTCACTCTCTTGTCCCGGCTACACGCATCGTCTTACCTGAGAACATGCCTGCACAAACCGGTTTGCGCAGGCAAAACGGTGCGTCTAGCCGGGACAATCAGCTACGTCTTAAGGGACATAAGACAAAAAAGTTGCAATATACAAATAAAAAAAATCTTACTAGGTATATATTTACATCGTCTCGTTCAGAATCTAGTACGAAATACCGAAAACCCCAATCAATGTCCGCGTGATTAGCCTTACACAGGCGGCTTACACACTGGCAGTATTTTTTCCACCGGCCAAATCACACGGTGCTAATACCGAGCCAGTAAATCACCTCGCCATTTTTGTTTTCAACGCACCGATAACTCTTTTGTCATAGGGTGATGTAGGGGGCCGATGGAGTTATTTATATTGTCGTATTTTCCTTGGCCGAAGAAAATTTCCTTTCTGTTTGCTTCATGGGTCAGTGATCAGGTTCGGTGGTAGTACAGTTTGGAGAAGTTAGGTGGCAAGTGGAAATTGTAAGGAGTTTTTATTAGGCTCCTATGGTGTAATCTAGGAGAAATCTATGTTCAGCAGTGGAAGACTACGTGCTAGCTTATGATGATGATGTTATGCTTTTTTCATTCTCATGAAGATCCCAGTGAAAATCTGGCTTCTTCTGTGGCGAAGTTCTGGAATAGGAAAAATAAAGTGTTAAGTATATTTTCATTTGTTATTTATGTCAGATGTGTGCAAAGAATAATTCCTGAGCCGTAGAATTTAGATTTAGAACACAAAAACAGCGTAGTTATTACTTAATGTTCCTGTTAAAAACACTATTTTTTAAACAAATAAAAAAAAATAAAAACCTGGAATTTATTGTGGAAAAATTCCTTACGCCAATTTTCGCTAGAGCCCAAAGCCTCCTACGAATTTTTGACTAAGCAAAAATTTTATTATGAAAAAGTTCCTTACGCCATTTTCGCTGGAGCCCGAAGCCCCCAGCGAGAGCGAGTGTGCTTGTGGCGCCCCCACACGGGAAATAATTGTTTATTTTCGACAGCAGCATTACGCTATTGCACTAACGACCATTTCGGTGGCCCAGGAGTGGTCAGTCACCCTTCAGATTCATTGCTTTTGTAAGCCGATAACCGTGACTTGTTATGGAGGAGTCTATTTCAGTCATGTGAATTTGTTATTTCACATGAATAAAATATAGTCGATTTAAATCGACAAAAAAGATAAACATACATCCACGTTAAATCTTAAGTTTGAATCAAAAAGGTTAAAAGAGGTCCTGTCAATGGTTTAACATATCTAAAAACAGGTTAAGCTCCTATTTCCTGAGTCTGTATTAGCGTAAAAACAAAATTTTCGGAAAACTAATGGCAAATCTTAGGATTGAAAAAAAATACTGTCAGTCACTGTTATTGAGTTCTTCCTTCCTTTCTTAATTAATGGCGTGCTCGCGATAAATTTCGAGAATTTTGCGAAAGTCAACTCAAATATATTTTGTATTTTATGGAAATTGTACGGTAGATTGAGTTAAAAATGGAGCCTCACAACACGTGTTATTACGAAAAGATTTCGGGTGAAACTTCAACTGTAATTCTATTGACTGACAGTGACAATGACAAAATTACATCTTCCGCCATGGTGTATTTTTGATCTGGGTTTGCAATATATTTTATGTTTACAGAAATTGAGTAATTAGAAACTGTTTGGCGTGTTTTTAACTATCTTTTGGTACACGTGGCCCAGACTTTATACATTTTTGGACATCACCGTTCAAATAAAGCACAGCACAACTCAAACTCACTTTGTGGTGTTTAATTAACATTTTGTTTCGTGTTTAGTTTGAGACGTTTTCAACTTCTAATTCTAAATTCAAAAACCGATCATTTATTGTGGTCGTAAAAAAACTAGTGACGAAGACAACTTAAGTTTTTCTAATAATACAAGAATACTGAGATAATTTATTATGATAGCAATGAATTAATAATATATATTCATTACTTTTTTTTAATGCTAAGCCGACTTGTCGGGAACTGTCTAATGCGTTTGACAACTCCTCTATACATACTGGCATGACATAAATAACAGTGCGTAGCGGAAAACGGGGCATAGACAACAACACAATGGCAAATGTCGGGGCTCACTCGCGAGCATTGTAGCGTGGCGCGGGAGGCGTTACGAATCAATGGAGGGAATTATCGGCACTCCGACCTCCTTGGAGATACTTTTAAATTTTTTGATAATGTAACATAATTATTTTTTATTTTAATTAATTTTGACAGTTCTTGCATTGTTAAAAAGCAGAATTTATTGTTATTTTGTCATGCAAAAAGGTTACGCTAGTGGCGTTAATAGCACTCCAATTTTATAGGTCACACTATGGTACGACGCCTTTTTTGACTTACGAGTAAAAAAAAACAAAAGAGTATTTTTCACATAATCCACCCCAGTAAGAGATTTTCTCGTTACATTATTTAGCAAACTGTAGTTATTTAGAAATGATTAACAACTAAACTATTTAAAACTATGTTCTGATAGGTTTATAGATTATTGAAGTTTTTTAAACCAGGGAAATAATGAAACTATTTGCAATTTAATTATACTCTAACATCTAGTTAAATAGAATATAACAACTTCGAGGGGTTTAATATTATAAAGTTTTTATCATACCACATGACTTAAAACATCAAAAGCTAGGGATCAAGTTCTTGATAAATATTAAACAAGAAAATATACTAGAAAAAAGCAACTAGTCTCATGTCGCCCTGACGGGATATGAACCCGCATCCTTGGGAGTCTGGCCCAATGCACTAACCAATTATGCTACAGAGACCTATGAGGACACGTCGAATTTTTCTAGTATATTCACAGTTCTACGGTGTTGGCCACCGTCGCTTCATCAATGAGAAATATCCTCGCATTGGAAAGAAATATCTTTACTGATGTTTGACTATCGATTAAGATGAAACAGCCATCTAATTATAAGTAATGATGAAGTTCTTTTTTGACTATAAAAATATCCAATGAATATTAATCAAATATAGTCTTTCAGGCTAGTGTTCAATGTACTTACAGTCTTTCTTATTTTAATTTTTTCTCTAATGAAGTAGTAAAATTTACAAAAAAAGGATCAGTACCTATCCAAAAAAGTTAAAATAACAATCCTCTTTAACGGCGATACTTTGAAAATAACTTGATTCTGAATGCTATCAACAAAATTTACCGCGTACCAACCACTTAACTGATCAGCACTAATGGCAAACCGACCTCTTTTCTCAAACTACAAAGTTCCCGTCTTTAAAAATGTATGCGCACGCGACTCCACACATCCTCTGTGCCAGATTAGTTCATCCCACGAGCGTATCGGTTGAAGAGGTAAATGAAATGCTATGGGGGAAGATAAATTACTGAATTTGAGGGTCAAAGATATAATTCTTTGGTAGACATACGACACGCCTGCAACACGATTGATTTAAAATTCACGATCTTTTCAACGGCTAGTGCTTTTAATATTTATTACTTGTAAATTGTGCTTTTTCATTTAGCATTTGCATTATAACATTGTGATTTGTATTTTTAGCTTTGATAATTCTGTCAAATTTTGTTTGTACTTATTTAAATATTTTAAGTTTATTTACTTTTTACTTTAAATGTTTGATATTAAAACAGAGGCTTAATTTAAGAATTCATTTATTTTCATCGTCTCATATAATAAGGAAGAATGACTTGTCGTGTAATAAGTTTTAACGTACAAGTTACCTTATCTCGTTTTCATAAAGCTTAATTTTATTTGACACGCGACAGTTTTTGGGTTTTCCGCACATAAGTGGTCGATTCTGAATTTATGGGAAAGCAGCTTAGCGAAGCCCCGGGGGGCTCCCTGCTCTATTTCTAAATTGTTCAACTCCCATTGTTACTTTCGATAGGGCGGAGTTCAGATATTACTTTCTTCTAACTAATTTTACTAAGTAACTACGGCAGTATTGATTTTCACAGCGAACATATTAAGTAATTGGAAGCAATAAAACAAATGTTGAAGCATTTAAAAAAGTGGCTCCCTAGTCGTTTGATGAATGTATCGCATTACTACAATATACCCCGAAATTAGGGAAGGGTCGCAGTAATGACCCCGTTTACCGTTATCTATGGTAATCGCTACCGCACGGCCTACCAAAAACGCCGGCAAATTTAAAATTCGAATGTCATAATCAAACTCCTCGAGGACGAATAAAAAAGTAAAAACTTGGAAAGTTTTTCCCTAGCGCCGTGTTTTAGGGAAGTGTGTTTTGATTCGCTGTGTTTAAGGTTGAATATAACTTGAAGTATTAGCTTCAGGGAACAGGAACATCTGCCTTTGGAGCAACTCGCGCGCATTTGAAATTTCGAAAAAAGAACACCGACGCCCGGAGCAACAGATGCGACATGTCGGATTCCTGCAAGCAGATGTTTTGTTAAATACCCCCATGGATTATAGTTGAGGATGCTTTTGTTTTTGTCCGCCATTATTGAACAATATCGCGCCTAAGTGGTTTGACCCTTTGATATGCGGGTAAGATAGCTTCATAATTGGTTTTGCCGTCTTACGCTATTATCAATGTACTATCTACAACTATAGCAATTGCTTAGAAGTCAACTTTTTATGATATGAAGTTTTAAAAGACAAAGATTTTACTTTAATGACACTTCAAAAAGATCTTCTCAAAGTTTACCTATAAAAAAGGAAATAAAACACGTTACATATTTCCACAAAAACTTAAATAAAGCTAGAGACGTTAACGAACTTTTAATAACGAACTAGAATGTTGGTACCGTGTCGAAGGCAAAATTTCACGGCCAATTTTTATAATAATTCGTGGAACTTGGCACTGGTTTAATCTAAATCGTTTCCAAACTGCCGACTGGCATGCGACGGACAAAAATTAGATAGAAACAGTTTTGTAACGTATACGGAAGCGAAATACGAAACTATATAATTTGAAATGTTTATTAAGTTTTAGAATTTGGGTTTTGGCTTTATCGAATAAAATTTTGGGAGAGATATTTTCATAATTACAATATTAAAAACGTTATTTATATTATGACTTTAATTTTATCTAAGTATCTTCTTTTGAAATAATAAATAAATATCTATCATATTTTGGTTCCGTAATTATACATACATACTTACCTACTATTACGATTACGATATTTTTGAATATATCGACTTGAATGGACAAACATGCATCATAAACATCATCAATGAACTAATTCCACAATAACATGCTTGACTGATACTTCTAATAAGGTAACATTTGATGTTATGACGTCACCATGTTACTAACACAATGGAACCACGGGCCGTTCAGCCGCGCCCTCGCCGCGGATATCAAATTTATGTTGGGTATTTTCACTATGTAATTACGTATCGATTCGTGGCCACGACGCCCGAATATTCATAATACGACCTCTTCAATTAGGGCCTACCTATGATGAGTTATTTTCCTTTTTTTATTGTGAGTGAACGTGTCCTGTGTTCAAACTTTTTGGTGTGGTGTTCGAAAGTTTAAAAAAGAAGAAATAAGTTGACGTAGAAAAAAGGTTTAATAACTTTTGATTTGGCTGATGAAATTGGGAAGGTATTGTTAATTAATTCTTATCTTTTTCTGAACCAACAGCTTCAAAGGCATCGGTAATCCTTAAAATAATAGGATATATTTTCAAATTAAATAAAAAATATCCATGAAAGGCTGTATCATATTCTTTGTTCTTACCGTAAGGACCACCGGTGGTATGAATAATTTCATCACAAAGCGCTACTCCATAATCCAGTTACGTGTAAAAGAAAACAAAAAAAAAGCAGGTCCACACAGGAGCAAAAGATCAATGCACAAAGATAACAAACGAAAGTGAAAGTCGCACGCGTGATTGCGGACTCTGTACCAGTTGCGGACTATTTACGACCGAAAACAAACGCTTTATCTCGCTCCTCCACATAATGCCGCCGTAAAACGTCATTCTTTACACCCATTCAGTGTTTACGACCTCCTTGCATAACACTCTTTGTTTATAAACAATGTTTCAAGGTCGCATTCGATGCTTTTGCACCTTAATAAAAGCTTGTTTGAAAAGGCATGTTACGACTTTTAAAAAACTTTTGGATTTTGTCATTTGGATTTAGAGTCCTTGTTTCGATATTAATTTTGAACTTTACCTGTTTGTTTTGAAGCAATAACGTTATTTTGATTAAAATTTCTGGATTGAATATTGATTTTGAAATTAGAGGGTATTTTTTTGTAATTTTTGACTAGGTTTGCTTAGCGTACCGTTTTTAGATAATTTAGTGCACTGCTCCATCTAAGTATTATATTACAGTAGGTGAACTTACTCCGCAAATGTTTTTCGTCATTTTTGTCAATCTAAAATCCGTATTTCTCTGGTGGAAGTGCAATTAACCCATAGCATGTCATAGACTCCAATTGCATAATATTTTATTGTGTTTATCAAATTTCCAACCAAGTTCATAAATTCCTTACCAAATTTTCTGATAAAATAAAACAGGTGTGTGATAGTTACATGTTTTTATAGCTTCATGTTAAAGGTTTAATAGTTAGTGTGTGAATGACACGAGTGCAATAAAAGTCGATTGGTTGTAAATAAACAATAAATTTTGGTTGTCTACAAACGTCGGACGGTTCTTCCCGACTGTCCACAGTTTATGAGCTGTGACGTTTACGAGTTAATGAGTCTGGTGTGAGTTATGTTATGACTTTGTAAATTACATTCTGCTGATTTTGTTCGTACGCTAAATGTTTGTTGAGATTTAGAGTTGTTGTCACCTGTTTAGTGAGTGGCTTTAACTTAATTTAAATTTCAATGAGAATGCAAGCCAAAATTATTTTAACAATTGCAATTGATAAACATGTGTGATGAAGAAAAGGTTTAAATACTTAAATTGTATTTATATAATAATATGTCTAATGATTATATTATGATATGTGAATTAAAAAGCTTAACACTTTAGCGAAGCAGATATAATTACATTAATATATAAACTAACGTACATTATAATATACATTAAGTTTTAATTAATGGAAAGACCCATAAAAGAACGCCTACTGAACCTACGCCTCTTAGAAGAGTCTACTAAAATAAAATATTATAAAAAAGGTAGGTGTATCTAGAAACTACTTTCCTATTAAATGAGTAAATTATTTAAGTAAAAACACAACAAATATTAAAAATATAAACTCGGCAAAAAAGGTTGTGTAAATTACACGAGATTTTTCAAATGAATTGAATCATTTAAATGAAGAAACATGCAATACAATACGACACGTCGCGTCACATTCCACAAAAATCACAGTACTCATCATAGGACACGAAATTCAAAATGTCCGCAAGTAGGTGCGGCCAGAGCGATGGCGATGGGGTGACGTTGTTATTATTAGTTTTTTGCCCCACCCCACCCCACGCCGCCATGGCCGCATTAGCCGGGCTTTTTGTCCGTTTTTCGGGAACGGGACATGCATGTGATGGGGCGCGCGCTTTTTGCCAAGCGATCGGCTTTTGATTTTGGAACGTTCGCGCTTATTTTAGATTACTTCGTACACTTCTTTGAGACCATAGGGTCTCTGAAATTAGTTTTGGTTACGTAGGCACAAGAGTGCTTTTGACGTATCCCCATCCCCACAAAAATATCAAAACGTACTTAACTATATCTATTATATACCACTTTTGACCAGTCTCCTTTCTTTATTAATTATGGAACTTTTGTGCATTTAATAACATTTGCCTATTCTATGAAAACCAGCAAAATATTTTTACATTAATTATATTTTTCAACGTTATTCATGAATGTGAACACAATTTTTATGAAAATATTTGTAAAGCAAGCGAGTATACACTGGAATAAAATAATTAAGTTTTATTTCACCTAACGGTGCCAAAACTTTAACTTTCTTGTAGCAGTCGCAGTCTCAGTTCCTATATCAAACCACTTATGAAATATCTATCAATAGATATAATATTTGACCTCTACTTTACGAAGAAAATCCTTTATTCTATCATTAGCCACCGCAATCTGAGGAGGTATCTAACGTAATTATAACATGGCCGGCTAGTGTAAGTCACGACTCTGTATCTACGAGAGTATGTAGGTACTCCTACCTATGTATGTATCACGGCGAGAGCTGAAAAGTTTGCCTCTATGTAGATGCATAGATAGGGAAGGAATCTGATCATCGTCGCGGCAGACTCGGTTGAGGACACACTTGGTGTAAGCTGAACTTTGCATTTGTGACTCAATCGTATTGACCTTATTGAAAGTTTATGTATGCTTGTTTGTAAAACTTCATCCTTTCGCTTGAATAACAAATGTTTTCACCAGTTTTTTTTTATTTTGCTATTGGTCAAATAATCCTACTAAAACGTTAAAAAAGTGAAAGTAAATAGGAATCAAACTGTCTAAATTCTAAGAGTTACATACAAAAATATAACCACACCTTTCTCCCGCAGGAATAACCAGAGGTTACTTCTTTCCACTCCCTAAAATTTTAACATCTGTTTTATAAGAACTTCGAATATTTTTTTTTATTCTCAACAAAAAATATAGTTACATGCTATTTATACATCTTCTTCAATTAAAATGCAAAGACAATTTTTTATTCGTCTTTACAAAAAAATATCGTCATTACATAAAAATATTCTAATAATTAGGTATATCGCACATGAAAGACATCAACATCGATATTTTTTTATCTAATTTTGCGTAGTATAAAAAACATAACAGATTTCTTTAAAGTCCAAAAGTCCTCTTCTCTATAAATAACTTACTAAAGTTACGTAACCTCTTTTTATTGTATTTTAGTTTTGGTTTTTTATTTTTTTATTTTATATAACTCGAACCCACGACCTTTGGTAATCCGGTCCGTTGCTCTTACCACTGAGCTACCGAGAAGTTTTGGTCAGTGGTTAGAGCATTGGATTTCCAAAGGTCGTTGGTTCGAGTCCCATGTAAGAATTCACTTGTGGCCTAGTTGGTTTTTTCCAATATTTATATTTATATTTTAAATTTATCAGAAGTACTAGGTATATAATAATACCTAAATAGCATTGAAAAATGCAAACATTCAAAAATCATAAAAAAATGTACCTAGTAATTTGCACTGTTATTATTAATTAATCATGTTGTGTAACACTAGTTGTGAATTATTGTCTAGCCTACTTTCAGTCATACATAGTGGTCTACATACATAGTTTCAGTTAAAATCTGTCAGTGTACCTAACAATAAATAAATAAATATCATATTTCGTACCCAATGTGCACACAGCCTAACATCTAGGCCGTGTGAGCTAAGCTGGCTGATAACCCTGGATGTAAACACGCGAAACACGATCGCCACCCGGAGAAGGCCACGCTCTGCTACTTAAACAATAAAAAAACAATATACAGACAACATATTTTTCAGTTTATGATTTTTGAATTTTTGCATTTTTCAATGCTATTTTTATACTTATCCTTTTTACTTATCCGGTCCAATGCTCTTGAGCAAAGGTCATAGGTTCGATTCCCATCTGAGAATCCACTTGTGGCCGAGTTAATTTTTTCCAATATTTTTCTATTTAAAATTTATCATATTTTTCAGTGTTATTGTAAATGGTTAAATCTTATTTTAGGTTAAAAAAAGTCTTCCGTAAAAATTTCTACAAATAAATGAGGCAGGTAATAGGTACAAAAAAGGATTTATGAAGATTTTTTAAACAGCCATACGAGGATAATCAAAAAGTTTTTGGAAATGGATATACTTGTGTTTTTTTGAGAAAGTTATTGTTTTTATTTTCAAGTATTTTTATCATTTAGTGTTTTTGCAAAATATCAATTGATTCCGTCTTGTCCTTTTTATTTAATTAATTATTTTGTAAAACTAATTGATAAAGTCTACCAAACAAGGACAAAAACAAGATACGCGCGGTGATAAAGTACCTACCCAATGACTGAAAAAAAATTGTCAACTGCGGATATTTATTCAAATAATCAGCAGTCCTTAGTAACTGATGCTGTACCTGATGCCATGGTCGTTTACTGGGAAGGCGAGTTTAAAAAGGCAAATCGACCTATGAAGATGATTCTCGTTCTGGTCAAACGTCCACCTCTTTAAAAGAACAAAATGCCAAAAAAATTAAAGAATGGTACTTGATGACTCTCTAAAATAACCTGCAGAGACTCTAAAGATTTCATTTGGCAGTTTCCAATTCATTCTCATAAAAAACTTTTGGGTCTTGTTTCACCATGGTAATCTTCAGCTCATCGCTCGCAAGCATACTTCGCTTGTAATAGTCGTGGCTTGTGATCTGTTAAATACTTATTTCATGTAACTTAAACTTGCATGCTAAATAGGCAAGATATGTTATGCTACCTTTAACAATTATCATCATGTACCACCCCATGTCTTATGCCAATAGACCTATTCTATTCTATTCTAGTGGTTTTTACTTATTGAAAGATTATGTTCATAGAACAAGATTATGTTCATAGAGCCAAAGAAAGTTTTTTTTCGGAGGGGATAAAAACTTGGAGAACTATTATACCAAATGTATAGAGTTAAAAGGAGATAAAGTAGTTTTTTTTTTTTTATTTTTTTTATTTTTTTATTTTTAACTGATGCTTTATTAGCAATGATAAGACCTTTTTGATTCACCCTCGTATTTTTTGTCAGTTTATTCTATTTTTTCGAAATTTTCCTCATCGAAAGAACATTATTTTCATAATACAATCCATATGTTTTTTATACCAGACAATATGATAATCCCGATCCCACAACACTGGATTAAACGTGTTCCAAATTCAGAATTTTAATTCAAATTGACAATGCGAAACGTTAAATTAAATTCAAATATCGAAAGAGGAAGTCGCCGCGCCGCCCTCGCGTCTCGTGGCAAGATTTATTATATTTGTCCTGCGCTTATTTCATTATTGCCACTCGGATTCCGAACGTGCCTATTAAAATTCGAATTTGGAATCGTTTTTTCTTAATTCTATTTCTAGATACCGTTTTCTTTTTAATTGGAACCAAAAAAAAGTTTAAAGTGTAAAGTCATAAAACTTTCTTTCTTTCCTTTTCCTTTTTTTACACCTTTTGTACAAATTTTAACATTAATTTTGTTTCAGGTAAGTTTCATCTGTTAGCTGATGTGTCAAGTGTAGGTATGAGGTTTTCAAAAATGAAAGTAAATTCAAAATGTTTATGTCATTGCAACCCCTTTTATATATAGTGAGTCAAACTTTCCCTTGAAATATTGAGAGGAAACTGACAAACGAATCCCGGAGTTAATGGATTGAATGTTTTCAAACAAAAGTAGCTTGAGAGGGTTAAAACGTTATGTAAATAGAATGAAAATGGTTTCCTAACTGTAAAAGCGCGCAAAAACTTTTTGATGGGCTTCCAGTGTGATTATAGCATATGCGAAATTTTCACATATTTCACTTGAAAATTTAACATTTATTTACTACCTCTTCTATTGAATTACTACTTATAGCAGTAATGAGGAAAAGACGAAGAGCTTTATATATGACTGAAAGAATTTATGTAAAAGTTTTGCGTATACAATCACTTATGAATAGAAAGCTTTGACTGAATATCTGTCTCGTTCACACTTGGGAATAACCTTATCAATCTAACACGAATCGAACAATAGCGTCGCATGTTTGATTTATACAGTCGCTTAGTAGAAACATTACGGATAATTATAGAAGGATCGAGACGAGTTAGTGCTTTGTGAGTTTTATTTTTCAAGTATCAACTTTTTTTTAGTCTTTCTTTGGAAAACAATGTAGTTTGAGTTTGATTTTGTTACTTTCAACATCGAAATCTAAGAATATTTATAAATTATGAACACCTAACTAGTGGATACATACAATCAGTTTGAGTTCGTATTATTACTGTATCTTTTACAAAAATCATAAAAATAATAGGCGCTTAAATTTGTTAAATTACTTATGTAATGTTTTTAGTATAAAATATTTTTATTGCTCGTCTGTTTATTCCTACTCATATGTACGAAGATATTATTAAATCCAATTGCAATGAAGCAATATTATTTGCTTTTTTATTATTCTAAACTGTATCATTTAAACCACCCTCCGATTGAAACTGGCATATAAAATTGAATAAAACCAATAATGCCTCGCATCGTTTTTCACAATACATTCAACCTTCGTACTTGTTGCCAATGCCAAGCATTAAAAAATGCAATTCCAATTTTAAATTTCGAACTGTCAATTGGGGCGATCAGACAAATCCCAAGGGGCACCGGGCGAGCTACACCTCCACAAAAGCCGAACAGAAGTACGAGCTCAGCTCACGAGCTTTTCAAGGGTGGCTTTCGGCGAAAGCGGCTTGAGGGGTGGGGAGGGGGGCGTGATGGCTCGTATTGATTTAGTGCCGTCGTCGACGGAGCTATGTACTGTTGTAGGTGAGTATCGCTGTGTCGCTTGATGCGCTTTCTTTTAGCCAACGAACGGTTAGCGTCGCTGGCGCTTTATAGCGCGAAGAAACAAATGCAAAAGTACCTATTCCAAATTTTAAATCTGCTTCATAATAATAATTTCTATGATAAGTAATTTGATATTGACATTGGTTGTCAATTGTCCAGTATTCCTTTTATAGAAAACTTAACGTCATTTTATATTTGTTCGAAATTATTACATCTTTTTGAACTCTTGATATTCTCGTGTCAAGTAAGACCTCTTGGGAAATTACCTGGCACGGGATACATTGGAAACATTTAGCTCCATCGTATTCCACAAAAATGGGAAAATCTTCAAGATAAGCCTTGCTTAGACAACTTTAACAGTTATCAGGACTTTTATGTCAGATAAAAGTCCTGATAACTGTTAAAGTTGTCTAGGACTTTTATCTGACTCTCTTCAGCTATTGCTTTAAAATTAAGAATGAACAAATGCACCCTTTAATTAAATAGTTCCTTCTTTTGTTTTATTATTTTCTTACCACAATATCGAACTATAAATAAGTACATGATTGTTGTCATTTTGCAGTCATTTTATAACGAAAAAGCGATACAAATTAGCAATCATCGTGATCACACATTACATCATTTGAGAAGTTCAATAAAGATATCGCAGCCACATTCGAATACATAAATTAACAAATCAACTATAATCAATTTAGCTATAAAGTTCCACAGCGGTGGCGCTGCAGCGCTGAATTCCCACGGGAGCCCCGCAGCTTCGAAGATTTAAATGGATATTTAACTTTAGTCTCAAGGAGCCCAAAGTCTATCGCTTTTCCAAACTCCAGTTTTTTTGCTTTCGAAGAAAACGCTTGAGCTTTTAGTGTACGTTTTAAAATAGACCGGATTTAAGATGCGTTTAAAAAGTTGTGGGAAAATTTAGTTTGAGCCCACAAGAGTTGGTTGTGTTTTGTTTTTCTATGTCGCATGACCTGTCTGGTAATGTGATTTGTATGGTACAATGGGAGTTAAATGCTGTTACTTGTAGTTCGTTCTTAGTAATCGTTAGTAGGTTTTGTTGTTATCAAGGCGTTGACCTTTTGTAAACTACTTAGTGGTGAAATAAGAACTTTGTTGGTTTTAGGATCTAAATATTAGTCTGAATTCTAGAGTAGAGATCAACAGTCGTTACTTCGCCTGTTTTCCAAACTGATACGTAGGTAAACGAGAACGAATTTCTATTTGCTTGCTACTTTTTACGTTCGATGCACTAGAGCAATTTTAATGAGTTTTACTATGGAGATAGGCCAGACCTTGGCAAAGTAAAGAGACTACTTTAGCTACAAAATGAAATGATGAATGAAAACTAAAATAAAATCCTTTTGTCAAGTGACAGAATAATAAATCCATGACTTTCTAAAAATCCTTTCAGAAACAAAGTCGCTAGACTTTTGGCAAGTGAAAGGCGAGTCTAAAGAGAGAATGATCTGAATATTCTAACCGCATTATGAGAACACCCGTCGTTGTTTTGGTCCGCTATTTTATTAAAGATACGCATTTATGCTACAACTTCATTTGTGATACACCTCTGCTTTCAAAATTGTATAGACTAGGTATGAAAATAGAGACAAGAATAAAGGAAATCTTTTAGACAGACTACAATAAAAAAACAAAGTAATATTGCGTAGCTTGTAGCGTTACAAGGAGGGACGGAAGAGAAGAGTGAAGAGAGCCTGCCTAAGAAAGAGATGAAAGGAGAAATCTATCGAACTACAAAAATTAAAAAGTTAAAAATATGATACAATATGAATATTATTATTATTATTAAAAAATATCAAATTAATTTGTCTAATGAAAACTAAAATTATACCTTACTTTTTATGAAAATGTGAAAATTGCATTATAGAAAACAAAAATGATGTACAAACTACACATATAATAAAATATATAAAATTATAATTAAATAATATAAAATTGCTACCAAGTGAGCCCTTATTTTCGAACAATTTTGAGAGTTAAAATACAAACTAACACGGACTAATACTAACTTAAAGCTACTAAAGCAAACGGTCCTTCACTTAGATTTGGGTAGTTCGTAGTAGGACTTGTTATAAGTCCGCCTGGCTACCTATCATCATTAGGTCGCTAAAAACAATATTTATCGCATAGTAATCTTCTGGTAGTTATGAGATAAGATAGCCAGTTCCTCAGTGGGTAAGGATTCCGGGAGATTCCCGTGAGCCTTTAGCCTAAAAAAACATTTCCCTGTTATTCAATGAAAATAATATTTGCTTAGTAATGGTAGTTAATGTAGCTGTTCGTATAATATACCTACACAGAAATTGTTAACGAGTTAGTCAACGAGAAAGTTATTACTAGAAAATACTACTTCGATCGCTCTGATACGAGACAAGTTGTTACTATCTTGTATTATCATAATAATAGAATTAATATTGTGAAAAAGAATATGCCAATATTGGCCTGCCATGCAATATTTGTGACAAAATGTTACAAAATCACTTTGTCTCTGACTCTGCCTACGCTGTGCGCGTATAAAGTATTTTATGGCTGTTTTCGTCGGTCGCGCCTAAGTTTTACAACCCGGCTCCGCTTGCTTCTTACTTATTTTAATTACCTACCATTTTAATTGCTATACCTGATAACAATCGTACAGTTCTAAACACTATTGTTTAGATATAGCGACGTAACTCTTTAATTGCGACTAATACGTTTTTGTTTTCTTTAATTTAAGGCTTTATTAAGACGACCGACGGTAAAGGCAATTTCACGGGTCATCACATAATTTGTTCACATCATGTACAGATCTAGATATCGTCATCTCTAATTAGACGACTTAGACTGGTCCAATGGTGCAATAGTTTTGACTATGCCAGCTTTGTCAAAGGTCGAGGGTTGAGACAAACACAACCAGAGAGTGGAATTCTCTGTCTGCGTCTGTATTCCCGGGTGCCTACAATCCTAGTTTATTTATAACTCGAATAATTACGCATTTTATAGGCAAGCTTGCTCCATCTTAGGCCTCTTCTCAATAAAACGATTCAGAATCATGCTAAGAGTATTTAATGTAAAAAAATATATTATGTGATTGTTTATTCTGCATCTAATCTTTATATGCAAAATGTCTTTGTTGGTGTTGATTATATCCGTTATAAAAGCTTAGGCTACTTATCTCGGAGGCGGATCAGTGTTTAGAATAATTTTATTTATGACACAAAAGTCTTCAGTAAAAAAAAATAAGTCTTGTTTTTATGCGGATAAAGAAGGAATTCTACACAATATGAAAAGTGAAAGTAATTTCCCATATAGGTACTCATAGTTATAGGTAATAAATTTCATAGTATTATTTTACTTTATAAAAAAAGTTTCCCGCTCCGGTGTCCGGGACTTATACTTTATATCCCATTTCAGAGACAGTTGGTATTTGCAATTCACAGACAGAAGTCTTTTCGCAGGTAGGACTTCAAAGTTATCTTTTATTTATAACTATGTAAAGAGTCCCTCTATAGACCACTACTATGGTTTCCAAATTTTAATTTATGGAGGTCACTTCTAAAGTCATTATTTTACCTTCAATATTACTTGCATATTTTTTGCAAATTTAAATGTTTTAATCATTTACAAAATCTCTCTGTGATGTTAGTATGAGTCGATAAAGTAATGTTAGGTACTTGGTATCAGACATTGTATGTTGCTAGAATCACTGAGTTTTAGCCCTTGTTCCTACAATATTAATGTTACAAATCCGTAACCTAATTTTCGTAAATTGATTTTTTGCAGTTGATTCTATTGATTCCTTTGTGTTTTTTTATGACAAAAGTTTACTACCTATAGAAAAATAATTATCTTATAAGCATTCTAATTTTACACAAAACTTTTCCAGATTTCAAGTGAAATAATTCACATTTGAATCATATTATTAATATTATTGGCAAATATATACAAAAATTAAATAAATAAACAGGATATCCGATTCTGTCTAGTATGCATTTTGGCAAAGAAACTCGAATCGCGTTGAGCTGTAAATCGATTTCTACTCGAACAGAATCGAGTTTCAATAGTAGTTTCCATAGAAGTCCGGAAACCAGCGGGTGTTCGCTCCCATAATTATATTCACGGCTGATATTTTTGAACTTTCACGTGAGCTCTTCATTTCGGCGTTTTTTTTTCACCCCCAAGTTGGTGATTTACGCGAGTTGACTCGGATCCTGAGCATGTCGGTGGCGAAAGCTTTATGTGAACAGCCAAATTTATTTTGTTTTAAACGATCTGGTATT
Organism: Chrysoteuchia culmella; assembly: GCA_910589605.1. Classification (NCBI taxonomy): domain Eukaryota; kingdom Metazoa; phylum Arthropoda; class Insecta; order Lepidoptera; family Crambidae; genus Chrysoteuchia; species Chrysoteuchia culmella. Next base: position 14,598,108 of record OU342654.1, read on the forward strand.
GTCAGCCCTACACTTGGTTTTGTAGTATTTCGGTCATGTAAAAAAGATAGAAAGAAATCTTTGTTTTTTTATGGATGAGACTGTTTGACGCCGATTTTTTGTTAAGTATTTAAGTATTTTCTTGATTACTTTAAAATCAAATAGCTACTCAGTACCTACACTTTTTTTTGTTTTTCGTATAGTTTCATTATGTATCAGCTGCCAAAATATGGATAAATATGGTAAATTTTAAATAGAAAAATATTGGAAAAAATTAACTCGGCCACAAGTGAATTCTCCAGCCTGAGAATTCACTTGTGGCCGAGTTAATTTTTTCCAATATTTTTCTATTTAAAATTTAGCCTAAGTATAAAAATAGCATTGAAAAATGCAAAAATTACAAAATCATAAAATATGGATAAATACTTTTTTTTTATAAAAAAAAACAAACGTATTTAACAATAAAATTGCATTTCTCGTATTTTCCCCTTGTAAGAATGTTTTCTCCTTTAACGAACAAAATAACGTTAAGTCTGCACTTCGTCGACAGAAAATGGTTTTGATCGTTAAATACAAGTAGTAAACTTTTAACCGATCTTTAATATAGCTAGCTTCCACCTCAGCTTCCTAATAGTATTTTTACTTGGTAATTAAATCTTTAAAACAGTAGTAACATAATCTTTAAAATATTAAGCTTTTATTTACAATCAGTTTTGTATAAAAACGATTCGAATTGTGAATAAGCACGATTAATCATAAGCTGTATTTAACAACCAAATATTAACACTGAGTTTGAAATTCTCTCAAACTTAAGCGTATTACTCTGAAATCGTAATTTCTAGGTACAAATTAATTAATTCCAATGACAACACTACGCACTTTGCCGTCATGACTAGTGAAAATTCTCTCTCAGCGAATTTGATGTCAAACAACAAAAGTTAATAAAGATTTATGACAATCTATTCTCATTTCTATAAAGCTGACTCATTCAACAATCGAGTTAATAATCCAATTAAATTTTCCGTAAGACTTTCCGTCCAGGCTCAGATCGAAATTCGTATAAATCTCTTCTCGAAGTTGTCCGACGGAAATAACACTCCGAAGAAACATAAATCCAAGTCTATTTAGGCGATCTCAAACGAAAAATCAGAAATAAGCCGCATAACATGACACCCAAAGAACTATTTACTTGAAATTAAATTAATCAATATTGTTATCTGTTCTGATTTATTTGTCTATGGTAAAAATCAAGAAGTTTTTGAGATCAGAATGTATGAAACAAATACTTTTTTTTTAAAGTTATTTTGAATATGGATTTTTCTCAATAACTACTTATTAAATGTCTTAAATAGCGTATCATTATTTGTAAACTTTCGCGCTTAGTACGAATCGGATTTATAATTAATGCAAATTTATGGAACGCCACGCGGGATTCGGAACGCACTCAACTCTAGACTTGTTGCTGAATGCTCTATATTAGTAGCAGGGTTGCCAAAAATATTCATTATGCTATTTTAATCAATAAGATATTATTTAGATCAGTACTGTAATGTGGTTTTCCAATTTTCAATAATAATAGGAACTTACTTAATAGACTTACCTTTTTCGGCTAGGACAACAACGGGGAAATGAGACAAAACATTATCCAGTGACAAGTAAATTGATCTTTATTATTATCCTGACTCTATACAAACCAAAACTAAAAAGGTGTCCTGTAATTAACACATAAAAACATAAAAAATAGGTACACTGTTAAAACAATTAATTTAAAGTTACTGTTTTAGTGATATCTTAAATAAAATTGAAGGTTCATGAATGCCTGCCCAAGGATATCAGAAATGGAACTTAATTGAATGTGATGAGAAATTGATGATGATGCTACACTATGGGTGAACTCCTAAGCTTGCTGATGTGAATGAATGGTGGTTGTTGATATGGATATATTTATATATTTAGATAAACTAAATGTTAGTTTTTTTTGGGTTAATTTAATAGAGGAATGGGGTCACCGCTCTATGTGTGATCCTCTGATTATATTTTCACTGCTTGATACTAGCAGGATAGTAAAACAGCCGGAGGCGACTCCCGGGCTTCCCTGATCTGTCCTCTTAACGCCGAGCGTACTGAATTTTCTGCTTCGCGGGCGGAGTGGTGTTTCGGAGGGGCGCCGTATGCGTCTCGTCACCTGCGAGAGTGGATTATGATCGGGGGTGATTTCAGATATTATTGTAACCGGTGAATTCTCACAAAGGGGGCCTTGCAGTAATGTCTTTACCAACGAAGCCTGAAGGGCCCTATTTCATCTAAAAAGCATCAGAGCAAGGGGAAGGTTGATACCCCAGACTTGACCTCTAAAGTGGCCACTTGCATACCGATTATGATACTGTGACTTATTTTTAATATTTCTTATTTGTAAGTAAATGTTTAATTTCTTAATAAATTATGTTCCACAGTATGATGCCTTTCTGTTTATATTACAGGGAAGCTCTGGCTACAGAGATTAGCCCAAATAATGTTTACATGAGGGCTTCCATGCCACATGGTGTGCACTCATGAAAGCATTCCTGAAGTGACTTATTTATGAAAGTTTACTAATAAAAAGAGAAAGTTACACCCTTAGGGGGTCCCTTTGTATCAATTACAAGGCTTAACTTGATAATTTAGGTGGATTAGGCAAGTATAATGGTAAGATCAAGTAGGGACACTGATTATGAAATTCTGATGTGAAGTGCACTGACACTAACCTGCGGCTTCAGCTATTCGTTCATTAATTTTTATATATTATGATATAGTTTATGATTTTATTGTGTATCAATAAAATTCTATAATTAAAGTAACCTTAAAAAGCAAGGACCTTCTGTCATATATCAATCGCAGACCATCTGACAATCTCCTGTCAGTGTCATACCTGTCACTGTCGATCTGACAGATGGGGCGTTACGTGCGTTCGCACTGAATTAAAAACGTAAATCAGTGAAGATAATATTCCTTGTGTACTATGGCCAAAATTAAAAGCCAAGGCTGATGCTACCTCTGAACAATGAAAACCTGTAAAGTTAACAAGGTTCGAAGAGCCGTTTCGGCCACCACAATAAAACATTTAAATACAGTCTTTCACCGAATTAAGCATCTCTTTTCCTTTACATTTTTTTTTCTACTAGCTCTCACCCATCGTACCTACCCAACCACCTCACCTACTATATATTTATATATATATATATATATATATATATATATATATATATATATCTTAATGAAAGGAAATTTTAAAATGACCGAAGTCTGCAGACATACTGCCTTATACAAGAACCGACATTACAGTACTTACATTGAAATCAATCAGTTGGTACATTTGCACTTAAACCGACGCTATTACGATCGACGTAACGCTCTTACAGCCTCCAAAGTTAAAGTGTAAAGCTGTGCGTGCTGTTGACTGTACATATGTAAGTAATTGTGGACTTTATCCACTTAATTATATAGGCTTAATTTTTTATCGATATTGTTCGTTAAAATGTGAAGGCCAACTATAAACTCAAACTCACAGGCATATGCAAAAAATGAATGTCTTTAGTGGTAGTGGGACATGATACGTGCGAAAGCCATTACGCCATGCCATAATTTAATTAACCCATTTAAATTTGTAGCGATTTACATAAAATATAGTAACAGTATATATAGGTTTAAGGTACGAGCCTGACCATAAACGGAATCTATACAGTCAATCCTGCTGTCTACGAACGAATTTGTAAAGCGTCAACCCTAGTTTTAAAAATCTGATGGGTCACATTATAAAATTTTGGCGGCAAACGGACATTTATTGGAGAGCGTGAGAACATGATAGTGGAAAAAATGCAAATAAACTTGTTTAAATATTTTAATCGTAAATGTTTAAGTGGCTTTTATAAAGAAATTTATATACAAAAAGATCAGTTCCGCTGGGAAAAACAGCATGGAGTCACAATTAAACAGAAATTAGTACATCATAAAACATGATTTTAAATGCACTGTGGCAGCATAAATCAAAACAACGTTTCTAAACTGTAGCACAATGGATGAAACTTGATATGCTGGACAGCGAATGATTTAAGAAATGAGAAAATTCTTTTATTACTAAAACAATAGTATTAATTTATTGTTTCCGTACGCGCAAAACTCTTTTTTTTCTCCCACAATCAGTTAAAATTACTCATTCATAATAACAAACAAAAAAGTATTCAACAAAAAAATTAATTACTTCACGTGTGTGACAAAAAAGGTTCTAATCATAATATTATCTGTGTCACTTTTGCGCGCGAAAAACATAAATCTCGCGGGAAGATACGCCTTGACAAGTACCACCCAAGTACAAGATAACAGCAATCAGACTAACCACCTGCAATTAAATTACTCTGATAATGTTGACGCGACGACTTTTACAAATGTCTTGACTTTCAAAACGCAGTGGAATGAGTTATTATTGTTCAAGGGTTTAAAAATATAGATGGAGTCTATCAACGCCACTTTTTGTGATTTAAGAGTGAAACGAAATTGATAAATGGTATTTCCTTACTTTAATGTTCTAAACTGTAAAAAATTATAATATACTATACAAATTGTAAAGTTTAAAGTAAGTTGCAAATTATAAAGGCTTTTATTTTTAACCGTTAAGTTTCTGTTGATTAGTTTGAAATTTAGTAAATTAACTAGGTCTATTTTAGTGGTCCACGTTATTTCTAATTTAAATATATTAAACCCTAAGTTCCAAATTCAATCAATCAATCTGATGAGGCTTTTAATTTTTTTAATTTTTTTTTATTTTTTCTTTTAACATTTAACAATTTATTTTACAATACTATTAATCTAAGTAACACTAAGAAACCACAAAGGTTTATAGTGAGTGCTACTTTCAGAGATTACACAAAAAGAAAAACAATGCCAACAGAAAAATAACACTATTATTGAGAACTTAAGTTACTTAAATAATATGCCTTTAGCTTGACACTATGTCATTTACGTTATAGTTCATATCTTACCACGGTATATCAGTCTTTCTTATCGACAAGTAAGCGTTGTTGACTGATGTAATTAGTCGATTTAAAGATCGAGATGCACTAATAAATTTATATCATTTAATTTTATAGCAATTAAATTTAATCTTAAATGCAAAATTAACAAGCAATATTATCTACCGGCTTTAAAAAGATTTTTGATGCGTAATTTTCAAAATAAGGTACTTTTATCACGTATTACATTTTTTTATTACTAATTTATTAACTACTAATCTCCGCTATTGTTTGATCTGAAGTTAGCACAATTAAACTAAGCTTTTGTTAACAGATACCTACACGTTAAGAAAGCATAGTTTAATACCTCTGTGATAATATTGAACTGAAATCTAAAAATAGATAATACTTACAACAATATAAAATCATCTTTTTCGTACCACTTGCTCAAAAAAGTGACATTCTATGCCACAAAAAGCGAACATAACAATAGTCATTTTTAATCTGTTAAAAACAGGGAAAGAAAATTGTACTGAATTTCATTCATCCTCTAGGGGGAGAATGTGATTGAAATTTGGAATACTTACCGAAATTTATACTGAACTACATCTGTGTTTACGCCATTAAGTTTGTATATAAAGCATTACACATCTTTTTGAAAAAGGAATACGCATTTATTATGCAGTTATGATTATTAAATAAAATTACGAAAACCGACGAGGCCGTATGAGCTTGATGCCTTTGCTTTTCCGACAAAAAAATATTAGTCTAGGAATTTGCGCAAGTTCCTCAGACGCAAGAACAAAGAAATACTCAAATCAACTCATCAACAATAAATGTACCAAACAAAAATGTAACTCTCTCTATCAATAATTGGACCAATGTTTCGAATGTTAACTTTTACTTTTAATTGTCATTATTTTTAATAAATGCTTATCTCATATTATTATTGTGTTAATTTTTTCGCAAATGGTACGAAAAGTAGAGTATTTTCCTAGGTGATAAAGCTGTCTTAGTCTTGGGTGAACTTAAATCCCTCGCTACACTCAGGACTCGTCTTAAATCCCTCGCTTCGCTCGTGATTTAAGTTTTTAACACCCTCGCTACGCTCGGGAGTAAACCTCGAGTCCTTCGTTACGCTCGCGATTTAAATCGTCACCCGCGACAGAAGACACTGCTTTATCCCCTTGGTTAATAATCTACTATTAAACATCACATAAAACCCAAAAGAACAATTACATAACAATTATCAAAATAATCTATCTCCGCACGTGTCACCGTCTTAAACCTAATAAATATTTCGATTCCATCCAAAGATTTCCTAAACGCAATTACATAACGGATAAACATCACGGTGTATTAACGGCTATCGGCGATGTATCGATACTTCTATCGGACGTGGCACTAGTTAATCATGTCCGGCGCACCTGCAAGTACAATCGACACCACGTTTTGTAACCATTTATAAAACTACTCTATTTTGAACCTAAAATTTAACAATTTAAGGTATAGTGTTAATCGGAGAAAATTTGTAATAATGTCAATTTGGTAATGTCTGTGCTGTTTATTATACAGGCGACCTCGAAAGAAGCATACCATTTTTGAATTTTTGCATTTTTCAATGCTATTTTAATACGATAAATTTGAAATAGAAAAATATTGGAATGGGTCAACTCAGCCACAAGTGAATTCTCAGATGGGACTTGAACCCACGACCTCTAACCACTGTTAGTGGTTAGAGCATTGGACCGGATTTCCAGAGATCGTGGCTGGGTTCGAGTCCCATCTGAGAATTCACTTGTGGCCGAGTTGATGTTTTCCAATATTTTTCTATTTAAAATTTATCATAAGCTGATAGTACTTTGTCACACTAACTAAAACATCTATTAAACTAATGGACGTACTACTACACAGTTAAACAGGTTATGTGCGACAAAGTTTTAAAACGCTTGAAAAACGATAAAAAGCGAAAACAATAATTACCCAATATAAATAGAAGATATTCGTATCACAGAATAAATATAAAATCTATTTAGATTGTTTTAACATGATTTTAATAAAAAACACACAAATAAAACGTGTTTCTAAAAGCGGTAACTCTTTGTTTTTGTTAAGTTAAAAAATATAATAGTTTTACAGGAAACAACTTCAGAAACGTCTTTAAAAAGTTGCAACATTTATCAACAGTTGAATATGCACCGCTTATTACGTTCTTAATCGATATGGTTTCGATCGATAAGGGCGATGTATCGATACAAAAATCGTTCACGGCACCCATTTAATCATTCCGCACCTGCTGCAATACATATTCATTAAAAGCCGTATCGCTCGTACTAGCTACTATCGATGAGCGTATTGCGAATTACATGTCACCAAATTGAATTTTTTTGTTTTTTTTTTCATTTTCTCTTGTCTTTTTGTAGAGCGAAATAAGGCAAAAAACATAAAATTATGTTCCTACTAAAACTGCAGCATTGGAATTAGCTGCATATTGAGCACTCTGATTATAAACCTAATAATTTATAATAAGGTAATTGTTGTAGAATATTTCAAAATAAATATTATGAACTGTAATTATAATTCGATTTTTTTTTTATTATTTATGTGAATATAATCAAAATAACATTTTAGAGTTTAAATTAATTATGAATTTGTAATTTAATAATGACTTTTAAATTTTATTGTTCGTTTTGTTTATTTATGATTTACTGTATAGATAAATGTAATTTTTAATGTATGAATGAAAGTGTAATTGAATTTGTTTGTATATTATTGTGATATGGATCAAGGTCCGAAATAAATTATTATTTATTTATTTATTTATAAAAAAAAAAAAAAAATCGTTTTAGAAAGCAAATTAGTCTATAGATAATTAGAATAAAGAGTTTTTTTTCCGTAAAAAACTGGTAATGATTTCCCTCTTTGATGGATTTGATAGAGACATTACAAAGCCATTAGAGGCCGTCGACCGGTTTTGATCGTTTTACTTAAGGATAAAGAAAAAAGATGGTGTTAGGTAAAACACTTATTATTGTTATTGTATGACTTATCCACCAATATTAAACCACAATATAAAATTTGATTTTGAAACCTTGCTCGCTTACAAATTAATACTTTGTTATCTGCTTTACCCAAAAAAGGACCTTCACCCGAAGTCTTTAGGGTTTAAATCCCTTTAAAATAACTGTTTGCTGACTGCTCGTATACCTGACATTCCCACATACTTGATAGCCTCCCACATGTGATCCGACAACGTGACAGTCTATTCGAAATTCGAATACCGCCGCCATTTGCAATTTTAATTGAACCTTTATTAATTCGGGATTATGCAACCTTCGCACGTTTATCTTTTGTTATAATGGTCATATTAGCTTTTACCGAAAAGTTTTAATTTACTTTTTTATTTTTAAGTAAGGTTTGTAAAACATAAGATATAGAGCCGAGTTTACAAACTATAAAATACCTTATAGACTTAAACAAATTACTGAAATGCAATCCTACTTCCTACTATAATATTATAAATACGAAAGTATGTCAGTCTGTTTGTTTGATTGTTACTTTTTCACGCTAAAACTACTTTGGATGAAATTTGACAGATACATAGAAGATAGCCTGTATTAAAAAATAAGATTCTTCTTATCCCCATTTTCCATTTAGCTTTAAAGTGTCGATTCATCAGTTGGTGAATATGGGTTAGTCCGACAAACAGGCTTTAAACCACATTAAGACTAAGCAAGTTCTAAAACAAATAAAATAGCTAATGTGACCCGCGTTCTAGAAGGCAGCTGACCCCACTAAGCAACACGGAAAGAGAATTTCTAATTTGCAAAAAGCTTTTTTATTCAAAGACGGCGGTATCACGCGACCGTATCGATCACCATCGCTCACCTGTTTTCCTTACAACGGTCCTAATCAAACCGAACAATAGGGGGTTACATGCAAATATCACCAATTAGAATCGTTACATAGAAAAGAAAAAAAAATGCAAAGAGGCGAATTCAATTTAAAATGAGATCCGTCTACCGCTGGCCGTCGATCGGAGCGAAATTGAAAAAGAAAAAAAGTGTACATGGGGAACGGAATAAATAAAAATAGAGATCCCGCTACAGCGCAAGTCTCCGTTGAAATGAAAATAAAACAGAAAGCTTTTTGTGGACGAAATAAATTAAAAAGTGTGCCGCGATTGTGTGGACCGGTGACGTAGCATCCGCTGCTCTATCCCCTGCTATCATATTTGGTCGTTAGTTGCCGCAAATGGCTGTTACGTTCTTTTGATTTAAGTTTAGAATGCGAACACTTTTGGATATACGTTTGAATTTGGTCTTTTAAATGCAAAAAAAGTATTTTTTGCCAATTACTACTTTAAACTTGAAAGTATAGAAGAGTATAAAATGAGAGTACACGTTCGCCATGGCCAGCCTATGGCTATTAATATGGTTTTGAAAGTATTGTTATAAAAAAATACGATTGCAGTGGTAAAAGAAAAAAATATGTACATTCAGAATATGGAAATAACTATTTTATTAATGTTTAGCTGTAAGGTATTTATGTAATTAAGTCACAAACTATACTATACTATACTTACAAACACAACAAAATATTTACCTAAACTATTCATAGCACACCATAAATTCACACATCAAACAAAACATTCTACCCTTCGCAAGTCGATGCACCCGAAAATCAGTAGACATCCATAACAACAGGGGAAAGTTTCACCTAAAATTATATTTGTGGGTCGTCACGCTTTTCCGGGGGGAGGGGGGCGATTAGGGCCCTTTGTGAGTCGCTGGGAGGCGGCGGAAGCCGGCCCTTATTCATAGTGGACGAGTTGCGAATTTACTATCGATAATGACAAAAGTAAAAAAGCAAAATTTAATGATGTATTAATGTGTTGCTCAAATTGTTATTTTAAGATATTATTTAGTTAAGATTTATTGACATTTAATTTTTTATAATTTTTAAGCAGCAATGTATTTTATATTAGTGATTACAATTAATTAATTAGATCCAAGTAGACGGAGGGTGTTATTCCTAATAATGTTAGTGATCATACATTTTTAATTTTGCATTTTACAATGCTATTTTATGTGATAAATATTAAACAAGAAAATGTACTAGAAAAAAGAAACTAGTCTCATGTCGCCCTGACGAGAATCAAACCGGCATCGTTGGAACTCCGGCCCAATGTGGCACTAACCAATTATGCTACAGTGACCTATCACCTTTCTTCGGTGTTGGCCACCGTCTTTTTTCTAGTATATTTTCTTGTTAAATATTTATCACATAAAAATAGCATTGTAAAATGCAAAATTATATTTTTTTAATTAGATGGCTGTTTCATCTTAATCGATAGTCAAACATTTGTAAAGATGTTTCTTTCGAATGCGAGGATATTTCTCTCATTGATGAAACGACGGTGGCCAACACCGGAGAATGGTGAACGTACTCTCTGTAGCATAATTGGCAAGTGCATTAGGCCGGAATCCCAAGGATGCGGGTTCGAATCCAGTCAGGGCGACATCAGACTAGTTGCTTTTTTCTAGTATATTTTCTTGTTTAATATTTATCAATGTTAATGATATTGACCATGAAAGTTAAAGTAATATACTCTCCCATGTGGTACGGGAGCTAAAAATATATATAGAACTAGCTTCAGCCCGCGTTTTCACCCGCGTTCCCGTTCCCGTAGCAATATCGGTATAAAAATTAGCCTATGTTACCCTCTGTTGGGGCCAGTGCCCTTTCTATATTTTTAGAGATAAGGGAATCCTGTCCTAGTGGTGGTAAATAAAAGAAGACTGGACTGTACTGGTTAATGAGATCGAATATTGAAAAAGGTACAAGATGCCCGACAATAATTGCGACCGGTGACGTATAAATATCTAGCCCACGTTAAGTACCATGAAGAACTTGTGTTATGGATACTAGATAACGGATAAACATACTTATATACTTTTTTTTCTTTGTTTTTTGTAAATACATACATAATATACATATTAAACACCCAGACCAAGACAAATAGACATGTTCATGCACACAAATATTTGTCTTGTCCGGGGATCGAACCCGGGACCTCTGGCGCAGAAGGTGGGGTTAGTACAGGTCGTCAACGTATGGCTCAGTTGTGCGCGGAAGCGATAGTGTCGTCGTCGGTCCTCGTCGTTCGTCGTTCTTTTCCGTCATGCCCCATCCTGGATGGGCACGGAACCGTTCGCCGCGATGCTTTGGCCGACAGCGGCCTCGTCTTCAACACCCTCTGTCCTTTCAACTAATTCTACACCAGAACCCAAGTCGATTGGTTGCTTAGTTAAAAGACACTTTTGCATTTACAATAGTAGTTTAGATTTTTATGAATGACGGGGAGACTCGGAGCCCTTATCATACCTGATGTTAATTATTGATAAGGCTTCCTCAGTCACTGAGAAACTGGCTCTCTTATCTCAAACTGTCGGAACACAACAATGCTGAAAACATTGTTGTTATGGCGTCAGACTTAGATAAGATGGTGGTAGCTAGCCAGGCGGACTTACAACAAGTCCTATCACCAACCAAACCGAATACAATATGTACCTCCGCTGTGAATCGAACCCAGGGCCCCTGGGTCTGATACCGGTGGTTGTACCACTAGACCACAGAGGCGGTTAAATTTACTATATTTTTTACTATGCATCTGAATCTTTGTTGCTCTACCTACCCCGCAAAGATTTTATAGATACATAGTGTAAAGTCATGTTATGTGTATAGAATTAGGTGTCTCCAGCAGAAACCTATAGAAGCAAAAATATCTAGCTTTCTACAGCAAAAAAAAACATGCGTGAGGCAATGCCCACCCACCCGCTAATGCTAATGTATATGCAAAAACAGTGACGCACCTTGCACCTATCGACTTGCATTAAAATTCATTGATATTATAACATTTTATATTGGTAGTTATTAGAATACTACCTACTTTAAAATGGAAAACAACTGCCCACTCCAATCAAAAAGATTAATATTTTCATTTTCATGCCACACAATTCAGTACTTAATCATCATCAGCATTAGCCATTTTTATGTGCTCACTGCTTGCAAAGATGGACGGATGACGAAGATACAGTAACTTCTTATGTCCAAAGAATGACTGAAATAACGTTTTTTTTTCTGTGTATCAAAAGACTTCAACACATGTCATCCAAATTTTGTATTAAGACAAACAACGCAATCTATTAATTAAATTAAGGTCCGATTTTTCGATGATCAGATACCTGACAACTTATTCCTCTGTCTCGTATACACAATGGATCACAATGGATATTAATTGACAATCTTATCTCTTTTAGTTTTAGATTGTCCTTTATTTTTGTCGGTTATGAATTTAACAGACGATAAGCTTTATCCGAGGATTGAAAAATCTACTCTAAAGCTATCAAATGCTCGAACGTCTTCTGTTTTTTTTTCTCTTTTTTTATTTTTTTTCATATAAGCCATTAAATAGACAATCAGCTTCAGGTCCCGACTACACATACAGTCCGCTTCTAATCCGGCCAGCACTTAAGTCGTGGGGTGATCGGCAACGCACTTCTACCATTCACGCCAGTCCAGGAATGAGTTTGTACACCGCTGTGTACAACGAATACATTATCTTATCGCGATCTAGCTCGTGACTGATGACCCAGTGAAACGTCAGGAGTTTAAAATTCAAAAGTCAGCGGTATCAGGTCTTTTATATGAACGTAATAAATAGGGTAGAAACCCCGGTTGTGGCCACATTGAAAGAAGGATTAAATTACAGTGGCCACTACTAGGGTCTTTAGTGGGCACAACTGGAGCTTAGAGAGGCCACAACTGAGTGGTTTACCTTTTGTTTTTTCTTGAATAACGCTCTTTGAAAGAAGGAGAGGTAATGTAATTCAAATATCAAAACCAAAATCTTTCCTCTTAAACACTGTCACCTGGAACAATGGCTGAAATTATTATCTTCCTTTTATTTGAAAAAGATTCCTCCCCCCTTTCCGGATACGGTCCGCAACTGCTCAAAACAAATTAAAACAGGTAGACACCCCTGTTGTGGCCGCTTTGAATCTTCCGCTCATATAGCGGAAATGGCCACAACTGGAACTAAGATTGGCCACAACCGCATTGTCTGCCTTATGTAATATTGTTTTATATTACGCACTTTGAAAGAAAGGGAGGTAGTATAACTTTTGGGTCAAAACCTTTCGCTTCAACACTGTCATCTTAAACAATGACTGAAATTATTATCTTCCTTTATTTGAAAAATGTTCTTCCCCTCTTCCCGGACACGCTCTGTAAACGTTCAAAGCAACCACTTACGAGCTTCAGCCGTAAAGTTTCGAAAGAATTTTTAATCAAAAAGCTTTTCAGCGTCCTCCGCTGTATTGGCACTCGTATTAATGCCAAACAAAGAGAATGTTCCAGGGAAAATTCGCAAGCTTTTTATTTCTTTATAACGATTCAGATTCTTTGTTAATTTGGAGACTTTTAAATGTATTTCTTGATAATTTTAGTAAATTTGCTTCTTGTTTCTTGATCGTTTTTTCATAGCTCAGCTGGTTTAATAAAGGAGAAAATCTTTACAATCTTTCAATGTCAGAAGAACCGCCTCTGTGGTCTAGTAGTGCAACCACTGGTATCAGACCCAGGGGTCCCAGGTTCGATTCCCAGCGGGGGTACATATTGTATTCGGTTTGGTTGGTGGTAGGACTTGTTGTAAGTCCGCCTGGCTAGCTACCATCTTATCTAAGTCTGACGCCATAACAACCACTTTTTCGGCATTGTTGTGTTCCGGCAGTTAAAGATAGATAGCCAGTTCCTCAGTGATTGAGGATTCCGGGAGAGGCTCGCTTCCATCTTCAGCCTTATCAATACTTCACAGCGGGTATGATGAGGCTAAGAGTCTCGCCGTCATTCATAAAAAAAAATCAAAGCTCTAGGAAGAAGATTGTTCGATGACGTATCATTATGATTTCTCACTTTGGCATTGTATTCCTGACGATCCCGGGAAAACTGGAATCGCGTCTTAGACCGAAAGTATGTTGGGCAAATTCGTAGGCCTCTCTAAGAAAAGGAAACAACGTTGATTAAGCGTTTTGATCCTTGCAGTATCTTTATATTTTCTCATCCCTTTTGGCATCCATGAAAATCACATACAGATTAGACAGAATAGATTCCTGTTTTGATAAATAGAAAAATATTGGGAAAAATCAACTCAGCCACAAGTGAATTATCAGATGGGGCTCGAACCTACGAAAGCGTATTTGTTCTTTCTTACTACATCTTTACGATTTGCCACCTTCTTTGGCATCCCTGAAAACCCGAAAAACATAGGTCTTGCAACTCTAAACTGAATGCAAATTGGGCAAATTCATAAGTGTCCTCTAAGAAGAGGAAACAACGTTGATTAAGTATTTTTGGTCCTTGCCGTATCTTAACGGAACCTACCTTTTTTGGCATCCCTGAAAATCCCGGAAAACATAGATATTGCATCCCTAGATTGAATGCAAGTTGGCCAAATTCCTAGGCTCCTCTATGAAGTAAAAACTACGTAGATTAAGCGTTTTTGGTCCTTGCGGTATCTTAACGGAACCTACCTGCTGAAAACCCAAAAAACATAGGTACCGCATCTCTAGACTCAATGCAAGGGGTCGCAAGTCCATGAAATTCGTAGACTCCTTTAAGAAGAGGAAACAACGTTGATTAAGCGTTTTTGGTCCTTGCGGTATCTTAACGCAACCCACCTTCTATGGCATCCCTGAAAACCCGTAAAACATAGGTATCGCATCCCTAGACTGAATGCAAGTTGAGCAAAGTTTGGACGAGGGCGGCGGGGCGGGGAGAGGCGTCGCGGCGGCGGCGCGGCAGTGCGCCGCGCGCGGCCAAGGCGCCGCCCGCCGACAGTCGGGACACGCCGCGATGCGACGCGCGACCTCACACGCCACGCGTGCTTCCCTCCACGCACGATAAATAAAACCACGAAACTGAATAAGTTCGACAAATCCTCCTCATACTTGGACCATTACATAGACGACACGTGAACAGTGATAGTTTTTCTTTTGTAGTACAAACGATTACTGTAAAATATCTTATCTTAGAAAGTTTTAAATTTTAGTATTTTTTAAAAGTACAAAATAATGTAACATAGCGGCACCGTAGCGTCACTAGTTTAATTACATACGAATAAATACAGGGTCAGTTTTGTATGAATTCAATGTGATTGTAGTTTAAGTCGCCGTATCGAGAACGACACTGTTCATACTGCTTTACGTAAGATTAACGACTCATTTCTAGGTAAGTGCCTTTGTGAGTGCGTCACATACTTGTTACACGAAAATAGATCGTTGCGAAGGTAATTATTATCTGGATTCATCCCAATAGTTGTAAGCGACTAGATCAAATAACTGATTGAATGCAGACGTCTGGACGGAACCAAAACAAACAATGCATCTTTCATGCGAAGTGTTAAGTGATTCTTGTATCGGATAGAGCGCATTGTGAATGCAAAAAGTACACGCGTGGTGTCTCGAACACGACACGGCTATGATTTAAGGGTGGTAGCAAACTCCTAAATCACGATAGGTGGCAGAACCGGGCGGCGAGACGGCCAGCCTCCAAGCAAGACTCAAATTATTTGTCCTGCTAACAATTTAAATTTAGCTTCAACAAATGCCGATCGTAAATCGGGCGCGATTGTTTTGAATACAACGGCGAAACTTAGCAGAACAGAATTCAATGAATGTTACCTATCCCTGTCGAACTTTGATATATCGCCTGTTTTCGCGTTAACGTTTCGATTAAACAGTCCCTGAATAACGTTATTTGGGTTCTTGAATTGTTTCAAAATCGTTTCGTAAATTTTCTTGAAAGATAAAGGGCACGTAATTATTTTAAGCATCAAGATAAAGAAACTAAGGTAGCGTTATTCCAACAATAAAACCGACGCCATAGAAGACCCTCTGTAGTAGAAAAATGCATACAAATTTGAATTCTCACATACACATTACCTAATTTGCAGCTTAATGTAACATTAACGTTGTTGAAAGCCCATGAGAATTTCCCGCCGGAAAAGTAGGGAAATAAAACATTATCTGTGATACAAAATAAACAATGACATTACATAAATTTTTAGATAAGACGTCCGTAAATCAGACTTGTATTATGTTAGCAATTACTCGAATTTGTTTTGTTTAAGCAACTTTATTAAGCTCGATGAATACGAATCATGTAGCAGTTAAAAACTCATAAACATGTCGACTTTTTGACTGACCATTACGTCTGAAAGGAAGAAAAACGAACAATAGGTAATTTGGACGGACCGTTGCAAAAAATGTGTTAAAAAGTTTCGTTTAAAAAGAACATAATTCTACTAAATCATATTCCGCTTTTGTCCGATATCACAAAAGAAAAGAAACTAGTCTAGTTTTTATCTGTGGACGCGTGGGCCTAACGGTACGCATTATTACGAAAGGTTCAAAAGGTACAATGGTATGCATCAGTGGTCTTGCACAAGTTCTTTTTGTTTTTGTTCACGTTTTTCGTGAACAAAGATATGCGATTCAGTCGTTTGTAAGTGCGGGGTGGTCGGCGAAAGCGCGCACAGATATCTTCGGCATTACAAAAAGTCGAGTCTCATACCAAAGTTTGTATGACACACAAAATTTTGCTTTCGATGAATAAGATGAGTGATTTATAATCACATCCGTTATGTTAAATAGTGGTTTGTGAGTTATTTAAATCATTAATTATACCAATGTATGATCCAGTTTAGTGACCATTTATATTAAAGACTAGCTGTTGCCCGTGACTTCGTCCGCGTCAATTTCTGTTATTATGATACGGACATTTTTTTAGATCATTTAAAGAGTAATAATTCTTTCATACATATTTTTTGGGTTAATCGTTTACGCAGCGCAAGCAACGAAAGTCCTCAAATATGGATAATTTCCCTGTTTTTGTAACATTTTTCACTAATGCTTCGCTCCTATTGGTCGCAGTGCGATGTTATATAGCCTAAAGCCTTCATCGATAAATGGACTATCCAATACAAAAATAATTATTCAATTCGAACAAGTAGTTCCTGAGATTAGCGCATTCAAACAAACAAACTCTTCAGCTTTATAATATTAGTAAAGATTAATATTTTTGTTAATACGTCTTGATAGAACAATAGAACAAGATCAATAAGTTTTATAGGTCAAAGTACAATTTGTCAAAAAAACTGTGCAATTCATATTGATAATCGAGAGGCAATTAAGTTGTCATTTAATGCAATATTAGCAATGACAATTGAATTAATTGAAAGTCAAAGTTTCGGACACCCTAACTCAAATGCCTTGTATTTTCAGGCTGTTTAGAACTATTAAATAGCCGTTCTTTTTTCTTATTTATGACTAAATATATGACTGTTTGTTACTTCAAATGCATTTTCTTATGACATGTAGATGTAGCACATACAAAGTGATATCAAAGCAGTTGGCAATAAAGAGCAGGTTCTAGTCTTATGCAAATCGAATAAGCGTTCTCACAGAATTGTCGCATTACGTATTCTGATGCTTGTTTATCATACATGTTGGGCAAGTAACTGTTGAGAACACAGCCCTGACCTCTTTTAACGACTAGTTTTTTATTTTATTTTTATTTTTCTAGTCCAATTTCCTCTGTGACCGTAACTTTAAATTTTACGACTTCCATGTTTCGGTACACTTTCGAAATGCTCAATTTCGCACGCTTTTACGAAAGCGCCGTGCACGGGAGCTGTACAGAATGGTTCTACAATTAAATGCAGCTTTATACAATGTGACAATTTATTAATACATGATGTGCCCTTCAAAATCATGGTAGCCACTTTTATAATAACATTGAACTGCTAAAGTTTGACATTTAAAAAGTAAAAAACAATACACTGTCAAACAAATAACTTGATAAATAGTAAAAAGTTTAGAATGCGTTTTGAAGCGTTCCATTTTTTATTAATAAAACATCTGACGCTCGCTTCTAATACGATACTTTCAAACCTTTATCTGTCACTTTTGCACTAACATTATGGTCGGATAACGATCTCAGGTTTAAAAAAGAACAACCTCCTACTAGTGCCATTTACGTCTGGATCGTGACATAAATCATACTCGAAACGAGTAATTAAAATACTGGTGTGCAATGGAATAGAGCGTATCGTATTTGAACACACTATATTAAACGTAAAACGGATTATATACGTTGAAATATATTTAGTTGTATTTGAGCTATGATTTTTTTATTCATTTTTTTATTAACATATGTTTGCGTACTCACGTTTCTACAAGGCAGTTCTCACATCATGTTTTTATTAAGTAGATCGCGTCCTGCATATTTTAAAAGATATAACTTACAAGTTACGACACAAGTCCTTTGTGTATAATTTTAAAGTTTTATAAACGTAAACTAATTAAATATATCTATTTTCGCAAGCAAATAGAACAGATAAAATAGATGTTGCTATTATAAAAAACGGCTTTATCAGCTGTGAATGATTACGTGTAAAAATTGTCAGTTTCCCTCGTAACAAACAATAAAGCGGGCAATAACAAGGCTTTAATCTCAATATGCCAATTAGGTCGCGTAACGACTGCATAAGCGGCGAGTAAAGGCCGTAAAGCAGGCTTTATGGCCCAGCTGACTGTCGAGGGAATCCCACCGGTTACGGAGCTGGTCGGATGAATCAGTGTTTCGTTCGATAAGTATCGTTTTTGATGCGTGTTGTTTTTCGATTATGATAATGTCAAAGTCGTCTGTTAGCAATTACGACCTTTCTTTACCAAAAAAAATCTTTAAGAAACTTTTTGTCTTTTGTGCAAATTGATTTTTTTACAGTTATAATTAATTTAATGTGTTATTTTTATAGTTTCTTTTTTTAGAAATTTTATCAAAATATTAACCTAATTATATCCTTGTAGCCGATTATAAACCGCAAACTAAATGTTTTGAATTTTATGATCAGCTTAAACATTAGTACCTTTTTTTTACATTTTAAGTATTAAATTATGTGTTTTATAATAGGTGGTCTCGTTAGATACATTACAAAAACATACAAACATATTATTGATTGCGAAACGAGCTTCAAAATATAAATTAAACGTAAATTCTGTAAGTAACACAAACTGTAGTTAGTGCTATTAAGAACATTTTTAGAGCCAAGTTACGCTCATTATTGCTAATTAAGTCCTTTCAAAGAAGCCATGAGAGAGTCATAAAATTTAATTGAAATTTTTAATTTACATTAAACGGCTTTTAACCGTTTCAACCAACATAATCTAGGAGTTTCACAATGCACCTATTTTAAAATTATGCATTTATCGTTTAGTTTATTCAAAAGCATGTAGATATTCGAACAATTTATTCATAATGTGTTAGCGGTTAGTAGTTGCGATGTCGTTTTAATAAGCTTTTGTTTTCACCTGGACAGCTGTGTTTGAACTATTTTTATGATGAAGACATTATTCAATTTGTTGAGCGTTGCTTATTATAATGGCGGTCGTAAAAGTGGTCTTGAAAAGCCAAGAGAATTTTGATTATTTACTGTTTTGTAAAGTGGGTTTTTGAAGATGTTGTGAAACCATATTAAGAGTAGGTGTATTGCGCGTGGTTGTAAAAGTCTACTAGGAACTTTTAGAAAGTTGTTTTGTTATGATATTTTGAATGATTTATTGTTTCCATGTGGCTTTTTAATTGGTTTCTGATTATCAAACAATACTTTGACCAGATTTTAATGGAAACCCTACCCAAGGGAAAGCGAAAATATGAATTTCCCGAACAATTAACCAGAAAAAAATATGGGTTCAACATTTATTAGGTAATACTCACTCTTCAATCTTACTTTTGCATCAAAAGGGAGCTTTATATATATTTTTTTAAATTCCGTATTAATCAATTTTGTCATCAGTTTGATGATTGGTTTGGTTTTACTAATATGGATTTGAGAAACAGTTCATAACAAATATTTCAGCATCTCTGCTTTCGAGTTTAAAGATATTTATATCAAAACGCGGCTTATTTTCCTCTATTTATACACTAGCACCGGCCCCATACCCTGCTTGTTATGCACAGCCTCGCTCGGCGCCCTGATTTTTGCTCGATGTCGGCGCGAGCTGAAAATGTATTAGTGGGTTTAACGCCTACTGAATTGGACCCCTCGATGCGAATCGAAATGTGTGCAGAATTCGCTATTAGCCTCGGGGACAGCGGCGAGATTCGGCGAAATGTTTATTTATTCGGAGAATTGGCGCGTGTGATATACGCTTAAGAAGTTTAGGGTATGTTGAGAAAATCAATATTCCAAGAATCAATTTTCTGACATATCATTTGAATGACAGTATGTTCAGAAGAAAATGACATGACGTTTGATGTAAGTACAACTTTGTAAAGCAACTTAGCAGTACAATAAAATCTTTAAAAGAAAATTGTGAAAATTCTCCATGTTATTTATGAAAATACTTCCAGAAATATAGTATTTACCTTTTATAACAATTTCTCAGTTTTACTCGTATTGACTTTACCTAAGCGAAGAAAATAATACGATCGATGTGTCTGTATAAGAAAAAATAGTTTTAGAACAGCAATGTACTTTCGTACGAAAGGCATTGTATTAACAAAGGAACAAAGTAGACAACTTATTATCCAAAACAATAGGATGAACGAATATTCATTTAATTAAGCGTGACTAAGATCTAAATTCAACCATTAGACAATTGATTAAAAAGTGTCTGAAACTAATGAATATGGATAGAGACATCACAGACACTTAGATGAGTTAAAGATTAATGGATTCTACATTTGATTGCATTTATCGTTATGAGCTAGATTGGCTAAACAAAGATCTGAGTTACAAAAAGTCATTTGATTTTGTACAACAACATTTTAAGTTGATGAAGTTTTGTGAATAAAACAAAAATGCTAGAATAGAAATGTAAGTACAAAAAATACAAGATTATATTTCGTTTAGTAGTTTATCATTCTTTATTTACTATGGACATAACACAAACCTGAAATTATTGAGGACAGAAATTAACGTATTTATTATTCATAAAAAGGGAAATAACTACTTTTCTGGTCATATGTTCAGTCAGGTCAGTATGTGCAGATTTTCTCAATTTCCAATGCATGTACAATCTCTAACGCAACATAAGAAACTTAGTACAAACTTTTTACAAAAATTACGATGTATAATCGTACAAGTAGGTACGTAAGACCTATTCTGATTTCTTTTCTCTATTTTAACGGCATGTGAACTGTTTGGTAATCTCTCGAACAAAACAAATGAACGATTCCAGACTATTTACATACATTCAAGATTGATACTCGTATAACCGTTGTAAACATTTCCGTAATACTTTGGTAACCACCTGCATTACTCGAAATTGTCGGCTTTGCCACAGCCCAACATGTAATATGTAGGATGTGGGCGTAGTACTGACTTATCGGTACAACTGATCAGCCGGGTACTGTCACGATTAAAAGTAATCAGTTATTTATATCATCACCAAACTTGCTCGTAAGACACCCACTGGTAGGTAAAAAAAATCAAATGTTTTTTTTAAATATTATTTTATGAACTGCGGAGAAACTTTTAGCTCTTCCATCATACCTGATGGTAATTATTGTTGATTAATAAAATCACAAACAATGATTGGCTTCCGGGATTTAAGAAAGGGCTTGATTCTAAATTTTTTTAACCTCAAGTTTACACTTTGTTTTGAATCAAATTGATAAAATCATTTTGTCATGGAAACTTGATAATTTCGTGGTAATAATTACTTACTTACTTACTGCGCTGGCTCAGTGACCCAAAGCGGATCTTGGCCTCCGACTACAACGTGCGCCATTCTTTCCTATTTTGTGCCAGGGTGGAGCAGTTGGGCCCGTCAAGCTCTTTCAGATCTTAGGCGACTTCGTCTTTCCAGCGATACCTCGGGCGACCCACCGGGCGTCGTCCAATTGGTTGCCCAAAATATGCTCTTTTTGCAGCACGATCCTGACCCATTCTTTCAACGTGACCAAGCCAGCGAAGTCGAGCAGCTTTTATTTCTCCGATGATGCTTGGTTTGGCCACTAGCTCTTCTATCCCCAGGTTGCGTCTCTGCCTCCACTCCCCATCCTCTCCTTTTGTTGGTCCCAGTATCTTTCGTAAAATCTTTCGCTCTGTTACTAAGAACTTATTCTCTTCCTATAACGTAAGTGTCCATGTTTCACACTCGTAAATTAAAATTGGTCTGATGACAGTTTTGTAGACCTATATTTTATTTAAATTACGAAGTTCTTCTCTTCTGTGGAAAGTCATGGTAGTTTTACTTATCAAAACTGTTTAAAGTATTTAGTTAGCATAACTGGCATAACACTTTTGGCAGCAGCTGTACATCAACAAGAAACGCACTAAACAACACGACATAATGTATAACAAAGTGTTTACTAACTTTTGGTATGGAATAATTTCAGAAACTACCTTGAAAATACGAAGCTTACAAAACGTTCTGAGTTTCTTTTATATAGACAAGTTTTTGCTTAGCAAAGTTGGATGTAAATATAACAGTAACTTATGATAATACCAGTGGACGCTCCGATTTTGTCCATATGGAGAAACAGTCGTATTGTAATGTTTTACAGCCATTCCTCAGGAATTCACTGAATCTCTAAAGATAAGTAAAGGAGAATAGTATTCAACAACCAAACATAAAAAATCCTTTTATTTACATAAATCAGATTAAAGAATAATAAATTAAAATTATTAAATAAATATTTTGTGAAGAAAATCAACAAAACTTGCAAGTATTAACATCGTAGGGTAGGGTGGTGTAAGATTGCGCAGGCGATAAGATTGCTCATACATCATATCTGGACAACGAAGTGAAGTTTGTAGCTTACGTCAGTTGTGTTTTACTTCTTAACAGTACCGGATATTACCTTTAGAAATACTGGAATTCCTTGAAAAACTTAGAAATCACAAAACTTTAAAGTTTTAAATGGCCTTTGATCTTATTTTTCAAATAAAGAAAAGTTTTATTGTTAATAATGTGTTTTCATTTTTGGTGTTTGTCTTATATTTTCATACAAAGTTATTATTAATGTAACGGCTAATATGAAGTAAATCAACAAACTGTAAGAGATGGCAGTAAGACCTCGATATTTATGCTGGTAGTGTGTAAGACAGATCGAGTGTGTGTAAATTGTGCGCGCAACTTTACACATCTATGCTCAATAGCTAACTAAGAATTATTGATTTTTGCTGAATAACTCATTATTTAAGTTACCTACTGAGAATAATGGCCATTCCTTATTTATTGAAATTTTATATATATATATATATATATATATATATATATATATATATATATATATATATATATATATATTGGCTTGGCTTTTACTTGCGATATGTGGTCTGGGAGAATAAGAAAAATTGAGATGAGGTGCTGATAAGACAGAGGCTCGAAAATTTATTGATAATGACTAAAGTAGGAGAACAATAGCTCAGGCTTTAGGGATGGCCGAATAAATTTTGCGTAATACCAAAGGCAAAGTTTGGGTATGTGAAGGAAGTAAATAAAAATAGATAGAGCCTATACATGAGGACTAGAGCAAGTGCAGCTCGTGTTTTAAGTGGCTGCATGAGAAATGACCCGATTTCATTAGTTTCGGGGCTTTTACTTGCGATATGTGCAAATAATATCCAAATGCAACGTACGGTGCTATTGCGAAATCTTATCGATCTCAGCGCGCAATCTTACTCACTAGGGCGTGTAAGGTTGCGCATTTCTGTTGTCGTTTTAATTTGATAACAAATAATATTTAATTCTTTGCAATAAAATGTTGATTAGTTGTTGATTCGTTGCAAAATAACCAACGATCATAAAAATAAATAGTTTCGTTATGATAACATAAAGTACTTTGAATTTTATGAGCCTCTAATCCCAAACTGCTCAAATTTACATCTACCTACCCTAGGTACTACACCGCCGTGGCTGACTGGTTACAGTTTATATAAAACGAGCGGGTGCTCGCGGTTTCACCCGCGTGGTTCCCGTTCACGTAGGAATATCGGGATAAAATGTAGCCTTTGTTACTCGGGAATAGTGCGGCTTCCCAATGGTGAAAGATTTTTTCAAATCGGTCTAGTAGTTTCGGAACCTATTCTATTCAAAAAAAGAAACAAACAATCAAATCTTTTCTCTTTATAATATTAGTATAAAATTAAGAAAGAGTGGCCCGTCGTGCTTAGAGATAGACGGAATACCTTGTCATAAAATATATTGTAAAAAAATTGTTACATAAAAGATAATACGAAATATAATTATATCAGTTTAACATAAAACAAGTTTTATTATTAGAGAAGCGCCGCCGCCGCGCCGGCTTCTTTCAGTTTCCAGTTTCGTCGCTGTCATGGCTGTCATACAGTATGAAAATATGACAGCCATGACATCAACAAAATTGTTTGCTAGGTGATTTACGTTAGATAATCAGCCTGTCTAGCTTTTATTTCATTTTCATCCGTTTCTATCCCGAGTCCAGTCAGTATTTATACCAAAAAGCTTACCATATGATTAGCATTCACAGTTCAAAGTTGTACAATATTATGTACTCAGTTTAAATGTTAGGCGCGGCACACACTCTCAAATCGTGTCCCTCCCACGACTTCCGATGTCGTCATCGTGGCCTGTGTCACATCTGCACAGGCTTAACGTTGCCTGTATAAACAAAAATAAAGAACGCAAATAAACTAAACATCACACCAAGGAGTGACCTGTGAGGCTGGTAAAAGTACGAATAACTTTCGTAAAGGTATCAAAATGTTTTCGCATCGTCACATCAAAAATGTATAGTGATTTTTAATTCCGTTTGAATTCAGTTGGACTAGGAACGCTGGCGCGCAGCTCAAAACCTCATACATTTGTTGACGTGACGATTTTGATATATTTCGAAAATTTTCATGTTTTTTATCCATAGTTATATTGTATTGCTCATACCTATTATACATCTTCAAAAATGTTGTCACAAGTTAAGTGAAAATAAATATACAGTCGACTTGATATGAGAACCACCTTCTTTTTTTAAGTCGGTTAAAAAATGCAGTGAAGCCTAAAACACGGGACTTTTTGTTTAATAATTTATAAAAGAAGGTCCGTGGTTTAGGTTTTACTTCAAAATATTTAGCTTATGATAACAAGATATAGTCTCAAAATATTATTAGGCTTCCCTTAGATGTAAACCTGCTTTTTACCGGAAACAAACGCAACAATTTTAATTACATAATTCTCTTAAACTTAATTATATCGTTTGACTTTGTATCTACGCAAGTTTTAGGTCAATAACCTCTAAAATAACAAGACAGGAGTAAAAACTTAATTTCCAAATGATATACAAAACGCGTCTAATTAAATAGCCTGCGTGAGGTTCCCGCTAAGAAATTCGAATTCAATGCTAATTGATGAAAAAAAAGAATGGCTGGCAAATTGCTGAAGGTAGCTCTTGAATTACGATGAGCAAGAGTTACGTGATTGCTATCAGCTGCGATAGCATCGCGATGTCATTGTAATTACATCGAATTAGGCCGCAACCTGACGAATTCAGTAATTTTGTAACAAAAAAAATGAACTCTTCATTTCGAATTTACATTTTTTTTTAATAATTGAACTCAAACTCTGCAATAGAGATGTTTAGAGTTGCTGCGATCTTACGACTAATAAAATATGTTTTCTCAAACATGCGTGGAAATAATTTCATTATTTTCGAAAAAAGAACACGCGAAGTATTGAGTTTACAACGCTTTAGCAATGTTGTATGAAATGGCGTGCTGGGGTTATTAAAGAGTATTTTAAATAATAACCCCAACGCTCAAACGCTGAAATGCTCCTGCAATGGATTAGATTTTCAGCCATCTACCACTACATTCAATGCCCACCTGCAAACCTCATCAGAAGTTCAACAAACAAACATAAATGTATGTATAACATTTTCTTTTAGTAATTGCCCCAATATGACTACTGTAACTTTTTATATTAATTAAATTAAATGTATAATATAAAAATAATGTTTTATTTCCCTGCATTATTTTGAAAAAAGCATTATATATGCCTCAGCGAAAATGGCAATTGGCTACGGCTCGGCCTTCAAACTCATACTCAACCTGCAATTGCCTATTTCACGGCCTTCGCAATAATGTACTATTATTACCTTTATATTGTTTATAAGCGGCAAAAAAAATATCTATGTGATGTAAATGACTAAATGTTGATATAATAAATAATAATAAATTTTTCTCAAACATGCATGGAAATGTTGTCATTATTTTCGAAAAAAAGAACACACGAAGTATCGAATTTACGGACAAAGAAAATCAAATCCATTGCAGGAGCGTTTTTTGAATTTGGAACATTACAAAGAGTATTTAACAACTCCAGCACGCCGTTGCATACAACATTGCTGGAGCACTGTAATGTTCCAAATTCAAAAAGACGCTCCTGCAATGAATTTGAATTTCTATTAGTAATTATTAAATGTAAAATATAAAAAGTATGTTTTATTTCCCTGCATTCTTTTGAGATAAGCACTATATATGCCTCGGCGGAAATGGCAAGTGCCTGTCTCGTATTAGTAAACTCATACTCGACCTGCAATTGCCTATTTCACGGCCTTTGCAATGATGTACTATTATACAAACACACCATTTATCTAGCCCAAGGTAAGTTTCATAAGAACTTGTGTTATGGATACCAGATCACGGATAAACATAGGTACTTATATATTTTTTTTGTAAATACATACATAATATATTATACATATTAAACACCCATACCAAGAAAAATAAACATGTTCATGCTACAAATATTTGTCTTGTCCGTGGATCGAACCCGGGACCCGAAATGAAAAGTAAAAAATATTACAAATGAAAAATCATTATTAATTTGTCAGTCACGACTAAAAATATAAATGGTAATGAAATAATAGACTACTGCCATTTATAACTTATTAAAGACGTTACTTTGTATCAGTGAATTTCTATTCCAAGCTAATTACATGAAAACCCGTTATCTACGTACAAACGAGTCACTTAATAATTTCTAGCCACACACGGCGCGGCGGGCCCGTTCTTTATCACTGTACTATTTGGTCAGCCATTACATTAGTCACTCGGCGCAACTCGGCCAATTTGAGGATACAATCCCTTTAGATTGCTTTCGATTTCACATGGTATCAATTGTGTTCATTGATTA
The DNA here is from genome assembly GCA_910589605.1 of Chrysoteuchia culmella. Taxonomy (NCBI): domain Eukaryota; kingdom Metazoa; phylum Arthropoda; class Insecta; order Lepidoptera; family Crambidae; genus Chrysoteuchia; species Chrysoteuchia culmella. Next base: position 14,625,310 of record OU342654.1, read on the forward strand.
AAACGACTGGGAACTGACGCTTAAATCGTGTTAAGTAACTTGCGAAGTTTGTTTTGGTTTCATATTTAAATGTGATGTATTTGAGCCGGGAAAAACTACGTTGTAAAGCGAAACTCTTCTAATAAAGTATTTGGTCAGCCATTATTATTAGTCACTCGGCGCAACTCGGCCAATTTGAGGATGCCATCCCTTTAGATTGCTTTCGACTTTACATGGTAGGTATCAATTGTGTTTATTCATTAAAACGACTGGGTACGGACGCTTACATCGTATTAAGTAACTTGCGAAGTTTGTTTTGGTTTCATATTTAAATGAGATGTATTTGAGTCGGGAAAAGGTTTTGAAGCGAAATTCATATAATGAATTTTTTGTTCAACCATTATATCAGTTACTCGGCGCAACTCGGCCAGTTTGAGGATGCAATCCCTTTAGATTGCTTTCGATTTCAAATGGTATCTCAATTGTATTCATTGATTGAAACGACTGGGAATGGGGGGTTAAATCGTGTTAAGTAACTTGCGAAGTTTGTTTGGGTTTCATATTTAAATGTGATGTATTTGAGTCGGGAAAAGGTTTTGAAGCGAAATTCATCTAATAAAGTATTTGGTCAGCCATTACATTAGTCACACGGCGCAACTCGGCCAATTTGAGGATACAATCCCTATAGATTGCTTTCGATTTCACGTGGTATCAATTGTGTTCATTCATTAAAACGACTGGGAACGGTCGCTTAAACCGTGTTGAGTAACTTGCGAAGTTTGTTTTGGTTTCATAAAATGTGGTTTCATATTTAAATGTGATGTATTTGCTTCGGGAAAAAGTTTCAAAAATAAATTCTTCTAATAAAGTATTTGGTCAGCCATTACATTAGTCACTCGGTGCAACTCAGCTAATTTGAGGATGAAATCCTTTTAGACTGCTTCCGATTTTACGTGGTTTAAATAAAAACAACTTGCAGCATTATTTTGGTTTTATATTTATGTGAGGAAAATGTGTCAGGATTTTTTTTTAAGCGAAATAAAACTCATCTGCAAGAATGAAGCAAGCCTAATTAACTAAAAAATTCGATGCAATTTATATCTGACTAAAAATATAAATACCTACCTAAAAGTTCAAAGATTAATTAAGTTATTACTTCGATAGTTTTTATTAACAACCGCCTACTAATAAATACATTAAAATGACTTAAAGCAGTAGCGGTAATTTTTTCGTCGGTTCCCTAATGCGATGTTATCAGACGGAAGAAGGGACACAGTCGGCATGCTTCACCACTTAAGAAGGGCTATTTATATCTGTATAGTATAGGAGCCACAGACGATGACTTGGACAAAGCTCTGTCTGCCATTTAATTGACTTCGTAGAAAAAATATATGTCGGCGAGGAAATTAGTGGCGAATCTCGTGTCAATAACGAGAGTGATCTTTATTAACTTATTTATGATTGCAAAATACCTATATGGTAGCACGTCACCATGTAGTTTTTCCATTATATTATTAAAAAGGCAATAGTTCTTCAAAAAAAATATTTGGACTTAAGAAAAATATAATTTAAATAGAGTAATTTTAATCGAACTTTTTTGCAAAATTTATCAATAACGAAAACGATAAAGTAATTGGTTATTTAAAATGTCGTTGGACATTTAATGGAAAACGATAATCATTATTTGATATTATTTTATTGATCGTGTGTGTTTGTGCCACCGAAGTAATTAAATATAGCAAAAAGTAGCAACAATCTATCTAAATAATTAATTGGGACTTGTAATTAAAAAGGCTTGTGAACATATACACTTGTTGATTGAAACCAGATGCCGAATAAGCTATTAAGAAACTAGTCTTGTAAATGAGTCTATTTGATATATCTTATCGCTAAACATTAGTTTTGAAGCCACTGTTGCACATGGCTAATTGAAATTGTACATCGTACGTTATATAATTTGTATTGATCCTTTAAGAATTGTGTATTAATTATTTTTCTCTTCATTACAGGTACGTAAACTTCTTCTCCACGAAAATTTGAATGGAACATTGTGATTTTTAGTTAGTATTCACAAACACAATAAAGTATACAGGAAACAGAATATGCAACAAAATATGACAAAACTCACCGTGAGATATTCTAAGTAATAATAGAAAATAAACTTGACAACGGTGCGAAATCCCTTGTGCAAGTTTCACAAAATCTTTTTAGACACCAAATGCAAGAAGAAAAAGCGTTGAACTTTTACACAAAAGCACTCAGGTAACTAACTATACTGATAGGTACGATCCGTTTATAGAATGGGATAGAGTCTTATTCGGTGACCGAGACGCGGGTAGGCGCGCGGAGGGAGTGCGAGGGGGATAGGCGTATGCAACTCGGTTGCGCCCTGCAAAGCTTAGAGCTCAGCTGTCTGCCCCGAGCGGTGATGTTTGAAACACACGACAGGCGGAGCTTAGCTACAAATCACTCAATGTCACATTTTGACATTTGAGATATTAGGTCTTTTTTTTCTATAACGCCGCCGCCACCTCTTGTTTCTCGGTACGCTTTTAGGTATCATTCGTTTTAGATGACATTTTCTTTTAATTAGACGCGAGCGTGCGACCGCGTCAATTGGGACTTGTTAAGAAACTCTCGCATGCGTTATTTGAAACTCACACGCACGTTTATGACGTCAATAAAGTTTACGACGGGCTACTCACTGGCCATTTCAAATTTGGAATCGAAGTATTCGGAAGAGATATCGGTGATCAAATATAGTTTGAACTGGTTTTTGGGCGGATGACTTGTAGTTTATAGGTCTTGGAGTTCTGGTCGGTCATGCTTCAAGGAAGTGGCTCCAAATTGCCCAAATGAGCTCGTAAAAGTCCCGCTGTGTGACGTCTCAATACAGCGGCGCTGCTAATCATATTTTTAGTGGCAACATAAATTATTACGGAAACAATAGCGGTGCCCGCAATGGGAAATTAGGTGATATGCTAGTTGACCACATGTTTGTGTCTTTGGAAGCTTTTTACGTGATGTAATATTATTCATTGTGCGATTGAGAGAAGCGCTTTGGATCTGGCTTGGAATTATTAAATTTAAAACTTTTAAAACATAAGATATTTTTAATGAAAAATACAATCACACCGATGTTACTCAAGGTATCTAAGTTTTATTTAGAACTACATACATAAACATAATTTCAAACATGTTGGTTTCTTAGGGCCTGCGCTGACGACGGACATTGGAGGACTTTTTGTCCGCGACACGACCTTATTACTTAGTACATAAAGTTGAATATATAACGAGAACTATCGCGTACTTTTCATGGATATACGCGATCTAAGTTCAATCTTTTTTGGTTAACAATAAAGACGTGTCGCGGACAAAAAGTCCTCCGTTATCCGTCGTCTGCGCTAGCTCTTAAACAGAACTGACTAGCTGTTTTGCAAAGTTTTATCTACTCGATCTCTTATACAACGACTAAAAAATATTAGTACATTCGGGGAATTTCCCGGTTTATCAGTAGAGTTTTTTTTGGAAGGTTTTCTCGGAAAGTTTTAAGGTTAAAGAAATAATTTAGTATTCTAATGAAATACCTATTAATGTCCTATTAGTTGTAATATCAACGTATTCTATGTATCTGTTACTTTTGTAAATAAAGCTCCACTCTACTGGTCAACCGGGAAGTTCCGCGACTGTACCTATACATTTATGAATTTTTGAACGTTAGAACATTTCTCTGCTCTAATCCTTCGCATTTCAAACACAAACAATAGAATCTCAAAACAAAAGACGCAAGAAAAAAACCAAAATCCATGTGACTGTTTTGTTAGAAATTACGCAAAATGTCCAAACAGCTTCAAGCTCAGAAACAATAACACAGGCTTTTGTTTGCATAATTAATTCCGGCCGAACCCAAACGATCGACCGCGTGGACCCGCACTTACCGTTACGCTCGTAAAGGCAAAACGTGTAAACAGATTTAGGCGCGCGTGTGTAACAGCCCTAATGCTCTTATAATTAAGTCCATTTTAAAGCATTCGAAACTCGAGTTAAAGTTGTAACTTAATTGTCTTATTACGGCTATTTGGTGTGACGTATTTATAGGGAGATAAAGTTCACATTTGAACGTTAGATTTTTAACATTTTTAACTAGTTTTTTTTTTCACATAGACAAAACAATATTCATTATGAATTACAAGTATAATGACGTAGCACCATTATTCGCTCTTGTTTTGTTGAAGAACAATTCATTATTTTTTGGGTTCTTAAAACATTTTTTAGCAAATTAGTTTGTAGAAGCAAGTCTTAAGATTATTATTTCGAGGTTAACCTGTATTTAGCCTTGATATTAACATGATAAGGTTTTGTTTAGTTTTCTTAGATTAGTCGTTGTAAAAAGTATATTTTCATGCACAGTTATAATCTCTGTAATAATCTTTTAGGTAGATAATCTTTATAATCTCTGCAATTAATCATATGCTTTGGTTAAATTTTAATAATTGCAATATTTACAGAGGTTTTATTTTTCTGTATAGAGTCGAATAAATTATGTTTTGCATAATATATGTACTTAACTTAGTAACTTGAACCTCCATCACAGTGTAAATTACGAAGACGCATTTTTAATAAATAGCTTTTCAATTGCTTACATATTTCAATCGAGTAACTGATATCTTTGACATATTCTTAAAATAAACTATGAGAAAATTAACAGCTGCAAATAAATTCTACAAAATTCTAGACTTTTGTACAGTCTGAAATTTTGTAGAATTTATTTGAAGCCTTAAAAAAACCGATTCGGTAAAACCGATTTTAATTGTACCTAAGTAATAAAATAAAATATAAAACAATTATCAGCTTAGTGATTAAAATTGAGGTGTCTTAAAAAAATATAAGAAAAATGACTTAGAAATATTTTTCAAAAGTAACCCTTTTCCAACCGCTATTCGAAACTTAAATTTTAGCCCCATATTTAACCGCAGCTTCTTCACACACAATACCAACATATACTATTGCATAGTATATGTGAAACCTACACATACTACACTTTATACAGCATAATGTGAGACGAAGGTTTTCTAATATAGTCGACCCCTGCAGCGCTAAGACACCTTGATGGATGGTCACCCACCTTATTGAAAACCAATATGTAAGTGGCAAGCTTGGTCACGCGAGTTTTAAAAGATTACCTTACAATTTGATTACGTAAATATATAGGGAATTTTCGGCTTATGGCAGCGGAAAGGGGAGCTCCTTTTTTGATGAATAGGTTTTGGTAATAAAAATGAATGAAGAAAGTAGCTGAATTATATAACTGTTAGTACAATGTTATATGAGAATTTGATTTGATTTAGATGGACATTTAAACAGAAAATATACTTTCCCAATGCGCCCTAATAAAGTTAAAGATGAAATTACAAAAGACAAAATAGAAAAGAAAATATAAAAATCTGTTCTCAAAACTTCTCTCATGTTCTCAACGAGTCGCAACCTCATTGAATTTCAGTTTAACTTTCGAAATTATAATTTCAATAAAGGCTAAAGATTATACAACTCTATCTTACAGCCTGAAACTTAACCTCAAAATTTTCAGATGTAACGCCATGAGTCAATATGTTACTTCTTCATAAAGACTTAATTACAAAGAAGTTTAAATAAAAAGTTTTCTGTATCCTTGTGGAAAACAAGTGGATAATCGTATAGGTCCTACGTTAGAAAAACAAAAGATATTACTCATCCTACCGCTCGAACTCTATCTGAGTATCCCTTGGAGCTACGGTAGCGTCAGCAGAGAAGTACGAAGGAGGAAATAATATACTTCTTTACATAATACTACCAGTAATAATAACAACTCATTATTGAAATCATGTCAAACCGTCGTAATTACCTACCATGAGTTGTTATGGAGATTATTGGAGATTTTGTAAAAAAATTGTGTAAATTATCCGCTTTATTTTTCTTATTGTTCCTCTTTGAAAGCCTGTTTTTTTTTAGGATTTGTGATATTTGGATAACTCATTGTAACACAATTATAATTTTAAAGTTTATGAAGACTAGTATTATTATGTACGACATTTTTATAAGCAACTTAATCGATCGTTACATCTATCGCAATTAATGAAATTTTGATATCTCACACATCTAAATTATATGTACATTAGAGTGGAGAGAAAAAGCTTTTTTCGTATTATGATAATCTAATAATGTGGTAAGGGTGCCTTAATGGTCTTTGAACCATCTAATCTATAAAAATATTATTTGAATTGCTCTAAGGTAGCTGCCTCCGCCAGGTCGTCGACATTTCAAAAACAAGTTGATTTTTTACTAAATTTTGACGCAATTTAAATAATTAAATTGCCATGTATAACATAACACTTGTAACAATAACAATAACATTTGTATTGTTTTTGTATTGCTACAATATTCTATTTTCGTTACAGTTCTAGTTTAAAAAGCATAGTATTATTTTAACTTTCTTAAAATAAGGGGTGTGCGGTGCAAAGCGGGGAGGCAAGATTGGCGCGCACTTATCGTGTCAGTGCGCCGTCATAAGTTCGTTTATTTCAACATATTGAAGTTTCTATGTAGTGTAAAGCATGTAGAAAACTCGTAGTGTATACAAGTGTCCGCTTTTTTGTGATATCCGAGATATAAAAGAGAATTCTTTACCTATGTATGAAGATTGAGGATGTAATGAAATATTACGAATGGACGAGACATCAACTGAAATTGCAACTAGGAACTTCTAAAGAGTTAACATTTTCACCTAGGGTTGAAGCTAACTGGCAAACAACATCTATTCCGACCGTTACAAGAACAATAGTCAAACAGATGTTAAAAGCATATAAAATGCAAAATTGCTTCCTTCTATTAAGAAGCTCTCTCCAGAAAAATTTGAAAGTTTTCGAGAAAATAGTAAACTGTTATTCGATATCTCAGTATGGAAATGCAAGGAACTGACGCAGTGCATCTGCCCGACCGCTATAAAATGTTCCTAAACGAGTACATACGTTTTTGGTATATTGAAGGCACCAAGTCAAAGTATGTAGCAACCAAGGCTGTTTGAGGTACCAGATATCAATTTCAATGCGTCAACCTACATTAACATAATAAATTGGCAACAAACGTTTACGGAACCACCGATTTTAAAGACTTAACTGTAGTAGTGAAATCTGGTGGTAAGGATGATCTTTAATATTTAGGTCTTCCATGCCATACCCAAGCTTTTGACCAAGCTGTAAAGTTGTCGACAGAAGCTGTCACTTCTCAATGTAAGGATTCATAACGATTAGGAGCCATAAAAGCCAAATTAGAAGCCATAAAAGTCACGTAAGAAAATTACGAAATTTTTGACAAATAAAGATTGTCAGGCTAATTGACGACACGTTTTATAATACTTAAGCTCGAATTTTATTATATTTGTGGATTAAATAACATTGGTATTATCTTAATTGAATTTTTGAGCATCATTTATTATATCTTCCTAGCTCTTATTTATTATTTGTCGACCACCAAACAAATTAATTTTTTCAGTATATTTTGATCTTTGAGGCCCTAGCGGAGGCAGAAGATATTATTCAATCGAGTTAAAAAGGAACAAGTGCTTTCATTATAACATTAGGCATTAATCCCACACTATTAGAATTTAAAATTTTTTTTTTTCATAAAATCGCGCTTCACCCTAATGTATTTGTAGATATAAAATGTCACGAATAATTTATAATCACTACTTACACTTCTAAACCTTAATATTACTCTGTTTATTTACTTATTTAAATAAATATATAATACTTCTTTACTTACTTTAAACTTCATATCTTTTTATTAAGATAACACTTACAGAATCTGTAGTTCAGTAATTATAGTTTGTTAATCATGAAGTGCAAATGTTGAAATAAACTAATAGCTCAAATCAAAAGGTGACACAGTCGTTACAGAAACAAATGCAAATCGATTTACAAAAAACACTCCAGCTACTCAAAATCCTTTCCATTTACAACTACAAACCCCCCGAATGGTCAGACTGAATAAAATGAAAAATGCATCGTCTATCCGTACCCACCCCTCAGAGCGTAAGACGGGGCGCAGAGAAAGTTTGAGTGACGTCCCCTCCCTTCCCCCTCCAGGATTTATGGCGCCATATTGGATTGGGACAAGATGACACGAGGCTCGGATAATTTGGGCAACGGTGTCACGTGACGGGCGAAACGGCACTTTAATTATGATATTCGGAGTTTATTCCGAATGAACTTTAGGTAATGTTAGTAGTAGCTTTGTTAGTCGACTGGTGTAAGTTCGTTAGATATTGGTTTGTGAAAGCGTTGTTAGGGGTAATCGAATTATGCTGACATTAATTTAAAAGCAAAAATTGGGATAAGATGACACGAGGTTTTTATAATTTGGGCAACGGTGTCACGTGACGGGCGAAACGGCACATTAATTATGATATTCGGAGTTTATTCCGAATGAACTTTAGATAATGTTGGTCAGCTTTGTTAGTCGACTGGTATCAGTTTGTTAGATATTGGCTTGTGATGTGAAGGCGTAAATCAAATTGTATCAATCGCAAAATTTTCCAGTAAGTAGTTTTTACAGTATCGACCAAAAGTAAAAAAAAAAACATATTAGTACTTATTTGAATTATTCGAATTGTGAGTAACAAGCTGTGATAAACTTGTCATTTACGTACCTATCTAAACGATGATGTTGTAAATCTAGTAAAGAAAGCTACATATTCACGATTTACTCATCAAATCTTTTTTAACATGTCACAAAATGGTACAGGTATTTGAACTTTTTAGGCTAAGAAACTGAAAACTGCGTTTTTGTAGGTGCTCGGGCTAAAGAATAGGTCTTCTTCTTCTTATCGAACGAGGATAAGTGGCCACCTCTTGTGTTAGAGTTTATCAAACCGCCTTTAAGGCCCCTGACTTGGCTTAATGACTGTAATCAAATGACAAGAGCCGGGACCGACGGTTTAACGTGCCTTCCGTAGCACGGAAGCGCTCAGTTATAATGCCACTTTACGGTCACCCATCCGACACCTGACCGGACCGAACTCTGCTTAACAAACGTGATCGAATACGATCAGTTTGTTAAGCGTGGCCATGAAGCGCTTCGAGAATAGGTTATATTGGTTTTCTTTCTTTAATGAATTACCTATAACCGGTAGCTATAGAGAAAAGTCATTCTTTTGAGGGCATAATTATCGCTTAATTATTATTGTAACAATGGTATGTGCAATTTAAAATTGTCTGTCAAAGTAGAAATGCTACTCATTACGCTATATACTTTATGATGTCTTTTTACAAGGTTAAAAGACTATTTACAACCAAGTAAACAAGTAATTAAAATTGTAATTGGACTTTTAAGCATTCGGTAATACCTTTGCCGTTACTTCTTCAACTCTGACGGTACTTACATAAATTTTAAAGAACATAGTAACTACTATGTACAATAGAGTCATGGCTAAAAGCTCATTCTGACCATTTTTTTTACAAACAATGCAACAATGCAGCGGAAATGAAAGCAGTAAAAGGGCTCATAACACATTCATAAGCTTTTTACTATGTTAACCCTGGAGTGAAGGTGCCATAAACATAGTTAACTGGCTGGTCATAAATAACCAGTTGCATGCGGTTGCAACTTGCGTTTGCGCACCGTTCGCGATAGGGTTACCAGACGAGATAAAAGACTGGAGAAATAGCCAAAATCGTCTACAATAATCCTATTTTTTTAATGAACAACGATGATGAATCCTTAATTATACCTGATGTAAAGTCCTCTCTTTGCCGGAATCTTCAACCACTGAGAAACTGGCTATCTTCTCTCTCCTATTCTACTCTTTCTCTAACTTCCGGAAAACAAGAATGCTAAGAAAACTATATGGCGTCAGACTTGAATAAGATTTGTTACAATTTCAGTTTATTTTCTTAAACTTTCTTTTACAATGCCATAATATTATTTATTTTGTGAATTGGGGATCTCGGGAGATGCTCATGCTCATATCGTAGTGCAATTAACATAACCAAAGTTTATTTTTAATTAATATTTATATAATGAATACTGTGCTTCATTGAAACTTCAATAAATCCTGAGATTTCCAAAATCTGCCTGTAATCCTGAAAAGAAAGAAAATTTTGAGGTTTCGGGGCAAATCCTTAAATATGGTAACCCTGTTCGCCCACTGCGCTTACGCAGACTACAAATGTGTATGCGAATACATCAATAAATACATTTTATGAGCAATCATTCCATATAAAGTCATAAACACGAATCACAAGAGCGTTTGTGAGTTATTATAAATTTATTATTTAATTTTAAGATAAAAATTCATCATTTATCGGAACTGTATCTAGACCTAAGTTTAAGTAATGTAACGTAACTTAGATAACGTCTAAGCAATAGTGAAATTGATGATTGAGAAACCCTCAGTTTGTTTATTATTTGTGATGGGATAAATAACCAAACATTTCACTTTAATTTCAGCAATATTATTTAATTTACCTGAACAAATAAGCATGTCTGTCCTACTACTCAAGTTTGAACGATAATAAACAAACGTGAGTATCAATTTGGATCTTTTTATTCCTGACCGAATGCAACAGTGAAATTTTTAACACCATCCAAAAACTAGTTGAAACGTTTCCAATTCATAAACGCTTGACAAAACGTTCGCCGCGAAACAGGGACACGAGCATACTGTGCTGGGGTGCGAATGCTGCAAAAACAGAAATCTCGTTAAGATGACAATTTATGGGTTGTTTTTGCTAAATGAAAATAGTCGCGAGCCGTGAACTAAGCGGACCTTTTTTGATTTTCTTAATGGAATCTTTTCGCTTGGGATTTGCGTCGAGCGATACGTTAAGCTCCAGTTTACGGAATACCCCCACATTTCCAGATTTGTGTAGAATTATTTTCTTCTAAGAATGGCCGACCAATTTCAGCGAGCGCTTCCCCCAAATTGAACGGAACCAGTAGAATGGATTAGGCATTTCAAATAAGCGATCGAAGCGTAGCCAGCGAAATAATTAGCTGTCTTTCTCATTCCACGGCCACAAAAGCTCGCAACGTTGATACAACTTTCTTTGTAATAACGCAACCAGCCGGAAGCATTTCATGATTTATGACAAAGCAAATTTTTATTTCCATTTCTCTTCGTTCATTTGTTTTTTTAATATTATTTTTCCACAATTCCGCGCAGCTTTTATGCTGTAAAAAGTCGTCGTGGAAAGTAGCTTTCGTTTTAGTGGAAATGGAAAATGTGCAGTGAAAAAAGTGAAAAGCTCGCATATGCGCTTCGGAAACTTTAAGGTTTATGTACTGACCTTTCAGTTTGAACTTGTGAAGGGTGATGTAGCGAACTCCTTGACATTTTCGATACACCAAGACGGTCTATTCTTCCTTTATGTACCGAGGAATGTTACACAAAGGCTTTTGTTCAAGCATAAAAATAACATTGCGCATGTTTAAAGCACATTATTAATTTATTCATTTCTCAAATTAAAGAGAGTAAAACGAACAAGTAAAGTTGCAGATTTTCAGACGTGAAACGTAAAAATCATTGCATACAACACTTTTACGGATTCAATTTAAAGTTTGTTCATTTAACGCCCGAGATTTTAAGATTTTGCATAACAGTAAAAGTCAGTTAATAAATCACGTTTGTAAAACAAGTTCCATTCCATTCCTAGACATGTTCAATGCACCATTATATCTAACGCCTCAAACATTATCCTTTAATACGTAACCAACCCGTTAATGCAAGGTGTCCGTCATACGTCCCCCAGGAGTCGAAGTCCGCTCCGAGGCGAGTACACGCCATCCACTCGCTCTTTTTGTTCCGTTTTTCCCGTCACATTTTCCTTTTCGGATGTCGGTGGGCCGCGGTAGCAAATAAAAAAAAAGCTGTAGAGATAAAACGGAGTGGTGATTGTCTTTTGTCTTTTCTTGGTTTGGTTGGAGATATTGCTGGTAAATGTTATAGGATTGGACACGGTAGACAACCATTTAAATAAAAGCGAAATCGACTCACTCACTGATAAACACACAATCTCAGAAACTACTAGACCGATTATGCTGAAATTTTTAGTGTAGATATTCTGTGTATTATTAAGAAATACCCTTAAATATATATTTTTAGTCGTATTTAACTTTACATAAGTCGGTTTTACTTCCATGGTCGGAAATTATTATGTGATTTGATAGACTTGACAACCATATCTATACATACTTTTAAGCGAAATCCACTTACGCAGTGATTAAACACGAAATATCGGAAACTACGATACCGATAATGAAATTTTGAGAGTATATATTCTGTGTATTATAAAAAAAAAATGTCTTAGGCATGTCTAACACCTTTTTATCTAACGCCTAAAACATTATCCTTTAATACTTTGACGACCTGTTTGGCGCAGGGGTACTAACGCCGCATTCTGCGCCAGAGGTTCCCGCGGGTTCGATCCCCGGACAAGACAAATATTTGTGTGCATGAACATGTCTATTTGTCTTGGTCTGGGTGTTTAATATGTATAATATGTATGTATTTAAAAAAAAGTATATAAGTATGTTCATCCGTTATCTAGTATTCATAACACAGTTCTTCATGGTACTTAATGTAAGCTAGATAATTGGTGTGATTGTATGGAAATATTTATTATTATTATTTATGAATACGTAACCAACCCGTTAATGCAAGGTGTCCGTCATACGTCCCCCAGGAGTCGAAGTCCGCTCCGAGGCGAGTACACGCCATCCACTCGCTCTTTTTGTTCCGTTTTTCCCGTCACATTTTCCTTTTCGGATGTCGGTGGGCCGCGGTAGCAAAAAAAAAAGCTGTACATAGAGATGAAACTGACTGGTGATATGTCTTTTCTGGTCCGATTTCACATTCATAGTCGGAAAATGTAATGATGCTGAAATTATTAAAATAGGTATTCTGTGTATTATTAATAAAACATCCTTAAAAATCCATTATTAGTCGTATTTAGGTTACCTTACTATCCATCGCCGCAAACGTTAGAACCTTTAATACTTAACCAATCCATTAATGCAAGGTGTCCGTCATACGTCCTGCAGGAGTCGAAGTCCGCTCCGAGGCGAGTACACGCCATCCACTCGCTCTTTTTTTGGCCCGTTTTTCCTGTCACATTTTCCGTTTCGGATGTCGGTGGGCCGCGGTAGCAAATAAAAAACTGTAGAGATGAAACGGACTGACGATGGTCTCTTGTCTTTTTTTCATTAGTTTGGTTTTATTTTAAAGTTGATGTGGGATTTGATATCTCTGAAATAAATCAATTATTGTTGTTATTTAGTGCAAAATGCTTTAATTATATTTATAAAAGAACACATAATTTTCTTTTACAAAATGTACTTAAGTAAGATTATAAAAAAAATTAAACCATTTGTCGATTCAGACTTTTTCGGATTGCCAGATTTACGATTAGTTTTTTCTTCTGATTCATTTATTGTAACTACATAGAAATCTATGTATTCAAATTCTTATGATCAAGACATTTATATAAACATCAACAAACACTATTTAAACTACACATAATAGTATAAATACACTTTTATTTGTTGAAAAGTTTAAATAAATAGTTTCAGTTAAAATCTATTCTTATATTTTCTAGTCAATACTAACTACTGGGTAACTGACACAGCATCGACTCCATGGTTTCTTTGTTCCCTTACTAAAACACACGTAGTCCTTCCATTTTCTAGTTTTGCTATCAGTAGATTCAATTAATAGCTGTTATTATCTTTTATTAGCCAATACTCACTAGCTGACTGACATAACGTCGACTCCATGGTTTCCTTGTTCCCTTACTACAACACACGTCGTTCCATTTTCTTTGTTTCCACGTTGTTTTGTTGCTTCCCGCTGCTTCCGCGCCGTGGACACTTTTGGTTAGTTTACTCTGTTTTCCGTATAATAAATAATAAAGCCTTACATATAACGTGATATATCGCATTTGCTAACTAACCTTGTGTGTAAGCTATGCTGTTAATCCTATTGTTAAATGTATGATTAAATGCAAAGTCAGACAGGACTTTTCGTTAAGTAAAAATTTTATTAACAGTAGGTACCTAGTTTAATCCTTTGATTTTTTTTATATTTAGCCCCACAAAGATAAAATAACTAGTAAGGTAAAGCTTTTGATTAATTTTGTAAATTACATCATTTTTCCAACTTTTTTTTTAAGTAAGCACTGTACGGCTTGTGTTATGGGATTATACTAGGTAACCGGATATAAATACATATAATTATACATATATAAGTTTTTATGTGCAGAAATATATACAAACGTTCATGACGCAGGTACAAATGCTCTTATTTATAATACAAACATTTGCCCCTACCGGGATTTCAGAGTAAGTGACACCCTGAAACCGGTGTACGAGATCGTCAAAAACATTAGAAGAAAAGTTCTTATATAGGTTCGAATCTTGGCATGGTATAAATGACAGGGAATAGTCCTTTATCCGTTATCTAAGGGTTCTGGTTTATTACAAAGTTATGCTTTTACTTGCTGACTATTCGTCGATCATAAATCATTGAAAACTTTATCATGTTAATAAAATAATACTTAAATAAAATGTGTGCCAGTAATTCAAATTTCCTTTCCGCCATAAATTAAAAATATCAAAACATCCATGAAACCGATAACCACAGAACAGCATCATATATTAATGAATGCAAATATAATGCAGACCCAATATGATGCATAGCCTTTTGATATTCTATTATTCTATATACGATTCGCAAATCGATGCTATATTCTCGATTTATCATTATTCGATAGGGGCGCTATCGTTATTGTGCTGTACCGTTTTTCTTTCATGATTCGATTGGCACGCGTGTACTTCTATGTTCTCGATAAATAGCCATTAATAGTGGGGCGATATTATCGATCTATTCAATATCCTGATTTATGTCCTGACCGTATAATTCGTGATTCCAAAACATTATTTTTTTTATCATTAATCTTTCAAATCTGATTCGATGAGCCGTTAGTGATATGGACGAGTAAGTTCAAAGAAATTAAATAGATATTTTTTCAGCACTTCCATTATTCTCTACGCTTTGGATTGCATTCATGAAACAAAAAAGAAACATTTTCTTTTTAAGGGCCTAATTTTTGGATAGTTTATCAGGCAAATTATCTGCCAGCTAAGCTATCTAGATCTTATCTGACGGTGGTGAAACGAAACCTAAATCTCATTTGTTTTTGAGAGTATTCGACAACTAATCCATCGCATCTTTTATTTGAGTTTGGAACGTTTAAAAATAACGTTTCAAGCTCTCGAAAGTCGCAAAAGAATCAATTTTATTGGTAAAACAAGCGGCTGGGTGATTTACGCCGTACGAACGTGGCCCGGCGATAGCGTGTCACCGGCCCGGCCCGTTCGCGCCTCGCTCCAGAATTTGCTAGAATATTCTTTTGTGTTTACAAGCACAATGGCTTTGCTACGCTCCGGAGCTCTCGCTGATTTCGATAAAGTTTCGTCTCGGGTCGAGTCCTATTAAAACCTTTTTGGGTTAATATTTTCTTCTAAATTGTTTTCATGTTTTAGCACGACCGATTTTTCAAATAGTATTCTCATTAAAAATCGTTTGCTTTCCATAAATGTTGGCAACTTCGCATTTAAAAGTTATAATACTATGTAAACTGATGGTCAAACCAACATGGTAAGGATATCATAATATGAGTAAGGGAGAAAACATAACTTTCAGTAACATAAAAAAATAAGTTACCCTAGTAATTAACAAGTTCCATTTTGCTACTGATGTCGATAAAAGGTTCGTTAGATCCATATCACCATAATTATAAGCTATTCATTATCATCGATATAGCCTTAGTAATTGTAAACTTGAGAACATATATTAACAGCCTTTAATAATTACAGAATACAAGTACATCAAGGTACTTGTATTCTGGAATACAACTAGTCAACAGTACTAGAGACATTATACTTGCACTACAAAGACCACCGTTATTACGAGTAAAATAAAGGCGTCCTCAAAGTTTAAGTTTCAATGAAAATTCCGAACATCTTTATAAAAAGTTTGCTAGTAGGTATATTGCTACTGGCCTTTCATTAACAAGTACACGGGCATCTAATAAAATATAGTTTGAAAAAGGTGAACAATCGTCGAGTGCATCAATAGCTTTGAATGCGACTATTTACATGTTAAAAAGCCCCATAAATTCGAAAAAGCAGGTGGTATATCGAGTGCAACCGCCATTGTGTCACGAATCTACGCAGCAAACACATCGACATTATAATTGACTACCATTACTACTAATTTGCACTTTTAGTCATCAATTTGCCGTATTTTTAAACCATTTGTCTTGTTTATGAGTTAGAATAACTTAACTGAAGATTAGCCTTAAAAAGAGGTTTGATGAGACAGCAATTTTCACCTCGGCTCTAGCTTGAGTAAACAAAAGACGTTAGCGCATACTTTTTTCAAACATAAAATGATCGTTTATGCATAAATATGCAATTTATGCTTTCATGCTCGAGATAAGTATAATGGATGAATTTCTAATCAGTTTGTTAGCATAAAATTATTATAATATACATTATTCAATTGGTTTAATATAAAAACATGTACTATGTAACTTTTATAATATTTAACACGTTTTCTTTCTGTTAAATCATCAATCATCAGAATATTTTGGCAGAGGTACTCTTTGAAAAGAGTAAATGCAAATCCTTTGAAAAAAACATTCTCTAACAGAGACAGAAATAGTTAAAAAAAATGTTTAAGAGTCTATCAAAATGACATTATTCCGAAACAAAATGTTGCAACAAAAAATCAAGCCGAAAGCTAGAAGATCAAAAGGATTAAGGTCACGTATTCCGGATAATATGGTACAGAAGAGAATGTGGTTTTCGTGACTTAGACGTAGAGCAACGACCGTGCTGAAATAAAATTAAAATTTTGTTAAACACTTACATTGGTATCTATTTTATATTTTTAACAATCAAGAACCAATTCAATTCACCAGGTTACAAATTAATTATCGATTTGAAAGATTCTTAGATTTTCGAAGGAGCCAGAAGAGAAAAAACCGCCTGACAATCATTAAGAGTACCTACTCTAGGAATAAAGCCATTTTTATCACTATACTATTTAGACCTCATAATTTCCAAACAGAATAAAAATGCCATATTCACCTTGCTACTAGTAGCTAGTCACATAAGTAATGATCATGATACATGGACTGGACCGTAATCAATTTATATTTAATTTGCGAACTATTATATATACTATTTTGTTATAGTTACTACCGCAGGTGCTAATGCCACAACTTTTTAATGTACAATCATTGTTTGAAGACTAAGCAATCTAATGCTATATTTTTATTTTAAAAATTATGAATCATTTATAAATTATATTAAATAAAGTAGTAAATTTTGCTACCAAAAAGTGGAGAACCTTTCGAAGTATTTTTGACCGTATAAGAAACGAAAATAATAACCATGAGGTTAATTATTCTTGATCATTATGATCCTAATTTAAAATTTAATCAAGCAATAGATGTACCTTTTAATCACAGAAGTGGTGAGGTTCTCTTGAAGTGTAAGAAAAAAATTGGCAATTTCATACTTTAATCCCTATTATTAGAGAAAAATCTCTCATCCACAAATCTTCATTCGGTTTCAATTTCTAACGGGCGCACCGGGAACTGTTTAAATCATGCGCCTGCGCCGAAAATAAACTGCGCCCGATCACTTCTCCGCAGCGCCGTAAATTCACTGCTAATTTACAGCCCCTCGGTGTTATAAATAAATAAATATTCGTCGCCTTACACTATATCCTACTCTGACACAATGTGCCACCACTTTGTATAACACTGTCATAACAGATCCTTCAACCGATATTTAATGGTTGCTACTACTAAAGTGTTGCTACTGGTATACTTTGCTTACGGTACATTGGTACGGCCGAATAACAGCTTTTAATAATATCTGTGTAGCTAATTACAACGACGGTTTTCTTCAAGGTATACCTAATTCATAAAACTAAATTTGATAATTGGTATGAGTTAAGTCGATTTAATAAATTGTTTGATAGAAGTCACAGATTATTTTGACACTTGGTACTGGCGAAAGTGCCGAGTGCCAAGTGGACTGAGACGTAGAATTACAGTCGTTTCAACTGACACCTAGCGCCGTGCCAGGGATCACGGCAGGGATTGTACCGGCTATTGTGATGTGAATTCCCAGCCGCTGTTGCCATTTGTCTTGTGGCCGAAATTTAAAAAACAATAACTGGAGGACACCCCGGTGACGATAAAAAGCATCACTTGCAGGTTAAGATTAGTGGTGGGAAAACTGATGGTCATTTCCTGTCGATAATTGTGAGCATTCCGCCCCATATTGCACTTATCTAAAACAATTATAATTAAATTGATTGCGTTTAATTATCTACTCTTGGGCCACACACAAAACTGAACACTATTTAAAACGTTTGTTTGTTTACAATTAATCGTGATATTGTTTTTCGTATTTTGATTTATGTTACAATAGAATTGACACCATTTCGTAATCACTTATTGTAGAAGCGCGCGATGATTGATTGGGGTAAGTGCGTCAGCGCATACTGTTCTATCGACATTGGTTGTCGCGTTTTATCCATCACTATGGCTGCCGTGTTGCGGTTGGTGCCAGAAGGCGGGGTCCGCGGTGTGCCAACTATGATGAGCGCGTTAATGTCTCGCCGGTGTCCGCGCGTTTGCTTTTTATTGCTTCGCCGCAGGAACATCTAATAGTTCGCCTATGTGGTAGCCACACACATCGCTAAGCTTTTAAATCCCAAAGAATTCAGTAATTAATTCATTCGGTCGACACTTTTCATTGTTGCTACTCCAGCTGTTACGCAAGGATGTACGATTTAGTTCTATATATATTTAATGTTACTGGGACGCGTGAAGACAATCTTAGGTTTAAGCCTGATAGATAATCAACAATCGTGTTATTTAAATAAGCATGACTCAGTTTTGAAGACCGAATAAAATAATAAGATAAGTACGTTGCTTTATGCCATTGGCAATCTCCGATTGATATCTCGCACAAATTAAATCGTATCCCGCCTACTTTGTGAAGCTGGCAGATAATGATCGTTAGTACTAGCAGTAATACTCGCATTTATTTATACAATTTTCAGTTTGCATCTGGAGAAAGTTTGAGATTGGACGGATCGGGATCTGTTAACGTTGTCGGTCCGCGTTTTATATTTATACGTGAGAAGGGCCCATCATGTTTTATTTATTCGCGGCGGACCCGTAATAGAGTCGTGCCGTGAGAGCGGCAGCAACGTTTTTTGCCGACCGTACGTAAGGCCCGACGTGTATTGAGACGTCTCAGGATTCTGATGTCTTGTTGCCTGTCCTTACTATACTTTCGACTTGACTGGAACATTTATTTATCCATGTTTTTGCTACACGACAAACGATGAGACAATGTGGTAAAGCACTGCGTCATAGAAGCAACAAACAGAAATGGCGATGTTGAACATTCATCGCGTCGTCGCTGTATATTTTAAGTTCGCAGTAATCGATTATATTACCATTCGAATTGGTATATTTTAATACGAAACGCAAAAGAATTCCATCTGCAGTTTATAATCCAAACTCAATGAGTTGGTTGACGCTTTCAATTTTTTCATTGGATAGCGCCAAGACATTAAATCAAAATATTTACATTCCTTACCAAGTTGTCACAAAATAATTTAAAAGTTATTCAATTAAAACTTTATCATTTATTAGTAAGTATTTTACCTATGCTTTGCACTTTTTAGTTTATTTTACATAAGAAATTACAAATAACCATGGAGAAAGTAACAAAGGCGTAAAACAAAACATAGCAAAAAGGCGCTCCGATCCCAGAAGAGGCACCTTATAACAAAGCTAATATTAGACAATCATTTCCTGTCAAAAGGGTGGTTCCTCCCACTCGTCAGGCGGAGGGGGGATGGAAATAGCTCCTCGTCTCTCCAGATTTCGCTCGTGTTCGAGTGTGAATCTGATTTTTTTTACGTCCCTGTGATGAATGGGTTTTTAATATCCTCGCAGATGGATTTCTGGAGGTACAGTGATGAAAAATGCTTTTCTAAAATTGCAGAGCTGTGGAGGTACGTTTGCACAATATACAATGGTGTGGAAATGTTTTACGGAGTTTTGAAATTTACTGAGCGCTCACCAAAGATAAGATTCGTTAAACCAACCATTCGTATGTAACGACACACTTCGTTCCATCGGCGTCTGTACTAATTCACAGTAAGCCTGCGGGCATTTATTTTGCAGACTCAACAGTTGACTCACGCGCAACTATTAGAAATTTAAAATTGACTTCTACTAAATCACTAGAAGAATTTCGGTTCGACGACCTGGTGCCGTCTTTTCCGATTAAAAAAATATTTAAACACCCTCGATAGTTATAATAACAACGCCTCGTGTTCTCAGAGAAAAATAAAAATATTCACTTCACTGCGTTATTTTGAATGAAATTTATTGGTGCGACATCTATTTCTAGTTTTTCGTCGACACGATCACCTAAAGTTCGTGTTACGACTATGAATAGTGCCAAGAGAACGCTTTGCCTTGGGTATTCTCTAGTGACAGATTTGTGTCCCACACATGAATTTTGAGACCGGAAGTTTTTTTTATGCTATTGACAGATATATTTTTAATAATCATCGCGTAACCAGACGAAAGTATATTGTTACCGTTTCATCGAAAAGTTATTTTTAGTAGAAACTTTTGATTTAAATATATAAATCGCTTTCGTTGCTCTTTAATGCCATAACATTACCGAATTTATCTTTATTGACTCGTTTAATCGTCCAACGCAAACTTGCAGTAAATAATCCGCTTTAATCGAAACAAAAACGGTCACGGAATTAAATCACCGATACCAATTTTAATAGCGAGTCGTCACCGCAAAATATTTTTGTCGATGCAGCAATAATTCCGGGCTCGCATATTGCGCGATTCCGCGTGTAGATAACAGAAATAATGGGGTTCAAAAATGAAATTAATTCCAGGTTGATGATTTCAAATTGAAAAGTCACATCGGGCCGGGCCATAATTCATGGTCCTGAAACGTGTCCGGGCGGCTGTGTCGGACGGCAGGGCTGCCAGCGACACTTTATTTATTTACGCTGTACCGTTTTAAAGTTGGCTTAGGACTGTACGTAGTGGCGAATTCGGTGTTTGTGTTGATGCGTTTTTGTTATGTTAAATTTCTATTTTTAATAATTGTGTAGCCGCCTTTTGTTTTGGCGACGGCGTTGATAGTTTTATCATTTGTTTTTATGCATTACCCGCATGTACGTTCAGACGTAATATTTTGTTCCGCTGATTCTTTGAACGTTTTGATAATTTCATAAATTTTCTGTGAAAATTTCATTGGATTTGATAAAAAACACCAAACTATACAATATTTGATATTTTATGTAAAGCTCATTTAAGTCCGCACGAATATTTTCATACCTACTTAAAATTCAAATAATCTACAATTTAAATGCCACCCTTTAGTAAGCACAATATGAGCTATATTAAACAATATGAAACATAACTAAGCCCATTGTTATTGCCTACGAACTTTTGTGCCTTACTTTATTCGACCGTATTCGAAGGGGGTCTCTGTTTTTGCTTGTTGTAAAAAGTTAATATTTACATTATTAATCTAAACATATTATTATTTCTGTAAAGAATATTATTATTTCTTGTTACAATGAAATGAAAAGATCATTCATTTTGGAAACGTTTATATTCTTTTTTTTATTAAATTTACTTAATATTTTGAACTTGGGTACGCAACTTCGTAACAAATGATTAATCTAAGAAAGACAAGTTATTGTACACGTACACTTATAATAGAAAAATAACAAAAACTCCCTTATAAAATGTCTTCAATGTTTTACCAACCCTAAGAATGAGCTCTCATTGTCGCGATCCTTTGTCGTCCTCCTCTGTCCTTTACATATGGCGACTCCGAAGAAATCCAGGGAATTGGAAGTAAACAAGGAATATGAAATACTTAAATTGACAAAAGATTATCATAAACTTCTGATGTCTTTTTCTTATTTAGTTTGGTAAAAAACATCTCCTTGAGTTTCTTAATTCATCGAACCAGTTCATCACAACCTTCAAAAAGACATATTTAACAGATCTATAGTCGTGTTTTTAATTCAGTAGAGTAATTTGACAGGTGCCAATGTCACTTTGTAAAAATAATCCTGCTTTAAACTGTTTTTCGCAAGTATTTGCTCAGATCTATTTCAAGTTATTATTGATTCCATTCATGTACCCAAATTCAATAAAATTAGCATTATACCTAGCTACATTTTTAAACAGCATTTTTTTACATAATGACATTTGTCACCTGTCAAATTACTCTACTGAATAAAAAATCCGACTATAGCTAGTTAGTTTCAAGCAAACTGATGATAATGACAATAAAATATGCAGGTATAACATTAATTTTGTATGGATTATTAGGTACTTTAAAATGCTTTGCAGTGTCTTTATAAATAAATAAAATTGTAACTAATATAATAAATAATAGTAGCAGCCCTAGAACTTAGCCCGATGTCTGAGTCCTACGTTTCTTCCGCCTCAACACACCCGGTATCTGAAGGTGGCAGTACAAACGGGTTGTGGTTACATCTCTATTCCTCCTCGTATGTACTTACTAACTTATAATAGTGATATCATACTTACTTACACATCTTATCAAGGTTGTAGCTTTGCTAAGATGTGTAAGTAAACCTACAACCAATCAAGGAAGAGTTCTTCCTCGTTTAAAGATTCAAACTTTAAAAAAGAATAACAAAAAATAATAATAAACAAATTAGGTTATGTTATAACAAAGATTTTTAGTTTGAGAATATACTAATGATAAATGTAGATACGTATGTTTGCATGTTTAATGTAATATTTGTTTCACAAGATTCCCAGACGTGATACGAAGTCATGTGACGATTCGTGTACGATATTTTCAAGTAAAAATTAACATGAATAAGCCTACTAACGTAATAAATATTTGATGACGTGTTATCTTGTTGAGCTTTCCAGACTAGATATTAGTCGTGTGACGAGTCGATAAGTATTTACTGGTAAAAAAATATAATTTGACCTACTATTGAAATAAATGTTAAGTGTGTAATCTTGTTATAATTTTACAGCTAGGTTTCAATATTAAATTAATAAAATAATGAAAACAATGACATTGCAATTCGTACCTAATGATTGTAAAGAATTACATTCGCCTTGCATTTATGTTTCATATACATGTAAATACAACAGTGACAGATCTCATGTTTTATTCAGCCACTCGTCTTGAACATTTGTCGGTCGCACTATTTCAAACTTGCTCGCTACTCGTACCCGTTTGCTTTACATACTACCACAACTTTAAAGTAAGTCAGTAGAAACAAAAGTTACGTCAAACAATTTCAACAGTGACTCAAAAAACAATAAACTTGAACAAATCGCTGTTTTTAAACGACTTAAAAAGGAGGGGTTCTCAAGTCGACTGTATTTTTATGTATGTTTTAATATAACGTCGTCAGTTGTCAACTGATTTTTTTTATCTGAAAGAACATAGTTCAGGTGTGGTCCCATAAATTTTTCACGAAGATATGGCTAGTAGTTTTTCATAATCCTGAAAAGTATAGGTAATTTACGTTTTGACAAGTAGTCGTTTACCTAGATGACATCATTGTTGATTTTTTGTGTCGGCACATGATGTAACTGAAAAATGTAAAATTAAAACTTTTTATAAAACAAATTAAAACCAACTTCAAAAAGGGAACCAATTTGGCTGGCACCGACTCCAAAAGTTTTATTTTTTACTTTTTGAAGTGAGTTTTAATTTTTTTTAATCATGATATGACAATAAAAGTCATACTGAAGTTTTTTCCGTAAACAAAAGGACGTACAAAATTCTGTAAAGCCAATCCGACACCGAGTTATTTATTTAGCTTTGTTCTTGATCAAGCTTCCGGAGTAGCACTAATTTATAATTAAAATCATAATAAACTTCGAGCAAGGGACTATGAAAAATATACATCCGCGTTAAACATGTTAATCCAACTAATTATAATACAAGTTAATTAGAAAAAACCTTTAAATCACCCAATCTATTCTCAGAGCTGTATATTACGCTAGAGGCTTCTAAGGAAACACAATGGTAATATTCGTATCCTTATCTGATGCCAATTTCGGCCGTAAGTTAGACAGAAACAGCTTACAGGCACGAAAAACGAGCCAGTAATTTGCCTGCACGAAAATTTGATAATAAATCATAATAGTTTTAGACAGAGCAAAGGGAAAAAAATATACCAATTTGGAAAGTGAATTGTAAGCCACGGCGGGCACCGGTGCTCGCTCTGTTATTAGAGCAATTATGTTATTATGTTCGCCGTATCTAATCCGAAAAACTAAATTGGAGTCCGCCGCTGCCGGCGAATGCCCGATAGGTTCAATCATTCGACTTTTGGGTCGCACGAAATTCGTTGCGGAAGCAATAAGAAACACGAGAGCTCCGGCCGACATTAACCAATAATACTCTAATATGCAGGCGAAATTTTTATTCGACAAAAAACTAAGCGCTGCAACGCCGAGACCCCACTTTGCTACGGTCCATAGTTTGGGACAAATTAAAAAGGGTGAACCGTTGCAGTACATATTTCAAAGTTCACATTTCATAACAACCCCGCGTTGCCCTTTGATATCCCTCACTTAACTCATATTTCATTCAATATGACCATAATTGAAGTGATAGGTGGGACTTCATTAGAATACAGCGCTTATTCCCGCCGCTGAGGGGCCATAATAGTTCGCCGATGCGCCCGAGATAAGGAACATCGAATGAACGATTGCCTCTTTCACAATTTGTATCTTTAGCATACTCCGCGGGAACAGGTTTTCCGTGTGCAACTAACAAACGCGGACTTTTGTGTTTCCAGAGCTCGGGCCCTTTGTATTACCGAAATATCAAATATGAATACCAAATAAGGGTTGGGACAAAAGAAAAACTGACAACTTTTTAATTTATGCGCAAACGAGTACATGAAAACGTAATAATAGGAGCGTGTTTGGTAAATATATTAATGTAATAATTCTCTCAGGGCGTTACAAAGTTGTCGGGTTGTATTTTTCTAAAATTTCACGGTATATACATCATGTGACGGTTGTGGAAAATTTGAAGACTTCATTATGTCGAGTGGTTTGTTTGTATAATGGAGTGGTCTGGACCGTCTCTTGATACGCTTTAAAGAATAAGCCTTTATGAAAGCTAACGAAGTTGTTTGTGTATGAGAAAACTTGTTATGCTGTTGTTCACATTATTATGTCTATGAAATACTAATAATAGACCTCTAAATCACAAACGCAGTATCCACCTGGGCCGGCATATAATTTAGCCAGAGGAACTCAAATCTCTCAGAGCTAGGAAGATTTTAGACTTCCTAGAGCCCGCCAGGCTAAAAGAGATACTATAACAAAGTGGCGAGTTACAATAGATCTTATAGGTCGCAGTGACTACAGTTCCAACTGGAGCTGCATAGCCCCTATATCCTGCAATTAATTAATTGTGTATGAGAAAACTTGTTATGCTGTTGTTCACATTATTATGTCTATGAAATACTAATAATACTAATTTTAAAACTAATTTTGATACGCCTTTATGAGGCTTTTCCGTTATGAATACATATAATTTAATCAGACCTCCTTACTAGGCCGATCGAATCATTCAATATTGAAGTTCATCCTCGGAAAAACCTTTAGAAAAGCATTATTTTTTAGACCGTAACGTACAACAGCTAATCGTTAGGTCTAAATCCTACTTTAGGAAAACAACAGCTAAAAATTATGGCAATGCAAGTGAGTAAAAGCTATGTCAAAAGTAATATTATAAAGTATTCGAACATATTACTGCTAATAAAGCCGGTAATATATGGCAAAGACCTTTTATCTAGGATTCAACAACCTCTACATAAAAAAAATAACAGTAATCTCACAAAATACTTTATATACCTACAATAGTACCTGATTAGTCACATACGTCGTACCGATATCGAATGTAATAAATATTTTTTTATTGATTATTCTATTCAACTTTTGTTTGTGAAATTCTCCATTCTCCATTATTTTTAAACTCGATCATTAAAATTATTGTTATATTCGCAGATACAGGCCAATGTTTATAATTTTTTATATAATTTATTGCTTACATTATCTATATAGCTAGTAAAAGTTCAATTTTGATTAAATGTAATTAATAACTTAACTTGGAAATGCAGATAAAAATGCAACATTGAGTGAAATAAATTGATTTATATTGTTGTTTATCTTTTATATGCTTAGATCGACCGCATAAAAGTAATAAATCTGTCTGTATGGAAATATTTAGATATTCTTTTATTTTTATGTCTTTTAATGGTTAAAGAGTTAGTATAGGTATAGTGTGCGGACTTCTTCCAAGATTGATATGAACTTGACCATAATAGACAGACTCCATTCAGTTGCACTGACCCACTTATCAATACAGTAGAATATTTCCTGACCCCGTCTCTATATCAACAGAAACTGATAGCGCGATCATAGGTCACAGATACAAGGAGCCAACGACTTTTTGAAAATATGTATTTTTTTTTCTCTGTAATTGATAAGTGCATAATTAATGGCTATTGTCGGGTTACCGCAGTCTAACATGCGCCTCCCAAAAATAGAAATCACACACAGTAGATCAATGATTTTTTATGTATGTACTTAAAGGAAATATGTCATTATAATTAATTAATTGTAGAATATAGGGGCTATGCAGCTTCAGTTGGAACTGTAGCCACTGCGAACTATAAGATCTATTGTAACTCTTCACCTTGTTATAGTAGGTATCTCTTTTAGCCTGGCGGCTTCCAGGAAGTCTAAAATCTTCCTAGCTCTGAGAGATTTTAGTTCCTCTGGCCCAATTATATGCCGCCGGAACAGGTGGATACTGCGTTTGTGAATTAGGGGTCCACAGTCACATAGGAGATGTTGAGTGTTTCTCTCTCTAATCCGCAGTAACGGCAAACGTCAGTGTCACTTAATTTCATGTGAAATTGGTGCCTTTTTAGTTTGCAGTGTCCAGTTAAGGCTCTTGCTTGCACTTATGCTGCTCTGCTGAGTTCTAGAAGTTCAGCAGTTTGCTTTTGCGAATAGCCTTTGACAATGTCGAAATATGTCATACTAGCTCGCATTGTGAAATTTGGGAAGACCCTTTTAGGGCCGATTCAGATCTCTTTCATTTCCGTGCTTTTTGTTGTCTTTAGTGCACTTGTCAAATTGTATATGTGTGCAGTCTTGTCACAGATTTTAACGCAAATCATTAGTATGAACGTTACATATCTATGTACCTATAAAATATCATTGTAGTAGATACAAATTCTTTATAATAGGTAGCAACCTTTTTCGACGATTTATAAGAAAAAGTGTAAATATAAACTCCTTGGAGTTAAGAATATAAAACTTTATTTCTAAATGCTATGTTCTTTTGTTCCAGGTAAGTTCCCGCTTGCAAAGTCCACGGAAATGAGTTCGAAGTCGGAATCGCGAGCCCTCTTCATGTGTGCCGACTGTGTTTTGTCACGTGCCCGCCACGCGATTAACAGTTCAATCGCGATTTACATAAAGTCGTATTTCAATTTCGCGCGGGCCCCCGTCTCGTCGTAGAGTGAGTGTATGTGTGCGGATAAGCGACAGCTGAAAATCAGAGGGAAGCCTTCTCTCTCGTTTTGCCTTGTTAAATCGGATATCATGTGTACGAAAGGAATGGACTAAGATTGAATTGGGTGGTTATCGGCGTAACGATATTTTAAATTTTATTGTTTGTTTTGGCTCTACCGAGGTGGCAGCTGACTGACGATATTAACGGTTATTATGAGTGACTGAAATTTATAATTTTCTTGCTTATTGCGTGATAAATATACTGGATAATAATATCACAGTATTCGACTTTACGACTTCATTATGTAGGGCCTTTAATTTTGACCTCGCGCACTTTGATCGTCTTTCAGCTTTTTAAAAAGATAATTTGAATATTCTGGCTATAAACATTGATATATAATTTAAATGCAACAAAATTGATTTCGATAGGAATGCTAAGTGAAATAGCTATAAAGATATCAAGCAGAATAGGCTGGTGTAAGATCCCGTCATTTCCCGCCCATCCTTAGCGCCCGCGTGCACTCGACTCGCAGTTTCGCACGCATTCCGCTAATCTCTCATGTGATCACCGATAGACGCGTGCACGCTCGGCATAACCGGCCATTTTGAAAATCTACATACACCAAACCCCGGTTCGCAACTAGGCATCATTTCGTGTGGCCGCGTTAAAAGCACGCTGCATGTTCGCACTCCCACCCGGCGCAACACAAGCGCGAAACACGTATGAATCATGGCCGTGTCGGTGTGCGTCGCGACTACTCGCCGATCGCTGGAGGCTGTCAGTGTGGTAGTGGCCGCGAGTGCGTACGCTCGCGTCTATGTGTGCGCCACTCATGACGGCTCGTAGATTTGACAGCTAGCTCAATGCGGGTTCAGACGTATAATATACCGCGACCGATGTAATTTTCGTAAATCGTTTGACATGTTATATACCAGTTGCGGTGACGTGCTCGTTTCAGTGACAGTGACATCGTGTTTACGCGCGAACCTGAACTTGAATATGCGACAATTAATCGTGTTTTCCAATACCAATTTTCCGATTGATTTGTGACATACCCTATCTCGAGACTGTACGATGTCTGCAATTAGTCTCGGACCGCTGACTGTCTATCTAGGGTGCATTGATATTAATAAAAAATTGCCCGCGGTTTTGTGGTATCAACAAGACGGAACGAAAACATGCGCCTCGTTCTAGGAAACATAAATAAATAAACTACTCGTTAAACCCGAGCTGTGTAACGATACAATAAATTATGCTTAAAAAGAAGTGATATATTTTTAATAACTTTGGATATTAAAACTTTTTTAATGGTAGAACATACACTATATTTTTTTATAAAAGAAATAGTGCATTTGAACAAGTGAATATCGTGAACTTATAACCATAGTGCTCTAATACCAAAACATTTTATGGAGTTGTGTGTATGGACTTTATTTTCCTACTGGATTTTCTCGAACAGAGTGGTAAGTTGTAGAAATTAATGGAATAAATTATATTTACCAAAACAATGTTGCTTATTAGAAATCTTACAAGGTATTAAACATTAGGAATGTTAATGTCATGTGATCATTCTTGTTTATTGCATTAGCTTTGAATTGTGATTTTGAATGGTGATATAAAATATTAATGAATAGAACTTCGGATTAAAAATACCTATAAGTGATCTAAATCTGTTTGAGTGTGTCTGACAAAACAAGAATCCTGTTTTAGAAATCTACATGTTTTCAACTGGATCTCTACATTTCACATTTCTACTTCTTTGCAAAAGTTTTATTCGTCTAGATAATACAATTACTTTTAGTCTATGTAAATTAAGAATAATTAAAAAAAGAATTATGCCAATTTATATAACTAGTATAGTTCTTCATAATGAAAGCAATCGTAAAATTAATTGCAAACAGAGGTACTTACGAGAAAGAAGTATTATGCGTAATATGCTAATTTACAGTTATATAATAACACTCTATGGTAGCTACAATAAATAAAAAAATTAACTTATCTAAAAATATAATGCTTATCATTAACAACTTACAAAAAAAAAAATTTAAGTCGAAAACACAAAAAGAATCTTTCAATAAAGTTCATTTTTGTAATAAAAAGTCACGAGCAAACGTCGTTATGATTAATATAGACATTAACACAAATAAGAATAAATTTTATTGTTTTCTTTACATACGAAGGTCGGCCTTTTTGTAGGAGTCGCCGAAAAGCAGGTACAGGGAGGTTGTGTCATTATTTTTTTTAAACATTAATCAAAATCGTTCTTTATCCTTGTAAGTCGACGAAATAGAGACATGTCTGTGCTATTTGTTGATGAAGGCACCGCCCTTGGGATGGACTTTTTTTTAAACTTGACTTTTTTTAATGACCATTTGTTCGACATGTAATATGGGAGACAGCTGGCCCAATACAGTTTTAAAAAGTTATTTTTTTAATTAGAACTCAATACAACTTTGTTTTAATTAAAATTTTAATTTTAATTATTTTGTTTAAAATTTTGCAAATATTGACTACATCCATCATTAGACTTTTTTATTTGGTTTAGTTAATCTTTTTTGAATGAACAAGATAAATTACTCTAATGTAAACAAAAAATTTACATATTTTATTTATGTGTGACGATTATCACTCGATTAATCAAGTACCTAGTTTTTTATTTGTGACATTTATTGAAGTAGTTTTTTCGTTTAATTCGTCATACAAAAAATATAGAAACCATTCAATGTTATTAACATATGAACTACTTATAAAGTTTATATTGAATGGAAATATTTGTTATATTTTTACAAGTTGCTTTAATTTAATTCACATCAAAGCAAAGTTTAGTATGGAATAGTAAGTTTAAAAAAGTTTTTTATCTGTAATATAAAATAACAATTCTAGCCGGATGAGGTCCTCGGTAGAATTCGGCGCCATTGTTAAAAACAGTAATTGTGTCATTAAACCAATGGGAATCATGTTTTCCGTATGTTTGTTAGTGGAAGTACTAAATATTGTGGGCTGACAACAATGTGCTGCCAACATGTACGATCTTTGTCTATTTAAATGTTATTACAACTCTTGGAACGAGTAAAAAAATTTGCTCTCCCAAATAGTAAAATTAATTCAGAATATAAACGAAAGAGTTTGTGAACTTACGGTTTTCAACCCTTTTGATAAACAATTCTCAGTACATTATTAAAGAAACTATTTTAAATGATGTTTTGGTAAAATACCAGATATTTGGGAAAAGAAGCAATATAAGTTTAGAATGATATAACCTGTTAAATTACTTAAAATGTTTGACCTTCACATGTATTATTTTTAGGGCCTTATTTATTTCAAATTTTAAACATTTCAACTGCTTCTTACGATTTTATGCAAAACTCATGACAATTACGGGTACTAAGTCAAACCGTTAGACAAAATTAATTTTGCTTTAATGAGTTTTCATCTTTTCCAGAATAATCGATTAGTGATTTTCTAAACAATGGTTAGAATCTAATACAAAATTCTTAACAGCTCAATCACTTTTTTTAACATAAAATGAGATGAATAAATAAAAATATACGTCTATTGTTTATCAAACGTCATTAAGTTATTGCTCAATTACAGCGGGCATTTACCAAAGGTCCAGGTCCAGCAATAAAAAAATTGATAATGTCAAAATGGCAGCATAAATTGTTCCGAATCGAGCATACGTAGTCTGTGGCTATTATTCTAACGGTGCCTTTCACCGCTATCTTCTGACCATCAGATGAACTGCTTTTTTAAACTGCCTTAATAAAGCGAATAGCATATAAGATTTTAATGTGGAGCCGAGATCTCCATGCGATAATGCTCCGTGAAGTGCACGACTTTCTATGGTCCGAATGTCGGCTTCTTTTCTTCACTCCGATTCGGTATGCTCCCCCTTTGTGAATTTTGGACGTTAGTTTTCTTTTTTTTTAAGTTGGATTGTTCGAAATTTTCATGTGAT
This sequence comes from Chrysoteuchia culmella, assembly GCA_910589605.1. Classification (NCBI taxonomy): domain Eukaryota; kingdom Metazoa; phylum Arthropoda; class Insecta; order Lepidoptera; family Crambidae; genus Chrysoteuchia; species Chrysoteuchia culmella. The sequence goes on from OU342654.1 coordinate 14,656,973, forward strand.
TCACAGTTCTAAACTTGAGAATGATGAAGAGATTAGGGTATAGGGCCTTTCACTGCACATTAAGTTTAATGTTCAGTAATGAAAATGTAAAAGTCTACGGATTTTCTTATTTGCGTATTGTTTTGGTTCGAGGGATAGCAAGTGAACATTTGCACAGTTATAAGTAGTATTTCACAGTTGCTTTCAGTAAAACAGTAACTTAAGAATACATCAGATTTTCATGAAATTATCTGTAAAGTCTGTTTATCTGAATTGAAACTAAAAAAAACCTGCAAATCTTTTATTTATAATTACTTAACAAAACTTGATCAATAATAATATATTCCCACAGTATAGCAAACAGTAAACCACAACCAGTTAATATAATAAACGTTACAAAATATTTGATGTTAATTCTGATATCAGAGACTAAAGTCTGACACGGAGTACAAACGCCCACCAAATCGTGTATTTAATTCAATATCATTTGTTTTTGTCATCAGCTCTTAACAAAGCGGTGATTCGTTAAATATTTTAATTAACATTCAAAAACATGATCGAACTAGAAACATGGGTCACCGGATGCTGTAAAAATTATGAATATATTTAATCTATAATCTGGTGCATGGAAGAATTTAGAAGTGGAAGTTAGTAAATTGATTTATTTTAAACATTAAGTTCACGTGTCATATTGAAATTCATATTTTGAAATAACTGAAGTTACATGCTATCACGAAATCAATTAGTATACGTTTCCATTGAATGCATTTGAATGTAATTAATCCAAATAAACAGTGAGCTCTTGCGAAAAATTTCAATGAACGTAAAATTGCATTTTTAATCTTAGCTACTCGTAAATGAAATGATTTTAAGAAGATAAGCCTCTCTTAATTTTAAACATCGTTCTTGTAATTATAATTGACGTATTAAAGCATAAGTTTATCACGAAAACTCATATGAAAAAATATCAAACAAGATCCGTGGGAGATAAGCAAAAAAGTTTAATGGAAATTATTAACAAAAGGACTAAAAAGTTTACATCGAACAAGCTTACGTTGATAAATTAGTGCTAAATAAAGATAATCACCAACGAATTGCCGGTTTGACATGATAAGTTTTTTAAATTGATGTGTATTATAGGGACGGTAACACCCGGTCGTTCGCGATCGAATTTGTGAAATTATCGGGCGGTCCATTTGAATATTAATCTTAGCTGGGCGCGCGCCGGCCGGCCGCCATTAGCCTCGCTCATATATTCCATAGAACTGAGGTCTTACTCAGCGACCTTCAAAAAATTTAAAACTTTAAATAAATAAAAGACTTAAAATAAAAATAATACTTTAATAATAAAAAACACTAACATTTAAAAAACTAAAAAAAAACTTGAATAAAAAAAAAAAGTTTTAAATTGAAGTGTATTATAGGGATGGTAACACCCGGGGGCTAATTGTCTAATTTTAAAATCTATCGCAATCACTTTCAAATTAGTCATTTGAAAGATATTTACATACTTCAAACCGTCACTATTTGACATTTGATAGGGATTGTGATCGGGACGCGTTTTGAAAGGTACTGAATGAACGAAATTGAACTGTTTAAGCGAAGTGACACTCGAAAATATCTTTCATATGTTTTGAGAAATGTCAAATGAAGTGTCATTTAAAACATAATTCGTTCCGAAAGTGATTCCGACTATAAGTTACACAATTCCATATATCACTATCACAATCACAATATCTTTGAAAGGGATTGTGATAGATTTTGAAGTTAGACAATTAGAGGGCCGGTCTTTCGCGATCGAATTTAGGAAATTATCGGGCGGTCGATTTAAATATTTATCTCGGATGTGCGCGCGCCGGCCGGCCGCCATTAGCCTCGCTCTTATATTCCATAGAACTGGGGGCCTGCCATTAACTGTCAAGCGATTAATTTTAGGTTATTTTCAGGTAGTAAGAGTGAAACACCGCTATACACGCCGAATGGCAGCATCCCACTCTCACAACCTAGATATAACCTAAAAAGAATCGCAAAAAGTTGAAGGTAAGACGCCTGAGGTCTGACTCAGCGACCTTCAAAAATTTAAAAACAGGAAATTGAGAAACTGGAACGAGTTTTTGAGTTTATGTTGCGATTTTTCCTATTGCATGTTAGGTGTTGTGTTATACTTTTGCTGGTGTTTTCTTTAGAGTAACAAAATGAAAACAATTTTATTATTATCCAAGAATAAGAAGAAAGGTCAAGTTTATTACTTAAAATAATTCGGGTCATAACATTAAAAAGTATACCACAAGGTAAAAAAAATAAGTTTCGATTCTACAAAGTAGAAGTTTTAGACTTTAATTAGGTACAAAATGAAGTGATTGAAGTTATTGTTTAAACGTCACGGCATGAAATGCCTGGTCTATATCTTAGTCGGGAGAACATTTGCACAGAAAGTATTATATTAGTATTTGAAATTTTAATGACTGTTTGTCCTTTTACTTTTTGCTACATAAGTACGAATTTTTACAAAAAAAATGGATGTTGATAAGTTTCCGACCTTTACGACTCGCGCTTTTTACGCGGATGACAAAATCACTTTACATTATAATACTTACTCTACAATTTTTAAATGACCCAAAGATCATGATATATGATGAAATGATGATTTTTGAGTCTCCTACACACGTGCATCTCTCTCCATTACTTTCCAGATATTTTAAAATTATAAAATACATTGAAAAACATAAATTCCGAGTACGATCGGCGACGTTGTGAAGTAATTTTAGACTTTTTAATTTCCTGAACAAACTTTGTTCCAGATATACTTTTTCCAAGTTATTTGAATTTTATGACTTCAATTAATGACATTGTGAGAGAAAAAGGGTATACTTAGGTACGTTTATTTTATAGTATATATAAAAACAAAATGCGTCTTGAAGGTCAATAAACAACTATAGAGTTTACTCATCAGGCGACGAGTGGATGTTTTTTTTTTTCATATAAAATTAAGGCAACACCTTCTAATTATAACTTTTTAATTTTGCATTTTAGTATGCTATATTTATGTGTTACATATTAAACAAGAAAATATACTAGAAAAAGCAACTTGTCTCATCCCGTGAGGGCGACATGAGACAGTTCCTTTTTTCTAGTATATTTACTTGTTTAATTAAATTAATATATACCTACTACTAACTTTACATTACAACATTTTTTTACTTATCAGTTTAATAAAAAGCTGAAAGTTGGCATTCAATAAACTTACTAAACAAGGAATAAACCTAAATAATTCAAAGGTCAGACTTATATAGCCAGATTCTAGATCAGATAGGGGCAGGTGTTGCAGTACAGATACTATCGGTTACTCCATTAGAACAGCACTTTGTTTGCACTTACGCTGTTCTTACCAATCTAGATAAAGAAAGTATGTAGAATGAGTATAAACTTTAAAGGTTAGGATATCCTACTAATATTTTAAATTCGAAAGTATGTCAGTTTCTTTGGTAATCTTTCACGCAAAAAATAATGAACGGATTAAGATGAAATTTTGAACACAGATAGAATAGAACGTGAATTAAGTCACGTAATTTATAAGATGTCTACCTAAATACCAGATGTACCCTATGTGTGTAGCAACAAAATATCATCACAAACATACATGCACATAAACAAAATAAAAGAAAAGAAAAATAAACAAACTACTTACAGACTAACAAAAATAAGCGGGCACATAGGTTCGTATAGAGACCTACCAATGAAATCAAACTATTGTTAAATTTCATAAGTACCTATATCTGTGCATGTGTGTCATAGCGATGCAAAGAGGCAAAAGCTCAGCGTATATTTTTGCCCCGAAGGAACAAAACACTGGTTTTCAGCTTTCACCCGTAGAAAAACGCGAGAGACGCATTAACAAAATCGGACGCCCTGTTATTAATTTAAAAAAGATTCTAACATTTTAATTTTGCATTTCAAATAAAATAAAATAGGTGCAGCAAATAATCATAAATAATAAAATAATTTTTAATACAAAAAAAATTGAGCGATTAATATAATATAAATAAAATATATTATCATGCCTTGAATAAATTAATTGAAAGTGAGTCTAAAATCTAATAAATCATAAAATTAATATCAGTTCAAAATTAATAAATTCTATTAAATTAATAATATGCAAAAAAATCAATCTCATTAAAATTAAACTAAAATTCCATCATCACCAGAACCTGCAACCAGTCGACTATTTACAAATAATGAATTTTCTATTCTATGCTATTCTAATAGTAAATAGCCTAGATTTTTTATCCCTATATTCCTACGGGAACGGAAATCACGCGGGTGGAACCGTGGCCGACCGCTAGTTCTGTAATAAATTGAAATGTATTGACAATTTACATAAGATTATAATTATTGCACAATTACATAAATACGTACTTACATTGTTAAATGTTGTCAAACTATAAACATATAGATAAAACTATATTAAAATATGAATATATTGTGTATTGCAATATTTTTGATAAAGCAGAAAATGTATTTACTGATATTTAACTATTTTTTTCTAGTCCACTCTGAAGTTGCTTCGCGCAGGGATCCAGCCAGACACATAATACTTAAGTCATAGTAGACTTAAGTATTATTTGTATAAAAGAAGAACAAAAACAGTATACTTGATCTAGACAGAATACTGGATACTGAAATTTCTTGCTGTAACTGCTCTGAAGGTTGCAGTTCTATTTATTTCTCAATTCATTGGTATTTATTTTCTTTGATCATTTAACTCTAATACATCTCATATATAATAAGCCCCTCAAAATGTTTTTTTCTATATCGTCGCTCTGTCTGAGGGAAATAAAAATTTAAATAAAGTTTTTAGACTAAGTATAAAAATATCTTACTTCAAACTTATCTAAACTCAAACGGTTAAATTTCCCATATTTTTACTTAAAATGTATTACAGCTTATGAAGTTAAAAAGCAACAGAAGATTAAAGTTTATTTCTTTTCTTTTTTGCATTAAAATTATTATTAGCTGTTAAAAAAAAATAATGTCACTTAATTTTATTGTAGCTATTACATATAACAGCATATTCCTAGATATATCGGGCTAAAAAGCTTACAAATAGTTGCAAACAGGAGAGTATTTTGAAACCCCTAATTGCGGAAAGAGGTAGATGTTTTTGTGTAAAAAAAATACTAATATCAAAGACACAAAAGTTTATCCATGAAACATAGTTAGATATATAATTGTACTCTTTCGTAACATAAATTGTTAATTACCCACATAAATATTGTAGGCAACAATGTTTTCTATGTCTAGCCAGGAGCGATCGTTGATCTCAGTTATTTCGGCCTTGCTTTTTCTTTTTTAGGGTTCCGCATCTAATTTTGGATTTAGTTTACTAAGGCGGTACCGTTTGAGTTATTATTATACGCCGCTGAGTGTTGAACGGAATATATAGTTGCTTGTGTTACTAAGTGTAAAGAAATCTTGGGAATGGTATTGTTAGTTTGTGTTGATAAAACTAATAGATAATTATAACATATTTCTTTTTAATAAAATCACTTTAGTCATATGACTACATCGAAATAACCCGAGTATTTTATTACCTACATAGAATAAGAATTACCTACTAATTTGCAATGAAATTAAATAATATCTAATGAAAGTAAAAAAATAATATTGAAAATCTAAAACAGCCAAATAGTTTGTATGAACGCGTTTTTCTCGTGTTATATAGAGATTGGACATGACTAGTTAGGTTACAATTTGTCTCATAAGCAAAAGGGTAAAATAAGGGATGAAAGTTTTCATTAGTAATAAGTTTATAGACGACAGGCGGCTGCTACTGGTGTACCTAAATTTTGGATGTTTTAAGATCGCCTGGCTAGCTATCACCACCAGTCTGTCGCCATAGCAACAATGTTGTGTTCCGGCAGTTATAAGATAAGATAGCTACTTTCTCAGTGGTTGAGGACTCATATATTCCTATAATTATTTAACATCTGCAGGTATGGTATAGGCTAAGCGTTCACTCGTGGTATTAAAAAAAAAATTACATACGGAACATGTGACATAGTAAAAGACACATATTCTTATCGGATTGATCATCGATTTCTGTTCGACCTTGTTTCTATTCGAATGATTTATCGATGGATAGTAAAATATTATTGCCACTATAAATTTTATTATTCGGACGCATATTAATGAACCTGAAAGTCATTACGAAACCAACGAGGCGTTAGTTTAATTAGAGACTTATAAAATAATATTTTCCATTGAATTTTATTTTGATTGGTGCATTATTTTATTTTACCCAAGCAGAATATATTATTTATGCATTTTTTTAAAAGTAGGTTAATAAGATTATGCTATTCAAAGCTATACAAAGAGAATTATGATGTCTGAGAAATATATGTTGTATTTAAATAATTTCTTATTTATTTAAATATTTTATTTAGACAATTTTAACAAAGAACAATTTTCTGCTTCACTGTTCTATAAAATAACTTGTGAGATGATGATAATAGCTGTAGGACATTAAAGTAATGAGGTTATTAGTAAATGCAATGTTATTTTAATAAAAGAATATCAAAAATATTAATGCAATGGGCCTACCATGTGTTTTTCTTTCCGTCTACTGTACAGTAAACGGGAGACATTTTGTAAGAGAATCTGTAGCTCTGTTACTGCCCACTAGAGACGCTGTACAGATCCGCATATAAAATGTCTCCCATGTCTCCGCATATAAAAAAAAACTCATGGTAGTCCCACAGAAAACTTTTGGTATATTTGGTGTAGAATCTAATAATTTTGACCTTTTCTTGGTTCCTTTTTGGTGTCACACATTAGGAAGTTCGGAAGTCTGTTTTTTTATCATTCGTTAAAATTATACACTCCTTTATTCTATAGTTTCTATAGTAATTTCTTAATTCTTAAACCATTAGAAAGCTACATTTCTCCCGAGTGACATAGGCTATATTTTATCACGATATTCCCACGGGAACGGGCACCACGCGGGTAAAACCGCGAGGATCCGCTAGTCATTCATACATTGGTTTCAATTGAAATCGGTTTGAACTAGGAACAAGGAACTGGGGATGCCTGCTACCAAATACCTTTTTTAACCCCCGACGCAGCGCAAAGAGGGGTGTTATAAGTTTGAAGCCTATGTCTGTCTGTCTGCACGCATATTCGTAGAGCCTAAACGAATCAAGCGATTTTAATGCGGTTTTTTTTATTGAAAGCTAAATTAATCGAGATGGTTCTTAGCCACGTTTGATGAAAATCCATCTAACCATTTATGGAGATGGTCAACTGCCCGCCGAAACGGTAAAAGATACAAAGGTAGTGCTTTGACTAAAATAATGTACACCCTGGGCAAATTTAGGTGCAGCAAAAAAAATCAAAATGGCGGCAATTTTTTTTTGTCTTTCTGTACATAAATATTCGTGGTGCCTAAACGAATTAAGCGATTTCAATGCGGTTTTTTTAATTTTGTGTGCTATTTAAAAAGGATGGTACTAGAAGGGTATAGTATACGTTGGAGGTCCCCCGACCGAGAGATTTTTTTTTATTTTATTTTGTGTCGTAAAGTTTTTAAAATTTTATTTTTGCTACGTAAGCTACGAAATACTTGATAATTAATGGATTGCGAACACACACTCTTCCACCACTATGGTCTTTATGAAAAAGAGGACCACACCTCTATCATTATGATAAAATAGATCACATCCTTGTTCAACATTCAAAATGTAGGAAAACTGAAATTCCCAAAGAGAAGTATTCTCGTTCTGCTACACTACAACTCAAAATAGTCATTTCTAGCCACATTTCTTTAATAGAAGTGTAAGTGAAATCAATACTATTGTCAACATTTTGTAGGCTCGACGATATATAATGTCGATAAATGTTTTCATTGAATTTTAAATACAGATTAGTGTCTCCAGAAAAAGAATTTTAGATGTCACAACGCAAATTGCTTACCAGAACTCCTTCAGTAGTTCTGACGAGAAAATGTAATAGAGTTAATTTCGCATTTATAATATTAGTATCGATTCAATTGAAAATGAAATTAAAGACCTATTCCAATATTACTACAATAGTTCACCTTCACAGTGTGAAAAGCGATACGAGCACTTGCACAAACAAACGAGCTACCATCTTGTTTGTGCAGCATTAACTGTGCCCACATTTCTAATTTTTTAATAGCGATATTGCCATTTAAAGTAATTAAAAATTACGTTACGTAATATGAAATAAATTGGTAAAGCAATATTAATGAGGCTTCAAAAAATCTAAAGGACTTGTTGAAATATGTAATAATGTCGTAGAATACTTAGTAAATATTATTTTAGTTTTCTTATTAAATTATTCAGTGTGTTGTGTATTTATATATTTGTAATACCTTCGTTGTTTTTTTTTTTATATCTGTAGCACTGCTTATTCAATTTTGGAGCCAGATCAACAGCGATCTTATCTGATGAAAAGAAAATGTATATCTATACTCAAAGAATTTATAATGCTCTCTGGGATTAAGGTGTCTTTAAATATTTATCTTACATATACATTTTGGTTTTAGTATCAAGAAGATGTTACATTTAAAATAACTTTCTCAGACTATCGATATTTTACGCGCTCCAGCCGTCAAACATTTGGGTTTTGCGCTGGAAATGTTATAAATAATGCTTGCTTTCTAGTGGTTACTATGTAGTTAGTGGGAGACTAGTTGTATTATCCAGTATAGATCTTACCAAAGTACATTAAGACAAAAATATTTATTCAAACCTTGAGCTTGTTACTTGTAGCAATTCATATGTGTCACATCATGTTTGCCACTGTCCAATAACAAAAACAAACTCTATTGCAATAAAGAAAAAAACAAACTTAACAAACAGCTCTAAACCTGCGGCTGAGCCGAGCCTAATTTGTTTACCCGCTTCCCAAGATGACGTCACAAGAGTCATTTGAGAACACATCAGTTGGTGTTCTTGGTGTCCCTAGCTCGACTGCAATAGGCGTTGTACGAGGAAGGTTCCCGGGCGGCGTAACTACGTCCCTCGACCCAAAAAAAGGAACCAACATGGCAAATTGAAATCCCTTGACCGAGAGGCATTTGTTTTTGCTTCCCACGATCACGTCCCTGGTGTCATTCGCGCATGATCGGGCAATTTAAATGCAGATCGGTTAGTATTCTAGGTTTCCCTAGTTGGTTGCTATGGGAGTTTTATGAGGAGACTTCACTGTTTTGCTTTCCACGAACAATGACGTCACGAGAGTCATTTGAGGACAAATCAGTTATTTTTCTTGGTTTCCTTAGCTCGGCTGCAATAGGCGTTGTACGAGGAAGGTTCCCGGGCAGCGTAACTACGTCCCTCGACCCAAAAAAAAGAACCAACATGGCAAATTCAAATCCCTTGACCGAGAGGCATTTGATTTAGCTTCCCACGATGTCGTCGCTAGTGTCATTTGCGCATGATGGGGAAATTTAAATGTAGATCGGTTAGTTTTCTTGGTTTTCCTAGCTTGGTTGCTATGGGCGTTTTATGAGGAGACTGCACTGTTTTGCTTTCTACTAGGACGTCACGAGAGTCATTTGAGAACAAATCAGTTAGTTTTCTTGGTTTCCCTAGCTCTGCTGCAATAGGCGTTGTACGAGGAAGGTTCTCGGGCGGCGTAACTATGTCCCTCGACCAAAAAAAAGAACAAACATGGCAAATTCATATCCCGCGACCGAGGGGCATTTGATTTTGCTTCCCACGATGTCGTCACTAGTGTCATTCACACATGTTCGGGCGATTGAAACGTACACCGGTTAGTTTTCTTGATTCCCTTAGCTTTACTGCTATGGGCGTCGTTCATGTGTTCCCGGTGTAAAAACTGCGCAGTTTTGCTTCCAACTATGACGTCACGCGTGTCATTCGCACATGATCGCACGTCAATAGAAATGCACATCGGTGAGTTTTCTCGGTTTCCCTAGCTCGGCTACGATAGGCGTTGCTGGTGCGACGCTAGGTGTTCCCGGCGTAACTGCTTCGCGTCACGCGACGTCAGCTCCGCCCAACCGCACGCACGGACAACACTACAATTTTTGTTCTATATGTAAATTTTTGAAATTCGAATTTGCCTGCATGCTGTTTTGCGTGTATTTACTTTGTTTAAAAGTGGGGCTTGTATTTTATAGTTCATACGTACCTTCTATTGCAAAAAGAATTAACCTCAAGGTATTTATTAGATGAACGATCACCTACTTACCAATTTAACTATATGATTTCTTTGACACTAGCGGCCTCTCGCGGTTTCACCCGCGTGGTTCCCGTTCCCGTGGGAATATTGAGATAAAAAGTATAATTCGTTCATAACCAGGCTATCTACTATCTGTGTACCAAATTTCATCAAATCTGGTCAGTAATTTTCGAGTTTATTCATTGCAAACAAACAAACTAACAATCAAATCTTTCCTCTTTTTAATAATAGTATAGAGTATAGATGTAAACATGCACCTTCTTAATTCAAGTTTGGTATGATAAGAACAGGGTTTCTATTATGTTAGTATGCTATTCCTGATGATTGTAACCAATACCTGTCACTTTTTATTAAAACATTATTTGTTTTAAAAACGAACTAACCTCCAATCAACACGCAGAAAATACCACAAGAAAACAAGGCTAATAATCTTTCTAACGAACAATCACAAACTCGAAGTGCAGAGCTAGCCTGATAAACTGCCGCCATCACTGCACGCCGGCCTATTATGAGAGCGTGACGTCACCGCCCCGCCCCCCCCAATCACCGGGGAACCCTCGTCATCCCCACCCCACGTTCCGCTCTACTGACTCCGCATTTTTTCTCATAATAATAACGTCGAAAAAATCGCACAAAAAATCTTGACAGACGCGGCTCGTCCCATCCCTATCGTTTCGGTTCTCCGATTCGGAATTTGAATTTTTTGGTTTGTTTGCTCGCGATCTTAAATTAAAACGGTTGGTTTAGATTATAGATGAAATCTGTCTTTGGATAAATTTAAATTTTCGGGGGTAATGTTTTATTTACAGATCTTTTTTACTACACTGTATTAATATGCAAAATAAAATAAAGTATTGCTTTTGTTTGGTGTTTATTATTTTATAAATCTACCAAATAAACGGGTTAGTTTTAATAACACAGTACCTACCTAAACAGTAATTTACAAAATAGGGTCTCGACTTTTTTTAATGAAAACAGAAATTCAGGGGTCCAATTCTGCTAATGCTTAGTCACAATCGTAATCCAATGGTGTTTCAATGGTAGTCCTTTTTTACACAGTTGTTGTTACAACATTGTAAATAAACAATACTATTGAAAAACCACTCAGAGACGATTTTGACAAAAATTTCAGAGAATTGACCCCCAGAACTCATAGCAAATAAATTATAATGCACTTCAATCATTTGACAGAATAATAACTTTATTATAAATTACACAACTAAATTTAACAAATCCTACAGTCACATTGAGGAAATGCGAAAAGCAGCGAGATTTATAAAAAATACCATACTAATTTCGCTAATTAAATTTATTAAAAGCATTGAAAAATAAAACGCTTCTCCCAAGATTTTCTTACTTTTTGAAACTTGCCTTTCTTATTGGAAAGTATTCATAACATTTTAATAAGAATTTATGTAGATATATAATTTCTAAAACATATACCAAACAAACTACTTTAGTTCATTGTGTTTTATTTGTTTTTCGCAATACTCAAATTATGAAATTAACAATAAGAAGGTCGTATCGGTAGTCACAGCTGTTCTATAGCAAACAGTCTTATTGGATTATTATGATGTGTTCAAAGTAGACTTGCTTTCTTATAAGTAAGCATTGCTACATAATTCGAAGCTTGTGAAATATTAACTTTTGTTTCACTCGTTTATTAAAAAAATACTTTTATTTATACTAATCAAATATTGTACATCAATATAATTAAGAACCTTTTCAAATCCCGTATTTTAAAATTAATTGTAATTAATATTACTTTCAGCACAAAATATTTATTATCACATTATTTTAGTCTTAAGATTTTGAGTTTTTTATTTTATTGTGATTGATGAATAATCAATTAATTACCTATTTCAGTAACTCTAGTTGCAACAAATTGAAAAAACTTTTAATTTTTTTTTATTTTAAAAGTACAGCTGTGCCATCTGCCAACAGGTAGTTGCTAATCAAGCATCAAGTCAAGGAGTCATTTTAGTTTAGCCACTCGGCAAAAGAGGTCACTAGTGAGCGGTTTTAAAAGTTCTGATGACTCGGTTTTGTTAGTTCCATGACTTTTGAGTAGATGGAGCTGATGAAAATTTTGAGTATGTTTTGTTGTGACTAATAAAGATTTTTTTTCAGTGACATAATTAGTGGTATTTAATTATAATAAGAAACAAAACTTGTCTGATTTTTCTTGTTATTACATGACTTTCAAGTAAAATTGGTGATTTTTATACATTTTTAACACAAGAGAGCACATTTTCGTTAGTTTGCAAATGTTAAGCTTCAAATTCCATAATCGCAGGCTTTAACGTGCCTTAACCCTTATCAAATTTGACAACCTCTAAATTAATAGTTCGTGAAGGTATTTAGTAAAATTTGACTTTAAGGTTGGCTTAGTATCATTCGGTATTAAAATATTTCCCTTCAGAAATATATAAGCCATAGAAGTAGAATGTAGTAGAACCATTTATTTTGCTACTGTATCTGTTTGTTTTCATTGTTTATTTTGCCTTATTAAGTTTAATTTTCATCGTTTCTTATTTTTCTCAATCTACTGAATTATTATCTCTTTTATGTATTTGAGATTTTATAGGTTTACCTTTTAATGAGATTTATTTTTCTATTTACATAAAATAAGATAGTTTACATGTGGTTTCGTCGTCGTCGTCTCAGCCAAATGACACCCACTGCAGGGTATAGGCCTCCCCCAAGTTTCTCCACAACGATCGGTCCTTCACCAGGTCGTCGGTCCACCTTGTCGTTGGCCTACCCACGGAGCTTCGTCCGGTGACTCCGGTGCGCGGTCGCCATTCCAAAACCTTTCCGCCCCAACGGCCATCGGTTCTTCTCGCTATGTGTCCTGCCCATTGCCACTTCAGTGAGCAATCCTTTCAGCGCTGTAGGTTACTTAAGTTTTCCTATTTAAAAACTTAGTCCATATTATAATTTAACAATAAGAATTTACTACTTGAAAGAAAATAGTATAGGAAATTGGTCGGTGATGTTTTTTTTTATTAAACTACATTTTGAAAACTGAACTAAGAAATTTAGTTAACATTAATATAAATTAAGTATCTGTAGTTTCCGAAATGATAGGTTTCCTAGCAGAAAAATTCATGGCTATGTAGTATTTTTCTTAGAGTAAGTAAGTATATTTATAACTTTTTAACTTTGCATTTTACAATGCAATTTTTATGTGATAAATATTAAACAAGAAAATATACTAGAATAAAGCAACTAGTCTCATGTCGCCCTGACGGGATTCGAACCCGCATTCTTAGAAATCCGGCCCAATGCACTAACCAATTATGCTTAAGAGACAGTAAGTATATCTTCATGGCTAGGTTAAGGTTCTTATTTGAATGGTGTTTGTTGAAACTTTATTCAAGACCTATCCTTCTTATTTACACCCTACTTTTGAATTAAAATTCATAAAAATATATATTTTTTATGTACAATCACATCTCACATAAGGTGAATTTCATAAGAACTTGTGTTATGGATACTAGATTACGGATAAACATTATTTAGTTTTGTTGTTGTTCATGCACACAAATATTAGTCTTGTCCGGGAACCGAACATGGTACTTCTGCGTAAAAGTCTTGTAGTACTTACTCCTACGCTAGACGTTCGTCAAAATAAAAGGATGCAAACATCAAGAATGAGTAGCGTTTACTTTCTTTATCTTTTTACACTAGCTTGATGAGGAATCTATGTGACTCTAAAACACCTACATTTCCAGCTGTAAATCTTCAACTTCTGTAAGGTCGAAGTTACTCCTCTACGAGAGCATTCAAGGGGAAAATCCGCTGTCCTGCTCACTTAGAATTTATACATACTTTGCAAGTTACAGGAACAGATTCTTGTATACTTTATAAGGAATTGCACCTTCCACTTCTTCTGCTTCCAAATTCTCTGTCCATAGGAGGTTTGATTTTAAATTGAAGTCATCCATGCCACTCATGAATAATGTATCTGGATTTTGCACTTAGTATTGAACTTAGATTAAATTAACCCACTACAGTATTTATGAAAAAATTTAAATAGAAAAATATTGAATAAAGACAACGCGACCACAAGTGAATTCTCAGATGGGACTCGAACCCACGACCTTCGGAAATCCGGTCTAATGCTCTAACCACTGAGATACCGAGACTTGCGGACCACTGTCGAAATTCTCCAATGCTTTTAAGGCTAGCGTTGTCACATCAATGCTAGGAATATCCTTGCATTCGAAAGAAACATTTTTTTTTATTTTAGCGGTTTTTCAATGAACTCTAACCCATGACCTTTGGAAATCCGGTCCAATGCTCTAACCCAGTCCCATCTGAGAATTAACTTGTGGCCGAGTTAATTTTTTCCAATATTTTTCTATTTAAAGTTTATCATAAGTATAAAAATAGTATTGAAAATTGCAAAAATTCAAAACCACTACAGTATTTTTGTTAGCAGTTTCGGATTATAAAGCGTTTGATAAAAATAAACTAGTTCAATAAAAAATTAAATGATTGACTATACACTTTAGTACTAGCCGGGCACTTGACTTCCACTTAGGGTGGCCACTTTAATTTGATTCTTATTAACAAAGAATTGAGGTTCAAAGAGCCTGAAACCGGGTTAAAGAATGACATGCTCCAGTCGTGTTAAGCACGACCGGTGTGCAGAAAAGTTGAAAGGAAACAATATAAGTGGTTAACAAGTATAATTATAAGTTATGATATTACAAGAGCTCAGGTGTGGGTTCATGGGAATCTTCGATTGGTGGCTCTCGCGAGGGTAAGAAGGGGACATAGCTTACTAGTAAACAAACAAGTTAGAATGGTGAAGTGAATGGTATTTGATTTAATTTAACTAAAAGTAAGTACTAGATTAAGATTTAGGATTGTGCGGTTTTTAGAACCGTTACAAGAGCACCCTATCAATAATCGTTTTTCGGCTTCTGATGTCTAACTAAATACTATCTTTTCAAACCAATTCCGTATTATGCACTTCCTTCATTTCCAAACCAGTTGCTTAGCTCAAAGGAGGTTTTTGAAAGCAGCGTTGTGACCAAACTTTGATGTTTCTTTGCTACTGCTCTGCAGCCGGAAGCTCTCAGATACAGAGCCAGTGGAAACTGTAGTCTCTGCGAATTATAAGCTCTATTGGGTTGGAACCTTGCCTCTTAGTTAAAGTACCTCTTTTAGATAATCGTGGTTTCTAACCTCTATTAAAATCGTCTTTAAACTTCTGTTGTGTAAACTCTTACTATTCAAACCTAAATATAAATTCCGTAGTATGAACCCACTTTATTTCCAAACCAGTTGCTTGGCTCAAAGGAGGTTTATTGAAAGCAGCGTGTTGTGACCGAACTTTGATGTACGACTTTCATCGCTACCGCTGCAGCCGGAAGCTCTCAGATACCGCCCGCCATGTTGGCGCGTAAATTAACCCGCCCGACATGTCGCACTTCCGGTCACCATGTTAAAGTTTCTATAATATTCTGACTAGAACTTATGTTATGGTTTTTATTTATTTATTTAAACACAAGGTTCTAATTTTGTCTAATAAATAATTATTCTCGCAGATAGTACAGACATTCCTTGAAGTTAGTAGTTATTCAACAACAGGTCAGGTTGTAGAAAACTTCCAAACTTCTCCAATCGACTTTGAACGTTAAGACGTAGTAAGTATTGAGTTTGGAATTGTGTGAAGAAATTTGATATGGGTATAGTTTATGCCGAGTTACCGTTGACTGTAGTAGTCTGTACCTACATAGTTAATAATATATAATTGCTGTTTACTGTTTTTTCGCATAAAATAATAAAACAGATATTAATACACAGAGTTGTATTTATTTTTTTATTTATTCAGAAACAACAGTTTTGTTACAAAATAAACTTCCTACTTAATGTTACATTATCATTATTTAACTCTTATGCCAATTACATAAGTACATAATTTCATAGCATTAAAGGAGGTTTAAATTGTACCTGCATTGTTTTTTTTTAAACAAATGGAGCTAAATCAACTTAACAAAGATTTAAAACGTTTCTAGAAAAAACTACTAGATATTCAACAAGCGCCACTAATTATTCAATAAAGGAAAAATGTGTTTCGAGAATTTTAATAGTGTAAGCTTTCCCTTTCTTATTTGGCTATTGATAATATCTTAATATTGTTACAAACATCCAATGAAATCTAAAATTAAACTTCTTCACAGATAAATTCTAATTGGACAAAAAATGGTCCTTCCAAAAAGCAAGAACCAGCCCCAGTCTGATTGGAATACAGCATGCTTATGTTTTGCTTTGGGTCTCTGTATAGTTTATTTATAGTTAAACAGGTGGCGCTGGATCAGTGTTAAAAGTTCCCCCTTTTACTGACAGATGGCGCTTTTACAGATTTTAAAATTATGATTAATTCTTTGTATTTTAACAGTTGAAATTGTAGCTTGTAGTAAAATTAATTTGTAGAATACCACCTACTTATCTATTGTAATATTTCACCCCCGCCGCTATTGTTCGAACGTATGCATGCAATGTTTGAATCACGTGGGCTATAGCAGAGGTGTCGGCGTTTGTATCTCGCAATAAATCAGTTCTGCGCGATATAACAATTAGTCGCTATGATAGCAATGTTAATTAAACGCCTATAATTTGCGACGGCAGTGACACATAGCGGACGATATTGGTAACTACAATATCATATTTTAATAAGAGATGTGGAACTCTGATTTTGTTAACCCTATGGTAAATAGAGAAATAATATTCTCTAAAAAGATTGTAGTGGCTAAGCAAGTTTCGCAATGGTTGATAACCGGATGGGTGAACAAAAATTGATTATCTCGAGCTCCTCCATGTTAGTCTCGGCTATAATATTTGCACTCGTTAAAACCCAAAAATCCGAATTGGGTCACGTGGGTTATGGCTGATTCTCCTTATCCATCTCATGGAACACCTGTGCGCCAGCAGTGGCGGCATTAGAATAGCTGATGGTGATGATGAAATAATTAATTAACTTTGTGATTCAGTGCTCAATATTTATCTTTTTTTATACTAATTATTAGCGGATTTCCGTTTTATGTAATTAAGCATAAATTATTATTTAGAGCCAGTCTCTCAGACTAGAAGGTGTAAAGGCCATAATAAGTATGTAGTCGCAATTTGCATGTTTAATAAATGATCGAACAAATGGAAACAATTTGCCAGCAATTAAATTAGCGTGTAATTAGGTCGTTTTAAGATTATGCAGTATGATGGTTGCATGTCTGTTTATTACTGACATTTTATGGATAAGATTATAATGAGGTATTTGTTATTACAATAACCTTGACAAAACACCCAAATATTACAAGGAAAATATACTAGAAAAATCCCTTATAGGATCACTTTGTTGTCCTTCTGTCCGTCCGTCCATCCGTCCGTCCGTCTGTCTGTCTTCATTTTTCTCGAGAACTTTTTTTAGAGGTATCGAGTTAAAATTAAAACCATATATTCAGGTCAACAGTCTGCTCAGGGTGTAAAAAACTCAAACTTGTAAGTTACGGTAAAAAAAGTTAGGTAAAAAACGTAGATTTTGACACTCTCAAGGGAATCAAAATTCATAGGGTCCTTCCCGTTGACTTAGAACCATGAAATTTCGCAAGTAGGTAATATTGTCTTTTACTTTTACAGGAACAATTCTTAAAACTAAACATTCGTAATAAAAAAATAAAAATATAGTCTTTAGTTTTGGAAACTGAATTTCGGGAAGAACTCGGGAACGCGTAGAGGTATCGAGCTAAAATTAAAACCATATATTCAGGTCAACATTTTCTTGATGCTGCCTGTGAAAAATTTAAACTTGTAAATTTACGTCAAAAACTATTGGTCGTATGTATCAGTAGGTATATCTCAATAATGTTCATGAAAGTAGTCTCGCAGTATTTTGGATTTTTTTCCGAAATTCACTTTCCAAAACTAAAGACTAGGTACAGTCGGGGAACTTCCCGGTTGACCAGTAGAGTTTTTTTAGGGAGCTTTATTTAAAAAAGTTGATATCACAACTAATAGGTCATTAATAGGTATTTCATTTGAATACTAAATTATTTCTTTAACCTAAAAACTTTCCGAGAAAACGTTTCCCAAAAAAACTCTACTGGTCTACCGGGAAGTTCCCCGATTGTATTGCTTGTCCGGTTTTTTTGTTTAATTCGTCATTTGCTACCAGGACACCGGTGTCCAGAGAACAATGGAATATCTATTGTGTCTCTTAACTCGGGGCCTAAGAGATAAAAATGATCACATAAAAATAGCATTGTAAATGCAAAAATAATAAAATAAAAATCTAATCAGTATGGTGAAGACTTTCCAGACACTGAGTTGACAACGCCCTGTAAAGGATTGTCATTTTAAACTATGATAAGGTACATGCTCCGGCTAGTTTGATAAATCTTCAATCAAATAGCAAGTGAATGTCAAAAATGTAAATAATTCGATTTTATTAAACACAATCAAAAGACCTTTCACTGACAACTAGATATATTTTCTAAAAGTGACGTATATCAAAAACAATAGTAATTTTATTAGAGACTATAATACAGAATTTAATCAAGGTATAATAATATGGCCCACGAGCCAGTCGCCAACATTTGAAGAATGTATCCTAAAGAATAAAAATCTCACCTAAACCCTTTGACGTCTGCCCGTACAGGAATGTCCACAATTTTGATTGCGTCCACGTAATTGATGACATGGTAGGTGCTTCTGGATGTGACATTGATTGCATAGTGTGGGACTTCCGGATGACATCCTTATCCGGGTTACAAGAACCTATCTTTCAAACTATTAAAGCTACTTGAAAAAGAAAAATTTCATAATTCATACTTAAATTATAAATGTGGAAGTTTGTAGGGATGGATGATTTGATAGGTGGATGTTTGTTACCCGCATAAATTACTGAACGCCAAGCTGATCATCTAACAAAATACCCAGCAACCAGTTTTGTCGCTGTCATTACTGTCACATTTTCATAGGGTATGACAGCTACCACAGCGACGAAACTGAAACTGAACCGAGTTGTTGTTAGATAATCAGCCTTCGGATTTGAATGAAAGGTTATGTCCAGAAATGTATGAAGTCTGGGCCATGTTTGTGTACAGTATACCAAAATATTGATAAAAACACGATAAACAGTTTGTAATTATTCAATTTCTTTAACATTACTTTGTTTTCTGGAGGAACAATAAATATAAATCAAAAACACTTCAAAAATACATCATGGCGGAAGATGCCATGTTGTCACTTTCAGTCAATAGAATTACAAAGTCGAACGAGCACAACTCAATAACAGTGACACTGACAGTTATTTTGTTATTTGATTTGTGTTTATTAATAACCACATAAACGTGCATTAAATAAAATTCAATGTATTTTTCTCAGAATCAGTAAATTTTTCTCCATCTTTGAGGGTGGTGTACATAGACGTGGCCCATATTGGGACATGTCCTTTGGAGCACAGATAATAGAAAGCCTGGATTAAAACATAGGGTACTTTTTCTCCTGATATTTCTACAGGAACGGGAACCACGCGGGTGGAACCACAGGCGGCAGCTAGTATTTTCATAAACACCTATTATTAAAATAAAACAACTTTTACGGATATGAAACGCGCTATATTTCCACGAGTCACGGGATGACCACGGCAGCTGTAAAAGTGCCGAAACGTCGGGAAAATCAAAAAAACCCCTAAAAAACCTAAAAATACGGACAATTACAACTTAGTTCGTGGAAATATAGCGCGTCTGATATCCGTAAAAGTTGTTTTATTGAAATTAACAGTGCGCGCCAAAACATAAGATGTACGTAAGTACCTATTATTAATTTAAGTAAACAAAAAAACCATTCAAATGTTCTATTAAATTTTGACCTTGAAGAATTACCACAGGTCTCTCCTGAACCCTTTGACGTCTGCCCTTTACAGGAATGCCCACCATTTTGATTGCGTCCACGTAATTGATAGCGTTCACTTTGATTAACAGATTCCAGACTGCAATACCGTGTCTGCAGTGGGCAAATACCGACTGGGTGTTAATAGGTCTGTGGTAGGCGTATAGTTAAACTAGGTAGGTAGACTGGTAGTAGGTAGAATCAAAATAAATAAGAGAATATCATATAAATTGATCTGATTTACAGATAAGTAGGTTATATATAAGTTATTCATTATAATAGCCAGACCAGTTATTCATTATCACTAATACTCATTACACGAATACCAACTTGTATCGCTTTGGTGTCGAATCCAGGACCTCTGTCAGGATTATAACTGCATCATCGATCCTGTTAAAAAACTTCTATGCTTTACTGTAAACCTGCTACTCAACGTTTACCCGTTAAAATGCTATACTTAGATGCTTATGAGATATCATGAAGAAGCCCCAAATAAGAGAAAACTGTACATAGGAGTAAAATGAATGGTTTACAACTGAAAATAAAAAAGTAAAATCAAATGAAAATTACATACATTATAATCCATAGTTTTATAAAGTGACAATCATGAAAAAAATAACACAACATTCAAAACAACTCCGCACTGTAAAACATTGTCAAAAACACGGCTTGTACATCCACCGTCACAAATTTAACCCTCATGAAAAATTATGAACCCGGCAACGAATCACAGAAGTTGTCTGATTAAATTTGGAAGTTGGCCTCGTAATTAGCGGGTACACAGCATTTCACTCAGCCGCCGCGAGAGGCTCGTTAGCCGAGTTTTTGATGACCCTAAAAAGGTGGGATTCGATAGAGATAATTACACAGTAAGTAAGCTGGATGTGCGTTTTAAGAGTAATTAGTGTGATTTAGTAGATGAAAAAATTGGTACTAGTGGGAATAAATATTCACCCCTTCAAAGGACAATGTTTGAGTTCAGAATAGCCGATGCATTTCACTCAACCTCCGCGAGAGGCTAGTCAGCTGAGTTTTTGGTGACCCTAAAAAGGTGGGATTAGACAGTAAGTTAGCTGGATGTGCGTTTTAAGAGTAATTAGTGTGATTTAGTATATGAAAAAATAGGTACTAGTGGGAATAAATATTCATCCCTTCAAAGGACAATGTTAAATGTCCATGCGGTTCAGAATAGCCGATGCATTTCACTCAACCTCCGCGAGAGGCTCGTTAGCTGAGTTTTTGGTGACCTTAAAAAGGTGGGATTAGACAGTAGTAGGTAAGCTGGATGTGCGTTTGAGGGGAAAAAGAGTGATTTAGTATATGACAAAATAGGTTGGGATAAGTATCAATTCCTTTGCAGGACAATGTCTTATGCCCATGCAGGCCTGAATGGCTGATGCATTTCACTTAGCCGCGAGAGGCACGTTAACAGAGTTTTTGATGACCCTAAAAATGTTTATGATTTTAGCATATGAAAAAATAGGTACCCGTGGGTATGTCAATCCTTTTGAAGGATAATGTCAATGCGTTCCCAAATACTTGTACATTGACTTATCGATACTTTACTGGATGCCACAAAATGTTTGACATTCATGTTTCTATAAGTTGCTATATCTTACTACTTATATCAATGTAAAGAAATGCGGCCAAGATGCAATTTCAACGAAAGTTGCAATAAAAATAAACTAAAACCAAAAATAGGATTAAAGTAAATTGAACAGTTTAAATTAACATAACCTGGTGAGTAATTCAAATATGACTAAGTATTATTATTTAGTCCAACGCTAATGACCTATTGCAAATTCTCTCACTTGTCATTTACCTACATATTAAAATTAAAGTAATATCATATATAAAAACATTTTATAAAAAAAAATCAAACCGACTTCAAAAAGTAAAAAATAAAATTTTTGGAGTCGGTGCCAGCCAGGGCATTCTTCATTGCACTTCTATTAACTATATATTTTTTTGGCCTTAGCTAGCTAGCACCGACTCCAAAAGTTTTATTTTTTACTTTTTGAAGTCGGTTTGATTTTTTTTATAAAATGTTTTTATTTCAGATTTTTTTGTTACATCATGTGCCGTTACTTACACTAAAAATCAGCCCATACACAACAATGTCATCTAGGTAAACGACTACTTGCCAAAAGGTGATTGATATTTTTCAAGATTATGAAAAAACTACTAGCCAGATCTTCGTAAAAATTATATGGGACCAAATTGACAGTGTACCCGATCGAACAAAAAAACAATTATTAAAATCGGATCACCAACACCGGAGTAATCGGTATACAGACAAAAAAAAAAAAAAAAAAAAAATACGCGTTGAATTGAGTACCTCCCTCCTTTTTGTTGAAGTCGGTAAAAATGTATTTTTTTTCCACTGTAACAGCTGTTTAACAAAACTACAGAAAAAAAGCACCCCCATGTAATATCAAGAACAAACCCCACAGGTGTTGGACTAATTACTCCGATTAATATTAAGCAGGACAGACAGACCGACAGTCGGACAAGAGATCAGAGGAGGCCAGATTAATGGGAACCTCATCATAATTGATGCAGCGTCTCTCCTTTGTGAGGAGTGAACGATAAATGCAGTTACGATATTAGACTCAGGACCAGCCAAACGAAAATACTTACGTCACTTGCAAACGAACGCGACTTTGTCCGTGGAGTTTTATCCATAGGGCTAACGCTATTTTGTCTTTACTCAAAACCGCAATACTACAGTACAACAGCTGTTTCACACAAAAACAAAAAAAGTTTGCTAAAATGTATTCTAAAACAACTCTTTTTTCGCTACACTAATTTGACTTCAGTCTTGTTAAAGAAATACTTCGATAAGTAAGCATGAAATTATGCATGGATAAGGGTTAGTATGGTGGTCCTAGTGTAACTCTTGAATCTTGGTCAAAGTTTTTATTTGACAATACTTGAAATATATACTCCAAAATAATATTATACAAATGGTCGTGAAAATTAGTTACAATTTGAACATTCTTATTGTTGAGCTAATTTAAACAGAAAAATATTATATAACATAAATAAAATAACATAGCATAGTGTGTTTTAAAATAATTGTAGTTTCAGTAATGTACCTGTCGCTTGAAAAGTGAAATATGAATTTGTGTTAAACAGTAGTTGTATGAAAATTTATGAGAGCTATGAAAATTTATTAAGACACAGTCCGGTAAGCAACGACTTGTGAAAATAATATAAAAATGAAGTCACTTATCACGGCGATACGGTGTGAATAAATCTCGACCACTTTGTGGTCCCACAATAGCACTCTAATTGACAAATAGTGGAAATGATTAATACACGCGCTGGGAAAATTCCCGAAATACAACTCTTTGATCGTCTTTTGATTAACAACTACCGACTGTCGCCCGCGAAATGTTATTAATATTCTTTTTAATTTAGTCCTTAATCTATTAGAAAGTGTATTTTAGTAGAGTTTATTTTCGGCCAGCTACTGTTCGCGGTTTTTTGTCTGAATCGTTTGAATAACGAATGATTTACATATGTAACAGTCAATTTGTAAGAAGCGGGCGAGCTCTCTTGAACTTCTTGATACTAACGTTGACATGTGTGTTCATTTGTTTCAAGATGGCTGCGATAGAATTAAATCTTCGGAGCCGTTAATTGTAGGAGACCTTACCGAGAACTCGGAGCAAAGGGCATGGGAACTGCCGCGTGACTCACAAACGGGTCTTGGGCAATAAATCAAACCGTGTGTTCTCCGTTATCAAATTATCAAAAGCACGTGAGACTGTTAATTTCGACGTCGGTCAGTTTAAAGCCGTGTTCCTTGAACCGATCTGAACTGAGATTTTTATCTAAATTCGTAATTGCTGGCTAGAACATTAGCTCGTTACGTGCCCGCATATTAAAACTGTAACTATGGAATAACAAGAAAAATCTCTCACCGCCATGATATTTGCAAGCTTATATAAGACCTCAGAAATAAAATTAGTTCCGTTTGGATTAAAGATTAAGTGAAAGATCCGTATTGCGAACTCGCTAAAGTTTTAAAAGAAAAGATGTTCTAGATGGACCGTCTTATTTGGACTAAAGCCAAACTCACAGTAAATTGAATTAGTTTGAAATTAATATGAGGCTATTAAAAATATTAATTGAATTTAAACTTCACTCAAGATAAGAGAAGATGGAATTAAGCCACGACATTTTGCTTTGAGTGTTTGATTAGCAATTTAAGATAAGGTGTGAAAAGGTTTGAGCATGAAACGTGGAGAGTTGAGTTGCGTGATAATTAAGTTTACATTAGTAAAAAAAAAACGAATGAATAAACAAATACCGACGGATAGAATTTGCGTGAATTATCACTGATTTATACCTATAGCTGAAAGAATTCAAATGGAAATTGAAAATTAAAAAAATGCGAGAGGGTCGCTCTCCGCGTAGGGGAGGAGTATCGTAAATTTAAATTGTCCATCCCTCAACATGCAAATTTTCAGAGTATGCCTTTCAATTGTTTCCAAGTATGGGCTACCCCATTAATTACTCCCGGTGTCATTCAATTATCACCTTTAGCTGTGTAGCAATAGGCATTGCTTTCACTGACACCTCCTATGTAATATGCATTGAGTTCTGGCTTTACATTTTCGAATTAATTACATTTGCTGTGAATGTTTTGACTTTTGAAGCGTTTGTATAGCTCTACGCCAAATCACTGGAACAAAACAGAATAATTACATAGTTAAACATGTTACTCTTCCTCTATATGACAATATTGTAGCATTTTTGAAAACTATCACACAAAAGATAGCATCCGCTGACATATTGTCCCAAAGCCGCCATCATTAAGTGTTGCTAATGAACCTCGAACCTCCAGCTTTAAATAACTTGCAAGGGGCGGGCCGAGAAGCCAGTACAAAGCCGTACGTATTTTTTACTCTAAAACAGAGTTAATAGACCATACCGAAGATCCTACGATGTAACTTTGAAACAGCGTTCAGACTAATATCGTCATTGGCTTAAGACAACAGCTCGAACTAGTATGTTAGATAAAGAAACTGGCTCGTCTGCAGCCATATGGATCACAGATTTGCCGTGGTCATTTCATTTATCTTACCTGTTCCACCAAGTAAGTAAATTCTAGTAGCTGTCATATTTACTATGCTGTAAATTTCCTACTTTAAAACTTGTAAAGTGAGATCGGACGATAACCGCGCGGTTTGTGTGGCACTTGTCTCTCCACAAATTAACGTCCGCGTAAAGTTATGTCGCCGGGCGGCAGTTGTCACTCATGCTTATCAACCGCTGGGAAACATCATGGTAGGTCAGCCACATGTCGAGCCAAACGTGACATTATTTCATATCCCCGTCTCACATATGAGGACCTCCTTCCTTCAGACAGACAAAGACAGATTCAAAACTCACTAAAGAATGTGCGGCAAAGTTATCGCGGACGGGGGCCCCAATCGCAGACAGGTTGTCGCTAATAGGCGTTTTACTTGGAACATGTGATATGCACGTCTTCGTGTGTGTCCCCAGGACACGTGTCAGTCTTAGCCCGCCAGGTCGGCAGCACACTATGACTCTTGCGCAACAACAAGAACCCGCGAGCCAAAACAAACACGATCGATCGGGGATCATCTTGATCATTTGGAAAATAAATTTAATTATAGATCCACTAAGAGCATTAACCTCTTCGTTTCAGATTCGCCGAGGAACCGATGAGAAGACACCGTCCATTGGCGTGACCGACCAGTGAATACAACTCGCGTTGTGTAGTGAATGGAATCCGAAGTGTCCGTGTTGTGAACTGAACAGTGACAGTGTCGGCCCTAGAGGCCGAAATATTGCGACGGAAGATACGGACGCGAGCCGCGCGGGCTGCGGGCCCGCGATGAGCGCCAACAACTGCGACAGCATGACGTACTTTTCCAACGCATACATGCCAGACATGCGGAATGGCGGCCATGAGCACCAACAGGCGCACGCGCACTACGGCGCGGTGCCGCAGCAAGGGCACGAGATGGAAGGCTGCGACCAGCAGCTGAGGCCCGCGCAACACCACTACCCCGCGCAGCCGGCGCCAGGAATGCCATACCCCCGGTTTCCACCTTACGACCGATTGGGATACTACCAGCAGATGGAACAAAATGGCTACCGGCCGGACAGTCCGTCTCAAATGGGGCATATGGGTCCGAAAACGGACGGGTACGGGCCGAACGGTCACCAGCCACCGGCGCCAGCGGTGTACACGTCGTGCAAGCTGCAGGCGGCGGCGGCGACGGCGGGTGGCGTGCCGGGCAGCCCGCCGCTGGAGCAGGCGCAGCAGATGCCGCACCACATGCACCCGCAGCACATGGTGCAGCACGGGGTGCCGCACCAACAGCACCTCATGTACCCGGTGGACGACATGCAGCACCAGACCCAGATGCCGCCGATGCACCAGCAGAGCATGCACGCACAGCAGCCACCGCCGCAGCAGCCACCGCCCAACACCAATGCCTCGCTGCCGAGCCCACTCTATCCCTGGATGAGAAGTCAATTCGGTACGTTAAACACCTTTTTATTTTTTATGACATCTCCTCAACCATACCTCCCACACGTCACACCCAATTTTAAAATCATCATAATAAAATCTTAATGAAAGCACCCACTTTCCTGTTAGGTCGTCGACGAAAACGCGAGTGAAAGATAACCAGTTTTTTTTTCAGTTTACCTAGCCTAGTGCTGAAATGGGTTAGAGTCTAATTCAAAATATTTACAGGATCAGCAATTCACACGTAATTATGTACCGTAAACTGTTATATTCGATAGCTCACTGACCTGCTGATTCAGTATTTCAAATTAGTTCATGCTAAATAATAAAATGTCGGTAAAGACCTGTTCAAAAGTACTGATCTCACGTTCCTTTGGCATTTACAAAGACAAGAAGCTATCTACAGTTGCTACAAGCATTTGCGAATTTTTTGTGTCTCATTTTTTCGTTCGTCTAGCGTGACGTAAGTAATAGATAAATCAAAAACTTCGAAAGTGAAACCGAATCGTCACGAGACGAAGGTAATTTTGCACAATGTCACCACATACAGGTAGCCTAGTACAAAAAGGGCATAGCAAAAACACTTTCGCCCCACGTGCTCATTGATGAAACAATAAGTGCCAGAGACAATGGCTTTCCTTCTGTTCCACGATTATTTATGGGTCGAACAGGCATTCAAAAGGAATTTCACTTTTCATAAAATTTACAACTCTGTGCACAAAGCGCTCACCTTCTGTTTTGCTGACGCCGCCCGTGAACAAAGCTCCCAAGTTGTGCTACCGTCTCCTACTGTTTTTGAATTTGTCTGAGCACAAATTTATGGGAAAGTCGCCTGATTTAAGGATTCCATTGTAATTGAGATCATTCAAATTTCGCTTTGGAATTTCTAACCTTAGTTCTGCGCGTACTCGCTCTACATCAACAGGCATAGTGGCGATTTAAATTCATAAGATTTTCTTGAAGTGTTTTGCATAAGCGCCTGTTTTGAATACTTAGTGCCTATAACTAT
The DNA here is from genome assembly GCA_910589605.1 of Chrysoteuchia culmella. Classification (NCBI taxonomy): domain Eukaryota; kingdom Metazoa; phylum Arthropoda; class Insecta; order Lepidoptera; family Crambidae; genus Chrysoteuchia; species Chrysoteuchia culmella. The sequence goes on from OU342654.1 coordinate 14,684,605, forward strand.
TTTCTTTTAGAGAGTTCGAGACTTTCTATTATGAAAAAGCGTGCGTAGTGAGTGCGTTGGTACAAAATGTGTGTTATTATGACGTAAGGGTATGTAGTAAAGCTTTATCCATTTATCTGAAATTGTCGAGTTGTTCCAATGAAGCAAAATTGAATAATCAAACGCTGAGATGAACGGGGGCCTTTATTCATTAACTGCTGTCACAGATAACGGAAACTGCTGTGACAAGTAGCTCGATAGAGTCAGCAGCGCAAGCAGCCATTCGTATGTGAGTTTTAACTATAAGTATAGATTATTAATAAAATTATAACAAAAACTTTATTGCAACAGTTACTGTACTTTAGTGAAAGTTATTTGATGAGAAGAGTGTTCGGTTGTAACGTTCTTATGATGTTTAACCATACACCTTTATAGATTACTTATCATACGAGTATCTGTAACGTATTAAACTTTAGTAAATTAAAGTCAGTGGAAACATCCGAAACCTCAATTTTGAGTTTTACAAAACAATTTGGAGTAATGATTAAGGTTTACTTAAGGGGAAAACCCTTTTAGACCTAGGTATATGGAATGCATACTTTAATTCCACAATAAAAAAGGATAGGAAACCAATAATGAATTTAACAACAATGCTTTATTTTCGACTCTTCCAGTATTGGCAAAACTAGTCTTCACTTCTGATTTTTCTGCTATCCCTACCATCTAGTTAGGGTGGCCAGCCAATCGGCCACGTCCAAGTTCTGGAGACTGGATGAACCCGTGTCATAACCCTTATCTGCCAGACGACGCCAGATAAGACATGCCAAATTTGACTTACGCCAGGATATTTGGACCGTTAATTAATTTGGAAGTTAGGTTAGTTGCTAATATTTGGAGGGCTGTTAATTTGTGTCCACAAAACATTTTCGGACTTTAGACACATGCATGTGATGTGACTAGTTAGCATCTTAGTCTTAGATAACCTTGTACTATCTAAGTCTGACGCCATAGAACCAATGTTTTTAGCATTGTTGTGTTCCCGCAGTTAGAGGTAAGATAGCCAGTTAATGTTCCTCAGTGATTGAGGATTCCGGGTGAGGCTCGCTTTCATCTTCGGCCTTATCAATACTTAACATCAGGTGTGAGGAGGTCTATGAGTGTTCCCGTTGTCCATAAAAAATGTATTTTTAATGTGTAAAAACCTTCATTGTCATTTCATTCAAATTGTGGTGCTATTTTAAGACAGGCAGTTTAAATAACAGGCTTACATAAAATTATAATTAATTTATTATAATAGTTTGATCTTATAATCTGGTACATTTATCTCGCATTCTCGCACGAAAGTAGTACTGTCAATGAAATAATCGTGACTCAAAACGTACACTATCCATAATCCCAACAAGGGTACTTGAAAAAGATCAGCAGATCCCTAACCAGTTGCTAAATACGTATTTAGTCTATGAAAAATCTGCTCTACTCGAGAACACGCAGTAGCTAATACTCGCACTTAAACCTCTTCTCTTACGTTATCTACTTGAAACCACGGCTTCATTAATTATCTTCAAAATTCAGCTGCCATATTGAAAAAACGGACCAATGGCGGTTGGGCTCATGTTTTGTTTGAAAATAGAACGGCCTGTTAGGCACAGACGAATCATTAATCACTGGAATTCTACACCTACTCGCTTCTCGGTTTAGGTCGAGCTAATGTAAATACATGTGCTCTAATCCTTATGTACAGGGTTTGATTTGAAGTAAATAATTCCCACGGTACTTATATTAAGTCTATCGAAGAATACTTAGTCATTACGTATTTCCATTTTCTACAGTAAACGGCTACTGAATTTGAAAAAAAAAACTGAATTTCTATGAAATTGTTTTACACCGTAACTTTTATCTCGATTTCGCTGTTGTCTCCTCTCTATACAACTTGTTCGCATTGATGACCCCAATACGGTGTAGGTATTGTTAAGAATAATTATGTGCAATCATGATTGAATAAAATAATTAATTGTCCCAAATAAAATTAATATAGCAAGATATATACATAATTATATTTCACAAAATTCTACTTTTATTTTTAAAATATTGTCTTTAAATTTTTGAAATATGTCACAAAAACAAACTGTTATTTTAGTCGATGTTTTTTACTTCTATGAGATCATAAATAAATATTATAATATTTAATATACATGCCTCTGAAAATGGAACAAAATCTATACGTAACTTAGGTATATATTTAATATTATATTAATTCAGGGCGGGGCGGCGCGTCCCATGATAAATACCGGCTGACTAACGGCATAGAAAGATAGACTTACCTATTCGGAGGTAGGCTCGATAAGTCGGGAATTGAGGTGGAAATGGAAATATAATGAAAGCCTCCCCACACAATGGATAGACGACTTGTTACATTTCATTGTTCAGTTATCACGCGCAGGCCTTTGTGAGCCTGATGATTGAATGAGCTGTATTTGTTCGAGCCTGCCACTGATTACTGCGAAGACACGTTGCAAATGAGATGAATTTGAAGCTTTTCCTGGACAAAAAAGTTTCAAAACTTGGATTTTGATGAGATTAGTTTGGAAGCATGACCTTTACTTTTTGTTTTCAGCTTTCTGGTGCTGAAATCTTAAAAAAAGATTAAGTATCTAGTGTTATAATTTTAATAGGTGACATGAATAAGCATTTTTTTGGGTAAATGGGATGAATTTGTTAAAAATTAAAGCAGAAGTTCCTGCAAAATTTTATCGAGTATGTGCCTACATTTTTAACTATTATTAAGCCTTAAAAACGCTTATCTGCAAAAATTGTAAATTCTAAAATTGTACAGTTTTCATCGGAAAATAAGTTATATGGTCTCATTCCCTTGCAATTCTGAAACAAAACAACGCTACTATTTTTGTTTTTACAAACTTTCGAATAGCTACTATAACTTTCCTGAAAATCGACTAAAAGAATTTACTCCATAGAGGCTCGATTCGATTTTTTTCACCTCCGATAAAAGGTGGCGATTACTCGACTACAGACGATAAGCTATTGTAACGGATGCTTGATCGATCGATTGTCGTCGGTACAAAGGCGGCGAATGCATCACTAGATTGGGCTCCGATCATTCCTTCTGTGATTCTCATTTATTTTTTCGAATTGGATTTCCTTTTCAAAAGAGTTTTCCCTCTGTTAGGGCCTTTATGGTCGGACACTTTTGTTTTGTGTCTGTATGATTCTCTTTACTATACTTACGTTTATAATTCGTTTTTCAATGTCTTGACATTACATTACAAAATTCATTAAAAATACATAGAATATGATATTATGTCCTAGGTAGATTAATTTATTTTTGATTACAGGTCTCGCACACCTTTTAACTTTTTTAAAGTTGACATTTATAAACAGGAACAATTAATAAACAAAAGTAAATTACATAAATCACGAATAAAATATCCGTCAATTGTGAATGTTCAGAGGATCGAACAATTAATGTCTTGAAAATTAACGTCACGTCTTTTCGAATTAGTTTTTAATCTATCGTCAGCCTTCCAGCTCATTAAAAAGTTTCCTTGATCTCGTTTTAGGGAGAACCTTTAAACCTAGTTATATATAAATGATGATGTAATGATGCATCTGAAAATCAAAAAGAAAACTGTATTTAAATTAAATATATAAAATGACGCTCTAACCTATTCTCAAAACTGGTAACAACTAGTATTATTGTTAGACTTTCTCCAAATCATACTTCTTACCATATTAACAGGTATTTCTTAAGATTATTCTCACGAACTCTCTTTCTGTTCACCCCCTTACAAAAATCATGACTCGGTTCTGTATTTAGCTCAGTAAGAAAGAATTGCCCGCAAATATTTTCATTTGGTACAAAACCGATTTTCTGACTTCCCCTCGTATTTACACGTGGTATTATTTGCATAAAGATTTTTTTTTTATCCGCCTAGGGGTGTAGTGACGGATAAAAATATATTTCTAATTCTGTTCGTTGGTTGTTTCCGCTTGCGGTGCCACGAGACGTTGACTGATGGACTTTTTGCCGGGATAATATTATTTTTGAAGTTCCTTTTTGTTTATTCGACTCGCTTATGGGAAAATTTGAAAAGAGATCGGCTTTTGTTTTTGACTCATGACGTCACCTGCGTGAAGACAATTCTTTCAATACTTTGTTATTTTAGCATTGCAAATTGTATCTTAAAGGAAAACTTTTGCTTTGATTATGAAAAACTTAAACGTTTACTAATTTAATAAAATTTTGGGGGTTGACTTCATTGGGTACTTACATAAAATAAACAATTTCAACATCAAAACTTTAACTCTTGTGAATAATTAGTATGCAAAAAATTCAGAAAAAATAAAAAGCTACTTCCTACGATTCGCTGTTAATTATATTTTGGTTGTAAAAACTTTATAAAATGTTTATTATAAAATCAAACAAAAAACGGTAAGCTTAAAATAATCCATAATTACGTAATCTAAAACGGATATCAACAAAAAGTTTACATAACTCGGTACATACATACAGATATTAGTCAACAAAAAATGACAGCCAACAAAAAGTTTGGGAGCTTATTAAAAAACCATTACCATCTTATAATTACGTACACCCACATCGAAAACACCAATGCCATTAATATTTGTCTGACGGTCTGTCACGCACACACTCGTGTTTTGTCACGCACACATAAAACGTCGTGTACGTGTGATTGTAGTTTTGAGTGCGGCTTGGGGCTACCAGCTTTTTTCGTTTTACCATTTTATAAGGTAGAGAAAAATATCAAAATAAAATTGCGATGTGCCAGTCATTTATGATATCACTAATCATTATTGTTGTAAAGTATTTTTCAACAATGAAATATTGATAAAGTGTAATAATATTGCGTTAACGATATTTCACATTTACCGAAAACTTCAAAACCTTGTAGAAATCATCATTACGAAACTTTTTGAAGGAAGCAGCACTGAAAACGCGACAAAAATCAGCTGTTTCTTTATCTTCATACATTAAAGCAGATTTGATTTTTTTTTGTATGGAACAGCTGTTTTGTTTTAGCGGTTTTAGGATTGCAGAAGTTGTTTGTAATGATGAGCAATATAAATAGTTTTGAGGGTTTGGGTAAACGTTACTTAATCGGAAAAGTTTTCTCTTAAAAAGGGTTATATTCAAAAATAACTAGGGAAAATATGTGAAGTTCAACCTTTCTAAGTTTTTCATTTTATAAATAACATTATTTTAACTACGATATTTTTTTTATTTTTGGAATAACAAAATAAATTAAACAAAACTCTCGGATATATATTCAATTTCCCTTTATTTTCCAAATCTTCACAACAAAATGATAAGCTTGCCAAATTATTTAGATTACTCCAACTTATCCATTAACCCCGCTTGTCTCAAGTAAAGTGTATAACAAGGAGTCGTTTTCCCAACCCTCCGAAAAGTTTATCTAAGTTCAGACCTATAATTTCTCCCGAACTACGTACTTTTACTTGAAAAGTAAGTTGTGTCCAATTAACTGGCAACATTCTCTGAATCTTATATCCCTCTCGCACTTATTCCGCTCGCTTTCTCACTCTATGTAGCTTGGCCCACATTAATTAAACGTCGGGATAGAACGCCAATCAAACTTTGACCGCCGCTAAGCCGATGAAGCCGAACTTATTATGAGGAATTAAAATTCCATTTTTGTGCGGACCGTTCCAAATTGAAATGAACGCAACGATTTATGAACTTAATGACCTCTAATTGCATGGAAATTCTGAATTACTTAGGTAAAAACGGTAGCTTACATTACACGTGAGCTGTCATTAATGGATATTACACCGGAAATCTATCGTTTTGAAGTCATTAATGTTCTATTAAAGCCAGTATCATTACGCGAGCACAAAAAGCGTCTCTGCAGGGCCCATGTGTAAGTGGCGGCTCATAAATCATAAACGTATCTTTATATCTACTTACGTAGGGAGTACACACGTCGATAGAGAAACGGAAAAAAGCCCCCCCGTTTCCTGGCCGGGATCACACATGACCGGCCTGTCTATCTGCCAGACCCGTGTCAAATATTCTCTGGAGCGGAGACCGCCCCTCGGCCGGGGCAGGGGAGCCCCCTGGGGCCCGCTGTCCCGCGGCGAAGCTCATCTCGGAGCCCTAATGCGTTCCTCGCCGCTGTATTATGCCGAGATGAATTCTTACACTCGTTCTATTCCAAAATCGCAATAAACGAACAAAGGAGTCCTACATACGTTGTCGACTCGTGATTGAATATTTTCATTTTCATTAAGATTTTCGCTGACGACGGTGGCGTTGAAAAATCGCCCCCGCCCGCCAGCTTTCATAACTTTTCACTTCGTGATCCGGCGCAATTACTCACATTCTATCGCCTTCTCAAATATTCATTCGTGCTTTTCCTGGAAATTATAGTAATGGTCCGAACAACTGTAATTAGCCGCCTATGTAAGGGAGGGCTTTCATTTTTGTAAAAGCAACGGTAGATCCTTTTTGTTATTGTTTCTAAAAGTTTGGAGCTCTAATTGATAGGTTTAATTTCCCTAATGGGAAAAGAGGGTGATCGATTTTTGGTGCGTTTTGATCAGGTTTTCAGTTTCGGTAGTATGAGGCAAGTTATGTCGTAGTACTTGATAGGTATATTTGTGTGGGGCAAATTGCGCGGTGGCTGAGGCCGTGGGACGCCGTGTCGACAGGCGGAGCCGGGAGCAGAACAAAGCTCACCGCTCTAACAAAGACGTCACCGGCCGTGGCTGCGACGCGGAGTTATGGGCACCCATTGTGAACAACAATACCCAACAAACGAGTTTGTATAAGCTATTAGGTACGCGCATTAATATATATTTTTTGTTCGCCCGAAAATTTAGCATTCCATTACGAGGGAGAGAAATGAAACGCCCGCCGCATGAATTATATTAAAATATATTTGAATATTTCATTTGACACCTTTTTTGCGGGTGGAATTTCGTTCAATCCCGGTTGGGCTCGCGTAATTTTTGGCGTACACCAAAGCGAAATTTCGGTGAATAACATTCCATTTCGGATGCGGAACACAACGGGAATCAACGTCGACGCAGTGCTGACTGATGGGGCTGTGTTCGCGATACACATTATTTTTGAGTTGCGGCCAGATTTGAACGATGTTATTCCTATGTGTATAATCGCGCTGATGCTCACAGAAGCTTAGATGACCATAAAAAACATATAAAACAAATGTGTGGAAATATAAAGAAAAAGGCTTAGCGCCATTAACACGATGCTTAATATCACGAATCACGAACAGTATTCATACTATGGCTATTTCATATTTCATGATTTGTTGTCCTTGTGTTTTTGGCAAGTTGTCAAACGACAAATCTTCGTTAAAGATTTTAGCTAAAGCCTTATGTTTAAGGTCAGACGGGTTTATCTAGTAAAAGTGTTTTGGTCGTTTTCCAGAAAGAGTACCGAAAATAATGTATTAATGTCGAACAGAAAAATACAGTCAGCTTTTTCATATAAGTAATCGTAACAAAAAAGTTGGTAACATATTTCTTTATGTATACCACAAAAGTCATTAGGCAGGTATAGTGAAATATACAGCAGCCCGCCCAGGCCAATGATTAATGTATAATGTATATCAAAGCTTGAAAGGCCGCCATCTTTCTTTTTTTACTTTCCATTTAGTTCCGCTCCCGACTTCCCTCATTTCTGTGTTTGACCGATACTGAGGATAATTATTTGATAAACATCGAACAATAATTGCCGACTGACGGTTTGATTGTAACGAATCGTGATTTCTCATATAGTTCTTTGGGACGTTTATTTATGAGTGCGATTAATGGGTACTTGGCAATTACCTGGCACCTAATTTGTAAACTGTGACGCACTATTAAACGCTATTGCGAAATAGTGTCTGGTTAACCAGCTCTCTAATTTATGTCGGTCTATTAAAATTATGTGACACTTTTATCTCTCATATTTCGTTACATATTAAGAAGTCTTCACGATGTTTCGTTATTATTTTGAGTTATAACAAATTTGTTCTTTAACGTCATCAATCACTCCTGACATTTTCCGACTTTATACGTGGTTTTTACATGATTGTATTTCAGATATAAATGGAATGTTTCAGTAGATTATAATACATAAAAGTATAGTACATTAGTCATGTTTGAGGTCGTCGTAATTATGGGTTAGCGTGCGTTGTCATACAAGACTCTGGATGTTATCAATGCCGACAAATTGCTGCGTTACATTAAACTCTTTAAAAAATTTACCGGCCCTCCGAAATTATACTGTCATCGGACATTGTAATTATAATGGTTTGATTGTAAGTGCTTGTTTCAGGACTTAAATATCTAGTTGATTATGTTAGATTCTGATAATACGACGATAAAACATATACCTATGTTTTGTTCAAATAAAACATTTAACAAAAGAAAAATCTCTGTCCGTATAAAATTTCAATATGCAACAACATCTTTGGACACGAATAAAAATAAAGTAATCAAGTCTTTGGCATTTATTTATGATTTCAAGATTTAAATATCAATTAAACTCATTACAAGACGACCTTTGGTACGAAGTCCCCGTCGGAAACCGCCAATTTTATTTACGACGTGTAAGCGTTTAAGAGAAATTGCATTAATATGAATACCCGTTCCATAGCGTATACGATGTTGCAATACACCGAATACTGGCCAGTGGTACGAAAGCTTAAATAAATGAAGTCGTCAAAACACTTCGAGCTGTGCGCTCTAAAAAATAAGGTCAACTTTTGTACGGTGGTTGTAGGAAAAAATGGGACCTACTGTGTGCGTTGGAATATATGAAATTGTAGGACATGAATTATGGATTGTCGATATCGCTTCAAGCTGTTGCTGTATTTTTTTCGTGTTCCTCTGGCGTGATACCGCAACGAATTAAATTAAAAGCTCTTTTCACTTGTCATCCCTTGATGAATTTGGTATTTAGGTTGCGCGCTCGCTGTGAGCTGTATACGTTTTGGCTATCATTCATAGTTTTCAGGTTTAGTTTTTCAAAAGCTTTCCACGATATTTCCCGGCGTTTGGACTTTGGTTACAATGTATTGGCTTGGTAAAGTTTGTAGATTTAGGCAAATTGTTTAATTGGTATTTAAAGAACTAAAATAAACAAATACAAGGTGGTTCCTCTTCATTTAAACTTATACTTAGTATATTATGTTCTCGTAATGTTTATCAATAAATAACGACCATACAATGTAACGCATGATAAATAATATCAACGCAACTGTTGGCATTATTCTCAAGCGTTACAAGTGCCAATTATGCCGGCATTGACTCCTGTTTGTTATTTTGTCACTTCTATTCCGCAAATGAAAAGCATTATTAATTTAATAATCTTGAAAAATTTAGTCATTTTATATTTATTGATAAAAATATAAAAGTAAAGGTACAGGCGGCAGCAATGAGCAAACAAGAGCGATAACCGATTTTCGATTCCTATCCCTTAATCGTGACTGGTGTGCAAGGGGCAGTATCGTACCGGTAATCAGTACAAATGCGATTCGAGATAGTAGCACGAGGCTCGCTCAATATTTTAGCACGCACTCCATCCAGATAAATGTAGTCCGACCTTTAGGTCTGGAGAGATTAGTCTTAACCGATTGTAGAGTGTGAATGCTGTAGGTGCAAATGTTGGTGTAGCAGTGGGATATGGATTTAATCTAGTTTTAAATTAAACCGAATTTAAAAATAACCTATACTAAGGCTGTTTTGTTTTTTTTTTAATTATTTTAATGACGAGACCGGCCCCCTAATTGTCTAATTTAAAAATCTATCACAATCCCTTTCAAAGGTATTGTGATTGTGATAGTGATTTATGGAATTGTCTAACTTATAGTCGCAATCCCTTTCGGAATGAATGATGTTTTAAGTAACACTTTATTTGACACTTTTCCATACATTGGAAAGATATTTTCGTCTGTCACTTTGCTTAGACAGTTCAATTTCGTTTATTCAATACCTTTCAAAACGCGTCCCGATCACAATCCCTATCAAATGTAAAATAGTGACAGCCTGAAGTATGTTAATATCTTTCAAATGACGTATTGAAAAGGATTGCGATAGATTTTAAAATTAGACAATTAGCCCCCAGGGTTTTTGTCTTTCAGACATGCCAACCCCATCGTAACCTTATCCTATTCTGCTCAAATGAGAAGCAGTTATTGTAAAACCGTAACCAAGCGACAAAGTCCTTTAGCAATATCTGATGTTGGTTCCGACAAAATACCTTGAACTAGCCCAACATCGAGGGTATTTAGCTTGAATTCATTTATGAATAGCTGCCTCTCATCATTGTTTTTGACACAAAGGCTAAGTTGAACCAGACAACTATAACATATTTATAATTGTCAAAGCTGCCAAATCTTATAAATTTTCTCGGTTTACCTACCTATAAAGTTATAGCTAGATAGGTTCCTACTGTTAAAATTCTATGGTGCAATCCAATTAAGTTAGACATATCCTAGTGCTAGTCAATATGAAACCTCTAGATTTTATTTTTGAAATGAAAGGCTCTCTGAATGTATTGTTATAGGAATGTGCTGGTTTAATTTGTGTATTTACAATAGTTTATTTTTTTCATTTTGTCAAAGATATGTTCGCAAATTCAAGTGTTTTATATCAATGTCAACACGTGTCATACATGAAAATAGTCTTGATAGACAAATTGCTGGCGACTGATGGGCAATGACCCAGAAACTTATATATTTTTTTATCTTAGATGTGTGTCATTAAAATAGGAAAACAATTCCAAATATGGAATGGGCACCGTAAACAAAATACACACGAGCGTTATTACAAAACGGTGAGCGATAACGGCGCGCGTGTCCACGGCGTCACCGTGAAAGTAAGCCGGCCCGATTTTGTACCCCCCCTTCATCCCCACCCCGCGCGATGATTTATCGCTGCCCGCCGACACATGCAGCGCTGCGCCCGACGCTCCTAAAGCTGCGATTTCGTTCCACTGGGCACACGGGCGGGTGGAACGCGGCGTTTTGACGTTCGCTTGTGGAGCTTTTATTTTATTAGCGTACGTTTACGTTTTTGTTGTCATTGAGTAAGATGTTACTACATTCAAGAAGTAAATTTGAACCTCGTAAAGAAACGAAAAAAATGAAGTTTCAAAAGTTCTCCAATATTTGGAACCCTTATCAAAAGGTTAAAATAACTTTTACGCTCAATTTAAATTTGTGAAGATTAATTACTGAAACGATGATACAGCATACTTCGCAGTACATTGTTAAGTTAGTTTTATTGGTTCCAATATAAATATAAAATCGGAATAATTATTTTCTAACTCTAACATAGCACTCCATTAAAAGTAAAGCATTAAACCATACAAAACTGATCGCACGTTCATAATAAAGTCACAGCACACCATTTATATCTGACCCAAAAACATTTAATAGGAATACCTAACGTCCAACAGACATTAGATGCCGCGTCTCAACGTTGTCCTCCTTAATGCTCTTATTACGTACGTTTAAACCTGAAGGCAGGATCATGTTTTATGCATCTAACTGTGCGATGAAACCGCTAGCGTAAATACGCCACCGTAATGTAAAAGGCTCTGAAGAGATTTTATGAGATGACTGTGTAAGTTTGTTTTGAAAGGAAATAGAAAAATATCTTAGATGGAGTTCATATCCGGAGTATTTATTGATAGTTTCTTAGTATAAGGAGCTTATATGGAACCTCTACTTTACATGTTTAACAGTAAATACGATAATTTGATTCATCACCAAATTCATAGAATCTTGATCCTGCATTCTTGATGCGTCCCAATACTGAGCATGGGGCGATGAGGCTGTTATCAATTTCCGGCGCAACAAGTGGCCTATAATTTTGAATCGTTGCAATGGCCATGCCGACTGTTTACAAGTCTTATATTCCGGGTTTTACAAAAATCTCGGAAAAGAAATTCATTCTAGCTGGTTAAAGGCTGTCTATATTAATGTCGTTGCATTCAGTAGCTCATTTATCAACCCATGAACATCACTTACAAATCGCTCAGTTTGTCATCGAGCGCTTTTAGTTTTTTTTTTAACAAGTTTATGAATATTGTCTTTCGGAGAAACGGTGGTAAGGATAGCGCTATTCGCAATGTAATCCTCTTCGTGTTAGCGTTTCTTCGAAGTTCGCGTGTTTATCTTGTACAGCAAGTCGTTTTGCGTGTTTCAGTTGAAAATAATCAACTAAGTTTGGCTTTGTTGCTGGCAAAACTTCATTTTCAACTGTTCCGTTTCTGTTGGTAACGAATATACTTATAACGGTTTTGAAGTAAGGAATTTGGTATATTTAGACTGTGTGTTTCTATAAACTAAAAGGTCACGAACTTTTGTTGTAGTTTTACTGATACAAAAGATTAGACAGCACAAAAAAGTGTGTTCAATATCAATAAGCCCTCGTATTTACCCAGAAGTCACACCGATTAATTCTCTTAAGCCACGTAATAAGAAGACCAGTTTCAACTTTAGATTTGTATTTTTTTTTTCAATTCAAACAAATTACAGTTCAGAGCGTCTTCTAAACCGTGTATAATAGGTTTCGTATCTCCTCGAAGAATAATGATTACAAAATGAAAAAGCCCTCCGGCGTCTTAAATTATTTTAATTGGCTTCGGTAGCTCCTCGGACCGCATGTTCAACGTACAAACACACTCACGAACGCATTTTATGACATATCCTCATATTACTGGATACTGTATATCATCATCAGAAATAACACGTCACAGATAATTACTATAATTTGCCGGTTGGTTTGTATCTCGGATTTAATTTAATTCATAGGTAATAATAACACTATCACTTGTGAATATTCTTAGCTCCTTCACTGTTATGGTTATTTTATCGCAATTACGCATTCAAATATCTTGATATTCTTGAACGATTAACCAAAGCTGAATGAAAACGGTGAAAGAGATATGATATAATTAATACTGATAATTGTAAATATTTCAAATGAAGAGAAGAAGAATGCCTAGTTTTGGCGTCTCAAGAATTATTTTTTGTACATGTATACTCTATCGATTGAACATGGTTTGAATGGTATGAAGGGATTTTCGAAAAACACCATCCATACATTTGTGGCTTTGTCCTTTATTAATAGTTTATTATTAGCTTTACGCCTTTACTTATGTTACAATTTCAAACTTAATTTTGCAATTCCCTATATCGTAATTAGTACGAATCATGTATAATTATGAGGCTTTCAGCTGATACTACGTTCTCGATAAACTTTGGTACTACCGACAGCCGAGAGAAATACCCGACAAGCAAAAACAATTAACAAATTGATAAGCTCAAAACAATTTTCAATTAACTCCGCCGGAGTGTTCGCCGTTTACAAATAACCACCATTTATCAGAAATGCCTATGCAGTTTTTAACGTCTGGTCGTTGGCAGGGCTGCCCCACGAAATTAAAAAGTGTTTTGTTTCTATTTTCAACCGGTATTCACTTTTGCTTTTATGTCATTTCAGAGAGAAAGCGAGGGAGGCAGACCTACACCCGATACCAGACTTTGGAGCTGGAGAAGGAGTTCCACTTCAACCGGTACCTGACGCGGAGGAGACGGATCGAGATCGCGCACGCGCTCTGCCTCACCGAGAGACAGATCAAGATCTGGTTCCAGAACCGGCGTATGAAGTGGAAGAAAGAGAACAAAACCAAAGGCGAGCCAGGCTCGGGCGACGAGCCGGACAACATGAGCCCCCCCACCTCGCCGCAATAATGGTCTCTCAGTCCACGGAGGATCACCTCGTTTCAGATCGAATACCCAAGGAAATAATTTTCCGTGTCCATTTTACTTTAATCGTTGATGTTGCTTTCAACACGAGTAACGGTGAATCTGAAACCAACGATCCAGCGACCGGAGTTACTAGAACAGTTTAATTTGTATAAATTGTACGTTGGACTTTTCATGATAATATTACATTATAACTAAATACGTAACCTAGTGATTACGATAAAGATTAATGATAGTGTGATGAAGAGATTTTTACAGTTGTTAAGTATAAATTAATTTATAGAACAATCTCAATACCAATAATTACCAAAAACGCAGTGTATAATGATTAGTAAACTGCATCGACATCTTGTGATTATTATAGATGAATAATATCATTTCTGGATTTATGTTTCTTTTGAAAATTGGTCTCTTTTTGTATCTAACTGTTATGCAAAGTGTGTGAACTTCTTTCTAATTTATTTAGTTTTTATTGTGATGGTTTTCACTTGACATTTCTCCTTTCGTTAAATTCAACCTTTTTTTGACTTCATGCACTTTGCATAAGAATTAAACTCAAAATTTCTTACTTATTATTTTTGAAACACAAAACCATAAGGACCTCTTATAATTAACCATTGATAAGAAGGCAATTAGTATCCATATTGTTATTATTTAATATATTTGATGTTTTATTTCTAATTAAGCTATCAAAATACTATTCTGTACATACATACATACATAATAATTTTAGAATTTGTAATGTACAATTGTTTTAGTGTGAATAATTATATTGAGATTATTTTGTGAAACAACGACTTGTCCGCGTTTCAGGTTCTGATTAACGAGTATTTATTATGTGAAACTTTTCTCAGTTTTACCGATTTTATTATTTTACATTATTTGTAGTTTTGGAAAGGCCAGTTATACAAGTGCAATGTATACGATTTTTCGATGACACATATATACGTAATTGATACTGATAATAAACGTCATAAGAAATCTATTATTATTATTGTAAAATGTTACGAGATTGGAGCCTATAATTTAGATGAAAGTAACGAGATCTTCGATAAAAATTATATAACGCGAACAGTATGAATGTACCTAGTGCCATTCAACAGGATGAAAATATAAATTGCAGACAGCTTTGACTCGAGACGGGGAGGTCGGATGAATCACTCGTGCTTATTGTATAGTAATTAAACAAAGGTTACCTTCAAGTCCTTAGGTGCAGAGATACATAGTTATTACTTTTTATTTGAGTCTTAAACGGATAGTACGAGCGGAGTGAACGTAATGAATGTTGAGGCTCTTTATAATAATGTAGTTCTTGGACACAGGGAGAAACAACGCAAAATAGATGATAGACCTATTGCTTTAAGTTAAGCATGCTGTCTAAAAGATTTGTGCATAAAACTGACAATCAGACGTTCACTCTGGTATGAGGATATAGTACACAGTATACCAAAGCTAGTGAATAAACTGCTGGTCGTTGACGTTTTGAGGATTATAAAGCATGGAGTAAGAATTGCAATGTCGTAATCGTTGTCAGTAACTAAAACGGTATTTTTATAAAATCATTGCCTATTGAAACCAATATACGTAAAAGAGATATCGTACATTGAATTATATTTACTCGTAACGCGATAGTTTTACGGATATTATTAAAAATTGATGAGTGAAATTGAGAGGTTGGTGAAGTGTCGTCAGGATTCACGTTATACGTTATTTCATAATAATGTAAACTATTTGTAAATTATTTTTTCAAATAGATTGTAACTAGTGAATGTTTTTTTTCTAAGAACTCAGTGAGCCGGTTTCATTTTATAAATATTTTTTCTTTTTAATTTTGTGCTGTGTTCGTTAAGTAAATGTAAATTGTAATAATTGTATATTGTCGATAATATTCAATATTTATTTATTGATTCGCTTAAATAAGTTCGTGTACTTTATTCGTTTCTTGAATTTGGTACTGTTTTGTATTAGAATGCTGTCTGGCTGGGATGTGGTTATGATATATTTTATTTATATTATTGCTCAAATATCTAATGTTTGTGTTGTATATTTTCCTAGCAATAAGTACAGTTATTTCTTCTTTCGTATGATAGATCACTTCCAATTTGCGAATTGTATTACTAATGATTGTATTTTTACCACTTATGTTCAAGTGCAATTTGAATTGTGATTCCTACATAATCCCTTGCCAGATGGAAAACTTTTACTTATAAAATTTCAAATTAGGTTTATGACAAAATTGTAATTAAGTTTCGTTTAAGAGTACTGAACAGTCTTCGATTTTTTTCAAATTTAGATACGTAGAGACATGGGAACCTAATTTGAACAATTTTATTTACCATTATGTCCTATCGATTCAAAATTTATGAAATATAACTATAATTAGTAACTTAATAAGATTAGGCGAGACGATATTGTCATAAATATATAAATACATGAAATTAATAAAGCATAATGATTGTATTTAGAGAACTTTTTTATTATTTTCTTATTACCTTCATGCATTAGGTATGCTTTCAGTGTCTATGCTAAGTATCTACAAAATTGATAAATATTAGACATTAATATTATTTTTGACAATACTATCGGCACAAAAAGAGCCTAGAGAAATAAATAAACCAACTATAGATTGTTGGCAAGTAATCATATTATCTCTACTGTTGCATGAAACAAAGCTTTTACAAGAAAATTTATTGATATTATTTCTTTATTGTAACATTAGATAAAATATTACTTGTAGAATATTTTTGACATTGAAAATTCTACTGAATATTTACAGTTTAAGATTTTTCAGTTATAAATCATTATTTTATTTCATGAAAGTGCTTCTTCTATTTTATCTGAATTATTATAAACACTTAAACATTTTTGTGAACAGAATTATTTACTAGAACGCTGTTGCCCAACAAAGCAGCTCATATCATCAAGGCAGGGAAATCTTATAAGCATTAAACCAGAAATTACAGTCACAAAGTAATAACAGCAACAATTTCGCATCCATTTCTTATCTTTCCCCAGCAAAATAAGGCTTTCCGTGTTCAAGACAGCATCATTATAATACGTTCAGGCTAACGACGAAATAATGATTTTGCGTGATAGGCGCGGCTCTGCCGGTGTCTGTCACGGCTGATTGGTGCCTCGAACAAATCTCGAAATTACTTTTCTTTTTTTTTCCTGACACGATATTTCTAGGTGTGGCCAGCACTAATGAGTTTTTAATAATCTTCGCCCAAAGCGACGAAGGCGAAGCCTACTACAGCCTTGGGTTGAGCTAATGCGATTTTGACAAGTTCGAAATTGACGCAATTATGCTTTTGCGGCGTTTTTAATGGCCAATGATTTTGGTAATAGCTCAGGAAGTTATTTGTTAATTTTATGTGGGTGCAGGGATGTTGGTTTGTTTGTGGGAGATTTTGTCTATGCATCAATGATTTTGGTAGGGGAAATTATTTTCTTACCAATGAAAAAAATATTAAATTAAAACCGAGTCTCCAGCTGAATCACTATTATAAATTACATTGTCCTGTTTTTCGCGTCCGAATTAATCTTAAGATTTTTTTTTCTCCTATTTGTATCGAATCAAAGCCAACGGATACAAACAATCCAATATCTCGAGGCTCCCAATGTGTTATGAGCTTTTGTATCATAAGTGATACATGAAAATATAGGTCGAATTGAGTTGGTCAGTCATTCTGTAAGTGTCGAATGATAAGTGTTATTTATGACGCTCTTCCAATGTGCCATTGCACTCTAAACAAATTGGGTTCACGGTCATACCAACTGACAAGTTGATATAAATACTTGAAATGTGTTTAAAAACCAAATCTATTTTTAATTACAGATTCTATTAGATGATAAGAAAAATTGTTGAATGAAAACGGTAGATAAGTTTCACTCAAACTTTGACCTTCAATAAAAACTTGAATCAGCGCCATCTAGCGGTAGCTGTGAGTTATAAGTTCAATAACTTGATCTGTAGCTATTAATCTCTTTGGTATTGGTATAACTTTTAATCAGTAGAGTAAATTTAAATACTTACTCATATGTTTATTGTTTGGTAGGTATGTCACCTAAATTATAGTATAACTTTTTACTACTTTTAGTAATATTATGTTACTCTATATTTGTATTTGTAATAATATTATTTGTATTAAGTATATATCTTTAGTAGGTATCGAATATTCTTGAAATTTTATCATAGAACACTTCGAAATTTAACCAAAAACTAAAAAGATATCAAATCCAAGTTTCACATGAAAAAAAAGTACGCATGAACCCAAAAAGCGTACCAAAACTGTCTCAAAAACAGAGATAAAGACATAAATCACTGGCAATTTTTCATTTGCGACCTTGCCTTATAACGTTCAATTTTATTGACTGCAATAAACCAAAGCAATGGTTAAATCAGCGCCGTTGTATCGATGTAAACACCTCGTAAATATCAACTATCTCCATCGCACTTACGGCAAAAACGCTTGTCAGAAAAGGACGGTCGCGTCGTCTCTTCATTTAGATCTTACTGAAAATAGTTTATGAGAAGTGGAAGTGTGTTTTAACTTTCGAATTTCAACTCTATTTCCTTAATTTTAAAGTATGTTTTGTAGTTTTGTTCTCACCTTTATATCTTTTAAATGGTCCTTAAATCGCAATAACGATTTGTTTATAGGTCGTGTTAGCGGCGGAGCTTTGTGGGAGATGTCTTTATTTATTATACCCATTATTATGTTATTGGCTGTCCATATATCATACAGACATAATATAGTGACATCAATTCTGTCATCATTACATTTTATTGAGTAATTGAGTATAGTTTTGTGTTTTAAGACAAGTATCATGTAGCTATCAATAGTTTTGTAAATAATAAAAATATTATATTGTTGCAAAATGTTCATAGATAGTCAATTGTTTGTAACCGAATCACTTTTATTTTGGTTGAAGAATTATTTGTGAAAACAATTGAACAGCAGTCATTCAAAATTAGACCTCTTCAAGTTTTCTGGCGAAAAAAATAATATCATTAATGCTGACCGAGCATTCTAAATTCAAATTTTGGCGCGCTAAGTCCGCCATTTTGGTTAGGGCGTTGCCTCATTTCGCCCCGCCCCCCGCCAGCCCCTCTCGTGACAGCCACTCGGACGCAGCCCAACTCATTTGTTATAATGTACAGTCGGCCAAACAGGTTTCTACCTGGGATTAGACGGCCGTTAAAATTTTATTTACTAAAGAAAGTAAGAAGCTATGTTGGATACAAGATTTAACTTGGATTTCTTTAAGATAAACATATGATTTTATAGATACATAGTTAGGTTACAGATTTTTAGATAGATAAGGAAAATTGTTTGAGGCAACAGTTTCGGTTAAAATGAATATATTTTCAAAAAATAATAAAAAAATGATGGTGTTTAATAAAATGGTAAAAATAGGTATAGTAGGCACATTTCATAAAATTATAATTAGGTAACATTTGAGTGAAAATCTAGCATGGATTTATAAGAACTTACAAGCTAAGAATAATAATAAAAATATATTTTGATCATACTTTTATATGATCAAATAAATTAGGCATAGATTGGTAGACATTAGGTAGGTACAATAGGTAGGTAATAATAAGATACATTACTGTCTTAACTTACCTGCTTTTCATGTGCACCTGCGTTCCAAAAAGTTGGTCTTTGTAGGTACTATCTATGGTATAGCAACCCTAAATCATAAATATAGATTCGTACTGGAATACCTCGATTTCTATTTGGAAAATGGCTACAGAACTTTGCATATATTTCTTGAATTTTTTTATTTGAGAAAGCTAGTCAACCCGTGACTACGACAACTGAAAAGGTGCCGAAATGTCGAGAAACAAAAAAAAACACAAATAACCGAGAAAATAGTACCTACAAAATATCTATTTCGGGAATATATCGCACTAAATAGTCCGCAAAAGTTGTTACATTTCTTATTTCACTCCATTTTTAGCTTTTTCTGGCAATTTAGTAATATTACAAACCTGAAATAAAGTTGAGTGATACCTAGATCAATAAAATTTCTAAAAATAAAGTAAAACAAATGTTTTGTAATGATAGCGATAATTATAACAATAATATCACAACTCTGATTTCAATGATCTTACCTACTTACCAAAAGTCTACAAAATATCCCAAAAAATATTAATCAAGGATCACCGCTGCCGAAACTTCATGCCGCTGGGTGTACATCAGGCGTAACATTCGAAGATGACACCAACTGAGTTATCGACATCTCCCTTCTTTAAACGGTAAGTTGTATGACGCCGTCTTTTTTAATTACGTTTACAGGTTTCGTCTTCAAACGTAACAGTCGCCACGGGGGGTTTGCGTCACAAAGCACGTACGAAACTACCCACCAGAGTGTGGTATAGAATCGAGAGTATAGAATTGTACTCAAATATGAATTAGTACTTCTAAATTCTATTTCTCTATGGCTTTATTTTTGTTTGTCTGAGGAATCGAAATAATACAGCTTTGTCTTCGTACGTTCTTATCTTCTGATTGATGTCTGAACTTCTTTCTTTGTTTACCTCAGATGAATCATGTTGATTGTTCATTGAACAATAAAATGTAGTACAATAATTATGTTTCAAGAAGAGCTAGACTCTTCTTGAAACATAATTATTACCATGTGACGTTTCTTTAATGTAGGTAGGTATAGCGAATTATTGGAACCATAACCATTTTTTTGTCTAAATTCCCAAAACTCATAAAAAGAAACACTTGTAACGACAGCAGTCATCAAATAAATTTTATTCGTATATTGATATTTTGATTTTCGGCCTGTCCTGTGATACCTAATTACATAACATGAACCAGTGAACAGAAGTGTTACTATCGCATGCAAAAAAAATATAAAGCGATGAAAACATGATATGTTTTTAATGACTTTCCCATTCTATAATAAAAGTTTCTATATGGTAAATTTTAAATAGAAAAATATTGGAAGAAATTAACTCGGCCACAAGTGAATTCTCTGACGGGAATTCACTTGTGGCCGAGTTAATTTCTTCCAATATTTTTCTATTTAAAATTTACCATAAGTATAAAAATAGCATTGAAAAATGCAAAAATTACAAAATCATAAAAAAATGGTTTCAATTCTAAGGTATCTTATACTTTGGTAAGTATTAAAAGCTTTAATAAATCTAAGCTGTAATAGTGAAAATATCTACATTTGTAACATAATCATTACCTACGTTAATAATTATTTACCTAATTTTGAAACATTAGAGCAAATTATCAGTCATTTTATCGTCCCAACTGCCAGGACACTAGCCTTCTATAAACATGAATAAGAAGAAATTTCAAAACATAATCGCCTCATTATTAGTTCTTGTGATAACCATTTCAAATATAAAGAACACTTAATCAGACAATCATCATGTACAGACAAACACAAATCATCATTAAGTACTCATTTATTTTCCCTAATGGGAAGCGAACCCACGACCTCTTTCTTGGTATAAACACCAGTACCTAACCACTGTGCTGCACTGCAAAATTAACCAACATTATTGTTTAGTTTTTCTTTTCTAGCAGACTTACAAAGTTGGCTTTTCGAAGTTAAAAAATAAAATAGTAAAAACTCATTTTAAAAAATTAAGATAATTACTGATAATGATAAGTAATGTTGATGAGCTTTTGCAATATACTTAAAATAAACTTAGGTAACTTTTTAAGTTTTTTTTGCAAGTTAATTTCCATTTAATCTTAGCGATAAGTTACTGCACTATTATAAACCGATTTGTCGGTTAAATTGTAACCTGTGCAATTACATTAACATTACGGTAGGTTTTGTTGTATTTTGTATGTATTATACATTTTTTTATTGCAAAATAATTAGGGTATGTGATCTTAAGCTTCTTGTTAAATGAAACAAACAGTATTTCTTAAATATATTGATTTTTCAGACATTTTAAATACCGATATACCTATACGTAGGTATGTATAATGTAACTTTATCAAACAGTGAATATCTTATGTGGTAAAAAAATACATAATGTAACAAAATAACACATGTCAAACAGAAGGAACAAACCAAATTTATTTTTGTTTACCTAGAAAACTTTACATGCCTACAAGAAATTGTATAATATCAATTGTAGAAGGTCATGAAGGAATACACTTTAAATTATTTTATTTTCATTGAAGTTTATTCCATAACGACATAAATGATTAACAAAAATGTTTATAATCGTAATCGCAAATAAATCTAAACATGTTTTCATACTTATTGATTGTGATCTGTTTTGTTGTCCAAATAAATAAATAAATATTTATTTACAACAAAAATCCTAGTTGAACCCTGGTGGCTATTATAATATCGTCAAGATACATAACGTGCGTGCACTAATAGTAATTATATTATACAAAGTAACAAAATGTTTTTGTAATCTTGTGGCTTACCGCCATCTCTTAGCGCAGTATTGTTTCAATAATATCAATGTTATTTCGAATAAAATACTTGAGTTTATTTACCGATAGAAGTTTTGTGCCTATCAAGGTGTAAAGTGTGTCAAAATTTGACAACTCCACTTTGTTCGTGGAACAATGATTTATGGAACTGAGATAGTTGTCTTCAGAAATTTACATTATACAAATAATATCATAAGTATTTCTATATAGATATTTTTATTGCGATATTTCATATCCATGGATATAGCTCAAGGGTCAGGAATAACAAAATTTTACTCTGTAGAGGGTCATGGTACAATTTTAAAGGATATTGAAAACAAAACGTTATATGATGATTTCTATAAGATGACAATAGAGCGAAAATCTAAGCGACATTTTCATTTTTCATATTTACTTCACCAACCTAGTCGGACCCTGAGGGCTATTATAATGTCGTCAAGATACATAACGTGCCTGCACTAATGGTGATATGATAGTGAGCATCAATCTCACTGGTCAACGTGTAATTCCTACTTGGGCCCACATTATACTTAACTTTTAAATATTCAAACAGCAACTAAACTACTTAACTGTATTTTATTAAGATGTTTCTTTTTGCATCTGCAATATTATTTTTCTACTAGCTACTGCCCGCGGTTTCGCTCGCGTAGTTCTCGTTCCCGTAGGAAAATCAGGATAAAAAGAAGCTTATGTTTCTCTCCGTCCTTTTAACTAACTCTATGCCAAAAATGAAGTCGAATGGTTGCTTATAGTAAGGGCGTGAAGGAAGGACAAACAAACACACACACAACAACACACTTTCGCATTATAATTTATTTTTTTTACTTTCAAGCGATAAATATACAATATTAGACTTTTACATAGCACAACAAAACATAGTGAATAAACATTGTAACTAGGTTTAGTAATAAAAAAATAGAAATTAACTCTGTTAGTACCTTTTTCTATTTTCTATTACTTACGCCTGAAACTCTAAGGCAATGTTTATTCCCTTTTATAAAGACACTTAAGAAATAGTAATATACGAAATAACGAATACTGTAACAGCAATAATTTTAATTTAAAACACACACTTCAAAACTAGCTTTAACAGTTTCAAAGTGCTATTGTTTTGTTTACCGGCTATAAGGTGCTAACATAATGTTTTGACTGGGTTGGTCAAAATATTTATGTCTGAAGAGTAAATTGTTTCCCAAAATAGCGCGCCCGACGGAACAAACCCGTCGCGAATGAAATTCGAGTTACAAGTTATCTAAAATTACTGTTTGTTATAGAGAAGTATAATAAATTGTAGATGAAGGATTTTCTGGAGGGCGTGATAGTTTCGAAAAATATTAGGAGTGAATAAAATAATTATTTATATTAACAAACATTTATTAGCATTAGGTACTCTACCTACATAATAACAAACAAATTGTTGAAGATACCTAGAAAAAAATCTATGTTCCAGAGACTGTGATTTTCTGAAAGGGCCTAAATAATAAATAATAAATATCTACTTAACTTAAGTTGTAATTGTAATACAGCAGTAGATATCAAGTAAACACGTTTTTTACAGATGTAACAAATTTTTCTTATTTTTTTTTACTGTAACCAACTCAACTAAACTACTTTAATAACAAAGTTTATTTTACACAATAATCAAATTTTACTATATTATTATATTCAAGATTATTTGTGGTGCAATGCAACCTATTAAAAGAAAATAAAGTATAGGAACTTTAAGTAGGTACATAATATTATATCCAAATAAATTCAGTAAAACGATTGAAATTCCTTTTAGCTTTGCAAACATACTTTGATAACTAACAAATAAAAAAACAAAATCCTTTAGTACATATTACAAGCCGCCAGAGCCTTACAGTAACAAATTACCTTTAAATGTAATGTGATGTTATTTTACGCCATTCATCCGATGATTAATGTACTATGCTCCAACTAAAACATTTGCTAAGCACTGTGTCGTTCTTACAAAATCAAAAGTCTATTCAGTATGGAATATTCTACACGGCAAGACACAGTGAACAGACAAGTGGTTGGTGTTGGAATACGTGTGACGTTGTTGGTTTTTGCTCCTAGTGATCTGTAGAAGGTCGGTTCTCATCATTTGCATGGGCGTTCGAACGGCGAAGTATGTAGTCACGACTTTTTAATGTCATTTCAGTACGAATGTTTCACTTTCTAATTCAGATTGAATAGCAATGCTTAGTGCACGATCAGTCACTGCGTGTTTGCACTAAATACCAGTTGCCATTTGATGTTTGATATGCAAATAAGAAGAAGATAAACATTTTAATTTTTCTATTTAGCTGCTTCAGAATGTATCAAACTATTTAGTCCTAAAAACAAACACTAGAAATAATAATACACTAGAGTTCTTAAACATGTTCAGGAAGTGGTCAGTCAGGTTTGCTGACTCATCAGTTTTGAATCTGGTTGTCCTTAAAAATAGTAAACATGATTTTTTTTTATAAAACTTAAAAACTTAATATTTATTCGGTCCAGGATGTTGCAAGCACTTGTGAGAGACCTTACAACGAAAAGAACCGACAAAAAATTCGTCAAGAAGTATTTTTTCTCCCTGTCTTAATTCATACAAGGCGTCGAATTGAACAATGACCATAACATTTTGAAAGAAAAGTAATTTCAAATCACAGTTTATAACATATTTATGCTTAGCAGTTACAAATTCACAAATCTCAAACTGTAACTACGAAATACACTTATCCAGATTTTAGTGACAATATTTACTTAAAGGATGGTGGGCAACATACACCCAAAACCTTCACTAATGGGACTACCATTGTTTGAAAGATAGCACATCTATGATCCTCTGTGCCCGGGGATCTCTAGCTTGAGGTTGAATATGTGCATCTTACTGGACATAATAAAAACAATCGAAGTATTTTCTTATTATTTCTTAATTAATCAAACTCGGTGGGTACCTACGATCTCTCAAACTCACGTCTGAGAGCAATTTCGCACTGTTAGATTCGAATCTGTGAAAATTCTTTCTGAAGTAAGAGTAGTCATAGAAGAACCACCGTTTAATTTTGCCAGATGAGAATAAATAATAAGAAAGTACACTTACTACTTAGGATTGTTTTTATCATGCCCCGTAAGATGCGCATATTCAGCACTTATAACTAGAGATTCCCGGGATAGAATTTGATGCGCATTGGCACAGAGTATCATGGATGTACTATATTTCAAACAAGGGTAGTCTCATGAATGGAGGTTCTAAGTGTGCCGCCCATACATTTTTGCCCACCATCCTTTACATGATATTTACTAACTAAATATGAGTTTACAATATATATATATTAAATTATAAATAATTAATGTGCCGTGTGGTGACGGCCTAAGAATACAAGTGTCACAACTCCCTTACATGCTCGGGATGTCGTAAGAGTCGACTAAGAGGCTCGACACATTGAAAACCTGTTCAAGAGAAGGAATACTTGAAACAAACCCTCTACCAACCCGTCTGGCCAGCGTGGCAGCAGTAGGCTAATAGCCTCCTATGAAAGCCGCAATAGGCGTGAGCTAGGAGAGGCTTATGTCCAGCAGTGGAAGTCCACAGCCACACACACACGTATACACCCTTCAAATCATAGTACCTAGGTTACACTTTTAAAATTGTAATATGATCATAGAAATTACAGTATTGCAATAAAACCTGTTTTTTAAAATCTCGCCAATTTTCTGTTTATTCAACTTTTTATTCAAAAATGATATAAGTATTTTCTGCTTTGAAAAAAATATTTGAAATTTAAAAATATCGTAGGAACAAGTTTTGAAGACCACTGGTGATATTTTGATGTTATTTTAAAATATCATTGGTCACTGGACATCAAATATATCATCTTTCAGGAATAGAATGTTGATTTCTAAAATGGCGTCACATTCCTCCGGGTACATGTCCGTCGAACTTCCTTTTAATATCCGGACGGATGTGCTCATTGCGTATTCTGACTTCACAATCAGGCCTGGTTTTGCTTGCTATAACTCATATTATGGATAAATGTGTAAAGGATTATTCTAGAAGTAAGGATTTTATACAAATTGAAAGCTAAGCTTTTAAAATATTAAAAGCTTAAAGTCAAGATTAAAGTACTGTAACGCGGGGGCGCTCTAGTACTAAATGAGAACTCGCTTATTGTTAAAGCTTTTTATATTTCGTTTTCAATTATTTATCAAAAAAATTATAATCTATATAATATATGTTAATGACAAGGCGACCGTCTATAACTAAGCACGACGGGCCTCTCTTTTCTTAATTTTATTACAAGCAAAACCTGCTGGCTGGTTTTGCTGCGGTGTACCGGCCTGCTTGCAGTGCGGAAATATATAGCATCTCCACAGTGCTTATGTAAATAAAAATTCAAATTTCAAATTCAAATTCAAAGATTTTTATTCAAATAGACTTATAGATAAGTACTTTCGAATAGTCCAAAATTTTTTTTCCCTACCAGCCATTCAGGACATCTTTTAACTGATAAGAAGAACGGCCGCAAGAAACTTATCAGCTTTAACAGAAACAACAACATTTACAATGGAACATGTTGTTGCCAAGCACAAATTTACAATTTTGAAATATATTTAATATAAGAGGAAAAAATTAAGATTTTTATTGTTATAAATATTAAACAAGAAAATATACTAGAAAAAAGCAACTTGTCTCATGTCGCCCTGACGAGGTTTTAATTGTTTTTAAAAGCTGTTGCTGCTATTAAAGTTTAACTTTTATCTTCGAGTATGGAAAAAACTAAGTTTTTCTACTATGTAACAAAATCTTGTATTCTTATCACACATAAATTGTTCCTAACTTATAAGTATTTTATTCTTAGTGTAAGATCAAAACTCAATATTAAACGAGCTTGAGAATGAATTTCTATTATAGTGGCTTTCTTTTTTCCAGTTACCTTTCAATTAAATTACACATCGCAGTTAAAGTTCTGTTCACTAGTCATAAAGCAACAAAAACAAGCCTCGCGCGCAGCGTGGGCCAATACTATATACAGATATAACGATGTACAGTCAACAGGACGTTCAAGTTAAATACTTTTACCTTGCGAGGCATGCAATGTCAATGATAATTTGAGTTTATAATTTTTGAATTTGATAAATTTGAAATGGAAAAATATTAGAAAAAAACAACTCGGCCACAAGTGAATTCTCAAATGGGACTCGAATCCACGACCTTTGGATAACCGGTCCAATGCTCTATAAAGAGCCGTTAAATAAAACCGGATATCCAAAGATCGTGAGTTCGAGTCCCATCTGAGAATTCACTTGTGGCCGAGTTGTTTTTTCCAATATTTTTGTACTTAAAATTTATCATAAGAGTAATTTGAGGTTTTTTTAAGGTGGCGATAGTGTAGATGTAGATCTGTAAATTTTTTAAAGTCGTTGTTTCTTTGCAACTTCTTGGTTATCAACTTTTGGATTTTGAAGCGAATGAAATAATAAACCACATGCATGAAAGTAAACAACGTTTGACAGGTCTACATCTACAGCAGTGGCACCAAGCGATAACTATTTCTATCATCCTGCCAATCGATAGCACTTATGGCGCGTAGTCATTTCATAGTGCAAGCTTAGAGCCTTTGAGTTTACATCTAAAGTTGTATTTTTAATTCAATAGAGAATTTGACAGGTGCCAATGTCATGTTGCAAAAATAATCCAGCTTTAAACTATGTTTCGTAATGATTTGCGCAGATCCAGTTCCAGTCCAGTAAGTATTGATTCACGCACACAAATTCAATGACAAAATTATAGCTACATTTTAATTCAGCATTATTTTTACAAAGTGACATTGACAACCTGTCAAATCACTCTACTGAATTATAAATTCGACTTTAGGTACAGTCTATACCGCGTCAAGCTAAATAGTAGCACTACGAAAAGAGATCTTACTACACACGGGTCAAGATCAAGATGTGAAAGCTTGATGTGGTGGTGACTGTACTAGGTTATAATGTTAGCCTACCAGTTATAATAATCCGAATATTATATGATTACGATCAGTGATCTTAGATTTGGCGTTAAGCTATTTTTAGTTGTTTCGCAATTTATTCACAAGATCCTAAACGATATTGTGACTGGCAGTCTTATTATGAAATTCAATATCTGTATTGTCATCTAATCAAGCTTAATGTGTTAAATAGTTAATATTGATTAGCTTTAAAAAATATTACAAACCAAAGGAGTAAGGAGTTACAAAATAATCGTCTTAAATAAGATCCTTCATTAGCTAAAACAGCCAATCATTTCATTAACTCGATAACATCCCATGACTCTTCGTAATCAAAAGAAGCTGAACATTTTAGTACCTTTTCATAATAATTATTACGTTTACGCAGAAATGTTTCATTCCAAACTAGCGTTAAAGTTAATAAGACAAAGTCCTAAAACGTTGATGCATGAGACCCATAGTAAATCCACATTAATCATACATCTGCCCCCTTTGTTTTGTACGTCCTGGCTCTACCAAGTGTTGCTATGGTGTCTAAACTGATATTAATGATAGGATTCAGTAATGTAATTAATGATGTGAGCGGTGAAAGCTCGATTGATTGAATGTAACGTGTTTCCTGGATTCGGTGATTACGACGAAGGATTTGAAAATTGATCGTGATCGTCTGTTGTTTGCAATTTGTGTTCTTATTGAAAATTGATAGTGCAGAAAAGAGGGCAAAAATCATGGTAAGTTCGAACGATAAATCTGATATGAATCGTCTATTTAAAGAAATATTTACAAAAAAAAGTTTTATCATGGAAATTTTCTGCAATCGACATTCGGACATCGATTGCCTGCGTTTAGTGTTCTTCGATATATACTAGCTTCCGCCTGGGGTTCCAACCGCGTGGTTCCCGTTCCCGTTAGAATTAACGGGATAAAAAGTAGCCTTTGTTATTCTCCGTCCTTTCAACTAACTCTATGCCAAAAATCAAGTCGATTGTAGAATGACAAACAAACACACTTTTGTATTTATAATATTAGTGAGGATAAGGATATTAAGTTAGGATTTCTAAAACTAATTAATTTTGGGCATATCTTTCAATTAAAACTTTTTAATTTTGCATTTTGCAATGCTATTTTTATGTGAAAAATATTAAACAAGAAAATATACTAGAATAGATCCCGTCAGGGCGACATGAGACTAGTTCCTTTTTTTCTAGTAGGTATAACATTACCGATGTATTAGTTAGTGGTGGAAACTCTTTTGGCTAAATGTACTAAAATTATGTTTTATCTTTATTGTGTTTTATTTTTAATGCTGTATGTTTCCCTTAAATAAATAAATATTTTTCACATCAACTTTCAACTTTATCTCAATTTGTAAATCTAGGTGCCCAATTCTAAACTGACATCATGTTCTGAACACTTACATTATTTTTTGTTTTTGAATAAATTATATTGTGTGACAGTACTAACTATGTACTTCGAATCGTACAGTTATTTTTTCGGTTCAGCATCTTAAGTATACCTCTATGTTACAAGGATAGAGAAAATGTTTATTAAAAGGATTACATACTCAAGGGAATTCCGACAAACAAAGTGATGAATAGATTTACCTCCCGCTGGTGTCACCCCAAATGAGATTGGTCCATGAGTGGGTTTGGGGTGACTCTTTCGGTAAATACCTTTGATCTACAGCTCAGGATTAAAACAACCGGTGACTCAGATTTAATTGAAGAAGTGATAACACTAAGGGTGAACTTGTAAGTAAGGTACCCATATTAGAAAATAGTTTATTTTCTGTTTCCCTATGTTCCCAGGAATACCTTATGTGTTTACTGTAAATAAATTAGATGATGGAGAGTCAAATGCTTTTTAATTCATTAAATTAAGTCCTAGCTGATTTTAAAAAGCGGAAAATAAATAAGAGAAAATAAATCTATGGATACAAAGTCATATACTTGTTGTATGATATTCTTCTGAGAACACTTGCACTTCATCCGACTACAAGTTTAAGTGATTTTAAATAATAATGTTTCTCCTGAATTGCAATATCTCATCACACCGAAAATACCAATTTTAGATCCCCTAAATTGAAAATAATTTTCAGTTTCTATAAAAAGACAGCTATGAAAAGATACAGAAAATCTTCTGAACATTTATCTGAAATACCCAATATCTATCTTTATTAACATGCACGTTAATCCACGTGGGTAGATAGTTTCGTCACAACAACCGTTACACAACATGTAGTGTTAGTGTTGCCATTATGTAGATGTATTCACCCGATATACATCGATATATCGCCGCCAGATTCTGAAGGCCTCCCTCGCCCCCTTGACAATCAAAGGCAGTCGGTGAAATAAGAGTGATGGTTGGAAAGTCAGGGGTCTCGTCAATCTGGTCGTTGCAGTTCGGCTCGAGGTAAGCGGTTCCATTGTCGTCGTCCATTGATTAATACCGTAGTTTATCTACAGATATGACAACAATGGTGTCTCATACCCGAATGCCTTAATGCGTTCCACCTATAGGCTTTATTTACCCTTCCTTATATTTGATTCACATGGTGTTTTATTGTTGTACAATTTATTTTGTTTGGATTATAATGTAATCAACTTTATTGTGTTGGTTTTGCAGGTACCGTGCGAGGATCATCATCTGTTTTGAGTAATTTATTGGTATCGACTGAATTAAGATTTATTAGCCCTTTTAAGAGTTCTCCATGTTCATTTTAAATTACCATAATCATATACCTGTCCTTGTGTCAACTTATTTGGAGTCGATACAGTTCTTCATCCTATTTCCATATACATCCCCTTCTTTCAGGATTACACCATCAAGTTTAAAACTCGAAGCTTTTTATAGTATTCATGTTGTACAACCCTTTTGTCATTGTTAATGGCTCTCAGTCGTGCCAGTTACAAATTTTCTCTTTCTACCTCACAGGCTTCCACTTATTGTCGATCCACTCCATACAGGATCTGAAATATTACGATAGGAGTTATTAAAAGGTATAAAATTATTAGTCCCCAGATTTTAAATTCAATCAAATGATGTTTATATTGTATCAGTTATCGCAATCCCAATGCCATGGATGCTGAATTCCAGGCACAGACTTTAAGTCTCCATCTGATAACTATCTCAATGTAAACATTGAGAATCAAATGAATATTATTTTGAAAATTCTTGTTAAGATACCAGATATCTATGACCTCTAACTTCTACTTCTACATCAAAATGATTTATTTTACACATCCACCTGTATGTCATCAGATGGACTGTCACTCAAATATTTGACATACGAGTGTCGTCCCATTCTATGCAAATGTACACCCTTGTTTGTCCGATCTGATCTGACTACCGTTCACCTTCTCACGTATGTCATCAGATATGGGCCTTTAATGGTTTGTAGAATGTTAGACGAACTTCCCAGAACTAGGTTCTCCAATTGCTGTAATCTATTTGGCATCCTTTATTTCAATACAACAGTGATGATCGAACAGCGATACCAAGATAGAAAATGTAGCAGCAAGATTGAATTAACGATGAAGTTGCAATAACTAACTTAAGTTATTGCAATTTTGAATGATAATTTATGGAAGATTCGGACCGACTTATTTAACTGATTTGTAGGTAGGAACCTAGTGAATGAGTTTATTGTCAGTTATTTAGATCGGTTTTTACTAATCATACAAGGATTTTTGGTGTTAATGTATTTTTGAAGTGAAAACTTCTTTAGATACGTTGTGCACATCAGAGTTTTAAATTTTTGGGTTGGGTAAAAAATGTTGTGTCAGCACTCTTCCGTGGGTGTCGTAAAAGGCAACTAAGGGACTCAGCCTTCAGGAGACGAGCAGCAGCGTCTCCTACAAACTTGGCCATACTGCGATCGCCAACCCACCTGCCAAGCGTGGCGATTATGGCAAACTCCCCCTTTTTGGGGGAGGCCTATACTCAGCAGTGGGTGTTATGTGGCTGAGACGACGACGACGAAAAAATGTTAAGCCGCGTCAGGACACGTGACCCTGATACTACAAAGATTTACGTATATTAGTTAATAACAACTATTATATAAAGATCTCTCATTACTACCAACTTTCATATTGATGCCAGGTCAGTTTTAATGGATTTACCAGCCAAATCAAGTTGGTCTCCGTTTTCATCAACTTTTTATGAAGTTGTAGTCAAGATATAGTGGATTTAGATCGTTACTTTCGTTTAACTTCTGCCGGCACACGGTCATCAATTTTAATCATTTGAAACTTATAAATTCTTGAAAATTTTAACAAATAATATAGTAAGTGTTTCCATAATGTTTAATAACCATTCACTAAATTGGATACATCGGTTTTACAGATAATTTTTAATAAAGAAAATATTGAGTTTTGTAAGTTTTTCCTGTGCAATTTCCTTAATACTGAAAAACTATTGTAGTCATTGAGGTAGGTATTATTGTACCAACGTCAGTACCTATATTATACTTCGATGTTTATGGTTGTTTTTTTGTAACATTTTCCTTGTCTATAGGTACGTAGAATTCTCTGGATAGCTTGTAACTCTTCAAGGGCCTTCCCCCTGCACTACCATAGACCACATGTTTCATCTCAGGTGTCACCATCTGTAATAGAGTTTCGGTTTAATACAGCGCATACCGCGGCAAATAAGTAACATCTAAATGTAACTAATGTGTACAAGGATACATATAAGTAAACCAATAAAATAAAAAATAAATAAGAAGTAAGAAAGTAAGTATGCAAAAAACAACAACAAGAGTGATTTCTAAAATGTTTTTTATAACATTACAACAACATATTATGTTAAATTTTAAATAGAAAAATATTGGAAAAAATCAACTCGTCCACAAGTGAAATTGAAAAATTTGAGCATTGAAAAATACAAAAATGAAAAAATCATAAATTACAACAACAATAAAATAAACAAAACTTCTTGGCACATTAGTTAATATTGCTTTTTTCATCGACGTAGGTTTTAGTTGTAGAACTAACTACTAAACAAAACTTATAGCAGTTTACGTAATGAACTTAATAGTAAATGAGGAGGTGTGGATCAAATCTAATATATTTTCCACTCAAAAGTGGATAAATATGATATTTCAAAATGTATCATATTTTTTTTAATCGTTGGTAATTTTACGTTAAATTACTAACGTTATCTAGCTATTTCAGAGTTATAAAAAACAAAACATTTCCTATCCAAAACGGCAGTTGTTTTTTTGTTCCAACAACTTAAGGGTATGGCGTACCGATATGCGTCGCGAGTCCTAGGGGCAATTGCCTACTTTTTCCTTCTGAAATATTGTTTGGGGCGATAACGTTTCCAACGCCCTAGAACTTTACAAAATAAGGCAATTTTGTGTCATTCGTTTCAGTACACCTTAATCGACTGCTGTACGGTTTTATTTTTAAGTAATTCGGTTCAGTTTAAATTAAATAAATTGAAACGCTCAAGGTAGTTTTTCAGTAAACAAAATGGATAAGTATTGAGATATTAATATTTTTTGTTATAAGCAATATTTCTTTAAAACAAACAAGTAAGCAGCGCCTGCTAGTTAGCAGGCACAAAATAGACTTCTAAACCACGTGACAGTTGTTATTGTTTTGTAGTGTAGAAACTAAAAAAGTACATTTGACACATGTCCAAGGTGTCCTTAACTCATTCCCGTTGACCGTTTGTCTCTATCTCTCATGGTTTCTGAGATCTCGATGCGTACATACATACGTACGTACGTACGGACGGACAGAGAGGGATTATAAGACTTTTCTAAACTTTAGAGTTTAGAAGTCTAAAACGTACAGCACAACTTATCTATTCTGTCAATAAAATGTAAAAAAAATATGAAAATAGGATTATGTTTAAGGGGAGAGAAACGTTATCGCTTCTCCCCCCTTTTTGTATGAAAATTTACAGCTACACAATGCTCTTAACATTATGCTCTAAAAACCTTGACAAAACACCGAACATATTTGAATAAATTCTGAATTTTCAATGTGGAAGTATTAGATTTTGATCGCCACTTCCTCAAATAAACCCATTAATAGGTAAACCATGGTTACTATTAGAAAGCAGTCTCCACACAACTATACTAACATCGCCCCCGACAACGTCCCTAATCATCACCTATGGGGCCCGGAAACAATTGACAGACAGCAAGCCCGCGTGGGGTGTGTTTCTTATCACTGTGCAGGTGGGGGAAACCGGCACACATGTATGAGTTACTTAGGAAAATCTTTGAGAGGAAAGTGTGTGTAAATAAACCATAACACAGACTCGCTTTCTTTACTATGGGTAATGTAATAATTTATATGCTTGTAAAAGGAAAAGGACTAATTATTTTTTTCATATTTTGAAAGCTTTAATGACTTTGATACATTCACCCTCCGATTTCAATTTGTTTTTCTTTGGATAATTTATGTTAGTTTTGTATAATTTTAGAGCTAATAAATTGTGTATAAATTTATTTGTTTCTTTTAAAATAACTAGGTCTCATAAATTATGATTATGACATATAGTTCAGCATCTAACTAATTCTTTCATTATACGAAAACGATATACGAATTGTTTAGATTTACATCCAGTAAAATATCACTATATTTTATAGGCTATTATGATGTTGGGAACCTATTCCCTATGTATTATTCCCATAAAATAATATATACCTTAAGTAGGTAGTTCCACATTCGACATCATAAATAAACCCGTCGTAATATCACGTGTGTGGGCAGCCTAAGAATAGCGTGTCATCCGACGAGTGTTCAGTATCAACCGGCGACGGGAAGTGGGTTCACTATACGAGAGAGTATACTGTATATACTCAGTTGAGTACACATACAGTATGTACAGTCAACAGCACGTTAGCTTTTACACTTCGACCCTTATGTCTTTCATAATAAATAATTTTGACTTTGACTTTGACTTTGTCGCCAGGGCCAGCGTCAGCAGCGGCGGCGGCAGCGGGTTTACATATTGCAAGTGTAAAGTCTAACGTTTTGTTATCTGGGTAATCATATAGTAAAAAAACCGAATTCAAAAAGTAAAAAAAAAACATTTGTAAGTCGGTACTAGCCAAGGCAAGAAAAATATAAGTATTAGGTGCAATGTAGAATGCCTTGGCTGGCTTTTTTTGTTACACACTTACCTACACTAAAAATCGGAACTATAAACTTGTCATCTATGATTATGTCATCTAGGTAAATAGTTACGAAAACGACACATTTTTAAGATTTATACTGAAAACTATTAAAACGATTTTAAAATAACAAAAATGGGCACAATTCTGATGTTATAGCGTTTGAATCATTCCAATCGGTCCAGCTTCGAATAATCGGTGTAAATACATTAAAGAATATACGTGACGAATTGATAACCTCCTTCTTTTTTGAAGTCGGTTAAAAGTGAAAGTTTATAAAGTTATGTTCCAAAGATGTTGGTATCAGAAAATTATATAAAAAATGGAAGTCGGAAAATTTCATCGCTTACGTTGATGTTAAAATGGCTTGGCTGAGGTAAGAAATCTTCTAACAACCCGACAGTGTGAATTGGTGAGGACACTCAAATACAGATACTACTCGTACTACTACCAGTTTATTTTTGCTGTGATATAAAATGTCTGTGTTATTGTTGTATTATTAATAAGGAGATGAATAAAATACGTCTTTAGCACTTGGAGGTTTATTCTCTTAATTACTTTACAAAATGATCTGTTCTTATTGTGGTTCCAGGCAAAAGTGGCCTAGGTGACGCGTCACAATTGCAGATGTTACTTAATTAACTTGTTGATAGTCTGTAGCTAAAATGGAGCTAAATTCTATACATTTATAGGTTATATTAAATGTCATCCGAATAGTGACTCAAGTCATTTATGATAATCTGTATTTACGTTTCGTTACACTCAATGCTATATATTACAAATGTATACCTTTTTGTGATGTCGAAATAAATATAATGTCTATTTCTACTACTTAGTAAGTAGTAGATAAGTTGTTTTTTTATGAATGACGGGAAGATTCTTAGACTTCATCATACCTGATGTTAAGTATTGATAAGGCTGAAGATGGAAGCGAGCCTCTCCCGGAATCTTCAGCCACTGAGGAACTGGCTATCTTATCTCGAACTGCCGGAACACAACAATGCTAAAAACATTGTTGTTATGGCGTCAGGCTTAGACAAGATGGTGGTAGCTAGCCAGGCGGGCTTACAACAAGTCCTAGCACCAACCAAACCGAATGCGATATGTCCCGTGTATGTGGTTGTACCACTTGACCACAGAGGCGGTTAATTTTATTAATTAAACTTTATATTTTTAATTTTAACTTTAATTGCTTTTGTGTAAATTAAATTTTAGTTAAGTAGCTTTATGAATAAATCTATCTTACATTGCATATAAACAAAATGCAATAAAAGCCTGCTGGTTTATAAAATTAAGCTGTAAGTAGCAAATTGTGTTAACTTGTCATTAAGTAGGACTTGATATCGGTAAGTTAAGTATAATAAAAGTCATAATAAATAAATAAATAAAATAAATAAATAAAGTTTTTGGAAGACAGATTAGGTAAGCGTAATGCATAAATAATGAATTGATTTATAAAACCTGAATGAAAAAGAAAAATGTAAGAAACTGCATACTAATTCAAAATGACGGCAACTTTTACTATATACATGAGCAATTTAAGGTTTTAGTAGTAAATCATCTCTTATTAAGATAAAAACTATTGAATTTGTACTTAATTGAGTTGTCTAAAAGCATTCCACTCTAAGAAAATGGTGGAACTAATGATTACGAGATAATGCGTAAGAAATGGACGAAGGAAACGCTTTCCTACGTCTATTCCGAAAAAGCGAAAAAAGGTTTCGTGATGGAGAGACGAAAAAAAAGACTGAATTTCGTCTCAGGAGAGTAGAGCTGCAGAACCTGAGTATAACGACCCGAAATAAAACGACCTAAACACAATTAATAAGCTAAGGCATAAACATCTTTGTTACGTTGAAACAAGATTAACTTTCATTTGTTTCAGTGGGGATGTAGCAACGTTGCGTTCTGACGAAGAAAAACGGTATATCCGTGACTAGTGTGACAGAGACGGACGCATAAAAAGAGCAGGACCAAAATATGGCATTTTGATTAATAGGTAGCCATTGCTCAGAGCGGTCTGTGTACCATTGCTAAGTAATGACCACTCCATAAAGACATGGTTAAGGTTAAAAGAAAATTACTTTATCAACGCCTTGTTTTAAATAAATATCCTGTTTCAGGAAATATTATTGTTGTTTCCAATACAAGAAATTGAGATGTAGCCGAGATGTTAAGATCCAGCCGCCTTATTGATTGCTACACAAATGATTTATTATCGAGCTCGCTTGTTTTATTTTGTTTGTTTGTTTGAAATTAAGAAATTCGGTTTTATTGCCGTCATTAAGACTTTGAATTGAATTAGACGAGTCGTTTATCGAGTATTGAATGTTGAAGAATTACTCTTTGAATTGAATCTCTATTACGTTACATTGACGGTTATTAAATTTATTGAAATGCAAATAGCTTGTATGCTTAAAGTTTGGGAAACCTTAGTCACAATTGTGTATCATTCGATATTCAAATCGAATAAAGAATAAAAAAGTAACTTTATTTAAATTGTGCGCCTATGACAGCGATTGGTTTAAAAAGGGTTAAGTCAGCTGTCAGATTGGTCTACCAGCAAAGGAATGACAAATGCGCAGAGATAATCTGTGACAGATCCGTCTTACTAAAAAGCGGTCTTTTGACACTGATAAATAATATTATTCAGACATTTTTAAACGTTGAGTGTTCGGTTCCTGTTTTAATTACCTGGATTCTCACAATGTGTGTGATACTTATCTTAGTTTTGTTCGTTTTGTGTTTTATGGGAATCACTTTTTTTTTGGAACAGATTTTGATAGAGATTTTAAGTTTTGTTGTTATTGTTTATTTTCCTGAAACAAGATGACATTTTAAATATTTTCGTTTTAATTATACAGTAAGCTTTAAAGTATATTTTTATTCTTATTTTGTAATATGGGTTAACAATAATTTAATTGACCGTGACTGTGTTTTCATGTTACATATTTATATTTATTTATAATCAGTGACTTGCTTAATGATATTAAAAAGTTTATCGCGAGACTTACGAACCATTACGAAATCCTATCCTTATGATATTTTAATTTTTGCATTTTTCAATGCTTTTTTTATACTTTTATAAAAAAAAAAAAACAACTCGGCCACAAGTGAATTCTCAGATGGGACTTGAACCTACGACCTTTGGAAATCCGGTCTAATGCTCTAACCACTGAAAGTCTCGGTAGCTCAGTGGTTAGAGCATTTGACCGGATTTCTAAAGGTCGTGGGTTCGAGTCCCATTTGAGAATTCACTTGTCGCCGAGTTGATTATTTCCAATCTATATACTTAATTCAGGTTCGCAAAATTTGTGACGACTCGATAGGGACTTTGGCGCGTAGTACGCGGCCGAGTAAGGTATCAAATTAAAGGTACTCGAGTCTATTTGTTCCGAAAACTATAAAATATACAAAATGTTAAACGTGATGATCACAAACTGCAATTAAAGATTTTCGCATAATTTGGAATTTTTCGTCGATCGACGAATCCGAGTATCGGGTTGTAACCGCCCTAGTATTCTTATATTTAAAATTTATCATAAATCCTATCCTTATCCTAACTAATATTATAAATGCGAAAGTGTTTGTTTGTCCTTCTTAGATGCCCTAACTAAGCAATGAATCAACGTGATTTTTGGCATACAGTTAGTTGAATGACGGAGAGTAACATAGGCTAGCATATCCCGATATTCCCACGGGAACGGGGACCACGCGGGTGAAACCGCAGGCGGAAGCTAGTACTGGATAATACTGGCATTCAAAATGTATCAAATCGAAATTATATATTTTAATTGGTATGTAAACGATTTAATTATAACCAGTTTTACGGATTAAAACTATTTTTATCAACACATTTAGTTGAAAAAAGGTGTCCAAAAAGTATATAAAATATTAGTAAAATAGCTGAGCAGTGCGATTTAATCCGTAAAAATGATTTATTCACAGATGAAAATTTAAGATAGGTATGACTCTATGCTTATGTAAATGGTTTGCAAATTCAAACTTACACAATCAAAATCAGGAGTCCATAGATCTCTCAGTCACACATGTAGTGGAAGACGATTGTGGCTATAATCGATTATGGCCGGTGGCCACGCGACGGACGCGCAGTTAGTCAGAATGGTCGCGCCATTACCGTATAATCCTGGCCATTTGCTGCGGCTGCTGCGCCGGTATAGTCTGGCCGAATTTAGGATTTCCATGAGTCGAAAATATTTTTAATTTTTTTTTACTGGATTTTTTTTTTCATATCCAATCAAATTAATATATAAAAAAGGATTTTTTTATATAAATTAATATATATAAAAAAGCATTTTTTAATATCAATTAATATAAAAGTAAATGAAGATATTCACGACGGTTAAAGCGTACCTAATTGAAAATGGAAAAAATAATTTAAAAACCCCCTTTATAATTATCCGTCGGAGGTTGCCAATAAATGCTACACTCACCGTCAGAAAAATCGCACCTTTAAAAAATCTGACTTTTAAACTTAGTTTAAACTTATTTGGAATCAATTTATCAGGGAAATGTTGGATATCATTTGAAATGTAACGAAAAGGAGTACCCGAAATAATTAAACTTTTTATTTTTAATTGGAATAGAACAAAGAACTTAGAAAATTCATTTTTTTTTATAAGGGTTAGAATACGGATCACTGCCTTTTGAACCTGCACTGACCCATTAAAAGCCACAAATTGTAGCGCAATTGCTCAACCAGCGGCCCTTATAGAGGAACAAGATTGCATTTTTTTATGTCACATTTTTGTTATTTATTATGCTTTTTTAATGCAATGAAATCTTGTTTATTAAGTTCATTTATTGGGCTTTCAAACAAGGCTAATATTGGTGGAAGTACAAGCCGTACAGGCATTAGTAAAGTGTTAATAAGGCGTAAGAAAATTATTTATATTAAAAAAAGAGCGATTTTTTTGATGTTGAGTGTAGTTTTGCAGTTGTATAGTAACGTGAATAATTGAAGATATTTTATTGCTTTACTTATTTATTTATATTTATAAATATTGATTTTTTTATTAAAATTATGCCAGCCCCCGCTGGATTATTAAGTCGGGGTTTTTTTTAATTAATTTATCATTTTTCAATTATGTACGTTTTAACTGTCGTGGGTAATTAATTTTTTTTTATTATGCGTTTTACTTCAAACATTTTAAAGAGCATAGGTATTATAAACATTGTACTACATAAACCCCATTACTGAAAACCGCATCAAAATCAGACTAGTAGTTTTGGTTTTGTTCAAACAAATGTTTACTGCACCCCCTGGTGAGTTGTCACCGTAACATGTATCTAAGAACATGCACCAATCAAACTCGAACCCATCACTGAAAACCGCATCAAAATAAATTTTGATGAGGTTTTCAGTGATAGACTAGTTAAAACTAGTAGTTTTGTTTGCACAAACAAACAAACAAACATCCTCTCACCCTCCACCTTAAGTAGGTACATATTTTTTTACAGTCATCGTCATCAACCATTTTAAAACTAAATCAGAATTACTAGTGAAGAGAAAACCATCT
Source organism: Chrysoteuchia culmella (assembly GCA_910589605.1). Taxonomy (NCBI): domain Eukaryota; kingdom Metazoa; phylum Arthropoda; class Insecta; order Lepidoptera; family Crambidae; genus Chrysoteuchia; species Chrysoteuchia culmella. The sequence continues at coordinate 14,725,453 of OU342654.1, forward strand.
ACTCCCACATTACGTGTGACACGACACATAAAAACATTGTTACTAATGTAATAAGGAACTTGCCCGGTAATTTTGTTTTGTCGTGACGGATTCTGTCATTACGCAGCCAAACCGTTGTGTCGCGGCACAAATTGACTTTTCAGTGCGGCGTTTGTTTCGAAATTTTAATGATTTTCTTTTGTTTCTGTTTTAAGAAGAATAGTCAAAGGCATTAAGTTTTAATTTAGTTTTGAATCTTACTAAAATCTACTACCTAGTTTTATGCAAATAATAGGAATAACTATAACTTTAATTTATAATAATAGATTATGAAAAGTCCTTTGTACAATCAAATGTGACACCAAAAGAATATTGTGACACGACTACTATACTGTAATTACTCTCAGATGCTATTTCTTGTATAATTATATTACTTATATTAGTATTTTATATGAAATAAAGTTAAGTTTCATTATAAGAACTAGATACAAATTGAACTGTAAGATAATCATTTATGAAGACAAAGAACCTAACGTCAGTGTGATGAGTTGATTTAGGACATAGGATGACTCGAGCTAAAGCTCGTCTGAGAATATAGGTATCATTACATAATCATACACTGGAAAACGAGTCACACACAATAGATATTTCATTGTTGTGCGACTGCTGGCGGTCTTGCGCTGCTTTACGAATTATGCAAATTAGATATCAACAATATTCTTACAACTGTATTATAATAAGTTTCTCTGTATCAGTACTAAGTGTTTAATGACACTATGACCAGAGCAGTGCATAGTCGGCTGACCGCCGCCGCAGGCAAATGGCGGGAATTAGCCCGTAATGGCGCGACCATTCCGCCAACGACTTCACCTACCCGCACACAATTGATTCTAAGCCTCCGTCTTGTAATATTTTGACGAAATTTTCATTTATTCTATCGTTTATTACAAACTACCGTTCTGTCTGCAACTCCAGTTACCTATAGGTAGCTTTTTAGAGATCGCTTAGGTAAAACTTTGGTGACAAAACGTACAAAGCCTTTTTCCATTTCTAATCTTGATCTTAAAATCGTTCACCAAAATATTGGACTTCACCGGTATAACGTTTCGCCGAAAACACGCATAGTCTACGGACGGACGGACACTTAAAATGTTCACGACATATAATACCTAGCCTATTTCCTAACTCAAAGGTCTATATATCCGGCAAAATTCATCAAAATCGCTTCAGTAATTTAGGCGTAAAAAGGCAACAGACGAAGTCACAATGTAAGTACAATGTTAGTTTAGAACACACTATTCTTAGGGGAAAACAAATGATATCTTACGATACATCAATCAACGTATCAATGGAATTCGCATATCGCTAACAAAACAAAAGAATAGAGCGAACGACAGATTCGGGAGGGCCTGTCGCGCCTCCATCAATCACCGACAATATTTGCTATTGGTCGTAATCTGTGTGCCCAACTTCGCCCTTGGAGACACACACACTATGCGACAAGAATCGACTCTCACGGAAATTATATTGATATTCAATACACAATAAATGGGGCCTGTCAAAAACTTGCTGTTCGCTCCTACGGTCATCCCTAAGCTATCTATGTCATTTGCCATTGGTAACGCAGCACTTCATCTCGTTCTTTGACTCCGTTCCGTATAAGATAGAAAGAGATCGCTATAGTTAGCTAGTCCAGATCGCTTTTGTCAAGAGGACTGAACTAATTTTTCATCATAGGGTCCTCGACAGTTACAAATGCGGCCCGAACTGTCTCCTTCTTTAATAATACTTTTTATATTTTTTTTTCAAGGGTAGTCCGCCCCCGACGAATGAAGATTTCCATCTGAACGCGAGGGAAAAATTGGAAGAAGCTTAAAATGCAATTTGTCTGCTAAACTCTTTAATGCGCACCCAATTAGAAAATGGCGTGAATTTAGAATGGTGCGTGTTTATTTTTATAAAACTCTTTTAATCTAAGTACATTCGAGATATCAGGTGATCCTCTAAAAAGTACAAAGTTGTGTGTTTTTACCTACTTTTACATTTTAAAGCTGAAAAATTCATAGATGTAGATACCAACTATGCTACATACATAATCTAATAACAATTTCAGTTTATACCTCAAGTTCCTTTTAATTTAGAAGTAAGTTTAAATTGCAACGTATCAAACTTTTTATTACGAGTATAAACTAAACTAAGATCCTATCCGAAATTTTCTGTAAAATCAAACTCGTATAAAAATTTAACGCCTTAATGTTAATGCATCTGTAAGCTTCATTGCACCACACAAATGTAATCGTAGTTTGATCGCAAAGCTGTCAATCCCATACAAATTTAAGCCGTAAACGTAACCTTTAGTACAGAAAAATATTACTAGTTAAAGTCCATGAAAATAACATTCTACTTATAGATTTCTAAATGACGTGCGTCATTCTAAGCTCGCCTCCAAGCGAAATCTAAGAGGAATCTTTTCCAAGCTCGTGAGTAGGGGGCCATACCTCCCTCCGTATTATAATTCGGGACCCCACCAGATCAGACGCGTCGATCAATCAATGTACGGAACTGTCATGTTAGGTTTATGAGAAAAATTGTTGAGGACCCCTGCCTATCCGTAAACAACACTTGCTCATAATGGAAAAAGGGTATCGGAATATTAATATGTAACGTCGAACGTTGGTCCGAATATAAGATGCGAATTTTAAGAGGCTTTGCGTTCAGCGCATTTTGTTTAAAGCTTTTTTGAGGAAGATAAAAATGTGGAGACAAAACGTTCTAAACTTCACATTTAAAATACATGCGGTGTTAGTTTGTGGCAGCTTTTCTGTACCACGTTCAAAAAGTTTTAAAGTTGATTGCAGATAATAAGGTCCTACCGTAAATCTAATAATACAATAACAGTAGGTAAGTACATCCTTATCGTGATTTATTTTAAGTAGGCGTACCTAAAATTTTAGAAAAAATTTGGTATGATTTTTAATTTCAATTTCGTTTTCAGCTCCAGTTACCCGTATTTTCAGCTCCAACTACTCATTTAAAATAATAAAGTAGAAAAGATATAAATAAGTAAAAATGTTATAAAATCGTTCATAGTTAGCTAAATTGATATCAAAAAGGAAACTAGATCAGAACATCTCACATCATTTCTTTTATATAAAAAAAGAAAATATCCATTTCCTCCGGAAAACCGAAAAACGCAAAAACATTTTGAAGAAAATACTCCTCTTAGAAATCATTTGTCTAAGCATTGGAGGGTCAATGCGACGCGCTGGTTCCCACGGTAAACCTTCTAAGATGAGCACATTTATATACTGCAGTTCCTCAAAACAAATGATCTTCTAAAATGACTCTTATCGGCAAGGAAATAAAGGTTTCCGCGAATTCGTTTGTGTAAATCTAACGTTGCAAGACTATAGGTATTTTGGGAAAGTTCTCGTTAATCGCCCAGAAAAAATATTTGCCGATTCAGCTCCTAGTTTTTTGCCACTGATAAATGTGGCTGGAATATGTGTCTGACGATGGAGTAGTGCGGCTGCCATTGTTATAGTAAGTGGCTTTTCTTTCTTGCCAATCTGAGCTGAGGTGGAGGAATATAATCAGTTATGTTGAAAATTGCATTGAATGGAATACTTTTCAGTTTCTTTATGTTGACTCCAAATGAGATACTTATTAAGATGTACAATGTTATACCACATGTCGTCACAAATATAGATTTTGATTGAAGAATTTATATCACCTAAGAATGTTATTTATAATTATAACATTCTATATAAATAGCAAATCCCTAAATACTATAGAATAAGAAATAAAAAGAAAAAGCGATAATTAAATAGAAATATTATTAACATAATTAAAACCTTGAGGAATTCGGATGCAGAATTTGTATAAAAAATCCGCAAGGCTATATTATGTAAGCCTTAGATATAGCTAAAAAGTATAGGTGCATACTATATTACAAGATATTTGAGGAACTTCTCGGTAGACTAAAAAAGTTTTTAAAAGAGCGTTTTTTTTTCAAAGTTTGTATTTTTCTAGAAAACTTTTATATCAGAAACAAAAAGTTTATAGCAATAGCACGTAGCAAATTTTCATTTAAATAATAGTTAAATTATTTATTTTGCCTTATTACTTAAAAAAAAATATTCCCAAAACTTTTTGGTCGACCAGGAAGTTCCTCGACCATATTAGCTTCATGTTAATGCGTCAGAAACACACACCTATAAATTGTCTTCACTTCAGCCTCCTAAGAACTTCTTTACCAGAGAGTATACTCAAAGACCTGAGATCACCAAAAGTCCCCAAGTGATGGGAGAGGCGCGTAGCAAGATATATATTGAAATACGAAAGATTAGCTTTAGATTTAGCTAATGTTAAAGTTTATTACCTATGTATTAAACTAATGAAGCGCTCATAGCGGCGCTTGACAGACTGATCGTATTCGATCACGTTTGTTAAGCAACGTTCGGTCAGGCCAGGTGTCGGATGCGTGACCGCAAAAGTGGCATTACATCTAAGTCAGCGAGAACAGACGTTAAGCCAAGTCAGAGACCTTATAGGCGACTTGATAAATTCTGACGCCAGGGCTGGCCACAAATCCTCATACGATAAGAAAGAAAGATATATTTATTGATATTTCCGAAACACATGCCTACACATTGTCTTCACTTTGGCCGCTTAGGAACTTCTTTACCAGGGCAATCCCAAAGACCTGAGAAGACCAAAAAGCCCAAAGTGATGGGCGAGGCGCGTAGCGGAATAGATATTGAAATTCAAATGGCCTAACGAACATAATTATTAAAAACACAAAAAAAACTGGAAGTAACTAGTAAGATCTCTATTAAAAAAAAAATACTAAATACTGCGAAAAATTAACTTTAGCACGTGATAATGCGTCAAAAACACACACCTATAAACTACCTTCCCTTCAGCCGCTTAAGAACTTGTTTGCCAGGGCAATCCCAAAGACCTGAGATCACCAAAAGTCCCAAAGTGATGGGCGAGGCGCGTAGCGGGATAGATATTGAAATTCAAATGGCCGACCGTGATTTAGTATTCATTTGGCGTGATGGAGGCTTTACTTCGGTTTAGGTTTCGCCAGGCGTCGCCTTCTCGTACATCATAGCGCGCCACGCTTGAGATACTTGGGTAGGCGGCACACTCAGCGCAAATATAAACGGTAGAGAATCAAGATTTGTTACCTACATAATTTTTAAAACATATAAGTTAAAAGAAAAGTAAGTAAAGGAGGAAAAGTGTTTCTAGGAAAGGTGTTTTCCGAAATTTAAATAATGCTTTTTATTTCAATAATATGTCACCAGATTTATGATGTTTTCTAAGTTGGTTATTTTATCTAGTGTCTTAAATTAAAGTTGAATTTTTCTGCAATAACAATTTGGATATTAGTAATACATTACGTAAGTTTGTGTTCACTATTTTCACATACAAGTTATGATATAAAGACAATTTAATGATATTTGAGTGGTTCTTTTTGTAGGATATAATAATATATAGAAATCTTATATTCGATATATTTGATTTCGATTTATTATCTTATATTTTTTTATGAGCCACGGGGAAACTCTTAGCCTTCATCATAAGGCTGAAGATGGAAGCGAGCCTCTTCCGGAATCCTCAATCACTGAGGAACTGGCTATCTAATCTTTAACTGCCGGAACACAACAATGCTGAAAACATTGTTGTTATGGCGTTAGACTTAGATAAGATGGTGGTAGCTAGCCTGGCGGACTTACAACAAGTCCTACCACCAACCAAATCGAATACAATATGTACCCCCGCTGGGAATCGAACCCGGGACCCCTGGGTCTGATACCGGTGAGTGTACCACTAGACCACAGAGGTGGTTCATTGAATTGATATAATCAAGCAATATTTATGAACCAGTTTCACATTTTATGATCCTAATGTTTCCTTGAGGAGCCCGTGGCGCAATGGTTTGCGCGTTCGGCCTGCGATGGTTGAGGTTAAGCAACTTTCGCTATGATCGGTCTCGGGATGGGTGACCAAAAAATTACTTTCACGAACTCCTACGTGCTTTGGAAGGCACGTTGGCCCCAGCTGCATTTGCAGTCGTCAAAACCCACCAATCCGCATTGGGCCCGCGTGGTTGGTCATGGCTCATTCTCCTTATCTATCCATAAGAAAGGCCACAGGAGTGCCCCAGCAGTGGGGACATAAAAAATGACTGATGACGATGACGAACGTTTCCTTGCAAATTCCTTCTCCCAGTGTATCCCTGGCAGACCCGGTTGACGGCAGCGTAATCCCAAAAGATTTCCACTTGGAGCGAGCATCAACTCGCGTCCCCGCCGCTACACATTCTAAATAATAAACAGGGACTGGGCCGGGCCACTCCCACACGCCGGATATATCTCCGACAAGATTACCTATTGGAACTTAGGTAAGTTACGTGGTGACCGGTGGAATCTGTGAGGTAACACATTGAGATTTTCTATATAGAGAGATGCAGGATGCAGAATTGGTAAATACTTCTTCGCGTCAACTTGTGAACTATTAGGGTTTGGTACATGAAGCTTATTTGTTTATGGTTTAAAGAAAAGTTTTACTTTTGAAACATCGTCGAAAGTAAAAAAATGCACAGCTTGACAAAACTATCTCTATACGATGTATCTGTAATTTAGCTAATTACATTTTAATGATTAAATGGTACCTATACTGCATCCTGAAAATCTATATTTACTTCGTTCTTTATTGAATAAATTATGCGATTTTTTTTTATTAAAAAGTAAGGTACGACTATAAAGCTACATATTATTTATTTACAACTTTCTAATTTTGCATTTTACAATGCTAGTTTAATAAATAAATATTAAAGAAGAAAATAAACTAGAAAAAAGCAACTGGTCTATATTTAATTTATTTTGTCCAATAAAATGTGTAACTTCTATAGTACTAGTTTAATTTTGTGACCGATATATTTTTCGTCAATGAGGTCTCAATTTAAAAATATACTTTTTACCAAGTTTACTTTGCGATCAAAATATAATATGAAATATAGCTTAGACATGCTAGTTTTTTTACCACAAAAAAACGTATATGTGAATCATTATAAAATAATGCAGGTTCCTCATTTTTTTCATTATTTACCTTGCATATTTTTATGTATTGGAAACAGATTTAAACAAATTATAGTTTTATGTTAAAAAATATCTGTAACCCAGCGAAATAGTGATGCATAGACATAATTATGCGAGCCCTAGTATAACAAATAACAGACAGGTTTTATCGGTAATTATATTTCAAAGAAGGCTGTGACATCGAACAGTGTATATTATCACGTCATTTTTATAATGATGTCTATTATTTATTAAGTTGTTTCTGTATAACTATTTGTTATTTAACTACAACTAATTGTCACAGCTAATTGCAGTTTTTTGTTTGTTGGTAAAATAAACTGCTTGACCGTTGCAACATTTTTACCTTTCATTTGACCGTAAATCTAATGCAAAAAAACGGACATAGACGGACGTTAGCCGACCGGATCGTATTGACATTAGGTGCATAACGAGAGCCATACGTCGCGGGGTGCGGTGCATCAATCCAGGGCTCGCTGGCGCAGTCCGAATGCATCAGCTGCGAACTGCAACTTGCCTACTTATGCATTGGGCGTCATTATTTGTAAGTGGTTCTTTTATTAATGGTGGTGTTTTTTTTTGTTACAAGTGTTGTTAGAACTTTGATTAACAGGACTGACTATAGTTAAATATTTATGATCTTAAGTCGTTGGAAATTCTTGCGAAAAGACAAGAATTAGCAATGTTTTTCCGGTTTTAAGGTTTTCAATAATTTTAATTTATTTTCAAGAGGCCGTAACCCCAAGGCCGTGAGAAGGTCAACAAATATAAAAAGTAGTCAAAATCATAATCTCCTGTTTCTACCTCTAAAACTAATTACTAATAATTTTTTTCGTGAAATATTAATGTACATGTTTGACTATAATATGTTTAAATATGTTTTTCTTTTTTATTTGTAATATTTTTTTTCTGCATATTTGAACTCGGTGAATTTTTTTGGAAAGTTCATTCCTTTTTTAAATTAATTCCTGCAAAAAATTAAAACATAGGGACACGGTTTAAGCTCGGTTATGAAACTGTTCCAGTTTTGGTCGTCTTTTAATTTTCATACGAATTTCATTGCCCATTGCCCTTATTTTGCCTGAATTTCAAAATTAGGAAGTAATTATATTTTCGTGTCGGAATTGGCATCACGCAGCCAAGAATTAATAAAATACTAGCTTTCTCCCGCGGTTTCACTCGCGTAGTTCCCCTGCCCGTGGGAACATTGGTATAAAAAGTAGCTTATGTGATAAATATTAAACAAGAAAATATACTAGAAAAAAGCAACCTGTCTCATGTCGACATCCCGTCAGGGCGACATGAGACAGGTTGCTTTTTTGCATTTGCAAAAATTGCATTGTAAAATTTAAAAAATAAAAAGTTATAAAGTAGCTTAAGTTACTCTGCATCCTTTCAACTAACTCTATATAAAAAATCAAGTTGATTGGTTGCTCAGTTAGGGCAAAGAATATTAACTATTACTAGGTTATAGCGTCCAGGAAGGTCAAACAAACACAATTTTATTTATATTTTGTTAGGATTAGGATTCCTTCAACCATCGAAAGCTTCTCAATTTCTAAGTCTTCTCTACAGTCCTTTAATTGACTTTCCAACCAACCAAACGCATCCACAACCACGTAGGAAACAGTCGCAAGACTGGTTGGCACATAAATCTAGCTCGGCGGCTCGGTCGCGCGGAAACTTTTTGAATTATTAGTTTTAATTTCCGGCTAAGATCCGCCGCGTCCCGTATCTGTCACCAGCATATACATCCGTGGTACGTATGTACTTGGTCTGGAAAAGGCTTAATCAAGCGCTGTTAATTTCGCAGGGTTAACTTTTCTGGTTGGCTGTAAGGGGCTTTTATATATTTCGTTTATTCCTTTTCAGATATACAAGTTAATGTTGTCGACTCTTTTCAACTAATCGTTTTATTTTAGAAAATCTAATGAGAGTTATTTCCTAACAAAGGACACTTACTTACTTAATCGATTGTATAACTTCGATTTTTTTAAGTAAACTTTTGTTACTTTTAGTTACAATAAAGAAAACTAACAGAGTATTATTTATTGAAACAAATAAAATTCGAGATCGCATGGATTGGTTGAAAACTTAGTTGACAAAATCAAAATATTTTTTAAACATTAATATTGTAAAATTTATCACGTCGATGCAAAACCTCGCAAGCCAATCGGAAGAAACCTTACAATTAAACAAGTTTCTAAACAAATGAGTTAATACCATAATTCCCGAAGGCACCTACATTGTATCAGGGATCGGCAACATTCTTAGCACTCTATTAAGATCGCTGCGTTTATTATTGAATGGAAGCGTAATTACATAGTGCGGTCGCCACCGGCCGCGCCTCTGTTGACTGTACCGAGATCGCGAGATAGGAGGACGAGTGTGTGTTAATATGCGGCTGCCTGTAGCATGTGAAGACGTCTACAGATTAGATAATTACTGCTGTAATATTATTATTATAAGAACCTATTTATGCATGTGTAAAGTATTTATGTTTGAAGTAAGAACTGATAGTTTTAACCAGAATTTTTTAAAGTTAACTGGCATAATTATAAAGGTATTTTTAAAGTTTAATTCACTTTTCTGTGTATATCCGAATTTTATGAAAACTGACTGACTTATCGACTGATGCACATTAGCCTAGTTATTAGTAAAAACTTGACATATTGATCAAGGCTGCCGTTTATATGGACGAAAATTAAGAAAGGCTATTTGAAAATTTACTATAATAAAAAAGTAGTAAACTCAAAGTACTTTGTTTAATAAAAACACAAAAATGACTTTATACAAAAACTTTGTATAAAGTCATCATACCTTCGATATGAAACAATAGGTTTCATATTTAGTAGCAAACAGGAAAAATAGATGATACTCGATACAATACAAATAAAAGCCGGCCGATAGGATTAATAAATTTGTCTAGTGGAAACGCCACGCTTTCGCCGTTCTCCCTTTTTGCGTGTGTTTCCACATTTTTCAGGCGATAAATCATATTTTTTCACCGGTAGCGCTTTTTGCGCCGCGTCCTTTCGGTTTGCTCGAGCGTGTTGTCATTTTTTTCACTTGGACATGGGAGTTTGCACTTGCGCGTTTCGCTTTTGTTTTGTGCAGAATATTTACGATAAATAAATATGATGTGTTCGTCCGTGGCGATTAGGTTTGGTAACTCTGACTATCTGAGCAACTGCTTTGTTTGTCTACACGTCTAATGATGTTGCGTATTCTTCTGCTTACCTTTTGTCAAATGATATAAAAATTGAAGCAACCACCTAACATAATATTTTATTTTTATTTTTGAGTACTGTAAAAATACTTAATCAAAATCTAAGAAAAATATGTAAGAAAAGTTAGCCAAAACTTATTTCTTCATAAACAAATCCGTTTTTCCATATTTTATCAAAATAAAAATAAATAAAAAAGACACCTTAAAACAAACAATATAACATGACAAATGTAAAACATTCGAGGGCGACGACGGAACACTTAAGATCATCGCCGTAAATTTCAATTTAGCTACCAAAACGAGAACAATTTAATTTAATTGCCAAATCATTAAGTTAAGTACAAAAATATTAGTCGCCACTAGCGTTGGGATTAATATCCGAGTAACAAATAAAGAAATCAATGACGTATCTATCTTACGGAAAAAATGGCGGAGACTCAACATTAATACGTGGTCATAAATTAAAGCGTGGCTTAAAATTAAGACAACAAGGCTCTTTAATCTACAATAAATGGTCGTCGGTCGGAGACCGGTTCGAAAGATGGAGGCGCAAAAGAAAAAAGAAATAAGCCGGTCCGAGCAGGTCCAAAATATGATAGGCATCCATAATACAACATGGCCGCTAAGCTCCTATACCCGTCCCCGTCGCACGCGCGGGATGGGGTATACCTGTCGCGCTTTATTAAGGTTGACCACATGCGGAGTGTTCCGCTAAGCCTAACCTTGATATCATACTCTTCACATAAGGGGTGTGCTCTGGCTACTTTCTGTGAGTTGAATTTTTGTGTGGCGTTTTTATTTATATTCGGTAAGTGAAGCTTTTTTTCTTTGATTGAGGTGACTATTTTGGCAACTATTAGTACTTAGTAGTAACTCCATGAAAACTATGACTATGTAGGTAACGCGCGGTAATACATAAAGCCTCATCTGCAAATTCGTGTGTCGCGTTTATTTTTTTATTTTTTATTCAGATGTTGAAGTTTTTATCAAGTTAGAACGATGTCTCTCAAGTTTAAGAGACATCATTGCCCGCTGGGCTATTTTTTCTGTGTAATCCTTACGTGATTTTTAATAACAATTTGAATAACTGTATTTTTAATTCAATAAATGCGAAATTTATTCTATAACCAAAAAAATAAATAAGGATTATTTTTTTAATAAAAAAAATATAGGATTCTTTTGTGTCCAAATCAAAACACTTATTTATGAAGACTGTATCAAAATAGCAACCCCCTATATAATGATTCAACCCTCCTGGACCACGGCAGATACAGCATTCCACTATATTACGAACACTTTATAAAATAAATAATACTTCTTATGTGCGTATACCTGTTGCCATGAATAAAAAAAAAAGTATACTCGATGACATCTTCCTCCGCGCCATATATCAAACTGTCCAAGCGTAGATAATTTTATTTTTATTTTATTAGGTATCGACATTTTCTGGTAATTTATTTATTCTCGTGTTTTTTTATACATTTTTGTGTATAACTAAGCTTGTAAATAAATTATCGAGATTTCGATAGTGCGTTAAGTAACGGTTTGAAATATTTTATACTTACAAATAAATTGTTTTGGTTATTTTATGTCACATAACTTGCAATACTTAAGACTTATCTTTGCTTAAAACTTTGGTGATATCCTAATTTTATTCTTACCTCTTTCGCAACGACTAAAGTAATTTTGATTTAAATAAAGATCACTTCAATCTACTTATAAAATTTGTAAACACAGACACTAGCATAACCAAACTGACATCACGGAATGCAAGAAAAGACTGAACCTAAGTGAAATCGAAAACTTTTGCGAATAATATTCAAATGTTTCAATCGGCAGGTGGCCGCTATTCATACATTGTTTCTGCATCTACGCAAAACTGTATTCAAACTTTTTGTTCTGCGAACGCTTTCACTGGCATTCATGCAAATTTCACACTTCACTTTTCGGTTTTTTTTTCGAATAACTCGCTCTTCGTTTGTTTTGATCTGTTGCAACCTCCGCGCGGTTGTAAATTAGCAAACACTTTCTTTTGAAAAGAAAGTACCTGTTGCAATTTTGCGAAGTATAGGATTTGTGAATAGGGAATTCTTAAATGGACCGTGAAGGATTGAAAGTTATTTATGAGGTTCAAAAGAGTTGCTTTACGGTTTGAGTAGGTTTTGCGTACAAAAGGATTGTAGACAGGTTGTGGTTAATGTGCAATAATTATTTATTCTCATATAGTACCACTCGCTTTTTAGTTATCTACAAAAACCTTTGAAATGGTTCGCAAATTTAAAGTTCAAGGAAAAGTGTTTTTAAATTTGAATTCTTCATTCAACTACAAACATTTTTTCCTTGGCCTTGTTTGACAATACTTCTTTAATTATAACTGGCATCTGTTATTTAAAGTCCTGATTGTACCAAAAGCAAAGCTATCGCAATAAATACTATCATTGTCTATTTCCCGATTTTAAATACATTAATTTTGATACAACCAAATTATTTGTGAGATAGATTTTCCCACGTCTGTACCCACGTACTTCGTCACGATTTTCGAAATACCTATTTTTGTACTTACCACGGTTTATGTACAAAAGTGATCTTTCTCTACATTTTATGTCGTTTGATGTTATGATTACATAATTAACCAACTTTATTTATTTCAATATATTAATTGCTTACTAAAATGATAAAATTCAAAACGCTAAGACGGGACACTTTTATATTGCTAGTATTTATTTTTGGTATCTCACGATAGCTTTGACAATGCAAAGATTTTAAAAAACCTGGTTATAAAATGAATAGTTGTTTTATACTATCACAACAGTACTATCGCGACAGTATCTCTTGCTATAGCTTCGAAGTGTATTACATGCCCAACCAGCTACTCATTATCGCGCCACGCCTGCAATAACAGATGTGCTTGCAGTTATTAATACGGTACGAATTAGCTATTTATAGCAAAACATGTTGAACATTAATACGGTTTAGCTTTAATATGGAGATGCGATGTTTTCTTGGGAAAATTAATCGAGTTGTTATTTTTTACTTAAGATTTGTGATGCAGATTGTAGGTAAAGCTTTTTTTAAGTTGATAGGCTAAATGAATTAATTATGGGATTTTTTGTGTAATTGTAGTTTATACAGTTACGATCGCATAAGTTTTCTCAACATTTTCTCTCATTTTAAAAGTTTTTATAACATATGTCTTCGTCCAAAATAACATCTTCAGATGTTATTTTGGAAATTATTGCATAAGGTGCAGTCGTCAAAAAACAGACTGTCTCTTTAAATTGACAGTAAAATAGGATGATTTCAGATATTTTTTTTATAATAAATAAATGTAGGTATGTAAGTATAATGAAAATATTTAGAACTCGAATTCCATTCTGAGTTTTTAAATAATTTTACACTAAGTTCTAGAAAAAGAAAATACGCCCCAGAAACTAGACCAGTGTAAAGTAAGTGTCGCAACTTCGAATCCTTTCCCAAGAAGCAACATGTTTCTAAGTTGTAAATCTTTCTCACTAAACACAATCCATGTTTTCTCTAAAAGAGTTTCTTATTGACTAACCAAAGTTCAAAAATCTTCATTACTATCACACGAAAAGATCCATTACGAAAACTGGCAATTGTTTCGGGTTCAGGTGTTTACGACGCAAAAAAAAACAAAATAAAAAAGAGAACTACGAAAACACGTTTCGTTTGTACCGTTCGTCGAGCCAAATGGTTAACCGCGTGAACCGTGTTTCCTCCTTCTATTTTTTATCGCTCGGATATAAATTTTGAAAGCCACACGCTTGACCCGAACGCAAGGGCAAGAAGAACAAAGCTTCTAATTCTATTGAAACACCATTATCTAATAACTCGATAGACCATCCATCAACGCGTCGGAACGAAGCGCGTCCCCGGCTCTACGTCATTAATCAGAATCTATAAATATTACAACGATACTTGCGTGTGTTTTTTTAACGTAACGATCTGGCTGTTTCTGGATTGACCTTTGCTCAATAAAAAAATAAATTAAAAAATGATGTCTTATCCAAATTTGAATTTATGAAACATAACGTTCAAAAGAGAAATAACATGAGTTTCTCAGTGGTTGAGGATTCCGGGAAAGGTGCGCTTCCTCCTTCAGCCTTATCAATACCTATCGTCATGATAACTAAGCGGCTCTCCGTTATGCATAGAAAAAGCAATATTAAGTATTTCCTACAATGTTATAAATAAAGCAGACTAATGGATGAAATAAATACCAAATTGAATTAGAAATAAGTGTCTTGCCATTACCTCTTTATTAGCTCAAACAGCTATTTACACACTTAGCAGCTCATTTAGAAAAGGAAAGGTGCAAATGCAATAGAACAGGGTAATGTAACTGATAACAATAATGAATTCGCGTGGGTACATATCGATATATTAACTGGATCGTTTTATTAATCATTCGAATGATCGTTTAAGTAACCAATCCAAAAACGATTTGCCTGTCGACGGACAACCGCGGGTAAATCGCCTTTACTAACTAATGCGGTGCATTTCTGAAAGCATTCGTCGTAAGTGTTGGTACATAAAACTGATAGGTATCCGATACATTCGGCCGATCATCAATCCGTTTGTGATACGAAAGACACATCTAGTTTTATTGAGGCAAAACAAAATGTTCACTTTGATCTGTCTGTGGGAGCAAATGCTTTGTAATTGATTGGAGAATTTAACACGCACTACGCATTGTAAAGTGTTGTAAATTGTGAAGTTAGTGTAAAAAGAAGTATTAAGGAGTTGATATTGTTTTGGACTTTGTTTTGTTTTCTTTAATTAGCATCAGATACAAGTTTACAGCATTTGAAGTACTTACCTATTTTCTCGTTGTGATATTTGGATTGCGATTGTTATTTGTCGTTGGAATATTTGGTTATATCGTGCTCTTTAGGGATTTCATAAAATAAGTAGTAGCAGCCTATGTCCTTCTCCAAGGTCTAATGTACCTAATCTTTCAGACAGGATTTTTCGAAATTCGTTCAGTGTTTTAGGTGTGGAAAGGTAATTGACAGACATGATGCTTGCTCGCTCGAATTTCAAACAAACGAGTAACAGCAATCGTTATATCGCGAAAAACGTTTAAACGCCTCTTTTGGCGTCTAAATCATAATGATTTATTAAATCTTACGCAACCCAATATCTATAAGTACGTTATAGATACTAAATAGTTGCTGCGAACTCCCTTTGTACGCTCGAGCGGGCTGGTTTCTTAAATGACGTCAGTAGGTAGGTAATTGAAACAAAAGAAAATCTCGAACACCGAGAAGTGTTCAAACCTTTTTTCAAGAACCGACTCTTTTCCCGCTTAAATCATATCGAATTAAATCTTACGCAACTCGAAATTCGAATATCTATAGCGCGAACTCCCTTTGTACGCTCGAGCGGGCTGATTTCTTAAATAATGTCGGTTTGTGTAGGTGGAGGGTCGGCCGCACAGGCATCGCGCGCCGCCATCACTCTCACTCCGCGTGGACGCGCGCCGATTACTCAATGCCTGCTGCAGAGACACCCCCGGCCTCCAGAGTATCGATTAGCTATTCGATTCTTGAAAGTATCGATTGGATAGTTTGTAATTTAAGTTTAGTAACTTAGACTTCATGCTGAAAAGAGTTCAGATTTTTTTTTTTAAAATTGGGATATATGGTATTCATTTGTTTAAGAAATTCCAACGTTGTGCGTATGATTAAAGCGGTGTTCGGTTTTGAAAAAAAGTTTTGACCATCTTTTTGTGCTCGGGAATTTTATCGTTCTTTTGTTTTCATTACTCACGATATTTATGAAATCAGCTTCCGTTTTTGTCGTTCTTCTGTTTTCATCACTCAATATATTTATGATATCAGCTTCCTTGAGCGGCAACAAAGAAAGTTCATGCTATAGTATAGATATTCGAGCTGCGCAAAGCCGCATGTCCACCGCATGTTGGAAACACAATTTTTCTGTTTCCAACACGTGTTGAAGACAAAAGTTGACAACAAAATTTGGTGGATACGCGGCTTAAGATTTAATTCGAACGGTACATTACAACATTTAAACGAAAAACAATTAGGTGTAGGTTTTTTAAAGGCTACGATAATTATTTTTAGTTTTTAAGTTTTTCTTCGTTGTTCTCTTTTAAATACCGATGTAAATCCTCAAGTTTGGCTTTAAGCGTAAAATAAGTAATCGATTTTTTTTTTAAACTGCGCCCTTCTTTTAGTATTCAGAGTTTTCATTTTTCTTGTGATTTAGACTGATTGACTTTAATTTAGAGGAGTCATTGTAAAAATTGAAGCTTGGATTTGACAGTGTTAAATTTTTGATCGAGGCCCTGATATTTCTCAAAATAATTGTCAATGTTTTTTTTATTATTTTAATTCCACTACATTTCAGATCAAACAAGCTGTAGACAGTCCAAGTTGGCGATGACTGCAGTCTCGCCGCGGTTGACCTGTAGACTGCTCAGCCTTAATCGTCCAGACCTCCGAATAGTTGTAGGCACACTTACAGGTCACCTCACTTTAAACCGGCAACTATTCATCATGAATGCGACAGACAGCCCCCTATGTAGGGGATGCCTGGACGCAGAGGAAACAGCCACCCACGTGATCCTGGAGTGCGTGGGTTTGGCCGCACAACGGGCAGAAATCCTCAAAGACGTGAGGTCGCTCCTAGAAGCCTGTGAACGCCCCAGGAGGCTTCTGCGCTTCTGGAAGGAGCTGGGATGGCTTGACTAGCCATACCGATGCTATGTTCACGCATAAAGGACCAAATGGGAGTCTAAATGCGGAGAAAAGAGCCCATCACCAATACCAATAAAAATCCACTACATTTCAAATTAATGCAAATGGCACATAACATTTTTTTTTTATTTTGCATTTTACAATGCTATTTTTATGTGAAATTTTTTTAAAAATAAAATGTACTAGAAAAGGTATCATTTACTTATAATTATCTGTTTCATCGTTCTGGCTGTTCAGTCTTTTAATCGTTTCGTAAAAAATCGTAAAAAAAAGTTTCTTTCGAATATGAATATATTTCTCTCATTGTTGAAACGACGGTGGGCGTACGACCGTAGAAAGGTGAATATACTAGAAAATTTCGACGTGTCCTTGTAGGTCTCTGTAGCATAATTATCAGTGCATTGGGCAGGATTTCCAAAGATGCGTGTTCGGGTCCCGTCAGGGCCATATGAGAAAAGTTGCTTTTTCTAGTATATTTTCTTGTTTAATAACTTTCAATATTTTTCATGTTGATTATAACAGAATATTAGAATCAACAATATTTTTATTACTTTCATTCAGGTCCAAAACCATAAATGCTTTTGAAAGTTTGATGGCTGGATTGTTACCTCTACATTTGTGAATTTTTGTAAAATCTGTTAAAAGCTTGTAATGATCAGACCAGCAAGACTTGGAAGTAGGCGCTTAATCTTTTCAAAGAGGATTCATTAAGACATACGGGCGAGTGCAAGCGGATGGAACAGACTTCCGTATTTATTACAACTGAAGTTGGCTATTAAGTCATTAGAAACACAAAAACCAAGACAGCAATTGGTTGATTAATAATTTACTTATTGCAGACAATTTGTATCGATCATAAAGAACTGAAGTAATGGCGTTGTAAATATATAATTTCCACTCAATATGTGTGAAACGCCCATTTTCCTCATTTACGTGCGCTGCAACCGTAACACTATACTCTGTCTCTTTCGTTTGTGAAGGCGATGAGAAAGAAAGCGATATCGAGAATGCAGATTCATCGATAAAATCTTGCAATTAAACTGGTCACGCGAGACAATCGAATTGGTCGACGATAATTTACGCGGGCCCAGTGTGTCGAGAAATAATGATTTATTCTCCACCCTTGGTGTTATCACTCCATAAACCAATTTCACATTTGTAACAAGATGCCTTAACAATTTTTTGCCAGTTCAATTCATATTCCATGTAAAATGAATTAGTACAGTAGCTAAATTACGAGCATAATTTATTATGTCCATTTTCAATTAGAACTAATTTAGACATCGAACCTATCATCAACCCGTGACACTTCATTTTAGCTTGTCCATTTCAAGCGATTTAATTGGCTGCGAGATATTTCTCTGTCATACATGCGATACCCAACAACCGTCTGTCAAAAACGGCAAGGAAAACAAAACACAAACGTATAAGTCGCCCGACGTCTGGGCAAACGGAGTGACGACCACGATCGATGGTGACAAATGAGTGTCGACACACCAACACATGATTTAATGAGCGCTACTCTGTTGCAATGCCGTATTAAATGCTCAAGAAAGTCATAACCAAAATTACGCAAAAGAAAAACAAGCGAAACGAAGCTAGCGAAGATGCCTGACGTCTGAGCAAGGCAGAGTGATGGCGGCACCGATCGATAGTGACAAATTAGTGTCGACACACGCGTCACATGTAGAGCTAAACCAATCCTATTAGAGCTGATAAATAAATTATTGTAAGCTCCATAAAAAAATAAAAAAATTGGCCGTCTAAAGTTTTTGTAACGTTCTGATATAATTATATTAAGTTTAATTGTTTCTCTATAAATGTTACCAGATTCCATACTTTCATCTAATATGAATATATTCATGCGCCCGCGGCGCAGTAGTTCGCGCGCTTGGCCTGTGATTGTTGAGGTTAAGCAACTTTCGTAATGGTCGGTCACGGGATGGGTGACCAAAATTTACTTTCTCGAACTCATCCGAACTTCGAAAGGCACGTTAAGTCGTTGGTCCCGGCTCCAATTGCAGTCGTTAAAACCCAACAATCCGCATTAGGCCCGCGTGGTAGGTCATGGTCTGTTCTCCTTATCCATCCTTAAAGAAGGCCAGTGTCCCAGCAGTGGGGACATTATAAATGGCTGATGTCGATCTAATACGCGGTGAAAATGAGTCCTCAAATATCATCATCATCTCAAAATCAATTTAATTCTTCCTATAGAACCGTTTCATTTATATACACCGCTACTTATAGGTCTATGGCACAGTACAAGCAGTCGGCACGCGGTGCAATAACGAAACGCGATACGATTGCGTGCCATAGTACATGGTTGGGATGCCCGCATGCCTCACTGGAGGGCTGGCCCCTATTGGACCGAATTATTCACATGTTGCTTGACGTTCGATTATAATCTCGCTTCCTGAGACTGATTTTTGACTGTAGTGTTTTGTTTTCGAACGATTTGTGTAGTGTTTTGTTTTTGAAATTAACATGTTAATGTCGCGTGCTTTTAATAAGCGGTTTATTATCACTGTTTTTATTTAAAGCGTAATAAATGGCTATGATAACAACCATTATTCTAGGTTTTAAAAGCTTTTTAGAAACCATTATACGTACGAGTATTTAATTATTGCACCAAAAGTGTCTTTACCTACCGCCTTGATGTAGGAATAAAGTGTTTTGTCAGATACTAAATCAGAAATGACAAAATGGTTGTGTAGCTTGGTTACTAATTTAATTTAGTATAAGTTTAGTCATAGAGCACTTTAATGTAATGTTAAGATTCTTAAATAAGGTATAATGGGGTTGCATAATCCAAAAGGATAAATCCCTTTAAAATAAAGAAAAAAATTTTTTTTTTAAATTAAAACAAAATATATTACAATCACAATAACAAAATTTAAAGTTTCTATATAAATTATACAATATTATATTATACAATGGCATTAAGTATTGAACCAAAAGTGTCTTTCACAAATCTAACCGAGGTCAGATTCTGTGTCGGCCGAATAATCGTTTAATATCTTGATAGCTTCGCGACCTCCGCGGTGGTTGAGAGGTCACTCGATCCAGCGATCAGCTTAAAAGCTTAACATAAGCTGGACGAGGTAAACAGCATTATCTAGCTGTTGTGTCCTAATCGCGGGACTGCAATAGCCCTTTACAAATTACTGTTGTTACGTTGGGATAACTTCAAAAGATTATAAGGTTGTGCACAGGACTATGCTGTGTAATACATATTTATCCTGTGACAAAATTTTGTAGACCTAGAATCTACTTAACATGTCATCGCAATACAAAGCATCAATTTCATTATCTTAGAATCTTCAATAAATTGTTGATTCACAAAACTTCTGATAGCATCGCAATAAGTTTCTCCAATATTATATAAATTAATAAAACCTTTATTTCTATTAACGTCGTCGCTTATGTCTCTGTCATCACATCTATTATCGGGATCTTTCAGAACGAGTTTCTATCTCCGTGTATTAATTTATCTATCCCATAAGCACTTCGCTCACCTTTATCAAAATTCATTACCTATATTTTATTCACGCACCCATCTGTTATCGCGAGTTTTCTCACTGTGGCATTATAATGAAGAGTTTAAATTTAGGCGTAATGGTTGACCAATAAGATAAAAGCGAGAGGGCTATACGTGCCAATGTAACTTTGCTGGTATAGTCTACTTTATGGACGAAGATATAGAGGTGAAAATTCTGGTTCTGAATGAGGATTTAGCTTGGTTTTTAGTTAATGACGGACGCCTGGTCGCCGCATACAAAGCAGCCGGCTACCAGAATAAAGTTATCTCGCGATACATCCTCGAATTGATGGCCAACTCGTTACTGGAGTATTAAGACGTTCGGGATCACTCAATGATTGGGAGTCATCGAACTTTTCAAAATAAACACACAATTTTGCGACGAAGAATAAGACTGTGTTAATTTTCAAGAGAGAAAAGGGAGGGAAAGGAGAGAAAAGGTAAACATTGGTTGTTTCTTTTATTTTTTACATTAAATTAATATTCTAATAATTACATTATGGACAATTTTTCCCAGTATGTCAATAAAATCAGATATTGTAAAAAAAAAACTTGCAGTGCAGATGTGCTTGTATCGAATTTACTAAGATCTATAAAGCTGTAAAATACTGTTTTCATGCATTCAATTACTTCCCGTAAAAACAGACATAAATTATTAGCTTGTTCAAGTATGAGTAAACTGAAAAAATTGTAGGTAAATGTTCGTGTCGTGTTTTTGGTTTATATTAAAATATTGGAACTTACATAGACTTGAGAGGCTCAACTTTTCTGGTTGAACAAAATAAGAAGTATTGTCTGTAAATGACCATAATAGTATATCCTGCTAAGCTTTCTTTTTTGTCATTGTCTAATAAACCACAAGCGGTTTATTATTTAAAGCAATCTGCTTGACCAGCCTCGCTTCGGATGCCGGCACGTCGAGGCGGTTAAACGTGCCTCGTGGTGGGGCGAGGCATTACCAAATGATAGTTTGTGATGGTAAGTAAAAGACTGCGACGGGTTGCAAGTTGCAACAGGGTGGTTTTGTTTTCAACTGGATTTATTATTAAGGAACTATCTTCTGCCCGCGGTTTCACACCCGTGGTTCCCGTTCCCGTGAAATTATCGGGGATAAAAAGTAACGTATGTTACTTTCAACTGACTCTATGCCAAAAGTCGAGTTGAAGGATAAACGAAAATACTTTCGCTTTAGAATACTATTTAGGATTAGAAAATATTACCTAGTTAAGATACAATATTAGTCAGAATTAATGTTACTGCTACAGCTCTTAATAACATTGGCTTTCGAGAAATGTGAGATTTGGCGTATTCGAACTTCATTTCGAAAAGCAGTACTGAAATATATTATTATGTAGGTACGTACTCATAGATGTATTTTTATTATTTACTTGAATGAGACTATAAATCGACACTTCTACTGTACCTGTGTGGAAATACGGAAATAAGAATAATTGTTATATAGTATAAGTAAATATATAATATAACTCAGTATTATGTCACTATTACTAATTAGTCGCTGTAAAGTTTTAATAACAAGTTTGATGGGTAATTAAATATTAAATTATATTTCGACTACAATAAACAAGAAATGTTGATAAAAAGAAAATGATAAGTATTTGCTTTATCTTTTCATATCACTATAATAGTATATTTCAAAAGTATTTCGACATTGTTTACAACTTGATAGCTATCATTATCTCGGGACTGCAAGCCCTCATATCTCTGTAGTATCTAAAAATCTAGTCCCATAATGGGGCATTTCCACAATAGTAGTAGAGTCGTCCCGATCATATCGTCCCGTCTGCGGCGCGGCACTATAATTTGCCAGTTTTCACCGCCTAGCCGCCTGTAATTTTGTAACCACCAACCCACTTGAAGACTTCATTTCCAAGTTTAAACTTTTTGCCCGTTTTTTACCCGGCAATCATCGGCCTTCGCTTACGTAACCGCTATATAGGACGTGGTTTATTCACATGTAAATTTTAATAATAACTTTAACGTTGTCACTTGTTTACTTGCGTAGAAGCCTAATCTGGTAACCAAATGTTCATTGAAATGCTAAGAACTCTTGCGTCCGTTCGAAAAAAGCGTCTGAAATGTGCAAAGCATTGGTGGTATTCAAATGAGCCGTGACTCATAAACGTCAAAGAAATCTGGCATAAATCATAAAAGTGGATAGACAATGGCGCAGTAGGTGTAGTCGTGTAGTTTCTGAAATCAGGTCAGGATCACATGTGCCCCCGACATTGTGCAATCTTCCGGGTTTTGAGGCGCCTTTGTGCTTTCGGCATGCAAATTTTTTTGTTTTCCGAAACCTGTTATTGTTCGGTTTTTGCAACGCCCGTCGGGAGCTGCACAGAAATAATACCGTCCCAGCATAAGTGGCAGCTTTGTTATAATTTTAGTTATGCTAGAAAAGAGATTTTGGTGTTTCAGAGACGGCATAATTTCTATTGTTCTCTTTTTTCTGTTTAAAAATTAACTTGTAGTTTAGATATCTGCATATAGTATGCTTATGTTTCTTATTTTATTGTCTTCTTTTTATGTTTTATTTACTGAATTATTAATAAGATGAAAATTTTAATAAGCGTAGATGTCTACATAAAATGTGTAGATTACGACGATTTTCAGTATTACGACGATGTAAAACCATGTATTTTATCAGCCGTACGTGTTTTCTGTCAAAACTTCAATACCACCTCTGGGATCGCGAATCGAATTCGTGGGAAGTCGAACGCGTCCGTTTGAACAAATCACCGTGTCACTTCATCCATTTACTTGCAAATTTCGCGCAAAACTCGAGAAAAAAGAACCCAAGATAAAAGTACAAAGGTGCTCTATTCTAGTCGCCAAATGAATAATTACCTTTCACGCTGCTCCTTTCAATCTGTGCTGCGCGATCGATCAGCGTCGCACGAACTCTTTCAGAGCGTCACCCCTGCGCCTCCACAGGTAAAGCGCAATTAATTTGGAACATCCCAAATCAGTATTACATTAAAAACGAAATAAAAACCCGCAGCCTGCCGGTTTTTTCGCTGCGCGTTTTCTTTTCCATTCAGATTTTTTTGACAGCACGAAAAATGAGACTCATTTATTTGACTCGTACACAATGTAGGACTGTTTGAGTACGAGTATTTGCTATAAATACGCATTTTTCTCTACATCTCCTTCCTCCGTGGGGTGAACATTAGCCTCGGGTGCGAAGGGAGTCTCACGTGTTCCCTTTGTTCGATTTCGAGATTTTAGGGGAGTTCTGATAGTTATACTCTCGTGGAATCCATCAAAATAATCGCATGCTCATGCGTAATGGATTTGGACGTCAACAAACTTTGGTTTGATAAACTACCGTCTGGATCAGTACGATTTGAAATATCTGTTTGAACGAAACGCCTAAACAGGTAAAATACATCAATCTTTAATGCGGCTGCTTAATTCACCCAAAATAAGTGTTCTCGATGACTTTCAATTGATCTCTTCCGTCTTGACTAAACTTCTTTGGTGTCAAACGAACGGAAATATCATCCGAAGTTTGAACGTAACGTATATGAAATTCGTCATGAATATTCAAGTGTGGTTTTAACTCATTAACACAAACGTTTAAGGCAATTGTTTCTTTATACTTTTAAAGCATTTCTTTTGTTTTTATAAGAGCCTTGCGCGGAGCTATGTCATAGTTTCGTCGCGCCGTCATTAGTCAAGATTCACAATAGTAATTCTGAGCTCGATTTTTGGTTGTTATATTGTTGGTTTTGTGTGCTGCGCGGCCGAAACATCGCTCCTTTGTGTGATAAATGGCTGAACATAAATACAGCATTGTCTTTGCTCATTCGGCTGTAATTAGGTAGCACAATTCGCTCTCTTGAATCGTTAATGAGACGGTTATGCAGTGAGTCTTAAACAATAAAGCGGTAAATCAATTTTACAATACATTCACTAATTTTACGCTTTGAAAAGCGTGTAGAGACGATGTGTGAATAAGTAAATTTCAAAGAACTGTTTTGCATATTGATGATTACTGATACTGAACTCAGACACTATCTATATAAATATAAAAAATATATACTACAAATGAAAACATCTTGTCTCTAACTGCATCTTAGTACCTATACCTACTTAAAAATATCTTACAAACTTTTTTTTTATATATAGGTTAGCGCTTGCCCGCTATCTCGCTGGATGGTAAGCGAGATGCGGTCTAGGATGAAACGCGCTTGCTTAGAGATACCTAGTCACACGCGACTTGAAGGCCCCACATTGTTACCTAAGTATCAGGAAACACAGACTCAGGCAAAGAATTCCACTCTCCTGCAATACGGATCGATATAAAGTTGGACGCAAAACGTTTAGTGCGAATCTTTGGGATTTTTTTTTATGAACAACGGCGACACTCTTAGCCTTTATCATACCTGATGTTAAGTATTGATAAGGCCGAAGATGGAAGTGAGCCTCTCCCGGTATCCTCATCACTGAGGAACAGGCTATCTTATCTCTAACTGCCGCAACAATGCTGAATACAATGTTGTTATGGCGTCAGGCTTAGATAAGATGGTGGTAGCTAGCCAGACGGACTTACAACAAGTCCTACCACCAACCAAACCGAATACAATATGCACCTCCGCTGAAAATCGAACCCGGGACCCCTGGATCTGATACCGTTGGTTGTTACCACTAGACCACAAAGGCGGTTAAAAATATCAAACATAGTGGGTATCATGTGAATAGAAAAATTTAACTTACCTAATATTTAGATTCAAATTTGAGACGTAAGTATAATATATTACCATACAACCGGTGGCATACTCTTTTTTTTTTTAATGTAAATGAAGTACGATGCTATTTATTTAGTCACAGCATATTCATATAGTTATGATAAATTTTAAATAGAAAAATATTGGAAAAAATTAACTCGGCCACAAGTGAATTCTCAGATGGGAATCGAACCCATGACCTTTGGAAATCCGGTCCAATGCAAAGGTCATGGGTTCGATTCCCATCTGAGAATTCACTTGTGGCCGAGTTAATTTTTTCCAATATTTTTCTATTTAAAATTTATCATAAGTATAAAAACAGCATTGAAAATGCAAAAAATCAAAAATAATACATTCATATAGGTTTGGAATAAACCAGTTTATTCCAAGCATTAACGATTATAATATCCCCATCTCCTAAACATGTGCCTCAAGCGGAATTCGAGCCCGGTATAGCCAATTTACAGACCGGGTCACTAACCGCCAAACAAGTTGGTAGCAAATTACATTGTGAAGACAGTATACAACGTCATTTTATGGTTACCCAAAAATACTCAATAAGATCCCTCATAAATATTAGAAGAGTTCAAATAAAATAAAAATCCCGTTTATCGTTATAGTTATAATTACAAAAAAAGTTAAAATAAATACAATTGAGAAGTAGGTATGTCTTAAAATAATTATTATTTTCCGTCAATGTGAATTAAGTAGAAACACTGTTAATAAACAAATAACGTTAACTAAACCCATTTTCACTAACATAATCACCGTCTGATAAACAATACTAGACATTATAGTTGTCATTTTAGTAATATGTTTTAATTTGAAACAAAACAACTTTTACGGATATCAAACGCGCTATATTTCACAAACTATGTTGTAATTGTCGGGATGTCATCCCGTGACCAAACGTCGGGAAAATAAAACCCCCAAAAAACCAAAAAATAACGACAATTACAACTTAGTTAGTGAAATATAGTGCGTTTGATATCCGTAAAAGTTGTTTTATTTAATAATAATAATAATAAATAATAAATTTCATACAATCACACCAATTATCTAGCCCTCGTTAAGTTTCATGAAGAACTTGTGTTATGGATACTAGATAACGGATAAACATTCTTATATACATTTTTATTTTGTAAATACATACATAATATAGATATTAAACACCCAGACCAAGACAAATAGACGTGTTCATGCACACAAATATTTGCCTTGTCCGGGGATCGAACCCGGGACCTCTGGCTCAGAAGGTGGGTTTAGTACCCCAGCGCCAAACAGGTCGTGAATAAACAGTGCGCGCCAAAACTTAAGATGTACGTAATATGTTTGAAGTTTAAAAGGACAGAAGGAAGTTTTAAAATCACAACTACCTGATCGACAGTTGATGAAATTGGTTCACAATTTTGCAAATAGAGCAAAGTAAACAATAAATTGTTAGGCCTCAATGTTAAAGAGAGCATTCCTATTCTTATCCCAAGCATAATATCAATCAAGACCCAAAGACATTTGTACCAGCCTCTCGGCGATTTGTCCAAATGAAAAATTAATTTCGCCGATGATTAAATATAATGGTTAGCAATAAAATGTAATCGTTCTTACAAACTTTTTACATCTTCTTCTTGTCTAAATTAATTTGTTTTAGCAACGGGTTGTGGCTTGAAGGCTTGTTTTGTACTTTAATTTTGTTTTTACATTGTTTTGCGGGACAAGAAGGTGACTTGGATTATTTTTAAGGATTTTTTAAAGATATTATGGATTATTTGACAACTACCTTTTTGTAATATGATTCAAATTTATTACTTAACTTTGCTAAGTGATAGGGTTTGTGGGGAAATGATAAACTAGACGTAATAACATGGATGATCTAACAAAACAAATATCATTTGTAGATCAAATTTACAAGTGGATACTATACTATTGACAAAACTTCAAATTTAAATACTTCTTTATAGTTACATTATGAAAAAGGTACAACATCAAAATTTGTAAATAGCCGCCACTGGATTGTCACAAACACCTAATTGCCATCTACTGTATCTAAACACGATTTTCCAAGCCATGAAATTAATACCATCACCGGTTTAACCTTAAGACACTCCCATTGAAACCTGCGAACCGAAACAATCAGAGGACAGGGTGAGATATGACGTTTAATAATACAAAAGTTATAATGGTATGGAAGAATAATTTATTTATTTCTTGGAACATTTACAGACAATAAAATATCTATATATAAAATTTACAAGTATATACCATGCTTATGATAAATCTCCAAAAAATACTTCGAGATAGTTATTTTACGAAATAGAACTTCAAAATTGTCGCCGCCACTGGATTGTCACAAACAAACACCTAATTGCTATTCTGTATCTAAACACGATTTTCCAAGCCATGAAATTAATATCATCCCCGGCTTAAACTTCAAGACACCTCCATTGAAACCTGCGAACCGAAACAATCAGGTGACAGGATGAGATATGACGTTTCGTAAAACAATGAGCGAGATCCCGCCATTATAATGGTATGAAATATCTGCGGTAACAATTTATATTCTAACGTTGGATTCAACTTGACAATTTATTAATCAAACCGATTACCACCCTCGCAGCCTATTGTGAAAATATTGTCTCGCAAAACAATCCTGTGAATAATTAAGGATTTAAATTTTCATACAACAATGGCATAAAACAATAAACGCTCTTCAAAGTGGACAAAGGATGCCCTGTGAGTGGCATTTTAGCTGCCCCTCTGCTAAAATTTTAATATGAGGGTGTGCGGACATTAACACGTACTTAGGTATCAACTATTGCACGCATAACTTAGTGCTTATACAAGACAGTTTATAAACCGTAAGATTTATAAAACTCTTGATCGTACTGAGTGCTATTTAAAGGGGTAGAAGGGGCAAATGTCGCATCTTCGCTCTGATACTTTTAACATTTGAATACTTGATATTGGCTCATACCATTATGTCAATATTGTTTATAAGCTAATTAGTTAGTTCTTTCCCTAATAAACGTATATATTAAGCAAGATTTTTAAATTAATTCCATGATTTACAGGAACATGTTAAATTTTTGAAAAAAAACACTATTTTCTTATCAAATATATTTGATAAAAAATTTTTTTTTTTACGTTCAACGCTCTTCTTCAACGTAAAATGTATTGATTATAAAAAAAGGTTGAAATATTAATCTACGTTCGTTATTGACAAAAAGGTTTAGCGTACAAAATAGGCATAATTAAAGTGAGAACTTAATTTCTAGTTTTATACAGAAATTCAATTAAGGCCACCATTGGTACTACTGACACATGTCAGCCCCACTTCCCTCAGCTTTTTCCATAACGACCTGTGAGCCCCTCCCTTCTTTAGAGAGAAAAGCATAATCCATCACCGTACGTCACCCCTATTTTGGCATAACCTCTCTCACTCACACGTACGTATCGAGACACTCCGCCTCTCCCTCGCACCCGCTAGGGGTAGTTTCTCTCAGTCGCTGCTTGACGGGTGATCATTTTTCTTGTGGCACGTTCAATCATCGCGTCACTATCGCGCTCCCTTTTCGTCAAGGGCCTGTTTTGTTGGCGTCTCCCTCGCACGGGCCCTTCCTGTCTTTCCGTGTCCCTTATTTTCTGTTAGCGATGCGTGTTCCACAACGTGCCTGCCGACCAAATATGGCGTCTTTTGTGTTTGATTTTGACATTTTAATATCTGTTAATAAAGCGGTTCGCTTTTAATTGCGCGGCCTTTTATAATTTGCATACGGCTTTATCGGTCGGGTCAGGGTCTTTGAAGTTTTCGATATCAGGGATGTGCACCTTGAAATAAAATTAAAAGTATAATTAATATTATGCATTTAATCACATTAAATACGTTTGGAGATGTAATTCTCTGATTCTAGCTAGTGGAGTACAAAAGGACAAGTAACGCCACGTTAATCCCACAGTCACGGGTCTCTACTCCATTTAGAAATGTATGCAAATGCATTGAGAGCGCTTAACGTTTGCAGAATACGCAAAATTTTTACATAAAGATGCTGTAATTGAAACATAATATCAGCATTCTTAAAACGTCGAATTACTTGCTCGAAAGGTTTATCTTAGATGATTTTGATTTGATATTTTAATTCATTCTCTTAGTATGAAATTGTGTTCAACAAGTTAAGACTTGGAAAATTAATTTAAGATTATATTTTTGTTGACATTGAATTATGCTTACTTCAATGCTTAAAGTTGTTTCTGTACATTTAGAAAAATTTAAGGAATATTAGAGGATTTTGAGAGACTCTCTGAGAGTAATTATTATCATCAAACTTTATAAAAAATATAACTATCTGAAATTCAGTTTCCATTTGTAACTATAATTATTATTATTTTTGCAGTTACTTGTAATACTTATGTGTTTTTTAATATTATAAATACATGTACATCTTAATTTTTGGCGCGCATTGTTCATTGAAATAAAACAACTTTTACGGATATCCAACGCGCTATACTTCACGAACTAAGTTTTAACTGTCCGTATTTTTAGGTTTTTAGGGGTTAAATTAAAAATGGGGGTGAAATTATCGGGTACAAATGATAATTTCAACCCTATTTTATATTACTTTTTTTAACACCAATTGATTTATTACAAAATTGCTTTATATAATTTATAAATTCAACAGATATTTTCAAAGCTTTATCAATTTTAAGTTTAATTTAAGTTAACCACTTCAATTTCGCAATACTTACTGAATTACATCTTAAGTAGAATTAAAATACAAAACATTTAGTAGATAATTAAATATATTTAATTTTTTGTCTGTAAATTGTCCGTATACTATGCTTCAACAGAACACAGGTCCGCGCGGGACCAGTCCCCGCCACTGTAGATTGACTTGTTGGAATATTTGAATTTTAATCCTGCGCTCGTATGTAACATACACTTTGACTATATTAAATGTAGTATATAACGCTTACATGTTACATAGACGTTGTTATGTACAAACAAGAATCGAATGCGATTGATTGAGTGCGATCAGCCAAGTCTAAAAATAGGAACGTTTATAGGTTCATATCTACAGTTGTCTTTTACAACTTTGTTTCTCTACTAATGCAACTTCATTTTCCCATAATATGAATAACACGAAAAACACGCAAACAACAAACAAATAGGTACCGGAGAGCTTATTAATAGGTAACGTTTTTGGTAGTAAGTTAGTTAATTAATTAAAAACCACGCTGACACCAGTTAACTTAAAGTGTCTTTAAAATTGACAATTGCGACTTAATCCCGTAATTTAAACGTAAGCTTAAAACGTAATGTCACTTCGATACTATTTTTGAATAAAGGTCGCAAGTATCATAGGCACCACAATTGCACGTCACTTTTTATTATATAGAGTATTGGATACAATACATTGTGCAAAAACTACGTCACTACTTGTCTCTTGTTATTTAACAAATTGTTGCATATACTATATTGTGCATAAACTCTTCAGGGGCCGGCTCTGTAGATTGACTTGTCAGAATATTTGAATTTTAATCCCGCGCGGACATCGCGTAAACACCCACTTCTCATTCATGGCCCGTGTGAGCTCGCCTTAATACTGCTGGGCTTGGATTTTAATTGGTTAAGATTAAACAATAAGCTATTAAGGTTTATTAAATAAAAAAAATTGCATTATATTTATTGATAGGCAAAAAAAAACAAACCCTTATTGCAACTACTGTTTACTTTTGTACCTACCTAATAATGGAAGTACCTACCTAAGTACTAAAGTTCGCTAAAAATTACGTTAAAAAATAATAATAAGATTTAAAATACAGATGACACTATGACCCAGGTAGAGCATTTTTTTCACATGCGGTCGCGCCCTTACATCTGTCATTTGACTTTTAGCATCTCAAGCGAGCAGTCTAGTATGTGGTTATTTTTTTTTAAAGTGTGTATTAAGTATGTAATGTATGAACAGATTTTTATTTAAACTAACTTTTTTATGTTTCAGGTGAAGAATCAGTCTTATACGCTCATTCACTCACTGAAAACTGGGTAAGTTTCATATTTTTATAACAATCATGCAATCGAAAAAAGTTCGTAGTCGTAGAAAAGATCCTGAATTATTTTCAAAAGAAAATTCCGAAACTATTACTGCTTCCTAGCACTTTCGTAATAATATGATATTTCACCCACAGATGGAATTGCTTGTACAAGCAATTACTTTAACGTACCTACGTAGGTACTTTAATAATTTCTCGGCCAAATAGTCATACTTAAGATTTTATTATTGGAATATTGTAAACCAATAGGATTCAAACTATATCGTTCTTATAAGATATATTTATTTATATTTTTTTCCTATCATAATATTATTAAATTGAAAAATAATTGGAAAGTATTTTGCACTGTTTCAATCGATATTATTTTTCACTTAATAGCGTTATATAGTAAACTTTGGCTGGTTTTCACATCAACATTTTAATATGGCCCCAAAACAAACAATATCAACAAAACAAAACACATCTTTATCATTTACTTTTTTCAACCAATCAGGTTACACACACGTTGAGTGGGTGATACTTATATCACGCGGCGTCTTTTGTTTTTTCCTCTTTCTCAGTAATCAGGGCAGGAAGGGAAACTTGGGCGCTAATCCTATTTTTTTCTTTTGATAGATACGGTGGAAGATAGTGGTCCCATTAGTGGTAAAAGGTTGAGTAAAGAGCCGACACCGGTTGTGGACGTCCTACATAATATAAATATTCAATGGGGTTTGAATATGTTAATATAAACTCCTCATTGGGTTGTAGATTGCGTCGTCGTTTTTATCTTATACGACATTTAACTCGGTAATTCAATTTACCATATTTGCATAATGTCTCTTTTCTGAAGTAGGTGACTATGGAAATCTTTGGGGTTTGTTTTCTTCCCTTGTTTGACAGAAGGTTGTTTGTTTCTTTTTTAATGGCGCGGAGATTTGATTAAGTGCCCTTTCTTTTACATTAAAAGTTCACATGTTTAAATAGCTAGCTATTAACAAAGATGTTAACTCACCTTTTTGCGAATAGGAAGTCTTTACATACAGCTGTTACGTCTAAAAAGCTCAATCCACACACCAGGATCAGGATAACAATGAGAAGCGGAAACGCGAACCTACACTGTAACCGCAACCCACGCTGGTCGTTAAAGACCGACCAAAAAAAGGTCTCATCACGCAATGGTATAGCCACAGAATAAAGATAACATACAGTATTGTGTCTTCCTACAAAAAGTCCGTTCGCGAGTAATACCCGACGCGCCTCGTCTCAGCGAGAGCTCGGCAAGCGTTTCAGTCTCGAATACGCCGCGGTGACGAACGCACGCTGTGAACATTTTGGCTCATCTTTGTAGGCAGGCAAGGCAGCGCAATATCACGTATTGCGTTACCGTCGAAATTCTCCAATACTTTTATATTTTTAATACGCTGTAGGCCAGCGTTGTTACATCAATGCTAGGAAAATCCTTGCATTCGAAAGAAACATCTTTTCAGGTGTTTAACGATCGATTAAGATGCAACTGCAAATAATTTATGATTATGTAATTTTTCCATTGACTTATATATTACTTGAATTTTTCATATTTTTATTGGAAAAAATTAACTCGGCCATAAGTGAATTCTCAGACGGGAATCGAATCCGCGACCTTTGGAAATCCGGTCCAATGCTCAAAAAAAAAAATAGCATTGAAAAATGCAAAAATTACAAAATCATAAATTATTGGCTTAAACTCTCAAAATTTATTGAAAATAAGGGCTCACTTAGTAGCAATTTAATCATCGCTTCACGGCGATTCTTATTATATGCGTAGTTTGTTTATCATTCACACATTTTTGTTTCCTATAATGCAATTTTCACATTTGCATACAAAAGTAAGGTTATAATTTTAGTTTTCATTTGACATCTCATTGTCTTTCTTGACTTTTTGATTTTCTCTGCTTCCTTTCACATTAAGCGTAGGTCGTATATCTATTTACTATTATTTTCGCTCATTCCTATTGCTACTGAGTGAGTACACAAATTCTTATTTTAAACCTCAATTTTTTTTTTCTTCTACGCGATTTTTTACGGTTTTCAAAATTCCCTGTGTGTATCTTGGCTTCCAAGCCTCTGGTTCGTTTCTTCGAGTACAATAACTATACTCCGTACGTTACGCATAAGAAAGCCCCGCCCCGCGCCGCGTCTGACGCCTGATAAACCTCAAGAAGCTGAAGCCCTACTCTCCTACGTGTCTCTCTACATCAACGTAACCTGATGTTGTACAACCTACCTTGTGCAGCTCTGCATCTATACCTCTTCTTCATCTCTGTGAACTGCTTCTGCACGACCTACCTCGTGCAGCTTTGAACCATTATTTTCGTGTCTTCGGGTTGACGCTGGACAGGGCCGGCGTCCAAGGCGGCAGTCACGCTCCCGACGACAGCCAACGTGTCTCCCGAACCTGCCCAGTACAAAATCCCTGAAGAAACGCCCTCTTAACCTGTCCCGTAATCCCGTGAAGAATACCGTCTTATACCGTTCTTACGTTCCCTGAAGACTTGTCATCCCTCTCGCGATCTCCCGTTAACTAGGAAATTCTATCCCGTTAGGCAGGCAACAGTTTATAACTTTTTAATTTTGCATTTTACAATGCTATTTTTATGTAATAAATATTAAACAAGAAAATATACTAGAAAAAAGCAACTTTGTCTTATGTCGCCCTACCGTACCGTACCTACGCCCAATACCGTAGAAAGGTAAATATACTAGAAAAATTTGACGTGTCCGCGTAGGTCTCTGTAGCATAATTGGTTAGTGCATTGGGCCGGACTCCCAAGGATGCGGGTTCGAATCCTGTCAGGGCGACGTGAGACAAAGTTACTTTTTTGTAGTATATTTTCTTCTTTAATATGTATCACATAAAAATAGCATTGTAAAATGCAAAATTAAAAAGTTATAATTACTTAGATGGCTGTTTCATCTTACCATTCTGACCTCGGGCCATACTAATGACATGCTAAAAAATCCATTTCCCTAAAATTATGCATTTCTATAAAATTTTATAAGTTACCGTACATACCATATTTTTTCAATCTTTAAACTGTATTAGATTTATGAATATTTTAACCATGCTCAGATACTAAACAAAAAAACTATAACATCAACAGTATATTTGTTTAATGTGGTTAGGAATAGCAAAAAAACACATAAATAAAAAAACAGCCCCAAAAATATCACGACTTTCAAAAATGACAAATGTCACTTCAAACCAAAGATTAGATTATTTTTTTTATCACAGATTGGAGTACTCGTATATTAATCAGGCTTCGTTCTGAAATCAAGATGTTCAATACAAGACTAAACTCTAACTATTAGAAAATGGTGGTTTTCGGCTGAAATTCGGAGAGGACACCGGTGTCCCGTCAGGGTTTGAGTAATTAATCAATAGTCTAGTATTTGTAAAAATGTTTTTATCGAATGCGAATGTTTTTGTGAATGCACATGAAAATAGCATTGTAAAATGCAAAATTAAAAAGTTATAATTAGATGGCTGTTTCATCTTAATCGATAGTCAAACATCTGTAAAGATGTTTCTTTCGAATGCAAGGATATTTCTCTCATTGATGAAACGACGGTGGCCAACACCGTATAACGGTGAATATACTAGAAAAATTCGACGTGTCCTCATAGGTCTCTGTAGCATAATTGGTTAGTGCATTCGGCCGGATTCCCAAGGATGCGGGTTCGAATCCCGTCAGGGCGACATGAGACTTGTTGCTTTTTTCTAGTATATTTTCTTGTTTAATATTTATCACATAAAAATAGCGTTGTAAAATGCAAAATTAAAAAGTTATAATTAGATGGCTGTTTCATCTTAATCGATAGTCAAACATCTGTAAAGATGTTTCTTTCGAATGCGAGGATATTTCTCTCATTGATGAAACGACGGTGGCCAACACCGTATAACGGTGAATAAACTAGAAAAATTCGACGTGTCCTCATAGGTCTCTGTAGCATAATTGGTTAGTGCATTGGGCCGGATTCCCAAGGATGCGGGTTCGAATCCCGTCAGGGCGACATGAGACTAGTTGCTTTTTTCTAGTATATTTTCTTGTTTAATATTTATCACATAAAAATAGCATTGTAAAATGCAAAATTAAAAAGTTATAATTTAAAATATCTTTTTTTAGGCAAGCTCTCTTCACTCTCCTCTTCCGTCTCTCTTTTAAACGCTACAATTATCATATACAGTTGTCAGCTGTCACCGCTATCAAAGACACATAAGCGTAATTTAATATTGCCTTGAATCAGTTTCTTGGAGCCAATAAGTATATCTATCTATCTATGTCGTGATATTTTGAATTATAAGTGAAAGGTATTAGCCTACTAAATACGGAGTTCTGTGCATAATTAATATGGCGGTGCGGGACGTGAAGCAGGCGGGTATGCCTTGTGCACCGTGGAGAGGAATACAGCGAAATAAGTTCAACCAGCTCCGGGCAGTTTTTATCAAAAAGGAGTCTAAGACAAAATACTTAATGTTTCTTTATACTGTGATATAGAGGTATAGGCAAATGGAGATATCTAGTATTAATCGCGCTCTAAGACGCACAAAGCCGTGAAATATGAGTCGCTCGTACCTCACAATGGCTACGTCTTCATCATGAGCCTATTGTTTTTTTTCAACAACACTCGGATTGTTTTCCTGCGTCGAGAGTTGGGAAACGTGTATGGCCATTTGTTTGCTGGCTCGATGGTGTAGAAACTATATGAATAAAACCTTTTTGTTTTACCATTAATCGAAGAATCATAGTGGGATAAAAGATCTAATAAAAATATAACTAGATGTTTGTTAATTATTATGACATCGATCGTGTTTAACTTATAAAGAAATCATATTAGATTTTAGTTAAAAATTTCCCTTCCACTTCTCTGTCTAGGTTCATAACAATAACTATGACACAAATCACCAACATTTCGTTATTCTTTATATGACAATGTTACCTCTCTGATTCTCCTCAAAATTAGATAATTGCTTAAGACAATTTTTTATTTTATTTCTATGCGCACCATTCATTCAGACAACCGAATATAATTTAATTACGCAACAAATTAAGCAGTATTCGCACCTTCTTCGTGTGAAACAAAAGAGAGCTTAGTAGAAAACTTCAAGGAAACAAAACAAACAGAATGAAAGAGCATCCAATTCACCTGTGCCTTGATACTTTTATTTATATAAAATTCACGTACAATGTCGCGGCACAATAGAGCGCGCACTCCATTCCCGTAATCAATCTACCATGATGCCATCTGTGACGCGGCCATTACTCAATTTCCTACCAAAAGGACCGCCTAAAAGAATTCAAACAAGCATTGAGGAACTTCGAATAGAGACGCGTTTGTGGTTCAATTGCTATTTTCGAATTTGGAACGTTTGTTTTAGTTTATTGGCATTTCGTACAGAAAGGACCGCCTAAAAGAATTCAAACAAGCATTCAAGAACTTCGATTAGAGACGTTGGGGTTAGGTTCAATTGTTATTTTCGAATTTGGAACGATTGTTTTAGTTATTTGGCCAACTTTTTATTTTTTGTGCCTCCGTTCAAAAAGGTTTTAAGGTGTGGAGACTCAATTTCTTACCAAAAGGACCACCTAAAATTCTTCAACAAGCATCGAGGAACTTCGAATGGAGACACGTTTGAGGTTTAATTGCTATTTTCGAATTTGGAACGTTAGTTTTAGTTTATTGGCCAACTTTTTATGTCTCCTCTTTCAAAAAAGGCTTTTCTACCAAAAGGTCCGCCTTAGAAAATTCAAACAAGCACTGAGGAACTTCGAATAGAGACGCGTTTGAGATTCAATTGCTATTTTCGAATTAGGAATGTTTGGTTTTACTATTGAAGGTCACTTGCGGCAAGCTGGGTTAAAATTTAACCCAGAGTTAGTTCATACTAAATTAACACTAAATCTGGGTTAAATGTTTGACCCAACTTGGCACAAGTGGGCCTTATTGTTTAAATTTTTTGGGACCTCCTAATGGGATGGGACTGAACCACCGAACTGACTGAACTGAACTAATAGTTTCATAATCAAATTGACAGTCTAATTATAATAGTTTAATTTGAGAGTCTTTTATATCTAGCTTACACCATCTGTTTCTTAGTCAATAATTTTTTTTTTTATATAATTCATAATAATTTGTTGATTAAATAGTATTTATACAACATATGGATAGTCAAATAAGTATTTTATCAAAATAGTTCAGAAATACAAAATGACAAACACCAACACAATCCCAATTTTGGGAACTGTTGCAGTATGTTGGTACCACTGAATGATAATTTAAATTCATTCTCTCCGCCGCCCGCGCCATCATTTGGACAAATGCTACGTCATTTGTCTAAGGGACTGAGGTGCGGGGATGGAGGGATATCCTCCAGAGCGTTCCAGCGAAAACTACTCTTACCATCTTTCCAATAAGATACATTTTCCTATAAGCCTTCGTGATCTGATTCCAAAAACTTCTGCTCCCACAACGGTAAGCAACATCAGTCTCTAAGCCATAGATGGAAAAGTTTATTTGGGCTTGCCTCCAGCGAATCTCATTTTGTAAGCTTCCGAAACCATTACCTCAATGAAAAATGGAACTTAAAAAGTATGCGGCTTGGTCGGTTTTTGATCGACAAACTTTCTTTTCAATGACTATTGAATTAAAACTTACCGT
Organism: Chrysoteuchia culmella; assembly: GCA_910589605.1. NCBI lineage: Eukaryota > Metazoa > Arthropoda > Insecta > Lepidoptera > Crambidae > Chrysoteuchia > Chrysoteuchia culmella. The sequence continues at coordinate 14,763,525 of OU342654.1, forward strand.
ATTTGCGCTGCGTTACTAATTAATTTAATTATTTATCTTATCTTATGTGAGCAGCTTCGTTCAATACAAATCATTGAAATGAAATGCATTCTACAATGACATTGCAATGGTCTTAATTTTATCACATCATATTAAAACCAACTGATACCAGCAACATTAAGAGAATTGAGAATTTCAAAATTTATTTCGTTAAAAACTACGCCGTAGAAGTATACTAAGCCTTGATAAAATATAACGTTATCTTTAATAAACTAAATCTCTTTGTAACATATAACGACTAAGCTTTCAATGTAACTTCGTTTTTATTTAATTTCCAGTAAAATTCTACACCCATTTTCTTCTCATCAATCCAGGAATGAATAATAAAAAGAAGTGCTTACGCCAAAAATACAATGCAGTACAAAATAATAGGATTCCGTAAAATACCGTATTAATGATCGTCCATTTGTTCCAGTGAAATAAATTTGATGAAATTAAAGCGAAAAAACAGTATGAATAATGATAACCCGTGGCAAGTTCGCTTCTGGTACAAATGTACCCGCGTGCCGTGTGGTATACAATCAGACAATGTGTGCTTAATGACTATGATATAAAAAAAAATATTTTTTTGAAGTCATATGATATAGTCATAGTAATGACGTACACTTTTGAATCAAAAATATTTTGGCTCTATTTTTTCTGTGACGTTCATAGGTTTCCCATTTTTGAAGATACAGTTTTTTCAAGTACTTTCAATTGAATTAGAAATTTTAGAAATTGACATCCTAAAACGACTTTTGCTAGTCCTTGAAAGATATTGTTACAGTTAATATGGTTAACTCTATGTATTGATTGTATGACAAAAAATTTCAATAAGGTACAACTTCAGATTTCAGCACTACTTATTTCAAAACCTTACTTGATCACGTCAGGAAAAGGTGTTAGGTACTATAAATGTAGTAAAGTATAACATTTTTTATAGTAGGTGTATTGAAAACTTGCAATATCTAATTCAATGGTTGAAATCTGTACGTTCAACAATATAGATTTAGATTACTGTATGTTATTGAAATGGTATTTCTGTCTTGAATCCAGAATGTCTTAAAAATTATAATATATTAAATCTTATTATAAAAAATCTTATTATTGAAATTTCTTCAGATAAACATTACTTAAATCAAACAGAAATAAGGTAACACTGCCCATCTGTTTTTTTTATTTTGGAATAAAAACCCTTCTTCGCTCCGTCGAAAATAAGTTTTTCGGCGTAGCAGCCCCGAATTTCGGCAAAAGCAATCTAGTGGGCCGCCGTGGGATTAGCCGTTTTTTTTATTTCACCTAATTGTACTTGTGCCCTAGAGATGGGGAAGTGTCGCCTCCGCCGTTCATACCGAAATCAAAGAAACTAGATAAAATACAGAGACGGAGGATTCGAAAAAAATAAATTTATTTCAAATTGTGAAACTTCAGGAAAGTCAAATAATAAAAAGCACCACTTTTGTGTACGATTATATTATATTGTGGTAGTTTAATAAAATGTATTAAACTAAGTTTCAGTGTATCCAACCACCGCCTACCCTATCGTTGTTTTATGAAAGTTTGAAGTTTGATAGCTATAGCGCTAGTACAAGCTATACCGTTAGGCGATCGGGGTGCAGTTCGTGTGATCAGGACAATTTTTTTTTTTGTGGAATCCCAATCCTACTCCTAATATTGTAAATGCGAAAGTGCGTTTGTTTGTCCTCTCTTAATGGCCTAGCTAAGCAACCAATCGACTTGATTTTTGCCATAGAGTTAGTCGAAAAGAGCAACATAGGCTCCTTTTTATTCCAATATTCATACGGGAACGGGAACCACGCGGATAAACCACGGGTGGAAGCCAGTATTTCATAATTTTATCACAAATGCTTTTAATATTTTGATTGTTAAAGGAAGCGTTTCGTTTATAGTATGTTTACAATTATTAGATAATCTTGAACTCAGACGTATTTATATCACTTGTTCGTTTTTTTATATTACCCCGTGATTTTCGGAACACCAGAAGCTTTAACATCGAAACGTTTCGAAGCGCTTTAGAATGGGTATCCACCACACCTTTATCATAGTTTTTTCAATCAACAAAATACCATTCGCATCCAACATACCAGAGGAGGTATTCAACAATTTACATACAGATTCGTATCTGTACATACCAAACGAACAGAGAAAATGTTATTCCGAAAGGATAGTCCGTCCCTGGGCGAAGCGCCCTCCGCCGCGAGTGACACTGACGAATCGGCCGACATTAGTCATAGTCGGCCCCCTCTCCCCCCACAGACCCTATATACCCCTGTTTATTTACTTTTTGTAACGGTATTGATGTTTAATTATAGAGCACCCTTAATGTAACGCGCCTAATTTTGGCGCGATGTTTTCTTTGTAATTTCTCATTGATCTTTGATGTCGGTTACTATTTTTGTAGCAGCTATTTGTATTGGCTTAAACGTTTTCAGACAACTTACGGAGTGTGAGAAAAAATATTTTAAAAACATTCCTATTTTTACTACACTCAAAGTTATAGATCATCAAATGGTTTGTTGCCTTTGACTAAAAAGAGCAATCACATAGGTTGTTACCAACCTAAAAATATTGCGATGTAATCAAACATTCCATTTACAAATTCAAAAAGGACGATAACCTTTTTCGAATTCCGCCAGCCAGCCAGTGTTTGCTCAAAGAATTAAAAAGCAAACGTCTAGAGATGTCCATCAATCATTGTTCCATCGGGTGTTACCTGGCACCACCTTATCACATAGCGGTGATAAATGACTCGCGCCTATCTGTTAATTAAGATTTTCGCGGCTCCGCGTGTAGACGGATGCTGGTAATTTAACTTCAGTTTGAGTTAAGTGACGAGGTGACATCGTCTACGCGTGGAATTTTAGGTCACACAATTTGAGCTTGTGCGTTGAGGTACTGGTTAGGAAATTGAGGCTGCTTTAGAGGAATACCTACCTGAATTATTATCCTTTCGGTGTAGGTATATCATACAGGGAATAAGTAGAGCTAACGAGTTGTAAAAAGTTCCTCTGTCTTGCCAACACATTGATTTGAAAAAAATAATAATATAGGGACCTGAATTTTCAAATAAGTTGAGCTAACAAATGTTAAAGGGTTCCTCTAATTTTTTGCGGGATCGAAAGAGGCATTACTGAAAAAAAAAGCTATTTAAAAAGTTTTGAAATTCCAAATTATAGGTAGGTACCACATCATCAAATAAGCTGATTACAAAGCAAATCTATTTTAGCCAGATTTTTTTCATCTAAATAATACTTTATACACGACCAGGTATTTAACTAAATACCTAGTATAGCACCTAGTATTTGTTTGCCTATTACATTCCGTGCGGCAGTCACGAACTATATCAGACAGCGCCCGATATCGCTCCGATAGAGGGCGGATCTGGGAGCTCGTTTGTCAAGACTCGTGCATTAGGGCGACTCGATCTCGGGGGATTACGAACTGAGTACGATTCTGGACGATTTGAAAAAAAGAACTCTGTTAATCGTTTGTTTTTGTGATGCGTAGTTCTGTCAGCATTGTGGCCAAGCTCTTAAAGAAACCTTTCGGCTTAATTTTTAAACTGCTTTTGACCGTCAACTTTTTAACTGGCAATGTAGACGTAAAATAAAAATAAAACTTGGTAAAAATTACAAACTACTTTCACTATCATTTAAGATGTGATTCATTAGAAGGCTCAGAACTTTATAGTATATTTTATAGAAATACAATATGACAAAATAAGTACAAAATTAATGACCTAGCTAATATCCTCTTGACAACTAAATAAACATTTTCTTATCATTTATCATTCCGGCAAGATAAAAAAGTGGAAATCCGTACCACCGCGATTATAACGACATTACCCGATAGCAACAAACTTATCGCCACCGCCAATCAGAAACGAGAACTCGAAATAAATCGATGTTACATCCAATCATTATTCCACGTCAGGATCGACTCAATTAAAATATCGTTAATGTTCAAAAACTATTCGAATTCCAGCTTTATCGTACTAGGCTTTGGGTCGTATTTCAAGTTGTTTATGTTTTACCTTGCAATGGTCATTATGTTAAATGTAGTATAGTATATGAAACCACAAAATCCCCGTGTCGGAATCGAGGTAAAGGCAAAATAAACAGTCAGTGGTACCACATTGGACATTTTAAATAAAATGACCATCTTGTCATTATGAAAATATGGAAGCAAAAAGATAAGCGAAAAGAAACTATTATGGCATTTAAAGCTTAACAACTACCATTTCAAAATTGATATTTTTTTAAGTTCTGAATTTTAGAGTGCCTGTAAAAATATACTTAAACAAATATTTACACATATCACAATTCTGTCTTGTAATCTAATATAGGTACTTGTATCAACCCAATCCAAATTGTCATCAGGGCACAGTTTTTAAAACATCCTGATTCATATTTAAGTTGGGATTCTAGAATCTTAGAATTCTTGTGACTCATCACAAGAATTCAAGGCATTGGTTCTCAGAATTTAATACTGTAGGAAGACAAAGTTTGCTGTTTGAAAATCTTTCTGCGAATTTGTTTTCTTGTAATGAAAACAGTCATGCTTTCAGAAATTGGTATTAAAACAAGAGGAAGTATAGATTATCTATGGCTACTAATATCTTATTTTTTATAATTTAATGACGAAGAAGTTTGCTTACTATTGTACGATTCGAGCAGGTACCTATTTTTTATTGAATAACCAGATGGCACAAACAACTACCCTAATTTATTGTCGTTGTTCATGAAATGTCTAAGTTATTTAAGGTTTATTTATGTCGTCACAACTCATGCATGAAAGTTTAACAAATTAATTGGTTCACAAGATTATTTTCTGCGTTCATGAAAATAGCAAGAAGTTGATTGGTTTTTCCCTTCATACGTATTGATTATCGTCATCGTCGTCATCAGCCTGTGGACGTTCCCTGCTGGACATAGGCCTCTCTTAGGTCACGCCTATTGTGGCGTTCATAGGAGGTTATTAGCCTACTGCTGCCACGCTGGCCAGACGGGTTGGTAGAGGGTTTGATTCAAGTTTTCCTTCTCTTGCACAGGTGTTCAATGCGTCGAGCCTCTTAGTCGACTCTTACGACATCCCAGGTATGTAAGGGAGTGGTGACACTTGTATTCTTAGGCTGTCACCACACGGCACAATATTGTTTATACCTGGAAGTATATTCATTTATTATTATTATTAATATTTTAAGATACTTCTAAGTGTATCACAAAGTAATTGAATACTTAGAAACCTTACGAGGAGCTTAAGTTTAAAAAGTGTTCCCTAGGTTTAAAAGTATCTAAGCATATCGACATACTCGTATATCATACATTTACATTCACAACAAAGCTATATTCATTAAGCAAATTCCATTCAAACCATATCAAACGTAGGAAGAGGCTTAAGCACACCCAATAATTTACCCCGAACAAAGAATAATCTCTGTGGCGATATTTTAAAAAAATATTTACACCGAAACACCGCTATGTTATCCTTGTGTACGAGCGATAAATTACTTGTAATTTCGTACTTGGGTGATACCTGAGCAGTGAAAAAACACGAGACATAGACGTCTTGGAGCGTCGCAAATTACGGTCATCATCTTCTCATCAGCGGCGAGGTAAGCGGTGATGTATAGGAGGTGAGCTGGAGGGTACGACGTTTCAAAGATTAGGCAAGTTACGGCTGTGTGAAGTGCCTATGTTTTGTTTTCTCTGAGATAATTGTTGTTTTGTAAGGAACAGTTTTGTTCTGTTCTACGTTTTGTTGAAAGACTTCTTGGAGCGTCGCAAATTAAAAATCATCATCTTCTCATCAGCGGCAAGGTAAGCGGTGATGTGTAGGAGGTAAGCGGTGATGTGTAGGAGGTAAGCGTGAGGGTACGGGATGTCAAAGATTAGGCAAGTTAGGGGTGTGTGAAGTGCCTGTTTTTGGTTTTCTCTGAGAGAAGTTTTGTTTTCTGAATAGGCTGAATGTTTGTTGTTGACAGTTTTGTTGTATTATACGTTTTGTTTATAGAAGTCTTAGAGTGTCGCAAATTACGGTCTTCATCATCTCATCAGCGGCGAGGTAAGCGGTGAGCTGGAGGGTTCCGGTTTGTAGATTCTTTGTTAAAATGTACGTTGTATTGTAATTCTTCAATAGAGTAAAATAATTGTTTCTTGTACCTATCTATCACTATCATTTTCAAGGCTGAATGAGTGATGCAATTCCCAGTACGTTAAGGAGATTGAACAAATAAAAATAGAGTTAGTGCTATAGAATTTTTATAAGGAAAAATACGTCTCCAAGTTGCTCAGACGGGATATTTTTTATAAATATCCGAAAGAGAAATTCAACTAATTTACTATAGAAAACGGTAGTTTTCGAAAAAGTTTGTTTTCGTTTTAGTCGCAAATTACAATCAAAGTTTTTTTTCTTAAAAAAGTTTGTCACTTCTGTTTTTGGCGTTATTTTTATTCATTGGAATAAATATGAGCACCTCTGTCTCAGAGAGTTGGCTTAAAGAGTAAATGGGCGTTCAGTGTTAGGTTTTAAACCATACTAAAGTTCAAGCTTGCAAGAAACAAATTACAGGGAAATGAAATCTGCACTGTAATACACCATATTACAGTGTTACAGCGTAACTGTAATGCGGGCATAAAGCCGTAATCAAGCTCAAACGTTTAGACATACTTAATCAATGAGATAAGTTCAAAATGACTACCTATACATAGTGTTAGTTATTGAAACTACCAAAGATTTAAAATATTTTCAGAAAAAATAACGGAACTCAATTTCCCTATACATTTTTTGATGTGACGATTCGAATACTTTTCGAAAGATTTTCGTACTAGCCCCACTGGAGGCTAATTTTGTAACGTTCACCCATAATAATGTGTGCTTTTTAAAAAGAGCACCATATTTTGAAACACGATTGATTTGAAATACGATTAAGATTATCACTAACATTAGCAGAATATGAAGCCTTTATTCCACCTTCCATTCCTTCCTATTCCGTCATACGATAGATTTTAATTTTACGAGTATGTAGAAAAGCGTTATTAATCACCAGCGGGCCTACCATCATCTTTTATAAACCATCATGTCATAAGAACGTTTTGTTTGCGTTTTGTTTTTATTGAAGTCAGCAAAGTACGAAATAGCGTGGTAAGATTGAAACAATACTGCGTTAAAAGATGGCGGTAGGCCCCCAGAACTGTTATGCACAATTGCAGAAGTTTCTGGTTTTTCGCACAAAATCCCATGAACGGCTATTATTAGTGGGTGACGTTGTAAGCCTTGTGATTATCCAAATCAAGCGAAGGCGAATTTCATCCGAAGGTGATCGAACGGGAATTTCTACGACTGTATTACAGACACAGCAGTGTGTCACACAGACAAATGTTACAATTTTAAAACGCGTAATAGATATTAGAAAGGTGGTACAACGGGTGACGGTAACTAATCGGTGCGCATGCGCATCGAATTGAAATGACGTTGGAACAATCGTGGCTATTCTCGGTTTGAGGTAGCCATGGGTGATGGCGAGGAGGCAATGGGTAAAGGAGGGTTCCTTACTGAAGTAAATAACAAAAACGATTGAAGTGCGATATCACTTAGCCAGTTTTAAATATTAAATAGGAAAATATGGCTTTCGTCGCAATCAGCGTGAAATTTCAGTATTAATTTTGTATATGGAAAGCATAAGCCGCTGTAACATCATTACCAATTATGAAATATATACATATCAGTATCTTGAACAATTGTCGTATTTTATTTACTTTTTTAAAGAGGTTTTTTCTTTACCCTATTTCAACAAGAAGGAGGACATTGGACTTTTAGTTTACCCTAATCCACTTGACCTTGAACTTGATCACTTGTATTGTAAAAGTGCATTGTAAATTGTTAGCAGAATATGTATTACCTAATGTCATTTAATTCTTTAAAGCATTAAGTGACACCAACATATCCCAACTTAGGTCCTGTCAGAATACCAGCGTTGCTGTGACACATTTAGTGTCATGGCAACACAAAGCTGAGGCAGGACCTAATTGACCATTTGTTTTTTTTTTCATTTTTGTATTTTTATTATGTTTCTAATAATTGTGTTGTGTATGTGGTCAATAAAATGTTTCTTTCTCTCTCTCAACTGACAATCAGGAAAAGTACAGATCTCAACAAATATCTTTGCTGTCTTCCTTCCCCTACATAAAATGTATATCCCTATCTACTGGACCCTAAAACCCAAAGCCTAATGTCGTAGTTTTTACGCGGCCAGCAGTAGTTGCGTAGAAAAACGTAAATTACAAAAACAGATTGACGGTGAAAAAGAGGCCGGCCCCGCAGTCATTAGTGCCGACCAATGGTCGTTACCTAAAAGTCATTAGCGTCAACTTTTACCGTAATTTGACGTATATATACTGAGGAAAAAAAACTATATGCGAGACGAGTATTCCCATCATAATAATTTATGTAAAAGAACCAATTTTATGTTATTAGTGCGACTCCCAATGATGGTTTGATGGGACGTATGCGAAATTGTTTCGAAAAAGTTTTTGAAAAAAAACGTAATTTGTCCTCATTTTCATTTTCTTAGCGGTTTATAAGAGGCGTGTTTAAATCACAATTTTGTATGCATTATAATGATTTCATGTTTTAAGACCATAATTATATCGCAAATCCTGAACATTAGGTATTAAAATAAAAATAATTGTGAATTAATTTACGTATAACATAAATCTATACAAACTTGTGATCTATAAAAATCGGCCAAGTGAGTGTCGGGCCATGCGCAGCATAGGATTCCGTAGTCAAAATACCAATAACATTTTTCGTCTGCAAAAATAACTTTGTATTTCATACTGTTTGTATAAATGAAAAGATACATTAGCGGTTACGGAAAATGTGCTTATCTCTAAAACTGTTAATTATATTTTTTGCAAAATAATTTTCTTTGAAAGTTTTTATTCTCTATTTAACTCCATGCACCTATGTATCTTTTATTTATTTTTCTGTAAAAATCGTAAAGCGGTTTACAGAATACATCATCGACCAAGTTTCTATTGTGTAATCTTAATAGTTCAAAGTTCAAATAATAAATAATATTTTTTCATTATATAATTTAAGGCGCTAAGAACATTAAAAATAATTTCAAAAAATCTTGTCGTTTAAAGAATGTAGTTAGTATGAAGAATCGATTTAAAATAACTGTGAATTGAAATACCTCACTTCAATTGTAAGGGAAGTCTGGTTTCATAGAATATTACCCCATCAATCAATTTCTTGCAAAGCTTCTTTCAATATTTTTTTAATCATATTATTCTAAACTTTTTATTCCGTCGTTGTGTACCAATTCTAATTATGTGGAGTATATCGTAATGAAAAAGTTTATTTGCATCAAAATAAAAGTATGAATAAATTAATGTTGGCACCAAAAGCACGTACAGTCAGGTGCAATGACATAGAAACACCAAGCTACCTTGTCATATTACAATATTTAATGATATTTGTGGATAGAGAAAGCTTTGTTTCCGTGTGTGTCAAAGCGATAAGTTGTAAAGTGTATACATTTTATGCTCGTGACTGTACATATTACATACATTTTGTTCAGAACATGAAACAAATTAGCAACTAGTCTAGTTGCTTTTTTCTAGTATATTTTCTTGTTTAATATCACATAAAAATAGCATTGTAAAATGCAAAATTAAAAAGTTATAATGAAACAAATTATTTCAAATATGCTGTTTATCTGTAGTAACAGAGCTAGTAAGCTATTGGTAGTAAGCTAGATATTCGTTTCCGTGGGAATATCGCCATAAATAGCCTGTTAATCCCCGTACTTTCAACTAACTCTATGCTATTGAATGGATTTCTTTTTTGACATTGTGAATTGAATTTGAATTTATTTTTTGACATTATTATTAATTAAATTGATTCATCATTTATACTAACATAGTACTTATTTAAGTATTCTTTCCATTATTGTTTTACTAACGACTCTGGATCTATGGTATCTGATAATAAATGATTTTAATTTAATTTAATTTTATGCCAAAAGTCAATTCGATTGGTTGCTTAGTTAGGGCGTCAAGGAAGGACAAACAAACACACTTTCGATTATAGTTAGGATAGGATTATTTTGGTGAAATAAAATAAATAATTGCGTCTTGATATTCCTCACTTCAATATTTTTATTATTTTTATTTTCTTTGGGAAGTTTATAGCATCGTTTACAAATTAGGTAAATAAGCAAGCATTTAAAAGCTAATTTTAACCGCCTCTGTGGTCTAGTGGTACAACCACCGGTATCAGACTCAGGGATCCCGGGTCCGATTCCCAGCGGGGGTACATATTGTATTCGGCTTGGTTGGTGGTAGGACTTGTTCCAAGTCCGTCTGGCTAGTCGCCATCTTATCTAAGTCTTACGCCATAACAACAATGTTTTCAGCATTGTTGTATTCCGGCAGTTAGACATAAGATAGCCAGTTCCTCAGTGATTGAGGATTCCGGGAGAGGCTCGCTACCATCTTCAGCCTTATCAATACTTAACATCAGGTATGATGAAGGCTAAAAGTCTCCCCGTTGCTCATAAAAAAAAATTACAAGCTTCCAAAGATAAAAGCTATGTTATTACATAATAGTAGGTAAAATTAACAACTAAATAAGCATTTGAAGCTATGAGATAGAAAAAAAAATAGATATAAAACAATTTAAGCATTACTTAAGCTTTTAAAAGACAGTGCATCAATATATAGGAAGTCGTCGTTTCACAGAAATAATGTCTCGCAATGCTTCCTTCAATTTCTATCAATTTATTGTCATCTTTTTGTTCCGCAGTTGCGTACCGATTGTTCTAATTACGCGGTGGAATTATCGTAATGGCACATAATCATAGGGCGATTTGTAATGGTAGCGGCGACTCCCAATGAGGTGTGGAAATGCGCCGTTTTGTGGCGCGCTTTCAGTAAGAAAATTGGTCCGTAAGTTAGGAGCGGAGGTGGCTTTAAAGTATACATTACACATTAATTATTATACATAGGTACTAAAAACAACTTATGTTCAAATTGATATTGGAGTAATTTATATATACCTTTTTTTAAATATCTAGTACAAAATTGACCATATAAAGTAGCATTTAAATGTTTTTTTTTTTAAATTAAATCACCGGTCCGCAACCGGTTGTTATAATTACGCGGTGGCATTATTGTAATGGAACATAATCAAAGGGCGATTTGTAATGGTCGCGGCGATTCCCAATGAGATGTGGAAATGCACCGTTTTGTGACGTGCTTTCAGTAAGAAAATTGGACTGCAAGTTACTAGCGGAGGCTATTTTGAAGAAATAAATATAGGTACCAAAAACAATGTCCAAATTGAATAAAAGAAAGAAACAGATTTATTTCAAAACAAACTTGAGACACATTGAATATACTAACTTAATGACAACGTAAACAATAACAAATAGAAAACTTAAATTAAAACTACCAGTATTTAAATTCTGTGATTCAAACTAAATAAATAAAAATAAGGAAAAGAAACGTATGGTGTCTCACAGGTGTGCTAAAACCGGTTTATAATTCAGCATATATGTCAGATTTGCGAGATCGGACTCAATTAGCACCTTGATGATTTGCAGATGAATGTCACCAGAGGAGTCTAGATGTTTTTTTATTGATTATCTTGTACAAAATTTAACTTATGAAAGTTTCGACGAAGCTGGATGTCAAAGGCGTTATTGGAATAAAAACTTAAGAACAACCTGGGAATATGAAAACACGTACTTAAACATATACTTACACATAATACATATAATATTATATTTAATGATTCATAATAAGTGAAAATTTTTCACTTGACTTTGATAAACTTCAAATAAATGTACTAGATGGAAATTCTGAAATGAAAGTTAAATAATAAAGCAATCTTATTATAATTATCATATTATCTTATATACGAAGAGTTTAATACCATCCCTATTCTAAGATAAAGTTTTAGTAGATTTTAAATAGGATGAGTGGTAATGACTGGAAATGTCGACTGCCAAAGTTCCATTCAAAACAATGAGAAGTTGTTTTTTGTTCGTCCATACCGTGACTTACCATATCATAAGTCGCTTACCGAACACTCTTATCCCTCGACCTCCAAATCATAATCATCTTATTACTTCCACACTCGTCAACAAAAACGCTTTCCTCTTGTGCCTTGCACAACATTTCAAAAGTGCATTATTGTTACATCATCGGTGCAGCTAGTCAACGGCGGCGTGCGGCTTAGAAACCAATGGCGTCTATCAGCTCTTTAGGGTATGGCCCAAATCTTCTTAACAATCTAACTACTTTCCGACACGTTTAACAAAAACGCTATTCTCTTGTACCTTGCACCACATTTGAAAAGTGCATTATAGTTAAATCGACGGCACGGCCGGTTACCGCTGCGCGGTGTAGAAACCGATGGCGTCTATCAGCTCTTCAGGGTATGGCCCAAATCTTAACAATCTAACTACTTTCCGACACGTTTAACAAAACGGTTTGCTCTTGTACCTTGCACCACATTTAAAAAGTGCATTATTGTTACATCGACAGCGCAGCCGGTCAGCGGCGTGCGGTTTAGAAACCGATGGCGTCTCATCAGTTCTAATGCGTTTCCTGCAACCGAGCTTGCAATCGAGCTGGTTAAATGTGCCGAAGAATTTTGCATTATTGTAATTGTTCGACGGACTGTGCTGTGCAATCGGCGGCAATTGACGCTTGTTATTACTTTTAAAAAATTGAGTTATGAATTGGAAAACGTAAGTGTATAAATATCTTCTGCATCTGACGTTTTAATTGCCAACGGGGACACGCTTCGCTTTCATTATACCTGATTTTAAGTAATGATAAGGCCGAATGTGCAATCCTATTTCTCCCGGCATCCTCAACCTCTAAGGAACTGGCTTTCATATGCTGACCCACAACAATTCTGAAAACATTGCTGTTAAGGCGTTCGATTTAGATAAGGTGGTGGTATCCAGCCAGGCAGACTTACTACAAGTCCTCTCACCAACCAAACCTAATTCAATATGTAAACTGGTAATTAAATATAACTACGACTACGACTGCGGATGCGTAAAATTTCGGTAAACATAGTAATTTTTGAAATTTTAGTAAGTAGGTATATCATATTCCAATACCACAATCCAAATTCCTAAAGTGATTGGCGCTGTTTTGACTACATATCAGATTATATACCAAGTCAAAGTCAAAGTCAAAGATTTTTATTCAAATAGACTTATAGATAAGTGCTTTCGAATCGTCCAATTTTTTTTCCTACCAGCCATTTAGGACATCTTTTAACTTATAAGAAGAACGGCCGCAAGAAACTTATCAGCTTTAACAGAAGCAACAACATTTACAAAGGAACATGTCGCTGCCAAACACAAATCTTCAATCTTGAAACATTTAATATAAGAGAAAAAAATTCTCATATTCGGTTATTGAATATTTTTCTTTTATACAATTAGATTAATCATGTTTTATGTTAGTATCACTTCCATGCATTTTGGTCTTTTAAATAGTCAACTACCTTGTAATATCCTTTGCGTAAGAGCGTTTTTTTTAAACATATATTTTAAATTTATGCAAAGGCAACTCAATCACTTGTTGTGGAACTTTATTAAAAAAGGCTATGCCTTTACCCAAAAACGAGCGTCTACATTTTTCAAGCCGAAATTTTGGAACGGCAAGCTTATTTTGTTTCTAGTATTAAAACTATGAACATCGCTTTGCTTCATAAATAAACCATGATGTTTCCTTACATATACTATATTATCATAGATGTATTGTCCCGCCAAAGTTAGTATATTAATCTCTTTAAACAATTCCTTAAGAGAATCTCTCCTTGAAGGTTGTAAATGGCGCGCACAGCTCTTTTTTGAAGTATAAATACATTTTCGATATTGGCTGTTGAGCCCCACAACAACAGGCCATAGGACATTACACTATGAAAATAACTAAAGTAAACTAGTATTGCCGTTTCAATATCAGTTAGGTGCCTTATTTTCCTTATTGCGAAAGCCGCAGAGCTAAGTCTACTCGACAAGGCTTCAATATGTGGATCCCACTGTAGTTTTGAATCTAATGTAATGCCAAGAAATTTAGTACTATCAACTAACTCTACTACATCCCCATTCAAATTGATATGCGTATCAACCTGCCCTACATTAGGTAATGAGAATTTAACAAAATTTTGTTTTGGTAGGGTTAAGAGACAAATTATTACTGTTGAACCAGTTTGCAACTTGAGAGAGAGCACTTTACTTCGTCAGAACAATTGTGTAATCTATTAAAGATGTATCATCTGCAAATAGTACTGTCTTACATAAATTACTCGCGTAGTTAGGGAGATCGTTAATATATATTAAAAACAGCAGAGGACCCAATATTGAACCTTGGGGCACGCGCATAATAATGGGGGCTCCTGTAGAAGCAGTATTATTTACAATTACTTTTTGATTTCTATTGTGCAAGTATGACTGCAAAAGGCTAACTGATTTTTTAGAGACACCATAATGTTCTAGCTTCTTTAAAAGTGTAACGTGATCAACGCAATCGAAAGCTTTAGACAGGTCACAGAATATACCAATTACGTCTTGTTTGCCCTCCCAAGCCTCAAAAATATGTTTGAGGAGTGCAATTCCAGCATCTGTAGTATTATTACCTTTAGAAAAGCCGAACTGATTATTATGAAGGATTTGATTTATTGTTAAATAGTCTAATAATTGAGTGTATATAATATTTTCAAAAATTATACTAAGTGCCGGTAAGACTGATATCGGCCTAAAATTTGTGGGATCACTTTTGTCACCCGATTTAAAAAGAGGAATAAGCTTACTATATTTCATTAAATCGGGAAAAATACCTTCCTCTATGCATTGATTAAAAATGAAAGCTAAATATGGAGCTATTATTTTAATTATTGATTTAATAACGTTGGTTGATATGTCCCATAAATCTTCAGTCTTTTTAATATTTATAGACTTGAAAGCTTTTAAAATGTCTTCACTATCAATATGCTTAAAAATGGAAACTTTATTACACTTATCAACACATGACTCTAAGAGGGCAGCAGCAACGTTTGGACAGGAATTTAAATTACTGGTAGTTTCAAAGGGTACCCGAGAGAAGAAATCTTCAAAAACACGGTCAACCTCAACGTCAGATTCAATTTATTTATTATCTACTTTAAGAGAGAAGGAGCTTACATTATTTTTAGTTTTCCCAGTTGTTTGGTTAATAATATTTCAAGAAGCCTTTATTTTATTATCCGCTAATTTTATTTTATTTGAAAAGAACATCGCCTTAGCAGCTACACATACATTTCTAAACATTTGAGAATACTTCCTGACATATTCAATAAAATTTGGATCACTGGAAGTATGCTTTAACGTATAGAGGTCATAAAGTTTACTTCTACTTGTATAAATTCCCGGCGTGGCCCAATCACTAAACTTTACTTTATCCGTATTACAATTGATCACCTTTTGCTTAAACGTTTTACTAAGTTCACCTTCAACCACATGAAATAAATCATTATAAAGGTAATTATATTCCATACTGGGAACTGGTAAAGACTCAATTTTATTAATCACATTGTTTCTAAATTCATCTATGCCCTTTTTAGTTATTGGCCTACATACTATTTTCCGCTTAGGACAGATATGATGGTGATCTTTAGACGCTATACGATCTATACGATTGCAGCTACTTGTATAAATATATAATTATACAAGTAGCTACATCGTAACACTACTAAAATGTAGATTATAATAATATGAAATTCCTTGTCATGTAGTACCTATGTCGACTCATACTTATATGTTGGGAACGAGTCTCAATAGCAATGATTCGGTCGACTCACAAAGATTTGACCTATTGGCAATCTCATCTATTAGCACGAGTGCCAATTGCCAAGACACCAATGCTGAAAACTTCAGTTGTCGAGACGATTAAAACGCAACCGTACTCTTGATTAATCGTTTCAAAAATGGAAGCGTCTGCTCGCGAGTGGGCTTGTCATCGCAGGGTTGACAGCGGTGTTCCCTCACATACTTATTATAATTAGTCGAAAGAGAACAACAGTTTTAGGGCTGGCACATGTGAGGGCTTGTATACTAATTTACTTGGAATCACTAGAAAAGATCGACTCGACTCACATCACAAGTGATTCTCAGAAACTCACTTGTGAACTGCGTCGATTTTTTCTAGTACTAATTTTTCGACTATAAATCATAAAAGATAGCATTGAAAAGCAAACTCAAAAAGTCATTAATTATCTGAAACTGGTTAATATAATGAGCATATATAACAAAGATTTTTTCAAACAAAATTATTTATGAATACGAAGACAAGCTAAGAATAATATATCTATAAAGATTGAGTAGTTCACAATAATCTTCCAATATAGGGCAGGAGCCTCGGTTTTGGCCACTGCCCCCTTTTATTAAATATTGGTTATCATGGCAAATAAAAGAATGAACTTTCAGTTAATAATAGCAGCAGTCAGCCTTTCGTATGTCTTCAGACATTTTAGCGATACACACTATTTTATGTCAAAAAGTATAAAGTTGACAATTTTTTAAGAAATTCTTTAACGATGGAGGTTTTGAATTTTTAGTTTATTTATGCAACAACACTATTTTATTGAAATGTAATATTGAATATTACATATTGATATGCTTTTCCATCTAGTTTATATAATTTTCAATCGCTAATCCAACGAAAAGTAATTTAACAACAGGTGGCTAAGGGGGCTGGATATTCAAGCAGTGTGCCAGTTTTGGCCATTTTGGCATTAGTATATCTTTATACTAGCTTATCGTGGATTCTTGTCCACGATAAGCTGAGGTGGTATAGGTTTTAGTCAATCAAGTTTTGATATAAATTAAATGACCTAATACTACCTAATAATAAGTATTCTCTGCCTAACATCCTTTAGGAAACAGATAACAGCGAATGCGGTACGAATAAAGGGTTTAAAGAAATCTTGATCAATTGACGGTTGATAATATTAAGAAGTGGATTGTAGTCCAACTGGGAATGTTTGCGGAGCACTATAGATAAAATAAACAGCTGTCGCACAGTCAGAACCTTCCAGAACTCGTATACTTCACTTGACGGAGTCAAGCGGGGGAGAAAAGCACCAACCTTTAACACCATTCTTTGAGCTCTCTCGGCCTTGAGAATATGAGTTTTAGCAGCTCCGCCCCAAGCCGTGATGCAGTATCCTAAAACTGATTGGCACAAAGCGAAATAGACAGATTTCATTACATTGAAATCTGCAACATGGCGGAGATATTTAAAGATGTAAATCAGTTTCCTGATTCTGCCTGCCAGGAGTTCAATGTGAGGAAGAAAGCTCAAATTTTCGTCGATGTAAACACCAAGATACTTAATAGTCTCTGAGGATTGCAGATTAGGGCATAAACAATTGGCCTGAAGAGTAGATACGCATGAACAAGAAGGCGTATGGTTCACAAGCGATAGTCCCGCTGGGAGCTGTTGGCGTTTAATGGAAAAGGCAAGATACTTGGTTTTATCAGTATTTAGACTTAGTACATTATTCGTAAGCCAGTTGGAAACTATATTTAGTCCTGACTGTGCATGAGCAAAAACATCAGTCCATTTGTCCCCGTGAAACAACAGGGCAGTATCGTCAGCGAAGGCAATGATTTTACCGTTTATTAAATGTTTTTGACATAGATCATTTATGTACAATAAAAACAGGGTTGGCCCGAGGATACTGCCCTGCGGCACCCCATACAAGACTGGTGTTTCGTCACTTATCCATGTATCCACTCTTACTGCTTGTGTGCGATTTGTGAGGTAGCTGGAAAACAACTTGAGTGCTACTCCTCTAATTCCCACTCCTTTCAGCTTGTCAACTAGGATAGGGACAGAAACCGTGTCAAATGCCTTCAAACAATAGATCCGTCATTTTATTTTCACATCAAAGATGCTACGAGTACAAAGATTTGTAGGAAAAACTGCAGACTATGTTCGAAGATTCTGGGTTTACACGAAGAATATCACTACTCTACGAAACCTATTATACGTCTCGATAATTGCGCTTCGATGACGGCATTTGTGACATAAATCATCGAAACGGTTCAGAAGTTATCTGGAACCGGTTTTGCTGTGAACGACGAGTAGATCGGCTGCTTTATGCTGGCAGGTTTACCTGATAAATACTTACCTATGATAATGGCGATAGAACATTCCGGAACATCCCATGTAATGATGATTCAGAGACAATAAGTGATTTTTGGACTAGAGGGCAGCACAATCAGCAACATTCTAAAGTGGGGAAATATGTCTTGTCGGCTTGTCTCAAACAGGCCGGACAAAGAAAACAGAGAAATCGAATATCAAAATGTTACCGTTGTAAACAAACAGAATACTTTAAACCACAATGCAAGCAGATTGATCAACAGCAAGTTAAGAAAACAAATGCGTTCTATAGCGATAGCGGTGCGAGTATTCACATGACGTCTGATGTAAACATGATGAAAATTGCATGTTTTACACCGAATATAAATCAAAGTGCAATGCAAGTATTGTGTTCGAGAGACGTGGACATTATGACAGTTACTCCAAATTGAAAGTATGAGGTTACCTTGAAAGATGTGTTGCATGTACCTAACCTCACAAGAAGCTTGATATCCATCAGTCAACTCATAAAGAATGGTAACAGTGTTTTGTTCAAGGAAGGATGCTGCTATGTTTACAATAAAGAGAACAGTTTAGTGGCTGTGGCAGACGAGAAGGATGGTGTTACAAATTGGACATAGAACGTAAACAATTTCTGTTTACATTTCCTACAGTGGCAGCTAACAGTGAAGTATGGCATAGAAGATTGGGTCATTTGAATACGAATGACGAGAACAAGATGAAGGAAGGCGCAGTCACGGGAATATTGTTTACAGATAAGTCAGTAATCAACAAAAATACATGCACAGTATCTTGTGAAGGGAAACAATCACGCTTACCATTTGGTAACAAAGGCAAGAAGAGCAACGAGCTACTGGATATTATCCATGCTGATGTCTGTAGACCAATGGAGTACAGTTCAATAGGATCAAGGTATTTTCTTATATTTGTTGACGATTTTACTCGTATGGCGTTTGTTTACTTTTTGAAAGCCAAGAGTGAAACTTTTAATTATTTTAAAAAGTTTAAAAGTATGGTACAGAAACAGCAAGGCAGTAAGATCATAATATTTTGAACAGATAGTGGCTTAGAGTTTTGTAGCAATGCATTTCAAAAATACTTGAAAGATGCAGGAACAGTTCATCAGAAAACTAATGTTTGTACACCTGAACAGAACGGTATGAGTGAACCATTGTGGAAAGAGCTCGTTGTTGATTGTTTGATGCAGGCTTAAATAAGAAGTTTTGGGCAGAGGTACAAACACTGCTGTCTATCTTAGAAATAGGTCTGTTGCATCAAGGCTAGATAATAAAACTCCGCATGAGCTCTGGACAAGTAAGAAAGCAGATTTAAGTCATCTACGAATATTTAACAGCCAAGTGATGGTCCATGTGCCAAAAGAGAAACGACCTAAATGGGACACTAAGTCGAAGAAGCTTATTTAAGTTGATTTCTCTGAGAATACGTACATCTTATGTTTTGGCGCGCACTGTTCATTGAAATAAAACAACTTTTACGGATATCAAACGCGCTATATTTCC
Organism: Chrysoteuchia culmella; assembly: GCA_910589605.1. Lineage (NCBI taxonomy): Eukaryota > Metazoa > Arthropoda > Insecta > Lepidoptera > Crambidae > Chrysoteuchia > Chrysoteuchia culmella. The sequence goes on from OU342654.1 coordinate 14,783,263, forward strand.
ACGAACTAAGTTGTAATTGTCCGTAATTTTTAGGTTTTTTAGGGGTTTTTTGATTTTCCCGACGTTTCGGCACCTTTACAGCTGCCGTGGTCACGGGATGTAAAGGTCATCCCGTGACCACGGCAGCTGTAAAGGTGCCGAAACGTCGGGAAAATCAAAAAACCCCTAAAAAACCTAAAAATTACGGACAATTACAACTTAGTTCGTGGAAATATAGCGCGTTTGATATCCGTAAAAGTTGTTTTATTTCTCTGAGAATGTCAAAGGCTACAGAGTGTGCAGTTACGAGTAGAGATTTGATTATCCATGAAAATACAGAGAAAAACTGTACACGCGATGCAGTTGTATCAATTTCAGTTGGGGATGTATTATATATATGATCCTCCTTGACGTATCCGTCAATGGCAAACCTGGACTAAATTCGATCGTGTGCACGGATGTGGCTTGCAAAGCCAAATTTGGTTTTAAATGTCCTGTTGCAAGGCGCACAGTACAACTGGCCGTCAGCATTGTAAGTGTAGATGTTGGAAGGCTTCGGACGGGTCTTTTTGTGTAAGCGTTTTGCATCCAGATCTTCTATGCGATGCTTTTCAAATTCAGTTACAGCCTTATGAACAGAGCTGCGCCACTTTCCTCTCTGTCGTGCGTGCTCTTCCCAACCATCGGATAAGATGTTACATGCGGTGAGATGGCGCTATAGGACGTCTCGGTAGCGCAAGTATTGACCACCAGACGTGCGCTTTCCCTCCCTCAGCTGAGAATAGAAGACAGATTTAGGCAGCCTGGTGTCGTTCATACGCACAAGGTGACCGCACCATCTCAGTTGTCCTTGTATGAGTAGCGTTTCAATGCCACTCAGATTGGTTCGTCTCAGAACCTCAGAGTTAGGAACACGGTCTTGCCACTTGATACGAAGTATAGATCTTAGGCACTTCATATGAAAGGCGTCTAGACGTTTAATATCGCCCTTGTAGAGACACCATGTCTCAGTAGCATACAGTAATATCGGCATAATGATAGATTTATACACAGCGATCTTAGTGTGCAGCCTAAGGTCATGCGAGTCCGAAACTCTTTTACGAAGCAGGCCAAATGATGCCGCTGCCCTTGCAATCCTGGAGGAAATTTCGGTATCGAGTCGATTGTCATCACGAATGAAACTACCAAGATAACGGAAAGAAGTCACTTCCTTAAGTGCTGTACCGTTCAACAGTATGGGTGTCGGATCTGGCGTAGTACCACGTGCAGGTTGTTTGAGCACTTGAGTCTTTGAGATACTAATGAGCAGACCAAATCTTTGACACGAATCATTGAGTCGGTTTAAAAATAGTTGCAGGCTGCCAACATCTTGGGCCATTAGACAGACATCATCAGCGTACAGAACGTCCATAATGGAGAGCTGTTTTACCAATGTTTTAGCTCTAAAGCGACCTATATCAAAAACGCCTTTGTCCGTTCTGACGCTAAGGCCGATCTGTCCCATGCCGTCGCAGTAAGAGTCCCTCAGTACGTAAGCGAAGTAGATGGCAAAAAGCGTGGGTGCCAATACACAACCCTGTTTCACCCCGCTGGTAACTGAAAATTGGTCTGTAAAGCTGTTTTCGTGCTGCACCCTGGCAAACATCCCGTCATGAAATTGCCGCACCATGTTAACAAACCTCTCAGGGCAACCAGCTTTATCGAGAACCGTCCAAAGAGCAGATCTCGGCACACAATCAAATGCTTTCTCCAAGTCGACGAAACACATGTTCAACGAGCGGTGTTGTTCAAGCGACTTTTCTTGTAATTGTTTGACGACAAAGATAGCATCGACCGTTCCTCTGCCCGGACGGAACCCGCACTGACTTTCTGGAAGAATGCGCTCGGCAAGGTCTCCTAGTCGACGATTCATTATATGGGCTAGGACCTTCCCAGCAGCACTGAGCAGAGCGATTCCTCGATACGACCCACAGTCAGAGGTATCACCTTTTCCCTTATATAACTTGCATATAGTGGCATCCTTCCAAGCCTGCGGAATCTGCCCACTATCCCAGGCACGCACCACGGGTTCAAAAAGTCTGTCATGAACGCATGGGCCTCCATATTTATAAAGTTACGCAGGCAGGCTATCCGAACCCGCAGCTTTGCCATTTTTGAGGCAATTAACCGCCTTCAGAAACTCGTCAAACGTAGGAGGGTTATCAAGCTCTGATGAAATTGGGAAAGACGCGAGAGAATTTAAATATGTAAGGTCTACATTATGACCCAATGGGTTCAGCACTTCATTGAAGTGTTCAGCCCACCGACCCAGTACATCCACATTTTCGGTCAGTCCTTTTGACTTGTCGCGTGATAAAATGGGACAGGTATTTTTGTAACGCGGGCCAAAAACAGCTCTGAGGCACTGAAAAAAAAGACCAGGTTGTTTTATGTTGGCGTAATGTTGCAACTCTAACGCTTTCGACGTCCACCAACGATCCTTGAGGTCTCGGACCTTGGACTTGAGCTGATGTTGGACGGTTTTGCGGTGCGAATCACTCTTTGAGTTTCTCATGAGGCGTCGCGAGTCTTCGACAAGTGCCATGATCTTATCGTCAGAATCGTCAAACCAGTCTTGGTTTTTCTTCTCTGGTTAACCAACTATTTTGTAGGCAACATCATGAAGTGATTGCGCCAGAGAGCACCAATGTTCATCGATAGAGCCATTTGCGTTCAAAGATGTTTTGTTGATCTCATCGTTTAGGTCCTCCTGAATTTTAGTGGAGTTGATGAGTTTAGAAAACGCTAGTCGAGATGGAATTTTATGCTGTGCTCGGCGAGGAGGTTTGTAGTTGAGACTGTTCATGCGCAAACGCACAAACGTCACGTCGCTAGCTGAGCGGTGAGCGGGGGATTCCGCGGCCCGTTCGGCACTTCGCGATCGACCGGCCACGCAAACGTCGCGTCCATTGTACCGTTTTGCTAACAATATATATAGAACTTTATTATTATAAAACCTATTTAATACAGTCCACTTAAGTTTTATTTCGCACCAAAACATTGGTCCTTCGAGCCGGATTATGAATTGAGCAACAACAAATTTGTTGAGCCAATAATGAATTGTAACAATTTTTGACCGGTTCGAATGTTGCATCCTTCTGAAATTGCTGAACAGGGCATCAAATTTGAGTTCGCACCTCCATATTCCCCTCATTTCAACAGCCTGGCGGAAGCCACCGTTCGGTCCACGAGATATCATCTCAGGCGGTTGTAGTAATTTAACAAATTTTACATTATAATATGAAGAACTAGCAACCTGTCTGTGTCAAATTGAGGCCATTTTTAAAATCCCGTCCTTTAACTCCTCTCTCCTCAGACCCTTCCGACTTCTCAGCCCTTACCCCCTCACATTTTTAATTGGACGACCTCTCACGTCTATACCGTGTCCGCAGGCGTTAGAAAGACCCATCAGCAGTTTGGAGCGGCACAGGAGGATAGACTATATTCGACAACATTTCTGGCAGCGATTCGCTAATAAGTACATATTTCTCCTGCAGCAGCGAACGAAATGGTCGACTTCTTCTGGAATACTAACCACCGGAATGCTAGTACTGGTCCGCGACAAGGCTCTACCTCCTCTGGTCTGGATGCTGGGCCGCGTGGTGCAGGTCTATCCTGGCAGCGACGGTGTCTCAAGGGTGGCTGACATTAAGACCAAGAAGGGCGTCATCACGAGAGGGTCGAACAATATTTGCCCTCTTCCATTGGAAGATGTCAACAGGCGGGAAGATGTTCATGCGCAAACGCACAAACGTCACGTCGCTAGCTGAGCGGTGAGCGGGGGATTCCGCGGCCCGTTCGGCACTTCGCGATCGACCGGCCACGCAAACGTCGCGTCCATTGTACCGTTTTGCTAACAATATATATAGAACTTTATTATTATAAAACCTATTTAATACAGTCCACTTAAGTTTTATTTCGCACCAAAACAAGACGAACCTTCGACCTTATTAACCGGTATGGATGTATTATCACAGCATTCAGAGGGTGATGAGGTGGACGAAATGACGAGATGAAGATGAATCCATTTTAGACAGTCACTTGGACACTTCTTCAGAATCAGAGTTTCTTAACGCTTTGACTGATTTAGATTCTACGTTACAGCCACCCGAAGAGCCTGAAGAGGAACAACCAGAGCCAGAACCATCTCCGGAAATACCAAGGCGTATAAGGAAGCCTACAGACCGCTACGGTTTTTCAAATTTATGTACAATGTCGAGTCCAGATAATGCGCGTGATTCTGTTAGTGAGTCCAAGAAGCCCTGAGTAGACCAGATAGAGATCATTTGATAGAAGCTATGAAAGATGAGCTGCAGGCATTCAAAGAAAACGACGCGTGGGTGGATTACCTGACAAAACATTACTGCAGAATAAATGTTTTTTAAAAGGAAAGTGAACAGTGAAAATAGTGGGCGATACAGGGCGCGATTGGTGGCAAAAGGTTTCACACAGAGACCTGGTATAGATCATGAAGAGACATTTTTACCGGTTGTTAGAAATTCCACACTTAAACTATTGTTTGCGTTATCTGTTCAATTAAATTTAAATATTACTCATTTAGATGGGAAGACAGCTTTCTTAAATGGTCTCCTCAAAGATATTTATATGTATCAACCTGATATTTCTTGTATTGATAATAGAAAGAAGGTTATTGTTAAATTGAATAAAGCTATTTATTGCTTGAAGCAGTCTCCAAGATCTTGGTGTGAGAGGGTAGAGCAATGTTCTAGAGCAATCTAGAGCAATGTGATTTGGAATGCAAAAAGAGTCTTTTAGGGCCATGTATTTTTACATAAAGATGAATAATGATGTAAAAATTATAATTGCTTTATACATTGATGATTTCTTTGTGAAAAAAAACTGATAAAGTAATTTCAATATTAAGTTCCACGTTTAAGATTAAAAATTTAGGACAAATTCGACAGTGTTTGGGTATGAAGTTAAAATTAATGAAGAGTTCAATGTCATTCCTTTAGATCTATAACAATATGTGAATCAGAATGTAAAGTTGCCAGTACTCCAATGGAATGTAAATTAGATATTGGTAAATCTGAATATTGTGATCGAGATATTCCATACCAGCAGTAAATTGAAAGCCTAATGTATTTATCAGTTCTTACTAGACCTGACATTTCTTTTTGTGATAGTTATCTGAGACAATTTAAAAGGTTGGTGGGATGAGGTGGTCCTCGCTCTCCCTTCCTTGACTTCTTTTGTATATTGCATTTTAGGATATCAGGATTTTTAGGATTTTGAGACCTAAGTTTTAAAATTGTAGATTATTTATTTTTCATTATTAGGTTTTTTTTAATATTACGGCTACATCTATCTTACTGCGACAGATATAATGGAACACCATCCAAGAAGGATATTTTTTTTATCTTTATTTTAGGAGCTTTTCCTCTAGACATGGAAGAATTCAAGAAGGAAGGAAGAAATACCATTCTTACAAAAGAGGTTATGGGGTAAAATAGTATGCGTTATGATTTATTCTGAATGAACTTTATGCGAAATGATGAGTATTCCAAAAAACGTTGTGCAGCTCTGAAATATGCCTTCCTGTTTTATGCAACCAAATATGGACCCGCCTTTTGCACCCGCCGGACATATTTTTTTATTTAAAATAATCAACTTTCTTTATATTTTCAAGTTGTATCTTGAAATTTAGATAAATTCTCGATAATTCTAGGTATTTCTTTTGTCTTATATTTCTAAGGTCATTATGCACTAAGCTTTTAAAAGTGAAAAAAACCTTAAAGTTACCAAAACGATATCATGCATGACTTTTATTTTTATTTTTGACTGTATGTTGGTGACAATCCTGAACAACAAGGGTTGTCACTAACGAGTCTACAGTGCGCGGCCGTTAGCCAAATTCGGGTCGACCCGAAAATCCACTTAGTCGGGTTGCGGGAAGGGTTACTCTACGATGGTTAAAACTGGCGAGCTTATTAAATTACAATTGTAATACTGATGAATCGCGTATGTGTGCACTTGTATGCATCTGATTATGAGTGGCACAAACAATCACAATAAACTAAGAATATGAATAGGTAGGTAGATCTGTGGATGAATAGTTAGCTAGCTGCTGCCTTTCAAAATCCAGTTTGAAATTAGAAGAAACAAAACACTTTCTTAGTTTCTAACGTAAAATTATTAGTAGCAAATTTCTTTTCACCTCACACGCTCTGAAAAGGAGGTTTTTTCAAACAGTTTAAGCGTAGAAAATCGCTTTTTGCGGCCTAGCGCGGCAAAGTACTTTTTTAATTTAAGACCTAAAAATATGTCATAATGCGTTCCGAAACGGACTATTGAGTTTTTGTTAAATTTGATTCTTATTTTAAATAGCTTTAAATTATTTATAATACATACTCCGTTCTGGTTTTATTATATTATTTTAGTTCATTGAATCATAAAAACAATAACAATAAGGTTAAACTATTTGTTATAAGAATTTTATATAAGGCTGGGTGAGATTTCACAACCTATAATTGGATTTCGGACTGTGACATATATCTTTATTTTTAAATTGTCTTTGTCTTGTACCTCATGTCAGTGTCAACATTTACGGAATCGTTTTTATTCTTATTAATAAGTAACAATATATTCCTACTTTAAATAACTTTGAATTTACTATAATACTACCTTTTTTATTATTTTAGTTTTTTATATCATTAAAACAACGAGAATAAGGTATATTTAGATTAAACTTTATGTTTAAAGATTTTTTTACTGGAAGTTGACCTCAGAAACAATGAAATGTTCCTCGCTGTTGTGAGGTGAAAAATTGTGTGTTGCGCTCGGCAGAAAAGTTTTTAGCGTCTTGTACCTTTGAAATCCTCGTTTCGCTCAGGATTCAATCGTTAAACCACTCGCTACGCTCGTGGTTCAATCCTAGAATCCTTCACTGTCTCAGATTTCAATAGAGGTAACTCGCCGCTAAATAACCAACTTTCCAGCCTTGCATAACAAATAACTATTATATGCCCTTGATAAATAAGTTTCGTGAAATAGAAATTTATTAAAACGAAACTTATTAGACTAATAATATTAGTCCATGGACTAATATATTCTATTAGTTTACTAGGGTGCGTTGCATGAAACGACAGAAGTAAAGTAATTATAAAATAAACAAATAAATAATTGCATACTATCACACCAATTAACTATCCAACGTTGTTTCATTACGAACTTGTGTTATGGATACTAGATAACGGATAAACATACTTATATACTTTTTTTTTGTAAATACAATACATATTAAACACCCAGACCAAGACAAATAGACATGTTCATGCACACAAATATTTGTCTTGTCCGGGGACCCAGGACCTCAGGCGCAGAAGGCAAGTTTAGTACCCATGTGCCAATCAGGTCGTCATACAATTAGTTATTAGAGTTTAACTGATAAATATTAGTGAACTCGGTTTTGTTTCATGAAAAAATGATTTGTCAAATACACTAATAAATTACACGGATAAATCTATTAGTCTAAAGACACTTGTAAATATTATTAGCATAAATTATTACAGTAAATATCGGGATAAAAGTATTCTGCGTTCAGTGGCTTTTGCGTTAAAGCGTGAATCGTGATCCGTCCATCCTCACCTTTGCACTAATAATATAAGTACCTATGACGTATGATGAAGCATAAAGTAGGAGAATGATTTTTATTTGGTTTTCAATGTAAAAACGGGAAGTTTTTTATTTTCATCCTAGCAATTTTTTATATCTTTATCAACCACTATGTAAAGAGACTTTATAGTTTTAAATAAAAAGGCAAGTATTATTCAGTTCAATAATTTTTAAGCTATGGCACGTAAGAAATGAAAACATACAAAATTCTTTCTCTTGATTTTTTTGGGCTTCTTTTGATGTATTTAGGGCATTTGTAACATAATGCCACATAACATCCAAACTATTATTTTATGTAAACATAGTACCTACTATTGTTACAAGTCTAATAAAAATATTCGTGAACCAGGATTTATTACAACTAATTACCAATACACTAGTAACTAATAACTAATAAGCTAGTAAACTAATGTTTTCGTGAAATAGGCCCCAGTTCGCTTCCTGTTCTGCAAGTAGGCAGTAATTTACCTGTAGAAAAAAAGAAAATGAGCACTGCGCTAAGGAAAGTTAGTGACAGCAGAACTCTCAAACTGAACGCTGCTTTCTTATTGAGGTTTAATCCAAAGCCAATAGTTATAAGTAGTGTTGTTCGCCAGTAACTAATAAATGTACCTAATATCTATTGAATATACATGATTCATTACCTAAATTCGAACCTTCATTTTCCTAGCATCCGAAGACTTTGTTCGCTTAGTCAAATAATTTCCTTTAGCACCTCAAACATTGTCCGGTCGGACTCGACAAAACTGTTGGGAACCTCAAATCATAATATGGCTTGATGAGAAATTGATAAAAGTAATACAATTATGCAATCCTAAAATGCAAGATCTGAGTAAGTGTTAACCTCGATTTGTAAACAAGTTGGTTTGATTAATGAGCACTCGAATCCAAGTGGACTCGCGGCTCTTTCTAATTAGTTACAAGGATCATTCCGAAAGCATCTGGACGGTCTTGTGTCGAAACTAGTAGAGATAACGCAACTTTACACCCTAAATAATAAACTGTATCTCGACTAGCACACCATATAATTTGACGACCTGTTTGGCGCAGGGGGTACTAAGCCTACCTTCTGCGCCGGAGGTCCCGGGTACGATCCCCAGACAAGACAAATATTTGTGTGATATGTATATGTATAATTTATGTATTTACAAAATAAATAAAAGTATATAAGTTGTTTATCCGTTATCCATAACACAAGTTCTTCGTGAAACTTAACGTGGGCTAGATAATTGGTGTGGTTGTATGCAATTATGTATGCAATTATTTATTGACTAAAATATTTGTAAATCCTGATTAAAATAGAGGCAAAGATGTTTTTTTATGGCCCTGACTTCACTCAGATCATGAATTTTCGGAATTGGCACCAAAGGTGTAAAGATTTTAAGACCAATATGGCATACTACAAGCATTTCTGAGTCATATTTGAAAACTTTCTTTATAACTTAGTGGGATAATCCACATGACAACAAGTCAAGCCTCACAGTTTGACCATGAGAGCCTTCTTAAAGCTCGTAATAGCAGTTTTTTTTTTAGTATTAATGTAAAGCTTGACGTACTATTGACTGTACATTGATGTTTTATACAGAAATACTTAACACGGTAGTTAATAGCAGATGTTGGCATTCGCTTTTCCCATTTTCTATCGTTGCCCGTATAAGGATTATCTTATAAGCTTGCAATCCCGCTGTCCGCCAGGGAAGGTTATTAAAACTTGATATTTCTGCAGGCTGCCAGACTATATTTAATAAGAATTTTAGAAATACAATAACTTTATGGTCATAGTTTTAATAATGTGTTTTAGAAAATAGATCTTGGAACATAAATAACATTATAACGTAGCTTGTATGTTTTTAAGTTAAACAATTAAAGAAGTAAGTATATAGTCACTGTGGCAAACCTACATCACAATGTTGTTATGACTTATTTTTCAATAACTTTTAATTTGTTTTGCAGGAAAAATCAAATTCATTTCATTTCCAACAATTTAATTGATTAAACCTTACCAATAAACATGCTGTTTTGAAACGTCAAACAGATGTCTAAGTAGGTACTAGTAAAAAATGTGTAAAATTTTGAGACATGACGAACTGTTATTATAGGGAACACGAGTAAAGAACTCAAGTGAGGTTGAAAGGTTAGATGTTAAGTTACTAAACATAAGTAACCAGTAACAACGCATATACTAGGTATATAAAGAGAGGTGCGAGAGGAATTAAAACCTCCCGAGAGCGGTGCTACACCACAAATCGTTTAGTGGCTCCGTCCTTCCTAATGGCACGGCAATTAAAAGTTTGCGCGCTTCTCCCACGGCGCGGATTGTTATCTTCCGTTGTAAAAGCGAGCAGCTGGGTTTCCATAATGTAGTTTAGCGCACTGACGATTAGCATTTTGATGTCGTGATGATTGGCCAGGGAGTGAATCGGGTTTGCAATTGCAAGGAGTTTCCGTTGACTGCCAACTTTAGGTAAACAATTGTGAATGTCTACGATGAAAGCGGTGTTATAGAATTGGTGAAATTTCTGGTAGATGATATGAACTGATTGTTATCTTCCGTTGTAAATGCGAGCAGCTGGGTTTCCATAATGTAGTTTAGCGCACTTACGATTAGCATTTTGACGTCGTGACGGTTAGGTTAGCAGTGTTAAAGAATTGGGAAAATTTGTGGTTGATACAAATTACTTTTATAGCGAATTATAGAATGTGAACTGAATTGTTGTCTTCCATTGTAAAAGCGAGCAGGTGGGTTTCCTTAATGTAGTTTAGCGCACTGACGATTAGCATTTTGATGTCGTGACGATTGGCCAGGGAGTGTATTGGGTTTGCAATTGCAATGAGTTTCCTTGAGTAATTTATTCAGTCTAGGCTATGACAAGCCCTAGGGAATGTCAAAAAACTACGCAATCGGCTCGAAAAATCTTACGACGAGATAGCTATTGACGAGAAGAACTGACTAGAAACTCGTCTAGGGCTGTTTTTTTTTCTGGTTTTGATGTCCTCAGCTATTTTTAATGTCCACGCTGCGGGGGCACTGGGCTTCCTTGTGGATGGATAAAAATTTCTGGTCACCCATCCCGTTGTGTTTTTTGCTTAACCTCAACATCCGCAGCTCTTGAGCGTGAACCACTGCGCCACGGACTCTTCCTCCTTCTGTTTTTGATATTCTGATCTAATACTAATTTAAGCATTTGAAAATTTCATGGTCTACGATGATTACATTTAATGCAGTAAGTTTACTTTCACTTTTTATTATTTCTGAGAGGAAATCAAAGAATATTACACTTGTAGAACTAATTATAAAAGACATTTATTGGAAGCTCAAAAGGATACCGTAGTATATACGTTTAAAAAATGCCGTTCTGCTTGAAACGCCTAGTATTTAGTGGTTTTTGTTTTTTGTTTAATGTCTGTTACATTAATATTTGTTTTTTTATTATTATTATATAATTCTATAAGTAGATGTATATATATTTATTTCCTACTGTAATTGTTTGTTTGCTCAATGTCACGCGCCCTTTTCTCAGCAGGTATCTGCAGAATATCAGTGCCACGGTGACACACGTTCGCGTTGTCTCGCGGCTTATACTGAGCAGAGGCCTATTCGGTACCTAGCTCTAAGTATTTTTAGTTTTGGATTTTTTGTTTACGGTTTTTTTTAAATTATTTTTCTATTTGTTTCGTTTCCCTGTTTTTGGTACCCAATAAACTATTTCATTCATTCATTCAATATAATAATTTATAAGCACATCTTAAGTCTTTTCGCGCACTCATAATTGAAATGAAACAACTTTTGCGGATATTTTGTGCATTATATTGTCTTGAAACATATATTTGGGGTATTTCTTATGTTTTTTGGTTTCCCGATCACGGCAACTAAAAAGGTGCCGAAACGTCGGGAAACCAAAAAACCAATAAATATCTGCAAAAATTGATTTATTTGAATATAATTATTTTAGGCCTTCTGTTGTAGTCAGCAGCTTTACAAAATGTAGTTTAGCGCTTATTATGGTCTATTTAAAATATGAACTCATTTTCTGAATTTGTTTCAGAAAGAGGCTTCTTTGGATTTGAAGGAAATGGAAATTTTAAGCGTTAAATCAATATTTAAAAAAATATTAGGCATCATATTTTCAAAGACTTTGGTCTCAACTACTGCCCAGTAAAGACAGACAACAACCTACCATGTACCACTTAACGTCAAGTCTCCTCAATAAGTTTTAAAATCAACTCCCATTACATTAAGGTGTAAAATAAATTGAAGAAAAACAGCATTCCACGTAACTTAACGTGCTGCTGACCGTACCACAGCCACTACGCGTCATGTTTCCTCAGTCGACTTTAAACTCAACTCACATCTCACATGAAAGTTTAAAATCAATTGTATAAAGACATAATTTTAGATGATTTGGCGTGCTGCTGAACGTACCATTCTACTTCGTACCACGACTGCCCACTACATGTCAAATTTTCTCAATTGACTTCAAACTCAACACCCATCATAATATTTTGATTAAATCAATGTTTAGGTAACTTGACATGTAATGCACGTTGTTGTATAAGGCCATGCACTTCAGGTAGCTAGAGATGCGTTAATGATTTCTCCAAGTACCTATATAAAATCTAATTTGACGTGCTGCTGACCGTACCATCCCACTTCGTACCACGGCCGCATGTCTTCCGTTAATGACGGCTCGTTACCACCACAAATCTCCGACATTACAACGTATTAAAACTCTAAAACTTTACGCGGCAAACCATTTGGCTTCGAAAACTTTCTCACATCGCAATCATTTAAATTCAAGTCGCGTTGAAGTCATGACTTCGGGAGAAGTCTGCAGAAAAATATTTCAACAGCTGATCATATTTTTAGGTTTTAGGTAGGTACCTACTTAGTTGCTTTGTGAAGATATACTTATATTTGTGCTTCTGCTATAGACCAACAATATGCCTGAAAATTATAAAGTGTTTTCTTACAGCCATAGAGCGTGTAAAAATATTTTTGTTTGACTATCAGCTCTGCTGAGCGTTTTTTTTTACTGAAGGCTTATGGTAAATATAAATAATTTACCCAAAAAAATATGCTAAAAAGTCTTTCAGTCACTAACTTATTCGCAATGTGACTTCACCTTGTTTTTCTCAGTTTATTAAGATTAAGATTATAGCTAATCTGTAAAAGGCTTTTAACTTACTCTTCTGAATATATTTTTTACTTAAGACTTATTTAATTTATCTAAAAAAACTGTTGAAACCTCTTTAGGCAACTTATTCGCAACATGCTTGATAACTACACCCTTATTAAGAGTTAATATTAAGTTTAAAGCTACCATTTTTCTTTAAAATATAGTTTGACTTACCTACTTTTCTGAACATACCTATACCTATATGTATTTTATTGATAATGAAATAATCATTTATCTCAAAGAAAACTCTTTCAGAAACCGAATGGTCCCTGCTAAGTTACTTTAAATATAAATTATAAATTGGTCGTATTTTCTTTCATACTTAAGTATACTCTTTATCTTAAATTATTATTCAACCAAGGAAAACAAAGAAACTTCTGTCATTTGTTTTTGCCGAATATCTGTTTTCTTTTACAGTGGCGCCAATCCGCAGATTTTCTTTTGCAACCCCTAGCGACTGAGGGTGGAAACAGTTCCGATTGCAGAGGACAGATGGCGTTACGTGCCAAATTCTTTGACATCACTTGAAGGTTTAATTTCGTTTGATTATTATAGATGGCGTTAGTAGGTTGCGTGATAAATTACGCCATTAGTTATTCGATTTCGGCCTGCAAACAACAAGCGTAGGAATATTTTTCGTTCTTTCGTACTATTTCATTAGGCTTCTTGGATTTATTTATACAAGAAGTTATAGTGAGGTGGATTAATTCATAGACTTCTTATTTATGTTTATACCACAACACAATAGGTTAAACCATTTTATTACCTACCTACCTACATAGTTATTCTTTTTATTTAGTAAAATGTTTAGTGTAGAGAACAATGCAGAATTGTAGTTACCCCCCAAATATATATACAGGGTGGGAAGATAAGACGGGGCATGAATGGCAGGTACCTTATTACTTACAGGATGCTTATAAGAAATGATTGGCATTTCGTTAAAAAGTTGACATAAGTGGTACTCATATCTTTTTTTTTATGAATTACAGGGAGACTCTTACCCTTCATCATACATGATGTTAAGTATTGATAAGGCTGAAGATGGAAGCGAGTCTCTCCCTGAGCTACTGAGGAAATAGCTATCTTATCTTGAACTGCCGGAACACAACAATGCTGAAAACATTGTTGTTATGGCGTCAGGCTTAGATAAGATGGTGGTAGCTAGCCAGGCGGGCTAGCTAGCTACCACCAACCAAACCGAATACAATATGTACCCCCGCTGGGAATCGAACCCGGGACCCCTGGGTCTGATACCGGTGGTTGTACCACTAGACCACAGAGGCGGTTAAAAAATCTCAAAATCAAAACCTCAACTGCCTATACGTATGCTTTCTTACGTTATCATCAATAAATACTATAAAAAAAATATACAGGGTGGAAAGTTAAGACGTGGCATGAAGGGCAGTAATTGTTCAACCGATTCAATTTAACCGCCTCTGTGGTCTAGTGGTACAACCATCGGTATAAGACCCAGGGGTCCCGGGTTCGATTCCCAGCGGTGGTACCAGCGGTATTTCCTAAGAACGTTTTCATGTAGCTAAATCGGTTAAGGTCCTGCCCTTCATGCTCCGTTTTACTTTCCACCCTGTAGGTATATGTATGTTTTTTATAGTATGTATTGATGATAACATAGGGAAGGATACATATAGACTGTTGTGATATAAGTACCACCAATATCAACTTTTAAACCAAATGCCAATAATATTAGTATAATGCAGGAGCTTATCGAAGAGAAACTAAAAACACTTAGGTAAAAAAGATGGTTAATGTAAACATGCTCTCCCAACGAATCCCAGCCGCATACTCTATGTTTAAATGTATGGAGCCCTCAAAATTTTCGAAATATCAAAAAGTTATTCCTATTCGGTGGAATGGTTTAAATTGGCAGCTTCCACGGCGGCACCGGCTGCGAGAGATTAGACACGCTAGCCGGAACAATTTTTTAATATCCCCAAACAAGGAAAGTGACACGCTTGCACGTTAGAAATATGTGGATAGCCCTTGAAGTTTAAAAGTTAATGAAAAATAAATCAAAAACGTCTATGATTCTTTTCTTTTCTCTGAGAAGAAATATAAAATACGACTAAAAAGTTAAACTGGAGTTTAAATAAATGCACTGTAATGAATCAACGATGCCTTTTGAAGTAACTGACTAGCAAAAATAATCTTAATTTCTTCATAATCTTCTTCTTATCGAGTGAGGATTAGCGGCCACCTCTTGTGTCAGAGTTTATCAAGCCGCCTATAAGGCCTCTGACTTGGCTAAACGACTGTAATCTAATGACAACAGCCGGGACCGACGGTTTAACGTGCCCTCCGAAGCACGGAAGCACTCAGTTATATTGCCACTTTACGGTCACCCATCCGACACCTGACCGGGCCGAACTTTGCTTAACGAACGTGATTGAATACGATCAGTCTGTCAAGCACAGCCGTGAGCCCTCCAAAAATAATTTTAACTAATGATAAATTCTACAAGCCCGATGGAAGTAGTGATCTTGCTAAATGCGCCTACTAAGTACTCGTAGAGTTCGATATCCAACTGAAGCAAATATTAAAGTGTTTAGGACAATAAGTTTTCCTTGTATAAATCGTAATGTTATTACTACGTATCCCAGAATAAGATCAATGTATGTGTCTTATACATTTATTCCACCTTAAGTGAATGAAAATAAATAATTAAATCAATTTATCTAAAAAAAATATCACAACGACATTGACGGCAATAAAATTAACAGCATTAATCACTTCACACAAATTGGCGTCTATAGTGGTCAACATTATTATGACTACGATGCTCGTCGAGTTATGTCACTATTTATTTGTGTCAAAGACAGGAAGTTATTTGTTTCAAACACAAGATCAAGAAAAAAGAGACCACTCTTCATGTATGATCGTATCCACCCAAATCGATCACAAGAAGGACATTAACAGTTGAGTTTGACGCCAATACTCGTCGGAATTAGCATACACACTTGACGCCTGCACTTGTTGTCGCCAATAACAATGTCGCTTTTCCACTGGGTGGAACTGTCTGTCTGTGTTAGGTTTTTGGAGACGAGTATACATACATCATAGGTATACACTTTTATACATTCGCGTTGCATGTTATCTGCAGTTACTGTTGTAAAAAGTCAGCCCGTGACCACGGCCAAAGCAACTTGGCCGAAACGTCGGGAGATTTAGGTAGGTAAAATACATCACTTACGTTTCTACGCGTCTAATACCCGTTTTATTTTCATCGAGTATACATTGTTGTTTTGTAGCCGTTGAAATTATTTTAGATCATTGGTAGTAATATAATAACCGAAGTTATACACTGATTAGCAATAATCGAAATTATACACGAACGAACAAAATTAGTGATAAGTTGTTAGTCACTTACATAAACATTAATTCGTGAAGTAGCAGAAATTGCTTTATTTCAAAATAAGTAAAGAGAATTATATTTTCCCATTAAAACTTTTTAAAGACTTTTTAGGCAGTAAGAAACGAAACAAAAAGTTTTTAGTTAAGCAAATGAAATTCGTTGAAAATTGTATTCTGATTACAACTTGATCGAATGAGTTTTCAACAATTGTTTTTCTATATTCACATAAGTTGTAGTAAATGTAAATTACTTCACTGCCACTTTTGATCTACATTATCAGACTCATTACTCAGAGTTGACAGCATTCCACGAACTCTAGCAAATATTTAATTTTTACTGACAAAGCCTTAGAAAACGGGGAATGGTTCCAACACGGATTTCCAATTAAGTAAGGGCCTGATTGGCAGGTCGTTATTCACTCGGTGAATGTGGGCGAGTTCGCCCGTACTACGCTGTTGATCGATCTCTGGGATGTTTTAAACAGGTGTAATGGGTATGCGACACAGTTTGTTTAGACAAATATATAATTAAAGATATCAATGATTGACAATGAAAAAACTGCTTAACCAGTGCTTCATATTTTACTGAACATAAATTAGGTAAGGGACTGATGGACAGGTGATTCACTCGGTGAATCTGGTCGAGTCCGACCGTACTACGCTCTTGGTCTATCTCTGGGATGTTTTAAACAGGTGTACTGGGTACTACGCGACAGAGTTTGTTAAGGCAATGTAGAATTAGTAATATTTATAATTGACAGTACCGAAAAATGTATAGCAAGTAAGTTTGATGCTGGGAACTAACATCATCCGACAGTGCTTATTCTTTTTACCGAACATTAATGTTCATATTTATCTATACTAAGTTGGCTTGAGACAGTGCTCACATAATTAATTTGATCGAACTATTTCATTTAAGTTGTTTGCATGTATTCTTCTAAAAAGGAGCCCTAAGGACCATCTGATCACCAAAGGAGGTTCTCAATTCGGTTTGTATGGTTTTTTTTTTAATGTATATACACCGATTATTATGCTGATATTTTTGATCCGATTTACGTGATTCATTTTTGTAGGATGCGAAATAGTGCTTTTTTTTTTACTTGGACGGAGTAATTTTCACGATACTTTGTTTATAATGTACATGAAACCTAATATAATGTAGAAAAATCACAAAACAACTTAATACAGACACCAAAAAGTAAAAAATAAAAAACTACGTTAAAAACCGACTTCAAAACTAAAATCCTTTTGCAAAAAAAATACAGCCAAGGGATTCTCCTTTAAGCTTATATTCTTTTATTTTTGTTGCCTCGTTAATAATAAACATATATCGGTACCTACTCTTCTCTTATGGATTTTTTTGAATTTGCCCTTATTTCTTATTTTATTGCTTAACGTACTACTATAAATACAAAAACAATCACACACATTTGCAAAAACGCCACCAATTTACAAACGATACTTTTTTGCTTGGAACATCGTTGGCAAGAAATGCTCGTTAATTACGATACCTAGAGGCCACAAAGAACTGTCTCCGTACAAAACATGATTGATGGCCGGTTCGACGGCATGAAGATATCGCGGATAGAGAAACATTAAGTGTATTCCTATGTCGGCCGTGATATCATTTTCATAGGGCCCGTCAAGGTTCTTGCGTTCCCCTACAGTTCTGCGAACAGAGGCGTGTGTGGAGTAGAGAGAACTAAGCTACACCTTGCGTACGATGTCTGCAAAACACATTTGATTCACACGGTAGTACATTGACTGACCAGGTTACCTTAATAAACTAAATCCATTTATCCAAAAGTATCCTGTATTACCTGTCTATTAAAAAGACTATAATCCCACATTGGTCTGTACGTTAAAACTCATAGTTATTTAACGCATATTTCCAGGGATTAGCGCGATCAAACAAAAAAACCCATCAGCTTTACTATTTTTAAACGACGTTCAATTGCAACGTACTGGGCAATACTTACTGTTTGGTAACGGACGGAATTTACGATGATGTCTTTCAGTGTTCGAAGCGAATTGATTTGATATGAAAAATGTGTCAAATACTTATTATAAAGTAAAAAGAAGTTAACTTTTGACGTAGGTAGATAAAATAATATTTCTTTATTAAGTACTAAACACAATAAAATTAGACACCATGACCCGTGGTAGTAAAACTGTGCTACAGGCCCCGGTACTCCCAGGTTAACAAATTAATTTACTTGAGAGTTTTAAAAGTGTGGTCTCAATTAAAATTACTCTATTACAACAGGTGCATTTATAATATATTTTATTCGTCAAATTTTCAAACAATCAACCAAGGCGATGTAAAACGTTGAAATATGGAAGAACTATTTACGAAGGTTATTTATTATACATACCAAGTTGTCCACTCTACAGCTACCCTGTTCTGAGCACTCAAAACACTGCGTTATGGCAAGGCGTCGGAAAAAACACGAACGATTCAATACACCAATACCAATCGCTTCTCGTGAATAGTGAAAAATATAGATCGTAAGATATCGTCCAGAAGAAAAACCAGAATACTGATATCTTAGTTGACGATTGGAAGTTATAAGGTTTAGGAAAATCATGGAAAAATCACTCCAAAAACATTGTTAGTTTTTTTTAAGAAAAGCGTATATTGAGTTATCCCGTTTTTACCGACTTCAACAAAAAGGAGGGAGGTACTCAATTCAACGCGTATTTTTTTTTTTTTTTTTTTTTTTTGTCTGATGTATGTATACCGATTACTTCGGTGTTGGTGACCCGATTTTAATAATTGTTTTTTTGTTCGATCGGGTACACTGTCAATTTGGTCCCATATATTTTTTACGAAGATCTGGCTAGTAGTTTTTTCATAATCTTGAAAAATATCAATCACCTTTTGGCAAGTAGTCGTTTACCTAGATGACATTGTTGTGTATGGGCTGATTTTTAGTGTAAGTAACGGCATATGATGTAACTAAAACATCTGAAATAAAAACATTTTATAAAAAAAAATCAAACCGACTTCAAAAAGTAAAAAATAAAACTTTTTAGTCGGTGCTAGCTAGCTAAGGCCAAAAAAATATATAGTTAATAGAAGTGTAATGTAGAATGCCCTGGCTGGCACCGACTCCAAAAGTTTTATTTTTTACTTTTTGAAGTCGGTTTGATTTTTTTTTATATAAGTAAAGTAGTATTTAAAAAGATATGTTATGGCAATGTCACGAAAATGTTAGTTCTAATATTATATTTAACTTTTGACCTTCTACTGATATAATGAACCACTTGATATACATACTTATTATATATAATTATATATATTTATACTTATTAAGATGGCGTAACGATCCAAAGTGAATCTTAGCCTATATATACTTATAATAAACTTATTTTTTGTCTATTTATGAATTTATTTTACATAAAGTAAAACACTTAAAAAGTGCTGCACGGAATTGCACGAGTGTCGTCTTTCTTGATAAATTTAGAAGACGATAAATGTCACAAAATCAGATAAATCTCGAAAAAATCTCCCCGGTCTAAAGAAAACGTGTGTTAACCCGTAGATTTTCCGTTTAATTTTACATCTGGCCACATTTCTGGACTGGTATCGCCCAGTAAATCAGTCGCGAGTATTTTTCTTGGACAGTCCACGGCACGATGTTTTGTTTGGAATCACGCACCCTGTCCACGCCGCTCCTACTGTGATTTACATCGTTCATGCTTTTTTGAAATTTTTGAATAGTTATTTTAGATTTTTACGAAATAACTTTTATTTTCTCAAGAATATTATGTCAAAAAGATTTAGCACCCGCTTTAACTACGTCTGTATGGTGCAGGTTCATAGTGTGATATAGTTATGATGAATCAGTTTAAGGGGGCCTACCGCCATCTCTTAGCGCAATATTATTTTTTTATAAATAAATAAATATTTCTTACTCTCACACCAATTAACCTAGCCCCAAAGTAAGCACTGTCAGGCTTGTGTTCTGGGATACTAGGATAACGGATATAAATACATATGCTTATACTTAAATAAGTATATGTGAAGAAATATATATAAACGTCCATGACTCAAGTACAAATGCTCGTATTCGTCATACAAACATTTGCCCCTACCGGGATTCGAACCCGGGACCTCAGAGTAGGCGACACCATGAAACCGGGGCGTTCTTACCACTCTACCACGGAGGTCGTCGATGAAACGTCGATTTAATCTTACCATGCTATTTCGTACTACGAGTCTCTTAAAGTAAGCTTGTTTTTTGACGAAGGTTTTATGACGTCTTCGCTCAATCATCGCCTCGAAAGTGTGAAGTGTGTCAAAATGTGACAACTCAAACAAAACGTGGACATTTTGCATTTTTCAGTGACATTGATATATTTTACAACATTCATTTGTCTCTACTCAAAAGTTTGATATAGTAGGTTGGCGTTAAAAAAACAAACGGATAAACAAACGTACAATCACTGTAGTTTTGTGTTTTTATCCTGGCCTTACGTAGCAATCATTATTTCCTTTTTGATCTCATCTTTATGTCACCTCTATTGGTACTTTTTTATTATGCATGTTGTATCGGAAAGCAATTTAGGTTCTATTAAATTGATTTTGACTAATGCAACATTGAACAAATGCAACCACTATTTGTAATAATTTATGTTATTACAAAAAAATCTTCTGTTAGCCCTTCGGTGACATTAAATTTGTGTCTCTTGGCTTTTACTGATACAGACATAAAGAGAATTTCAACAATTATAAAATTATTGTATGGCTACTGTTTCAGAATAAAATTATACTAAAAATATAGCATTGTAAAATGCAAAATTGAAAAGTTATAAATATAATACTAACTGATGATACGCTGGTATACTTACGTGTTCTTCGATTCCTACAGGACCAACCCTGGGCTCTTCAAGGCGAGAGTGAATAGGCATTTCCTGGGCAAGCATGTAACACTTTAGACCACATCCTGTTTACTTAGCAAGATGGTAGTAAAATGCCTGCCTAGTTATTAATAAAAATAATAATGTCCTTCATAGAATCTACTATTGAATTTCTCCGCAAGTTGGAATTATTTGAAATTTATCAAGAGAGAAAACAGCCTTTTACGAGTTTCTTGCCAGTTCTTCTCGATACAAGGTCTCCCACCGTAGGGTTTATGAACCGATTGCGTAGCTTCTTTGACAAGTGCTTGTAACTACCTAGACGGAATAATGATATTAAACTTTTATATGAAACAGAATCACTGGTACAATATAAGCGGAGCTCGATGTTTTCTGTTATCGACGGTGATTCTCAAAAAGATTTTAATCCACCGTTTCAGAGAGTCTTTATGACGTTGGTAGTGGAAGAGTAATTATTGTTATTCTAATGGATCGCGGCATTCTGAACATTCCCCATTGTAGGAGTCCAGGATCGAAGGCCTGATTAATGGTGGTGCAGCGAGGGAGCATTACGGGCAGACGTACACTGAAACATTAAAATACTTATTATTTTTTTTATAAAAATATTATAATTATTACATTTGGTAATTGATATGTATTACTTATTACAAAAGATCGAATTATATGTTACAAAAAAACAACTTTTATAAAAAAAAAATCGGCTTCATAAAGTAAGAAAGTTTTATTTTTTACTTTTTGAAGTCGGTTTTAATTTTATTATAAAAAGTTCTTTAATTCATATGATAATTTAGTTAAATCATGTGCCGTTACTTACACTATTAATCAGCCCATACACAACAATATTTAATATAATAATATTTCTTACACTCACACCAATTAACCTAGCCCCAAAGTAAGCACTATACGGCTTGTATTAACGGATATAAATACATATAATTATACATATATAAGTATTTTTGTTTGGAAATATATATAAACGTCCATGACTCAGGTACAAATGCTCGTATTCATGATACAAACATTTGCCCCTACCGGGATTCGAACCCGGGACCCCAGAGTAGGCGACACCTTGAAACCGCTGTACGAACCACTCGATCACGGAGGTCGTCTAAACAATGATGTCTTAAAGGTAAACGACTACTTGCCAAAACGTAAATTATATTTTTCAGGATTATGAAAAACTACTTACCAGATTTTCGTAAAAATTATATAGGACCATACTTGAACTATGTTCTTTCAGATAAAAAGAATTAAAATTGGTTGACAACTGACGACGTTATATTAAAATATACATAAAACAATATATTTACAGACTCGAGTACCTCCTCCTATTTTTGAAGTCGGTTAAAAAAATGACTATATTATGCATGAAAATCCATAAAAGAGCCTAAATATGCAATGTGAAATAACAAAGAAAGTTGTATTTTTAATGATATTTATTTTAGTAAACTATTCAAGTGCTCAAGCATAACAATCGTATTTTCTAAAATATCAATTACAAAATGTATTAAACAATGACCTGTCCCTATTTGGACCACGTCTATGTATAATATCTCCAAAGATAGAGAAAAAATACTGATTCTGAGAAAAATACAACAAATTTTATATAATGCATGGATAAGTGGTTATTAATAAAAACAAATCAATATTTTTTACTCGAAATAAGGAGTCAAATAATATGACAACGCTTGGTATCACTGTTATTGAGTTCTACTCTTACTCTGTGTTCAACTGTAATTCCATTGACTGACAGTGACAGTGACAAAATGACATCTTCCGCCATGATGTATTTTTGATCTGTGTTTGCATCATATTTATTGTTCCTTCTAGAAAAAAGCGATTTTAAAGAAATTGAGTAATTAAAAACTGTTCATGGTGTTTTTAACTATCTTTTGGTATACAGTACTCAGACGTGGCCTAGACTTCATACATTTTTGGACATCACCTTGACAATTTACATTAAAAAATGTATATGATTATAAGTATTGTATTGTAGTAAGTGTTCTAATGTTCTGCAGCTAAAATTTATCGTGTCTATGATTGCTTAATATATTTTTGTAAGCGGAAAAGGAGCGTTTCTACGTCTACTGAGGTGACTGCGCTCGTGCCGGGCAAAATATCACCTGCCCCGTTCGTGAAGCTATCTATTTGGCACAAGGGTTTAAACCATGGGTTATTGTTCAGTATTTTTTCAAACTTTTCTTTGAGTTTACTCGGAAATAGCTTTGGCAACGAGGATGTTCGATCGCTAAGCAATCGGTGAACGATAAACGAAATCGAGATCAAGCGTAATATAATTTGCAATTTCTTTTTTTTTTTTGCTAAAATAAGCAACTACTGCTGAAAAAGGTGTAAATATGCAAATGCATATGCGAATATGCATTTGCATATAATCCGGTCTCTACTTCTTCTTATTATTACATACCAATCGTATAGTTCGAAAGTTACGAAAGAAAGAAATTTCAGAGACGTCTGTGCTTTAACTATATACAAAGAAATAGCCAATCTCTTTTTTCTTAACTAAATTAACTACATATTCACAATAAATTAATCATTGTTAAAATAATTACCTATGCTACTACTAATTAACTAACGTTAAATCAATTGCATTTTAAAGAATTTTGTTATAATTTGATATCTTATACAAATATATATTTTATTTATCTTTCAATGAAAACGCATCAACATTTAGGTTGGTACAAATAAAAGTTACATTTTAGACTGTCCGTCTGTAACTGTTGGGAATATTTACAGATATTTGAACATTGAAAAGAAGAGGTATAAATGCAAAAAACTGTAGGTATTTGGATAAAAAAAAGGTATCAGAAATTATTTTTTCTAATAAAGCGCATTGAAAAAAGGAATTTCTAACTTCATTATGAGATATACATCAACAAGCACTATGGTTCTGTCCTAATTAATTAATTATCTTTAGCTAGCTTGGTGATGCGTCTGTCCAAAGAAACAGGCCGCACGACCTTGCGATCATAGATGATCATAGACATCATAGATATGACATAGATGTACTATCTGACGGTCGCGTGATTAATGCTATAACCCTGTTTGCTTCATCGCACGATGAATTCGCATCGAATCGCACGAGCGATGATCAATTAGGGAGGGGACTAAACGCTCCTAGTGTCCGCTTGCCCCAACGATGGTATCGGTGTACTACGCTGCGAGAGATTATGCCGTCCAGCTGACCGGCCGATGTTCGCCAAACCGGCGTTGGGGTGACCTGTCATTAAAACTGACTTCAACCTACAAACAGTATGTGAGAAAAATATAATTAAATTGAGAAAAAAATTGACCTTTTGAGGCCGTACGATCGCAGCTATCATGGCAATATGATGCCTAAAATAAAGGAAGTTTTACAACGATCTGTGGGCCTAACATGAGCGGCTTTTATCGACTCGATATCTCGATAACGTGCCGCTGTCCCGCTCACATCTAAGCGGAGTAAGCAAGACAGCATGATGCGCTATATCATATCGCGTGATATAGCGGTGTTCATACTAGGGGGGCTGACCTACTGAGACACGTCAGCTATTAATAATTTTAAAGCAATGTTGAACTATGCGTATCTCTATCTCTCTTACAATATAACTATAATATTCCTGATAATTAATAATGTACAGTCAGCAGCAGCTACGGCTTTACACTTTGACTTTGAGAGCGCCCTTACGTCGCTCTTATTAGTTGCGGTTTCCGTAGTGCAAATGTAAATCCGTACGTACTGTTGACAGTACATAAGTTAATTTTGATGGTTAGTTTACATAATTAAAAAGAAAGGGGTTTGTATTTATTGTATGAAGGCTGGCCTCGTCCAAATCCGTAGTATGAGACGCCATTTTTTTTGTTTTTTTTTAAATGACGTCGCACTATACTACCTATATTAATCTGCAAGGAACACAGAGGAACAAATGATGTTATGATATATAATGCCCTAAGGTGACAGGTTAGCCAGTATCTTTAACTCTAATTATCTTACTAACCTGACACTTTTGGGCATTATATTGCGTAATATGTTTTGTTCATCTTTACGTTTCCTATTCTTTTATATAGGTATATATAGGCGCGATTTTAAAGAAATTTAAAAATGGCGGACCGTTGACGAGGCCAAAGGGTTCAAACTCCTTTATGTTTAAACTAATCCTGTTAAATATGTATATTCATTCATGGTAAACATTTAATTGAATAACAAAAACACTATATTTTTGTGAAATGATTAATTAGTGTCAATAATATATGACTTCTATGTTAAATACACTCACCGGCACAACTAATCGCCCACCCTGTTATTTTCACACAAACATGCTCACTTTGCGACTCCATACATAAAAATGACAACATATTTCTGCAATGATCGGTATACTAATGTTTAGGTTAGGCTAGGTTAGGTTGTGTATCGGTCAATGTATATTATATGTTATTTAAATCAAACAAGTCAATAAAATATAAACATTTAGAGAAACTATGAAAATTAATGTTTGATTAAAATGAGTGTTTGTAACGTCACGAAACGTAGCTCGCAGGCACGGCACGCGTTACTTAAAAGGTGTGACAAATTCCTTAAAAGAGACACAGACTAAGTAAAGAACAAGCTTATTACCTAAACAATAAGAACAAAAAACTTACAAACAGCCGCTTCTTTACCCTTAAAAAACGATATGATTGTTTTCTACTTTAAAAGTTGCCGAAACAGTGTTCAAACAAAAGTAAATTTTTGTCTTGTTTGGGAAGTTGTGATTACCTTAAAATTGTATTGTCGTATTTTTAGAAGGCTTGTCGTAAAATATTGGTCAAGGACTCCAAACAAAGAGGTTGCGATTTTCGCAAAAACTAAAAAGGTTGCACGTTAATAACGTTTTTTTTTGCTATTGCTTACTCTGAAGGTACGGCTTGTCTTTAGAAGCTGAGAAATACACGGGGTTTTACTGAAATTTTAAGGACAACCTAATACTTACCTTTATAAAAGAAATCTGTCACAGCTAAATAGCTTAATTAGTCGTTGAATAATGTACGAATTATCTTGTGTGTGATTTATTAAAATCCAAATTAAGTTGTTTTTCTGCAGAATTGCATAAATTTTCTAGCAAAATATTTCAACACTTCCATAGTATTAAATCTTGACCGTTGACTTTAATAATTAATCAATCATCAATGAACTTTTAACAAATTACACCATTGCACGTCGTATATTTCAAAACAATCGCATACACATTGTTTTATTTTGCTATGGATTCTATCTGTCGTTTTTTATGAAAGCCAAGCAAGCTGAGAAATCAATAAAAAATTGTCATGTCGTGTACTAAACGACGCCTATCTCAATTTTTTTTTCGACTTCGTGAGTCACACCAAGTTTGTAGTGGCAACATGAAGCGTCACAACTTTCCGTTTTCTCCAGTGCACTAACAAAAACAAAGTCAAACATTTGACAGGCTTGCAAACGTACAATTATTCGGAGTCTTTGTTTTATTATTGTGTCGTATTACACAGTTACTAGTTTATTTGAAGATTTATTACCGTTGCACGGAACAAACGGTACCGGTAGGGTACCGGTGGGGGTGCAATCATGAGAACCGGTTATGCTAATGTCCAACCGACACAAAATAATGTTAGTTGACGTGTCAAGTCATAAATACTAATAAACTAGGAAATTGATGGCAACAAATTATGTATCCATAAATTATAAAGCATTTACGCGTGATTTTTAATTCGTTATACGAAACGAAATTCTACTATCGATAGCTGTTTACTTCAGCCGAACTATCGATACTATCGAGCACGTAATGTCGAAAAATATCTAGAAAATGTAGTACCGTTTACATCCTCAATATGTATTTTTTTTTTATTATACTTCCTCGATACTTAGTCCCAAGTTTTTCGTGCTAGGCCTACAGGATAGCGTGACAAGTGTCACCTATTTTACATGCTATTGAGTTTCACCCGAGTTCTTTTCATTTTAACACGTGTTGTAAGGTTCAATTTTTAACTCAATCTACCGTACAATTTCTATATATTACAAAAAATATTTACAAGAAATTGGCAAAATTCGCGAATTTTATCGCAAACACGCCATTAATTAAGAAAGAAAAAGAAATACATGCTATTGTTTTATAAGTAGGTTTGTAAATAAACTGCCCATTAAGCAATTTATATAAAAGTGTTTCTATTAGTTTCGCGTTCGTTACTAGTATGTTTAGCTAATCTTTTATTTATGTTCCTTACTTTAAAACAAGTTTATGATGACACACAGGTACCTACATTGCGCTATATAGTAAGAAAATTTATTAAAATATTTGTTTTCTCAAACATGCTTGGAAATATGAGCATTTTTTTGACAACCTTCTTCGAGATAAATCGATATTGCTGTACTTGCCACATACCTGCGAGCAGCGGCCGGCAAAAGTTGTATGAAAATCCATATCTGTCGTGTTTAGCGGCCAAATAAATTATATAGTAAACTCATATTTGTCGTGGTATTTAAAAATGGAACGATCTTTTACTTCGAAATATGGCAACCAAGGAGGTAACTTATCAAAGGTTTTATTTAAATTTCGAGTTGGCTTGCTAATAGAAAGCTGTTTTATAAAAAAAAACAAATGAACACTTTAACGCGGAAAAAAATATTGTTGTTCGTCTGATTTCGAAAAGTATTTTTAATTTCCGCTCTTTATTTGAGAAAAATACTAGGCATTGATTGACTTACGTATGTGTGTCTCGGCTTCGCCTCGGCCCGCATTTACACGTTCGTCCAACCTTTTGCTGACCTTTGCAGTAATCTATACTATAATATAATATTATAAAGCTGAAGAGTTTGTTTGTTTGAACGCGCTAATCTCAGCAACTACTGGACCGATTTAGACAAATTCTTAGGCCATTAGAAAGCTACATTTCTCCCGAGTGACTTAGGCTATATTTTATCTCGATATTCCCACGGGAACGGGCACCACGCTGGTAAAACCGCGATGATCCGCTAGTGTACTATAAGAACATTTTCCCCCTTTATGTTTAAAACATTTACAATGTACATATTTAGATCCACACATTTTATTTTAAATAGTTGCTTATTTCTTAGTTACTTTTCAAAATAGGATACCTATTTCATTTGAACCAAAAATTTCTCATCACAGATTCGCATACATCTCAAGTTCGCAAGCGGCAGGTAGTGTTTATGGCGTCGTGTCGGCACCTCAAAAGCGAACTGACAAGCGGTTTATTGTTTTACTACCCCAAATAAACGGGAAAAAGCCCTCTGTTTTACTAACCGCCTTCTGTTTGACGGTATCGGCAAAACGGACGAACAATGAAGGCTTTAACTATTGTTTTGACTACCATGAACTGATAGTAGACAGTGGCTGATAACCTTAGACTTTTTAGGAATCTGTATTTTGAAGTCAAACTTTATTGTTACAACAATGGATGAAGTCGGACGCAGGTGCATTTTGTACATATGATTTTGTTTGTTCTTGCCGACCGACTGGGAGCGTGGTAGATTCGGCATAATTTGTAAAAAGAAATGGAAGTTGTGTTGGTCGTTAAAATCTATTCACGATTTGTAGATTAACTAAGTTCAAAACCAGAACTAACTTTCAGACATAGATTTAAAATATCACTTTTGACGTTCAACGTTTACAAAACTAGCCGGGAGTTTTTTGGAAAGATGAAGGTGAAATTCCCAAAAATTACAAAATAATATAGACCAAATTCCTTGACAAAGTGGTCAGTGGCAAATCACCTTTGAACAGAATTCTCGCACATTTCGTACCAATACAAAGGTTTCTAAAAACGACAGATGTCGATTTTTTTCTTCGCGAATCATAAATTAGAGAAAAAGATCCAAAGTAAATATGAACAGAAAAGCCCGCGGCAAAACCAAATACGATATTCTGAATAAGCCATCGATTGATTTTGCAAGATTAATGGTACTACATTGTCAGTAACACAGTATGACGAGCGTATACCCAAATTGCGTAACAAAATTAGCTTCTATTACCAAAGCGTTAAGGATTACTAAAATTCATTTTTGAATTCTTTTTGAGTTGACACAACCATGAATGATGTTTACGAAGCTTAATGATTTTTTAACTTGTAACGATGCAATAAGGCTTTAACTCCTTTGAAATTTAATTTATCTGTTACGTCATTTTAGATCTACGTTTTTAGATTTAGGGTTCGAATGAAATTGATTTTGGAATTCAGTGTGAAATTGAACTTAAAGTTTTTTTTATTTGAAATCATGAAACCATAGTGAGTGCTTTACGGTTAATCTGGCTATAACCAAACAGTTATTTGTTTGGTTTTAATAGGCTATAAAATTTGAGGTCAAATATTGTCATTTGCTCACATCACAGTAATGGGTTAAATGTGATAGATTCATATTTAATAAGGTAACATTTTAATGTTATTAAAACATATTGCTATCAATAGCATTACTTAAAATTGGTTCTATAGTTTATATTTTAAGCACTATATATTATTACTTATTGTAACAGATATATTTGCGTCTGTATACTATAGGTACAGTAGTAAATGTGAATTACTATTTTTAACCGACTTCTAAAAAGGAGGAGGTTCTCAATTTGGTTGGTACTTACATCTTTTATTAAAAAATATAATTTCTCTCTCATCGTTTTAATTTTTGTACTTACTTGTTTTCGCAAAAAGTACCTAAGTAATTAATGCAAAATTTCTAGATTTTTGGGTTAGTTTCTAAGATATAATTTGATGGCTCTACCTTCTACCCATTACTATAAGCGTTAAAGCAATTTTAATACATTTTCTAAAACCATTTAAAATTCGTAAAAGCACAACTATCAGTAGAAAATGAAAAAAATCGCTAGTATTAAAAAGAAAACACTACATCTATACCGATAACCTACCAATAAATTTAGCTGTACAATTGGACAAATAGCATGATATATAAGGCACACACAATAGCCAGTGGGTGCATTCGTGTACAACAGATGTGTGACTATAGGACAGAGTGACATTCAATGCATATGTCGAAATCGGATGCGATTGGGCGCATGAAACTGCAGACGTAGAGTGACGGAGCAAAATCTATGCCGAGGAAGCTTAGGGCAACAACAAGGCATGAAAGTTTATCTATATAAAAGCTTTTAAACTTTCCATTTAGGTTTTCCCATATTTAAAATAGTTTTTTTTTATTTGGCGATTATTAGCGATTTTGTGTGTCGCCCCTTCGTCGGCGATCATCGTCTACAATCGCGAGTTTGCATCTACACTCACTTCAATTATTTCTCTAAAATATACTAAAAACACTCTTTTGAGTATATTTTAGAGAAATAATTAATAAATAATAAATAAATAAATAATAAATATTCGCATACAATCACACCAATTATCTAGTCCCACGTTAAGTTTCATGAAGAACTTGTGTTATGGATACTAGATAACGGATAAACATACATATATATACTTTTTTTTTTGTAAATACATACTTAATATACATATTAAACACCCAGACCAAGACAAATAGACATGTTCATGCACACAAATATTTGTCTTGTCCGGGGATCGAACCCGGGACCTCTGGCGCAGAAGGCGGGGTTAGTACCTCTGCGCCAAACAGGTCGTCAAAACAGGTAATTAAATGCTCTGTTATGCTTAACGTTTAAAGAAACAAATATATTATATTATAACAATGATTTGATCACCCGATAATGATGGCGAGTATAGTGTCACGAACGACAACATTGGTGGCGATTTTAGGTGATTAAATTCTCATACAATCGCCTAAAATCGCCACCAAGTCGCCGAAGAGAGTTACTCTAATTTTTTTTTCTGATTATTACTGCATGTGTCCTTTTCAGTAGGTTAATTTATAATTGGTGTGACATTTTCAATATTACATGATAATTTTTTCTAGTCTTTAAACTTTCTTTGTTATTATAACATTTTAATGTTGCATTTTACAATGCTATTTTTATGTGATAAATATTAAACAAGAAAATATACTAGAAAAAAGCAACTAGTCTCATGGCACTAGTTGCTTTTTTCTAGTATATTTTCTTGTTCAATATTTATCAAATTTCTTTGTTATTTTTTCTTATCCCAAAAATTTTCATTATTGCTTTTATATTCAGTCGTAAAGCTCGTAAATATTACAGCATTTAGGTATATTAAATCATACTTCCCAATCATTATTAATTTTGTAGGCTGCTGCTGGAATAGCGACAGTATCATAGCAGCAAATCTGTCTGATCGCACGCGCACGTTTCACACTGCGCTTTTGTGTCACCCCCGATTGAACTGTTACGCGCGTGAGTTATGTTCGCCCCGCCGTGTACAGGGTGCTTGTTGAAGTTAACGATAAGACGATCAACAACTACAGTATCTTAATATATAAAATCGTAAACTGACTGACTGACTGGGTGATATATCAACGCACAGCCAAAACCGCTGGACCTAGAGACTTGGAAATTAGTTCACATATACCTTAAACAGTGTAGCCATCCACTAAGGATTTTTTTTATATTTTCACGGGAACAGGAACCACGCGGGTGAAACCGCGGGCGGAAACATATTTGAAGAGACAAACACACCATTAGGTTTTTTTCATCTTTGGATTGTTAATTGAATGTTGCAATTTTATTTAAAACTCAGATTATTCACACTTATTCATTATCATTAGCTATGTTTACTGTCCCCACTGCTGGGGCATTGGTCTTTCTTATGGATGAATAAGAAAATTGGGTCATACATACATAGGCCATCACTCGGGCCCATAATATCAAGTTTTATATTTTATTAGTTTCAATTTAGTCCAATAGTGACTCAATCAAAAGAATTAAAATCAAGCTCAAAGTTCTTGTGACTTTGTTATTTTTTCGAAAGTTGCCTAGAATTCTTTCTGCCGATTTTTAACCGACTTCCAAAAAGGATTAAAAAAAGATATCAATTGTCAAAATTCCCAAAAAAGATCTCAATCCGATTAATTTTTTTTTTATGTATTACACTGATTACGCCGAGATTTTTGTCCGATTTACGTAATTCTTGTTCTCGTTCTTGTTTTGTTCGATTCCGCATCGAAAATAGTTGCCATTTGGTCCCATAAATATTTTGTCCAGTAGTGTTTATGTTATGAGCATTTTTGTTAACTTGGACAACGTAATTTTCATAATACTTTTGATTATAACGTACATGAAACCTAATCTAATCAAGAAAAAACCTTCTATAATTTTCAAAACATCCTATTACAGACACAAAAAGGTGCCATCCAAGGAAAGAAAAATAAAAAAAATTGGAGCTCAAAGTAGAATGCCTTGGCAGACACTGGCTCAAAAAGCCTTATTTTTTTCTTTTAAGTTTTGTTTATGCGAAATAGGCAGATTAATAAATTGTTCAATCAAACACTTCTTACGATTAAACTTAAAGCAAAACGCGATTCCTAAAATCGCGTATCCTAAAATATTAAATATAGAGCCCCCTTTATAAAGCCATACAGCACAGTGACACACATACGTGGCTTTACACTAAACCAATAATAGAATAAAATCAATCTATACACCCCCTACCACTCACACGAGCGTAAACCAATCAATGATTTGCCTATGCGTACACGCACGCACACAAGACCCCGAAATATTGGGAATATTGGCATTGTAAACATTTATAGATTTGCAAACTCTCTCGGCGTCCGCGTTGTAGTGCTGTCCTTGTCACACTTATTGCACTAAACGAGCTGAAGGGACGTCTGAACGGGACAGAGCTCCCGGTTTACAACTTTGCGAAGGGACAATGGCGACGCTATTGTTGAAAGTACCCCAAACTTTTTTTAGGTCACATAAAAGTATTACATTTGTAAGGGACGTGCCGACTGTTTGAACTTACTGCATTCGTTTCGCAGACAACCTAGGAGACGGAACGCCGACTCCCACGCAGGCCAGTTTTAGTGACCGTGTTAGTGAAATAAGTGATTTAAAGTGACTTTTCAATGACAGAATGTCGTCTGTAATAGCGGCTAGTAACCGTGCCAGTGAAATGTGGAATAATTGTGCAGAAGTGAACAATCAAAGTGCGAGAGATATGAAACACTACGGTTACGGACAGTACCCTATGATGACGGCAAGTCCTTACTATAATCAAAATAACATATATCCCCCTAATTGTGATTATCCTAATATTCCTAATAGCGGATACGGTGCAAGACCGTACGGAACCAGCCACAATGACGGAGTAGTGAAATCAGAACCGAATAATTGGCATGGGTATGATTCAAACTACATGCATGATAATCACACTAATATAGACATGATAAACAAATGGAGAGAAATGAACTATTATACACAGCAGCAACAACTAGGGAATTACGCCTACGAACAAAAAGTCAATGCTTTACGGCAGCAGGCTTCAGATAATAGAAGTGAGGACGCCAGGTCAATAAACTCTCCTAATCAATGCAATGTCTCAGATATGAATTATGGTTCCCCACAAAGCGTATCAAGTTTGAAGCCAGCATCTCCAGAACAAGAAGATTCTCCCAACCTTCGAGCGCTTCTTACAAAGCCGCAGACTAAAAAACCTATGCCTTATTTCGTGAAGTGTGATAAGCCGTATGCGCAAGAAATGTTGCAGCGTATGTTATACCACGCAGAGGACGGCAACGATTGGGAAAAAAGTAATGAGGTTCCGTCTGAGAAGGAATGCAATCTGACGCAATTTCATGGTAGATTCGATGGTGAGGGTCAAACGTCAATCAAAAAGAGCAAAGGTGCCGTGGGTGGGGCTGTTGCCAAAGAAGCCGCATCGTCATCGCTGGAGTCGGAGCCCTGTCAGGCCGTGACGAGGGTCGAGGCAGGCGGGGACAATGCGGATTACGCTGAAAACAAAATGGCCGCTGCTGCCGAGGCGCAAGGGTTTTACCCATGGATGAAGAGTGTAAATGGTATGTTTAATAAACAAATTTCTCACATCGATTTAAAAGTGTAAAATTTGCACCTCTTTTTTATTACTTATCTGTAAAATTAATCACTTGTTTTTCTTTCACAGGTGATGATAAAAAGGAAGGTTCTAAGAGAACGAGACAAACCTACACACGCTTCCAGACGCTAGAATTAGAAAAGGAGTTTCATTTCAACAAGTATCTATCAAGACGGCGTAGAATAGAGGTGTCCCACGCACTGGGTTTGACGGAGAGGCAGATAAAGATTTGGTTTCAGAACAGAAGAATGAAGGCAAAGAAGGATGGAAAGCTGACTACTTCCCCAGACCCTTATGGGACTGATGATATGGTCGCTACTAAGTTAGGGAATGTTCCTGATTACATGGATAATAGGCAAATGGTTGGGTTACCAGAGCAATACACTAATTACCCTTCCCCGATGGTAAATTTAGGTCCAGCAAACATGCCAAATAATATGCCACCGAATTATATGATGCCTAACTATGCCGGAATGATACCGAAAATGTGACGCTTAAAATTCTTTTTGGTGTTTAAATTATTGATTTTGTATATAACATATTTAAAATCGTCTGCTATTAATTGTAAAAATATTCTATTAGTCTAAATTTATTTAGATTTCAGTTAATATTTTCATACATATTTATTGTACAAGTAGGTATATCAGGGTGTTTTGAAGTAACTCAATTTGATCAATATTAAAATTATTCGGTAATTAAATAAGTAAATTAATAAATATCCATAATGTAAATAATAATGTTAAGAAAAAAGTTCCTATAGCTTGATAAGAAAGATAAATATTGTTTAATTAAGAATAGATTAAGGTTGATTATTTATGTATATTTTTATACTTCTCTAGTCAAATCAAGGCGCTAATAATAAAGAGGAGTTAAAATTCCCATTATTATCTTTTATTTTTTACTATCATGGCTGCTACTAAAACTTCAAAAGATTTTTTTTTTTTAAATAATAATTAATGTATTGCCTCCTAATTATATATCTTCTTTGTATGTAGTACGAAATCATCATCAGTATACACTATATTATTTTTTCTATATAGATAATAAACTATAATCTCATATTTAATTTGTACAAATAGGTCGTAATTTTCTATGGTCTTAATTACCTGGTTATTTCGGGGTTGACTATGCATAGGTAGCGGAATGCAACTGTTTGCAAACTTTTAGGTCTGTTTTATCAGTACTGCAAAATTATGATTATATACACTAGTAAAACTGACCAAAAAGTTTGCAATGCATGTTGCTGCATTCCGCTACCTATGCATAATCAATCCCGAAATAACCAGGTCACTTAGACCATAAAAAAATACTACCTATTTGTACACATTTTTAGAAAGATTGTCACAACAAGTATCATGCTTATACGCAGCTGCAATTCTTTAATAAATGCAATAGTTAGCGTTACGTATTTCCAAGATGTTAGCTACTAAACATAACTTGCTTACTTTAATTGATAAGAAAGCACATGGATTTTTGGATATTGTTTATTTCTATTCGCAAATAAACAAAACTTTAATTAGTTATAAATATTTTTCCTAAAATACCGACTGCGTAACACGGTTATTGTTAACCATTTTTTGTTCACCTTTAATACTTTCGAACAGTAAACAAAAACACCAAAAGCTTACTTAATACGATTAACCCTTCAACGCTCGCTATGCAGACTCGACTACAAGCCATTATTCCCCGTATTGGTCCCTCGGGAGCCGCTGTAAATGTGCAAATGTTGACACTTTGTCAAAATTTTTGATATGTTTTGACTGGCTATCGGATTTGGTCGGTAAGCAAAAGGAGATTTCTGCTGAGTAATCCTGTTTGGGTAAGCTACCTGTTGTGACTCCTTAGCTTGTAAACGGCTTAGGAAGTTTGGGTTTCAAGTGATTTTAAAAAAGTTTGATGTAATTTCGTGTTTAATTTTTTTTGTTAAAGTATTTGCTCGTATTTTTTTTCTCTACCAACCCGTCTGGCCAGCCTGGTAGCAGTAGGGTAATAGCCTCATGTGAAGGCCACAATAGGCGTGAGCTAGGAGAGGCCTATGTCCAGCAGTGGACGGTCACAGGCTGATGATGTATGATGATGTAAATGAATTTTGTTAACACTTTTATGATGGCTAAAGTGTTATTAAATAAATATACATATCTCACATTCACACTAATTAGCCTAGCCCCAGAGTAAGCACTGCACTGTGAGGCTTTTGGCTTGAGGGACGTGGGTTTAGTACCCACGTCCCTCAAGCCAAAAGCCTAGAATAGAAATACCTTTATAATGATGCATAGTTTGATATATTTTAGTAGCTTTATAAATAAACAGCCATGAATAGGGTACACATGCTTCTATTCGTCATACCTCATTGCTTCTATTCGTTGTATTCTATAAAAATGCAATATCTTTTTAATAAAAATTCTTTAGGAAAAAATTAAACAAAACATTGAAAACTGCGCTAGGCATAGTATAATCCGTCCGTTAACATCCAATTAATATACAAATTACAAAAGAACTTATTTGTTTCCTGAATTCAGAGTTATATTTGTTTGTAAAAATTAAGGGAGATTACCACAAAATTAAAAAAAAAAACAACGGGTTGCACTCTGGGAGTGCCAGCAGAAGTAAAAACCGCTAAAACGAAAATAACGATCAAAATCCACTAATATCTTGACCACAACTTCATAAAAACTAGATGAAAACGGAGACCAAGTTGATTTGGCAGGTAAATCGATTAAAACTGACCCGGCATCAATATGAAAGTTGGTAGTAATGAGAGATCTTTATAGAATGGTTGTTATTAACTAATATACGTAGATCTTTCAAGTGTGAGACTTTATGTAATATGAAATAGGTTAACGGTAATGGTCTTACGAATTTTCGATCATGGTCACGTGTCCTGACGCGACTTTAACATTTTTTACCCATCCCAAAATTTTAAAACTCTGATGTGCACAACGCCGGTAAAGATGTTTTCACTTCAAAAAAAAGCACCACATTTTGCAACAGCCTTCATAACCAACTTCACGTCTAACATCACCCTAACATTAGAAAGTAGACCCTCCTGCGTTTGAATAAAGAATAACAATGGAGTTTGCATGAAAGAGACACAAAATACAGAGGTAATCGGGTTAGACAGAGAGAGTAAATTCATCCCCTTGGTCTGGGGTAGCTGGCTACGGCGCATGCGTGGCTGGCTGACATTTATTCAAGATGGCTACTCGTGTTTAGATCTTATTTTGTTTATCTTAAAAATCTGCATTTTATGTATATTTTTAACAAAGAAAATTAGTTTTAAATTAGAAAAGGTTGTGTGCTTGTTACTGCCAAATAGAAAAACATCGAAGAAGATAAATTCAGGTAAGTATGTGGTCGTATTTTATATTTTTAGGTTATGGTATAATTGTGACTTTGTATTCTTAAATATTTTTTATTAAAACTGAAAATTAGCATACATTTAGTGCACTTAATATTAAAGCTTTAATTTTTAGTATCCATAAATTTTATTAGTTATAAAGGCAAAATTATATTTCTTATCCATATAAAACCAGGGCTCTACTCAAGATAAACATTTTCCATCTACTCAAGATATCTAACTAATCGAATTAACGAATGTTGTATGTGTGTAAACTTTCAGAAGTTTAGCTAAAGGCAATATTATTAAAGAAAGGTCTACCAATTGATTCTTTTTTTCTTATTTTGTTTTTAGAGATATAACAGTATACAATAAAAACTATGTAGGATCGTACTAAATAGGTTTTGATCTTCATTTAATAAAGTAATGGCACATCACCATTTCTTTGATTGATAGGGAACTTTCGGTAGTTACTTATTGATCAATAACTATTTTCAATAATCTAATTTAGGGACCTACCAAGAAGGGCAATTAACTTTTATACAGACAGCATTAAAAGCCGATTACCATGGCACATGCTGTTTCTTTCCCAATGATTTTTTATCTGATATAATTTATGTTAAAATAATTACTGCTAGTAAAGTTGCGGAGAGATTCCTCGTCCAACGGAGCGGACATATATTAAAATGTTAATTCAAGATGCGTTTGATTGTTAAGTGTTCCGTAGATATTGATAATAGTATTTCGTAAACATTAACATTAAATTTTAGCCTATATAATGTTTACAAACAAACACACAATCAAATCTTTCCTCTTTATAATCATAAGATTTATTTTTACCGACTTCAACAAAAAGGAGGGAGGTACTCAATTCAACGCGTATTTTTTTTTTTTTTTTTTGTCTGATGTATGTATACCGATTACTCCGGTGTTGGTGATCCGATTTTAATAATTGTTTTTTTGTTCGATCGGGTACACTGTCAATTTGGTCCCATATAATTTTTACGAAGATCTGGCTAGTAGTTTTTTCATAATCTTGAAAAATATCAATCACCTTTTGGCAAGTAGTCGTTTACCTAGATGACATTGTTGTGTACGGGCTGATTTTTAGTGTAAGTAACGGCACATGATGTAACTAAAAAATCTGAAATAAAAACATTTTATAAAAAAAAATCAAACCGACTTCAAAAAGTAAAAAATAAAACTTTTGGAGTCGGTGCTAGCTAGCTAAGGCCAAAAAAATATATAGTTAATAGAAGTGCAATGTAGAATGCCCTGGCTGGCACCGACTCCAAAAGTTTTATTTTTTACTTTTTGAAGTCGGTTTGATTTTTTTTTATAAAATGTTTTATCTATTAGTATGTGTTAAATGTGTATCAAAAATTCATGCATCGCAAGTCCATACATTTTCCATTGTACGTTTTTGTACACTTTCTCGAGGCAACATGCCTGTGTTTCTGGCGATACTTCTTTCAGTACTAAATGCGTAACCTAACCTCTTTCTTGTGCTAGGATGTCATTTTTTTTATCAGCCACCGATACCCTAAAACAAATATCGGATTGCTTGTCTGCCTCAAACAAGAGCTTTTCACTAACGACACACCTAGCCTTAACCAAATTAATATGCCATTCTAAACTTTAAAACCATTCAATTATAGCGATTAAGCATAAGTTATTAAAGTTCACTTTCGTCTACAGCGATTCGGTATAAGTTTGTAAGCTCATGCATTGAATAAGTTGCTTGAATGCCAGCCCTAATTAATCCTAACGTCGAACGTTCATTGAAGCTGGATCAAAAGAAACCTTCTAATGGATATTTGAATGCTGCGATAGTATGTATTTACCTTTATATTGGATCGAAGGGCTTAAGAAATGTGAGTCACCTTGTATACGTAATCATTTTATTTAAAGTAAGTATGTTCTTGTTGGTGAATCGATTTAAGAAATCAATCAGTAATTCTCATAACAACAATATGCCAACTGTAAATCGCAAAAAATTACCATTTTTATTAATCCCAATTTTAAATTATCCACGTCCACTGACTGGTCATCTGTGTATGCAACGATTTTGTAGTTATTAGAAATTTACTACTATAAGTTTTTGATTTTGTAGGTATGTATTATTATAATTAATAAGATTTTTTTAAAATATCAAAAATCACCACCGACAGATAAGTTCTGGATAGCTTATATGACAGATCAATTTTTTATAAGATATCCAGGGGCTAATTGTCTCATTTTAAAATCTATCGCAATCCCTTTTAATTCGTCATTTGAAAGATATTTACATACTTCAAACTGTCACTATTTGACATTTGATAGGGATTGTGATCGGGACGCGTACTGAAAGGTATTAAATGAACGAAATTGAACTGTCTAAGCAAAGTGACACTCTAAAATATCTTTCAAATGTATGGAGAACTGTCAAATGAAAAAACATAATTCGTTCCAAAAAGGATTGCGACTTTAAGTTACACAATTCCATAAATCACTATCACAATCACAATACCTTTGAAAGGGATTGTGATAGATTTTTAAATTAGACAATTAGCCCCCAGAACTTATCAAGCAGTGGTGAAACCAGCCCTACACGCAGAGAAATTGGTGACAAACAGAACTACTGAATCGAATAGTTAAATTAGGTTACAACTTTTCTAGTTTGAAATACTTGGTCCTTGTTAGCTCTACGAGTTATTATTCACTCTTACTAATCGTATGTTTCATTATATTATTTGATTAATGTAGCTCACAAAAAAATATTATTGAACCAAAACATCAATAATTATTGCATCTTTAACAATAATTATGTTAATATGTATTTAATGTATTGTATGTACTAAGAAACAGGGATTCGCAGTTACTAAATGATCTAGTTTCGGTTAATGATTTACAATGTACTGAT
The DNA here is from genome assembly GCA_910589605.1 of Chrysoteuchia culmella. NCBI lineage: Eukaryota > Metazoa > Arthropoda > Insecta > Lepidoptera > Crambidae > Chrysoteuchia > Chrysoteuchia culmella. The sequence goes on from OU342654.1 coordinate 14,823,533, forward strand.
GGACTACGAGTGTGTCTGTAATCAAAACAATAATCTTTTTATTACAACTACATTGTTGTTTTCAGTACATATCGTTCTAAGTGTCGTATAATATTCGTTGAGTTTGGTTTACTTTTAAAATAGTGTTATGGCCTAACAAGAATATTATAGTAAAAACCACCCCGAAAACAGTAAACGGTACAATGTATGTAATTATCCGTGCTATTCTGTTAGCGTGTTTTAAAACATTAAAATAGTAATGTTACAATAACAATCGAGGTGGTATTCATAGCTAAGTATCTTGTTCTGTTTATTTAAAACTGTGTTTTTGTAAACAATCAAAAAATTTGCGTGAATTTGAAAACCAGCCAGCAGACCCGGCCGCGACCGCCCGCCATTGTGGATTGTGTTTTCGACCGCGCTGAGCGCTCACTCAACTCAACGTAGTATTACCAATTATTTGAGAGTTTGCTTATTAAACTTGAGTGATGTCTGATGACATAGATGGGGATATCCCACAGCTATTGCAACAGTGGGGCTTACCTCAATATATTAATACTTTTGAAGGTAAGTTGGTACCTTGGTATAACAATCTTCTTGTTTTGTAGTATTCATAGTTATTATTCAATTTAATTAAGTAGTTAATTGGGTACATTAATGACTTTATAAGTTTACAGTTAAAAGTTTGAAGTTATTCGTGGAATTTCATTTTAATAAGGAAACGCGATAAATTATTTGTTAGTAGGTAGATACTTTCTTTGACTCACAGTCATCTAATCTTAATCAGTTTGGCACACAGGTCACCGAATGTCAGTTCATTTCCAAAACAGGCGAAATGGATAATTAGTCAATAGGCTTGTTTTATAAAACCTAATTTACCTAGCCAAGGATTCGATTCTTTTTGCGTTGGGACTTTCTTGCATGCGTGATAATAATCTTTATATATTTTTTATGATTTTTCAGTAAATAATATAACAATATCGACACTGTCGATGCTCGACAGTAGTCTACTTAGAGAACTAATCCCTGCAATTGGAGATCGGGCCAAATATTTAAAAACTTGGACAATTGGAACAAATTAACTAACTAAGAAGAATGCCCAGAAATACAATTTACCAGCAGCAGCCCTGTAAGTATCTCCTATTTTGAACATCATTTTATTCACCTGTAACTATGTACCTATGTAAGTAATGTAATACCTACCTAATAATTTTAATCAATAATTTGTGTTTTTTCAGCCGTTGAAAAGCCTACTCTTAAAGTTACAACCCAGATGACTGTAATGAGAAGTATTATAACAATATTTTTTCTGTTATTATTACTTGTAATTTATAACTTAACTTATAATTTAAAACTATAATTTATGATTTTGTAATTTTTGCATTTTTCAATGCTATTTTTATACTTATGGTAAATTTTAAATAGAAAAATATTGGAAAAAATTAACTCGGCCACAAGTGAATTCTCAGACTGGAATTAAAATTTAAAATTTAATTTATAACTTATAATTTATAACTAGTTTATTTAAATGAAAAAAGGTACAAATTATGTTAAGCGGCTGACATGAGCCTATATTATATTGCACTAATGATTGTGATGATTATAAATAAATGTAATTTTTCTATGTACTTGATATTTTTATTTTTGATTCCAGGAAACCTAAACCTGTCTATGGAACCGTAGCGCGTGCGACGTCTTAACAAAAATGCCGATAATATCAATTTCTATGATTCTAACACCTGTTAAACTTAGTATTAACTTTATTAACTCTGTATTCGACTTATTTTTATTATGATACTAGATAGTCGGAGTCTTTGGATATTGTAATGAAAAAGACATTCTTTTATAAAATTTTAAAGACGTCTCACGTACTGATGGCTCTGTGGACTGTGTTTAGATGGAGTGCCTGCAATCCAGTGGACTGACAGCACCAACAACGGATCCTTTTTAGGCTTTTAATGGAGAAAATACAGTTTTATTTACACAAGACAAATAAAATTGTATTTTTGTCTACTTAAAGCCTGAGTACCCGTTAGTACTGTAAGTGCACTAGATTGCAGACTTCATCTAAACCAGTAGGTACTGCATACGAAATAGTAGCTGTAACAATACCTAGATGCTAGCATTACAATGTGTATTGTACTTGTTACAAAAATCATAAAGCTAGCGTTGCAATACGAATAGTTATTATTAAAGTTCACTTCGTTATGTTACACAAATTCATATGTAGATACAGCCAAGTATTTAGTAAACCCAAAAAAAAATTGATAATGTTTACAAGTTTGCATAGTAGTCCTTCCAATCGATCTAGTAATGTCTACTTGACGTATGGTTACAATTACATTGGTATTGTAACAGGCGCGATATTTACCTTGTATTGTGTATTATATTGTTTGGTCAGTTACACTAAACATCTAGTTGTCATTAATAAAGCGATAGGTAAAAATAATAACAGAATGGTTTTTGTAAAGTCAACTCGCGAGTCTTGCTGTCACGGTTGCAAACAGAAGTTCTAGTTACAGTAGTGTTTTTTCTTGTATAGGTAGCCAGATATTTCTCTGCGTGTAAAGAAGTCTCAAATAAATATCGTACTAACTTCTGCAACTGATAAAAAGGATGCGAAAAATTTTAATGGATTCCAACCAAATCACCGGTCGGGCATTGATTGGCGATCTGCTCTCGACGACGCCGCTGGAGCGTTGCTGATAAATGACGCGCCAACAATGCGTCCGCTGGATCTTTTGTCGATCCGCTTTTTGTATGGCCACTGACGACGCGACGTGGACGTGACGGGGACGAGCTTTTTTGTCTCTCTATTTAGTGTCAATGTTATGAGGAACATTGTTGGTTGAAATTGTAACAACTGTTGGATATTGAAAATATTTTTATTCGTATACAAATTCATTTTATTGCCATTATTTAACTCTTAAAGATATGCAAGACTTACGAAAAAATAGTTATTTGTTATGCAAGGCTGGAAAGTTGGTTATTAGCGGCGAGTTACCTCTAGCTCGGCGAGTTATCCTGAGCGAAGCGAGGATTTCAAAGGTGCAAGACGCTAAAAACTTTTCTGCCGAGCGTAACACACAATTTTTTCACCTCACAACAGCGAGGAACATTTTATGGATTTTGCCGCGGTCAACTTCCGGTAATAAAATCTTGAAACATTAAGTTTAATCTAAATATACCTTATTCTTGTTGTTTTAATTGTATAAAAATGTTTTATTACTTTAAATTTTTATATAATTAAAACAACAAGGGAATAATAAAGTTAATTCAAAGTTATTTGAAGTAGGAATATATTGTTACTTATAAATAACAATAAAAACGATTCGGTAAATGTTGACATTGATGTGAGGTACAAGACAAAGAGAAATTAAATATAAAAGTTTATGCCACATTCCGAAATCCAATCATAGGTTGTGTAATCTCACCCAGTCTAATATAAAATTCTTATAACAAATAGTTTAATTTTATTGTTATTATGATTCAGTGAACTAAAATATTATAATAAAACCAAAACGGAGTATTATAATTAATTTTCTTCGACACTTTTTCCTTTCGATTAATCTCAACTGGGGCCTTACCATCAACTGTAATGCAATTCATAGTAGGTTGTGAGAGTGGGATGCTGCCATATGGCGCGTCTAGCGGCGTCCCGCACTGACTACCTCAAAGTAACCTAAAATGAATCGCATTACAGTTGATGGTAGGCCCCCTGGAATCCATATTCTGTTGGAAATTGTTTTAATTACATAGTGCATACCAATAATGTTTAGCATCGTGTAGTTTCATTTTTGTTTAATCGCTAATAGTTATTTACTACGAAGTGATTTCGTAGTTTTTTCGTCTAATCTGCAAAATCGGTCCTTTCTCATTGCTGTCTTGCTTCAGCTGTATGGCGCCTTAAAATAATAAAAAAAAACATAACTATCTTACATTACTATGTTTGGTGCAAAAAAAAACCTACAGATTGGTTGTAATTACAAAATTAATAGTAAGTTTTTTTTATCTTACCTTCAAAAACAAATCTAAAGAGCATCTATCAACGTAATCATAACAGTAATTAAATTACTATCTTACTACAAACAAAAACAACACACAGGTATCACAACAAATGTTCCACTTACACTTGACCTGAAGATTAAAAGTGTAATGTCACTTTTTATCAGTTAACTGCGCGTACGCACATTAATATTAATTGCTACTCTGTGTAATTACAGAGTAATTTATGTTTGTTGATAACAGCGCTTTGATCGCGGTAGCTACCATCTGGTACTGATAAAGAGTCATAATGACTCGCTCTTTTGATGTAATTGAATATGAGATTTATTGTTTTTTCTTGTTGTAATGTCTGTGAATAAGTAGAAAATAGATAGTTTTTAATCTAATCATAGTCATCGCCAGCGGTTTTAGTGTCCCAAATGTTTGGGTACAGGCCTTGCTTATGTATATATATTTTGAAACTCTTGATACCGAATCCCTGCTGCAGGCGACGAGGGAGTGCGGCGTGGGGCAGCCGCTGGATAGCTGGTTCAGCGACTTCCTCTCGGCGCGCTCGTTTCAGATCAAAGTCGGCGAGCAGTACAGTAGCAGACACGAGGTGACGTGTCGAGTGCCACAGCCAGAGGCTAGCAGCCGCGGCTGTGGGCCAATGCGCTAGCTGATGCACGTGGACAGACTGTGCGTCGCCCTATGCAACTGTTCTGCGTATATGTACGCGGACGACTTGTGCGCACTTTGCGCAGGAGGCGATCTCGCGGAGACTTATCGCCTGCTGCAGGAGGTCGTCAAAACCTTTGTAAAACGGGCTCACGATAATGGAATAGTGCTGAACTCTGATAAAACAAAACTGTTAATAATCCATTAACCCTATTTGCGACCACCTGACACATCTCTGAACATAGTTACTCATAGCTTCTCATGTATCCATAGTAATAATAATGTTAACTCTGTCTGTACTTGCCAACACATTGAAAAAGTTAATTGTGTTACCTACCTAGGCATGAAAGTGGATGAACATTTCTCTTGGTCACCTCATGTAGATCATTTATGTGACAAGCGCAGAGTATTATTAGCCAAATTTTATCATTTAAGTTTTAAAATCCCTTCTAGTAGAATCAATTATAAGCTACGGTCTAGACTTTTATGGATTGACATACAAAACAAATCTGCAAAAAATTGAGTCGCTACAAATCCGTTTTTATAAATTAATCGTTAACAAAAAGACCAAACACAAGAAAATATACTAGAAAATAGCAACTAGTCTCATGTCGCCCTGACGGGATGAGGGCGACATGAGACTAGTTGCTTTTTTCTAGTATATTTTCTTGTTTAATATTTATAAAAATAGCATTGTAAAATGCAAAATTAAAAATTAAAAAACCAAACACAAATACAGAGACCATTATAGAATTATTTTCAAAGTTCTAAAGATACTACCAATTGATTTAAAACACAAATATTTGTTGGCTGTTAATAACCATGGGAGTCAAGAGCGCCACTCACTTGTAGCCCATAAATATGGTACTAGGTCTATAACAACCGGCAAATTTAATGTGCCTAGAGTATCTAACTATTATGGTGATAAAATACATGATAAAAGGATCCCATATTTGTTAAATAGTCTCCCACAAAACGTTAGATTAACAAAAATATATTTAAAAAGAGTGTAAGAAAACATTATCTTGATAATATAGAAATTTAAAGTTAAAAAATATTGTTACATACACATTTTAATAAATATTAATAATATTTAATCCCATTTAGGTTCCTTAAGTTTTGAGACCAAAAAATATATTTATTTAAAAATAAGATAAGAAAACATTGTTATCATTATAAGTTAATTATACATTATTTGTAAACTAAACATACGTTATTTATATTTTATCGAGATCCAGATCCTACATTCAAACTATGCAAATAGTTTTGTAGGACATAATGATAATTGTAAGATACATGTGTGCATAATATTAATAATAATTATAAATAAATAAATAATACTGCCAATTCCCAAGGCAAGGGATTTTTTATGATGAACGAACTGTAATACCCGTTTGGTCTTGTGGACAGTAACTTCAATGGCGTTGTCTGCTGCCTCCATCAAGTCACTCGTGTTAGAGCTCAAGAGGTACTTCAGAGTGCCATTGTCTGTGAGGGTGTCAAAACTCAATAGGAGTTAGTTATATGACTGGTTTTTCTTTATGAAAACAACTTTACCCATCTCATAGAAGCTTTACCATTAATTATCAGTTAAATCATTTGTTCTACTCGTATTTTGTATTTATTTTTACTAGATTGTACCAAATATCAAGCAGATATGCATAGATCAGATAATAGAACGGATTTTACTTACGCAAGAACATAATAATTCAATAGTTAGTGTTGTTTGTCAATTTCAAGACCTTGAATACTTAGCTTTAATGAACGAAAGTAGCTACATGATTATTTACAGGCTTCTAATCTAGAACAGACTGCTCTGTCACGAATTTTTTAAAGTAGTTACTTGTTCAAAAATTCATGTTGAATGCCAATGTGGTATTTCAAAACGGTTACGAACAATTACAATGATCACCGCCTCCGTATAATGCCTGTTATTAAATACGGCCATTCGACGCCTTTGCGAAAATCTGTAATGACTCAATTTATGGTGCTGCACTTTTTGCGGAACTACAAGCTCCTGTTGAGTGGCTCATTAAATTAATTTGGTTTCGATCGATTACTGTTTTTTTGGTTTGGCGTGAAATATACATAATTTATCTTGTGTGGCACGGTTGTTGTTGTTGTACTTACGTTCGCGTTCTATTTAAGAGTTTTAAGTAAGTACAACGAGATATCTAAGCGTGGAAGACTAATTGTATGGTCGTTTTTTTACATTCAGTTATTAGAGTGCTGACATAATGGTTGTTGATGATTGGAATTATAATAAACGTGGCTTTAAAAATTGCTCAATAGAGTACCATTAAAAATGTAGGTTGACGCAAAAAAATACGTTATATAAGCTATATTTCTAAAAGGAATATAAATAAGTAAAAACTTTACTAAAAACAACGAAGATCATTATCATAAAAAGTTTACATAACCGAAGTCACGGAGGCCTGCTAGTCAAAATTACGAGGATACATCAATATGAAGCGTAGTAATTACTTACATAGAGCAACTCTTACCAAACTCTTGCCTCGTAACCCGGTATAAAATTGTCAATCACGGTTCAAATCAAAACATAACGTCATTTACCTGACTCTAACGTAACCTGACGTGCTAGGAACAGCGAAACGTCGATTGACCGGCCATTTTGTCGAGATCCCGGGCGATATTTAGACAAAATGGATGCTCGTGAGAGGTTGCAAGGTTCGACGGATCAAGCGAGGGTGGTGTGGAATCGGCGTCAATGTCACTTATGTGTTCAAACCGGCGAGTGGATGGAGGAAATGATCGATGGTGGAACAACCGGGCCGTCGTTGTAACTACTGGGAGCTGTAACGAACTGATATAACCACCAAAGAATATAATATTATAAGTAAAATATATTTCAGTCGTAAAATTTATATTTTAGAAAAGAAACATAAAATGTTATAATTATAAACTGTAACAAATTATTAGGACAAAAATCTTAGTTTTGACTTGTTTTCGTATTCGTAAAATAAATATTTAAAAGTGCATATTGCATCAAGACTGCATTGGCTAAAAATTACACGCTTACTAAATTAAATTAATGATAATGAAGATAAAAAACAGAAACTATAAAAAAACATACAAAAACAAGTCTTTTCAAACAGAGAGAGCTACCAAAAATGTTGTGTACAGAAGGAATCGTTACCAATCAGATGAATCAAAATGATAATAAAAGCCTCATTTTGAAACTATTTTACTATTTTAGGGCCGTCACCATCACCTCTTTATTTACTTCCTTCTCATTCTTACACCCATATTCTAAGTCGTTCCTCCAAAACTTACTCGTCCTCGACTTAACGAAACCTCATTAAAAACCTCTTCGAAATCGGTATTCTAAGTCATAACTCCGTAAGGACCTAGAGGAGCCAAAGAGTACGTAGCCACTCCGTCTTAGGCCTAGCGCACACTACCATTTTTACCCACGACGAGGCTGAGTGGAGTGTAAAAAGTTTTGGGGGAACGACTTAGAATATGGGGGTTAGAGTTAACGTTGTGTTTACAATTTACTTTCGGTAATATCAGCTCCATGTCGATCGCAATTTTCCGGCGCGCCCGGCCGACCCTCGCGCGCACGAATTCCAAATTGTTTTTGACTGACAGCTAAATGTAAGTTAGCATTGTTTGAGCGACGCACCGCAGCCTCCGTTACCCGGCTTTTTCTATAATTATTTCGCGGACCGATACTGGATATTTTAGTTTCAATACTGTTACAACCTTTTCGGATAGAGCCTGAAACGTTTAACGTTGTGTTGTCTCTTCTAATTACTAGGTTATTTCCTCGATTATGTTTTTACACAAATTGTTTTTGACTGGCAGCTAAATGTAAGTTAGCGTTTTTCAGCCTCCGTTACTTGGCTCTTTTTATAATAATTTCGCGGACTGATACTGAATACTTTTGTTTCAATACTGCTACATATTCCGGATACAGACAGCAAACTTAGCTACGTAGACAGCAGATGTTCTACTTTCCTAGCATTATGTAGTTATTGAAATTGTTTTTGTGTATTGTGTAAAAATGTAAATTATTTCGCGGACCGATACTACACTCATCAAAAAAAGTTTGCGATCACTATGATTTTCATACAAAATACTTGTTTTCGTAGAGGGATTATTATAGTAAATCTTGACCAATAATTTTTCAATTTGGTACCTTTCAAAAGCTAGAATGTTCAACATTTTGAAGATGTTTTCTATTTTTAATCGACTTCAAAAAAGGAAGAGGTTTTATTTTTTACTAACATAAGAGTTAAGCTAATTGTTACTAACAAAAATAGATGTAATATCTGAGAATTAAATAAATAATAATAATAATAATAATAAACTATTTTTGATCAGTGTATATTTAAGTTTCAATACACTGCAACATGGGATGGAGGCAGCAATATTTTTGTATTCTTTTAACTAATTACTAGAGGTACTTATGGATTGAAATTGTTTTTGACTGACAGCTAAATGTACCTAAGTCAGCATTGTTTGAGGGACGTACCACAGCCTTCGCTACCCGGCTTTTTCTATAATTAATATAGGATATTTTAGTTCCAATACTGTTACAATAATCTCAACAAGAAAAATACAGGAACTAGTAGTTAAATGATGAGTGCCTATATAGTATCATTAATAAAGCGTACCGATAATAGGGCCTCATTCAAAATGGTGGCGATTTTCATAGCCAAGTTCTGAAAAACATTCGAAGCAGCCTATAACGAAAATCTAACAAAAGCATTTTAAGATCGTTATTGGTGCTAATCCCATTTATTTCTTAAGACGTTGCTTAGTAATATAACACTAAAATTGGCACAAAAACAATGAATACTTTTTTTTATAAAATTAAAACTGTATTGATACCTAACTAATGTCTCAATGCATAGCCATACCAAAGATATTTTTGTACAAACTACATAAGAAAATAGGGTTGAAAATTAATTAAAGCAAGTGTCCATTCTTCAGATTCTTCACAAAAGTGCTCGCTGGCGGGATTGACGGGCAAACAAAACAAAAGTCCTCTCCTGAAAATACTCGGGAACTTTCACAACTTTTTATTTACTTAAGAAATCTCATTAAAACGAACACTTGACTTACCCTATCTTTTTTTTATAACGTGGTTTATATAAATTGTTTGAAAACATCTTTTAATTGTTAGTATGTTAAAAAATTTCATTGTGTAAGAAGAATGGTCTGATGGAAAACTTTTCAGTGATTTCTGTTAATTGAATTAAATATTTTTTTCTTTTGTTTCAGATTAACCACGCTGCCTCTCCGCGACATAACCAGAGACGAAACAATAAAACATTAAAATTAACCTCATCGTTTCATTTCTCAAAATAACCATGTACTTTTACACTTAACATTCCAACGCAAAGATAGAGGAATGCTATTAAGTACACATGCACTTAATAACATCACGCGCTGTCAGTAGTAAGCGGTATTGGAACAGTATTGTGAGGTCGTGAGAGTTCGTTTGACAAGGGCCGACAGGATGACTAATGGTTCCAACTCTTACTTTCTGAGACGCTGGGGATTCTGAGTTTGGCGAAATTAAAAACAATTGCTGTTTGGTTTTGTATGGGCGGTGGAGTTAGGGAGTTGTCTGAAGTATTTTGTAGTTACAGTAAGTATCAAATTACTCAAGTGAATAAAGCGTTAAAATTTATAGAAACCAAAATTTAACAGGTATTTGTAAAAAAATTGTCACTTTAGGCTGTAACTTAAGTTCCATTATTATGAACATCAAAGAAGATAAGCTATCCTATAAAATAAAAATCCTATGTCGGAAGAATGTGGAACGAGAAGAGCCAGTAAGAAAAGAATCTCGTCAAGGATTATCCCCTGATTTATTTTATACAGAGTGCATATTTTATACACAATATACCTATTACCACTTTTAATGTCTGAATCACGTAACCTATTTGGTAAAGAGATAGACCATGGTTAAGTCAAAGTCAAAGTCAAAATATTTTTATTCAAATAGACTTATAGATAAGGCTTTCGAACCGTCAAATTTTTTTTCCCTATCACCCATTCAGGACATCTTTTAACTGACAAGGAGAACGGCCGGGCCGCAAGAAACTTATCAGCTTTAACAAAAACAACAACATTTACAAATAAACATGTTGTTACCAGACACAAATCTACAGTCTTGAAATTGAAATATAAGAAGACAATTTTCTCATAGGTACTCAGTTATTAGAATATTTTCCTTTTATTCGTTTACAATAGTTATGTTGTTATGTTAGTATCACATCCATGCATTGTGGTCTTTTAAATAATCATCTACCTTGTAATAACTCTCTTTTTAACATGTTATTTAAAATTTATGCAAATACAATTCAACCACATGTAGTGGAACTGTATTAAAAAAGGCTATGCATTTCCACAAAAACGAGCGTCTACTTTTTTCAAGTCGGAATCCTGGAACGGCAAGCTTATTCTTATTTCTAGTATTAAAATTATGAATATCGCTATGCTTAATCAATAAAACATGATGTTACCTTACATATACTATATTATGTATTGTCCCGCCAAAGTTAGAATATTAATTTCTTTAAACAAATCTTTTAAAGAATCTCTTTGACGTAGATTGTATTTGGCTCGCACAGCCCTTTTTTGAAGTATAAACACGTTTTCTACATTGGCTGCTGAGCCTCACAGCAAAAGACCATAGGACATTACACTATGAAAGTAGCTAAAGTAAACTAGTCTTGCCGTTTCAATATCAGTCAAGTCTAATTTTTTTACTGCGAAAGCCGCAGAACTGAGTCTACTCGAAAAGGTTTCAATATGTGGATCCCATTGCAGTTTTGAATCTAATGTAATGCCAAGTTTTGTACTCTCAACTAACTGGACTACATCCGCATTTAAATTGATGTGCATATCAAAAGCATAGACTACCTTTAATCTTATAAAAAAAGAATATTAAATTAATTAACTTATTTATTTTATGTTTACTCAAAACCACAAAACCATTACTAGAACTCATCATTACGAACTTTTTTATCTAAGCAACCTTGAAATTAAAAAAAAACAAACAGATGTTTCATTCGTTAAAATAAAACAGCGCACAGTTTATTGATACAAAAGATCTAAGATTTCGTATGTTTTAAGTTTTTTTAACATAAAAGTTGTTTTATTTCAACGAACAGTGCGCGCCAAAACTTAAGATGTACATAAGTTACATTTATTTAAGCAGAGTTTAAATAAAATTATGTATGAAGCAGCTGTTTTTCTTCTTGTTAAGTAATAAAACACAGAAGATGGGAAAGTGTCGACTTGTAAGTACTTACAAGTCGACCGTACGTCAATTCTTATTTCTTAGAGACTCCGTTATACATAAAAAACGCGCAGGTCGGGCGTGTTATGTCATATGAAAGTACGCCCTCTATGTTTTTTAAGCTTTAGAAATTAATAATAATAATAATAATAATAAATAATAAAATAAACTTTATTGCACACGATACAAAAACAGACATATACAGAGAGAGAATGACGAAAAAAAAAACACACAATAGGCGGCCTTATTGCTACATAGCAATCTCTTCCAGGCAACCTTGGTAAGAGATATTATAGTAAACCTTAACGATTACACGCTTTCTAAGACGACTTTTAAAACCAAAACTCAGAACAAATAACTTAGAGTTACAAACTACTCTTTTAATTTCACTACAGAACTTAGGTTTCAAAGAGTTTGTGTTTAAATGTATGATATTGAAATGCGAGTAAGTAGTTTAAAGGGTCTAATAAGGTTTATTCAACTTATATTTTTATTACAAGTTTAAGAAAAAAAATCCTGTGTTGGTATGAAAGTAATATTTATGCTGAACAAAAGCAGGTGTATTTTTATATTAGAGAATAAAGGCCATCTTGTAAAGAGCCATCTAGCGGTGTGAAGCATGTGCTTTTTAAACCTGTGCAAAGTTCAGTGGCGCTGGCATAGCGGCAATTGTGCTAAGAAAAGCTCACCGATTTACGAACAAAAGAAATCTATGATTTAATTTTAACATTACAAAAAGTGTATCAATAGTCAATACAAACTTATCAATATGAACTTTAATAAATTATCTAAAAAAATTGCATTACGAATAATATAGGGCATATCCGGTTATTGAAACTTATTAAAATTAACTCGATTGATTTAGAACCTTAGCTTGTTGGACGAAAAGTTTAAAACTTATTAAGGTATTATTGTGGTAAGTTACTTGACTGCTAAAAAAACTTGTACAGCATGAAAATGTATTCTGTAGCATATGAACAATCAAAAACTTTAAAAAAACCACAAGCAAGAATAGCACAAGATGTAAAGAGCCGTCTAGGGAACACACCATATGAAGACAGGTAGCAACTTCTGATTTTGTCATCGCAATATTAAAGTAATGTTGATTAAACGACAGACGACGACGAACAGCTCGTGGTTAGGCCCCTAAAAGGATGACTCACGGTACACTGTGAACTACATGTAGGTAAGTACGCGGTTTCACCAGCGTGGTTCCCGTTCCCGTGGGAATATCGAGATAAAAATTATCCAATGTTCATAACCAGGCTATCTACTATTTGTGTACCAAATTTCATCCAAATCGCTTAAGTAGTTTCGGAGCCTATTCAATGCAAACCAAGCCATCAAATCTTTCCTCTTTATTATTAGTAGAGATGGACATGCTCACGCTACACGTGAGGAAACCGTGTAGGTGCAGTGCGTGAGGGTCCAGTTGTGGCCGAGCAAAATGCATTGGTGAAATCTCGCCTCGGGCTCGACCCGGGCCCGGCACGGTATAGCATGACCGTGAGTCATCTTGAAGTCTCAGTGACTGCGATCGCCAGCGCAACAGTCAAACGGAGGGCTGATTATGGTTGATTATCTAACGAAAACGCGGTACAGTTTCAGTTTCGTCGCTATCATGGCTGTCATCCATCATTAGCCTGTGGACGTCCACTGCTGGACATTAGCCTCTCCTAGCTCACGCCTATTGTGGCGTTCATAGGAGGCTATTTGCCTACTGCTACCACGCTGGCCAGACGAGTTGGTAGAGGGTTTAATTGTTTCAAGTTTTCCTTCTCTCGCACAGGTTTTCAATGCGTCGAGCCTCTTAGGCGACTCTTACGACATCCAAGGCATGTAAGGGAGTAGTGACACTTGTATTCTTAGGCCGTCACCACACGACTGTTATACGGTATGAAAATGTGACAGTAATGACAGCGCGAAACTGGTTGCTGAGTGATTATTGTTAGATAATCAGCCTGCTGAAGTCTCAGCTCAGCCTGCGATCGCCAGCGCAACAGCCAAACGGAGCGGTAATGGGGGAACCTCCATCGGAGACGTTTTGCCCAGCAGTGGACTTATTGGAATTGGATAGGATGGGATCCTGTAAATCAACACAATATAGCTGCAAACTAATCAGGGTTTATTGGAACTTCCCGGTAGAGTTCAGTAGAGGTTCTATAAGAAGCGTTAGTTAGTAAAAAAGTAGTAGATTTATAGAAAATGCTTATATCACAAATAATAGGATTTCAATAGGTTATTACTTTTCAAAAAATCTTCTACTGGTCGACCGGAAAGTTCCTCGATTGCACTATGGGAAAAGACAATAGATAATAATATAATAGCAATAAACATTTTTTTTCATAAATAAGACCCACACAAATATTTATGTTCAGCATATAAATTATTTCTGTCTTATAGGAATCGAACCCACCACAAAATAATCAGCAAACCTGCACATGAGTCACTACATTAACGTCATCAATCACATTATTACTAAAATTTCTTTTATTTATTCAGCCGTATAAAATACTAGTGGTTCTGTGAGAACAGTAGACACTCATTAAGTTAGGACGGATACGCTATATTTTAATACCTAAACGAAGTACCTAATTTGCACAACAAAAGTAACTAAGAAGTCCAATTTTAAATCTAATTTCACGTTCTTGACGTTTGTAAAAGGCTTAAGTTGACTTTTGAGCAAAATATGGGTAAAAATGACTCCCGTGCCCTTGGTCCTAGTCCTAGGAGGTCGAGTCTGGAGTCTGCGGGTTCGTCTCGCAAAGGCGAAAAAACTGCGTAATTAAATTGCCGAAAAGGTCCATACATTTAAATCCGGCAATATCATTTTTGTTCACGAGGGGGGGATTCTTTGCCTTCATCATACCTGATGTTAAGTATTGATAAGGATGAAGATGGAAGCGAGCCTCTCCCGGAATCCTCAACCACTGAGGAACTGGGATGATGGTAGCTAGGTAGGACTCACAACAAGCTACAGCATACTTTCCCGTTTGGATTTTTTTTCACAGCATGTTGTGTACAATGAAGTTCTTAGTGTGCATCTAAAATTTGAATGGAATCCGTTTATAAATAAAGCTACATTTATTTTACCTTCAATCAAAAATCGCGTTCCATAAAAATTCTTAAACAAATCAAGGAACAAGTGTGTCGAATTTCATCAAAATTGGTTGAAAAATGCTCCCTGTAAGCGAGAACAGACCAACAGAAGCCAAAAGCATTTTTGGCCAATCTCGAAACTAGGACGCTTCGCTTGCTTCGCTCGCTCGGTCAATTATTAACTAGCACTTATTAAGGACCAATGTCATGGACATGCTCTACTTGATTTACATTTATGTAAAGTTGTACTCATTCCATATAGGTTAGTATTAATCATAGTAGAAAATATAAGACAGTAATCTTCGCAAAGTTTTCTCATCCGTGTCTCTAAATTTTCATTTAAGAAAATCAACTTTTTACAACTTTCATAGTCTAGCTAGGTGACAATGTTCACAACATCGATTATATTGACCCAGAGGTCCTGATTCCCATCGGAGCAGTGGTAAGCTCATTCAATTTTTTATGTGACTAAAATAACACAGATGTTTATATAATGGTTTAAAACATAGAATACATTTTATCTTGACATTCCCGCGGGAATGCGAATCACTAGGACGTAAAGCAGACCTGAGGGTCTAAAAAGGACGTAATATTGCTAAGTAAATTCCCTAACAATTCATTTTATTGTTTATCTTCTATGGAGTTTAGAACTGTGTCAGTGTAGAATTTAAATTTTTTGAAGGCAAGAAAACTTACTAAAAGTGAATTCCATAGGAAATAAACCAAAAAAATAATTGTCAATGAATTCACTAGCAATATTGCGTTTGCGTCCTTTTTAACCCCCCTGTACATGTATTCCACCAATAGGGTTGCATTTAAATAGCAGTTGTTTGATAATGAGAAATTTTAACAATAATAAATAAATGATAAATAATTGCATACAATCACACCAATTATCTAGCCCACCTATAGAGTAGGTAGTGAAAATTAACACTATTGTTTTTTTTGTGAATGTGACACTTTTCCATTTGGAAATGCTGAGCCGTAGTTTGTTTTTGGAACAGTATTCAGAGAGCTGATCTAGGTCTTCTTGTAATTTAAGACAGTCGTCAGTACTTGTGATAGTTCAAAAGATTTTAAGGTCGTCAGCTTAAAACAGGTAATTCGTAGGTATTCTTAAAACAAACACGCACATCATTAAGAGTCACATTTATTTTTATTTTTAAATTTAAACCGCCTCTTTGGTCTAGTGGTACAACCACCGCTATCAGACCCAGGGGTTTTATTCCCAGCATGGGTTCATATTGTATTGGGTTTGGTTAGTGGTAGGACTTGTTGTGAGCCCTCCTGGCTAGCTACCACCATCTTATCCAAGCCTGACGCCATAACAACAATGTTTTCAGCATTGTTGTGTTCCGGCAGTTCGAGATAAGATAAACAGTTCCTCAGTGGTTGAGGATTCCGGGAAAGGCTCGCATCCATCTTCAGCCTTATCAATACTTAACATCATGTATGATGAAGGCTAAGAGTCACCCCGTCATTAATAAAAACAAAACAAAAAACAGCACTAATAACAACGGATGAATAAAGAGAATAAAGTAAATGGTACTCAATGGGGTTTGAGGACTACAAATACCGCCTACCAAATCACAAAAAAGCTCGAGATACCTATTACATTTTTGAACACCCATCCTGTTGATCAACCATTGCAAAAAATCCTACTGGTCGAATATTACTGTGTTCAATTTATGGCTTCCAAGTCACGCACAATTGTGACTTTGTTTATATAATTTACATACATATTTGTTTTGTATGGTCTACTCACATACACTCTTGTGTTAGTAGACTTATTATTAGAACGAATATCGCCTTGAAATACTGCGATGTAGGTAAAATGAAGTCTAAAAAATTAAACCAGTTTTTACGAAAATATTACCTAATTGATTCAAATCCTCACAATGATCTCTTTCCGAGGTAGGATATCAGGTAAGTAACTGATTATATAACTCTATTGCTAACAGATATCGATTGAAATTGACACATGTTGTTGCTTTAGTAAGATACCTAGGTATCACAGATTTTTACTAAGGCAGCAATGTAACTGCAGTTTCAATCAAAAGTTGATATTCAGTGATCAGACAACAAGTTACATAATCAGGATTCGGTTATACAAAATGCACTTAATTACACGAAATAAACACTAATGTTCATGACATGAATTGAATCCAGGATGCCCAGGCAGGGGCGTGCGTGCATCCGTAGGTATAGGCAATTACGCAGTGTCTACCTCAATAAGAACATAGTTTAAGCTGGTTCAGTTATTTCAGGAGAGATGATCAGCTAAGTATTGATTATCTAACGCGATCTTGCTAACAGATCTTGTTTGAAACTCATTGAAAGTGCAGTTACATCGCTGCTTTAGTAAGATTTTTACATTTATTTTTACTAAAGCAGCAATGTGTCTGCACTTTCAATCAAACGTCGATAGAAACAAGTTACATAACTGCGAAATTGGTTCCATCAAAATGTTAAATAATTGGGTACCTAAGTGACAAAAGGTATAAAAGAAAACCTATATTTCTTAATTCATCATTAGTTTTCATGCGTCCAACGGATGTAACGACTTTTTCGACGAATAATTAAGTCAAATGTATGATGTATTGAGCAGCGTTTCTACTAGACGTAAGCACCTTAAGGGAATAAGTACATTTTCCTATACAATTTTTGAAACTTTTTCGGGCTACTGAGATCATGAAACACATAAAAATAAAGTAAGGTAAATAAAACGCTTCTCTAAACCCACCAATCCGCGTTTGGCCCGCGTGGTGGGTCATGGCCCGTTCTTCTTATCCATCCATAAGGAAGGCCAGTGCCCCAGCAGAGGGGTCATTAAATATGGCTGATGTCGAAATAAAACGCATTTTGTCGTATTTTTTATTTATTTAACACTAGCTCACTAACCATAATTTCGAGTAACGTTATCACTAACCATTCGTAAATTTTACGACGCATTAAAACATCAATATTTATTTAGTAAACTTTATTTATGACATAAAACGACCTTAATTAGCAGTCTCAGTTTTCTCTTAATTAAATAACATAACCTGTTTTAGAAATAACCTACACTGAACACTGATTGCACATAGAAACAATATGCTCCCTACAAATCGCTTTTTTGCAGCCCTTGCAGAAGTTGGTGGTCATACGACGTTTTTTTGCAGGACAATAGCTGCAGGTTTTTCTTGTTCTGGGAACGTCTTGCCTAGAACCTTCCTGAGGGTCATCAATTTTCAAGATTTCCGCGATGGTCTGCTTCAAATTTCGTTGCAAAGTTACAGTCTGATATCTCTCTTGCAGCCAAGGCTTCATCAGTTCGTCTGCCATTTCTAATGCAAAAGGCCGTCTTTTCATCGGTTTTTTTCCATTTCGAATCGCATTAGATACGTGGATGACATA
Source organism: Chrysoteuchia culmella (assembly GCA_910589605.1). Lineage (NCBI taxonomy): Eukaryota > Metazoa > Arthropoda > Insecta > Lepidoptera > Crambidae > Chrysoteuchia > Chrysoteuchia culmella. The sequence continues at coordinate 14,841,948 of OU342654.1, forward strand.
TGCATTCACTATACACAGATTTAGGATATTGTAGAACAAGCACAGCGGCCATCGATTTGTCTTACGGCTGGTACTCATGATCGAGCACATCTGGTCTACAGTATCAACCGCACCCTTTGTGGAATTATAGAATTCTATAATTTCGGGCTTTTTTGAGTTGTTATTGATGACAGGTTGATCGTGTATGGTAGAAAGAAGGTAAACGACCTTATTTGACTTCGGTTTATAAGACACCAAAGTCATTTCTTTATCGAAACCGAACATCGAAGTACCTACTAGTCTATTTCTAGAATTCGTCATTTCATTGGGGATCTCTCGCTTATTACTTCGTAGAGTACCTACCACTGTGAGCTTATATAATAAAAAAATAATAATAAAAATTCATTTATTTGTCTCTCAACAATGGTTATACATAACAATTTAAATATGTTTTTAATATGGCGGTTTCAACAGTTCAGCGGCCAGAGGAACCGATGTGAACCAATTGTCCATGGTTATATTCCTGTTTGACCCATGGTACGGTTTAGATAGTTCCTTCACAAAATAATTTGCTAGTGGCTCGTTACCTGTGTTCGTGTTTTTTCCCATGTAAGGCATAGCATTGCACATGTACTTTGTACTAGAATCAGCCATCATCACAAGCTTTAAACCATATTTATTGGGCTTATTAGGGATGTACATGCGAAAGGGACAGCGTCCTCTAAATCCGACCAGTTGTTCATCCACGGTTATGTAAGAACCTGGCTTGTACCATTTCCTGCAGTTTTCTATAAACTTTTCCCAGAAATTTCTAATTGGCGCCAGTCTATCAGATTCCCTTCTCTCTTGTCTAGTATTTTTGTCATCAAATCTCATACATCTCAGTAAAAAGTCGAACCTTTCAGCACTCATGCAGGCTTTGTAAGTTTTTGCGCTTCTCAAGGTATCAAACAAAGTTCGTGTTGGTAAATGGTTACTTTTGAGACCAGCAGATTGAATAAGCAGACCCAGCAATGCCTTGATTTCATTGGTCGACGTTTGTGTAGTAGTATACTTAGATGTTTTATACTTATTGTTCTTTATGTCAATCTCGACGTTCGTATATTGAACAATAACGTCTATCATTTCCTGTTCTACTAAAAGATGGAATAGATCTTTTGGCTCTGAGAGTTCTCTAGCTACACCTGCGGGACCAGGTACAATATGCAGCACATTACGAGCAGCCGTGCGAGTACGTGGGTCTCGAGGTTTTGTAGACCATTTGTGTTGATTCTTACCGTAGAGGAAATTCTGTCTTGGTATAATGATTGATTGCTGCTGCGGTGGTTCCTCACGTTCAGTATCCATCTGATCCATACAGGGTGTCAATGGAGTATCATCATCGGAATCTATGACTAACCTTCGAGTATGGCTGCGACGTGGAGCTGAAGCATCCGAAGAAGCTGCAGCATCCTCGTCGCTACCATCAGTTTCGTGATGAATTTCCATCCCTAAATGATCACCATCCTCTGACTCTGAAGACTGTGTTTGATTACCTGGGTTTGACTCCGTATCCGAATCGGCTAACCATTGTAAAATTTTCTCATTCTGACTCCTCAAATCCATCTAAAAGTATAAAAAAACAAAAACTAAATATATTTCAAATGTAAAAAACAACAAAAGATCAAAAAGTTGCAAATTACATTGAAGACTTTTAGTGATTTATAAAGTACATTTATTATTACGTCTTATTATCATATAAAAATAATATATTTCTGATAGGGATTATTGAAAATAATTGATAAATAAATATATGCACAACTTCGAAAAAAGATACGTAGACACTAACCTTTCGTAAATTTTACGACGATCACACGATATATCCCGATGTAATGAACGTGCATCCGCAATGACTGATTGCGGGTCACTGGCGATGCAAATTGGGAAGGTATTAGGAACGGGAGGGGCGGCGGGGGTCGGGATCTTACCGAAACACTAAATGCGCAAGGTACGCGTCGTCATTTTGACGAATGGTTAGTGATCTAGGGTTAATAAACAATACAAGTTTTGTGTAAAATTATTGAGCACAATGACTCAATTTCATAGACGAAGCTTTTTGAAATTCTCATTTTAAGATATCTCTGACTTCAATATTCTAAACCTACGCCACATCTTGTTACGTTTGCCACCGGTTTCCATTTGATCGCTATTATTACATCAATTTAAACCTCATTTTGGTGGAGAGAGGCCTTTGTCCAATTGTCCAGGATAGATCTTACAGAGGGCCTACCATCATCTATTAAAAACCATCATGTCATAAGAACGTTTTGTCTGCGTATTTTTTTGTTGAAGTTGTCACATTTTAACACACTTCACACTATAGAGGCGATGATTGAGCGATGACGTCACAAAACTTCCGTCAAAATACAAGCTTACTTTAAGAGATTCGTAGTAGGAAATAGCATGGTAAGATTGAAACAATACTGCGCTAAGAGATGGGGGTGTAGGCTCTCGGGTCATCGTTAAGGCGGTACCCTGACCGAAAGTGGCGCCGCGTTGAATTTTATTTAATATCGTAATTCTAATACACAATTTTAATAAAACTTTACGTGGAATTTTTAGAGCCCATAGTCTAGTATTTTTAGACGGTATCATTACATTCCCTCGTAGTCACTGCTAGAAGTAGATAGCAAAACTGCTAAAAGTGGCCGTTTTTGACATATTTGCTATCTACTTCTACGAATAACTATGACGAGATGTAGCGATACCTTCAAAAATACAAGCCAATGGGCTCTAAAAATTCCACGTTTAGTTTTATTAAAATTGTGAATTACAATTACGATATTAAATAAAATTCAACGCGGCGCCACTTTCGGTGGGGGTACCGCCTTAAGTATTTAGTAATGATGGTGGGTAGGTACGTCTAAGATTTAAAGGTCCTGCCGCAGGTGGAAGATGTTGATGTCGCAGTTTCTTGAGGTTTCAGCATTAAGTTCTCAATATGCTTGAGCAACCTTTGACGTGAACCTTGAAAAAAAAAGAAATAAGGTAATTGGTGACCTGTAGTATGTTAGTTAGCATTTAGTATGTGTAGGTGTTTAACGATACATAGATAAAAAACTCTTATGTACAAAAACAAATATATGTTTGTACTATTTTTGTGCATATATTTTATTTTCATAGTGAATTTCTACGAGTTTATATAACTCTTATAAGCTTGTCTGCCCGGACACTTTTGTTGGTAGCCCCATGAACCTGTAGCAGCTTAACAGATATAGGTACCTTGCCTAGGTGACATAAAAAATATGGTACTCTCAGTGAAGGAATACAAATTTGACATTGAATGATTTTCTTCCAACTTTATAAGTAACTAGCGGCCGCCTGCGGTTTCACCCGCGTTCCCGTTCCCGTGGGAATATCGGGATAAAAAGTATCCCATGTTCATAAACAGACTATCTACTATCTGTGTACAAAATTTCATTAAATCCATTCAGTAGTTTCGGAGCCTATTCAATGCAAACAAACAAACAATTTCGTTCCTCTTTATAATATAGACCACAGACCTATAGCGAGATAGACGAAAAGAGCGCTTCAAACTGTATGAGAACCTAGCGTGTCGAATTCTTCGTACCTACGATGATGTCACGAGCGAGATTTAGTGATGTGTAAATGTTAGTCAAAGTCAAAGATTTTTATTCAAATAGACTTATAGATAAGTACTTTCGAATAGTCCAACAATTTTTTTTCCCAACCAGCCATTCAGGACATCTTTTAACTGATAAGAAGAACGGCCGCAAGAAACTTATCAGCTTTAACAGAAACAACAACATTTACAATGGGACATGTTGTTGCCGAACACAAATTTACAATTTTGAAATATATTTAATATAAGAGGAAATTTTTCTCATATTCAATTATTAGAATATTTTCCTCTTATCTTGTTATTGACGAGCTCTTGCACTGCACAATTAACCATTTTCATTTCTGAGTGACGCGTGTTTTCATGGCAATGGTCTCAAGCGGACTGACTTAGGACTTAACACTTTGACCGTGGATCAAACTTTTGTCACGAAAGGTAGGTACTTACACTTTTACCGTCTATCTCGATATAGGTCTGTGGTATAGATATTACTTTCTGTGCAGTATATTCGAAAGTACTTATCTATAAGTCTATTTGACTAAAAACTTTGACTTTGACTTTGACTTTGACTTTGACTTTGACTTTGACTTTGACTTTGACTTTGACTTTGACTTTGACTTTGACTTTGAAGTATCAGTGTTTGTATCAAAGTAAGTTAGTCCTTATTCGTATATTTTAAAATCTTATAAGAATATACCTTAATATGAATTAATCAGATGTTATATTGTTATAGGGTAAGTACTTAATTTAATGGCCTACCTATTTAAAAAATCTACTATTAATCTTTTTTTTATTTATCTATTAAAAATTACTTCAGAAGGATTGGCTTCATTAAAATTATTTTATCAAAAAATACCTACTCCTCTAAAGTTTAAATAAAACTATTACCCGTAAGATTGAAAATGATTCATTTCCAAAATCTAACTTAATTAAATTAACTCTTACTTGGTACTTATTAGGTAGGTAGGTATAGCTAAAGTTTTTTATTCCATTTCAAATATACCTAAGTCTAAATTGCATAAACCAGAAAAATATCAATTTCAATATTGAAATTGATATCTACTAAAAATAATTTTACAAAAATTATAACGTATGAAAAGTATTTTTTTTTTGGATTTTTGATTATTTGCATTTTTTCAATGCTACTTTTATACTTATGATAAATTTTAAATAGAAAAATATTGGAAAAATATTTTTCTATTTAAAATGGGACTGCGTGTAGTCCCATCTGAGAATTCACTTGTGTCAGAATTGACTTTTACCAATATTTTTCTATTTAAAATTTATCGTAAGTAAGGTATTTTTTTATTTAACTTATTTCAAGTCATATGTAGGTAAGGTAATTAATTGCAGTTAAATAAGTCACAAAATAACCATGGCAGTATTATTACTATTTTACATAGAAATCATTGACCTACTCAAAAATTCTACTCTCGTATTTGAACCAAAGAAAGTAAAAAAACAATAATTTCGGAAACTTTCCAACTACTGAAGTTTGTTCAGCAAATTCGCGCCCCACTTTATACGAGTTCGATCCACCAATCGGAGGCCGCGGATTCACGCAACAAGCCCCGCCCACCGCCGCTGCATTACGCATGCTTCCACTGCAGCGAACGAGCGATGCACTACCTATCTCACTCTTCTCCATACTAACCACCACCGTGCGATAGAGACAGCATCACTTTACTATTACGATGTCATGCAAATTTTTATACTCAGTTGCAAATTAAGTGTTGCATTAAGTAATTATGTATTATTATATGGGATCACGCATTTTACCGGCGAATAAAGAAAACGTGACAAAAGAATTATGTTAAAGGGTTAAATAATTGTATGCGATTACCTACGGGTTAATTTAAATAATCGTTTTCTGAATAATTTTGTTTTACATTAATTGTTAGTATTTACGTGTTACAAAAAACATGTTAAGATTTTTTTGTGGAAAAAAAGTTACTTACATAAACTTACTGAATATTTTTAACCGACTTCAAAAAAAGCGGGAGGTTCATTGTACTCCTTTATAACACGATCATTTAATTACATTTTTTATTTAGGTATTTAGGTAGGTAGGTAGGTAATAAATAAACTAATTCCATAAACACAACTTTGTCAGTTAGTATCTACGTACCTTTTAAATAAGTTTCAATAATTCTAATATTTAACTTGGGAATAATGGCTAAGTTATCGTTCTTTTTCATTTAATAAACCTATAAGAAATAAATGTTACCAGAAGATTTTGTGTAGGTTATAAAATTCCGAAACTTTTCTATGTAGAAACAAAGAAACAAAGTTTTTTTTAACTCACTTCCTTCTTGAATTCTAGGAACAACTTGTCAAGTTACATTTAAATTTCATTTAGATTATTAAGTATTCTTTAAAATTACAAAAAAAACCAAACAACCTGTAGCTAAGGTTTTGATATAAAAGTTGTAACCTTTTGAATTCGTAGGTATTGTCATCGAACATAATCACCCACTATCCGCATTGGGCCCACATGGTGGGTCATGGCCCATTCTCCAAATCAATCCATAAAGAAGATCTGTGCTCCAGCAGTGTGGTCGGGGCTAACATGCGGCCCACGTGGGTCATGGCCCATTCTCCCTATTCATCCATAATGAAGATGAAACCATGACGTGTTGATCTAAAGATAATCCCAAAAGTAAATTTACACTGTGGTACCTATGTAGCACACCAGACAAAGTTAATGATCAAATCTTTCTTGAAACTGAAAAACCTCAAAAATTGCCATGAAAAACTGCTCAAGACCTTTTACTAAGATACTTCCTTTTTGGGAATCTTGATAGAAATTTTGGGAATTACTTTTAAAAACTATTATACTATATATTTACGACCACAACGACCGCGCACAGGACGACGCTCCGTGGGTAGGCCCCCGACAAGGTGGACCGACGATCTGGTGAAGACGCGGGAAGCCGCTGGATGCGGACTGCGCAGGACCGATCGTTGTGGAGATCCTTGGGGGAAGCCTATATCCAGCAGTGGGTGTCATGTGGCTGAGACGACGACGACGATACATTTACACTTTATACTTTTTACCGCCTCTGTGGTCTAGTGATACAACCACCGATATCACACCGAGGAGTCCCGGTTTCGATTCCCCAGCGGGGTTATATATTCGGTATTGTATTCGGTTTGGTTCGTGGTAGGACATGTTCTATGCCCGTCTGGCTAACTACCACCATCTTATCTGTCTGTCGCCATAACAACAATGTTTTCAGTATTGTTCCGTTCCGGCGGTTAGAGATAAGATAGCCAGTTCCTCAGTGATTGGGGATTCCGGGAGAGGCTCGCTTCCATCCTCAGCCTTATCAATACTTAACATCAGGTATGATGAAGGCTTAGAGTTTACCCGTAGTTTTTGGCGCAGGGGTTACTAAGCCTACCTTCTCCGCCGGAGGTCCCGGGTTCGATCCCCGGACGGGACAAATATTTGTGTGCATGAACAAGTCTATTTGTCTTGGTCTGGGTCTAAATATGTAGGTTATATCATGTATATATTTACAAAAAAAGTAAGTATATAGGTAAGTAGGTTCATCCGTTATCTAGTAACCATAACACAAGTTCTTTATGAAACTTAACGTGTTCTATCATAAGTGACTGCGATGAATTATTCCTAATATGACTTTTACAACTATTTGAACAAACTATTCAAATGCACAAAATGTATTTGTATTGACATTGTTGTAATTGTAGACTGACATGAGAATTTAATTGTATATTGAAATTAATTTATTTTATTTCTTATTTGACATTTATTATCATACATTTTTTTTTTTATTAATTTATTTCTCGATTTTATTTTATGACATTTCGATCAGTTTCTTAATGTTAATCTAATTTAAATCATTGTATTGTATATTTGCATGCTATGTAAAATGGCTAAATAGCTATTTTGTTTTCACAATTGTACTAAACAACATTACTGTAACCCTATTTAGAGCAAATAAAAATATTTGTATTTGTATTTGTATTTGGGTCATAAGTTCTAGTTCTACAAGGGTCAGTACTATGTATTTTTTGTTTGTGTTGAAAAGTAAATCATTAAAATTTTACGTTTTCCATCGCTATCTGATCCTTTTACTAATTGTTATCATAGGGAATCAATTTGGTACAAAAAAAATACTTTTGTCATTAATTTCAAATCTTGTTTTCCTTATCGTTACATTGGCTAAAAAGGTGGAATATTTGGGTTCCAAATATTATTTAGGTACTATTGGATTATTTACGGAAATCTTATCAGAACCATTAACCCCAACATTCTCCAAATTCCAACAACAAAAAGAAATATATCTCATACCCTCCGACAATAATTAAATACCAATAAACGATTTTTAAATAAACACGGGGAGTTTTCGTCCTCGTCTTACAAGAGGGGATAGAGAGAGAGGGAAAATTCACCCTTAAGTCATAAATTTTGTTGAAGCCAAGAGGTGGCTGAATCATGTTGAGTTATGACCGAGCAACATGTAGCAACATGTGTGTCGCGTGACCAACTCATTATTACCTAAGTTGTAATAAATTTGACTGTCCGTCCGATAGAGATATTCACCTTTTCTATCGGGAAAAGGATGGCATGTCGTAGAAATAAGCAAAATAAAGTTATAAATTAGTTGAATTTACATAGAAGTTTAGGGTTAAATATGTGCGTAATGTTTGAAAAATGTAGAAAATGTTTTGTTTAATTCGACAGTTTCGATAACGGTTGTTCAATTCTTATCATTGGTTTACTGAAGCTCCATAATACCTTCGTAGATGAGCTTACGTTGCAGTGAACAAAACACCATTATTTATTTATTTATAACACTTTATGGGCACACACACAGACAGAAAATACATGTATAAAAGAAAAAACATTGAACAAGATTTGTTGTACAAAGGGCGGCATTATCGCTTAGCAGCGATTTCTTCCAGGCAACTCAAACGACACAAAAACTGGTAGAAGGGATGAGGGTAGTTGGTGCGCAACAAACAACTTAAAAGAAAATAACATATAATATATAAATAGATAACAATAAAATACATATACTACATATTCAATAAAATCAAAGTTAATGCAGTTATGAGACTGAAAATACACAAATAAAGCGGGAGTTCTGTAGGGAAAAGAGGGACTAGTGGGATAGGAAGAACTCCTTGACCTGGGACTTGAAGGAGTTGAGGGTCATTATATGTAATTCCTCTTATCCAGGTCTTCTATATGCTGCGTACACACCGGACCGACGAAGGCCAACGAACGCCAGCCTAGGGCTTCTGTTTCCTCGTCTTTCTCAATCAGATGATCTGAAAAACCCGAAAGTGAACTGGAGTCGTTCCCAGTGATCTTTTACTTAGCTTTAGATCGATCTTCGAAGACCACGAACGTGCAACGGGTAACGCCTCATGTCGTTCGTTGGACCGGTCTGTACGCAGTATTAGAAGAAGGCTCTGTCTTATCTCAACCAATTATTGTTACTTCTAGTTCTATCTTTAAAATAATGTTCCAATTTTTATTAACCCAGAAATCATTCGGTCAGAACCAAAAACAATTTACAGGCAAGCAGGTCGGTTAGACCAAAAACAATAAATATTTTTTTTAAAAAGAACTGTGCCCTTCTACAATAATTCTAATTGATTTTCCTGTAATGTTGCGTGTGTACAAATTAAATAAATAAATATAAACAATTATTACTTCACACTCAAACAATTAAAGTTACAAATACTCAAAACTTGACCTTAAACGAGGGACAGTAAAAATCCTTACAGTGCAATTATCAATCAAGTGGCAGTATCTGTAATTAGCACGTAATTATAATTAGACTTCGAGCAGGAGACGAATGGCCATCGTTACGGGTGACATACAACCTGCTTTCATACAACTATAAAGTTGAATGGTAATATTATTTTGTCTGTGGTGCTACTTGTAAAAAGTTAGAAGTTAAAGAGTTATGACACAGTAGTTAGGTGTTCTTTTGGTTAAGGTCAGATAAACAGTGGTTTGTGGTTGAGTGAAAGGGACAAATCATTGTGAGCAAATTGTATTTCTGTGTGTGGTAATAAATACAAAACAAAATAAGAAAATAAACTTACAGTTTTTGTAAGAGTCATTTGAAATGGGAAAACTGCCTTCAAAAGAATGCGTGTCTCTTGAATGAGTTTTAATTTGATCAGTTGATGTTAGATTGTGATGAACTCTAAAACAAAAATAGTAAGCTGTTATGAGAAGAGATGGTGATTATAAAGGTGATGAACAAGTCTCAAAGTCTCGGTAGCTCAGTGGCATTGGACCGGATTTCCAAAGGTCGTGGGTTCGAGTCCCATCTGAGAATTCACTTGTGGCGAAGTTAATTTTTTCCAATATTTTTTTCCTATTTAAAATTTATCATATGGGATGAACATGCTCCACGTTAGTGGATGGAAAGGAAGTCGAAGACTATACAAAAATATCGATAGATCGTATGTGTACGATATGAAAGAAAACAGAGTAGGTATATGACTAGCGCTTTAAGTGAATCCGAAATTAGTCGTCTATAATAATAATAAGAATACTATAGAGTTGTCGTCTTTGGAAAATCTTACTCTGTTTGGAAATCTAATAACTATTTGTAAGCTTAAGTCAGACGAAAAACGTTAATATGGCTTTTCTTCTAGAACTAAATGCACCTATAAATTTGATGAAAATGAATAGGTATCCTCATCATTAACGATCACAACTTCTGCTCAAATAAAAGTTAGCACGATTTTGTTTTTGTGCATATTTGCAATTACCTGTTATTTGCCACGATTATAATGTATTTAGTATTTTGATCAAATTCTTACGCTACCTCTAAATAATACCAATCAAATGCTGTTTATTTTTATACGAGCAATGAGATAGATTACCATTGCAGCTGACGGACGTGTAATTTTTATCTTTCGCGTCGCGTCAAGGCATATCTGAGGTAAAGTAACAAGATTAAAAAAACCGGCCAAGTGCGAGTCTGCCTCGCGCACGAAGGGTTCCGTACCGTAAAAATCATGTCTGTTGTATGGAAAAATACAACAGACATGATAAATATTTATTTTATTCTGTTTTTTAGTATTTGTTGTTATAGCGGCAACAGAAATACATAATCTGTAAACATTTCAACTGTCTATCACGATTCGTGATCATGAGATACATTTATTTTTTATCCTTCGTGTGTTCAAGGCATGACGTACAGAGGATGTCCGAGGTAAAGGACTGAGGTTATTTGGACACTAGCTGCTTATCGTAGTGTAAAATCTATCTTATGAAATAAACGGTGAACAAAAGAAAATCATAAATACATATTTGTAGTTAAGAAAGTCCACTGGTCTACCTTTAATTAATATCAATAAAATTCTGTTTAGTATTGAAATAGCAATAAGACTGATTATCCATTGCAGCTGACGGACGCGTCATTTTTATCCTTCGCATCGCGTCAAGGCATGACGTATGGAGGATGTCCGCCGTAAAAGAATGAGATTAAGTGCGGGCTACTGTGAAAAATTGTAGCTTTTGAATGCTGTTTTAATTATAATTATGACGTTTGGGGTGCACTTGAAACACGTTAAACTTATAATAAATTGTCAAATAGAAAGGAGTTAATATGTCCTGTTTATACTCGTACTAAAAATCTATTTAATTTTAATCTACAATGAGGAAACAGCCTTCAACATACCAGCCCCCTAATTGTCTTATTTCAAAATCTATCACAAAAGTATTGGGATTATGATAGTGATTTATGGAATAGTGTACTTTATAGTCGCAATCCCTTTCAAAACGAATGATGTTTTAAATGACACTTCATTTGACACTTCTCCATACATTTGAAACATATTTTCGTTCATTCAATACCTTTCAAAACAGGTCCCGATTACAATCCCTTTCAAATGTCAAATAGTGACGGCCTGAAGTATGTAAATATCTTTCAAATGACAAATTGAAAGGGATTGCGATAGATTTTAAAATTAGACAATTAGCCCCCAGGTTTTGAGTACTTATTAAGGCTAAAGATTTTGTCGCGATTTTTACGAAATCCTCAACCACCAAGGAGCTTGCTATTCCTACATTTAATAGATATTTAATTCAATAATGCTGAATAAACTCTTTAAAGGCAATTACAGACGTAGAGCTATGGTGAGGGCTAGCCAGGCTGACTTAGAACAAGTCTAATACTAGCTAAACACAATAAACACTGAGGTTTTTTTTGTAACACGTTGTGATCTTTGGTTCATATTTAGCAGAATACGGTATGTATTCTAATTATTGTAGTAGCTGAAAATTGTTATGAAAATACAAAACAAACTGCTCAATCAACTTACATTTAAATTATTGTTAATTTCCGCATTGTCAGTTACCTACAATTTGTCTTTAAAACAATGTCAGAATTTGGGAAATCCTAGTGCGTTCGTTATTAATACGCAATCCAAATACAGATTTCCTATTTAGTTTTCTATTTATCTTATAAAAAAAAAAAAAAGACGGGTTGCACTCCGGGAGTGCCGGCAGAAGTGAAAACTTGATTATTAACGTTGAGCATGTTTGATATTTTGGAATGGTTAGGGAATAATTTTGCACCAATTGCTTTATCAGTATAAAAGTACTATCATTTATGTGGTAGAATACAATATTCATTTATTGCGCTATCGTACACAAACATGACAAACCATATTAAAGTGAACGTTAAGTTAGGTAATAAGATATAAGAAAACATTAGTTATTATAGAGAATCGAAAAATATATATTGACAATAAAACAAGAGACAAGTAAAAGACATTATCAACAGTCTGTCGCTAAGCAACCGAGACCATAGTCAACCTGTCACCTCAACATTCTCCATCCGTCCTACGCTTTTTCGATCAGGTCACGTGTCCTGACGCGAGTTTAAGATTTTATACCCATTACAGAAAAAGTGCTCAACGCCGCTAAAGAAGTTTTCACTTCAAAAACTATAATAAATGACCCTCTTTTGGCGACTGTTCTGGGTATAACTGCTGTCCTAGTCGTGGTCTGTATCTGTAAAAAAAAAGGATTCAATGATAGTTTATTCCACATTTTCATAGATTTAAGATTTATCACGGCTTAGATTGGCAATAATAGGGGTCGTCCAGTCTATATAGAGTTGGCATTTTTTCAATAAAAAGAAGTCCTTAAAACTATATATCAATGAAACCAACATAGTATTTATTATTTGTCAAAAAGCACAGTCCATCCCACCAACATTACCATATCTTAGTAAAACGTCAGCCTAACGTATGGCGCGTCTCCGCTGTAGACTTGTACTAAATACCTCCTAGAATTATATCTTTTGACGTGTCCATATTAATATGTACTGTCATCACGAGGAGCGTCATTTGTTTCTTCAGCTTAAGGTAGGTATAGTTGTAGGGAACAATGAAGCCATCATATATTTGTCTTTCTTCTGAGTAACTGCTTACTGACCTATTTTCATTTGTGAAATATAAAGTTTCATACTTGTGCAGAGGAGGCGACTAAAGCTGAATTATGTACGTTATTGATTTAATAAAAAAATCTGTTGATTAAAAAAAAAATTGATACATTAGGTATAATGTAAAGTAACAGAATTATTACAAATATTGACTTATACAGATGAGTCACAGTACAAATACAAGGAATGGGGATCAAACCAACTACCCCTGGGCTCTGATTTGATTGACCACTGCGCCATCGGTCGCCGTTATTTACAAGGTATGTAAATGTCTAAGCCAGATCAAAGTACCCGAATTGAGCATGTATAATGTAAGCACACAACTCAAACATAGGTAAGTTATATTAAAACTAAAAGTATGAATCTATCGTCATTCTTAAAATGTGTCACATACAAAAAAAATACGAAGTCACCTCATCGAGGAACTAAAAATTCCGGCACGCCAATCGCCCGATCCATAATCATCAATCGGTCCATTGAAATCGGCTACGTGGTGTTGCCGTACCCGTAATTACGCTAATCATTCTTACAGGCGTATTCAAACTAAAAGTGTGAATCTATTTTCTTCTCATCAAATGTGCCATCATACAAAAAAAAAATGCGAAGTCACCTCAATAATCGTTTCGGAACTAAAACAGCAAATTCCGGAACGCAAATTGCCCGATCCATAATCATCAATCGGTCCATTGAAATCGGATACGTGGTGTTGCCGTACCCGTAATTACGCTAATCGCGCTCACAGGAGGTAGCGGGAGCGGGCGCGCACACGTGCGTAGTCGCTCCGCTGATCGCTGATCCGCTCAGGTGCGCCCCCCGGCCCGCCCCCCGGCCCGCCCGCTCGCCTGACGCGCGTCAACTCGACCGCTCACCTCGTCGTCAGACGCACACTGCACTCCACGCTCGAACGCCGGGAAAACACGAGCCGTTTTCCGCCGCGACGTGACGCGCCGAAGTTTTCGAAATTCGAATTCGCTTTTGAATTTAACTACTTACTTTTTAAATTTAGACAACCTTTTTAACGGACTTGAGTTACGGTTTTAATTTTTAAAGTTTTGCTTATTAGGAATTATTTTTTTGTTTGCGGAAAAAGAAAATTGTATTGTGAAAAGTGTTTGGAAAACTTAAAGTTGTGGGATGTTAGTGAATTTTCTTCGACTCTTTTGGTTGTGATTTTATGTAAAGGTTGCTGCTGCTTGGTCACTCTTTAATAACTTCTGGAGTGAGTATAGTTTTTTTATCGTTATATACCTATTCTCGAAATATGAAACTTTTTGTCATATTTTTTGTATGATTGTAAAGAAAATTATCGTCAATTGATACAGTTTTGATTGAAAAGGCGCGTCGCCATAGAATCAAAGCGTGTCGGCGTAAATCTCCGGGAACTTTGTGGATTTAAACTGTCCACTTGTCACGGGGCATTAAAAGTTATTATATCTTGAGCTTCCCGTATTACCGGCAATTAAAATAACAAGCCACTGATTCTTATTCTGTATCAACAATAGATGTTTAAAGTTTTAGTCACCAATAGAAATCATGAAAAAAAAAACACATTTCGATGCATTATTCGATGATAAGATAAGAATCAATTACATTTACTTTCATTTCATAGTACCTATTGAATTAAATTACATACGACACTACTAATCGACTCATAAAAAAATATATATTTTTGTATTTTTATATTTTGGTAATAAATAAATACAGGAATCTGAAATCTACGTTGAAAGTTGGTGTTCGCATTCTGCCATATCTGCAAAATTCTGTCCTAAAAACATTTTAAATTAAAGACAAATAGCGCTACCTTGCCTCCGCGCCACAATAAAACTTATTGAGCAGCCGAATTATAATTAAAACAGTGTCCTACGCCCCTCATCAAAGGATGTCTGATGTCTGGGAATAAACCGAAGAATAATAAAAACAAAAGTCGGAATCGTTCGGCCCATTTAATGCTTACCGGACGGGAGTGACAAAATTTCGAACTGAAATAACCGACACATGTGTTTTCATGTCACGGTGCAAGAGCAACAATGCGATAGTTTATTCTTCGTAATCAAAATTAGCAGGTTTGAAAGATTTATTTTTAAAGGATGAGAACTATTTCGAAGGTCTTGTCTGGCTGGTGGCTGATATTTTTAAAAGAGGTTCTATAGTTGGATCTCAAACTTCGAATTCCGAACTTCCTCCATCGAAAGACGGGAAGTTAGAAGTTTCTTGCCAAAATTAGCAACTTGTAAACATGCAAACAAAAGATGTCTATTTTTATGGCTAAATAAAACGTTTTTAAATACTGCTACTACTACTTGTGCAGGCAGTTTTGCAAAATTGGAATTTAGAGTTGTCTTGGAGATACTGCCAAAATTGAAATTTTGAAATTTGAAAAAAGTTCATAAGATTTACAGTATTCTAGAAAGTAGAGGTATAGTGAATGTTGTTTTGAAACAGGCATTTAAAGTATCCGAGATATTCTTGCTTTTAATAGTCGATGTCTTCTGTCGAGTTAATCTTATTTATGAACTTTCAATTTATTAAAATCAGTGAAAGGTTGCATTAAGCATTTCCTCTTATTGCACAATAAAAGCTTAACTTTGCGAAATTACGAAAGTCTTATAAAGTCAACCGTCTTGCACTCCACAAATCAAATTCGTAAATTCGCAACGGTCAAACTTCGCCGCGCCAAAATTCGCACATTCATCAAGTTTGCGTGCACGCCAAATAAATCGGGCACACAATGACTGCTAATTTGCTCATAAAGACGTATGCACTGAGCAGAGTTCATAAATTCGTCGAGTCACATTCGTTTAGTCACATTCGGCCTACCGCTTACACCCATAAACCTCTGTGGACATTTTTATGGGCTTACCACGTGGCGGAGTAGGATTTTTTCCGCACTTGTCTTGACATGTGTACCTTGGGTTAGGAAGTCGAAAATTAATTTATTGTTTTAGAATAGACCCCCGGTGAATGGCGTTGTGAGTTATGGCTTTGAAAAAATTGCATAATATGAGCAAATGTGGCCGGTACAGCATCCATGGTTTTCAGCTGTGTATAAATAATGGCGTATTTTTTGTCCATTCAAGAATAAACTTATTAACGCTATGTACAGTATTGACAATCACTCCTCTAATAATAGTTATGTAAAAATTTGCTTTAATTATTCGTTATTATTATGAAATATTTATGCTAAAGTCCATACTATAATAAAAGTTGTGCATTTCGCAACTACTGAGGCATGATATTACTATTTAAGAGGCTTACTTATAATCGTATTATTAAAAAAATTAAATTAACAAAATGTTTTATTTTAACATTTATTATTGAAGGAATTGTAAGTTAAAAATCGTTGATAAAACTTTTGTTGGTTTATATAAAAGGAAAATAATTTTCTGAGACGTGATTCTAGTGCTATTTATGAGGCTTACATACTTATAATAGTATTATTAAAAAATCTACATTAACAAAATGCTTTATTTTTACATTTATTTTTAAAGGAATTTAAAGTGAAAAGTCGTTGATAAATCTTTTGTTGGTTTATATAAAAGGAAAACAATTTTGAGCTTTTAGTTGCAATCGAAAACTAATCTCAGTCGAGATAATTAAAATTCCATAATTCCTGACTATCATTAATGATTCGCAACAAATAAAAAACCGCTAAAACAACAACGATAAATGCTGTACAACTTCATAAAACTTGTAACATTCATCTCCAATAACGAGACACACTTGACCAACTAATGCGTCTCATTTTATCACAGGACCATCAATCAAGTCTCTCCGCGAGGACAATTGAAGCGGGCAGCGGCAGCACTTAACATGTCCATCTAGACCATTCAGCTCGTCCGAGCGATGACAAGCTCTCACTGATTCAGAAAGAGGATAAAGCACGCTGTTATCGATGAACGAGTTAAACTACAACGCAGGGATGAGCTCCTACCAATTCGTCAACTCCCTAGCCTCGTGCTACGGGAATCAGGCACCTGGGCGCACTGGCACGCCGGTCGAGCAGTCAGGACATCCAGGACTGCCTACACCTGGCGCGGATTACTACAATCCAAATGCAGCGGCGTCCGCGTATCCGAACGCGTGCTATTCCCCTCCGCAAGTTGGGCATCATTATCCCCAACACCCGTACGCCACGCCCGCAGCAGGAGCGCATATGCAGCCTCAGAGTATGATCGATTACACCCAATTGCACCCGCACAGAGTGGGCAGCACGGCTAGCCATATGCACCAACACTCGAACCCGAGCCCTGGAGCGCTCTCACCGAATCTAATGTCGACACCACCCAGTCAAGCGGGCGGCGCTAGCTGTAAATTCGCCGACTCCACCTCCACAACAGGAGTAGCGTCTCCCCAAGACCTTTCCACGTCCTCAGGACCGGGGAGAACTTCCCCCGGATTCGGAACTGTCGGTGGACAGAATTCTAGTGGCAGTACTAGTACTAAGCTCGGCTTGACTACCCCTATTGCCTCTCCCGTGGAGCACAAGGCTAATGTGAATCAGAACATCTCCAGTCCCGCGTCCAGCACGTCCAGCAATGAAAGCAACGAGGCTAACAACTCGAGTTCAACCAACTCCAAAAACGCAAAGTCCGCGTCGAACACACAGGCGAACCCTCCGCAGATATACCCGTGGATGAAGCGTGTACATCTAGGACAAAGTGAGTATTGTTTTTGTAAATTTTTCCACCGATTTTTATAAGTATTTAACTATAACGGTCCAAGATAATGATTTTTGATGCGAGAACAATCAATTTTATAAACGGCTCGATTCACACTTTTTTACTGGCGGCGTGAAATCATAAAGTAGCTCGGCTTCCTCGTCGGATCTAATATCGGCAGCCGTGACCACGCCTTCGTTGAAAACCAACACTTCGATGCAACAGAACAAACTATCCATCAATTGTATCCCGAGGTGGAGACAAAACAAATTATATATCTATTTATAAAGCATTAGCATGCATTAATGTCGGATCGATATGACTGGCTGATGGATGGTGTCCATAATAAGGCATAATGGCTTTGTCGGGCGCTCGCAACTGAACATCCGAAGGCTTTTTTCTTTGCATCTTCTAATGATAGGGAAATGTCTCGTCATGGTGACGCGTGTTTTGACTAATCCTAACCTTCTGGTGTTGAGCGTGAATTGGGCTACCCAAGGGTTAATCTATTTTAAATTGAATATTGGGTCAGGTGTTATAAATTGTTTGATTTGACTAAAGAGATTCATTTCATTATCCGTTATTGAAAATTGTTTAGGTCAATTTATAAGCCCTACAGAATTCTTACATAGTCAATTGCTTCTGAAATTTTATTAGAGAGTCTGAGCTATTTACGATATGTAAAGTAGGTACTACTCAACATCATTTCAGTACACCCATATCTTTTATACTCAGCTCAAAATAGCCAAGACGATCTCCGCCCTTCGCGTACTAAAGCAAAAAACATTTGAAATGATGCCGTCCACTAGTCTCGAAACTTGTGGCATGAAGAATTGTGGACAAGCACAGATGTCCCCTGTTCTGAGAAAAAGCAGGAATTTTGTCTTGTCTGTGATATGTAAAGCCAATGTGACCTTGTGTTTAATTGGTCTGTTTTTAATAGCCCTCTCTTAAAATGTGACGAGTGAAAACTTTTGTAATAGTGTTGTTGCTAATTCTTACGTTGTCTGAAAAAAAATCTTGATTAATTTCGGTTGCTAAATTTTATTAGATGTCATTGAAGATTCCGGCTATTCACTATCTCGAAATGTTAGAAATCATTTTGTGATCATTACTAATTTTCTTTGGTAGACTTTAATTTTTTTTGATTTTCCGGTTTATTTACAAAGCGTGATCGTCAATTGATTCATCGGTAATAAATTGATTAGATTTTAAATGTAATTAAAGCTATTAAAGACAATTGAACACTAACGGCCGATATTAATTATCTCTGGAGATAGATAGGGCTATTTGATAGTTGCCCAGGATACTGGTTTCGTTGCCCAGCAACCGTCTTTATCTTGGTCATATTAACAAAAATATCCTAGGCAACTATCTAAGATAGCCCTATCCATATCCAAGATATGTTATTGATTTCAGCCGTAAAGCTATCGTCATTTTTCTTAGTATTTGTTACCTTATAGTAATCAACACGTAAACGGCAAACCCTTGTTAATAAATTATGCTTGATAGTTTTTATGGCAAACCCTGATTGATACCTATCTTAAATTCTTAGGTCATCATAATATTGCAACGATCAAACTCAAAATGTTGCAACAATCAAAACATGCAACCTATTGTATTTTCAGTTGCCGTTCTATCATTCAGGAAATATTTTTATATACTTCATTGTCACAACTTTGATTAACGCCTCGAGTTTTTGTTGGAATAGTAAGAAGTCTGTGTTATGTAGAAGATTATCATTTCACTTTGGTATTGATATTGTTAGGTACAATGTGTTCTAACATTATAAATAATGGCTTGTCAAATATTCTGTCGCAGTATTATTCACTGTTTTCAAATGCAGTGAAGATTAATATTTAGCCCATATTTTAGCTTGAAGTGTGCAAACTTTATATAAGATTTTCAATACATTGGGTGCTTTTCAATTTACAAACTTACTCTTTTTGAATGTCAGAAATTCAGAATTATTTGGAGTCGATTAAACATAAACTTCGAATCCCGTCAGGGCGACATGAGACTAGTTGCTTTTTTCTAGTATATTTTCGATTAATATCACATATTAATAGCATTGTAAAAAGCAAAATATTAAAGTTATAATAATTTTCATTTGCAACTATATTTGCCTATTTAATCAATATAACTACTAATTAATACAATAAAACATTTCATTCTAAATGTTTAGTTTATACATTCCATTTACTTTCCGCCAAGCATATGAGTAATCGAGCTCCAAAAAATGAGATATACTACATACTATTTTGACTTTTTAATTTTGCATTTCACAATGCTATTTTTATGTGATAAATATTAAACAAGAAAATATACTAGAAAAAAGTCATCCCGTCAGGGCGGCATGAGACAAGTTGCTTTTTTCTAGTATATTTTCTTGTTTAATATAAGTAGTATTTTGCTCTACAAAGTATTGATTTGACTACGATTTGGTGAGCATTTTGCTATTTCGGTGGTAAGGTTAGTATGAGGTACAGTTACACTACAGTACGGAATGAGGTAAACCAAATTTTTCGCCATTTCATTAACAAGTTATAACAAAAGAGTTTGTATTAATTAGTTCTTAATATTCATGCGGTTGAATAGCAACACTGCAGGAAAGCTAATATGCAAAGCACTTGAGGTCGCGACCCTTCCATGCCTAGCCGCCATATTTTAGCTGAAGCGACGGTGCGTGCAGAGCGACTTATAAGATTTCAATAGAGTGATATTTAGTTCTATTTTGTTTGGTTTTCACGTGATATGATGACTTTGGGACTTGGGACTTTGGTTGGGGAAAATTTCGATTATTTGGAAGCAGTGCTTTAGGACGAGTTGTCATTAAACAACATTATTGAAAACTACCGGATGCATTGCTCTTGTCAGTAGTGCAGTCTATAAATATGAAAGAGAGGTATTCCTCGAAGCGTTCAATTTTGTTATTTTAACTATTAAATAAGAAAATAAAAAATGCTGTAATGGCATGTCTTTTGGCCTAGTCAGGTTTTAGTTTTTATATTCAAATGTGTAAAGATATGTCGTTGGTCAATCAATAAAATAAAGCGCACCTATTTCAACTGCACTTAAATTATTCCTCAAAGCGCACCCATAGGGAAGAGCATGAAGGAAACGTAATATATTATGATATCGATAGAAGTTTTAATACTCATTTGTGCTAATTGCTATTTAGAGGGGTATTACGAATACCACTTAAATTAAAATATTTTTAGTTGAAAGTAGGTACCAGGGCCGCATAAGTAACCAGGAGTTGTTTTAGATGTTACCAGGAGTGAGTTTTATAAATTGCCAAACTAGTCCCAATAGAACATGGAATAGAGGATTATTTGATTGAAAAGTATAAATATTTGTAAACATAAGATACCTATATCTTTATAAAGTTATGTCTAAAAATCAAAACTTACTAATGGTTTATTGATAATAATGATGATAATAACTTCAAATAAGTGACGGAAACGACTCCATTTTATAGTTTTTGATAGACATTTTAAAGTTTTGTCTGATAAAAATTGCAGCTTATGGACTGAAGTAAAAATTTAATTTTCGTGATGTCTATTACGCCCATTGTTTCAATCTCTATAGACACCATAGGCGTTCTAGTTTACAAGTATAATTGCATTGTATCTCCAAATAGACTCGCTAAAACAAAGCACCGTTTCTAATCGTGGACTAACAACATATTTTGAAGATAGAGAACAACAACTTTGTTATGATTTACTACCTTTCTTCCGATAAAGTGCAACACGCGAGCCGAGCCAGTCAGTTCGGTGTAAGCAAAATATCTTGCAGTTTAATGTAAACGATACTGTATTAGTTATATTATAGAAGATCTTAATGGTAGTGGTTAGTGCTTTTGAATTGTAATTGCGAACGGTGGTGATTAGTAACAGTTCAGCCTTTGATGGTGGTTTTTAAGCAATTTTTTAATCGGTGGGTTTAGGGATGGGTGACCAGAAATTTCCTTGTGTAAGAAAACTAGAACATGATTATCTTTAGATTTTATAATATGTTACTGTTTCCTAAATCTAAACGTTACTACAACGGAGAGATTTATAGTAGGAATAGCAATTTTGACTTGGGTTGGTGGTAGGACTTGTTGTTAGTCCGCCTGGCAGTTAAAGATAAGATAGCCAGTTCCTCACTGATTGAGGATTTTTAATTTTTACTAAAACAGCAATGTGATTTTTATTGAAGTTGTCTATTTAAATTTAAATTATAGGTCAAATATCTAGTGTATTTTTTTTATAATTATACAAACTTATTGGTGGATGTAAGGCAAGTCTGAGAAGTTTATATGATATTTACGCTGTCACCACAGTTTTAATGCTTTTAATGTTTTGCAATATCATTATGAATGCAAATCTTAATAAACTAACGACTTTGTTTTTTTTGTTAATATTTTATAGCTATTTATCAGTATTTATGTACTTGTATTAATATTATACTTACTCTTCTTCATTAATTTTCTTTCTTTTTGCACCAGTTCCCCAGTTCCCTATTATATATATATATATACTCTCTTTCACCCAAGGTTGCATAGAAGAGATTGCTACGTAGCAATAAGGCCGCCTATTGTATGTCTACTTTTTGTTTGTGTTTTCTCTATATATTTGTTTTGTCGTGTGCAATAAAGTTTATTTTATTATTATTCTGTTTTCTAAACGCTTTCATTATTTGTTTTTTCAAAATCACAAATATTTTTGCATAATGGTATGAGGACAATATAAATTGGACTTACGACTAATAAAAATATACCAACAATTTACTGCAACTAAAACCACAATATAATTTTTAAGAGATAACATTCCAATCAAATAAATCATCAATGAAATCTATAATAAACCACAAACCACCGATTTCATATAATTTAGTACTTCAATCAGCGGGCCCCTACTACTACTACTACTACTAGAAAACATGCTTAACATCAGCTAGTTGATTATCTAACTCTGTTGCTAACAGATTTTGATTGAAACTGATTGAAAGTGCAGTTACATTGCTGCTTTAGTAAGATAGTTGTCGCATTGATTTTTACTAAAGCAGCAATGTGACTGCACTTTTTTTTTATGAACGACGAGGAGACTCTTAGCTTTCTTCATACCTGATGTTAAGTATTGATAAGGCTGAAGATGGAAGCGAGCCTCTCCCGGAATCCTCAATCACTGAGGAACTGGCTATCTTATCGCTAACTGCCGGAACACAACAATGCTGAAATAATTATTGTTATGGCGTCAGACTTAGATAGAAAAGATGGTGGTAGCTAGCCAGGCGGACTTACAACGAGTCCTACCACCAACCAAACCGAATACAATATGTACCCCCGCTGGGAATCGAACCCGGGACCCCTGGGTCTGATACCGGTGGTTGTACCACTAGACCATATAGGCGGTCAATCAAACGTTGATAGAAACAAGATCAGGGGGCAGGTATGATGAAGGCTAAGAGTCTCACCGTAAAAAAAACCACCATTTCATAAGAACGTTTTGTTTTTATTGAAGTTGTCACATTTTGACGCGATAGTTGAGCCATGACGTCAAAGAAGTTCCGTCAAAAGCAAGTTTATTCTAAGAGTTTATGATTTTGTAATTTTTGCATTTTTCAATGCTATTTTTATACTTATGGTAAATTTTAAATAGAAAAATATTGGAAAAAATTAACTCGGCCACAAGTGAATTCTCAGGCTGGAATCTGAGCTGAGCTACCGAGAAGGTCGCGGTTAGAGCATTGGACCGGATTTCCAAAGGTCGCTGGTTCGATTCCAGCCTGAGAATTCACTTGTGGCCGAGTTAATTTTTTCCAATATTTTTCTATTTAAAATTTATTCTAAGAGATTCGTAGTACTAAAAAGCATGGTAAGATTGAAACAATACTGCGCTAATAGATAGCGATAGGCCCTCGTTAACTAGTTTATTTCAAATTAAATATAAAACCTATTTAGACGCATTTAGGTCTAATCAGATCACAAAATCTTTTCTTAGCCCTCCAGACCCATCTGTCTCCGACCATACCTGTCTTCTCTTACCAGCGGCTATTAGTAAATAAATAACGAATTAAATTCCACTAAAGATTAGTGGCAGAGTCACCGTTCGCTCATACATAAATCAAGCCCTGGCTGACCGAGGTAAATTATGACTCAAATAATATTATGCTAAAGTAGGGTCCCTATCTTACCAAATCTTCCAGGACATGTTTTTGAAATTACTTTAATGAGATACCGTATTCAGCAATTATGCAAACGTTTTGCGTTAAGAAAATTATATAGGAGGAGCTTTTGATGACCAATTAAATGCGTCGCTACGTTACGACGACCGTAAAATGTGGGAGTTATTTTTATGCAATCGATCGATTATAAATTTTCTCGAGTATTGTGTGGAAGCGCTTTCGTGAAATAAAAAAAAAGTGTTTGAAGGTTTTACATGCTTTAACTACATAGTTTTTAAACAAAATATAATCTTATTTGTTTTGAGTTACGCTTAAATAAAGAGACAATTACTATACTTACAAGCAATACGTGGAAACATTATAAACGTCGTTAAAAAATTGTTTAGTTGGATTCTATTGTCTTCTTTTTTATAACTATATAATTTTTACATTCGTGAAGATGATGAAACCAAGCATTTATCATAAACTAACTCAAATATTACTTCCTCGAAAATCTGATAAATTGAATTACAGTACAGTATGTAGCTACAGAATGTTAGTCATAGAATTAACCATAATAAAGTTAATTAACCCTTAATTGCTTGCGCGGGGTCCGCTTGGACCCCAGCGCAACTTTGAACGCTTGTTATTCCTTAAATTTTTGGGGTAGGCTAACCGCTCGCGCAGTAGCTTACTAATACACTAACCGCGTCATAAAATAGCGGGTCTTTTTTTGTCTCAAAACGTAATTTTATTTCGATTTGGATCTGGGAATAAGAAAATAAGGTCCAGATGAGCAAAATGTGTTAAATTCACCTGCAAGGACTATTTGATGTAACTATGTCTACTGACGATCTGTTTATGATACTAAGCCCGCCTTCTGCGCCAGAGGTCCAGGGTTCGATCCCCGGACAAGACAAATGTTTGCATGCATGAACATGTCTATTTGTCTTGGTTTGGGTGTTTAATATGTATATTATGTATGTATTTACAAAACAATAGTATTCATTTATTAATGTACCTATCTATTATCTAGTATCCATAACACAAGTTCTGCATTAAACTTAACGTGGGCTAGAATAATTGGCGTGTTTGTATGCAATTATTATTTATTTATTTATGTGTTAATTGCTTAGAAAAAAATAACATTTCCTAAGAGTAAGGTATATGACATTTTTGTCTAATTAGTTTCTGTTTTTTTGTACCAAATATTAGGTTTTGAGTTGATTTTTAAAAATCTTTAATAAAAATATTAGATTTTTTAGTGAAAGTAGTTTTATCTTAGCTTTAAAAATGGGGTCCGTACGGACCCCGGGCGAGCCTTTGCGTAATATTTAGAGCGCGAGTAATTAAGGGTTAACTATAGCAATTTGATTGCATTAAAAACAAAATCTCTTCAGCATTAAATATATATCCTATATATAACGTATTATATTTCTCCAATCCCGAACTTATCCTGCATGTCTAAATCGCCTGGTTTCTCTACACCAAAGACACGCTGCATACAACTGCCACTTAATATACGGCGTTGCTTATACTTTGACGCTTTTTTAATTACATATTATTACGTTTAAAAGCGGTTTGTTATTGCAAAGCCACGCAAAACTCTAGTTACTACACACCTAGCTTAAACTGTACAGGTTTTAAATAACATTTTCCTGTGTTGACCTTATTAGGTATCAGATTGGCCGTACTCACGAATTTGTGTTAGTGTTTTAGTTATTAATCCAACTAACCTTTACTGCTAGTTAGTTATTAGGTTGCAATAGTAAAGATCCGTCCGGTAGTGACTTTGAACCCTGGTTTACTAGACCGAATCGAATACTAGCTGAGTAGGTCATGTTTAGAGTGGGCCATACCTACTCTGTTAAAATGTATTAATTTTATTCAGATATTTTTGGCACTGCGCATGAGCAGGAGACGTATTTTTTAATTATTCGAAATACTTATGCGAATTGAAATTCACCGACTTCTATTTTGTCACATTTTTGAATCGTTAGAATACGGTGTTGCGGTTTTCTTAAACTCCTTTGACATAATTTCATTTTACGTGGGATAATGAAAAACAGGAAATCAACTCACCATAGATTCAAAAAAATCCGATTCTGAATTGGACTTAAATCATTTGAAACGAAACATGTTTAAGTTGTCAAACTATCAGTCATGTCAATGTCAATTTGGAAATGACATTAAGTGCTAAACGTCAAACTTTCTATCGCTCGAATCAAAAAAGAGTGGTCCGGACAAATCGTTGCAGTTTTAACATGCGATTTTACGGTTTACGGAAAATACGGTTTTTAGCATTCGCATACGAATCTTGCGTATGCGAATAATTCAAAAATACTTCTCCAGGGTAAGGCATTGCTACTGATGCTAAATAAAAAATCTTAGCTATTAATTTTAACATATAGTATTACCAATAGGTACTATTAACTACGAGAGTAGGACCTCATCTCATCTTGATTGGTTGGTTAATTCTGTAGTTTTTGTCTTTTCCATACTCCAATTTACATAAAAAGTCATTTAAAATTTGCTCAAACCTGGGTAGACAAAGATACAGTGAAAATATGGTTACTTGCGCTTATATAATATCAGTATAGTATAGATAGACTATTACCGCCTTACAACTTAGTAAAGTAAGTAGTTATATCTAAAATAATACATTTAATTTAAGATCCATGCAAAGATAAAATCGCAGCACGAACCAGCCAAGAATTCCTGAACAAACCCCGCCTGTTTCTGATATCCTAGTAATAATGCTACTCAAAACCAAACTTAAATAAAGAACCGTATCCCCATAGCTTTAGAGTTCAAATCAATCGAAAATTAAGATCAATTGGAAATATAACTTAGGGTAAAATGTATAATATAATTAGTTTTATTTTCGTCTTTTTAGCTGATATTGCACTTGCCTACAAATTAAGGCAAATTTATGATTTTATTGGAAACTATCCTACTATTACTACTACTAATGCTACTGAAAACCAGACTCTAATAATGAAACTTATCACTTTAATGTTAGAGTTCAAAATATTTGAAAGAAATACGATCAGTTCGTATCATTATTGGTTCGGTTTGAATTAGTTTCTGTTATAGCTTTTATTGGAAACTAAAGTCTTAAAAACTTGTTCATTTTACAAAAAAGGTTTAGATCTCCTATTCCACTGCCTTAAGTTGTAATTTTCGTGACAAACCTTAGGCAATATTCTTCTCTGTCTTCAAACTACCTTTCTATTGATCAATATTAAATTGGTACCAATTTAATATTGATCAAAATTGATACTTGCAAGAATGGAAATGTCTAATAGACATAAGTAGTTTATTTACGCATTTACAATATAAGCACATAAGTACAGTTTCAGTTTCACAGTTTGAACAATAATAAATTACTTTCACAATGCTTAGACAATTTTTATATATCTTTTGTAATCCTATTGCAAAAATTGCTTTATTCTAATTAAAGCTTATCTACATTCCTACATATAAGACCTATGTTCTAAACTTACCTATAATTATATTTCTTCTTTCAAACAGAAAACAAATCAAACAGGTAAAACAAAGTTTATAATCACCGAATTATGACCTCTTTAATAGCAAAATAAGTATCTTATTAATTAATATTCCATCTAATTAGCCATTCAACTCCTCCCCCTTTAATATACTCCGTTTTACATACCACGAAACCGGTCGGGCCGCTTAAAATATGCACAAAGGGTTAACAAAACAAGATTAAAAGGAACGGTCAGCAAAAAAGTAAATAACTTGGGGATTAGCACGGTTGGCTGGACGTCGCAATGGCCGATTGATATTGCAGACTTTGATTTTTTGCTTTAATTTAGAAATGCAAGATAAAAAATAAAATGCAAAATGCAATGCAAAATAAAAAAATAAACAGGCATATTACACTTCGCAAAATATTCAGAAACAATTTGAATTTTGAGATACCGAAAATTAAAATTGTTGCTGAATAGTTGCGAAGTGTAGCGGTTGGCTGACAGTCGCGATGGCGGATTTATATTGCAGTTTTTTTTTGCCAGATTATTAAAATTTGTTGCTGAAAATCTTTTTAGGCTTCCGTAGCCTAATGGCAAACACATAACCCTTACAGATTCGTCGTGTCTATCTGTCCGTTCGTCCGTATGTCACAGCCACTTTATTCCGAAACTATTAAGATTACACAGTGTTGAAACTTGGTAAATAGATGTATTCTGTAAACTGCTTAACGATTTCACACAAAAATAAAAATAAAAAAAAAAGATTAAGGAAGGGCTTTCTATACTTGGAACTGAAACTTTTTTTTTTCATCTAACCTATACACGCGGGATGTCTATAGATAGGATATTAAAAATGACATTGAGGTTCCTAAAATGTTTTTTTCTCCAAGTTAACCGTTTGAAAGATGTACACTTCCAAAGTGGTAAAATGTTTGTATAACTTTTAAAATAAGAAAGTGAAAAATCTAAGAAATATACTGTGTTGTAGATCTTAATAAAAACTTTTAACGAAAAATTGTTTGAATGAAATAACGTAGGTAGTTTTAGTGATATAGCACATTTTCCGTAACCGCAAATATAACTTTCATATTTTTGCATTTACATAAAAACAAAGTTCCTTTGTAAATGTTGTTGCTTCTGTTAAAGCTGATAAGTTTCTTGCGGCCGTTCTTCTTATCAGTTAAAAGATGTCCTAAATGGCTGGTAGGAAAAAAAATTGAAGATTCGAAAGCACTTATCTATAAGTCTATTTGAATAAAAATCTTTGACTTTTTTGACTTTATTTAACAGACGAAATATTTAATGGTATTTTGACTACGGAACGGCCCAATAAGCTTGATGTTTCGTTAATTGACGAGACAGTTTCATTATTTCAGTACAATAATTTGCTAGAGATATCTTGAAATTGAAATTAGTTGCTAAAATTTTGTGTATATAAGCTGCCAAATAAGACTGTTGCTTTGTTAATTGATTAGAAAATTTTAAATCAGTTAAAAAAAAATGTATAAAAAATCTTTGATCTAGTACTTAGGTATCAAAGGGTTCATTACGAAATACAATTAAAGGAACGAACGGTCAGAAAAAGTAAATAGCTTGAGGGTTAGCATGGTTCGCTGGTCGTCGCAATGGCGGATTGATATTGCAGACTTGGATTTTTTTTGTTTTAATTTAGAAGTGAGGTAACTTTATTTTGTGGTAACTAAATTTGTTGAATATTTTATTCAATGTAAGCTGTAAAAGTAATTCAATTAGTTCATTATAGAAGAAAATTTAAAAGTTATTTTAGTACAAAGGTTTATTAAACACTTATTTATGACAAATAATATCTTTATTATTAGATACTTGTTTCAACACTCTTTTACCGACTTCAAAAAAAGGAGGAGGTTCTCAATTCGACTGTATTTTTTACATTGTTTTTGTTTATACACCATAATATACCCTGTACTTTTTATTAAATTTTCAACCAATAATGTTCTTTCCCATTGTCCGATCTATTATACGTTAATTATGAAAATTGTTCCAGTAGCTTAGGAAATAGTTCACTAATAATTAGTATGAATGAAAGAGAAAATAATATTAAAATCTTAAATTTACAAACACGGATGTCTTCTGGCAATTTTATATAACCTTTAAAAATCTACCTACAGTTTAGAAACATGCGCTTCAATAAAGTGAAAGGATTATTCTCTGTCTCCTGATTGGTGGAACCTTACAATGGCAGCTGCATTTTGCAGAGTCATGCCGAATTGCAACCATGGTGTACGGATTATCGTAAACCCAACAAAGATTAATATATACGTATGTATGTATTCATCTTTGTTGGATAGTACATACACACATTTTTATAATGGGTGTATTTGTCAAATAACATTGTTTATTTGTTATTTATAAAAAAGTAACTAGTGGATTTTATGCTAAATCAAATGACAAATTGTTCGAATATTAGTAACACATAAAATTAAATGAAAATGAATTTCTGTTAAATCAAAGTTTTAACCGCCTCTGTGGTCTAGTGGTACAACCACCGGTATCACCGGGTTCGATTCCCAGCGAGGGTACATATTGTATTCGGTTTGGTTGGTGGTAGGACTTGTTGTAAGTCCGCCTGGCTAGCTACCACCATCTTATGTAAGTCTGACGCCATAACAACAATGTTTTCAGCATTGTTGTGTTCCGGCAGTTAAAGATTGGATAGCCAGTTCCTCAGTGATTGAGGATTCCGGGAGAGACTCGCTTCCATCTTCAGCCTTATCAATACTTAACATCAGGTATGATGAAGGCTAAGAGTTTCCCCGTCGCTCATAAAAAAAAGTCGTAAAAAAATTGCACGTTCTTTTGCGATGCTTATTCCAACGCCTTAATATTTTTTATTTATATAGGTAATTGACACAGGCGGTCGCTCGCGGTTTCATCCGCATGGTTCCCGTTCCCGTGGGAATATTGGCATAAAAATTAGCCTATGTTATTCTCCGCCATTTCAAATAACTCTTTGCCAAAATTCAAGTCTATTGGTTACTTTGTTAGGGCGTGAAGGAAGGACAAATAAACACACTTTCGCATTCGATAATAATAATAAATCCATTTGTTTGCAAGAATATCGTGGTGGTGGTTGTTACATAAGGTTCGGCCTTACAAATTTTGTAATAAAAGCATGATACAAAAATCACATTCAATACATGTAAACACAGTGAAATAAAAGTACATATTCGCGGAGGGAATTCGTAAGCCTCTCCCTAGGGATGTACCAAGTTTCAATTATTGATGGCAACTTTTAGCCTCTATAAAATATAGAGGGAGAAACGACTATTTCTCATCTGGTTTTAGCTTTAAATAACTTGTAGTGGCTTGTCGGTTTTTTCCCAATGTAATTTATAGGCAATGTTTTGAAATGTGAAAATGCGCGCTTGAGGTGTTTTCGCACGCAAAGCCTCGTTGCTATTATGGACGGTTAAGTTATTAACTTTGCGAATATTCAATTAGCAGGTGTTATAGATTATTAATGGAGCATATTGTCTACAAGGCGATGAGTTTTAAGTTTCCTTTGCCTATGTAGAGCAATAAGTTATAAGAGTCTCATGATTGTCTTTTGTTTGTCTGCAAGAACTAATCAACATTTGATTCACAAGATACGAGTAGCTTAAAATAAACGAACGAGTATAGGGAATCACAATGTTTATTTTAAATGTAAATTTTTACACTAAAAGTGGAAACAAAGACTTAAAAATCCAGTTTAAAACCAAAAGAAAAAAGTCAAATACAGAGTACAGTAAGTATTCAAATAAAACTTCGATTGATCAAGCTCAGAAAGATGGAAAAAGTTGCATATTCTTGTATTAAATATTACACACAACTCAGTTAAGAG
This sequence comes from Chrysoteuchia culmella, assembly GCA_910589605.1. Classification (NCBI taxonomy): domain Eukaryota; kingdom Metazoa; phylum Arthropoda; class Insecta; order Lepidoptera; family Crambidae; genus Chrysoteuchia; species Chrysoteuchia culmella. The sequence continues at coordinate 14,873,159 of OU342654.1, forward strand.
TTTTGACATTTTTTATAGTATAAGAAGGATAAGAAAAGAAATGCTGAGATCTTTTTTCTGATATCGAACATGCGGTGCATTTGTCCTTTCATATTACCTTAAGTTTTGATCACACGCTTATAGATTTGTGTTCCAATAAACCTTTTTTTTTCTTTTTTTTAATGTATGCATAACGGGGAGACTCTTAGCCTTCATCATACCTGATGTTAAGTATTGATAAGGCTGAAGATGGAAGCGAGCCTCTCCCGGAATCCTCAGCCACTGAGGATTTGGCTATCTTATCTTGAACTGCCGGAACACAACAATGCTGAAAACATTGTTGTTATGGCGTCAGACTTAGATAAGATGCTAGCCAGGCGGACTTACAACAAGTCCTACCACCAACCAAACCGATACAATATGTATCCCCGCTGGGAATCGAACCCGGGACCCCTAAGTCTGATACCGGTGGTTGTACCACTAGACCACAGAGGCGGTTGAACTTTTTACTATCCATCTTAAAAAAAATCAATAACATCCTAGAGGGGTGATACATAGTTAGTTTCTTTGCTACACAAATTGTCTCGCGTTTTTGTTCACTAGTTATTAAACTAATAGCTAGTTTAATTAATTGCGAATCTGATATAGTACGATAAAGAAACATTTAATTTTCATTACGTTGTTAGGTATAAATATGAAAGACGTTACATGACTGATTGGCTACTTGGCTAGCTATACTTTGTAATCTAGTTATAGGTACAGAATTGTAATCAAGATTATAGTTACATGATAAGAAGCAGTAATCAAATTTCTTATTCAATGACAGTCAAAATACACCTACCAGTTAAAGACTGACTCTTTAGTTCCACTTAACAATATTTTTTTAAATAGAAATTAAAGAGTTTTACCTAATTCAAGTAAATATTTTTTTTGTCTCAATTAAAAAATAAAACTTAAAATATAATTTTTCTTGACTCTTAAATTGGTATTCTTTAACTTTACTTTGTTGCACTAAAGAATACAACTACATATTTCTAACGTAGTTGCACCTATAGAAGTAATTAAGTCAAAAGTACATGATCAGAATTAATATTCATAAACGCATACTAAATAATTATCTTATATAGGCGGGTCGTTACGTTCCCTAAAATATGGTTGAGCGAAGCGATGGCTGGTTCAGGCGTCATGCTCGTGAACGGGTGCCGCCAGCAGAAATGGGTCTACTTCAGTCTGCTTGTCTTAACGTTGTGCTTAGAGCTTAAATATTTTCATCTAAAATAAATTGCTATTGACCTGTATGTACGACACAACTTGTAGTGCAGTAACCTTGTAATGCGAGAAATGTTATAATGTAATTCCTTCATCGCGGGTTGAAAATTGTTTACGGTTAGGATAACCATAAAATTAGTATTTTCTTTTTGTGATGGAAATTGACCTTACTGATATGTTAAGCTCACTTTTGAATTTGACGACTCTGTATGAAATAAAACAGGGGAAAAAATAGCCCTTGACGAGTTTCTTGCCGGTTCTTCTCGTTACAAGGTCTCCCGCCGTAGGGTTTGTGAACCGATGGCGTAGCTTCTTTGACGTTCATAAGTGCTTGTAACAGCCTAGACTGAATAAATTATATTGAATTGAATATATATACCTTCATAAACACAAAATTACATACCTACTTTTGCTAATACCAAAACCAAATCTTATTGGACTACACGCCAATCTTACCAACAACAGTAGTTACATATATAAGAATAAAACTGGCCACAAACGCAATTAAAACTTTAATAATAAACTCTGTTCATATTTTAATTTCGTTTCAATAACCCATGTCGGCGCAGACACTGATTAAACTTCATAAAGGTTCTTCTGTTTGCGCTTATATGCGTTTGCGCAGCGTAGCGGAATTAGCATAGGAATCCTGGCCAGTTATTCAAACTTGGACGTCAAGTGTATATTAGGTTTAATTGTCTATTCCTCTTAAAGCTGGGCTTATTAAAATTCCTTTTAATGGGAAAGATGTTTTTCTCTATATTTGTTTATGTATTTTTATTTACTTAAATGTTTTGAGGAAATGAATAAAGCCTACATAGCTGTACAGTTGATTGAGTAATGTGATGGATTCATGTTCGTCAAAATTGTATTAGGCACGAATTGACGAGTGTTTTAAGGAAGAAAAGCAAAAGTGGATCTTTTTCTTCCTAAGCCATTCTCATATATTTTTTTTATATAAAGCTAAATATTAAATGTTGTGTCAAATAAAGTAGATTGAGATATTTTTTCTCTACAAAAAAGAGGTCGACATACTTTCTCCTTCACAGCAGCTTTATTAAGGAATCGGATTCACACACAATGCCCCAATCGAAAAATATGAAGTGAACGACTTCATCTTACGTCACCGACAAAAAACAATATAATACAGTTATTGCTGTCAAATTTGATATAATGGTAACTGCAATTGTTTTCGAGGTCATAAATAACTTCTTACAAAAGATTCGCGGTTTCCTTAAAAGCTAAACTGGCTGATAAGCGTTTTTTTTTTTCAAACCGACTCGAACTGACTTTCCTGCGGCGATGCCTATAAATATTAATACAATCAAATGTTTTGACATGGCCCTTTTTTAAGCTTTTATCTTGTACCTTCGCTTATTTTTTGTTGGTCCTCGATCTGGTTTTTATTTCGTGTTAATTTGGACAGCGAATTCGGTCTTTTAACAGATCGTAAAGTAGAATGGAGCGGCGCCAGGTGTATTTTTTAAGTAAGGGCGAGAATTTTGTGTAATATTATTCAATAAGTGGTTTAAATTGCAATTTTGGGTTGCTTAAATTGTAATTATATTGATTTATTAACTAATAAACAGAACGAGGAAAAAACAACACGATAGACGTGAAAATACTTAGAAAATGTATGATTATGTAGGCGTCACTTTAGTTGCATTTATGAGTAAAAGACAAAATTTGTGTAAAATAAAAGACGTAAATAGAAACTCCTTACTAAGCTACTGGAACACATTAGTAGTAATAGGGATTTTTTATATTTTTAGAGAATTCCCTTATCTTTAAAAGTTTCAATTTGAAGCAAGCTTTAAAACATTAATCAGATGTAAATGGCGTAAATTAGCATAGCTGTGAACATTACATTTATTATTTTTTAAATAAAAACATAAATCTCTATAGCGGCCTTACTTTACGGCACAGACACCCACTATCAAACAAAGCTTTTAGGCGATAATGAGCTTAAATGTGAAGAAAGTAAGGTATATATTTGATGAACGTACCAGTGACATGTTTGGTTTCGACAAGATCTGATCAAAGTATCTAAAATGGTCACAGTTAGTGGGTTAACCACTTTAAATTGTCATCTGTCTGATTTATTTCTGTATCTTTTGCGGCCAACACATTTTTCTGTGAGTTCTTAGTTTTAAATCTAATGTTTGAAATTTTTTCGGTTTCCTAATTCTCTGGCAGTTGATTCACAAGACTTTAGCTGGACTACAAAAAAATAAATATTTTTCTTAAAAACATCTACAATGCAATCTTTTCAGTACCATTAACATTTTTTGGAACATTCCCTGTGCTACATAAAACATTATTAGCTGACTAGCGGCCGCCCGCGTTTTCACCCGCGTGGTTCCCGTTCCCGTGGGAATATCGGGATAAAAAGTAGCCTATGTGTTTGTCCACTACTTGAAGTCCCTAAATACCAAATTTCATCCAAATCCGTTCAGTAGTTTTTGCGTGAAAGAGGAAAAAAGAAACAAACTTACATACTTACGCATTTATGATATAACAATTTTAGTATTTTTTTTAAACAAAAACCAAAGATTTTAGTGACAATTTCGCACCATATTTTCACAGGGGCGTATCCAGTGAACCGAATGTAAACTGTAATCATTCGCGTAGTCCATAAATAATTGCGCAGTCCGGCCCGGTTTTTGTCGGCCGCTCTGCGCCGGCGCAGGTAATATAGTCATAAATTTCCATAACCGCCACTCGATCTTATCAAATATAATTTTAATTTGATTTTGGAACCACACGTGTTGAGCTCGTTTTAGTCGCGAGTTATGATCGTAGGTATAATTTTGGGATAGTAAACGTTTAGACGAATAGACATGTTTTAGTTTTTAGTATTGAAATTAAAGTAAATATCCGTCTATAAGAAGTAACGAAGCGCTTTGTTTTCCTATCAACCTAAGTATATACAAGCTCCATATCAAACACCTGGGTGACAGTTGAAAACTGTGCCCATGCAAATTCAGACCATAAATATTGAAGTGAATAAAGTACATACACCTTAACATTATGTCGTTTCACTACAGCTGCTCACTTTCATTTATATATTCCCAACACCGTGAAAAGTTTTGCATCAAGAAATATGACTTGACCATCCAGTACCCATATTATTTAATGTTGATAAATGGTTACAGGCGAATCGTCATTTGTTTTTTCGTCTTACTACACGCGAAAATCAAAGAGCAAAGATGAATCATAACGCCACGAATATTAATACGAGTAACACCATTCCCACAACGAAATCAAAAGCTTATCACAAATGATTGTCAAGCGTAATCAATAACCACAAATCGACTTCTAATGATACCTTTAACAAAACGCGTCACGCCTCGAAGAGTATCAGTGTATATCGGACAATCATATATCATTAAATTCATAATATTGGTGTGATATAAGACTGCGGCCGTGCTTACACCGTAGTGTAAGTTTCTCTATACAAGTAGGTTAAAGATTGTGGACATGATAATTTTCCGCTTTTTCTTATCGTTGGAGAGTAAAGGTTTCGAGAACAAGCGAGTTTTTTAAAGAACACTAATTAATATTAACGCATTTGTCAAATGACTGGAGTGTTTAGTGGTTTAAATCTCTAAAATAAATCGTAACTTTTTACAAAAATAACGTTTTACTTTTGACTTAAAAAGAAAACAAAATGAAATACGAAATCATTATTACCATAGAAATGACTAGTCCTGTGTGATAGAAGCCCTAAAACCATTTACTGACCATTGGTTACAAAATCACGATTTACAACCCACAGTTCCTATTATCTGGTATCAAATTTTAATCCATTTATCAATGCTTTTGTTTACGATACTCGCGTATCATCGACTATTAATTATAATGCGTTCTTCACTTCGAACTTTGACGTCCTCGCTCTGTGACAGACCACAGATAAGAATTTTAATGTTCTGTAGTTCGTAACACAACTTGTGATTAACTGTCATTGAAAAATGGTATCTAAAAATTTACTAACTACGTTCAATTTGCGTTGTACTGAAGAGTTCGAAACAGTAAAAGTCTTGGACCTATACTCATTGGAAATTGGGGTCGTTTTTGAATGCTTTTAAAATACTTCGTATACTTCGACGGCTTAGCAGTTGAGAATTTTGATCGATGCGCTTATAATTGTTTCTGTATCGATTATGCCATTGATAACATTACGACTATTGCTCATTTTATTAATGATCTGGAAGCGGAAGAGTATTCCGAGTCGGACCCTAAACGTCAGAGTAATGTCACAATTAATTTAAGAGCTGTCAAAACATCTGTCAGCGCTCGAGAACGGTGTCTACTCATTTTGTAGTCGATGTTAATTAAATTCATTAGAGCGAGTAAGATTTAATGGTTCGGTTGCCACTTCTCGCTGCAGTGAGTCTATTCACGTATTTTTTTTTCAGACAACGTTAACTGATATTTCCACAATTTTTTTAAAATTCTTTTCCTCGAGCGTTTTTTAAGGACGCAACTACTAATTCAAATTCCTAACTAAGGGAAAAGCTCAATTATTTTAAATGTATTCTAAACACCATTTGGTTTCATATCGTCTATATGTTTGCCCGTATCTAAATCTGTCTGTTTGCTCTCAAAAGTTTGAAAGCTAAAGGAAAATCAATAAGGCCCCTTAGTTCAATTTTCGCCACAATTAACGGCACCGTATAAACCAACCGAGCAACGAACCGTAACGGAATTTAAATAGTCCAAAGACTTCAGGGTACACAGGCTTACTGGCGCATGATACAAAAGGCTTATATCCCTTGATAGTTTTAACCAATTAAAGTCTTAATGTGACGGCACTAAATCCTAAAATTGAGTGATTACACGACACAAAAGAAATTAGTTATTGCATAGTGACGTAATATTAAACATAATTTCATACGAACACTTTGCTGAAGTTTTGGTAGTGTTCCGCAATGATGAGAAAATTGAGGCTTTCTTCATTCCGTATAGTAAAATAGGTGGCACTTTGTATTATTTTTGGTATAATAATAGTTTTATGACAAGTAATTTGACCATTCACAGATTTGGATACCTACCAGCGATGCTGGCACCATTAGCTTCTAATACGAGTAGGTATACCTACCTCCCGATCAAATCGATTAAAAAAGAAAACATTTAGGTCAATAGAAAATGTCAACACGTAACGCACCCGAGGGTCTCAACCCGAGACATGTCTGGAGTCAGAGTTCGAACATGCCCCATGACAGGGGTCGACATGTCCACTTCATTAATTCTTGAGCAGGTTTGATGAATCGCTCACTAACCAACTAATGCTCGGTTTGGAGAGTATCGACAGATTCTGTTACTCGGGAGAAACTTGGTTTCTTATTACACTGTAGTGCCAATCATCCAGAATTAGTTTATTGTCAGGACATGGTGTGTCAAATATTTTAAAAGAACATTCTCTGGTAATTTTTCGATTTTATGATGTTTTCCTATGCGCTATTCTCATTTTCTTCATAAGTCAATTTCTACGAAGTGGGTTATAAATAATTCCTTACGGAAAACTCTTTCCTAAAAAATTAGCCACTCTGTCACAAGAAAATTGTCACACATGTCAGCACACCTTTGCGCAAAGTAATCCATACATTTCCCTTTGCATGGTTTCAAATGGCATCAAGGCAACGTGCTTGATATCAAGGCGATCCATCTTTCAGTTCTAAACGCGCAACATACACTTTCTAACTTTTCTTGTGTTTAGTGAGAGGTGGAAGAATACCCAGCTGTATGATGTCGATAATATTATTATCTGAGTATTGAAGAGCAAGAGTGAGGAGCTCGATTGCGCTCCGATTGTATCAGTTAATCAACTTTCGCAATGGTCGGTGTCAGGATGGGTGACCAAAAACCAAAAACTCGGAAGACACGTTAAGTTGATCCTGGCTGTATTTGCAGTCGTTGAAACCTATAAACTCACATTGGCCCCGCGTGGTGGACCATGGCACTTCTCGATATACATCCTTAGAGAAGTCCAATGCCCCAGCAGTCATATTAAAATTTCTGATAACGATGAAAGAGCAAGGCATTTTAGTACCTAATGTCTTGCCTAGAAAAAAATGGTCTGTCACCACGTCGAACGTAAGACCATAGGTATTGTTTGATATATTTAAGAGCGTATACTAAACTCAGGCATTCCTCTTCTGTTATGCTGTATCTTTTTCGGTTTCATTTAGTTTTGCGAAATGCAAAGTAAACTGGTAACATTTGTTCTTTACCTTGCATTAAACATGTTCCCAAGGCGGCGTCTCTGCCATCCACATATAGACGGGTGTCAATATTTAAGAAATTGGAAAAGTGGCGTAATAACGGCGGTTTCTGTATTTTTAAACGATTTCATTAAATGCATTTTGTTGCGGTTCATTCCATATGAATATTGTATCCTTTATAATAGATTTGAGGAATTGCAATATCAGAGAAACCTTCTATGGATTGTCTATAGTATGAGAATAACCCAAATATTGTTCTAAGTTCCTTTGTGTTTCTTATTGTCTCTTCGTCTGGTAATATTCCATGACCAGAAATAGTGTGGCCTAGTACTGTTATTTTGTTTGATCCAAATTTACATTTAAATGGCTTCAGAGTTAGATTAGCTTTCTCCAGGCGTTTCATTACGAGATCTAGGGCTGTTAGGTATCCGTCATATGTATTGAAATAAACTATCACGTTATCCACATACATTATACAACTTTTGTATTTTAATCCTGCGAGTGCCTTATACATGATTCTTTGAAAGATGGCTCCGCTTGTTTTTAATCCGAATGGCAATACGTTAAATTCGTATAAACCTGATGGTGTTACGGAAACGGTTTTGTATTTTTCGGATTCGGCTACTTGCAATTGCCAGTAGTTCGAATTTAGATCTAGGTCTGCAAAATACCTCGCTCCTGATAGGTGAGATATGATATCATCTATCCTTGGTAACAGGTATAAATCAGTGATCACTTTTTTATTCAGGGTGCAATAGTCAATGTAAAATCGCCAAGTGTTGTCTGGTTTCTTGACTAATACCACTGGCGAGGAATATGGACTTCTGGATTTCCTAATGATTCCATCTTCTAACATATCTGAGACTTGTTCCCGTATTATTTTATGTTGATCTGCCGAGGATCTGTATGGTGCTTTGTGTAGAGGGGTGTCGTCGGTCGTGTCAATTGTGACCTCAACTAGGTTGCATCGACCTAGCTGTTTTTTGTCGAATGCGAATCGAATGGTATGAGCATAATAGACGTATCAGTTTAGTTTGTGGTTGATTCTTCACGCAGGTTTTTCCTTCTTGATTATTTATTAGATTTACAAAATATAAGTCAGCGTTTTTGTTTAAAGGAGTCAATTGATCTGTATGTCTGTCGATTTCCGTTGTATTATATTTTGAAAGAAGAAAACTAATATCACATCCCGTTGGATGCTATTTAGAACAAATAGTTCATTAGTAAAGTATATCGTTAATTATGACGAGTAGTTTTGTCTTTCCACATATTGGGAGTCCTGCTCCGTTTACTGCTCTGATGATAAGATTTTCCTCTTTTGTTATGATTTCCTTCTAATCGATGTGAAATAACGGAAATCGATGTTCCCGTATCTAATAATGCAAGTATGTTTTTATTTCCTATGTTAATGGTGATAAAAGAAGCAGACTGACCAGTTGGGGCATCTTGGGTTTGCTGCGTTACTGGCCCCCCTTTAGATAGCACCGAGTGGAGTTCGGGTGATCTTGTCCCATGTGACCCAAATAGCGCAGTAAAGAATAACGCTGGTATTTGAGTGCAGTGCGCCTTTTTGGCCTGAGGCGACTCTCGTTAATGACATGTCGCCAGTGGGTTGGATTATGTAGAGATAAATGTATGAAGAAGTCGGAAAAAGGAGAAATAAAAAAAATTAACTCTTTTTTAATCAGGAAGTGAAGTTGTGATTCCTCATTGGCATCGGCGTCCTATCTGATCTACTAAAGAGCAAACAACTTGAGCACCTATACATGTCTTACAAACATATTTCCTCAATTTTTCCGTTTCGGAGTTAAATTGTTTAACGCAAGTCGACACATCGACATATCCCGTCTCGACACGACACGTCCTGACGGGGGTTGACAGAGCCACTTCATTTGTTCTCCTGATCAATGATCAATGGAACGTTACGTTACGTTGTGTACTTTATTTTTAAACGGCTACTTCGTAAAGTTCTTCGTAAGACGGACTCGTCAAAATTTTCTATAAAACCTTTCTACGCTATTTGGCCAGCGTCGTTTCAATAATGAGAAAAATATCTAAGTATATGAAAGAAACTTTTTACAAATGTTTGACTATCGATTAAGATGTAACAGCCATTTAGTTGAGATTGTATATTTTTGCATTTAACAATTGCCTTTGTAATTATAATTTTGGAATTTCATTAATACTAAGCATATAAAATAACTTCGTAAAACATAGGCATATGGAAGATTAACTGAAAATACGTACTATTTTTAAACATACCTAATTGCGAAATTGCATAGGCAGCAAACACTTATTTCCAGACATTTAACAGACGCATCATTAAAAATTAAATTACTAATATCCTTCAAAACAGTTATTTTTAATTCCTTACAATCATACTTCATGATAATGCGATGTAAAGGTTAATTTCGTCTTACTAAACTAGCATCAAACAATTACACGATAGTTATTTAAGAATCCACAGTAGAGTGTGTGAATAAGTAGCTTAAGTACGAACCAATTTGAATGTCACGTAAGGCTAGTAATTATTGAAACTCCTATTAATTATTTGTTCATAACAGCTGCTTTTTATTACCACCCACGTTGATACTTGTACTGCATTAGTAAGAACTACTTGAAATGTTGGTGAGCGATAAAAAAGTATGCAGCCTTCGCAATGTTTTAGCTTTTTCACGTTGCAAATGATGATTTTTGACGTTTTTATGCAGAAGCAGTGTGATTTCTAGAATGAGTGCCTTCGTAACGGAAAGATACTTGAAATAATGTATAGAGAAGAGTAGAAAGTTAAATTTATCTCTCTTAAGGTCTTAAAATTTCTGTTTACGTAATATTTTTTTTAACAAATTAGTAACGGATCATTTAGTCACTTTCAGTAGTAGAATATTGTTATTAATTTCATTTGAAATTATAATAATATTCATTCAAATACTACAAACGGTGCTTAGACAAGTTACGGGTTCCCGATTTGTACTATGTCACTACTACCCCTAACCGCACACTACTGGGGCGAAACGTCCGCAAAGGAAACAAACTGACATTTATTAATGGTATATGGAAAAAAATATTGTTTCGTTTCGTTTCCCCAGCTTTTAAAGCGCAATAAACAGTATGCAATTAAAACGCCAATAGCAGATTGATGGCTTGATTAATTATAACGAAAGAAGCATTCCAAAGGCATAATCGCTAGCGTTTGTTTACAAATTAAATTGACAAATGACAATCACTCTCTTTTGCTCTTCAGTTTCAATATTGTATTTTTAAACACTAATAGCTATAGATCTAGTATTCCTTTTAAGAATGTAATAAATGGATTAGAAAACAAAAAATACCAAGATAGCATCTAAAAATATGTGTGCACTTCAAACTGTAGTTTTGTTTACATTATTTTTTTTAAAATGACTAATTACTATTTTGAGGAATAGGCTAAAGATAACGTACGTTACGTTGGTGATCAGTTACATATAAACTTTACATTTTAAACTCTTTGGTGCAGTCTTTGAATAAAGAAAAAGGTTCGATTAGTCTCGTCAGTGGCAGCTAACAGTGAGCGTAAACTGCATAATACGGAACAAGTTCTAAAGGTTGAACCTTTCGCTGTTTATCTTCTAAGGATCTTCGCATATAATGGAAAACATGCGATTTCCTGGTCCGCTGCGTTTATAAGGTGTTGTAAGAAACGGATTACGCATTAACCAGCTATCTAGACTTTAATTATAAGATACAAGTCTTGAATAAAGGGCACAGTCAACACGATTGCAAAACAACGCGTATCTGATTCTGATAGATTTATGGATCAATGCATATATTCATGCATAGCAAATGGCGGCCAATTAAAATGGCGGCGATGCGTTGTCACTCCGTAATTGGTTAATTATTATCGGCGGCTGGGCGTGATCGCACGTGCAGGCTACCAAAACGGACCGCAGGAACGATACGAATACCTATAGGTCTACCTTTACTTTACTGGTTCTAATGCTTGACGATTGCAACTCTTATATCAACGCGATAAAGCTGAGAGCTCTAAAAGTCAGACTTAGTTGCATTAGCAACCTAATATATATAGAAGGTCTTTTTTTTATTTCTTATCCCACGTTTCCAACAAAAGCAAAATTTACACGAAACAGCGTTAAAGGTTTTACAATAATACATATTTTTTAAATTACGGATTTTTCTAGCCCTTTAAAAGTAATATGTGTACTTTAGAGTCTGTATAATGAATCGTGTCATTTGTTAGTTATGGCAAGATTATGTGCATATGGCAAAATATCACATATTAAAAATCAGTGCCACGTGGTGACAAAAACTTTTTTACTTACTTGTATTTTTAGTGTCATAATCAGATTTTTTCAAATTTCCCTTTTTTGCAGTGCCACCTTACATTAGATAGACTCTACTGATATTATTACTGAAAATATTCTTAGTATCAACTTAATTTGGATATCGGCACAACATTTTTGGACATATATTATTGGATTAATTATGATCACTGTCCAAAAATATTTTTTAAACAAGCGCCTACTTTTTTATTTGACCACTTTTCTATTGCTTTGAAACGAAACAAATGAAAACTTAATTATGCAATTGTCAGGATTATACCTTTCATTGTATAGCTAGGATAGTGTTGGTAGAAAACACGTCATTATTTAAATGATTAATGTAAAGTCCCGAGGGGACTAAGGTGGCGAGTGTAATGTTCATTCAATTCATAATTATGCGCTCATCGTTAATATTTTTATGAAGTCTGGCATGAATAATCACTTGATAAAACTAGTCACCCTTTTGGGAATAGAAATGAAAATATTCATAATAAATTAGCTGTAATAAGAAAGTTTTTAAAAGAATTAGAACTGAACTGTATCTTAATAAAGGGCGACTTTTTTATTTAGGTTAGGTTAGGTGCTTTTTTTAAAGGTGTATTGAAATCGATATTTATCTAAGTATAAACGACTCTATTGACAATTTTAATCATTTGTTAAAATAGACAAACTATATGTTGTGTACTTACCTGTAGATAAGGTGGCAAGCTGCTTTACGTGAAATAAAATGGGAATAGGATTTTAAAAGAAAACCGGTGACAGGCGCTTAGCAAAATGCATTGACAAACTGACATCTTCATAAAAAAATTATAAAGATAATTTCAAAGACAAATCATAAAAAAAGATTTAAAAGCTTTACGGCCAATAAGGTGCACAACACTATAATTTTCTTAAAAAATATAGATTACGGTTAATTTTAATTTGCATCCTAGATTTTGAATAAAATTGATTAATTTTAAGTTAAATTTTAATAAACTCAATTTGAAAAGAGAAAAATAAAACTAGGTAGATAGGTAAACTATACACCGCACGCACGATTCAAAACAAACTTCATACCGTCACTATAAAGAAAACAAAACACCGCAAAAATCTAGTAAAACCAAGAGCATGTTTTCTTATATGCCCAGTGGTTTACGCGGGCGAACAGCTGGTCATAATATTTCCAAACTTCGCTTCGTAGATCGGCACCAATCTAAATACTGACGTAGCACATCCGACCGGGAGTTTGTTTTGATATGTCGTGTCGGAGAGCCGATCGTTTCATATCATGATGAATACTACTTGCGTAACTAAGGAAATTAACCGATACACTCTTTTTAATGGCGCTTTACGCATTTTTATTACGATATCCTTAGATAAGATAAGATGTTTTTGTAAATCATTGGACTTTGACAGTGGAAGTGTTAACTTACCAACTTATTGCATTACGGTCTCGTCCATGACATTTACAGATATAATTTCAACCAGTTTTCGTTCCCAGACCTACCAAGTATTACACAGTTGGTCAGTGGGTAACCTTCTGACTTGAGATCAAATACAAATTATCGAAACTGTATTTCTTGTTTTTCACCATTTTTATAATGTAAAGAGAAAATACTTACATTATTAAGATTTTTTTCAAACACAAACAAAAGTGTGTCAGGAACACATACTATGAAACATCTGCATTGAATCTATGAAACAGGTTTAATTTCGAATTTTCGGAATGATTTCATTGAAGAGACGCGCGCCTGCGCTGTCACCGGCTGTCAGCGTATACGCAGTCCTTGTGAGAACGACGGATTAAATAAATCCACATGCTAAGATGAAAAGCCCGCGTAGTATGGATATGATCTGCAGTTATTACTCAATTAATCTTGTTTTATTGCGATAGATCATGCTATTACGGCTCCGTGATATCGATACTTGAATATTTTAGTAAATAACTGCAATCTATCATTCTAATTGATTTTGCAAGAGTGATGGACGTTATGAATATCATTGACGCAAAAATGTAATCATTTTTCAATTACACTCTTCGGTGGTATGGTAAATGCACATTTACACTGCAATACGTTATGAATCGTAAAATTAAGTACTTAGACGAGTCGTGAATAAAACAGATACCGAGAAATCTGCCTTCTCCTCGTCCGGTAATTCTATCTTCGTAATAGTTAATAAAGTGTAACAATCTAAACATAAGCCATCTCTTTCCCCGCAGTTAGCTCATCATTCGGCCAACGAATTAGTCCGTGTCACTACAATAACATACAATGAGGAGCCAGTGCTTCGCGCGGGCCGTCGCATAAATCGCTCAACACACTAGAGTAATGTTTGTATGGAGATTTCTTTCGACGGCACACCGCCTGCCGTGTGGTGGCCTTTATCTAGTATTAAATTAATGCTTGAAATTGATAAACGCGATCGCTTTCAACCATCTGCCAAGAGCGTCTTTTGTTTTATGTCTTTATTACCCACAATTTCACTACAGTGTCACAACCGAATCTCGCAGCGAATCCCACATGCGTGTGATCATAACCAAATTGCTTTGTAGGTACTATGATATCATCATCTATTCCTGGCCCATTGTATCCGCGCCTAACTCGAGGTCTTATACTATTTATACGGATATTTGCTTTGTTTGCATTAACGATGCTTAATGCATTCATTATCTTTGCACGTTCCCTTTTTTGCTCAAGTCTTTTAGTTAAGTTCCCTGTAAAGCACAATCCTGTTACGGATTCACCGCAAGTGGTCTTTAAAAACAACATGGATTCCACAACGTAACAAAGCGTGTACCCCGCAGACGTTATAAATCAAAGTCTGTGCGAAAATTACCAAATGCTGCAAAAGTTCGCGTGCATACCAACACAAGGTCACTTGCATAGAAATTTCACAAGAAAAAAGTGTTGTCTATTCCCTAACAATTCTCCGAAGAAAGTTTTAAAAGGCTTTTGTCGTGTCACAGTAATTAATGTGCTAATGTGTCGCCTTTAAAGGGCTATTATACTTTTACTCTTACTATAAAAGGAGCAATAACGACTCGTTTTGGTCGCAAAAGATTTTTTGGTGATTTGCATGGGCGGACCACCGCAGGCAGGTAGTGTCTTGTAATCGGTCGATTTGTCTTATTGTCGGAGATGTCGTTTGTTTGTGCTCGTTGACCGCGACAGTGCTCGAGATAAAACACATAAATTATCGGAGACGGAAGGTGTTTATAATGCTCGCTGCCAGAGGTGTGGCCCTTTGAGTTTTGGGAATGCATTCAGAGTATACTTAGTTTTATTCCATTCCAATAATGCACTTTTAAACTTGTCAACAATCAAGCATACACTTAAAGATAACAGTCAAGATACAAGCGCTATTAATTTAGCATCGACAAGTGTAAAAAAAAACATATTTTAATAATTAGTCAATATTTTATTCTTTCGTTAGTGTCCCTATTAGTCAAATAACACAATGCATAAATTATTGAACAGATTGAAACCATAAAAAAACAATCATTCAAGAATATCATAACAGGAGAAACAACAGAATCGGCAAGCGTTCTCAGTTAAGTTATAAATAAAAGGCACCTACTATAACTCGTTCGACCAGATTTATGTTGAAATTAATATTCAATTAGCTTTCCGCACATGATGCTGTTTCGCTGGGCGTATGTATTATTAAATTTAATTTATGGCATCATTTACTGGGCGATATTTTTTAAATTATTACCGGCCTCTCGGCGTCCGTTGTAATTGTGCAACGATCAATTTGGTATACATCGGTCTTGTCTAGATTTTCTTTTTTTTTCTCTGTTATTTCATTTGTCACCGTTTATGCTGTGTTGTATTATGTTATGGGTAGAAGCTGTCTTCTAAGCGGAGGTTGTAAATTATTTTGTTTATACTTATCTCTTCCGTCATTGCGTGACCTTCTAATACCTTCCATGCGGTATGTCAACATGAAACAAAAAATAAGCAATAATTAATTTTCAAAATATGACTTCAGCTTCCAAAAAGAATCAATGAAAAGTGCAAAAGTGAAAATGCAAATTATAACAAGGCTAAGAATAGTGCAGTTTCTGCAACTGTTTCACTAGAAAACATTCATTTTGTTTAAATTTTAACTAATGTCTTTGATTCTCATGTTTATTTAATTCACTAATTTGAATAACAGCTTGAATTAAATATTTACCTACTTCCGAGAAAATATGACTACGAAGTTATTTGTCTGCATACGCAATTAACATTATTGCTTTAGAGACACCACAATAAATCACGAATGACTATAGGCATTCCCTCATAGCAAGGTTTGTCCGTACTTCCTACAGATACAAGTAAACCAATCATGTAGAAAGACATGCAATTTTCAACTCTAAATTGTGGGTATTAAAGATCAGTCTAGCTGCAAAATGTGCGGTTGCTAACTACCAGTTTGGTAGGTCGAACTAAACGTAGATAGATAGATCATTAGTCTTCGAGATAAGCGATCTGAGCTATACATAATATAATCAACTAGGCCGTATCAAGTTAAACTAATATATGCCAGATGCAAACGGCCACTTGTCATGGGTTGTATGAAAGACTTTGTGCAATAAAAGTTAAGAAAAGTTTCCTGAGTTCCTATGTTATTATAAAACATTTTGACAAAATAAGACAAAGTAGGTGATGACTGTTGAAATAAAGTGAAGTTAAAAACTTCACTTTATTTCAACTTCAACAAGGCCAAGCAAGGCAAATTTTCAAAAAACCATCGTCTTCTTGAGAAATGTACTAAACATAATATTGTTTATTGAATAGATACTACATTACTTAATCATTATAAAAAAAACTTAGTTTTAAATTACATTCAATGACCAATGCGTGCCAAATCTTAAGGTAAGGAAGACTCTAAAAACCTGTAATACCTATAAATATATATCTTTACTTATTTAGAACCTTGCCATTGTTTATTAATTTGTAGGACTTAAGGTTGTGACTGTTGAGTTGACGTTCTGCTTTCGACTTATAGGAAACATAGGTTATCAAATCGGTAGACCTAACAAAGCGGAACAAACACTCGCATTTAAATCAGCTATACTGAAATAGACCAACGAAAAAGCTCGAATAAGAATTTATCAACGGCGCCGACTGAACGCGCCGCCGCGCGCGCACCTAGATTCATGGCGTGTTATGTAAATCTGTACAAGATATTAGTGTCCTTAATATTTCTACGTCACGATTAGTGCACGCTATGAACGTGAGAAATCTGTCGGTCGGGGTCCGAATGAAGACGGTGCTAATATTATTTAGTCATGCTCCAAACCACACGCTTATAATGTAGCTATTTTTTGCAGGTCACAAAATTTTTCAATCATTTCGGGTTG
This sequence comes from Chrysoteuchia culmella, assembly GCA_910589605.1. Classification (NCBI taxonomy): domain Eukaryota; kingdom Metazoa; phylum Arthropoda; class Insecta; order Lepidoptera; family Crambidae; genus Chrysoteuchia; species Chrysoteuchia culmella. Next base: position 14,890,279 of record OU342654.1, read on the forward strand.
CATATTTAATAACAAAAATACAAAATGACAGGAAATATAATGTTTATATCAATGGGCATTATAGACAAATACAACTAACAGCAGACAATACGATTAACAGCATGTCAGCATTTACAAAACTGACAAACTCAAATCCACTTTCAACCTTTAGACATAGGCCGTTGAGTTCGGAATTATCAGCAAAATTATGACATATTGAACAAGTCGTAGTTGCCGCTGACTGTACCAAAATGAAACAACACAATCATAAGTAATTAACTATGCCTACCATACGAAACTTCCTACTTTTTTTAACCTGTATTACAAGTAAAAATTTTACTGAGCCGCATTAGTTTTGCCAATAAGATTAACAAACCAATAGCATTACCCCGCCAGCAGTGAGGCCATGCCTTTATGCGGCGAGCATCGTGCGCGGTCGGGTTCCAATCGGACAATCTTCGGATCCTCTTTACGGACTGGAAACTGCGCCCGCACAGATCATTGCTCTGGTACTGGTAGTTTAATATGCGTATTAACAGCATTATTGTAATGATCGTGTAAGAGGTTTTATTTTTGCGGTGAAAAAATTATTAAAATTAGTATGAGATTTTGGATTTTTAGCACAAGTATACGGGGATTTTTAAGTATGTATGCGTCACGGTGCTTTTTTATTAATCTAGATAAATTTAGATCTATCTATTTCTAACTAAATCCTCAAATCCAATATCTAAATCAATATTAGAAAACATTACTGTAATAGACTAACTTGTGTTATAAATATCTCACCCAACGAAGGGCTTACAAATACTCGTTTTACAAAATATAGAAGGAGGGATGGGAACGAATTAAACATCTATATCTATACTACTATTTTAAAGAGGAAAGATTTGATTGTTTGTTTGTTTGCAACGAATAAACTCAAAACTACTGGATGGATTTGGATGAAATTTGGTACACAGATATTAGATAGCCTGGTTATGAACATATGATACTTTTTATCCCGATATTCTTACGGGAACGGGAACTACGCTGGTGAAACCGCGAGCAGAGTAATACATAAACCTTGATACTAATAAACAATGTTTATCACACCAATTTTTAGCCCAGGTAGAAAACCCGAGCCCTCGACAATAGTAATAGTAATGGCCACTGCACCATTAGGCCCATCAGAAAAGTAAAAAACATTACATACTTGTCTAAACTCCAGTAAATTTTTCCAATTCAACAATTCCAATAACCTAATTGGGTTAACACCAAACGCATTTGAAAGTCTACGACACACGTGCAAAATTATACGCATCTGTAAATATTTTAAATTCCGTGGTTATGTCCTTCAAAGAGTGGACTGTTAAACTTAATAATCGTGGGGCAGCGAGCCAATTCATAACGAGTGTTGACTATGAACCACTGACATTTCTGCAGCAGCAGTCAGATGATGACATTATTTGAACACGCAGCTCCTTCGCTGTAATAAATCATCACCTTAGAAACACCACCGTGATTCCGTATTGCGTGTTCAGATTCAGATTGCGAAAATATGTTTTGGGTCTTGGTGAATTGGAGTAATGGGAATGAGTGGTTCACTTAAAAAAATCTTTAATTTTAACAAAGGGGAAACAATAATAACATTCAAAACTAGAATATCTAGAAAGTTTTAGTTAATTCACGTATAATAGAATGTGTAAAAAAACCAAATCGTAATGAGAGTAGGGTTGGGTAAATTTCACGAAAAATATACGTTTGCGCGAATGATCATATTTTGTCTATTTGTTTGTTAGTTACAATCTCCATTTTATATTATAATAGTTTTGGAATCGAGCTCGAGACGCCATTTTTATACTTACTTTTTTTTTTTACTTATGTGGTCAAATTTTACATCTTGTAAATCTTTAATTTACTGTCGTCGTCTCAGCCACATGACACCCACTGCTGGGTATAGGACCCCCCCAAGGATCTTCACGACGATCGGTCCTGTGCTGCCCGCATCCAGCGGCTTCCCGCGACCTTCACCAGATCGTCGGTCCACCTTGTAAGGGGCTGGGAAGTAGTACGGAGATCTTCGAGCATTGTGTTTAGGTCCTCCAGGGTCTCAGCAATAAGGACTATATCATCGGCAAAACGAAGGTGTGTCAGATACAGGCCATTTATATTGATGCCGCGTCCTTTCCAGTCCAAAAGCTTAAAGATGTCCAACGCAGCTGTAAACAGTTTCGGAGAAATGACGTCTCCCTGTCTCACACCTCGCTGCAGTTGGATGGAATTTGTGCTCTGGTTCTGTAATCGGACCGACATGGTGGCATGTTCGTATAAGTACCTTAACACCTCGATATACCTATAGTCCACTTGGCACCTCTGGAGAGACTGCAGCACCGCCCAGGTCTCTATCGAATCGAAGGCTTTCTGAAGGACTTTGAGTATCGGCTTACCGCCGCTTATTACGAACGCTTCAATGACGATTTTACCGTTAAACAGAAGATGAAGTAATTTGGGTTCTACATTTTTAAATAAGCATACTGTGACGAATTTTCTTTTTGAAAGTACATACATAGTTATTTTCTGGACTGATATAGGTAACTAGTGGTGTAATAGAATGTAGAAGGCGAACTAAAGTTTCCAATATTCACTTAACCACAAAAAACTTTGTACCGAAGGGATGCCATCGAAGATTAAAAAAGCGTACCCGCAGGATTAACTAAATCAAAAGTTCCTTAAAGTGTCACCGAGGGTTGGACTGACACATTGCGAAGATAGTTCGCCCGAGATATCCGAACAAAAAAGTTTCTCTCGATAAAATACTTACAGGTAGCACAAAGAGTTAAGTCTTGCGATACGTAGACGACACTCGAATAATTACGGTTGCTTTCAATAACGAATGGTCTTTAACGGCCTTTTAAAAGGCGCCTTATTACACAATCAGTAGGGGTACACTTACAAGAAGGCTAACAGTTGCTAAAGTCACGACGGCCTGCTTAGACTATGTAAGCAAATTGCATGTTGCCGCACCATCTACTTTTAAGGAGTGAATTAGAGGAAAAGGAAACGTACCTATCTACGAGTAATACGCTACTGTACTTTGTGGTTTGATAGATTTTTGAGTTCCAAGTTAACTAGTCTGTTGGTAATGTAGGTAATTTTTGCTACAACTTATACCTTATATCATTTTAGAATACTCTGGCAAAAGCAATGCAGTCTGGGATTACTTTTGAGAACAAAGACGCTTAATAATATTAAAGAACTAAAAAGACAGACATAATAATACTAGAGTATTGCCAGCATGAAACGATATTCGACAATGAAACATTGAAGCGTAAGAAAACATAAACAATTGACTGTCAGTAAATATGAACGAGCTATGAAGAGCAACGGTCGAAATTCTTATGTCAAACAACACCTTGCGAGTGTCAGTCATTTTGTCATTGCCGAGCCACGGCACGGTCGCGCGCTAGTCTTTTGTCTTTCAACAGGTGAATGCGGTGGTATGACTAGATTCATGGCTTTATTTTACATAAAGTAAAGAATCATCATGCCATCTATCCTTTTTATTATCTTACGTCACTCGCAAAGTACTAACTTTGTGAGTGACGAGAGTACGAGTACGAGTAAGAGTACTAACTCTTTTTAATAAAGTAACTCTGTTGAATGGTTCATTTATTTCTGGTAAGTTATCATTACTTCTCTAGCAGTAAGTATCTAAGTTGTTTTGTATTCAGACAACTTTGTTTAAATAATATTTTAGACTTTGTAATAGATTTTGTTGGAAAAGTTCCTCTATTCCTCTATTTTTTTCTAAATTCAAAGGCAAGTACCACTTATTAGTATATAAAAACCCCGTAATACAATCTTGATTACAAATACAGCTTGACTGCATGATAAATGTGTCTGTTAGGCATTGAATATTGTGGGATGACCTGTTTGATAACGCACTGACTGCCAATAAGCAGGCAGATGTTATACATTCAGAGACCTAGACTCCATGGCAACTGATTATGTTAAACGATTGCGATATTCTATAGTGTCTAGAAGAGTTTGCATATTATGCATCCTGGTTCCATCAGGCAAAAGCTTTTAAAGGCCAGCTGGTTAGGTGATATCAACCTTAATGTGAACGGGGTTTGGTTTAGACTTTACTGTTGTGGGGTGTGCAGTTATGAAATTTTAGTTATATGATTTTTTAAGTCTTAAGATATAGTGGTAGCTTAGCATACCTATAGCCCCTTGACTAAAGAAGTACAATCTAAGGAAGATAGTTTGAAGAGTTTCTTGAAATCTTGGTGACTGCAAACTAGTTACTACTGTAGACTGAAAACTAGTAGTTAAAGATCTGAAGATTACCTTATATTATCCAGGCATTGTGCTGATAATGACGATTTGTGAATTGAAAATTGTGTTATTGTTCAAACACGAAGTTTAAAAACTTCTTTCATAATCTTTATTTTGATAACTGTATTATTATTATAAACAAATATAAATCTTCTTTCAAATAAATATTTCGTCGATGACAGTATTTGCGTCACATATTAAACTACAAGACTAATCTAATAAAATAATATATTATGAAAAATCATGTCATAAATTTAAGAAACTGATGTTCCTACTTAAAATTTTGTGTTAATAACGTAAATTTATTACGACGGTGCGAGATTATGATGCTAAAAAGTTCACATAAAATGATATAAAAACAATTATTAGCTAAGTCACAAAGTATGGGTGACACTTTTATAGCATGTATACTGTTTTCATCTGTACCATTAGTCTTGTTCTCTTTGATGTTTTATTGTCAAACATTTTTATGCTGGCTTAACTATAGCCGTTTTATTTGAGTATGCACGTGGATAGAAGTATGGGTTTTCCGCTTTTCGTAATGAAGGTTTTTTGTATACTTTATCACAAGTCTTGCACTGAAATTTACTAAAATCCCCTTGATGAGTTTTTATATGTTTTCTTATTATTGCTTTTACTGAAGTCGTGACGTCACATTCTCTGCATTTGTACGCTATAAGGTGCATATTCCTATGAGCCGAGAGGTGGTCTTTCGTCAAGAAGTAAGCTTTGCAGACATCACATTGCAAGCAATCTTCGCTTTTTGAATTATTTGTGAAATGCTTAATTTCTAATCTTAGTCCATTTAAATTAAAAAATATGATACTCGTCAATGATCTACTCTTTCTTCTCAACTGGTTCAAAATATTTGCAATATGGTATCGTTTTTCTTTGCTCATTTATTTGTAATATCGTAACTTTGTTTCCATGTCTTGCATAAATTGAAGTCCCGTATAAGCAATTTGTGAGATGAGTAAATTTTTTTGTAACTTTTATTTTTTTATTATTTACTTTATATCTTAGCTCCTGCTTTGCCAAAGCGTATGCAAATGATGTAATTATTTTGTTCTTCTTACTAGAAAAAAGAATAATGTCTGTTATTAATAACTTTCTATACAAGAGTGAGCACCTATTTAAAAAAAAAAAACATAATGCACAGATATTCTATGTTTGATGTTACTCTAACAATTGAATCAATGTTAACAAATTAAAAAAAAAGTGATACTTTAATTCCGTGATTCATTTTACTCCTAACGTATTATCGCCAAAGAATAAAAAAATTACCTATTTATTTCTATTGATAGACAAATGACGTTTGCACTTTAAAAAAAGACATAGGTAAAATCAGAATATTTCATAAAATTTATCTCCAGACGGTAGCTACTTTAGATTTCAAATTTTACGACTCATCCATAGGTAATGCGATGTCATTCATTTAAAATTCGACCATGCAATATGTCTAGACTGAACAGACGGAATATCAATGGTCTGTGACCTAGAATTACATTTAGGCATATAAAGAGTAGGTTCTACAGCACTTGAGGTGCCAATAAAAACCGCACTGAACATCAGTACATTATTTAATTGTAAATTCTTAAATTAAACTAAGTTTCCAGAAACCTACATCAAAAGCATACCTACATAATTACAATTGTAGTCTTGCGTGATATCGTTTTGACTTTACTTCTCTTAGTGACAAGTATAGGTGTTCATTTGTAACCTATTGGTAATAGAGACCAATTTAGTTTTCAATTATTCAATTGCAGCATCTTAATGTAAAAATAACTATAAAAATTAAATACTTACTCCTTTAGTGCACGAAACCAAGTGAGTTTTGGTCTCAAACACAATTTAGTAATATTTTTTTTTAATTTTGCATTGTACAATGCTATTTTTATATGATAAATATTAAACAAGAAAATATACTAGAAAAAATTATTGCTTTTTCTAGTATATTTTCCTTTTTACAATTTAGTCATATTAATGCAGTTGCACCTTTACTACCAAATTCTGGTTCAGTTTTTGTATTTTTAACTTAAAAATTATAACAATTAAATTGACAGACAAATAGCATTAATTTGGCACTTAGTTGGAGGCTTACAACTGCATTCAATGGAGGAGTTTAAGTTTGTAACCTAAATAGGTATAAACTCCTACATATTTTTAATAGACGTTTTTCTAATTTGTCAACAAAATAATTTAGCAATTCCGGTTTGTTTTTGTTGCGAATCTTTAATTAGTTTTCACCTCCAAAATCTCATTAATCATCAGAAAAGATCTTTTTATTTCCTTTTTTTAATTATTAGATAGGTAAAGCGCTTGACCGCTATCTTGCCTGATGGAAAGCGAAGATGCATTCTAGAATGTAACGCGCTTACCTAGAAGATACCTATGTACTCGTGACTTGAAGACCCCCAAACTGTAAATGTCAGGAAACACAGACTCAGGCAAGGAGTTCCACTCTTTAGCGGTGCGTATGATAAATGTCGAGTCAAGTCTTTTAGTTCTCATCAATAATACCTTCGGCTTTTAGTTTGTTTCCGTTGCTTTTTACATAATATTTATCTACTAGAGTTAGGCTCATACTTCAAACTGTTTAAAAAGCATTCTGATTAAAAAGTGAACTGCGGCTTACAGAGAAAAGTAAAAAAACGACTAATTTCGTTTCTTCCAGTATCTAACTCAAATAAAACAACAGTCGCCCGGGTAGCAAAAGATTGCGGGTTCGAGACCTCTCCGAGTACCTAATTGTTATTGGAGATATTTTTTTGTTCTGGAACCTATAGTATCTCAAAATCACGTGGTTAGACTGTGTCGATCGAACCATTTTGTGAGGGCTTAGGGAACGTATTTAAAATATATATATTATTAACAGTATTACGGTCATATACAACAGTTTACGACCTATAAACCAAATTAAGCTTCCGAGTTAACAACGCTATATTGATTTATATCTCACATTTAAAAAAAAATTGTCCCGGATAATTTCTCTTCTGACCATGAATCATAAAATTTTTCAAGAATGTCTTACAGCATAAATTTCAAAAATTATCTCAAAATCTACATCTCACCACGAAATATAGTTACGGAACTTTTAGTTACCCTAGTAATTGTCACATTCTCAAATATATTTGTCGCAAAATTCTTACAGTTCCCAAATCTAACTTCCTTAATGTAAAGTCAATATCATAAACTACCTTTAAAATTTCTCCAACTTGTTTCTTTGCACTTCCCTACTTATTACCCCATTTTAAGCACATTTTCATTAGAAACTTGATATGAACATTTAATCAACATCACGGTATTATCGTGAATTCACATTGAAATTCAAATATCACCGTATTGCGTCCATTTGTTTCATTCCTGTACAAGGATTATGTTAAAATAATGCTGTCAGTCTGTTGTTTGTGCATCAGGCTGTCACCAACATTTCAATCGCGCGGGGTTTTTGCCGCTACTCCACTTGTCGTCCCTTACATTGAGCACCATCGAATATTTATATTCTCTTAAACATCTTTATTGACGCGGGTTTGACAGCCACGACTGTATAAGTTAAAGTGTCCGGCGCTTCAACTGAATTTATAACAGCTTTTTCCCTCATGTCCAATTGTACTAAAGAATTATATGTTTAATGAGAATGCAACTTCAACACATTCGAATAAGTTGACATGCTTTTGAATTAAATGCACATGTTTATCCAAACTTTTGGTTTCACCGATCACTGCTGCTTAGGACAACGTAATAAATGACACTGTTTAATTTGGTAGACATACTCGAGACAGGTCTCGTATCGATCACTCAACCACTGGCGGACTTCCAAACCGGCCCAAGTGGTGGGCCGCACCGCCGACACGCCGTGACAGGTGCGGCATGCAACCCATGACTTGAACGCCACTGCCATACCACGCTCGCAGCCCTCCTTTGAATTCCAAGTAACAGCTCGCGAGTACACGTCATTCTGTGCATACTTCTCAGGCAATTTCAGACGAGTCCATAGTTTTAACTAATTTAAATTATCATCCCATCAAATATAATACCATCAAAACATCACAAAATTTGCCTTGGCCGTATTTAACACGCACAAACAGGAACATGTCGGTGCCAAAACAATCACAAGAGGTGGTATCATAATGTGGCGAGGAGCACGATATAAATAAAGAAAAATGAGACAGCTCAGGGAAATAAATTTAAATTAATTGCGCAATACTATTTGGGTTTCTGCATAGAATTCTTGTTCTGAATCGAGCGTGTTGCCGCGAGCTGTACATCACAATCGAGCAAGCGTGGCAAGCCACGAAGTCGATCGAGCCAACTATTCATTGGCTCTCACACGAACATTCAGATCTAAATATTAACGTGGCTCACATTTGTGACTAGAATAATCCTTAACGAACTTTGTGCAATGAAAATACGCTCAATCATCCTATACTTTGACGTGAACTGACGTTGAACATTATTCAATTTCAGGTACAGTAAACGCAAACGGTGAAACGAAACGGCAGAGGACGTCTTACACCCGGTACCAGACGCTGGAGCTGGAGAAGGAGTTCCATTTCAACCGGTACCTGACGCGGAGGAGACGGATCGAGATCGCGCACGCGCTCTGTCTCACCGAAAGACAGATCAAGATCTGGTTCCAGAACCGGCGTATGAAGTGGAAGAAAGAGCATAAGATGGCGTCAATGAATATCGTACCGTACCATATGAATCCGTATGGCCACCCCTACCAGTTTGACCTCCACCCGAGCCAATTTGCGCACCTCTCCGCATAGGATCAGTGGAATTTTTCGAACAGCGGATAACTGATTTACTAAATTAGACAGTCGTCCGTCTGTTCACGGGGTTGTGTGTGACGTCAATTCCTTCTCCTCGAAATTATCGATGTTACAGCAACCAGACTGGATCAGTTATTCGCTGTTTGAAAAATTTCACTAGGTGTAGCCCAATTTTGTTATTGTTGTTGAGACTTTTTAAGTGAGTATAAAAAAACAAAGTGTTAGTGCTGCAAGAACATGTGAACCAAAGTGAAGGTGATATGTTTTGAAGAAACAAATATCAAAAATCATGATACAAAGTATGAAGTTTCAGGAAAAACTTCCCGAATTCAAATTTAAAGCGAATCAAACAGTATTACTGTAAGTAAATATCATACAATAGTTCTCATTATTTTGGCACTTTTGTAAAGAAAATGTTAATTACAAACAACAAATTTAATAATCGTCATTAATCACATAATATTGTAATTTTTGCGTGAAAACAAAAGCATTATCAACTGATGAAATTAAACTTAAAGTAGAAAGAATTTTACCTAGTCATAAGATGTAATTGGATTCGCATATTAAATCTTAAACTGTAAGATAAATCAATGGAATATCGAATAGTGTACATTGTGATGGCTAGTTTAAGAAAATTATTTTAGGCATTTGCAGTAACTGATACAATTCAAAGTTTTGAGGAAATCAGCCGTCACATCAATAACAAATTCGGAGATGTACAGGGATAGAGTAAAACTTGGTAAACTCAAACCACATAATTAGTAAACAAAGAATGTATCAAAATTATATAGGTCATGTTGTAACTAATAATGAATATAAATTAGGAGGGGCTTGAAAAAGCGCTGTGAATTAAATGGATAGGAATTGTAAGCTCAGTAACTGTGAATAAGTAGATATTTCTCTTTAAAATGATGTAAATAAATGAATTTGTGGTTTAGTAAGTATGACGAAAAGTTTAATATATTTCAATAAACTTCCCGAAGAACTGTTTTATGTTCCTGTCCTTAGTTGTAAATAATGAGATATTTATCATATTATAAACACAATAAACGACGTGTAATTTAACAATGATAAGGTAAGTACCTTAAAATAGTAATTTTTCTAAAATTCCCACAAACGATACCAAGTCGATGTGGCTCTAGCTACGTGTTTGATCTTTAATATCGTGTATGTATAATGTACTTAATATGCTTAGTGATTATTTTGTAACTTCTAAATATGAAATCTCTTTCATTTTAACAATAAACAAATTTCATAATGATGATATTATTTCATGATTGCTTAAGATTTTGTTATCACGTTTTATTAGAAATGTCGTGGTCAACTGTGATATTTTGTTAAATTTATTCTTAAGTGAAACAGCACGATTTGAGTTCAGGTTTTTGATTTTCTCATGAGTACGTCTGGAGTGCTATTTTTGGTTCCCTTGACTGGTTCATTTGTTGCATTATTTATTGTTTGTAAATATTAGATATATCACTTAGTGTAACTGACTAAAATAATGTTCAAATCTTAATACGTAAATAACTAAAATCATCACTTGATTTCGCTAGTAATGTAAATTTTTCTGTGCAATAGGATGTGGCCTATTTTCTTTCACTGAATCTTCCTCTCTTGATTCTTTGTAAATATTTCTTTATAAATTTAGTTATGTTATTTCTTTTTAACTGAATATAAATATGTTTATCGTTCATTCCAATTTAAATGAGAACTCTAGGAAAGTAGCAACTTGATCATTTAAATTATTGTATTGTATTAATAAATTGTATTGAATTTGAGAAATTGGTGAAGATGATAAAATAAATTATGATGATAACTTGTGTTTTATTAACATTGATATGTAAAACGATGTAAGAAGTTAGTAATCTAATAGTTAGTCAACACCACAATCAAAACTCTTATATTTATGTTAAAACTATGTTTTTGCGACATCTGTAGTCATGTAGCAAATAGCTTTGAGATTCGAATCCCATGTAGAGTTTGTCGATATTGTGTCAGATTATCATAACTCAAATAACGAATAACTTGAAAAAAGCTCTGTATCGAATGCTGATATAATATCAATAAATCCATTATATTGAAAAATGTATTTCAGGCATTCAGATTCTTAGTAAAGTTTTAGTTTAGGTATTGAGTCTTGAACAAAAATTTCCAAACTGAGAATTATTTGGTATTGAGAAAACATCGAGTCCATCCCAAATGTCCCGATAGCTACAAAACCATTGATCGTGAAATGCTGGGTAGTTGGAAGCGCCAGCTAGACGCCGTTCGCTCGAAGCCAGTATTGAGCTATGATAAATGATGGCTGAACAGTGACATGACAGCCGAACCTGAGGGGGGCACCACGTGCCAACAAAGGAGTGTAAAAATGTGACGGCTGCCTCAGCCTGTAGGTCGGAGTTGCGTATCGGCTGGACCTATAAATCATTCTGCCTGAATATTTGCTTTATGCCCCCGTTTTGATACAGATTTTGCGAGCGAGAATATTGGGATTGAACGTTTAGGTTTTAATTCATCATTCATACACAGATTATATCAGTATTCTGTTATATAGCGGTTTATAGTCATGACTCAGAAATAGGACGAAATTTATGTTGGAACAACTGTGTTCTTTTATCTAGAAAGTAAAGATAATGAAAGCAAAGAATCGGGATGAAATGCGAAGTGAAATAAGATTCACTGAAACTTTTATATAACGCATACCAAGTATACCAACACTGAGAATATGAGTACCTACATGACGACATTCTAGAGTAAAATGAGTATCATTATGGTCTCCAAGACAGGATTCTTAAAAGATTTAGTCGCATAGTAACATGTACTAGGCTACAGCTCTCGTGTTTCTTTCCTTCGTGGGTAACTCGATCCGTATTTTTTTAAACCAATATTAAATATCACTTACATGGTATTTTAAAAGAAAAACTAGACTAGGTCTAGTTAGTCTAGTCTAAAAGAAAACTATCTATCATAAAAAAGGTAAAACATTACGCTGATTTCTTATAGATTAAAAGCAAAAGCAAAATTTAACATGTCCGAGATCAAGTATTTTTGAGCAAGTATCAGGTTTTAACTAGGTCCGAATTAAGATGTTTTTATACTTAAATAATATAGTAAGGGGAAATACAAAACCATCACTGCAGAGGGTTATCTAAAGTAAGTATTCCTATATTCGTCGTCATCAGCCTTTTTTAATGTCCCCACTGCTGGGGCACTGGCCTTCCTTATGGATGGTTAAGGAGAATGGGCCATGACCCACAACGCGGGCCCAATGCGGATTGGTGGGTTTTAACGACTGCAAATGCAGCCGGGACCAACGGCTTAACGTGCCTTCCGAAGCACGGAGGAGCTCGAGAACCACTGCGCCACGGGCTCCTCTATTTCTATATTTTCTATTTCTATATTAATTTCTATATTATTGATTTTATTCTTCTATACTATTGATTTCTATATATTAATGCAATTATATCCTGAGTCAAAACAATGTGAGTGGTTGCATCTTCGCTTGACAAACCATTGGCTTGGATCCTTGGTAACGGTCATTCAGATCATGAGCCACCCTTTTAAGGTGATGTTTGTTTCAAGATGAAGGCATCGTATTTCATTACTAAAACATAGAAGATTAAGACCTATAGAATTCTACCTCGACCTATGAACGACTCAATTAATAGGACTATGTCTGTATGACAAACAACAACAAAGATCAGATGCAGGAGTGTGAGTTAATAATTTCATTACATTAGATGCTTTGTCCAAATAATTTGGGAACACCAACCCAAATAGTAATGATGGCGTAAATGATAATGATAACTCAAATGATATAGAATCCGTTGTAAATGCCGTAACATAACGACGACATTTGGATTGAGTAAAATCGACGATAAATCCAAAATTGACGTTCTACTGCATTGATGTGATGTGATACTTTTTTTTTACTTCTTTGTAGTGTATTGCGTTCTTTAAAAAGTGAAACGGCAAAGATCTTCAGAACGCGAGTGTCTCTGCAATGCTCTTAACGGATTCTTGAGGCAAGAGATGGGTATCGGGCATGTCCTGTTGCGTTACAATGACTAATATTATTAATGTTCGTCTGTTGTCCGATTGTGGAGCCGCTGGACATGATATACCTTGCATTAAGGTGTGTTACGTGTCGCGAATCATTTTTCAATGTACGTCTGTGACCGTTTTGACAATTTGTGATAAAATTCCTTGTACAGTTTTTTGAGTAATAGTGCCGATGGTGTGAGTTGAAGGCTCTGATATTAGACGATTAATAGTCTGTTAGTTTTGTTAGTATCGCTAATGGCTCTGTACGCATTGCAAACAATTTGGAACTCATCGAATTGCATCATCGACTTCGTATTTTGATAACAATAAAGGTAGTTAAAACTAATGAATAAAGTTGGAAATCTGCATAACTGTGGTAGTGACTATATTCTTCTGTATGTATCGTCGTCTAGTTTTTGACATTATTTGATACAATTACAATATCTTTATATCGTTCTAACAGTTCATGGTATACCTAAGTGTGTTCGAATACTAATTTTATACACTATGTCCGAAATGCTAGCCCTTCATTCTATCATGTTTTAACGCATAGTCTAAACATGAACATTTAATGCACTAGGCCAACACGCACTCACGTGATGTGCCGTTCCCGGGAATATTGGAAACATTGGGAATATTCCTAGGAGCGTTCCCGGCAATATTCCCAAAAACGGAAATTTAGGGGAAAATTGCTTGTGTTGTATTAAAGTATTTTTTTGTTGTATGCTAACCATTATATTGGCAATATTACAAGGCTTATTGAATATGCCAAAGGTTAATTATCACTTATGGCGAAAATTTCCAATTTTACTGGGAATATTCCCAGTAAATTTCCAATGTTTCCGGGAATATTTCCAATACCCATAGAGTTAATTATAATAAAACTGTAAGCGATCCAATTCTGTACATTGAAAAGAATTAATAGAAAAAATACCTCCAGGGGTCTTCTTAAACGAAACAGATAGGTACCAAAAATATAGTTTTTGAATTTTTTGTCTGTCTGTCTGTCTACGCAAAAACTACCGTACGGATTTTAATGAAACTTTTTTTGTTATACAGTTATTTTTCCTCGCCAACATATAGGCTATAATTTATTTTGAAGATCTGGTACACCTGATGTGGAACCCTAGCAGCCAAGTTAAACTATATGAGATACAATCATAGAGTCTTAAGAAAAGTTGTTTAACGTAATGAACATTTTCTATTAACGGACAAATATCCAAGGTCTGGTACACCTGATGTGGAACCCTAGCAGCCCTAAACTATAAGAGATACAAGTATAGCATCTTAAGAGAAATTGTTCAGCGTAATATGTATTTTCTTTTGTCATACAATCTATACTAATATTATAAATGTGAAAGTGTGTTTGTTTATATGTCCGTCTTTCACGTGAAAACGGAGTAACGAATTGACGTGTTTTGTAGTATGTAGGTAGTTTAGGAGCTAGAGAGTGACATAGGCTAATTTTTATCTTGGAAAAATATCACTTTCCCTCGGTTGTGTTAATATGCATTCATAGCGCTGTACTAATATATAAATAAAAAAAACAAAAAGCTTATTAGCCTAAAAAAATCAAAATGCTGAAAAAATTACTATTCCACGCGGACGAAGTCGCGGGCAAAGCTAGTAGTTAATAAAACACAAAAATATAAGAAATAATCATTTATCTAATTTTTTATAACATTTTTATATTTGTATACAATTTTACAAAATGAACATACTCGTATATAATTTTTTTGTTCGTTAACAGTTTGTGTTTGTTAGAAAGTAATCAAAAATTTTACTTTTTGGTCTTATTATGACTAACACAGCTACCACAGCACACTCGACAATCAAAGCGACACTGGAGTAAACGTGTTTCTTTTGTTTTAAAGTAGAGGAAAGGGGAGGGGGCGGCGCGGCGGGACCCTCCCCTCGCGGCTCAAGCAAGCGCATGCACATACTTGTTGTTGCTTAACCGTGTGAATAAGAAGAAAATATAAATAGCACAGAATTGTAACTATACTTGAAAATATATTATTTTGGAAACTTTCCGGGAATAATGGGAATATTCCCGTAAGTTTACAACGAGTAAATTACTTGGAAATGGGAATATTCCCAGCGGCACATCGCTACCCACACGCACGCCGCTCGCTATCGCTACATGGTCGGCTCCTCCATCTCACTGGTGTTCACTGATGAAACAGTAGCGAGCGCGCGTGTAGCGGCGCGTATCTGTGTGAGTGCGTGATTTCGGCTGTTTGTAGGCAGTGCAAAAACTGTTTAGATTGTGCTGTGGGAACCATAAAAGCTGACCTACCTACGCATATATTTTTCTTTTCTCATAACTGTGTCTAATAAATACATTTTCTTTTTATCTGATATTAGTTGGTCGGTGGCGGTTTCTGAAATATTGGCAACAACAACGCAGCAGCTCAGTAGAGATTCTACCGTAAGGGATCAAGATGAGTATTTGTAGGCTGAAAATGTTAATGATGATCGTAATAAAAAAATTACAAGGAGACAATGCTTCTTTTCATTTTCATGCACCCTAAGGCAAGCATATATGAATTGAATGGACTAAATTACACTTCACTGAACATTGTCTTGCTGACGCACGACTTTTATGATAAATAAAGAAAGGTAGCAATCCTGACTGCAGCTCCTGGTTCCCGGCTGTTGTAGTAAAGGTATTAGTAATCTGTGGTAAAGGATTACTAATCTGTGGTTAACGTATTGAAAAGATAACGTATAAAAAGCAAGTAAAATTCAAGCAAGAATTCAAACTTGAGAGTATAGTCCACCTGACAAAGGTATTATTTTGTGTTTTTTCATTTTATTACCTACATTTTTCTAACTAAATTGTTGAAAAAATATTGTTGAAAAATAGTAGGGTTGTGCATCAAAGGATATCATGTACGTACTTACCCATAAAACATTTCAAAATTAAAAAAAATAAATGTAGTCAACAGCACATCAAACTTAAAAGCGTAACAGTAAAATAAAAATAAAAAATAAAATTTACTACATATATTGTACTGTACAGAATCTCTGCATTAAAGTGACGCAAAAAATACCCAATACCAAAAGAGACGTACGAGTATACCTTCATAATAGTAGGCGGCCTTCATTAATCACGAGCTCGTCATACTATTGATCTAAACGCGTCGTTGTGGCGAATAACTATAATCATTAGAAACGGCAAACGACATGAGAAAATACAATAGTATAAAACCACTTTTCCGGATAACTTATGTTTTATTTCAATGAACAGTGCACTGCACGCCAAAATTTTATATGAGCTTATAAAATATTATCACTTTTATAAAGTATAGGAAAAAATATTGAAAACTCAAAACTTTTTTAGTTTTTTTTTATCTTGTAATTTAAAGTTCATCAGTATCAAAGTCTGATGAAGTTTGAATGTAGGTAATAATTATTGTTGACTTATAGAAAGTAAGCATTTAAATGATATCATTATTATAAACACAAAAATACAATACAAAGTAATACTTTATATAATGTGTAAAATGTATAATGCTGTAGGTAGGCACATAATATTGTTGTTATTATGTTTTGACAGATAAACACCATAAAAAAACAAAAAAAAAAACATTTTAACAATGCGCCCTCTAGAAAGTCATTCAAATACTTCAATTAATTTTAAAAGCAGTCATTCGCACTCAAGCGCCACCTCGCTATTTCGAAAAGAACTACAATGCAACGTATTTTGAAAACACTAACCTTTTCACGCCATGCTAGGATTTAATTTCGTTATGCTTTCACTGTTTCACGAGAAAAGTTGAAGTTAGCCAAGTGTAAAGTTTATTCTATTCATAATACAGATAATTATATAAATTTAACAAGATTTACTTTAAATAATGATTATAAAATAGCTCATAAAATTCTTAAATACTGATATATTATTTCTATGTACTAACTTGTAGACGGAAAACACACCATGTAAAGAAGCAGAGGTTGTTATCGAAGTGGAAGCGGTGTTTCTACTAGCCGATAGATGGCGTTAGCGTACGACGTAGCACGGTAAAGCAGTTTTGAGTTAGTGATTCGGAAGCTTCAGTGAGCTTTCAAAAGCTCTAGC
This sequence comes from Chrysoteuchia culmella, assembly GCA_910589605.1. Classification (NCBI taxonomy): domain Eukaryota; kingdom Metazoa; phylum Arthropoda; class Insecta; order Lepidoptera; family Crambidae; genus Chrysoteuchia; species Chrysoteuchia culmella. Next base: position 14,907,478 of record OU342654.1, read on the forward strand.
GTCAATGCATCCAGTCGCATTCACTTGTTTTGTAACTTTTATTCTCGTTTACTTTTTACTAAAGTGATACGTGCGTCGTAACTGCGGTAAGTACTAAGTTATTGAATTCTACACTGTAAATATAAAATGTTCTCATATATATCTTCATAATGCAACAATTCGTTTCCTGAGAAATGCATTTGCATTACAAATGTAGCTCTTAACAAAGTGTTACTATTAAATCGATTCTGAGATAGTATCTAATAGTGACGTAATAAAAATACCAATAAATTTAAGAAAAATAATCGAAACTATTTGAAGAAAACTTTGTGGTTTGTCTTTTTGTAGAAACAACAAGAAATTTTGCTAGATTTGTATTTTTCTTTCTTTTATAAATATTTCAAGTGTTATAATTTTTTTGTAAATAGTTTTAAATAGAAAGTTAATCATTGTAGAGCAGAAAAAAATATAAACCAGAGCTTACATAGGTAAGCACAGGCGGGGAACTTCCCGGTCGACCAGTAGAGTTTATTTAGGGAACTTTATTTAAGAAAGTAAGTATACCGTGTGGGGCCTAGAACCGCGGAAAATATTGAAAATAGAGACTCTCTAGAGTTTTAGTCTTTATTCTGAAAACATTCCAGTTTGTCAAAACCCATAAATTACTCACAATAAGAATTTAAAGTTACGATTCATAATCAGTGTATTATTGCAAAACTATGTTATCGCTAACGTTGCGAACTTATCGTGGTAAGGGGACAATACAAAACTTACCGCAAAATATCATGATATCCATTAAAAAATTACCTTTAAGTTTTTGTATAGCAACAGCCCCAGCTACTTCCTACAGCTTAAAATCTCTGTTTCAAATGAATTAAAATCTGTAGTTTATTATTAAATATCGCAATGACAGTTATCTGTTTACAATTTTATCCATCATGTATGATATGTCATTTCAATCAATACCAAGTATACTCTTTGTACCAAGTAGATTTAGCCATGGAATTATTAAGTAGGTACTAGTACGTAGTAACTATTAATTACATGGATTCTACGCTTTTTACAATGATCTTTTTAAAAAGAAGATCATAGTGTTAAAAGAGGTTAAAAATAAAAGAATAATTTTGATTAGTAAAGTCAGAATATTGTCATAGGATAGTCATTGGTTTCAGTTTAAATAATTTTAATTTAATTTAATTTAATTTAAGTACGTAATTTGTAATTAAATGTGAAAATGGCTTTAAGTGCAAAAAAAACACTCCAGTAAAAAACAATACCTACGTGGATTCATTAAGTGCGATGTAAGACAGTAAATTTTTTCTATGAGCCGACACATAAATGACACATAAACAGTTTCGCTCATCTCTTTCGGAGCTAATCGGAACTTCCGATTAGCTCCGAAAGAGATGAGCGAAACTGTTGTTTGCATTACATTGAATTTAAGATTAAGTTTGTAAGAAAAAAACAAAAGTAAAGATTTGGTTTTAATGAGTTGGGACCATAATGATTCAATTACTAGTGAACTATCGAGCCTCCGTTTTTAATATTATCCCCGCTTCTAGGCATATAAGTATATATATATATATATATATATATATATATATATATATATATATATATATACCTATATGCCTAGAAGCGGGGATAATATTACACATATATATACCTATATATAAGTTTATATAGAAAACGTTTATATCACAAATAATAGAACATTAACAGGTATTTCATTTGAATAAAATAATAAAAAAAAATCATTTATATTATTATTTTTCAAATATTTTTAAATAGGTACTTAATGTTAAAACTAAAAAACGCATTTTTTTATACAATTAAATTAGAAAATACTTCTACCATTTGAACGCTTGCATTCAGTAGTTCTATGCAAAAATTCAGTAGTTTTAGTTAAGTTTATGAATACCTTTATTTTAATACAGTGATTGGTTTTTTTTTCATTATTTTATTTTATTTTTATTATTTTATCATCATCTTTATCACCAGCCACATAACGCCAAGCGCATAGACTTCCTTTAAGGATGTCCATAAAGATTTAAAATAATATCCTCCAATCTTCAACTTTTTGTTAACAATCTAATTTGCTTGTATAAGACGACGCATTGTACGTATATTTAAAAAAATTCCAATTAAAACAGTATTTCTTAATTATATACCCAAATTATTATTTATAAGTTATACTAGCTTCCGCTATATTGGTTTCTCCCGCGTGGTTCCCGTTCCCGTGGGAATATCGGGATAAAAAGTTGCCTATGTTACTTATTACTTTGACCTTACAACTAACTCATAACATAACATTGAAACCTCATAACATTGAAGACCTGTGCGAGAGAAGGAAAATTTGAAACAAACACTCTACCAACCCGTCTGGCCAGCGTGGTAGCAGTAGGCTAATAACAATGTTTTCAGCATTGTTGTGTTCCGGCAGTTAGAGATAAGTTAGCTAGTTCCTCAGTGGTTGAGGATTCCGGGAGAGGCTCACTTCCATCTTCAGCCTTATCAATACTAACATCAGGTATGATGAAGGCTAAGAGTCTCCCCGTCGTTAATAAAAAAAATAAAAAAAACTTCTATGAACGCCACAATAGGCGTGAGCTATGAGAGGCCTATGTCCAGCAGTGGACGTCCACAGGCTGATGATGATGCTAAATATCAAGTCGATTGGTTGCTTAGTTTGGGCGTGAAGAAAGGATAAACAAACACATTTTGCATTTATAAGATTAGTTAGGATTAGGATGTTTACTCAAGTCAAGAAGTCGCCTCTAACTGAAACATCAATCTTTGGGATCAGTACAATACACAAACATAGTAAGTACTACCTAAGCCCCTAATGCTACATAAGCCGGTATAATCCAATAGACCAAATTTAATCCTTGAACCCTTTTAAAAAAGAACAGAGAAACAGAAACCGAGTAGCCGATTTCGTCAAAACTTTTTCTCATAAAAACTGTTAGCACGAATTTTATACCTGGCCATCATGAATGGCGATATTTTTGTTCAAAGGTCGGCCGTTTAAAAAGAAAAAGATTAAAAATGGCCGCTGCAAAGGCACCTCTGCGCATGCGCTGGCCACGGACTTGCGCAGTTTGTAGCAACCAATTTTGGAGCGTCAATGGTATTACTATTGGTGCTCGATCGAATTTTTTTAAATGTATGAGATAGTTTTTTTTAAATCAATTTTTGTTTTTAGGTAGGATTATAATTTAAAGACAAAATGTAAAAAATCATGCATTCCTTTATGATTTTTTTATCTAATAAATTGTTTTAATATAAGTGTAAAATTAAATTTTATCTATTTTTACTTCCTCCTAAAAGCAGGAAGTATAAATAGATTAAATTAAATTTAATAGACAAGTTCATCGGGAATTATTACAATCATATTTTCTAAGATTTTCACGTTTATTAAATATTAAAATAAAAAGTTTGCTATGAATTATAACGCGTTCACAAATATGTATATTTCAACAAGGTTTTTGATACTGTGATCGCGTTATCATGTGACTAATTTACACAAAGTCTTAAAAAAAAAATTAACTAGTAATAATAAGCGAAACTCTTCATAACTCAACACTTTTTTTTCGAACTGCATAGCCTACAAACCAAAAAAATATGTTAAAACACATTCGGTTTGTGAACGCGTGTTCACAAACCGAATGTGTTTTAACATGTTTATAGATAGACCATTGGTAAGGCCGAAGCGTTAATTGAATGCTGTCTGATTATTAGCCAAAATTATATTTAATAAGCATCCAATTTTCTCCATAAGTAAGAAATATTTATACTATATGGTTCGTAATATGTTACCCTTAAATGAGAACTTAATATCCGTTGTTATTTTAATAACTATATTATTAACAAACTTTTTTAGGAAATTGGAATACCTAATAATTACTGTATTAAAATATTGAGTATCCAATATCAAGTTTGTATTCACAAATTATGCCGAATTAATATCTGGATAAATTTTTATTAAAAAAAACTAGAACAAACCAAAATTTTTGAAAAAGTGAACTTTTATCAACAGTAGAAAATTCCAAATTCAGAACAGTAATTTAAATTGTAAACGGACAAAAGTATTTTAAACGAACGAAAGAGATTCGAGTCGTAAGGGTCGACTGTCAGGGCTTTCGAAGGGGAGAGATTAAATTGAAATTCCTTTTTTGAATTCACCAATAGAGGGAGGGGTGGCGCGGGATTGGCCGCGCGCGTCCGAGCGAAATGATCCGACGGCTGATTGACAGCGGCATGCATTTTTGTGTAACTTGTTTAAACTAAATTTTGTTAATTTATTTACTTTCATAATATGGTCTAGAATAAACATATAATTATTTATAAATAACATGGCTACAATTGCGGCCTCTTCCCAATATGCCTCCGCTGAAAATCAACGTCTCTTGTGATAGAAGCTGAAGTCGGAATTATTGTTTTTTTATGTTATTGTGTTATCAGTTAAATGTCTTTTATCATTCGGCAGTACTAAACTATTAACTCTACATCTTTTAATCGTCTAAATAAAGATTTATCTATATCGATTCAAGTGGAATATTGGTAAGAGTTCTTTAATTTTATTTAAAATATTTGATTTATTAGTATTAAGTATTTATCGTTATAATAAAAATTAAATCAGACAAATGTTACCCTAACATTCTAAAATCACTGTACGAAAATTGGCAAATTATGTTTGCTTCTCCAACAACGTCGTTTCGCAAGGATAAGAAAATCAATAACTAAGTAATGCTAAGGAACACCGCTAACATCTATTTGTCGTTTGACATAAAATTTAACACAAAAGCGATAACTTTCAAGCAGTGGCACGCGACAACGGAGCCACTCCATTCGAGAATTTGATTTGAAATCGATATTTGCAGTACAATAGGTAGGACGGTTCTATTTTAAAAACGAATAAAAAAAGACTTAATTGATATTAAAACTTTTTCTTGGATTGATTTTTGTTTTTAACCGACTTGAAAAAAGGAGGAGGTTCTCAATTCGACTGTATTTTTTTTTATGTATGTTCTACCATAACTTCGCCAGTTGTTAACAGATTTTTATAATGCTTTTTTTATCTGAAAGAAAATGGTTTATGGGTGGTACCATATAATTTTTACGAAGATCTGGCTAGTAGTTTTTTCATAATCTTGAATAATATCAATCACCTTTTGGCAAGTTGTCGTTTACCTAGATGACATTGTTGTGTATGGGCTGATTTTTAGTGTAAGTAACGGCACATGATGTAACTAAAAAATCTGAAATAAAAACATTTTATAAAAAAAATTCAAACCGACTTTGTAAAGTAAAAAATAAAACTTTTGGAGTCGGTGCTAGCTAGCTAAGGCCAAAAAAATATATAGTTAATAGAAGTGCAATGTAGAATGTCCTTGCTGGCACCGACTCCAAAAGTTTTATTTTTTACTTTTTAAAGTTGGTTTGAATTTTTTTTATAAAATGTTTTTATCTTCTTTCAATAACGTAGAGATTAGCAAAAAATATCATTGAAAGTAGTTCAATTGTTATTTCGAAAGGTATTTACTACTGAAAATTAGATTTCTTAATAATAATGTCCCTAAAGTGAAACTAGTCTACTAGTAGTGAAGTGACATAATCTTTTACAATTTTAATCAGACTTAAAACAAATTCGTAACGCGAGCAACATATGTTTAATCCAACAAATATGGATACAGTAAACCAGACCACGCCTTACAAATAAGTATTAATGCTAAGAACAACTTCGATATTGCCCAATCTCAATGATAAAAACACATTTAGTTGTTGGGCGTAGTTTGCAATTGCTGTCACTTTTCGTCGTCCTTATTTGTAGGTGGATAGAGTTGTGTATGAAGTTGGTTTTGTAGTAGGATCATAGAGAAGGTATTGAGTCACCCGGCCGTGAACATGAGACAACATATGGCATCTTGTTAGTTGGACGTACGCAGCGGATGGACGCGTCTGCTGGATAACTAAACCGGCGACACACTGCTAGCAACGACTGTGCGTTTTTGAGTAAGATCTAGCACTAAAAATCCTAGTTTTCATAAAAAAAATACTTGCTTTATGTACAGTCAACAGCAGCTTGACCTTGAGAGTGCCCTTCATCATCATCATCATCAGCCATTTTAATGTCCCAACTGCTGGGGCACTGGCCTTCCATATGGAAGGATAAGGAGAATGGGTCATGACCCACCACGCGGGCTTAATGTGGATTGGTGGGTTTTAACGACTGCAAATGCAGCCGGGACCGACGGCTTAACGTGCCTTCTGAAGCACGGAGGAGCTCGTGATAGTAAAATTTGAGTCATCAACAATCGCAGGCCGAGCGCGCGTACCACTGCGCCACGGGCTCCTCAGAGAGCGCCCTTACGTCGCTCGTAATAGCGGCAGTTTTCGTAGTGCAAATGTAAAGCCGTAGGTGCTGTTGACTGTAGACAAGAACACATCAGAGATTCCAAAAAAATATTTTTTATGTAATTGATTTGCATTTTAGGCAACATTTGTCATAGGACTGTTATACTGAACTTCCAAGTTTAAAATATCGATGTACCGAGTCGGTTTTTTCAGTATTTTTCTATTCAATTCTAATAATCATTTTACATATAAGATTATAAAAAGTTAAACTTCAATCATCTTAAAAAACAATAATAAATATATTCTGTACTTAGTTATGAATTATAGAGTTAAGTTTTATATTATGTACCTATTTATATGCACGAGACCCCTTGAAATACAAATTATTTATTTGTAGTTTTAAACAACGTTTATGTTGATTTGTAATCGAAAGAAAGATTCCCATTTCTGACCTGTTAAATATTATTATAAAATTGTCCTGTAAAAGAAAGTAATATAGCTTATTTTGACATCATTTAGAAGTTCCGTACATCGCAATCGTCAATATTCGCAATGAAATAATTTGTAGTAGCGTACTTTCTCACTCACGTAATTCGCACTTTTATACTTTCTGAATATATCGATGTATACATCGATATTTTCTACTTCGAAGTTCAGTATGTCATATATCTCATGCAATACGGTTGTTGACAATACAATTTCAACTATCACTTTTCGTATTACGACTTCATATTAGTCACTGTTCTATAACAATAACCATAGCTTAACGATAAAAATAGGGAGATCAAAATATTATTTTAATAAAATAAAATAAAATAATTTTATTTCAGACAGTGTCCATACAATATACTTAATGTTAATTAAATAAATTCATATTAAAATCAAAACTACATCAAAATTATTATAAAAATAAAATCATAAAATAAAAATTAATGATAATGATAACTTTTTTTCTATTGTTCCTATTTTGGATCATAACATCAGTCGCATATCTTTTTTAAAAAAGTTTATGTGTCGTCGTGTCGCGATTTCTATTGTGGACATGGCTTTACCCTGTGAGCCGGTTGATTACGTCACTACCCGCTTTGTCTCCGCTAACGGTTTCACTGTCGATATTTTGTAATATTACTGGTTTCTTTTGGACGGATTTAAACTACGACCATCAATTACTATAATTCCGACACGTAAAAATGAAAGTATACATGTTTGTAGAGATAAATGGGATATCGATAAATTTGTTGCTGGATTAAAATCTATCAGAGATTAAATAGTTAACGTTTTTTGTTGTAAGTGCAATTTCGCAATTCCTAAAATAATAATATAACAAAACGATCACGTATATACGTAAGAAATATTATTACATAAATCGTTAATTCAAAAACATATAAAACTAACAAGGAATATCAAATAATCCAACGCAAAATGTGGTTCAGACAAGGTATAATGCTACAAAAAAATGCTAACTATTATGTAAATAAAACCAAAAAGAGTTATTAACATATTTCTAAAAATGGATATCTAGACCCCAGCTCGACGGCTAATTAAATCACTATTATTAACAAAAACTTTTCTTTGATAAAATACTCAATATTTTTCTGATTTCCCGATTGTCCGGTATTTTTGTTGTCCAGGGAATAAATACGAAACCAAATTAAGCTTAAAACAGGAAACGTATTAAAAAGTTCTGGCAATAACTAAGATTCCCCATAGGATACGCAATTTCACAGGTGGTTTGGTAGCTAACTTGGACTACTGCCAATGTTGTTACTAACTTGGACTTTCCTGAATGTTGTTACAGAATATTTTATTATATATATATATTTAAAGTTTTACAGTTAGAAGTGACTTATTTATCCTTATTTTTTACATTACTAAGATAAATAAATATAGTTTTTTTTTAAACGACGGGGAAGTTTTTGTCATCATACATGATGTTAATATTGGATAAGGCTAAAGATGGAAGCAAGTCTCTCCCGGAATCCTCATCGCTGAGGAACTGGCTATCTTATCTCTCTGCCGGAACACAACAATGCTGAAAACATTGGTGTTATAGCGTCAGACTTAGATAAGATGCAGATGCAGTAGTAAGAAATGATAAAGCATTCTTTTATGGCAACATTTTTGTGAATTATTAGCTGATTGGCGCTTAAAAGACATCAACGCAAATGACATGAATTTTAAAAGGTTCTGAGTTAAGTTCTGATAAAACTGATTTTTTTTTAAGTATAACAACGCCTTAATTTATATATTATCAGTAAAAATACCCTGATATTGAGATCAAAAAAAATCTAAACAAGAAAATTCATATCACGTAAACAAATTAAGCTATCTTATTCAAAAACTTCTCCATCAATTCGTGTTTTTTTTTTACCTATCACGCTTACGATTTCCGAATATCATCCCCTCACGAGGTCTCAAAGCTTGTTAACCCCGGGGGGAAGCGGGGAATGGGGGATGTGACGTAGGCTTGTCTGTCGCTCCGCTCGCACTTCCATACGCGCGGTGCCACTGCCCCACGCCTCGCTCCCCGGTACGTTCCATTTTCAAATATTTGTTTTTTCTTAATTGTGGAGGGAAAGAATTCTGTTGTCAAACTTGATAAATTCTTATTATTTTAAAAAATCAAGATGTAACAAACTCTTTGGAGGTTTAGATCTAAATTACAGATTGTTAAAAAAAAATATGCAACCTTTTAATTGTTATTGTAAGTTAGGTTAGTGAAATAAAATAATAAACATATTTGTAAAATCAAAACGCATTATTTATTTCAGAAGGCTCGATGGAGCAAATTGCAGCGAATGGATGATATGATGGTAAGTTATTACACAATTAATTTTTATAATCAAGTTAATATAGTAGATAATGTTTAATCTCAATTATAAATAAAAATAAATAAATTTCGCAGTCTATTTAGTCGTGGGAAAATGTAAAAAAATACGAATTGTTGCTAGATAAATAATTCCAATTAACCTAGATAGGTAAATATCAAGCCAATTTACCTACTTATTTTTAAATCAACTTACATAATTTAGTTTTAAGAAGTTCAAATAAGTACTTTATTAAAAAAAAACGTGTTTTTGCTTACACGTCATCATAATTAAACATATTGATGAAGTTTTATTGATATAGAATTGTGTATTTAATTAAGCACGTAACTCACAAACTATTTTTTTAAATAACTTTGAAATTGAATAACTTTCGTATTTCATCATATGGATTAATTGTAGAGCGCAAAGCGATATTTTTTTTTAATTTATTACAAATATTTATTAATTATATCTGCACAACAAAGATGTTTAATTGATATCTGATACTAAAATTTATCAAAAAATAAGTTACTAATCTATATCGAGTACTTAACTTATTTATGCTGTGAAAATAAATAAAAAAACTCTATAGGTAAGTATATTCCATATTTCCTGTAGCCACTATTACTTAAAGCAGATTTTTTTAATAAATTCATTATCAACCTAATAAATTAACATAATCAAACGTCTATAACGATAACTATAACGATTTGTACCGTAGACACGTTGAAGACTATCGTGTACTTAGTTATTTTTTTACACACTTTGTTAGTTGGACATTATGTAAATATGTTAGCTATCATATTTTATTCATTTAGTAAGCGACATTTTTAAGAATTTAATTTTAGCTAGAGTTTGTATTCAAATTTGAAACCTCGTTCTTAATATTTTCAATACCCATTTCTTCAAAGTTATAATTCATCTGACAAAAATAATTCCAGTGCTCTAACCAAGATGAGCAATGTTAAAGTAATACGACAAGCGAGATGGTGCTATAGGCAATGTATAGCTTCATCTTTAATCAACATTACTTCAATATTGCGATGACACCTGATGGTAGGGCCTCTGATATCCCAAGGATTATGGTAATGTCGCGACCCTTCGGAGATGCCGAATGTCGATACATTCGGGATATTGAAACCACTGACTCAATAAAATATTATTTTATTCTTGAATAAGCATTTTGCGCCCAGTTCTAAAGAGGTCAGCGATTTTGAATGAAGTCGTAGGTGTATATTATTATATTAAAAAAGAATAGGTACTTACTAAGTTTTGCGAGAGATGTACTAAACAGTGAAAAAATGTACTTAAGTGTTTGTTTATTTCTTTTGCACACTTAAAATGCTGGATGATGAAAAAGACAAAATAATTGTAATGTGGCGTATCTTATTTAATACTGAAATTTCTGCTTAGGGGCCTGCGAATAAATAACATGGAAATGGGTTTTCGTGTTTATCTACAAATCATAATATATATATAAATAACTAAAGAAACATTATATCAATACAATATAGTTAGCAATACAAGCATTGAAAAACAAGGGTAACGCTGTCAGAACAATATTTTTATATTCTCTAAAAATCAAGTCGTCACTTCGTCACTTGTACCACAACTCCGAAGTTGCGTGTCCAATTCTAAAAATACATTGTTGACGTAGCAACATCGGATCGTCGATCAAACTAAGTCCTAATATCGCAACAGCTCTTGTACCCTCCAAAGAAACCCAAAGACATTCAAATCGAGAAAATGTATTATTTTTATTGTATTATTTACGTTATTAGGGTACCAAAGAGGCTGCGCGCGACGATTCAGCCAGTCGATATTCTGCCTTGTACTACGCATGTGCGGAAAACGGTGATATTATTCTGATTTCTCTTTATACATGCTAATGCGTGTTATCAAAAAAGGTCTGACCTTTGTGTCTCCCTCCTTAGGTGTTTGACAAATACCCATTATCTGTACGAACCTTTCGTCGAGCGTAGAGTAATGTCCCTTATCAAAATATGGGTTGTGGCTTACTGCCGCTTATAAGCAGATGATTATGCTTTAATGGGTTATGATAAACTGCTTACTTTTTAAGATATAGGTGTCATATTTCATGACGTTTTTGCATGTTGTAGGTAACGTGACAGATTATGTTTTATCAATTTAGGACGTATTCTAACGCATAAAACTGGAAATATTGATAGCTTTGATAGTCAATTGAATAATACTGATAGGAATTTCTTTACTATGCTTAGTCAACAGTACGAGCAACTAACAACTGATTTATTTTCTGTGAAATGGTTCTCATGTTATTACTTTTCTCGTTTATGAAAATACTTTTTTAAGGTAAAACTATATGCATCGAACAGTCAGGTATACCAGAAAACATGTGCTGCGGGCCTACCATCATCTTTTAAAAACAATCATGTCCTAAGAACGTTTTGTTTGAGTTTTGTTTTTATGGAAATTGTCACATTTTGAAGCACTTCACACTTTGGGGGCGATGATTGAACTAAGACGTCACAAAACTTCCGTCAAAAAACAACCTTACTTTAAGAGATTCCTAGTACGAAATAGCATAATGTTTCGTCTACAATACTGCGCTAGGAGATGGCGATAGGCCACTAAGTTTAACAATTCCTTGATATTTTCCGTGTAAGTTTCCATAGTAACAGTCAAATTAGGTAACATACATTGAATATTGATAATTACCATTATATGAGGCGTTCCGATTTGAATATTCATTCAAAATAAAAGTTTATTAATTAAATCAACTACCTATATTGTGGTTTCGCCTATGTATGAAGAACATTGCTCAGAACTAATTACAGAGCAGTACTAACACATGAACAGAAATGTCGATTAATTAATTAATGTCCCGTTAACAAAGTTATTAAGCTGCCATGTTCAATGGTTCGCAATAATATTGATTTATGTTTGCAATTACTATGGCAACTGTATAAGAGCTAACTTATTAATTTACTAGGATTAGGATTGCAAAGATGCAGAAACACATCTTAAAACAATTAAATAAGACTCATAATCTTTTAGCAAAAATCTCGCGGATTTATCATCCCTTGAATTAATGATAAGGCAATTATCCGAAGAAATTAACGCAGGGTGATTTAAGGTTTATAATTATATCTACTCAGCTATTTTTCTAATTATAGCAAAAGATTTTTTTTTAATATTATTAAACCTAAATGTTGTGTTTTTAGGATATAACTATTGTGATTTTTTTTTATTATAAACAACGAGGAGACTCTTATCCTTCATCATACCTGATGTTAAGTAGTTATAAGGCTGGAGATGGAAACAAGCCTCTCTCGGAATCCTCAATCACCAAGGAACTGGCTAACTGCCGGAACACAACAATGCTAAAAACATTCTTGTTACAATGCCAGACTTTGATAAGATGGTGGTAGCTAGCCAGGCGGACTTACAAGTCCTAGCACCAACCAGGTAGGTATTTACCAAGAACCTTTGGAAAATATGATTGACAAAATTAGAATCGGATCTACTAATCGCAGTTCACATTGAAAGCGATGCGTTTTGTTAAGTTTCCGCTTCGCGCTTACCGCAAACTTCAGAGCTATCGGCTTACGGTCCCACTTAGCTAAACTAAGCCACGATTTATGAAATGTATAGATCCTATTAATATTATCATGGGAAATATTCAAAGCTTAGATGTTTGGATAATTGGATGATTGTTACTCAATGACGCGATAACAGCTAAACGAATATGGATAAAATTAGGAACACACCTAGTTTATAGCCTTGATTGAAACATAGCATACATTTTTATCCCTATATTTCCGCGACAACGGGTACCACGCAGATGAAACCGCTGGCGGGTACTATTCAGTCCTATAAGGGTTGCTCTACATCTCACGGCACGCCACGGAATCGCCGATTCCGCCTTATCCTATCTTTCTCGCTCTAGCTAATGACGGTTCTGAGCGATACAAAAGGATAGCAGCATTGGAAAGTATTGTTCTTTGCGGCTTGATGTGCCGCACCCAAGAACAATAAAAACATCTGCCCAAGTTTCGATGGTAAAGCTATCGAAAGGACTGAGATAGTTAAGGATCTGGGAATTCTCTTGAATTCAAAGATTTTCCTAGCATATCAATCATAGTTAATAGGGTATATCTCAATCTAGGTTTCATTATGAGAACGTGTAAACCCTTAAAAAAAACTTAAAGTTTAAAAACAATATATTTTATTATGTTTACTGCTGGAGTATCCTTGAATATGGCAGTACCATATGGTCGCCACAATATGGCATATATAAGGACAGTTGGAAAGAATTCAGAAACGTTTTATAAAATATGTCACTTTCAAACTCGGTACACATCGTGGTATATGTGAGGAGGCCTGCCATAGACGCGACATGCTAAAACTGAAGCTACGTTGTGAGATGCTTCATATAATGTCTCTTGCTTGACATCCTTCATAACCGCCTCGACAGCTCCGACCTGCTCGCCAAAATCAAGTTTAGCACCACTAGGTATCGCACGAGAAAAACCCTAAGCATCGTAGTAACTTTTGTATGTACGCTGTCCTGTCTCGCCTACCCAAATTGTACGTACCACGATAAATATCACAAGCTAGATATCTTAAATTTATCCAAAGGCAGTTTCAAGCGCCAACTGCTTTTGCAAATGTCACAGAATGCGTAGGCAGGTTGGGATTTGTTCTTTGTTCTTTTTAGTATTTGTTTTTCTTTAAATATATCTTCTTTCGTCGTTAGTGTTTCACCTCCATAGTTCATATACGTTCTCGTTCTTGCACTGTGCCACTGTCGCGAGTCGAGTTTAGTATATAGTTTTTAAATATTTTTAAATATTCATAATAATTGTGTTACTTTGCAGTTGTAGTTATGATTTGTACGGTTACGTACTTACATTACGTATAAATATATATTTTTATATAACATTAAATAATTATGTATACATATCATTATTATACATATATATATATATATAATTATGTTAATTTTATAGTTAATTTTTTCCAATATTTTTCTATTTAAAATTTACCATAAGTATAAAAATGGCATTGAAAAATGCAAAAATTACAAAATCATAAATTATTGGCAGTTGCATCTTAATCGATCGTTAAACACCTGAAAAGATGTTTCTTTCGAATGCAAGGATATTCCTAGCATTGATGTAACAACGCTGGCCTACAGCGTATTAAAAAAATATAAAAGTATTGGAGAATTTCGACGGTGGTTCGCAAGTCTCGGTAGCTCAGCGGTTAGAGCATTGGACCGGATTTCCAAAGGTCGCGGGTTCGATTCCCGTCTGAGAATTCACTTGTGGCCGAGTAAATTTTTTCCAATATTTTTCTGTTTTACAATTTTTAGCTTTTTGATTTCCAGATCTTTTTTAGTTTCTAGTTATTTGTTTCTTTTTAAGTTTATCTTTTTAATAAAAGAATAATATTTGCCTTTAAGAAAATTGTACATGTGGTTAAACTCTATTATTGGCTAAGTGTAGATACTGTAGTTTCCAAATAAATAAAATAAAAATAATAAAAGCCCTAATTGGCTAACGCAACGTAGCTTTGCTCAAGTGGAACCAAAACCTTACCTATGTAGCGGCGTGAAGATGCAAAGCGGAGTTATCTTTGCTCCGCTTCGCTCGCAATGTGTTCTGCGTTTTAAGGCGCTATACGACTGAAGCGAGATATCAATGACAAAACGACCCGTGCGGGCTTGACCGATTTAGCAGATTAGGCGAACAAACTACGAAATCACTTCGTAGTAAATAATTATAAAAATTAAACTACATGATGCTATATATTATTGGTGTCCACTAATCAAACAAATTTCCAATAGTACCTATATGTAACCCCATTTCAGAATAATCTTGAATTTTTGTATTTTTAGGGATATTTTCGAAAAGAAAAGTTTAAAGACAAAATTATAAAATTGTGTTTCTGAAACTTTACAATCTAGATAAAGGTATGAAGAAATATATATCTTATTACCACTTCTCACATCTATCTACACCACAGAATATATATCTTACAAAGCTGAGGCAGGACCTAGTTTGACCATTGATGTAATGCGTTTTGTTTCTTTTCTTTTTTTCATTTTCGTATTTTTGTTATGTTTGTAATTTTATTGTCTTTGGTCAATAAAATGTTTCTCTCTCTCTCTCTCATTACCAGATGATTTTGTAACATCTCTAACCATCTTATAGTTTTATAACAAAAAGTACGTAATACCGTATAGCGTCTTAATCTTTGAGATCAAAACTTCAATGATAACAATAATTCACCCTTAACGGGTTCCCAAGATTAAAACAGCCCAGTCGCAGAACTTTCATAGCAACTGTTACCCTGGAGCGCTATCGTGACAAACTTATATCAAAATTAATGTATTTTTATTACTCTGCTAAGTTATTTTCATTATCATTTAACTTTCAAAGTTCATAAACATGCCGTAAATAAATAACGTTCGCGGGGATCGCGTGTCATTGTATATTTTTCTTTTGAATACTCTTCGCAGTTTCTTTGGCGGTTACACTATTGTTCGTAAATTGATATTTTTATAAATAAAAGCTCATGTTACGATAAAGTTTTTGGCTAATGATACTTTAGTAGGTACCTATATAAAGCTTTAGTATATAGTTTAGTAATACCGTCATCCATCATCAGCCTGTGGACGTCCACTGCTGGACATAGGCCTCTCCTAGCTCACGCCTATTGTGGTGTTCATAGGAGGCTATTAGCCTACTGCTACCACGCTGGCCAGACGGGTTGGTAGAGGGTTTGTTTCAAGTTTTCCTTCTCTCGCACACACCTGTGTCAACCTCACAATGCGTCGAGCCTCTTAGTCGACTCTTACGACATCCCAGGCATGTAAGGGAGTGGTGACACTTGTATTCTTAGGTCGTCACCACACGGCATAGTAATACGGTTTACTAACGGCATAGTATACGGAAATACGGTTAAATAATATTATGTAGATACTTAAGTCTGAATATTTCTAAACGAGAAAATGTACCTACCTACATGAGTTTTCATATAACACGAGTTTCGTTTTCATTCCAACTCGTTTCGGAAAACTTCTTTGTAATTCAAAAGCAACAACCATGAAATAAGATTTATGAGATAAGGTTATCTTCCTAAATATATGACAAGATATGCTCTCAAATTACTTTTTAATAATGTTACACATACTCGTACTAGATTTTTTAAACGACCTTTTATTTGGAACTGAGAATTTTGTTAACATTTACTGTTATATTAAATTAATGGTTATCTGATTAGTAAAACAAAATCTCAAACGCTAACATAAATATTTAAAAGCCACGTATACACTTGCCATAATAAACCATTTATTCGAATCACTCAGATTTGGCTTGATAAACAAACTTTGTAAAAAAAATTATTTTTGAAAAATGTGTCGTTGCTAAGGGACAATCACTGGTGAGATAATCCAGGCTATCTAATTTAAACAAGCCTTTATCAGCTACCTGTTAAACAGGTGACAAACAAACAGACATAATCTGGTGATACGATATTATACGTGAACGCAAACATTTGATCGGGCAGCTTCCGTCGCCGTAATCTTCAAGGAGATAATATAATAATTTACCACTTTTGGAAATGTAGGTAAGACGATTTAGACAAGTGTTTTATATTTAGCTTCTTTAGTTATTGGGACAGCTTCTTATCTTTATGCAGTCGGTTCTATACTTATGAAAATGTGAAATGATTACTTAGGTATAGATTTGATGGTTTGTGAAAATTCAATTTTTTTGCTCTATCAAACACTTAATATCATTGATCAAATAATACCTACCTAACATAGTACAATATCTTGTTTCTTCAAGGGCTGTACCTACCTTATTTCGGTTTAAAACATTTTTTATTTGAAGTAGAATAAAATAACTGCCTTTGAAACAATATAAACCGTTTATGATACATTTTAAATAGAAAAATTTTGAAAAAATCAACTCGGCCACAAGTGAATTCTCAAGTGGTTCTCAGTGCATTCAAGTGGCCGAGTTGATTTTTCCCATTTTTTTTTTCTATTTAAAATGTATCATAAGTATAAAAATAGCATTTAAAAATTCAAAAAAATAAAAACATAAAATAATATAAACTGTATTAAAAGCATTTTCGATAATGTTATATTCTTATAATGCCTACCTATTATTCTATAAAGCCTTAAACGCACTACAGACGCATAAATTAACGGCAAGTGTCGCGCGACTTCCGCTAGTATGCTTGTTATACACGGCAAACTGCTAAAGCATTATACTATACATAGTTTAAAACAATCATAAACATTTTACTGCTTTACATTCAAACAGTGTATTCGCCGCCGACACGCCATGTTAGACTAGTGTGGAAGCCTAGCGCATAGTGTTAGCTTTTTATGTTAATAAGCAAAAAGGAAATGTCCTTTTTTTGCAAACAAAAATTGAAGATAACGAACGTATGAATATTTTAACACAAAACGGATATTAAACGCGCACAAATATACTATATTTTAGGTATGTAAAATACCTATCGTATATTTGTGCGCGTTTAATACCTGCTTTGTTTTAAAATATTTTTAATGCAACGTGAAAGTTTAAAATTATAACGTACGTATGTACTATGAACAAAATATGTATTAAGAATACACATAAATATTACGGTCAAATTTTATTTTAAAGTTATTTAAATTATACATCTTACTTGCATATAAAATCAAACTGCGTACTGTAGGAGCCTGCAAACCGCTATTAGTGTATACGCAGCCTATTAGTGCATATCATGATACTGAATCAAACTGTCAAAGCTGACTCACCGAATATCATTCTATCTAGGCTAGTTAAAAAGAACAAGTTTATTTTTTACAAATATAATAGAGCGTTTTCTAAAATTATGTTATTACCTTTTCACTAACAAAAAATGTCGTGACAACCTAACTTTTTGCAAAATATCAATTATTTTTATATTATTATTTTTATAATAATAATTGGGTATATTAATGACAACACTAAATACAGCGTGCTATTTTCTCGACATCTCAATCGATCATTCTTTGCCAACAGAAAAGTGTCTTCGCACTCTTCGCATTCTCTTGGTAGGTGGCCTCCAATACGTTTGGAAATGGCATTGGGCCTTCATAGACAAGATAAATATTATTACTTTATCATGAACTAGGTATGTTAAATCAACTTAGCCTAATTTTAGGTACTTATAGATTTCTAGTTCATTTCATGTTAGTTATACACTCAGCGGCACATCTAACCGGCCCACCCCGTTATTTACATACAAATATGCTTACAACTCTATACATAAAAATGTCAACATATTTCTGCAAAGATCTGTATGCTAATGTGTAGGTTAAGCGCATATTATATTGTCATTTTTATGTAGAGAGTCGCAAAGTGAGCATATTTATATGAAAATAAAGACGTGGACAATTAGAAGTGCCGGTGAGTGTATATGTTTTATGTTTATTGTATGTATCTCAATTTACCTACTTTACTTTTTTTTTGACTATTATAGTCCAATACTTTTTTAAAGATTTTTGAGGTTACAGTTTAGTAAAGAATTGAAAATATAGTTAATTGAAAGATATAGAGAATATAAAAATAAAGAAGTGTTCGGTGAAAGTACAATGTTGAACTTTGATAAATTACATTTCCCTCGTAACTCAACAAGCGCCAGACGCCGAAAGTTGTAGCCGAAAGAAACATTTGTCAGAACAAACAACACGAAACAAAGCGGAAGACAAATTTGCCAGCGAATTCGTGTTTAGGAAAAATATTTGAAGTTTAATGAAGGCAGGAAGCTAACAATATATCCCGTGTCATTGACCCCGTGACTTGAATACGCAAATGTGTCGTACCAAACGTGTTTCATATATCATATCCATGGCGCTAGGATTATCATTAAGTACCTACGCAAATTGAAAACCAACTTTATCAAATACATTTTAAAATTTAAATTAAGTACTAAGTTTGTAAGACATTCAGTTTTACTAGGTACTACTTTAATTTTGTCGGCCACATTGACGATTCTAAGAGTCGAAATGTACCGGGGTCCATTCCCAAGAAGGCCAGCGACGTAGCAATGTGGCAAAAATGTCGTTCAATTTATGCCCAAAATTTTAGTCGGGTCTGCTCCCTTTTTGCCGGCATCTGCCCGGCCCGAAGCTCCAGACAGCTCCACCCTAAAAACCGTTTAGACGTGATTTTTATCCTTTCACTCGCCTGTCAAATCACATAACGCTCTCTCTGTCTGAAGTTCGAACCAGGACCTGTCTGCTGTCCCTTTTTTGCGCGCGCTCTCGTATTGTTCTATCCTTTCTGATTCGGAGTAATTCGTGTATTTCCGCTTCCCACACGAGGCGGCCATGTTGGCGGGACTGTCAATTGAACGCCAGTTTCGCGCGTATGTAGCAGAGCGAACAAGGTCTGTTTCCTTAAGTATAAGATTTTTAATAAAACAATCCTAAAAGCGATGTTAATATTTTATTTTGAAGTTACACTTTTAAAATTTTCCGATTGTAATTTCAGATAGGCGCCTCTGGCCGACGACGAGCGAGCCGAACGAAGATCTGGAAACGGTAAGTGCTCTCGTAATTACTTTATTTATGGTTTATGAATAAAAGTATTACATCTCTTTATTATGCCATGTTAATCATTCCCCTTTGCGGCCTATTGAGTTTTGTTGGCGGGCCGCCAAATGAAATGTATCGTTCATTTTTCGAGACAATGTTCCGCCCATGTTATTAGCTTCTTCTGCAATAAATTTGAATTCATTATTTCCTTATCGTATAGATGAATAAAAACTATTTGTTAATACTTGGAAGATGGGTATAGCTGTTGATTTTTGTGTAAGTTCTTTTGTTCGACGTAACGAAAATGAGATACCTACGTACAAAAATAAATTGTATTTTTTTTTGAGATCGATAAGAGCGAACTGCCTGATTCTGAGAGCGTTGTTACTAAATTTGCTATTCTGGACCGAAGGCCCGGGTTTTACGAGGTAGTTTTATTGCTCGGGTATTTGAGACATCCAATGAATAGTCAATAGAGACCGTTTTCAACTTCAAAAGAATACAATCTATTGTAACAATTGTTCTAAGGTTCGTCATAACATCATAATGTTACCATCGTTATACAGGTCCAGTCGATAGCAAATGTCCTACATTTTATTTCGAAACTTAGTTTACAGTTTTGCACGGTTTTGAAACCCAATAGATAGGTACCTAAATTAACACCACAACTATTTAACGAAATATAATTTACTCTATGTTCGAGTTAAAACTTGCAACTGAATTTTAATATTCAAAAGTTAGGGATGACTTTTTTATCCTTAACCCTAGATAGCTAAATTTTGTCAAAATAACGAGCATCCGATATACATTGCTTAACTTCTCTTTTATTAACACTCCCGCGGTTTCGTGCCAACTCAGAACCCAGTTGATCACATAGAGTAAACGTCTCATCTCAAAAAAAAATGTATGAAAAAAAAATTGTTCCAAAAAATTAAAAATATTAATATTCTTTATAAGAGCCTTTAATTCATATTCCCTATTTTCTATAAACATAATAAAAGTAAAGAAAATATTAAAAAATTAACATTTAAAAATCAAAATCGTTAAAAAGTCGAATGGTTAGCTTATCAGAGTAGTTAAGCAACGTTAGCTATCTAGGGTTAAAGGCAATGCCTAAAAGTGGCGTCTTTTTTTGCGGGGCCATCAACCAATTTCGATTCAGAATGATGTAAAATGAAAATCTTATTACAATAATGTTAGTGTCTAAACTCAGTCCGGATCGACATATTATGGATAATAGTCTAAAAGTAAAATATATTAAGGTTTTTTTTTGTGGTCAAACTTCAACATATGTATTTCAAATAGTAAGTCATTGAATTTGTATATTTGAACATTTAAGCAAATATAAACATATACAAATTCAATTTTAGTTTGGTTTTCATTTATTGATATGAACAAAATCGGTTAATTTTACTATTGTCAAGAAAACACGCGTCTTATCTACAAATTCCATAGGAACGTGCACAACGTAAAGAACAAAAGGATGAATGCAATGATGATTGTATTTTCTGTCTAGTTGGTTAGTTATGGTAAATGGCCACAACGAAAAAATAGGAAAAAATATAAATATTTAAAATAAGTGCATTTTCTTTTTGAACTTCTAATAGCCTAAATAGCTCGGTTCGGACTGAGTTTAGACACTAACACATATTAGTAAGATTTTAATTTTACATTATTCTGAACCGAAATAACCAGGTTTGGTTGATAGCCACGCGATAATAATAAAAAAAACCGCCACCTTCCATACAAAATTAGGCATTGTCTTTTAACATTTAAGCAAATCCTAAGTTTAGTCCACTACTTAACAGTTAAATGGTTTACTATAATAATCTCAAATTTTACTTTTATGTACCCTAAAACAAGTACAATTTCCAAAAAGTTAGTTCAAATGATAAATTTTAAATGGAAAACCAATGCAATGATTTCCAAAGGTCGTGGCCGTGTTGAATTTTTCCTATATTTTTCTATTTTAAATTTCTCATAAGTACAAAAAATAGCATTGAAAAAAATTCTAAAAACATAAAAAGTTAGTTCAAAGATTTTTTCTTTATTGAACGAACCGCTAAAGAAGAATAACAATTAAAGACAAATATCTCATTGCGTCATCTACAAAGAAGCAAACCTTTCTTTACAAATTTACTCTACTCTAATCGGCGTGTAGGCATTCAAAATTAGTATGAAAAGCTACCTGCTCCAACAGCTGTGTATACGTTTATTGTCTCGTATACGATAGTACGACGCCATTGTCTAGCTCCGAACATGTACAATGGCACAAATGCAAATGACTTCTCCAGTCACCCACATAAAATTAAATATACGAGTGCTGTCATGGAGCCTTTCATTCGTAGTATGTCACCTTAGTTCACGGTTTTCACCTTGCTTGCTTCTTATTTCAACATCAGTTGCTGAAAACAAATGACTACAGTAAAATTCTATTACACCATGAAAACTTAGTATCTTGGTCCATTTATCATTATTTGAGGATTTAGGGGCTTTGCAACCCTGTTGAGGGCTGTAGTCACTGCGACCTAAGAGATCTATTGTACCTCATTTAGCCCGGTTGCTTCCAGAAAGTCAAGAATCTTCCTAGCTTTTAGAAATTTTAGTTCCTCTGGGTCGATGATGTGGCGACCCAGGTGAATACTGCGTTTGTGCATAAATGGCCCGCAGTCACACAGAAGGTGCTTTGGTGTCTCCCTCTCCGGTTCACAGTAGCGGCAAATATCAGTATCACTCAATTTCATGTGAAATTGGTGCCTGTTTAATTTGCAGTGTCCGGTTAAGGTTTTGACAATCGCACAGATGTTAGTCCTGCTGAGCTCTAAAAGTTCTGCAGTTCGTTTTGGCGAGTATCCTTCTATAAGAGACTTGGCGTGCAGTAATCCCGGTTGTTTAAGCCAGTATTTTTTAGTTTCGTCAAGAAGGTTGTTCTTAAGAGTTTGCATGGCCTGGTTCTTTGAGATCTTTGAGATCTTGGTCCATAGTCTTTTCCCTAATATAGGTACAACGAGAACTTCCGAGCGACCTATAGAGTTTTCTGGAAAAGGTTTTTTTTCGAAAAGTAAAATATCTTATTCTCTTCCCATATTCTATTAATTGTGAGATAAGCTATTTGTGGAAATATACACACATTTTTCAAACAACCTTCCTAAAAACTCCACTGGCCTATTGGAAAGTTCCTCGATTGCTCAGCAAAATAGATTTAATAGCTTGATTGAACTATTGTTACTGTATCTAAAAAAACGTAAATAAAATCTTGGAAAACTTCATATTTTACAAATTACAAATTTTATCATCATTTTAAGAAAGGTGGATTTGTGTTTGTTTAATTAATAACACAATTTTTCTAGTAATTTAGTAATTAACACCTATGGATTCATCCAGTTCATTTAGAGCTTCCGGCTACCAAACATATGATTTCCTAACTTCTAAACGTGGCTGGCACATTGGTATAGTCCCGCGTAAATAGTCAACAATTATGCATACGCGACTAACAAAACGTGTAAATGGAGCAATTACCGCTATGAATGTAGGCTGCCGTACAATTAGTGGCCTGCTAATAGTTTTCATCACCAAGAGTTCTAAGCGATACGCTCCATGAGAACACATCATACCGAGGCCGGCTCTCGTGGTAGTCGCATCGTTCCAGTCGTGAAATAAAAAACAAAACTTTCCGTAGATCGTCATTAGAGTTCGAATTTTAAAGCTTTTTATTTTTTAATTTCAGTTCTGATCTAACCTCATTGGAACTTATGACATTAGGTGAGCATTTCTTTTTTTTTTAATTAATTACCTAAGCATATTTTTATGTGAATTTTATCTTGTTTTGGTGGGAGACGAAGGCGCTCTTTCATTTAGGCGTTGACAATGAGGTCGGAGTTCATTTCTCGGGTCAAACGTTGTTTGTTTGTCATACTAACAACTGTTATTTTAACTGCTAACATTCCGCCCAAATTTTCTTCGTTTTATTGCGGTTCTTACACAATTCTCTCTGTTAACGGCAATTGTCAAGTAATGGAATTTCAAGTGTCCATGAAGCTAAATTTATTTGACTTAACTAGGTCACAAGTGCAGGGCTTCCCGGGTAAAACATATTATGCACTTTTAGCTCGAGAAAATTCATGCTATCGTTAGCATACATTTTCCGCAGCTTTTTCCAAGGATAAGTGGTTTGAGCGTTTTAATTTACATTTCAGGCAAAAATTACATGTTTTCATTCTAGAAGTCTGTAAAATTGGACTAGCTTGCATTATTAATAAATACTTCAAGAAAGCGACTTGAAGTCTAAATAGGTTTTCTTTTTTTATATAGGTAATCTTTGCGAATATACAAAACTGGATATGACAACATCTGAAGATAAGATAACGTAACCTCATAAACCGAGTTGATTGGTAGGCAGTTAATAAATATAAGTTTTATAAGGAAACCTACACCGAATTAAAGCAAACATCTCAAGACTGGCTTAGCAACTAGTGGGCTCAGCGCTCAACAGATTTGTCCAACAGCTGCTTCGCGTCCAGCGTGAGTGGAGCTCCTGGTTTCCTTCGCGTGTGGCTGAGTAGTTGTTCCCGTTAATGGTTAGCCGGGTAGGGGAGGTCTGGGTTGTCTGGTTGGTTGGGTCCTGTGGTTCCCGGCTGGGGGCGGCGCTCATTGCCCGCTTCCGAGCGCATGCGCCTCCGCGCCCCCTGACCCAGTTGCTCGCGGATGGCCTCGTTACGCCAAGGTTGCCGAATCAACTGACGAATTCGCGGGCTCAGACGTGGTGACGCGACGCCCTGTATTGGCGAGTTTAAATATAGAATCGATTACGAGTAATTAGATTTTTCATCTGGATTCGCAGCGTTCGATTTTTAACGTTAGACGTTCGATATTTAGTTTTTCATTTAAGGAAACGTTTTGAAATCGTTTATAATGTTCGTTAATTTAACTGTTGATTAGAGAATTTTGTGTGAAATGCTGGCAGTATTCTCCAGTTAAATAGTTTCAATTTGGACATCCTCTTCATCGCAAAATGAAAATTGAAAATAAATTGTTACAACGACTAGTAAACGTTAATTCACACTTTTCTCACATATTAAGGATTTTTAAAGCTTTTTTTTACATTTTTGCATTCCAATATATTCAAATGGACAATTCGAAAAGATATTCAACATTGAGTTACAGTTATTATCACCCAAACATTGATGTAATTTTATTACAACAACTGATATAATATTGCGAATTACGCTATACCTAGACAAAGGACACAAACAATTAGCATACGCTATCTAAAACGGCTTCTTCCGTCAACCTTATGTGTCCAACTTTCTCTAAAAATTCTTAGTGACGTCACAAAACGCTCGGAAGCATTGTATAAAGTTGTTCAAACATTGTCAGTGTGTTTATTTTAGGCTAAAGATACACCGATGATGGATCACGATTGGTCTGTTACACGCCTAATAACGGAAAAAAAGCGTATAATACAGTAGGAAAGATTTGTCGAGCGATGACAACTCATAATTTTGATTGATCTATGTTTTGACAGTAGATGCTATAATACATTTTGTGGGTCTATTGTGGGATAGTTATTTTAGTATTAAGAGTGTACTCTAACCATATTTAGAGCTTTATTTTAATATTTTTTATGTGTTGTGTTTTCAGGTTGGTGTGAATGCAGCAGTAACGAAGACTACAAAGGATGTTGGGTATAAATTTTGTTTTATTTAAAAGTTATTTTAAACTAATTAATTGGAAAGTTTGATCACACTACATGAACTTTAGAATTAATACCTTTAATAAGGAATAGTTTTGCTAACTGAACGCAAACGCTAGAAGTTCATAATCCTAAAGGCCTTTTCATTATAGCCATTCATAAAATATGAAACTACCTTTAACTTATATTATATTGTTTTGACCTAAAATGTTTTTAACAACAAAACATTAATTTGAATTGCTTATTAGTTTCTTAAAAAACATATTTTGTCTAGCTTCTTCAAGGTTAATTTTTGTTCAAGATTTAGTTTCTTAGTTAACCAAACAGGTACAGTCAAAAGCACAATAAGTATAACATTGAGCTTGAACCCAACATTTTCATCTACTTACAATCAAGAAACTACCCGGTATACTGGTAGAGATTATTTTCGAAAAGTTTTTACGAAAAGTAAAAAGGTTAAATAATTAATCAAACAAAAATTACGTAATGTTCTATTATTTTGTGAAATGATTTACATTTTTAAACAACGCTTCCTTAGAAATCTCTACTGGTCTACCGGGAAGTTCTCCGACTGTACCTACACACAGTAGTACACATTACAGTAGTTCTCGTAGTACACCTGTAAATGGAAATGTTCTATCAATTGTACAGTAAACAACACGTCAGGATTTACATTTCTACCTTGTGAGCGCTCTAAGTCACTCGTAATACTAGTTTTCGCTGTGCAAGTGTAAAATCTAACGCGTTGTTAACTGTACTAATGCATTATATCTAAACAGAGATAGTGTAAATAACAATTATCTGTATTTAAGTAATTAGAAATAAAATAGTTTATATTCTTTGATTAAGAAACTCTGTCATTAAATTAAGAAATTAAGATCGGACTTTTTAATGTAAGTAAAAGTTTGATTCTTTAATTTTTAAAATTTTAATACTCATTATAAATTTAAAATAGAAAAATATTGCAATAAATCAAATAGGCCACAAGTGAATTCTCAGATGGGACTAAATTTTATCATAAGTAAAATGTATTAACTCCAAGATATAAACTATTATGTACGTAATTGCCATTGGTTTGTTTTCTTAAAACAATCAGATTTACAACATTGTTATAAAATATCAGATCCAAATGAAGTTATTACGAATACTTTTGTAGTTAAAAGAGATAATAACACCTTGACACAGAACAATCACTGATGTTAATCACATCAATAATATTTGTCTCAGGCGGTTATCGACCCAACAGAACCTGGTTAAGGGCATAGAATATTGAACAGTACTGCATTAGCTAGAGATGGGTCACATCCCAAGACGCTATCGCGCTCATCGCAATTAACCATATGAAAATCTGTATTTTTAAATCTATTGTTTTCGTCGTCGTTGTCGTTGTCTCAGCATATAACACCCACTGCTGGGTATAGGCCTCCCCCAAAAGGGGGGGTTTGCCATAATCGCCACGCTTTGCCGGCGGGTTGGCGATCGCAGTATGGCCAAGTTTGTAAGTGACGCTGAAGTCTGAGTCCCTTTTACGATACCCACGGGATGAGAGGGGGTAGTGCTTTTCTAAGCCGACACTACACAGCAAGCTACCAGCTATTATTTTATTATGCTCTTATTATTGATGGCCAAGACTCACTTTGGGTCGTTGCGCCAACTTATTATATTGAAACAAAAATAAATTAAATGTACTCAAAAATAAAATCTCTTTCGAAAGCTATGACCACACTGAACAACAATTTATTCTGAAGTTAGATGTAGCTAAAATTTTTCAGCGTACTCTTAGTATGTTAGAAAAATCGGCAATTACATAGGTTAAGGAATAAATACTACAAAAAGTACAAAAATTTTTATATTTCAAATATATTCCATCACTATTGTATAGATATAAGATGATGTGATACAAAATGCGATCCGATGTTAATGATCTTGATACCTTTGATGCCTAACATTATCACTAGGTATATTTAGTAAAAGCTCCTCCTCCAACAGGATATTATTCATATCTATAGATGTAGAAGAATTGTATTTTTTCTTATTACTAACACAAGATATCTGTTTCGTAATGGATGGTTTCTTAAGTTAGGTATTCAACAGGATTGCTCATACACTCGTAACAATCTGCAATTATGACTGCCAGAACTTGCGAAACAGACATCTTCCTGAAATGTGAAATATCTAACTTATGTTAACAAATATTCCTGTCCCTATTTCGGGATATCTGTTTTAACAAGTATTCCAGGAGAAGCCTTCACATTTGGTGCCCTCAGGCACCAATATTAGTGCCCTACATCTACCCTGTAGATCCGAATTTGTTTGAAGTGAGGCGACAAATTCGGTTCTAGAGAGGTTTGTGTGGTGCATGCACGGCAACCTTCAAATCCATGGCAGGTGAATGAAGAAGATGATGAGAAGAATTTTATTATACTAAGGGTTTTAGGCAATGATGTTTTATAAATATGTTACCTTTATAGTAATTTGCGTTGATCTGTGACGCAGACTGCACACTTTGACAAATGACAAGTAGGATAAAAACACGAAAAGGCACGGAAATAAAAGAGATAGCAAATTCAATCGGACCCCATGGTCTTCCCAATGTTTCACAATACGAGCTCGTTTGACATATCTAATTCAAGTACACCCCTAATATTTAAAGTGTAAATTTGTGAATTTGCTTTTTCGTGTTTGATGATGTTATGTATCTGAAAAAATTACCTTCAAATCTATGGCAGATTGGCAGCTGACTGTGAAGTTGATGAAAGATTGAAGTGATTAAGCTGTTGATTGGTAATCGCACAGATCTATATCGACATAGGCAAAAAGAGCACTTCAAACTGTATGAGAACCTAACCTGTCGAACTTTTCGTACCTACGATGCCTTCACGAGCGAGATTTAGTGATGTGGAAATGTTATTCACGAGCTCTTGTACGAAAGTACTGCACAATTAACTATTTTCGTTTCTGAGTGTCTCGTGTTTTCATGGCAATGGTCTCAAGCGGACTGACTTAGGTCGGTAAACTCTGAACTTGGATCAAACCTTTGACTCGCAAGGTAGATACAGTTTTACCGTCTATCTCGATATAGGTAAATGATTGTAGATTTTATCGTGTTTATTAATGTACCTATGTAAAAAATGTACCTTCAAATCCATGGCAGCTGATTGTGAAGATAATAAAGAATGCTGTGTAGTTAGTATTTTCGCGTTCAACGAGTTTAATATGTTGATGTAACTGTATTATTAATAATAATAATTGTATACAATCGCACCAATTATCTAACCCACGTTAAGTTTCCTGAAGAACTTGTGTTATAGATACTAGATAACGGATAATATATATATTTTTGTAAATACATAATTTTAATATACACACCCTGACTAAAACAAATAGACATGTTCATGCAAACAAATATTTGTCTTGTCCGGGGATCGAATCCGGGACCTCTGGCGCAGAAGGTGGGCTTAGTACCCCTGCGCCAAATATGTTGATACAGATTTACGATATAAGATTCTTTTAATACCTATAAAGTTTATAAATTTAGTTTAATAATTGTTGTTGGTATCTTAGAACAAAGTAAAATATAATGATTTATGGCAAAGCTGCAGACATATGAACAATCTTATAAATAATTCAACAACTCTTACGGATTAAAATCGGGAAATGTTGTTTTATTCTAAAACACGCATTTTATTGTTCACATTAGTTTTAAAGTTGTACGATTTCTTGCGTGTTAAAATCCGGAAAAGTTGTTTATTCAATGAACAGAAATTGGAGATGTGCATATGTTTCAAAAGTTCAATGTGGAGGACCACATTCTTGGAGTATATTGTAAAGGAATGTATTTTTTTATATTATTTACAGTTCCCATTTGTTTTATAAATTAGTTTACAGCTTTTACAAAATTTTTTGGCAACTATATCCACAATAAATTATAAGGACCCTCAAACCACACGCACATAATTTTTAAATACTTAAATTATAATAAGTAATATGAATATTTTTACAGATGTTTTTTATCATGTTTTGTATTGGCGAGCATGTTTGCGATATTTCAATGCTGTAATCTTTTATATATATATATCAAAACTAATTAACTTAGTGATTTTGATATAATAACTCTAAACAGCTCTTTCAAGCAACATTCCGAAAATGTTATTCCTTAACAAACTTAAGCATTTCGAAAGTCCGTTTCATCTGGACCACATTGTGTATATAAATAATGTATTTTTTTCTACTTTATCATGTTCTTACATATTCACAGATTTTCGCCACATTTCGTAAGTTGGTCGAAGAATACATAATATCGATCCACTTGCAAAATTGTGTCCGTAGTCGTCTCTGACGATGGATTCTGTGATATGTTTAGTTAATTGATGCTATATTTCATATTGTTAATAGGTACTTTCTTTTATGTTTATTTGTTAAGGCATGCTTATTAAACACGGTTCATGGCATCATAGTTTCTATGAATTATTGTTATTTTATTTATTTTTAATGTTAACGATTACAATTTTAGAATAAGTATTAACTGGAAGCTTTTATCAAAGTTCTACTTTAAAAGAAAACACGGAAGGAATAGATTACAACGCCTTTTGTTTATGTTAAGGTTTTTTTTTTATTTCATTATCATCACCAAACATTTTGATGCCTCCGGGATAAGGATAATGGGCCATAGCCCACTATGGGGGGAAATCCTAATGCGGAATGATATATGTTAACCATGACTGCAATTTGTAACATGGATCAAAACGGCTTAAAGTGCCTTTCAAAGCACTGCAAAATTATAAAATTTTAATATATTATCTAAATGCATTACTATAGGTAAATTGAATATAAAATTTATTAGAAATAGGATTTAGACTTCAATAAATATTATCAAGTTGATATTTTCAATAATTTTAATGAAAATAAGAACATAGGCTGATAGCCATTTTTTTTAAATAATTCTTATTTATTGTCAACGTCTAGGATGTTTAGACTGTGGTCTAGGTGACTGCTTGATCTAGTCAAAGATATCTCGCCTCTTTTTCATTCGACGAATGCTCTCAGGTAAAGTTAGCTGTCCCGCAAGTGGATTTGGGTGTTTGGTTTCGTAGTCGTGACTTGTAGTTTGAACCACGGCAGTAAATAAAAATAACTATCGCACAGTTCACTGAATTCCTAAACAATCCTTCCCTAAACTGGCAAATCTGGTGCTGTCTTGCATAGTCCTACAAAAACTTGTATACTATGTGTGTTGTTTGAATTTACTTACCTCTCAGGGGCGTGCATTCCATATAGGCAATTAGGCAGTGCCTACCTCATTCAAAACCTAAATAAATATACAGTAAGTGTTAAAGTTATTTTATTTTAGTTTAAACTTCTATTCAACACTCAACCACTGAGATTTTCCTTACGCTAAATACTGAATACCTACCGGTAGGCAGTCTCGAAATTGCCTACTCGAAACAAGCAGCGTTTCATACAAGAATACAACTTATTTAGAAAAAGTATTGCTCAAGTATAAACTGCCCACGGCAAGAAGGGCGCTGTTTGTACGTGTAACGTTCTAGCTTAAACTTCCTGAATATATCAGTATAAAAACTACCTGACGAATGAATTTGGTCCCGAATTATTTTGCTGAGGAGTTATTTTAAAACTATCATATTTCCTAAGACATTCATTAAAATTAAATGATGTAATGGACAATTTTGTTCAAAATTAAATACTTGTGATGATTAACGTATATATTTAGATAATGATTTATATCATTTTTTTTTTTTAATTCGTACTAGTAGTTTCGGAGATTAGCGTGCTCAAACAATCAAACTCGTCAGCATTTTAATATTCCTACTAAATATTACGAACCTTATCATTTATGACTAGCGGCCGCTCTCGGTTTCACTCGCCGCGTGGTTTCCATTACCGTGGGAATATCAGGATAATTATAAATATTTGCATACAATGTGGTTTCTGATGTATAAGCTACATTGTTGTAAAGTTTTATCTTAAGCAGTTCAGTAGTTTTTGAGTGAAAGAGTAACAAACATTCATCCATCCAAATATCCTTACAAACTTTCAAACTTATAATATTCGGTAGCAGGATAAAATAAGTGCAAAGTTACTAGTTAGATCTACAGTGCCTACTACGCTGGAAAACCAATGCACGCCCCTGTTACCTCTATACCTATTAACTTTCAAGTGAGTATATCTTCGTATTAATTTTATAATTACCCGTATGTATACTATAAATACCCGATTTCAATAAACTTTTAAACAGAATTTGTTGTTTTATTTCTCCGCACAAAAGAAATGAGAATTCTTACATTTTAAATACCTGAACTTTATAAATTCGTCATCGTCGTTATCAGTCATTTTAAATGTCCCCACTGCTGGGGCACTGGCCTTCCTTATGGATGGATAAAGAGAATGGGCCATGACCCACCATCATCATCATCAGCCTGTGGACGTCCATTCTGGACATAGGCCTCTTGCCTATTGTGGCGATCATAGGAGGCTATTAGCCTACTGCTACCACGCTGGCCAGCCGGGTTGGTAGATGGTCTATTTCAAGTTTACCTTCTCTCGCACAGGTCATGACCCACCACGTGGGCCCAGTGCGTATTGGTGCGTTTAATGACTGCAAATGCAGCCGGGACCAACGGCTTAACGTGCATTCTGAAGCACGAAGGAGCTCGAGATAGTAAATTTTTTGTCACTCATCCCGTTACCGACCCTTGCGAAAGTTGCTTAACCTCTTTAACCGCAGCCCGAGCGCGTGAACCACTGGGCCACAGGCACCTCGATTTTAATCCATGCGTAGGGCATCCAAGGGAGATAAGCTTTCACAGAAACATCTAATACATCTGATTTTAGATATTTCCGTGAAAGCTAATCTATCAAGATTAACTTGAAGTTCCTAATGAATTAGGTATAAAATTAACATGGACGAAATGTTATGAAGCTTATAGGGTTAACCAAGAAGAAATTACATATATTATTGAATACCTTCACTCTATACTTATATTAATGTACCATATTTCCAGTAAACCAATACACATGATAACCGTGGAGGGTTCGAAAGGTTTCCTTTGCTTCGCTACATTTGTATACAGCTATTCAACACTAGAGGGCATCACTTAATGAGAAGAAACAAAGCATTTTAAGAAATCACTACTCGTCGCTAGATGGCGTAACAGACAACAGCAACCCAAAAAGCCTACTATTCATTCATCTCTACAAGTCTTTTGAACATGTAATGTGTTATGAAAATGGGTAGGTACTTAGGTAACCCCTTTTTTTCAAAGCTGCAAATTACGATAACTTTTCACGAATCGTAAAATGAGTTTTTCTTGCAACTGGCTGATAGTGATAAGGTTCAAAGTGGCCGCCACCGGGTCAGTGGCTACAGCCGAAGATTGTAAACAGTCTTATATTTTTAGGGATTTTTAATGCAGCCCATATCCGAGCCACACTACCCGAGTTCCCTGAAAGCTGAAAGGGCGCGGGTCTGCCATTTATGAAATAGCGCACCTGATCTTGTCTACAGTACACTCAACAGCACGCATGGCTTTACAACGTTTTGAATTTTTGCATTTTCTATTCTGTTTTTAAATAGAAAAATATTGGAAAAAATTAACTCGGCCACAAGTGAATTCTCAGATGGGACTCGAACC
Source organism: Chrysoteuchia culmella (assembly GCA_910589605.1). NCBI lineage: Eukaryota > Metazoa > Arthropoda > Insecta > Lepidoptera > Crambidae > Chrysoteuchia > Chrysoteuchia culmella. Next base: position 14,940,529 of record OU342654.1, read on the forward strand.
CACGACCTTTGGAAATCCGATCCAATGCTCTAACCACTGAGCTACCGAGACTTGCGGACCACCGTCGAAATCCCAATATTTTTATAAATTGAAATATATTGGAATTTCGACGAATTTCAATATTTTTAATTTTTAATACGCTGTAGGCCAGCGTTATTACATGTATCAATGCTAGGAATATCCTTGCATTCGAAAGAAACATCTTTTCAGATGTTTAACAATCGATTAAGATGCAACAGCCAATAATTTAAATTGATTTGATTTTTTATTTAAAATGTATCATACGAGTAAGTTTGTACTTTTCTATATAAAACTATAGGACTAGGATATATATTTCTTCGTACCCTCATCTAGATTTGTAAGGTTTTAGAAACACGATCTTATGATTTTGCCTCGACACTTTTTCCTTTCGAAAATACCTCTTAAAAATACGAAAATTCAAGATTATTCTCAAATAGGGTTACTTAAACTATTGGAAATTTGTTTAATTAATGGACACTAATAATATTATGTAGTTTAATTTATCATTAATCGCTAATAGTTATTTTACTACGTGATTTTTTCGCCTAATGCAAAATCGATCTCGCTCCCGCGCGCGTTGTGTTCTCATTGTTATCTCACTTCAGTCGTATAGCGCCTTAATTTTGATTCACATAGTGTTCAGATTCAAAATAGCTGCGTCAGCGACCACAACCGGGTCACTGGCCACAAGTGGGGCTTTTATTTTACTTTTATTTACTTTACTGGTTTACGTTCTTCCACCCTGAGCCACTACCCGAGTTCCCTGAAAGCTGAAAGGGCTTGGATCCGCCAATTATGAAGGTACAACTGCTCTTGTCAAAAGGACCTATGTAGGATTTTCAGCCCGGTTGTGACCACTCGTAGTCTAGGTTACGGTCACTTATATTTGATCCTTATTCAATTCACACAGTGTTCAGGTTCAAAGTCTGCAACCGGTTCAGCCACAACTGGGGATTTTTGTGGATACTTAAGTCCCGGTTGTGGCCACTTTTATTTGACCCTTACTTAAATAGAAAGGTTCAAAGTAGGATTTTTGGGATTATTTTATTTACTGCAGCTCACATCCTGAGCCACTACCCGAGTTCCCTGAACGCTGAAAGGGCGCGGGTCGGCCAATTATGAAAATAGCGCACCTGCTCTTGTCAAACGCTCGCCCGCGGTTGGCGGCCGCGCCCCATTAATCTTGCTCTTAAGGCGGCTCTCTGAAATTGTTCTAGAAATACCAGCTTTTTTGGTGAAAATATGCTGTTCGTGAAAAAAGGTTTAAATTTATATGTGGCTGAAACACTTGAGCACATTTGTTTGATCATTATTGGGGATTAAGATTTATATGCCAACATGTAGTACATGAAAAATAAAAAAATACTGTGTGTTCATTTTTTCCATCTGTGCTGTATTTCTAGAGATATTTGAATTTTTCACTACAAATCGGCGTTTATGTTGTGACGTCACTTTATAACACTTCGTATGCAGCTTGCGGCTCACGCTTCACCAATTCTATGAAACTGGATTAAAATAACGTCACGCGAAATTTGAAGTTTGAACATTTGTAAATCCAAAACTACTGTATTTAAACAAAACAAAAAGAGTACAATTTATATTGTTAAGCTATAACGTAAAAAAGTTTCAAGCGATTTAGGGAACCTGCTGTGATACCCCATTGGAAAAGTGATGCTAAAATATTGAAACTTTTGTTTGCTTACGTTTATATATTTTGTAGGAGGAGTAGCAACGAGAGATTCTATTTTCTAAATATTTATTATGCACCCTAAAGTGATAATAAGTAACTTAAGCATCTCTCAGTATGTGGAACAATTGTAATTGGGTTTTTTTCATATTATTTCGGTACAATGTTTTTCATAAAGGAAAAGGGGTAAAAGTCATTTCGGAAGAGAAACTAGAATCAGAATTAATCACTTCTAAAATTGAAACCATAGATAATGACAACTTTATAGTTGTGGAGTGGTACCCGTTTGTGGCCACTCTGAACTGAAACATAAAGGGCCGTCCAGATTAAGTAAATATATAAATATAAAATTTTAATGTTGCATGTTACCATTCTATTTTTATGTGTGAAATATTAAACAAGAAAATATACCAGAAAAAAACCACTTATATCATGTCGCCCTGACGGGATGCCGGGCGGGCGACATGACTCAAGTTGATTTTTTATAGTATATTTTATTTTTTAATATTTACCACATGTTATATTACATTGCGATATAACAATGTTATCAAATCTCACCAAACATCATCACGTCCGTAATGTAAAAACATTGCGCCCCATCCCATCCCATCTGCCAATATTTTTCTATTTAAAATTTATCATAAGTATAAAAATCGCATTGAAAAATGCAAAATTTCAAAAAACCATAAGGATTTGTACTACTAATCGAACTAGGGATTTTGAAATTACATCTAGTCTAGTCGATCGAACTTCGTATACCCTTTAAAATCCTCGTAAAAAAATATTCCTGGTGGTTCGATTGACACGATAATTAATATTTTCGGACCATAGCCAAGTCCTGAGGACATTATTAGTAATTTTATTATTTGAACTGTATCTGCCGTGAGAATTTCGTTGACATCTGTGATTTTCCTGTGAGTGCTGTCCTGGTACTTTTTGTTCAATATTATGATATTTTACTAATGATACTCTATCGTTTTGTGAAACATGCACGGTTTTTCTATAAAAAATTGCTTTGAATTGAAAAGTGGACCAAACGTCACGAATTATAATTTTTGCAAATAAAAAAATATATCGTGTATTACTTGATAACCGTTATTTTCAGTTAGTACCTATCACTGTTAATTTTTTTTAATAACATTCTAATATCATCAGTAGAAAGGCAAAATTATTGAAATGCCAAAACACCATTTCGAGAAAAAAACATTTAAAGTTATATTTTTCACAATAAAATTCATATTATCTTTTTACCATATCCTTACTTCTCCTTCCTTATTTACTTTCCACGGTGCAACGACCCAAAGTGGATCTTGGCCTCCGACACTAAAAGACGCCATTCCTTCCGGCTCCGTGCTATTTGTTGCTAGTCAGCCACGCCCAGCTCAGACAGGTCGTTCTGCACCACGTCCCTCCAGCGGTATCCTGGCCGGCCTACCGGCCTCTTACCAATTGGTCGTCCAACATATGCTCTTTTAACCGCGCGATCCTCCCCCATTCTCTCTAGGTGTCGAAGCCATCGGAGTCGGGCAGATTTAGTTTCACCGATGATGTTTGGCTCGGACACGAGGTCTTCAATTCCTTGGTTCATTCGGATCCGCCAGTTACCATCTTTCGTTTTAGTCGAGCCCAGAATCTTTCGGAGCATTTTCCTCTCCGCCACTAAAGGTTGGCTCAGCGTCAGCGTCCAAGCCCCATCCATACATTAGGATCGGTCTAATTATAGTTTTGTAGACACGGATCTTCGTTTTTCTGCTGAGGGGCTTAGATACTAGCACCTGGTGGAGTGCTGTACATCGTAAAGCGTTCGGATTCGTATATGATTTCATCTTCTCTTCTATTCGTGAGTGTGCAGCCAAGATATTTAAATCTGTTCACACCCTTGTAGATCGTGTTTCCCAATTCCAGATTTTCATCTCTTACTCTGGTGGGTTAGGCAAGATTTTTCTTCTCTTATTGAATGAAAGTTTAGGAAATTAGTGGCGGTTTAGTAAAAGCATCCTCATTTCAGAGCAAGGCAGATTTACTGAAAGCCGTCAAGTAAAATTTTATTTGTAATTTAAAATTTCTGATAACACAAAATAAATATATTGAAGTACCTATGGCAAAAATACTTTAAATATAAGTATACTGCTAAGCTGGTGAACCAGAGTTACTTCTAGGACACGTCTTCGATTATCACGCGTCTATCACAACGACTTAAAAGGTGATCAGTTATTTATGTTAGTTTGCCATTATTACTTCAAAGTGTGTCGTACTTCTTACTCGGGCTAATGACGTTAGAGGTTAATAATACTTTGGATAAGCACAGTAAAAATACTGAAGACTGTTGTTGATTTGAAAAGATAGCTTCCATTTTACTGAAGTGCACAGACTAATGTCGATACATACTTGGAACATTACGTAACCAATTACTTATTTTGTTACTAAGAGATTTTTTCTTTAGTTTAAAGATCCTACTATTAAAAAGTGGGTAATAAGAATCACCACCTGGTAATAGGTAAATACTTGAAGTTCATGTGTCAAGCAAGGTGCTTGACACATGAACTTCAAGTATTTACCTACATACCGTGCTGTTTGCTGCGTAGTTATCAGAATAAGTAATGTTAATTATATCTTTATATAAAATACAGACGTCATTATAAAAGAAACTTTTAATTTCATCGTGGAACATTATTTAAACGAACAATAATAAAATAATTGAGATCATAACGCCGTTCCTTTGAATAATGCTCCTTTGAATCAAAATATGGAGAGTATATGCAGCTGCAAAACTAACATTTGATCATATGATGGGCGGAAGGAATTATATTCCTCCACCAACTAGTGGAAATCTGACTATGGGGAAATTAAGATCTAAATTAAGGTTATGAATACACACTAATGGACAGAGGTTACATAAACTTTCTCTGAGGAAACCTCAACGACGGAGTTGTTGATCGACGAAGGTAGTTTAATTGCGGAACCCTACTGTGTGTCAAATCGTTCCCACAGGGCTAGTGATACAGAGGACAAGGTGGCAGTAATGATTCCATCCCACGGACCCTAAAACCCTATGTACTTCTCGCCAAACAAAGATTTGTCTGCAAAGTTAGCTATTAATTTTTATGGTGTCATAAGTCGTCTCAGACGACTCGTCTGACCCCAAATCCAGTTATAGTAAGTACTTGGCTACGTTAACGCCAAGGATGCGGCCTTGTGGTCACCGACAAGGGAGAAGCAGTCTTTGATTGGTCTTCGCAACGGGGTTGGCAGTAGCCAACTCAATCTCAAATAATTTATATAGCTTAGGCTGTTACAAGCACTTATGAACGTCATAATAGAAACTACTCCATCGGTTCACAAACCCTACAGCGGGAGAACTTGTAACGAGAAAAACTGGCAAAAAACTTATCAAAGCCTTTTTTTTTCTCCCTGTTTTATTTCATACAACACACAGCATTGCAGTGTAGCAAACAGGGGAGTGAAACGTGGAACGTGGGTGTCGTAAAAGGCGACTAAGGGACTTAGCCTTTAGAAGACGGGCAGCAGCGTCTCCTACAACCCGCCTGCGAAACGTGGCGATTATGGCAGCCCCCCCCCCCCCCCCCCTTTTTGGGAGAGGCCTATACCCAGCCACAGCTGGGTGTTATGTGGCTGAAACGACAAAACAGAGGATCAACCGCACTTGTGTTGTAATAATCACCTTCACCTCCTCTGCACTAGCCAACCGTATACAAAAATGGAGAGCCATCGAATATGTGGAAACATTTTCAGTGCCTAAGGGCACTGAGGTGCGAGTATATATCGACTGCTTTACCAAAATAAGCACTGTATCCGGTAGTTGGCGATAACATTGATAGTTAATGTCAACTCGCACTGAGGGTACAGACCATATCTTTAACCGTTTTCGGTTAGCACCATTGTGCTTGATAAAGAAAGATCAGAGGAGGAAGCTATTGTCTCGAGCATTGAATTTTACTTCGGAAACCTTCACGGGAAAAAAAACGGTTAAGAAGATAGTAAAGTGTCTGTCGGCTATAATACAACGCCTCTATACCAATCCACCCACCAAGAAACAGGTATATTGGTGGAATGAGGAGGTGGCCACTTTGTGAATATCCTGTGTAAAAGTCAGAAAATCCTATATGCGCCACCGCTGTAGTAGAAAAAGAAGGGATCTTGGCATAGAGGAGGAGCTGTATCAGGCTTATACATCTAACAACGGGACGGCCCTACAGATTGGCAACCAAGCAAACTAAGCCAATCAGCACCACCGACCGACACTTTCAATCCCGAACCACTGGAAAGGATAGTTTCTACCGTTTCCATCATAGGTGCCAGAAGTTCCTCTCCTCACTGCTGCAGCGATGGATGATGTGCAGAATGAATTGGAGAAATACTCGTAAGTTACGCTCGAGAAGTTAGAGCTGGCCATGCACCGACTAAGGGGGAAGAAGATGGGCCAGAGGTCCTTGTGGCGTGGTAGGACGTGTTCGCACCTTAGCACTTAAACACCTTAAACACCTCGGGGAATACTATGTTGAGCTCCTGAATAAGTGCCAGGAAGCCGGCCTATTTCTGCGGGTCAACAGGGTAGACTTCGTCTTTTGACAAACGATGGTCGATCGCCTAACGATCGCTCGGCCTACCCTGTAGTGCCCCTGAACAAGCTGGCTAAGATTTTGGAGAAGTTTATATTAAACAGGGTAATACAGCATCTAGAGACTAATGGGTCAAACCACTCCAATAACCAATACAGATTCAAGAGGGGGCGTTATTATTAGGTTTCGTCTTCTTGGGTTGAATGTCATGGTCCACAATAGCGAAATCATTGTTTCATGAACCAAAGGACGCTCCGTCACATATCAGAGCAGATAAATAATAAATAAATAAATAAATAAATATTCGCATACAATTACACCAATTATCTAGCCCCACGTTAAGTTTCATGAAGAACTTGTGTTATGGATACTAGATAACGGATAAACATACGTATATACTTTTTTTTTTGTAAATACATACTTAATATACATATTAAACACCCAGACCAAGACAAATAGACATGTTCATGCACACAAATATTTGTCTTGTCCGGGGATCGAACCCGGGACCTCTGGCGCAGAAGGCGGGGTTAGTACCCCTGCGCCAAACAGGTCGTCTTACAGATGGTCTTAGCTATTGAATTCCATTTAAAATTTGGGGATGACGTTGTATAGTCGTTGTAAGTTTAATATATTCAGCCGATTCTGCGGCAATGGCTAAAAAGTTTTAGAGAAACGTTACTCCCAAACAAATTTGCTAATAGCTTACAATCTTGTTCACTTAAAGTAAGGCTAAATTACTCAAAAGCCATAAAAATTATATGCCATATCTTTTTAAAGCCTACAAAGTTCCTCAGTAGCAGTTATAAAGCAGTAAGGCTAAATTATTTAAACACCATACCCTTCCCGATTGGCGTCATCAAAATTACTTGATAATCTCTAATCACAAGAAGACCAAAAATAGTTATACTACATCGATAAAAAAAAGCAGAAAGTAAATTTTTGCATTTTTCAATGCTATTTTATACTTATGGTAAATTTTAAATAGAAAAATATTGGAAAAAATTAACTCGGCCACAAGTGAATTCTCAGACGGGAATCGAACCCGCGACCTTTGGAAATCCGGTCCAATGCTCTTTAAAGTAAGGTAAGTAAACTTTACTTAGAAAGACAATTGTGAATTTATATAGGAAAACACCACTCGTAAAAAAAGACCGAAAAGTGTGTCGCCTCAGTAATAAGAGAAAAAATATCCGCCTTTTTATCTGTTACTGAAGCGCCGCAAAAGTGCTTCGATTAGAATGATACCTAGATAGATCGACGCAGAAAAATCGCTGCTTCCGAATTGAAATGATCCGAAGTGGAATGAGGAGGTGGCCATTTTGCGAATGTCCTGTGTAAGAGCCAGAAGATCCTATATGCGCCACCACTATAGTAGAAGGAGAAGGGATCTTACATAGAGGAAGAGCTGTATCAGGCTAATAACACAGCCAAAACCGGGCCGGCCCAACAGAATGGGAATAAAGCAAACCACGTCAATCAGCACCACGGACGATGCTTTCAATCCCGAACTACTGGAGAAGATAAGTTCCCATCAGAGCTGCCAAAAGTTCCTCTCCTCATTGCCACCGCAGCGATGAATGATGTGCAGAATAAATTGGAGGAATACTCGCGAGTTACGTTCGAGGAGTTAGAGCTGGCCATGCACCGACTAAGGGGAAAGGACCCGGGGCCCTGACGACGTGCCAGAACGTATTCTCTCCATAGCATTTAATCACTTTGGGAATACTATGTTGAGCTCCTGAACACGTGCCTGGAAGCCGGCCTATTTCCGTGGGTCTGGAAACAGGGTAAACTTCGTCTTTTGACAAAAGATGGTCGATACCCGCATGATACCCTACCACCCTATAGTGCCCCTCAATAAGCTGGTTAAGGTTTTTGAGAAGATTAAATTAGACAGGGTAATATAGCATCTACAACAACATAAATACTAATGGGTCAAACCTCTCCAATAACCAATACGGATTCAAAAGGGGGGGTTTTTGGTAGGTTTCATCTTATTGGATTGAAAGTCATGGTCCACAAGAGCGAAGTCATTCTGTTTCATGGGCACATATCAGCGCGGTAGGTCTTAGGTTGTACATTAAATCCCATTTGAAATTTGGGGGCTGATGTTGGATAGTCATTTAGAGAAAATTTACTCCCAAAAAAGTTGCTGATAGGTCACAATCTTGTTCAATAAAAGTAAGGCAAAATTACTGAAACGCACATTCCCTTGATAAAAATGATATGCCATATCTTCTTAAAGCCTGCAAAGTTCCTCAGTAGCAGTCATAAAGCAGTATACTTAAACGCCATACCCTTTCCGACTGACGTAATCAAAATTACTTGTCTTAGATATTCTCTAATCACAAGAAGAGCAAAAATACTAATACTACATCGATAAAAAAAAAAACCAGAAAGTTAATTTTACTTAGAAAGACAATTGTGAATTTATAGGAAGTAAATATGACTTTGCCTTACCAATGACGATATAATACAACTTGAACTGACATCGGCCATCGCAATAAAAAAATTTAATAAAATGATGGCAGTGTATTCTTAATAATGAGATAAGATAATCTTTCCCTTAGTCGGACTAACAAAACTTTTTACGTCCCCTTGGTTCGATTAAACCATTAGGAACCAATAGAAAAAAAAATCGTCGTGGTCCGAGTAATAGAATTAGCCGGTCGGACGACGTGGCCTAAGGGTTATTTTCATAGTGCAAGTGCCAAGCCTTACGTGTTATTAACTGAAGAATAAACTTCTTCTTTTTATCCAATAGGGGTGCCCTCTTGGATTTCGCCAATGTCAAGTTTTTAGCTCAGTTTGTGAAGAATAAACTCCAAACACCTACATAATTTGACACATCGCATGAGATCGTTTATTCAGCACTAAAGCCAAGTGCTAGACAGGTTCAAGTTGGACACAAAATCCGACACACGGGCTCACCTACACCAAATGAGCCCTATTAATCAAGACCCGAGTTGCTTAGTAGACTCCTTGACACACGGTCGAGGATTAAAGCCCTTGCATCTGTGCCAAAACTAACGATCATGGATTAAAAAAAGGTTACGAATTAGAATCTTGGTTGCCTATTAGGAAATCGGACGAAAATGCAAGCGATAATATTCGAGTGAAAATTTTGAACACTCAACCTGAATTAAAATACGTAAATAACCTGTAGGCTTATTACGAGTTTGGCAAACTCGACGTTACAGTAAACGTTAATGTAAAATGTAGCTCTGTCTCTTTCATATTTAGCGACTGTTTTGCCGACATGAGCAGTGTATCCGATAGTCTACGCTCACGTGTCCTGTAACTGTCATGTTAAGCAAACTCGTAATAGGGGTACGGTATCTAATTATTTTAAGATAATTTTATCAGAACAGGAAACAGGAACAATAAATTTTAAAAACACTATTTTAAAGATTTTAATGAGTTGAAGAGTTTTCCCTTTTGTTAAAAGGGCATGTTTCATAATAATTAAGATGATTTACATTATTTTTACATTTTATTTAAACCAATAGTTGTTAATAATAAAAAAAAATACGCTGTATTTATATAAATTATGATTAACATTTTTAATACACAAATAAATTTCTACGCGGTATTTATATTTTCACCTAGTAATATTCGAAATTAAATAGGAATTATAGAACCGTACAAACAATGTACTTATAGAAAGACTAAGTATTGCCACACAAAATTGCTAGAATCTTCTGATTATCTACTAGTCTTTATCTTACGATTTACATAATTTATCAAACTATGTAAGACATTCCAAAATTTATAGAGAACAATAACATTACATGCGTCAGAGCCAATAAGTTTTCCTGTATTATTTAATTATCATAATGAAATCTTAGAAAACTGCGTATTGTATTTAATTTGTCACTTTTGAAACGACTGTGTCAAAAGAACACAGTCGTTTCAAAAGTCACCAAATAGATGAACTATATACTACTAGATATATATCATCTATTTGGTCGAAATTTTATGTTTAAATTTTTCTTATATAACTTTCCTTTAATGTTGACCGAAATGCTTTGCGGTGTTTCCATAATCATTCTTTATGCACTCAAAAGTCGTACGCTTTCAACATCAGGCCCCCCTACCGAAAAAATTGTGTAACTGAACCGAGGCATTGAAAGCAGGAAGGGCGACGTCAAAAATTACTATTATACCCGCCAGATAATTAATGAACTGCTTATTCAAATACATTTAAAACTATTATTCATACCGTTTACGTTTGAAATGTTCCGACTATTTCTGTGAAAGGACTCCTTAAAGTTATTAATTAAAAATGTTACCTTATGCGATTCGTAAATGGCTTGATCGGGCGAGGCGTGACGAATTTCGAGGGTAAACATTTCAGTTAGGTGTACTTTTGTTGTAAGTACCTCATTTACGACTTATAGAAACACTTTTACGGTCAATGGAGTTTGAAATTGTCACTAATTGTATGGATCCAAGATTGCAGTTTTATAGTTCAGCTTTTGGCTTTGGTACTTGATAAAATGGCTATGGGAATTAGGTGAATAAAAGTGATTAAAATACTTATAATAGATGCGTTAAGTTTATCAGCAATCGGTTTTATTTTGCATTTTTTTCGAACGAATCTTCAAAGTTAAGATTTGTAATAATTTGGTACGTTTCGTTTACGATCAATGATGTTTTATAACAGATATGTTGCCAGCGTGCAATGGAGAGGGCTATGCTCGGCGTTTCCCTACGTGATCGAATCAGAAATGAGGAGATCCGTAGGAGAACTAAAGTAACTGACATCGCTCGAAGGATTGCTCAGCTGAAATGGCAGTGGGCGGGACACATAGCGAGAAGAACCGATGGCCGTTGGGGCGAAAAGGTTCTGGAATGGCGACCGCGCACAGGACGACGCTCCGTGGGTAGGCCCCCGACAAGGTGGGCCGACGATCTGGTGAAGGTCGCGGGAAGCCGCTGGATGCGGACTGCGCAGGACCGATCGTTGTGGAGATCCTTGGGGGAGGCCTATACCCAGCAGTGGGTGTCATGTAGCTGAGACGACGACAACGACGATTGCGGTGAAATCTGTGACGAAGACTGCACACATTGACAATTGACAAGTACTTAGGACAAAAGACACGAAAAGGTACGGAAATAAAAGAGATAGCAAATTTAATCAGACCCCATATAGGGTCTTCCCAATTTCCACAATCCGAACTCGTATATAATGTGTAGTGTCGGCTTAGAATAGCACTACCCCCTCTCACCCCGTGGTGGGTGTCGTAAAAGGCGACTAAGGAACTCGGCCTTCAGGAGACGGGCAGCAGCGTCTCCTACAAACTTGGCCATACTGCGATCGCCAACCCGCCTACCAAGCGTGGCAATTATGGCAAACCCTCCCTTTGGGGGAGGCCTATACCCAGCAATGGATGTTATGTGGCTGGAGGACGAACTCGTATGCAATATCTACTTTAAGTGCACACATATAATATCAGTGTTTACCATATATTTACACGACATGTTTCTATATATCATGTCCGAGTATAGTCTATATTCTATTTCCATAGATTCAAGATATTCGTAAAATGTTACCTACCCAAAACGGACAGGATGGAATGGATGTATTTTTCATTTCATTATTTTCAGTCAACAAAAAAGTTACAGGCTTCTATCGTAGCTGTAGCAAGAAACCACACTAAAACGCGGTGTCTTTTACTCTACCAGTTTACTAGATCTCTACGTCCCATGTTTTTAGTTCGCAGTTGGAGCATGTTAGTGGATCACAAAGAGATCAAATTATACTGGATGCTCTAGATTTCTTGGCATTAAGCTCCTTCTTTCAGTATTTGGCGGCTTTCTCACATCTTGTAGTTTTTCTTATACGTATGATTTAAGGTCACGCCCTGAATTCGTAGGATATAGAAAGTTATGTGCAAATATTTTAGAATATAAATCGGGAACTACCTTAAGTATAGTTGAAACCAACCAAAACCTGTGAAATCGCGCTAACATCTGAACGCCTGAAGCTTGTACAGAAAAAGAGCACTTTCATTCTTTAGATCCAAAAATAAATCTCCAAAAAATATGCTGCCAAAAATTACGTCGGTAGTTCCTTAATGAGATTATGGCATCCAAACTTCTGATGACGAAATTGACTGCTATACAACCAAACTCATACCCATGTATTTGAAGGTTCACACGCTTTCGTCACCCAAATGAAAAAGTGGTTCTCACAGAGAAACCATTGTTATAAATTTTTTGGCACACGCACCCATTGCTACGAACGGGTTAGCATTGGAGCGGTAGGGATAAAGAATAATCCTAGGTGAGATTATATCCGTTGATGTAGAAATATTTATTCTAGCTACTTAGGAACTTTCAAAGAACAAACACTGACTTTATTTCTTATACAACACTAGTAAAATAATTTATAAAATCAGATAAATATGATTTTAAAATTAGTATCATACACTACGCTATTTTTAAACCAAATTCGTATAAACAATTCAACACACACAGCAAACGCGTAGCAATATATCGCATATACCATGGGCCCAGCCCGGCACAAAACTTATAGCGGGCACGCAAGTGTCCTCAAATCAGGTCAGTCAAAAATCAGGCTCAACTTACTATGATTTTAAAGTGGCAACATACATTACGATGTTAGTAAGTAAATCATTTCGCAAAAACATAAAAAATATACATACACAGCAAGCACATAGTAATATGTCACATATACCGTGGGCCTGGCACAAAATTTGTAGCGGGCACACAAGAGTGCGGTGTGTGCAGAGCGTGCAACTAAAACTCGTGATTAATGGTGAGCTGACGGCGGGCGCCGGCCGACGACTGCGGGCGGAGGTCAAAGAGTTGCTAGAGTGCAGAGGCAAATGTTAAACCACATATAAGAATAGAAACTCTATCGAGTTAATACGTACAGCTTCGGAAGAATTAGAGCAACTAAGCGATAGCGGCACTTATCTCGATACTTTGTTGAAAGCACTATATTACTGTGATAGGACAAGATAGGCTTAATAAGTAAACGACATAGTCGTCATGGCGCTATGGCCGCTCCCTGATTGGCAAGAGGCAAATCGGCCAAGAGTTGTGTGTATTATCTTTTTATCTATCTATAGTATTTGCTAAAAGTGTAGATGAGACACTCAGGAAGGCTGTTTTAATATTTTTACGCTTCGCAAAGGGTCAGATGATGATAATGGACTCTTATAAAAGGATAGCTGGTCGTCACAAAGTGATGCCTATTGCTGTTAAGCTCAGATTGTACTTACATGAAAAAGGTAAATCTTAAGTCAACTTACAAGATACTATTATTTTTGTTTCTTGTCGAATCTCAGTTTATATAATAGAATCTCTATCTCTATAAGATACAAGCGAAAGCTTGTTATTAGGTTAGAATTACCGCTTGAAATATTACTTTATTTTGTAATCATATTTTAGATGTTATTGTCCAGTATGTGTCTTAATAATAATAAGATAATTTTCCAGAGGTTGATCACGATCATCCGAGAGCGCTATCTAATACACACGTTTCTTTTACTTTATTGCTCATTATCAACTGAGGATAAAGTTGATGTTTGGATTGTTTATAAGTACTCCAAAATATTAGTTTCTCGTTCATAAAAATAGGTTAACTCCTCATATTATTAAAACGAACCTTCTACACCCTCAACTGTTTATTCTTTGACACTAGTAAATCGTTTCTCCAGGACTTGATTAAAAGTTCGCTGTGCAATGTTGCAATGGGATTTCGATATGGCAACTCCAATGTTATTAGTCTCAAGACGAGTGTTTTGAACAAACACAATAAAGATTTTTGTTATGATGTAGGTAATTGCAAAACTCTATCAGTTCTAGTAATATTTAACTAATAATTGTGTATTTTTATTTGCTTATAAATATAAATAGAACGATAGAGTCAGTTTTTGAATATAATAATTATGATCCTGTTATTTTTAACAATCGTTTTATTACAAATACCAAGAATCATAAATATCCTTTTAAAAACCTACTTCATATTTTTTTTCACTTATCACTCTTCGGGTGTCTAAGAATCATCCATAGTACACTTTCCACCGTCAAATTTTCTATAAAAAAAATCACTATTAGTAGCAGGTGTCATGCCATGGGGGTACCATGAGTACGGAATGCATAAATTGACCATGTGTAATTCTCGTATAGCTTCTTGGTATGAAGTTGTCATCAGATCTCAACTTCGGCGACAACATCGACTTAAAAGATCAAACTGCGGCAAAAAAGCTGGGCATCCTAAATAGCTTTAGCGGTATTCCACGCATGGAGTACTGCTACATCTATGGGATGGTACAGCAAAATACCAGCTAGCCGCACTCGAATCGGTAGAACGCAGAGTCAGAAAACTCGTTGGGTATGGTATACTGGTGTAGTATACCAAGTTTTTCTCTCATCGTCGAAGAGTTGCTTCATTGTCGGTGTTCTAGAGAGTGTGCAATTGAGCTGCATGAGCTCATCCCGCCAGCTCCTTTTTACCACCGCTTGTCCAGACGTAGGTGGTGGATATTCCTCGTCTGCGTTTTGATGAAATGACGGTGGCCAACGCCGTGGGAAAGGTGAATATACTAGACAATTGCAACGTGCGCTCATAGGTCTCTATAGCATAGTTGGTCAGTGCATTGGGCCGGATTCCCAGGTATGCGGGTTCGAGTTCCGTCAGGGCGACATGAGACAAGTTGCTTTTTCTAGTATATTTACTTGTTTAATATTTATCAAAGTATATGTAAAAAGAAGACGATTTAGGTAAAATAGCATTGTAAAATGCAAAATTAAATATTTATAATTAGATGGCTGTTTCATCTTAATCGATAGTCAAACATTTGTAAAGATGTTTCTTTCAAATGCAAGGATATTTCTCTCATTGCTGAAACGACCAACACCGTAGAAAGGTGAATATACTAGAAAAATTCGTTGTGTCCTCATAGGTCTCTGTAGCATAATTGGTAAGTGCATTAGAGAGATATTTTAGCCAGCTAGCGAAAATTCCAACATTGGCTTTTCTAACTTAGCATTCAGCCTTTGTTCCCCTAACTAATGTCTAACTGGCTACGAGTCTTCCAGCGATTGGGCCCACTTCATAAGCACGGCAACACTGTTAGCCGAACAAGGGTTAGCCCGATCACTTCAGCAGTGTAGAACGCACTATGGCACTATGTATCATTTGGAACAGCCTTGGACGAATTAAAACAGCAGTAGCAGCATATTCTATAGCTTTTTCTACCCTTTAAACGTTATTATTAGCTGTGTAGTGTCGGCTTAGAATAGCACTACCCCCTCTCATCCCGTGGGTATCGTAAAAGGCGACTAAGGGACTCAGCCTTCAAGAGACGGGCAGCAGCGTCTCCTACAAACTTGGCCATACTGCGATTGCCAAAACGCCTGCCAGGCGTAGCGATTATGGCAAACCCCCCTTTGGTGGACGCTTATACCCAGCAGTGGATATTATGTGGCTAAGACGACGAAACGTTATTATTCATATTTGCACTTTAAATAATTATATTTCTATAAAAAAACGTTTGAATTGAAAAAATTGCCAGCTAGCTACCATTTTCTTTTCTTGCTTGACATTCGGCCGTTGTTCAGTAGCCAGCCGATTCAGTGTGCCACCCCGATCCGGACTGCCTACCGCTGACACGGTATAATGATTGAGTAGGCAACATTGATAGCCGACCAAGTGTCAACCCTAAAATACTAGCTAACTAGAATTTCACTGCTGTTTTATCTTATTTAGCATTCAGCTGTTTTTCCCTTTAAATGAAATAAAATTTTAGTTTTTACAGAAACCTATTTTATCCAGAGATATAACTCCAACATTGCCTTTTTAGCATCAGCATTTGTTCCCATACTACTGTGTATCGGGCTACTGCCAGCCTAGATTCGGCGTGCCACCCCGATCGGCAGTGCCTACCGCTGACACAGTACAATGATTAAGCACAGCAACATTGTTAGCCGAACAAGGGTTAACCCGCTGACTCACGCAGTATCGAACGGTAGTTAACGGCTCCCGCGCCATATGGGGTTTGATTCTCGTTTTATTATTAAACCAGTCCGTTTTTTCATTAACGCTAGTTTCACTTATTTTTGTAAACCAATAATTGCTTTAACTGCTATGCTTGTTGCCATTAGATAAGAGGTTGAGATGGAACATTACATGCAGTAAGGAGTGCGAGATTTGACATCTCTAAGGTTCATAAATAAAAACAGAACCTACAACCAGGATAAGACTTTTTATAATGGAACTTACGACCACTAATCGTCTAGTTGTAAAAATATTATATAAACGAACTTGTTTCCGTCTATCCGCTATGTTTATAATAAAATTGTTTGGTGTAGGGATTCACTAAAATAAAGAAAAAGCCCCACTACAAGTTTTGAACATAAAATAATAACAATAAATAAAATAGTAGGTAACTTAAACTAAAATCTATGAGATGACGCACCACCTAAGCCAATAAAATTTTTGTCATCTCCTATTTTCAAAATCGAAGTAAGACTCGGCTTCGACAACTCTTTGCTACTGCACAAATGCAAAAATTTGCATGCGACAAAAAACATCAACCTTCTTTGAATGGCAACAATATGCTTCCTCGAAAACAGTACTTACGTGATTTATAGCTTCAACAATAACCCTTTGCGAATCCAACAGTAGTCTTGCGCTACAGTTTTGCCATCTTTAATTTATAACATATCTATAGGTGGTCCAACGGTTTTGCAAGTCACAGGCTTTTGTAGGTCAGTGACTGTTTTCCTATACATCGATAGGCGGCTCTCAAACTTTGCTGTTACGTTCGATGAGTTTCAGTTTTGAACTGAATGGTTTTCAATCTTGTGTATCACTCTGCCAAGTTAGATTTCTTATTTTGGAAACTTTACAGCTTATTTTACAATCTAAGTTCTTAGATCTTAAAATGGGAGTAGTGAATTAAGTTGAGATTAAGATTAATTTATAGATTTTTCAGTTGCCTCTATTTTATTCGACTAAATGGTCTAAGAGAAATGCTATCTCTTCCTTCTCACTTTTTATAATAAAATAATTTTGTCTGTCTGCAAAAAGATCAATGCGTCTGCAACGTGCGACAATAATATAAATACTAGGTAGGTAGGTAGGTAGTAGCTAGGCAAAATCAAAAACAGAGTGTGCTGTGAGTGCCAAAACCAAGAGTAGGTAAGTTTATTTTTGCTGTTACCTACTTTTTAAGCAATATAAAATAGTCACCTTTTCGTCTTACGTGAATATGTCATTTAGTATGTATGTGACAGTATGTATAGCCTACTTACTAATTATTCCTTATAATATGTAGTAATACTTAGGGCCGGTTTCACCACCTATTTAAGTTATGGATAGCTTAAATGACAAATCATTTGGCAGTTGTAATATGAAAAATATGTCTAATTATTTGCCAGATTAGCTATCTAGAATCTATAAGTAGGTGGTAAAACAGGCCCCTACTAATTTATTTTAGAATTTAACTACGACGATTAAACCTTTATTTTGTTATAACGTTGAATTATGGGGTTCGATTTGTTAATTATTTTCTACAGTGTAGTCTTTTATAAACTTACCTTATTTTATATCTAAAATACTAAGGGCTGGTCACCACCGATTGATAAGTTCTGGATAGCTTATCTAGCTGATGATTTGATATAATTTTCATATTAAAACTGACAAATCATTCAGAATTTATCAGTAAAAGGTGAAACCAGCTCTAAGTCAACACCAGCGTATTAACTTGTAAATTATGCCGCCATTTTGTTTCACCTTTCTTAAAACTTAGATTGACTCTGATAATGACTAAAAGGCAAATCTGTACTAACCCCTACCATTTGAGCGCCAGTGGCCGCGTGGCATTTTCGACAATAGTTCACTAATGATCGTCTTAACATTCAAATCGCCCACGCCAGCCTTTTGTCTCCAGAAACACGGTGTTTTTCAATCAGCCATTTTTCAAACAGCACGATACGGCTAAATAAAACTTGGCAAGATACATGGTACACTATTAGGTTCAATGTGTATTTTAGCTCTGCAAAAAAATACAGTTGACTGTCTATTGACTTTTTTCCATAATTATGTCATTTACCATCGATTGATACTGGACCCAAGTTTACATTTCCTAAGGTTTAAGGTTCAACATAACAGTAGGTACGGATAAAATGTTCATTGTTGGACGACGTGTTTGGCGCCTTCTGCGCCAGAGGTCTCGGGTTCGACCCCGGACCAGACAAATATTTGAGTGCATGAACGTGTCTATTTGTCTGGGTGTTTAATATGTATACTTACATTAGGTATGTATTTACAAAAAAAAACTATTAATTTATGTACGTTTATCCGTTATCTAATATTCATAACACAAGTTCTTCATGAAATTTAACGTGGGCAAGAATAATTGGTGTGTGTGTATGCAATTATTTATTTATTTATGGAGACAACAAAACAAGATAAACCTCTTTGGAAAAATAACAGAATAATGTATTCATTATTCTACTCCTCCTCTTATAAAAATTACAGTTCCATTTTTTTTTTATCATAGAACTCCAAATTGATATCCAAAATGATTGAAAGATGTGGGTTAACGGTTGTCTATGGGTTGCGATTGCGACACAAAAAGCTCTTGAAGGGAGGTGATTGGCTCAGGGGCGTTGAGCCGTTGTTTTGCTACTGCTAATTAGCAACTATAGATTAGCACGCGACTTGACGTAACATAAGAGCATGCGCGCACTGGTGACTTTTAGTCGGCCGATAGTTTATTCGTTCTCGGATTCAGTATGGAGCTAAATATATGGGAGTGCGCTATCGAAAATGACTGCCCAAAAGTTGTTCGATCAATATATCGTCCAACTATCGGTCGACTGCGAATCAGTCTGGCATTGTATGTGAATTGCGCGCATTTGTTTAAATAGTCTATCGGTCGATTTTTTGTCTTCTCCAGTACTAGACGTTCGATTTTAAGTCACAAATCGGTGCAGTGCGCATACCACCACAAGACCGAACTACCGACTGACAGTTTGATTACGATCGTCTTGCAATACCGACTAAACTATCGGCCGACTGAATTATCGCAAGTGCGCACAGGCTCTCAGTAAGCAACAAATAACTAAGACCTATGTGGTAACAAATTGTGTACCACAAGGTAGTTAATTAACAGTCCATTCTTCAAAGTTGATGCTTTTCCGTTCATTTTATGTTGTCGGTACTTTTAATCTTTGATTAAAGCTTGTTTAAAAAGCCTTCGATTTGGAAAGTAAAAGAAAACGGAATACGGTATATTTGGATTTTGTAAGCACATTATTTGGCAATTACAATTACTTCACATATGATTTGAATTTAGTGTTTTTATTAAAAACACTTTAAAACTTAAATTGTAATGAAGGTTAATCAATTTATGAGTCTGAGTAAAACATTATAATGTACAATTGTACAGTTGATTTGGTTTTTGCTATTTATTTCATTCAAAATAAATAATAATAATAATAATAAAACACTTTATTGCACATATTAAGAACACAAAGAAAAATAAAAAACAGACAGTAAAAGGAAATACACAAAAGGCGGCCTTATTGCTAGGTAGCAATTTCTTCCAGGCAACCTTGAGTGGTAAAGAAATAAGAGGAAGAGCAGAAAAGGGGGAAAAGGGGGGGAGTGGGTGCAATTGAATATAGAACATTATAAATAATCATACTTAGAATGAATATATAAACATATAGTAGGAATGGGAAAGGAAAAAAATAGATTAAATATGAGAAAGGAAATGCATTCTGACTTGATCGCTAAAAGACTTCAGAGAGCGAGCTTTTTTAATACCTTCTGGAAGGGAGTT
This sequence comes from Chrysoteuchia culmella, assembly GCA_910589605.1. NCBI lineage: Eukaryota > Metazoa > Arthropoda > Insecta > Lepidoptera > Crambidae > Chrysoteuchia > Chrysoteuchia culmella. The sequence continues at coordinate 14,960,649 of OU342654.1, forward strand.
CCATAGGCGAACAGCATGCACAGAGAAGGAATAGGACAGGAAATCAGTGGTATGGGAAGGAATATCAAGAGTGAGATTAGAGTAAGAGCGTAAGGTGCATTGAGTGGAAGAGGAACGATAGTGAAAGTATTCTTTTAGATAGTGAGGAGAAGATGGATGAAAGAGGATAGAATAGAGAAGCGTAAGAGTATGTGTAAAATTACAGTTGCAATAATGAATGTAGTAATACTCTTTTACATAAAATATTAGTGTCACATTTGAAATTTTGATAAATTGGACATATTTATCAATGAAAGAAGACAGTTAAATCTTTTTGTGTTATTTTTGACTTTTTTATGAGAAAATGGGTAATTATATTTGTTAGCTAAAAATTTATTTAATACTAGCTGTGCCCGCAACTTCGTTTGCGTGAGAACCGGAACTTCGATTGCAATCCTACCCTACAAAATTTTGGGTAAGGCGGTCTTTTTAACCAACTTCAAAAATGGAAGAGATGATACATAATACCATTTAATTACATTCATAACATCTTATCGTCTTCAATAGCGAAGTTTATGAATTCGCTAGTACCTACTTACCTATATTTTATAATAGAAGTAAAAGTACCTATAAAAATGCAGTCTTTTTAAAGTCGTTTTTTTTTGTTGTGATGATAATAATTAGATAGCCGATGCGATGTGATTTAGTGGCTTTGTAACACGCCTTCGAAAGTTGCTCAAGATTGTTATTTTTGGTCACCCACCTCGCGACCGACCTTCGCGAAAGTTACTTAACCACTATAATCCGCATAATTTCCCTTACGTAGGTTGTATACAGCTGGTTAAATAGTATACACATATAGAGAAATACGTAACACTCCATAAGAAAGATACTGGTCGACTGGGAAGTCATACCATCATAACAATGATTGTTTTGATGGTATGACTTCCCAGTCGGTTTCCCAGGTTTAACAACATGAACCCATTCTTACCCCCTGTACCATTTGCTCTATCCACAGAACAAAACAACTTTACGGGCCGGTTTTACCAATAAGTTCTGTACCCCTATTACGAGTTTGCTTAACATGACATTTACAGGACTCGTGAGCGTAGACTATCGGATACACTGCTCATGTCGGTAAAACAGTCGCTAAATATGAAAGAGACAGAGCTACATTTTACATTAACGTTTACTGTAACGTCGAGTTTGCCAAACTCGTAATAAGCCTACTGGATAGTTCAAGTGACAGATCTTTTGACAGTTTGTTATATGGAAAATTGACAAATTATTTGCCACATAAGCTAACCATAACTTATCAGTAGCTGATGAAACCGACCCTTTATGTAATACCCACATTTCGATTCGTTTTTAGCCATTTTAAGTGCTGAGGCCTGTCTTAGTAATTGAATGAGAAATTTTCCAAGGTACGTTTTTTAAAAATCTCATAGATGGCGCTGTCCATCTCCTTTGACCTTTGCTAAGACAAAAACAATTAAAAGTAAAAATAAGCATGTCATGCACATTGCACATTTGTACTATTTATTTATTATTTATTATTATTTTTACTTTTTATTGTTTTTGTCTTAGCAAAGGTCAAAGGAGATGGACAGCGCCATCTATGAGATTTTTAAAGAACGTACCTTGGAAAGTTCCTCATTGAATGGTCATGACGGCTATGTCAAAAATCTATTTACAAAGAGTACGCCAGAGTCGGTGTGCTACTAACGTACCTAGGTAGTTAAAGTTAAGGTCAATAAAGATTAAGTTGATATAATTTTAAAGACAGCAACGGCAGCGTTTTCAAGAGTTTCTGAAAGCAAGGCACAAAACTTGGCAATACTGCGATCGCCACCCGCCTGCCATGCGTGGCGATTATGGCAAACCCCACCTTTTGGGGGAGGCCTATACCCAGCAGTGTACAGCCGTACGTGGCTGAGACGACGAAGACGACGACGATTGTAGGTACGGCAATGAGGAGGCGCAGTGGTTCGCGCGCTCGGCCTATGATTTAGTTTCACAATGGTCGGTCATGGGATAGGTGACCAAAATTTACCGTGCCTCGGAAGGTACGTTAAACCGTTAGTCGCGGCTGTATTTGCGGTCATAAAAACCCACCAATCCGCATTGGTCCCGCGTGGCGGATCATGGCCCGTTCTCCTTATCTTATGACTTATCCTTCCATAAGGAAGTGTGAAATCCCCGGCAGTGGTGACATAAGAAATGGTAAATGACGACTGTTCAATTTGTTCATAGGTACTGAAACATAAATGTTAGAACTTGTATTACGAAAACCGCATCTAAAATGAACGATATAGTTAAAGGGCAATCTCAAGCACAAAGTTTAAGGCCTGACCTGCTGTTGACTACATAAAAATACCACTTGTATTCGCGGCACATGATAACTCCTCCTTTTTTGAAATCGCTTAAAAATTTATAAAAGACCTAAATTTTTTTGAGATTCCGACAAAATATACCTACATACAAAGCCATCTTTCATGCACGCCATACCGCTTCACCCGAGTTCTTTTCGTAATAATACGTGTTTTGAGGCTCCTTATTAACTCTATCTACCGTAAAAAAAATATATACTACAAAGTATATTTACTTGACATTGGCAAAATTCGGGAATTTTATCGCGAGCAATCCATTAATTAAGAAAGAAGGATAAAAAGCAGCAAAAAGGATATAGTAAGTTACGTTAAAATAAATATGTTTCAAGAATTAAAATCAACAACTGTTGCTAAGCAACCAAATCCTGAACGACGCGTAAACTCCAACCTTCTGCATACGCGCGTTACAATATAAAATTCTCCGTCCGTCCTCTCTTTAAAATGTAATTACTTTTGATAGAGTTGACCTATGTTGATGAAATATAGCCTTTACGGTAAGTTGAGATACGGACTTTAAACATATAAACAATTCTGTGGACTTAGTCAGTGGTTTTGGTGTGATGCTCATTCAAACACACAGACATACAGACAGCCGGACAGACATTATTTCTAAAAATTATAGAAATTGGTTCTCCTGCTTATTCTAGGTCCCCCTATCTTCTTTTTTTGCAAATCCAAGCAATGTACAGACATGATGAACTTTAATTCTTATTATAAGTATAGATTACAATTAAGTAATCACAATGTTACTTACATTGTGTTATACACTTTTTTTCAGCAGGTGTGGTTTTATCTTTATTTCGCAGTACTTAATCAAACGATTAAGTTACTTATTTAAATACAAGTAGGTGAAATTTTTGAAAGAAACTCCTTTCGTAATATTTACTTACATTAAATTATATAGTACCTATTTTATGAAAGTAAACCTGCATCACAATCACAGATACTCGAATAATACATAACCAAGACGTCATGTTTCATGTGACTGAAATACAAGTATTTTGCCAATTCAAGCACGTCGCGATATCTCGCGCTTCACCATTTTCCAAGGCTGGCCATTTTAAAGCTGTTTGTCAAATACTTTTTTTGCCATAAAAATAAATGTCTTTGAGCTTATTCAAGGAATTTCCAACCGTTTCCTTGTGCATAACGTATGCTTGCCTGGCATCGAACCGGCGACGTTCGGACTATTAATCATCGGGACAACTGTTCGGTTCCCACTAAATATAATCGCAGAATTACGAAATGTCACATTTAGTTCAGTTCATTAACAAGAGGTTTGTATATGTGGCTAAAAATAAATGGTATGATGAAAGAGGCTATTTTTAGTGAACATGATTTCAGGCAGAAAATAAACTGAGAGATGTGTGTGCTTCTATAAAAAAAAATCATACAAATTCCACGTCGATTGTCAAATATTTCAAGTTACTACACAGTTTATTTTGTAAATGTAAACAAATTTACAGAGACACATTTAAACAAGAAATAAAAAGTATGTAAGTACCTATGTATAACAAATGAACTAGTGAAACCAATTCAGACAGGAACAACTAAACGTTAAATCATACTAGATAGTTTGTTGAGTCATACAAATAGTACTACTACATACAAAAAGTACTATTTAGTATTCTGTGCAAAAAGTAAGGTATATTGTTATGTTGGCACTTGGCGGGCACTTAAAAGTTCATCAAAATGGTCATACAACTCTTCGAGAAATATATTGATTTTTCCCTATGATAATATTAAGTACCGCTTCTAAAGTAAGTTAATTACTTTGCATATCAAAAATTGCTAACAATTAATCTTGGTTAAATCCAATATCAAAACAAGAAGAAAAACAAACTTTTGCTCTTTTTTCGAATAGATACTTACATAAATTTCAGTGGTTATTTTATATCAAGAGTAACAAACAATTTCATATTCTATTCTATCATATTCTTATCGTATAAACATAAGTAAAAGATAATTAAGATTAATTAAAAGCTTGTTCGCCTTTCACTGCACAAAATGACAAATGTATTACCAAAAAATCTTTTCTTTCCACTACGTACGCAAGGCGGCGTAAAAATATTTTGAAATACTTACACGAAAAAATGTGGGAATCGCAACAACATCATTAACTGCATAGAAATGTCTAAACTGAAATGTATTGTGGATGTGAAAATGGAAAAATCGTCGGTCTGTCTGTCCGACAGTGTTCAATAGTGCAATTTCACGCATCATAAAATATCTCCGTAGGATCCGAAACTTTCGGTGCAGGATCCGAATGAATCGATCTGTTGGCGGGCGTATCGAATAAAATTAATCGATTTGTTTCTTAAAACGAAGTCGTTTTATTTTTTGACGTGGGATTGAGGGGTATTGATGACATTTCATGTCATTCTCCGAGTTTTTTGCTGAACATTTTGTGGTCACAAATCAATACACGATTTTAATATAAATTAATGTTACCGTACTTTAACACATACATTTACTTTTTTGTATCTGTTTGTAATGTAAGTAAGCCTTATTACAAGATTTCGGCTTGAAAAATGCAGTCGCTCGTTTTTGGGGAAAGGCATAGCCTTTTTTAATAAAGTTCCACAACAAGTGATTGAGCTGCCTTTGCATAAATTTAAAAAACATGTTAAAAAAACGCTCTTAAGCAAATGTTATTACAAGGTAGATGATTATTTGAAAGACCAAAATGCATAGAAGTGACACTAACATAAAACATGACTATTGCAATTGTATAAAAGGAAAATATTCTAATAACTGAGTATAAGAAAATTTTCCTCTTATATTAAATATGTTTCAAGATTGTAGATTTGTGTTTGGCAACGACATGTTCCTTTGTAAATGTTGTTGCTTCTGTTAAAACTAATAATTTTCTTGCGGCCGTTCTTCTTATCAGTTAAAAGATGTCCTGAATGGCTGGTAGGAAAAAAAAATTGGACGATTCGAAAGCACTTATCTATAAGTCTATTTGAATAAAAATCTTTGACTTTGACTACATTACATTATTATTTTGTCTAACAATTATTTACCTTAATCGTGTAAGCAGGGCAATAATTTATTTATTTATTATCTTACCGTACCTATATAATCTGTGCTATAACTAACAAAACTTGTAATATGTAATTGTACAAAACTTATTACCGTTAAATGTCACGATTTATAGTTATTGAGTTCTTGGATAAAAATATACATTATTAGTACATTACTCCAGCGGCCAGCGAAAGAGGCATTTATAAACGAACGTGTAAACGTAGTATTATATGTAAGTAGTAGTAGTAGTATATGTAAGTCCTAGTTGTGGCCAAGACTCTGTATAGTACTTTTCTCAAATAATGCGTGAAAATCAAAACTAAGTAGTACCTAGGCTGAACTTTTTTATTTAAATAGTACATTCCTGCGTTAAAGTGTTCATTTGTTTTTTTTTTTCAATAAACAGCTTTCTATTTGCAAGCCATTTCAAAATTCAAATAAAACCTTTGTTAAGTTACCTCCATGGTGTCCATATTTCGGAGTAAAAGGCCGTTCCATTTTTAAATAACACGACAGATATGAGCTTTACTATGTAACTTATTTGGCCACTAAACCACGACAGATATGGATTTTCATACAACTTTTGACGGCCGCTGCTCGCATGTTTTTGGCCAGTACAGCAATATCGATTTATCTCGAAGAAGGTTGTCAAAATAATGCTCATATTTCCAAGCATGTTTGAGAGAAGCATTTTTTCTTATAATATAGCTTGATCCTAACTTATAAAAGACAAATGACGAATACACCAAGCGTCCGATAGCGTGCACGCCGCTGAAAATCAATAGCCATCCCGTAATGAAATGTCACCGCCGACCTCGCTTACATTAAAAGCCCTCTATCAACAATCTTTAATTCAATTAAACCCCTCTCATCAGGTATACACAAAGGTTGACCATTCAACCCCACTATGGGTAACTGGACATTGGGTACTTTAGGGATTTTCGGGGGAAAAGCGAGGTTGTCGAAAACCCAGTGTTAATGGACCGAGCGGATCGTGCTCGATTAATTAAAGGGAGGACTGTTACCTGAGATGTGATTAAAGTTGGCTTTGATAAAAAGGAAATGTTTGTATACTAAATAAATGGTGTATTAGTGAAGCTGTTTCGTTTGCTTTTCAATTGCACATAAAAACTAAAATAAACATATTTTTTTATGAGATTCTGCATAGAAATTATTGTAAAGACGAAAACGCACAGTCTATCACGTTCTGAAAACCCGAATGTATAAAGTTTAAAATTTTATAAAATTGACTGGGTTTTTAGAAAACTTATGTTACACGTTTTAACCTGAAGTTTCCGAAAAAAATCGAGTGTATTTTCGAAATTTTCATATAATACAGAGAAAATAAATTTTAATACGTCATTTGCTAGCAGGACGCCAGTGTCCCGAAGACAATGGAATATCTATTGTGTGTCGTAACCTGGGACCTGAGAGGAAAATTAAAAAAAAAAAAACACCACACGCAACGAACAATATAAAATGAAATGTTCTTCCTCGTCCAGCTCACATTAAATGGAAAGCATTCAGGAATTGTAAATAAAAGCTCCAACGACCCCTTAAAAATGGTCGTTTTTCTTCCTCCATCATCCCTCACAATTCGTCGCGCGTCCATTGCGACTCTTGGTCCCCTGTCCCCTGGACCCTCTGTCCCTAAGGTGGGTCCCCTCTGGAAGTGTTGATTGGACTGCTCCACTGGATTAGGGGAACGATGACCACTCGTCCACTGGGGATTAGGGCATTAACACCGGATTCCGTGTTCTGCCTCCGAAAGTATAATAGGATTTGGTAGTCGAGGGTCTCGGCATTGATTGCTTTGGATAGATGGGAGAAATAAATAATTCAATATATGCTCAAGGATTACTAAGTCAAACGTCTATAAAGAATTTTACTACCTACGCGTTTTTTAATTCGTTCTTTTATGAAATTTATAATATTAATAAACTTGTTAATAAAATTTAAAATTTCCTTGAAAGTAACTAATCTGTGCAATGTAGCATTTGCATAAAAAATATTTCTACAAACCATGTAGATTTGCCCCGAGAAAGTTGTTACACATGTTATTTTTTAATCGACCCAAGAAACAAATACCGGAGGGGCTAAAAAGGACGCTAACGAAATATTGCTAAGTGAATTGCCTGACAATTCATTTAATTATTTATTTTCTGTGGAGTTTAGAACTGAGTCAATGTAATAGAAAATGCTTTAAATTTTTTGAAGGCAACAAAACTTACTAAAAGCAAATTCCATAGGATTTAAAGATATAAATGAATTATTAGAGAATTCCTTAGTCCTTTTTAGCGCCTCAGATCTTTTGTTAAAAATTTTTTTTGGACACGCACTTGAAAATGTTGTATTTGGAACTGACGCACATGAAAATCAACATAATCATATCTAATTGAAATTTAATTCTGAGTTATTTATATATTCGGAATCAGCATTTTTTTCTTTTCACACTGGTATAACAAGTAAGTCATATTTCTAAGTCAGTTGCTTCTTCAAAAGATTCCGTTTTAAGCCGGTTTTGCCTGTTGCCATGCCACTCTCCGCGTTTGTGTAGTATTGTCGCATCATACTTGATACGACTATAATACACAGCAGCCAGGGACACCGCACTTCCGTATGTGTTAAATTCGAATTAATACACCGATTCCGAAAAATATTACCAAATGTCGGTACTCAATAGCGTATTATCTTTAACTTAACCAACACTCACACATCCTGTTGTCCGATAAATAAACATTTTTTTTTTTTTTTTTAACTTGATACTGTATTGCATGTCATTAATTATACAAAAAATAAAATTACTTCAAGTTATTAATGTTTAGCTTATTTTTTACGCCTATCTTGGGGCTGGATGTATTATTTAAAAAATATGATTTGAACGAGTAGGAAGCATAGTATTAACTCAAAGTGGTTCTAGAAATTAAATCCTTAAATATTAGTTCCAAAGACTTTATGTTTAAAGTAATACAAAGTAGAAAAAGAGGCTATCTAACGATATAACAATCAAGTCATAAATATTTTACAGTCAGGAGCTATGATTTTTGAAATGTTTGAAACGCTATATCTCAAAACAACGTTTTTTGAGTGAGGACTATGTTGGTTTTCATGTGCGAGATATTTAAAAAGAATGTTGAAAAATATATGAATAACGCTTGTATTATGGTTTTGGGCTAATTAATTCGAAAGCCGAGTATTGATAATTTGAAAAAAACTAAGAGAACCAAACACATGAAGATTAGTTTCATCAAACAAAAACAACAATCATCAATCTAACAAAATTGGAAAAGATATCTCAAAGTAGCGTTACGTAGACACTAACGTGCTCGCAAAATAAATGAATCTTTGGTATACATTTATTCAACTAATTCATTTAGCTGACGGGCCTTCAATCAGAGATGGGCAACCGTTCATGTGATTAAATTTCGCTACGAAATTGATGGCGGTTACTAGAGGTCGCGCCTTTCACACCTAATATAGAACTTGGTCTCATATAAAACTTGTTCTATATTCATTAGAGTGCTGTTAAGACGCTATACGGGAAAAGTATGTACTTTTTGATATAAAACTATAGGATGGTTTAAGATTTAAGATAAATTTTGAATTGAAAAATATTGGAATAAAATTAACTCGGCCACAAGTGAATTCTCAGATGGGAATCGAAACCATGACCTTTGGAAATCCGGTCCAAAGATTTTACAAATCTGGTAATAAGATATACATTTATTTGATAGAATCAGGTGTTACTTGGCAGAAATCGTTTTTTTTTTTCAAATAAATGCAGATACAATACAGTGACACACCTTGCACCTTCACCGACTACATCATTTGCATTTATTTGCGGGTAGACGGGCGCGGCGGTACATCTTGCATGTAAGTTTTCTTGCGGAATTAAGGCACACATTTTTCGTTTTCTATTAAGATATACATTACTTCGTACCTTTATCTAGGTTTGTGATGTACCAGAAAAATTGAATTTATGATTTTGCCTCGACACTTTTTCTTTCCGAAATGACCCCCTAAAAATACGAAAATTCGACTTTACTCTCAAACATTTATTTTCGTTGGATCCCTGTTTTAAATCCCATTTGTTAACGGGGTTACATATACTGTTGGAAATTGATTTGATTCGATATACCAATCATATATGTACGTGTAGTTTCATTTCCACTTTAATCACTATAGTTATTTACTATAAAGTGATTTCGTGAATTTGCCTAATCTGCAAAATCGATCTCGCTCCCGCGCGTGTCCTTTTCTCATAACTATTTTGCTTCAGTCGTATAGCGTCTTAAAGTGCTGTTAAAAACCCGTCTGAATGGTAAAGGAAACAGTGGGGCAACGTGTTTCGACACGAGATGAAAACTAGCTGTCAGTCAAAATTATTGGATTCAGAAACTGTTGACGAGTGTTTTGTTGCTACCTAATAATGGTCGTGCAACACGATCGTGAGCAGCCATTTAGATTTGTCGATAGTTGTTAGGTTTAGCAATGTTAGAAAGTGGTAGTTTAGTAGTTACGTGCGCTGTAATTTCGAAGCAACCGTTTTTGGACGGAAATCGATTGTAACGCCCCTAATCTTTAATTCCGCCCAGTAGTGAGCGCACAGAAGCTATTGAATTTTCGCACAGATATATTTACATTAATGTAGGTACCTACCTAGTACGAGGTTTGCAAGATTATGCAATAAAATTAGTTTTGAAAGAAATGTTCCTTACTAGGTTTTGAAATGGGACAGCCGTAGTAGATACCTACGTATTTTATGCTTCTGCTATTTCTGAACACTCTTCTTATTTTGGAAATCTTCATGTTATTATTTTCTTTCCACAATAAAATTGTGTGTTATCCTACTGTTTATCCAATAAACATTACATTTCAAAAGATTTCAAAACTATAAATAAATATTATATCGCCTATAAATATTATGTTTATCTTTTACACTAAGCGTGGAAAAGTATGAAATAAAAATATTTTAATTTTAAAATAGAATAGTGATAAATCTTTCCTCAGCGGTTGAGGATTAAGCGAGAAGCGCGATTCTTCCTTCAGCCGTTGCGATTCCTCATTATCATCGTAGACTAAGGTTAATTCAAATACATACAAAATAGTGCCTATGTGAAAAAAAATCAGTATTGTTTTTGCAATTCTCGCAGAAACACAGATTTGAGCTACCGGTCATCCATTAAATTCATACTTAATATTAAATTACTGTTCGTTACAGCGCCGGAAGCCACCGCACTTTATATGGCTAACATTGCTCAACCACCGATCAATCATATCACATGAGCAGTAATTAAATATTCCCATTTGGGACTTTTAATAGTTTTGAGATTGCAACTTTTGGTTATACTTACGTTTTAGCGGTTTGAAACGGATATGTTTCGTAGCTACTTTTTGACGTTAATATTATTTTTGTTACAAATGAGTGTTGTTTATGTACGGTGTTTGGCAAGAGTTGGCAATAGTCGATTAATGTAGTTTCTTACCTGCCTTAATGGTAATCGGCGGGAACCACATGCAGATCATTCTGTGCACGATGAAGGCGGCAACGGAAGTTACGTAGGGCAACATTTCAGAAACATCTATAGTTGGTTTTTTTATCCAGTAGAGTAATTTTATAGGTGCCAATGTCACATTGTAAAAAGAATCCTGCTTTAAACAATATTATCAATATAGCTACATTTCCAAGCAGCATTATCTTTACAAAATGACATGGCACCAGTCATATTACTCACGGAAATAAAAATCCGACGTAGGTACTGTGGTGAACGGAGGTTTTTAAAGAAGACAGCAAACGAATAACTTTTTATTATGATTTTATATTGTGCGAGCGGATCAACCGCTGCTACACGACTGTTTTCAGTCATCAGTCCTTTCTTTGTTCAAGGGAGACCATAGCGTTCCTATTTCAAATAATTACATCTAAATAGTTCTTTACTATCGAAAGAGATGTAGCAACGAGTTCCCATTGCGATGCTAATGCATCAAAAGTACCTACGTGTTCACTGAAGTATAAATATATTTGTGGATTCTCACGGCCGAACTAGACCCGTGTGCCGTGAACACAGGCAAACAAACATTTACTTGTATTAAATCATAACATGACTTATTCATTTTCATTATTTTCAATTCGTAAGGTTGATTTAGATCATCCAGAAATAAAATCTAATAACAACTTGCAACAGTTGACAACAATCGACTGATATTTTATGCTGCTTACGACATTTGCTTTTCGGCTCAGGAAATAAAGAATTAACCCTCTGACAAGTAGATATCTACGTAGCGTCCGCGGCATGAAAAACTTATTATAAATAGAATATTTATTATCTAGCATATTTATTTTAAAGTTTAATCTCATTTTTTTATACTAAAAGAAATGTTTTTACGCATCCCTCGCCCTCAGGTGAAGGGGCGATTCGAAATGTTGGACGCACCTAGAGTATAGGCCACGCACTCCATCTCACGCAGCCTTCACCATACCTGATGTTAAGTATGATAAGATGATGGAAGCGAGCCTCTCCCGGAATCCTCATCACTGAGGAACTGGCTAGCTTATCTCTAACTGCCGGAACACAACAATGCTGAATACATGTTGTTATGGCGTCAGGCTTAGATAAGATGGTGGTAGCTAGCCAGACGGACTTACAACAAGTCCTACCACCAACCAAACCGAATACAATATGTACCCCCGCTGGGAATAGAACCCGGTAGGTACCCCTGGGTCTGATACCGGTGGTTGTTACCACTAGACCACAAAGGCGGTTAAATAATACATATATACACAAATTGTGCCTACGTTACAATAAAAACAAAATATTATAAACAATCGCAACCGTCATTCATTTACACACATCCTCAACTCAAGCTTTGAACAAAGAGAAATCGCGAAAGGTAACAATTGACTGATGTTCCATTCCACTTACGACGACATCTGCTTTTCGGCTCAGGAAATAAAGGATTAACCCTCTATACCTAAGACATCAAGGCATGTTTCAAATGTGATACATAGCGTCCGCGGCCTGCGGAGGCGCGGCGGGCGGCGCCGCGGGGAGCCTCCGGTCAAATTGAAAAACAATCTCCCACCATTTACGCTCGCCGAACGTAATAAATCTATGTACAAAAATTCTACACGTTATTTATGAAATCTATCCGAACGCTCTATCCGATTGTGTGAGGCCGTGGTGAGGTATAAACCTTTTTGAAATGTTTTATTTGTGGCAGATCTTTTATTTGGGCAAAACGTACCTATCTTCAAAATGTAGAACGGGATTTTGTTATTGGAAATTAAATTGTTGAAGTAAAAACTGTAAACGTAGAATAATCATAGTTAATAAAAATTTCAGTGCTAAAGTTCAAGCGTTTATTTTATAATGGGTTAGGAAAGATAGCTACACAATATAACCAATTCTTTCTCCATCTACACCAAGGATTAATATTAAATACCTAAGCTAAAATTTCAGGAAAATTCTTTTATTGAATCTCCTCGTCCTTTTCGTCCTCCTTCTTATTGTTGAAGGAATATTTGCTGGCTAAATATTTTTCACAAATACTCAAGACCATAAAATAAGTAATGGCCGATTACGCAAATTAATTAATATCAACCTCGCCCTGTCACTACCTCCTTAACGTGACAATATCATTGAAATCAATATTTTAAAAGCAATTTTGGTATGCAAATTAGTTCGGCCAGCAGTGTACGCGGCACCAATGACCATTGTGGGATTAATTGCATTAATCATAGCCAGTGACAGCTATTACATTTTTGGTGCTCGACTTTTGGTCGCGGCTACACGACAAAGTCGGGTTTCGATAAAACAATGGAACAATATTCCATTTGATAGAAACAATCACAGATATATTTCATCTGTCTAGTTGGGCACGGCATTTTGTTGGCCTATTGTGTTTCTTTACTCGATTTATTTCAGTATAACGCGTAGTATTTAGGCTGTAGATATAGTAGCTAGCAAAAGGCACACAGTTTAATCCATAAAAAATAGTTTTATTTTTATTCATTAAATTAAATTAAATATATAATTAAATGAGAAAAGAAATGAAAATTTTATTCGTATAAAATAAAATATTAACATTTTCTGTTACTTGTATTAAAAGTTACACAGATACTCTAATAGTCTAAGAATTCTAAGAGTCTATGATTCGTCAGTCTTATGTCCCTGACTAGCTTCCGCCCGTGGTTTCACCCGCGTGTCGGTTCCCGTGGGAATATCGTAATAATAGGTGGCCTGTTACTCTCAGTTTTTACGCTTAAATCAAGTCAATTTGTTGCTTAGTCAAGGAAGGACAAACATCCTTCATATAAATGAAAAAAATATTTATAATAATTAAATAATTATAATATACTTAGTTAGAATTACCATGTCACTCAATAAGGAACCTTTACTATAAAAACATGTGAAAGTGAGACTTTAATAACTTAATTAACTATCGTTCAGAAGCTCAATCTCCACCGATTTAATGACATTTACTTACGATGTCACGTAAGTAAATAAAGTTTTTACACAAAACACTTATGTCCGAAGCTTAAAAACAAGAAGATCGATTAAATTTTAAAAGCGTTGATCCATTAGCATGATGGCGCTGGATAATGACTTCATCAGAATATTACCATAATGTGGAGATGCTATACGAATTGAAAATTATACTGCCTGAAGCTGTTCCTAAGTAGTTTACGTAATGAAAATTTTGCTTAAAAATGTTCTACGGGTTTGTCTGTAATTTCGACAGGAAAATGATTCGGTGTGAAAATGGGGAACTATTATTTATACCTACTCTAATTTTTTATGGGTTCCAATCAAAAATATTTTAGTTCAGTGAATGGATTTAGGTAAAAAAGACGTTGAGTATAATTATTATAGTACTAACTCAAACTTATTTTACCAGTAGACGAAACAAATGAACGATCGAGCGCACGATTTGTTTTATTCCAAAAATCAAAAGCGCGAAACTGAGCTCAGAATGGTTTACAGAAACACCCTTTGCCGATAAAACGTTTCGACGAAAATAGCTCAGGCCATTCGTTTAAGTTAAAATTACGTCTAAAAAAAACAAGAGTCAAGCGATCATATTTTATGTAAAACGTTCTATCGTCGAAAGGTGTTTCGGTAAACCATTCCGAAACGATGGAAATCTATGACAAAATTACATTTTATATAAAGTTGGTTAATGCCCACACTTTACGATAGAAATGCAATATACCTAATGTAGACTTTTCTTACGGCGCAACGCGAAAGTGGACTTTCTATAAATTGTGAGTAAATTGCAGTAATTTGTAACTGCGCCGGAGTTGCAGTAATTGAGATGATTATGAACATCATAAACACCTGCAATGATAATTTTCAGAACCTTTAGCTCCTAATTGACGTTTAAGCGGAGTGAAGTGCTTAACTTAATGTTTAAATACAAATTATAAAAAATGTGACCAACACTCTTGCGAGTCGATTTTTAAAAAGCCATTTTGAAATTGTGACATCTTTCTGATGAGACTAAGAACCAACTGTAAGCAGTTGGTTCTTTAAACAGTTTTATAGCAATTTATTCAACGAACTTACCTAAGTTTTGCAATATGTAAAGGTATTCTATTCTGGTCGTTCAGAGTTGGATTAAGGGAAAATAAATTCAATATTTTGTATTTTTCTTCTTTATACAAACTTTCATCTTAAAGTTTCATATTTAATTCATGAGTCATGACCGTTTGAATCGTGCAGTCAATTTTAATTACGGTCTTTACGAATTATTCTTAATCGATTTTACTTATATAAACACACATATTGTGTTTATTGAGTTTTTTAAGCGTGATTTGCAAATTAATGATACATAATTTTATACACAATGCATCCGCCATGCTTTAATTAAAATTGGGATAAGTACAGACGCACATAAAAGTACTTACTTTTTTTCAATTAATGTGGAAACTGTCACCGTGTATCACGCTTTACTTATCCTACTTCCTACTAATATTATAAATGCGAAAGTATGTCAGTTTGTTTATTTGTTACTCTTTCACGTAAAAACTAAGTATTTTTTTTTATTTATTTAACACTAGCTTTCCGCCCGCGGCTTCGCCCGCGTGGACTACACGACTTTATCCCACGGGAATGTGGTGTTGTTTTTATTATTTTCCTTGTGATTTTTACGTTTTTTCTCAGACATATAAAACTTCCTCTTGAATCACTCTATCTATTAAAAAAACCGCATCAAAATCTGTTGCGTAGTTTTAAAGATCTAAGCATACATAGGGACATAGGGACAGACAGCGGGAAGCGACTTTGCTTTACTTTACTAGATAGTATACTATGTAGTGATAATAAAGCTTTTACATTGTTGACAAGCGCAACAAAAATCGCTAGGATTTGTCCGTGTGCTGTGAGTACGTAATTTAATTTACATATATCTATAAGTAGGTACTATAAGTACCTACTTAAAAGATTATAAGAAAGAGGATGAATGTTGGACTGATTACTAATTACACAACTCAATGTGTAAATAAACATTTACACATTGAGTTGAGTTTTCAAGTACTGAACGGATTTGGATAAAATTTGGTATGTAGGGACTTCAAGTTGTGGACTAACACATAGGCTACTTTTTATCCCGATACTCCTACGGAAACGGAAACCACGCGGGTGAAACCGCGGGCGGACTCTAGTTTATCATAAATACGGCTGCTGCGAACTCCTCTTAGAGAACTTTTTACTTTTAACTGTTCTTTTATTGATTGTCATTCTTTTAAATTATATATGTTAGTAAACGTAGCGGCATGAAATGTACAGATTTCCCTACTTTTATTTACTGTGACAGGACCAACAAAACGAAATGGTCACGTCATGCCACGATGATCGCTCTGAGCTGGTGCTGTTTTTAAGAGGTGCCTAGAGTAAATGAATGAGAATCCTCAAGTGCTGTTCGTATAGTATTTGGTGTTATGTATGATATATATATGTCAGATCATGCCAGAATAAGCTGCCGATTTTCTCTACGTATGTTTACCACATTAATAAAAGTCACCCGTAACCACGGCAACTGAAAAGGTGCCGAAACATCTACTATAGTACCAAATATATATTTCGGGTAAATAAATCGCACTATATACTTCGCAAAAGATGCTTTATTTCAATTATGAATATATATGCGCGAAGAAACTTAAGTAAATAGCTTGTAATAACGACTATAGACTAAACTAAAGCCGCTTTAAGGCTCTAGTACTTCATGCTCTACCCTTGCTAGCATTGAGTCCGGCCCTGTGGTAGGCTCGGTCTCGATTGGCCGCGGTACAGAATCGCTCGCTATCATCAATTACGCTCGATTGTAACGGAGATCAAAGTGCCGGCGCCCGCGCCACATGTAAATTATGATACTATAAGCTTTGCGGCGCGCGTGAAAATTCGATGGAGTAATTTGAAGTTTCCTTCTTGTCCGTTTTTTTTTATTTAATGTCTTACTGCTTGATTTTTTAAGTAGTTTTTTATGAACTTGTGTTTTTTTTTATTTTAATAAAGAGAATTAGTGCAAGATACTTTTAATACTAAGCTTTGCGGCCCGCGGGAAAATTCGATGGAGTAATTTAGAGTTTCCTTTTTTTAGGCTTAGGTACCGCTTGATTTTTTTAAGCGGCGTTTTATGAACTTGTGTTTTTTACAGTTTTTTAATAAAGTCTTTGAAATAAGGGTAAATAAAGGGTAATATATATTTACCTAATCAGTTAATTTATAAATTATGTTCTATATCAGACAGATAAGTTATCCAGAACTTATCTATTGGTGCAGAAACCGGCCCGATGATTTAAATTATATTTATGATATAAAACTCATTATAATAAAACACGTCTTTGTTTCCATTTCTTTCCTGTTTTATTTAAAATATACTATTAAGTATACTTACTTTTTTATTTATTAAAACATTTGAAACAATACTTTACAATTATTTGGCACTATTATAATTACGCAACAGTTTCTTACCAATTCACATCTTATCAAGGGCTTCAATATCTAATACTGCATGTGAGTATTTAGAATGTAGGTTAATACCAAATGGTTTGCTATAGTCACAAAACAAAAGGCGCAGTCGTGAGGCACCAAGCTGCTTTGATATATTCTCGAATGCAGAATCGTGCGCACCTCCCAGCTCTATGATTGATAGTGCGTGCGCCTGCACATCAGCAAGGGACCATAGATAACTCAACCTCGTTTCTGATCCAAGGAGTTTTTATTCAAACAAAGTATATGTTTCGAAAAATCAAATATTCACAATAAATTGATTAGCCCAACATTCGTAATGACAGGTAATAAATTCCTTATTTTGAGTGAGTTTGATTGATTGATTTTTTCAATTTCTTGGGCGTGTAACTGTTGTGTGAAGACGGTGTAGGAGCTTATATGTAGGTTGATCAAAATACATTGAAGTGTTAAAATTAGCTTTCAAGACGATTAACGATTAAGTTTACGAATATTGAATGTGTGTAAGTACTTTGCCTTTGTGGTAACATCAAACGCAAGAAGAATGCTTGCCGCCTTTCCCTGTAATTGTTTTGAATATATTATTATTAACCTTGGTAGTTTAACATTCCGAACAGTATAATATTAAAACACTACCTTTAGTTATATTATTTGTGTCTGCATCCTGAGCGGGTTACCGGCGGCTGCATTCCGCTTTTTGTGGCGCTCTAATGGAAGAGTTTTATATCCAGCAGCGGACTCTTAATAACTGATGATGCCGATCCTTACCAAACACCTGTTAGTTTAAATTAAAATGCACATTTTTTTTAAAACGGTTATGTGCAATTAATAAACTCAGTACGAATATCAGCGTAAGTCAACTCAAGATTTCAAGAAATAATATATTCATTGTTCAAGTTACCTCGTATAGTTATGTACCAATTTAATGTTACTTAGGTATTCAAGGATTTTTTTTATATTACAACAAAATTCTCACAGTTAAAAGTAGGTTCTCTTCCCACAGAGAACTTCAAAAGCGTTAACAGGAATAATTTAATAGCGCGGCTAGATGTCCTTTCAAACGCCGCTATTATTGAAATTGTCACTTTTCAATTACAGACTTATAATTAACTCGTTGGGCATTCTGCCTTTGACCCGATTTCACGCGAGATGGCCCGTGACCAAAAACAAGTGAATGGCGGGCATGTTTACAAACATCCTAACCTAGGCTAATGATGAACGACAGGGCGCACTCGAAGGTAATCAGCGGGCCGTTGACCTCAGATAATGACCGGCCAATGACGATGCATGTACCGGGCACGTGGCCCACCGGCTCACTTACGTTTTTTGGCAGTGTGAGCGGGGCAGATGCGATCGCCTTTTGTTACGCTTATGCCTGATGGAACTTTGTAATTTTTGAGTTTGGAATGTAATTTTGGGGCTTCTGTTCACCAAAAGAGCTTTAGGTTTTGTACTGATTGAGAACTGAAAGCCTCTGAAAGTGGTTGCAGAAAGAAGCGGCAGTTTCTAACGTTTTGTTTGTATTTTGGTTTTAATTGAAGTTGTCATATTTTGACACACTTCACACTTTGGAGGCGATCATTGAGCGAAGACGTCACAAAACTTCCATCAACAAACTAGCTTACTTTAAGAGATTCGTAGTACGTAATGGCATGGTAAGATTGCAACAATATTTCGCTAAGAGATGGCGGTAGGCCCCATGATCCTGTTGCAGCGGCAGAGTTTCTGGCGCGCTTGTATCTAGTTCAGTTCGGCTGTAAGAAGTTTTTTTTTGTCGATTTATCGGTAATGGATATTTTTACTTTATCTTGGTGTCGTTATGAGCACAAATTTTCCGAAAACTAAAAAAAAAAATGTAAATGAAGAAAAGCTGACTGTCTTCTAGTGGTGCTGCCTACCCCAAAAAGGCTCAATATTTTTGGTTCCAATTAAATATACAAAGATTCTAATGCTGGCTGAAAAATTTGCCCAAGAATAGAAACTCGGTTTTCAAAACTTTACATTGCCTAGAATATTTACGTATTTTAAGGAACTGTATACTTACCTACTAAAGAAAGTGGTCGTAGTAAAAGAAATACATGTACTGTTGTTCACGGTACAGTGAATTGATATTTAGTAATGACAAGTCCGAAATTCAAATAACCATTTAAGCGAAAAAGTGGGTTACTTTCTGTTCAATTAATATCAATTGCAATTCTTAAATACCAGATTTGTCTCACACATACCAACATTGAGATGTCAAAAAGAATGAAGAATAATGCTACAAGGAATGACTTTCCAAAAAATATGCTCCCGCGCAAATTAAATGAAATGAAATTACAATGCAGTGGGCCAACTTAGTAGTACACTCACGACCGATAAACGTGAACACCATAGAACATTGGCAAACTAAAATATTCTGAATCAAAGTTGTGTGTGAGCATAGAAGTTATTCAATAATTTAATGTGACATAGGCTCTATGGACTTGGAGAACTTTGGTTTATGGTTTACTAGCGGCCGCCCGCTTTTCACCCGCATGGTTCCCGTTCCCGTGGGAATGTCGGGATAGAAAGTAGCTTATATGTTAGTACATACTTAAAGTAGCTGCATACCAAATTTAATCTAAATCCGTTCAGTAGTTTCTCCGTGTAAGAGTAACAAACAAACTGACATACTTTCGCATTTATAATATTAAAGTAGGGTAATAGGATGCATAATATTATTGATGGTGACCAGACATTTACAGATGAATGCGAGTAAATACAACTACAGTTGAGGATATTACAAAAATTGTTGCAATAAACATTTGAGACGCCGGGTTCAAATTCAGCCTGAGGCAAATATGTAGCAATATTAATAATGATAAGGTTTGTTGAACAAGATTTTTAATACTTACCTAGTTATGTTATAAGGTTATAACTTTCTTAAGCTTCAGAGGAATTTCAGACTTCATTAAAAGGAGGAGGCAATCTTTTAGTTAGATTGTATTATTGGAACAAGAACAAGAAACACTTTCTTTCGAATGCGAGGATATTTCTCTCATCGATGAAACGACGGTGGCCAACACCGTAGAAAGGTGAATATACTAGAAAAAATCGACGTGTCCTCATAGGTCTCTGTAGCATAATATAATTGGTTAGTGCATTGGGCCGGATTTCCAAGGATGCGGGTTCGAATTCCGTCAGGGCGACATGAGACTAGTTGCTTTTTTCTAGTATATTTTCTTGTTTAATATTTATCACACAAAAATAGCATTGTAAAATGCAAAATTAAAATTTATAATTAAATGGCTGTTTCATCTTAATCGATAGTCCAACATTTGTAAAGATGTTTCTTTCGAATGCGAGGATATTTCTCTCATTGATGAAACGACGGTGGCCAACACCGTAGAAAGGTGTGAATATACTAGAAAAATTCGACATGTCCTCATAGGTCTCTGAAGCATAATTGTATAGTGCATTGGGCCGGATTCCCAAGGATGCGGGTTCGAATCCCGTCAGGGCGACATGAGACTAGTTGCTTTTTTCTAGTATATTTTCTTGTTTAATATTTATCACAACACATTTGTATTATTACTAAACACTTTAGCTTTTGCTTCAGTTTTCTAAATTATCGTAGGCAGGTAATAAGCAGCTCTCATTATTTTTTATTAAATTTGTGCCATATCTGCGGGCGTACCTATTAGAAACCATCATGTCATAAGAACGTTTTGTTTGCATTTTGTTTTTATTGAAGCTGTCACATTTTGACACAGTTCACACTTTGAAGGCGATCATTTATCGAAGACGTCACAAAACTTCCATCAAAAAAATTGATTACTTAAAGATATTCGTAGTACGAAATGGCATGGCAATGGCAAGATTGCAACAATAATGCGCTAAGAGATGGCGGCCCCCAAGGGCGTGCAATTTTCCAGCGTGATAGACACTGTAGATCTAACTAGTAACTTTGAACTTATCCTATCCTGCTACCTAATATTACAAGTTAATTCGAAAGTTTGTGAGGATATTTGGGTGGATGAAGGTTTGTTTCTCTTTCACTCTTGAAACTTTACAGCAATGTAGCTTATACATCAGAAAACCACATAGGCTGCAAATTATCCTGATATTCCCACGGTAACGGAAACCACGCGGTGAAACCGAGAGCGGCACCTAGGATATTAAAATGCTGAAGAGTTTGATTGTTTGAGCACGCTTATCTCCGGAACTACTAGTTCGAATTTAAAAAATATTTTTGTGTTGGATAGTTCATTTATCTAGGAATGTTATAAGATATTTAATATCACCATACGATTAATAGGAGCAGAGCATTATTGTAAAACGTTGCAAAAACGGGGAAAAAATATTACTTTTGAGAGCTTCCTTTGCGGACGGCGGTTAAAGTTACGTAAAAATCATGTACGAAAAAATTGTTCCCCATCAAAAGTTCTAAAAAAAAGTCCGCGACATCATATGTCTATGTTTTAAGGTTAACTCACTATAACCATTTTTAAGATAATAAAATTTGTTCTAAACTATGTTTTATTTGAGAAGTTGTTTTCATAAACATGATATTAATCCTTATCTAAATAAAAACGTTAATCATCACAAGTATTTAATTTTCATAATTTAATTATAATGAATATCTTATGAATTATCATAGTTTTAAAATAACTCCTCAACAAAATAATTCGCGACCAAATTCATTCGTCAGGTAGGCTTGCTTACTTTATACTGATATATTTCGAACATTTAAGCTAGAACGTTACACGTACAAATAGCCCCCTTCTTGCCGTGGGCGGATTATACTTGAGCAATACTTTTTCTATATAAGTTATATTATTGTATGAAACGCCACTTGTTTCGAGTAGGCAATTTGGAGACTGCCTACCGGTAGGTATTCAGGTGGTATTCAGTATTTAGCGTAAGAAAAATCTTAGTAGGTGAGTGTTGAATAGAAGTTTAAACAAAAATAAAATAACTTTAAGGGCCTGTGCAGACGACGGACATTGGAGGACTTTGTGTCCGCGACACGCCCTTATTACTAAGAACATAAAGTTGAATATATAACGAGGACTATCGCGTACTTTTTATGAATAAAGACGTGTCGCGGACAAAAAGTCCTCCGTTATCCGTCGTCTGCGCTAGCTCTAACACTAATAGTATATTTATTTAGGTTTTGAATGAGGTAGGCACTGCCTAATTGCCTATATGGAATGCACGCCGGCCCCATGATCCTGTTGTTTAGTTTGGAATAGATATGTGCTTTGTTCAACTCTCTCATAATCTTTGTAATCGCTCTCATAAAAATCGTCTTGCATAAAAAATCAATAATTTCCTTCAGTTAAATGACGTACCTTACCGCCTTCATAATAGTTCGTATATCTCTCAGTTCTCGTTGCTTTTTTCAATTACCTCCTTCGTTACCTCTTGTCATTGATGCTAATAAAAGCATTCATACGTGCCGCCCTGTCCATCACGCTGATTATAAGATGCCGAACACAATGGGTGGATTAGACAGTAGCTCGGTGCGCGGGTCACAGCCGGGGCACAGTTCACTCAGATATTGATACTGTGAGAATGAATAACCTTTAAGCATAGGTTATATTGGTAGTGAAACAAAACCCAGAATTAAGTAATGAGCAGGTCATGCATTTTGTACTGAAAGAAGCCACGAGAAACAGGCAAGGGTGGAGTCGAGAGTAGCTCGTCGTCGCAGCAGGGGCACAGTTCACTCAGATATTAAGAATCGATATGGAATCTTTAAGCGTAGGCTATATTGTTAGTGAAACAAAACACAGAACAGAAGAAAAAGTATGAAGAAACAGGACAACTGAAAATGTATAGACTGCTTCTATGTTAAGTGCAAAAGAGCGGCGCGGCGTCTCCACGTGTGACAACTGACAACCGATTCCAACCTCTTTCTATCTTGTGTTCCATAAAAGTGGTTTGTTTCGCTTCGCTCACATCCCTATTAACTCTTTTCAGGCAAACCGAGGGAAAAAGCGGACTGGTGAATCCAAGAGCCGAGCGAACGACTGAAGCGATTTTGCAATGAGAAAAAGACGCGCGCGGAAGCGAGATCGATTTTGCAGATTAGGCGAAATAACCACGAAATCACTTCGTAATAAATAACTATAGTGATTTAAAGATAAATGAAACTAAACGATGCTAAATTTATTGGTGTTCACTAATCAAACCAATTACTAATAATATCCTGGTTGAGAATAATCTTGAATTTTCGTATTTTTAACCGACTTCACATAAAGGAGGAGGATCTCAATTCGACGGAATCTTTTTTTTCTATATGTTACTCGATTACTCGAAGACGGCTGGACCGATTTGAGTTATTCTTTTTTGTTCGAAAGGGTATAATTCCCATGTAGTCCCATTGTCCTCATGTCAGAATCTGTTGATAGGATCCTGGAGAAATCTAGAGAACTCTTCAAATATTATAGGCACTCCTATAGCGATTTTGGTGTTTTCTATAGTAACTCATGCGCATATGCTTCTGAAAAGCATCATTTGGTGAAGTGGAACTGATGATGAAGACCACAAATGGTCATCGGAACTATTAAATACTTAGCATTTCACGGAAGCGATACGATTACTTTAATGTGGTTCATAAGCAATTTATGCTCGACTCAATCCAAGTGATGAAGCGGAGCTGATGATGAAGTACCGGGAGAACTCCTCAATAAGTAACGTCCCTGCACCGGGAAAAGCAGCGTTTTGTAAAAGGTGATGAGAAGTTGACATAAGGCACGGGACCTCTTCTACCTCTATAAATAGTGAAATAAAAACCATTTTATAAAAAATTAAAACCGACTTCAAAAAACTAAAAAGCTAAAAATAGACCTTTTGGAGTCGGTGCCAGCCAAGGCATTCTACTTTGCGGTCCCACTCTTTAATTTTTCTTGCCGGTTTTTTTTTATAAAAAGTTTTTTAGAAGTCTTTTTAAAAGAAAAAGTGCCTAGGCAAAATCATAAAGTTGTTGAAACTTTACAAATCTAGATAAAGTTATGAAGACATATACATATATCTAAATCTTTATATCTAAATCTTATTACCAGATTTGTAAAATCTCTAACCGTCCTATAGTTTTAGAATTGAGTAGAATACAATAGAAAATATTTTATTAGTCTCTTAAACACAATAGAAATTAACAGAAGGTAACAAACAAAACATTCGTACAAACTAAAATAAGTAATAAAACAGAGAAAAAAAAACCACATAAGTACTAAGAAACTAATGAGGACCCTGCCTCAGCGATGTTGCTGTGCCGTCCAAAAAACTGCACAACACGCTGTTATTCTGGCAGGGCCTCGGGAGAGTTTTGGCAACATCACAATATGTCATAATCTTAACAACTGATAAAATAGCCAAATCGCTTCTTTGCTATACTTTTCTTAACTGAAAATATGAATGTGAACAAGAAAAAAAGAAAAAAGAGATAAAAACTAAATAATAAAAAGTACAAAGTGTTCTGTGGCACATGTCAATGTCAGTGTCATGAAAAATATGTTTGATTGATTGACTGATGTAAACTAAGAGGGTGAAGTGAAGAAAAAGAAAATGACCCCGTCATCGTTCGTTTCCTATAATCGTTCGTTTTATAATAATTAGTACGTACTCTTTCTGTATAGCACCTTAACTCTGTTGAACAGTAAACCAAGGGGAAAAGCGGACTGGTGAATCCAAGAAACGAGCGAACTTAATTAAACGAATTACTTATTGCTCCGCTTTGCTCCAATTTGAAATAACTAATGAAATTCCCCAAAATTAAAATAGTAAAATAAATAAATAAAGACAATATTTTATAGGTGCTTCAATTCATTTAAGAAGTTCGTGTGATTTTGTTTTATTTTTTTTACCCGTTTTAACCTCAAAAACTTAGGCATTGTTCAATATGGCGGCATACGTTTTTTCGTATTAGTTATTGCATACGGTAAAATAACTTAATATTTTAATATTAAAATAGCTTGAGGTGACTTTCTTTAGTTTGTCCTTCCATCCATTCAAAGATTTTGTAGATCTATACAGATTTTGTTTTTTTTTGTTTTTCACCCGTTTTAACCCTAAAAACCCAGAAAGTGGTTGTCGTATTTTGCACTACAAAGTGGCGGCGAAGGTAAAATAACTAAATTTTTCATTATTATGTACAGGTCACACGGATTGACAAACACACAGTCATGATCCTTCATGACTATTATTAAGACGAAAAGATGGAACACCGAGCGACCGGCCATACGTCCAGATACGTCTGATTGCGTGAATGAAATGAAATCTATGAAATGAGTTTAAACCTCCTTCGAATAACCGCTTACAGCGTTCATTTTCATACATTTACTACGAATATCATCGGAAACAATTTTGACGGACTGAGCGTGGACTGAAGCGCAGACTGAACGCCCAGCCACACGTGCAGGCAATACCGTGCAGTCCAAGTTTACGTAGTCCGAATCTTTAGCATTTCAATAATTAGGTACTCAGGCCGCGCTTTCAGGACTGCACGGGATACAGTTTCCCGGCCACACGCTCCGTCTTACTTAGTTTACGCAAACCGGTTTTTGCAGGCATGCTTTCAGGTAAGACTTTGCGTGTAGAAGGTACATGAAAGTAGCTTCACGCGATTTTATTTTGTTTGTCTTTCGATTTCATTCAAAAAGTTACCTACTTTTGGTTCGAATTTTGTTTTTCACCCGTTTCAACCTCAAAAACGTAACATTGACTGTCACATTTGGCACTCCAATATGGCGGCGTCGGGCGTTATATTTGTGGTTATTGGTTCCAATTGACATGTCCGTCTTCATAAAGGAAGCCGTCGCATTAAATCCCACACCGCCTGTATATGCTCTTGCGATATAATTGACAGATTTAATTCAATAAAAGCTACTTGGACATTATATTTTTTTCATTTGATGCAAAGTGTATCTAGAAATACTCTGCCGTTATCAAGAACCGTTATCAAGAACCTGATTTGGTTGTGTTTGCTGGACCATCGAGTATTTTTTTTATTGATACATAATTATTGCTTTTTCTTCATGTTTACGATTTGATGTATAAGATGTGATCGTTTTCTTATTGTATTTCAAGCAAATACTATCTCTAACAATTCTAGGTTAACTGAAAGTGATCACCTTCATGGATAGCTTCTATATTTGTTCCCATGCTAAAAACCATTTATTGTTATGTATTTTATTTACAATAAAAAGAATAATAAATTGTCGATCACAATCTAAAAATTTATTTAACCATTCTCAAAGTTATAATGCGACTTAAATCCATATTTCCATAATCGCATTTCTATGAAATTATAGGTCGGCAGACACAATCGGATATCAAGCGGCGCGACTGACATGTAAATCGTGATCGACCCGGGACTCGAACCAGCTACCACGCACTACCATTGCCACTGATGTGACTCAGCAATTTTCACCACACCTGCCACTTTCTAGCCTATAACGAATAATGGCGTTGAAAATTCGACTTTGGGTTTAGTGATACAGAGTCCGATATTGTCCGATGAACTGAAGGTTAGAGATGTTAGAACAGTTTGAAGCTCGGATACAAGATAACGATATCGTATTATTGTTAATTAGGGTATCGATAAATTTGTTACGCAACCTATTTAGAACGGGGAGAGTTCTGAACTTAAAATTTTAAACAAAATATATTAGTTCATTTTTATTGAGCAACGTTCGAAAATCACAGAAAACAGGTGCGTAATAAATAATAGCTATATCACAATTTACAGAATTTTCTACAAAGAAACCACAACAAACCTTCATGGAGTTTGAATTAAGAATTTCCGCTTCTTTACAAAAAAGGTTGAACATTCGCATAGTCAAGGTGCGTTCCCACACAGAGGTTACATAGAGCGTTCCATTTACAAAAATACATAATACAACAATCGACCTTCGTCAAACTTTTATCTACCGCGTCCTTATAATCATATACCTTCGCTCGAGAAGTTTTTTCGAACATAATTCCTTGATCCTCTTAATACTAAAAAAAGTAAAGATGATGTTTTTAATCTAACATTTGAAAGATTGACAGGTCGGTCCGTTCCCGCCGCGCCGCAGGCTGGTATCAGGTAAAAACTTTGATTAAAAATATTTCAGCAAAAGAGCGTGGTTTAGGATCGACGCTATCTCGTGTTCCTTTTTGATATTAATAAAGCCTTCATTTTCTATAATTTTTGAAGCTCAGCTGTTTTAAACGGTAAATGGAGGAATCGATGATCGGTTTTAGAATACCTACTCAGTTTACTTTTTTTGGACCTATGGAAACATATATTATTAGGTCGGTTTCTAAAACTCAACAAACTCATTTAGGCTTGATTTTGTATAAACATTGTGCTTTGAGTTGAGTTTGATAAAGGTTTGATACGATCTTAATTAGAAAATCTCAATTCAGAAATCGATTTATGTAAGTAAGTACTTACCTAAGTAAGTATGTCAAGATAAGGAAACAAACTAAAAAAGAAGGTTAGTTTTCTTATCAATTTGCATATTCTTAAAAAAAAAAAACTTAAACATTTCAGTGGAATCCATGTTTTTGGGACACTTATCTAGAAAAATACCTATTACTTACACAAGACAAAATATCTCAAATAAACGTGGGGTGCATTCTGGCAGCCATTTCGGAACGCATTCAACACGGTGAAGGGCCCTTCGAAAAAAAATATCGAACTAAAACCATCCCCTAAAATTATTTTAGTGAAAAGAAAGGAACTTAATACAGTCCCCACCAAGCCTCCCTTAGGCGCACCCCTCGATGTGTATGTGTGTTTATGTGAATGAGGACTTCGTGTTTGTGTGAGTGCCCTCCGAAAGGAGCGGCTGTCAGCTGCGCGTGGCAACACGAAAGTACAAGTTTCGTTTTACTTTTTATTATAATTACATACTTTAAAGAAAAACATTTTCTTTGGGGGTAAATTAAATAACGTTATGTTCACAGAAACTATCCAAAAAGAGGAAATATTAATATAGAAAAATGTAATGAATACCTATGTTACAATAACATCTATTCTATGTGCACTTTTGTTTTCAGACAATCAATCATTGACTTGTATTGAAACATAAATAATACCAGCAGAATTTATAACTAAGTACAAAATAACCTTGATTAAATATGGATAATAACCCATATTCATAGTAATAATCACTTTACTTTACTTACATTACATAGGCATCCATCGCCCACATGAATGTTGTGAAGAAACTGTGACAAATGGATCGTTTTATAATAAACTGACAAGATGATAAAATACATGAATAACTAACCTTGGTCCATAATTTCTCATTACCTATTTTAAATCTAGGTTCTGATTCGTTGAGTACAGTACTATAAGTTCACACCGACAACATTTTAATGGATTTTAATTAATAGTCTTTTCAAATACGTTTGCTAATTATAATCAATTTGATATATTTAAGGCTTTTTGCTGAATATTACTGATAAATAAAACAAAAAATATGATCTATATGAACTACAAAATTGTCTTGATAATGGAAGCTAAAAAGGGCCCAGAACTTTCGCTCTACCGTTCCTCAGTGTGGTACCGGGCGGGCGCGGCGTCGGGAAATCAACACATACATCACTTCTCTCATACACACACATCCACACACCCTCACGAAAGGCACAAAAGCTTGGCCGACTGACTACCGTCGCCAAGATGTGCTATACAGCACCTATAGGTACCTTCTTTACGACTATATATAGTCATAGACGAGTATTGTGTTCCAATATACAATTTTGCCGTACATAATCAAAACTTTTGTTAAATATGATTTATAAGTACACCAAATGCAATAATTAATTTCGTTTAATTAGACATAATGATGAAAATGAATTATAGAAAATCGTGTAACTGTTTAGTGTTACACGATTTTTTGTAATAAATCTCCTTGATAATTCTATAATTAATTTGGTGTCATAGAATAACCAAAACAACGGTTTTGTAGACACAATGCACAATTAAAATGAATTATTATTTTAGAAAACTTACCAATGACAAATTGTTAGATAAAGTGCTCTCATATCTGAGAACTGTATTTTTTGTTTCTACATTGCGCTTCTTACAATTTTACTAAAAAACAATATCAGCAACCGTCACAAAATTATTATTCTAAGATGTATGTATGTGTTACTTCGATATATTTATTTATTTTTAAACTAGATACCGGCCGGTACAATCAGTTATTCAGTCAAGATATAAAAATATTTTGCTGTATTTATATTTTAGACCTATTAAACACACTACTCGTATATACGTACTTGATTCCACTTCTTCTTGTCTCATTTGTTGTTTAAGTAATCAAATCAAAGATTTTTGGTTATTTTAAAACGCCTGAGTATTGGCGCTAGAGTAAATGATGGTAGAAGAAAGAATCTCACATACATACATGAAATCAAAACTCCTTTTTTTGGGCAGTCATGTAGAAACACTATTAAGTGAACTTAAGTAAGATTAATATTAATATGTAATATTAATATAATAAAAATCCAGAAGAGCATAGGAACATTTCTTCAGCTCTCAAATAAGTAACTCCGTTTGAATTGAGCTACCAAAATGTACTGAACCTGGTGCAGTGGTTAGCACTCTAGGTATACTATGGTGGCTAACCTTCTTTCGTAATGGTGGTTTGCCCATTTTCCATATCCATCCATAGGAAAGGCCTTCCCCTTGCTGGACCATTTTAATGGTTCATATTTATCTACCTTTGTTGATGACTTCCTTGATAGAGTGGTACACCGGTTTCAACATTTCGCGTACTCTGAGGTCGCGGATTCGAATCCCGGTAGGGACAAATATTTGTATGATGAATACGAGTATTTGTACCTGAGTCATGGACGTTTATGTATATATTTCTACACATAAATACTTATATACGTATAATTATATGTATTTATATTCGTTACCATAGTTTCCCATAACACAAGCCTTACAGTGCTTACTTTGGGGTTAGGTTAATTGGTGTGAGTGTAAGAAATATTTATTTACTTATTTTATTTTGTACCTATCGCAGTTGTACAAGATACAGACAGTGCCTAATCGAATTCAGAATAACATAATCTCTAGGTACAATCGGAGAACTTCCCCGGCTGACCAGTAGAGTTTTTTGAGAATCGTTTTCTCAAAAACTACAAAGGTTAATGAAATAATTTTTGATTTTAGAATTTTTGCATTTTTCAAAAAATTAACTCGGCCACAAGTGAATTCTCAGATGGGAATCGAACCCACAACCTTTGAAAATCCGGTCCAATGCTCTCACCGCTGAGCTACCGAGACTTGCGAACCACCGTCGAAATTCTCCAATACTCACTTGTGGCAGAGTTAATATTTTTCAATATTTTTCTATTTAAAATTTATCATAAATAATTTATTATTCAAATGAAATACCTAATTATTATTTGAGATATTAATATTTTCTTTATATCTATAACTTTTGTAAATATAGCTCCCTAAAAAAACCTATTGATCAACCGAGAAGTTCCCCCACTGTACTTCCCACAGAACATTAGATCTGTGGTACTTCCACTCAAACCATTGGAGTCATATTTATTATAGTCCGTTTAATCAGATAAAAATTCAAAAATCTTTTTTGAATTAGTAATTTCGTTTCACTTTTAATCAAGTGATTTATTAGCTTATTATCCCTTGAAATTAAGTTGTAATAATTCTATGCAAAATATCTTTGACTTTACCGATATCTATTAAAGCCCACATACACATGCCTATATGCTTCTCTCAATGCTTAACACTTAGACCTTATCCCAGTTATGCGTCATATTTACAAAGGGTGTGTACCCTACTTGTCTACGGGGTTGTATTGAATTTGTCGTCGCGACACGCCTCGCTTCTAACTCGAGAGCGACTCTCGACAAAGTTATCGACTTCAGAACTGAACATGTCTGCGCATGTTTAATAGTTTGTGGGGAGTAATAAACTTTATTAATAATTATTGCTTAACATAGCTGATTAATGAGCACGTTTTAATCAGAGTTTCCTCGGAGTTTGTCCCACAGATCTTAAAAAAACAATAAAAATTAAACAAGAAAATTTACTAGAATAAAGTAACTTTTAGCATGTCGCCCAGACGGGATTCGAACCCGCATCCTTTGGAATCCGGCCCAATGCACTAACCAAATATGCTACAGATACCTACAAGGACACGTTGAATTTTTCTAGTATAGTCACCTTTCTACGGTGTTGGCCACCGTCGTTTCATCGATGAGAGAAATATCCTCAAATTCGAAGACTATCGATTAAGAAGAAACAGCCATCTAATTATAACTTTTTAATTTTGCATTTTACAATTCATCACATAAAATAGCATTGTAAAAGCAAAATTAAAAAGTTATAATAAGAAAACTAGTTAAAAGTAGTAAGACAAACTTTATGCGCGAATAATAGAAGTTAGTACTAGGTAGTCCATACATTTCCTTTTTTTTATTTTAAACTTTCAGCGATACCATGCTCGTTCTAAGTTCTAAGCTCTTTTTTGTGTTTTATGATGTTCAAAGTTTTTTAATAAATCTGCTGCTCGCTTAAACATAAATTTGCGCCAAGAATTCTCTACTTTTTCCGTGAGGCTCATAAAATGTTTCCAATTCATTAGCAACATCCAAAAGGAACTCAAAAAGGTTCAAAACAAAAGAATCCAACCTCTTTAGACGAAAAATTAAATGCATTCTATGATTACTTAAAGAGGCGGCGCGTTTCCGCAAGTCACTGACCACTTCCAAAGCGCTCCCTCGGGATCTCACCTGCCAAACGGTCCAGATTGAGAGCGCTTTTACTTCACTGCCTTGGCCTTTGGAGAATTGGCCAGTGGATGTTGCGGTCAAACACGCCGACTGGACTGGGATTGTAAACGGTTCCTTGGATATTTTAGTAGAGACTATTATGTACCTGCTATTATTAAAAGGCGTAGAAGTGTTGTGTGATACTTACTTACGTGTGCTTAGTACATATTTTTTATTGATAATTAAAGAAAAACGTCTGAGGATGTTTTCGCTATGTATGTAATTCATAAACGCAGACGATGCTGGATTTCAACGTTGCCACTTCCCTTCATGTCTTACAACATCATCATCATCCATTATTTATGTCCTTCCACCACCTGTTGGGGTGGGGGCACAATCCTTATGGATGAATAGGAGAATGTCTTCAACTAACTGTTCCGAACCAATTTTTTAAGAGCATTTACTCATAATTGCAATATTTTTTTGATATCTAGCGAATTTGAAATGTAGATAAAAATTATACTTACAATTAGGCAGTAGATTAGGAAAACTACTTCATTGTTTCGCTTTATACTTATAAATAGTCCGCCTAATACAACTGTATCAGTAAAAGCCGAACTAAAACGCGTATAGAATATGAGAAACAATATCTCCCTCGAATCACATTTGGTCCGAATTATATCATCTATCAATAACATCCACGAGTCTTCCCCCCTCTCTTTTCCTCTCCCCTCCTCCTTGCGTTTGAAGCTGACGAATGGAGCTCGCTCGCCGACATGAAGCCTGTTGAATTCTAAGATGTGAATTGTCAATATTACAAAACTTGTCATAAAAATACAGAAACTAAGTACTGCAATATTACGATCCATATCGATTTTTCGAATTGGATTTCATAGGATTTTTCTTTCTTACCGTAATGGTGCCGTTAGATAGCGGTCATAATACACCGGCGAATGACTTCACTATGTATGTGATTATTGTATTTTTAAACCTTATGAATGTTGATATATTTAAAGACTAAAACTAAATCAGATTTTTGTAAGAATATAAATTGAAAATGAGAAAGTAAAAACTAATAAATTAAACATTACTGACACATATGATAAATTATAAATGGAAATATATTGGAAAAAATCAACTCGACAAGTGAATCCTCAGATGGGACTCGAACCCACGGCCTTTTGAATATCAGTAGTTAATTCACTTGTGGCCGAGTTGATTTTTTCCAATATATATATATATATATATATATATATATATATATATATATAACAAGTATAAAAATAGCATGGAAAAATTAAAAAATTCAATAATCGAAAATTACTGACACATTGAGAATACATTTTAACAATTATATCAAAATTAAAGAAATTTCTGTTTACCGGGACGTCAACAAACCGTTCTTCCCTAGAAACAACAAATAATAAAAATTACTGTAAAATCGCTACCGTATATCCCAACAATGAGGCCCCAAAGGAATATCCTTAAACTCCAGCGGCAAGCTACTGAACATAAATCCGTCAACGGACCCGGTAGCGAAATCCTGTTATTTGCATACAAACTATGACAATGACTTTTTGTTCAAATCTGCGAGAATCTTAACCCTTTGACGCACCGATACAAAAAAGAGTTATTGTCGACGCTTTTGTAGATTTGCAAAATTTTGTGACTAATTGGCGATATTTTTTTGCTTGCTTTGTTTGGTGACGTTTTTGCTGTCCTCTCAAGTTTTAGAAATAACGTGACATGAGTCTGCAGTTTAATATTTTTTCCCGTGACGTTTTGGAATTTTCGTAAAATAGGTAGCTCTACAATTTTAAGGCCAATTAAATTTAAAGCTGCTGTTTTAACTTCTTCGATTCAAATTTTTTGCAGTAATTTTATTTATTTCTTATTCTAGGTTTCTTTATGTATTTCTTATATCTAATTGCAAAGCTACCAGTTTTCATCTTCTGACTTCTATTCTATACATTAATAACTCGAGATATGTCTACGTTCACGCGTCTGGTTTCA
Source organism: Chrysoteuchia culmella (assembly GCA_910589605.1). Lineage (NCBI taxonomy): Eukaryota > Metazoa > Arthropoda > Insecta > Lepidoptera > Crambidae > Chrysoteuchia > Chrysoteuchia culmella. The sequence goes on from OU342654.1 coordinate 14,994,739, forward strand.
AACCACATCCTATAAATACGCGATTCTCATGTCACAATCATAATTTAAAAGCAATTGTCCGATACTCTTTTGTTTCACGTTAACGCATATCGACGCTTTCGAAACAAGAAAAAAGGTATTATTGCGACTTGAAACAAAACACAATCAGCATCCAAAGTCGATGATAAAACCGTGTTGTCCGGCGTCAGGCCCGTGTACGAAGATACGCGTTGCGTGCGGCCACACAATAAGCCGGCGACGTTGATTGATGGCCGCGCATTCAACGAATACATTACGATTTTTGCTTTCATTTCGTTCGATACGAGTGTCACAAGGTTATGATATCGAAGCGATGGTTACAGATGATCGGATGTAGGCGTTCGACGATGCAAAATCTGAGATTGTGGGTGTAGAAGTTATTTCTTACAGCAAAACTGATCAAAGGAAGAAAAACGTTGAAAGTTGAACGAAGACTGTTTAGTGTTCGTTCATCAAAATGATCGTGTCTCTGAAAACTACAACAGTACTATTTAGTTTATATGTTCAACTAAAATATATTTCAGAGTAACAAATATAGATCGTTAGATAAGTATTGTTTCACCAAATTGGGTTTTTCAACATGTGCCATTGATAAAGTAAATGGCAATATCACGCGTTACTTGAATTAGTACAAAAAAAATTCAGGTCAATAAAGATCAAAGTTAGGTTTAGGTATTCAGAGTTTTTTATTGTTACGAGTTACTAGCTTTCAGATTTCAGATTACATATTGCGGGCTAAATATGAATTCGAAACAACATTTCTGGACTTTTCGTCCTAAAAACCAGTAGACGGAATGTCGGTATCGGACAACATTTAAAAATACTTTAACCTTTACATTGGCTTGTCATTGTGACGTTGCTATTTTAGGAACATTGTTTTTCAACTTATAGGACGTATCCTCACTCACTTCTAAAGATGTATATTCACTTACCCTTGTTTAACTTTGCCAGTAGCAGATGCAGCAGCAAATATATTAGAAGACTTTTTAGGGTAGATGGCATTTTTTATGAATCTGCTGATCATAATGACATTTTATTTAGCTCATAGAAATATATAGAATTTTGTATACTAGTGTTTTTAGTATACCCGCCGCTATATTACTTAGTTATCCTCTGAATAAACTGAACACAACTTATAAAAAATCCAATTTTTTTTATATTTTTAAGAGAAATAACTTCTGTGTAACCTTATAAGTTATTATTAGAACAATTAAACATCATCAACGAGCCAGTAAAATTGGGATGCGAAATTAATAAACACAAGCAATACGTTATTACTATATTTATTGGTTTCGTATTCACATTTCTCCTATTTTAGTTACAAAACAATATCTCCCGATTAAAATAAAACTCCACATTTTGTACCTAATACTAAGTCATTGTCAACATCACAAAGGTCTTCTTACATTGTTCGTTATATGTTATGCTCTTTTGTTGTCAAATGATTGAATATGTGTATGCGATTAAGTGCCAATTTCACCAATAACTAACACAAATCACAATTAGCTCTAATCGCGTTTAAAATATTGTTAAAAGTTCAAATAGTTAAACTTTAAATAGACGACTGAAATAAGATGTATTTTAATCACGTTTATTATTAGATGATCGTCTTTAGCAGTTGGTGAAATTACCTCTAAATCATTGTATAACATAGCATAATCAGTATATTAAGGCGCAATTCCACAAGTGTGCGGCACTGTGCTGCACAGAGTTCTGCACGAATATTTCTTTTGGTGGACTCTCTTTAGCAATCATTTACAAAATGTGCGTACACCCGTAGCTCTTTGCTGTCGCTGTTAGAGCGAAGACATTTATTTTTTCGCGCACACGTAGTAATGCAGCACTGTTCACTTACAAAAATTACCCAAAACTCTAGCAGTGGACATAGAGCCACGTAGGTGACGCACTATGTGAGTTTGTTTGTACAAGAAACATGGGCTGCACATTTGTGCGGAACTTGCTTTTGGTGGAATCCGACCTTTAAGGCATGGATGTCTTTGGGTATAATAAGTGTGATTAAAATTGAATAAATAAATTTGTAAAAAATTCTAAGTTGACTTGGGTTTGGTTAAATTGTGTGAATATTTATTTACATTATAGAGTGTGAAGTCGGTTTAATAAAGCTCTTATTTCAATAATGTGAAGTAGGCATTACATTTTTGTGTTACATTAAATAGTCAAAAAGTAATTAACTGTTATAGGTAACCATTTATTTGCAAATAAGTATGGTGTGAGATATAGAGATATATTACGAAAGTTATAGGCAGATTGTCTGTACTAGGTACCTACTGCATACTGTGGCACTGTGTTATTATTTATTAATGAATCGAAAAGTGGTGTGAAAGACATTAACCAAAGTAGCATTTTAATAAAATGTGTCAGTGTTTATTTTTTGCTTCAAGCTAAGTTGCAAATACCGGAAATAATTACATGATGACAATTCTTGTGACACAAAATGCAGTGATAACTTTCTTTTAGCTCAAAAAATGCCACGTTTGAATACACACCTTTTAATATCAACAATACTGCATTTTATTAAATAATTATTCTAACACAAATTGTTATAAATAGTAATATTACAGCTCACGACAATGACTTAAACTAAAATGTACAAATCCAACACTCAGATGTTTAATTCTACCCTAAAATAATAATATTAATCACACTTTTTGACATTGTAAATGTTTCCACTTAACTATCCAAACATCGAAATATGACTGGTTACTCTAAGAATACTTACACAAGTTACAGTAGCCTTATTTTAAAATTTACTCATCACTTTATTACAAATTATCGACACAAAGGAATGGTTGTTACAGAAAGTCCGTTAGTGAAAATAATTCTTGTTTACACTTAGATTATAAGGCGGTGAGACCGTAGTCGGATTTGATGACTGGTTGGTTGGTGGGTAGGCCGGTGCCGCAGCCGGCGTTACCGACTGGAGAGCCGTGCGCCGCGAGGTTAGCTACCATCGCTGGGTCCATGCCCGCGTGCATGCCCATCATGTGGAGATGGTGCGGCGTCATCGGATGTCCACCCATTTGATTCGCATGCGACATCGGGCTAATTGCCTGATCGTGCGACAAATTCTGTTGACCGACACAATGCAAGTCATTCATTATATTGTCCGTCACATTCTCTATACTGTCCGGCCTGCCGTTGTTATTCGACTTCTTCTTGTCATTATTATTCGTATTCTTATTTGATCTACTCTTTGGTGTCGATTTAGCCGTGGTTGTGGTGACTCCAGCCGGGTTGGTTTTTCTCCTCACGTTTTTGGTGTTCGGTAATTTGTTATCTTTCTTCCATTTCATCCGCCGGTTTTGGAACCAGATTTTGATTTGTCTTTCCGACAAGACTAGTGTGTGCGCTATCTCTATCCGTCTTCTTCTGGTTAGATACCGGTTGTAATGGAACTCTTTCTCTAGTTCCAGTATCTGATGCCTGGTGTACGCCGTGCGCTGCCGTTTCGGTTCCATTCCTGGTTGGTAGGAGCCGTTAGCTGTAAAAGAAAGTTCTGTTTTAATATTACAAAAAAGAACGGTGAGAATTTCTCTCATGAGACGAAAGGTTCGGCTGTCACCTTTTTCATTGAACGTAGAGAAACGACGACAGATGCGATTTTCACATCATTGTGTACTAGTAAAAGAGCATCATTTTCCGTCACGAGGGCTGGGACGGGGAGCTAATTATACATAATTATTCTGAATTACTATATTTCAATAGAACAATTATTTACAACGACAATGAATCATTCTTTATATTCAATTAATTGTATGTAATCTACAAGAAAGGAATTAATGTAGTATGATACTCGTGACATGTGAGTAGGGACCATTATCGCATACTAAGTTAGTTTGGTACCAAAAAGGCTATAATTCACCACACATTTCGCCATGCCCACGTTGTATATGGTTTTATATTGGAAAATAGCTGGGCTTGCGTGAGAGAATACCTCTGAATAATTTATGTGGCAACCTCGTGGGCCTTAATTAATGTGCATAATAATTACACATGCACGTCCATGAGCTTCCTTTTTGTTTTGATTAATTGAGCCTAGCAAATTAGATCGTTTTTCAAACAATATGGCGTAGAGAGAAGAGCAATCGATGAATGAGCGATGGATTTAACCAGGTGCTTGGGAGCATAGCTTAATTACAAGTAAATTGATTGATGGACTAATAATAATCTTAAAACTATTTAACAGTATTTGGGTTATTTGTTTTGTATTACGTATTACACTCACTGATTTTTTTATAAAGTTAAAAATAATCTGACTTTTATTATACCTATAATAAGATACTGGTCACTTTACTCTCAGTACAGTCACCAGTCTCTCACAATCGTTAAGTAAGTAAGATCGACCTCTTTATACATTGTATAAAGATTGTAGAAGAGTAAAATATAATTTATTATAATTATACCTATATCAATCTGAAATACAAAGGTCAAAGATTAAGTATTCTTTAATAAAACGAGTGAATGAACGTCTGAACCGTCGAATAGAGTCATGAAAGTACAATGGCTTCATTTCCAACTACGAATAAAGTTACTTGTAACGAAAAGTTGAAAGTAATTTCCCTTTCTGCTTTCCGAGGAAATTGGTTTTATACCAAAGTAATTTGGAAGAAAAGACATTCAAAAGGCATTATTGTGTGTCATTCCTCAATAAATATGTTATTGGTAAAGCTACTTGAAACGAATCACTATTTGTATTATAACTTTATTACAGTATAAGTAATCAAATTATCAGTGTAAAAATACAAATGAAAAAAACATTAATTTCGTGCTAATTATGATTTCAAAGGTCATAAATAAGAATTATCATCAAGGTTTTAATGTCCCCAGTGCTGGGACACAAAACTTTCCCGATAAGTTTTTATGAAGAAAAAGCTATACCTAACCCACCATGCAGCTCCAATATGAATAGTTAGGATAAGTTAGTACAGCCGAGACTTGTGTCTTGAATTAACGTTCTTAGAGTTCATCCCGAAGAACAGAGATGCTCGAAATTTTAGTATTTTAAGTACCATCTCATAATTGACCACAGAGTTTAGTACCCCTGGTACCAGTTTGGACAACTATATTCGTTATCGATAACTATCGCTTTGTCTTCTTCGTATACATGCTTTACCGACATTAGTGCATTCGCTACTTTTTGATAACTTCGATAGTTAATATCAGCTCGGACTAGGGCACTAATCATCGAGATTCTCATAAGTCCACGTACCTATAGGTAGTTATACACAAATCTGAAAAGGAATTTGCATTATTCTTTGACTCTGTTCATAATAATAGAGAGAGAAAATAGCCTTGACGAGATTCTTGCTGAGTCATCTCGTAAAGTCTCGCGCCCATGCTGCCCGAGCCAATGGCCTACATCGCTTTTTTTTTGTTTCGCAAATGCCTAAGTACTACAATATAGAAGACAGTTAGTTAGTAGTAAATCTATGTTTTAAGAATGTATAAGAAATCATCATCACCCTCTCAAATTAAACATGCGTGATCTAATCTAACGCCAAATAAATGGTACAATTTAACACAAAACCAACAAGCCTAAAATTAACCACAGCTTGTGCTATGGCAATAGAAAATTGATAATAGTAAATATATACTTTTATTGTAAGTTCATATTTTCTAGGTGCAATAAGAAACACACAGACTAACACAAATATATTCCCCCAACTAAAATATTTTTACAACCAATAAAACCTACGACAATATGATGGGCGTGATGACCAACGCTTTAACGGTTGAACCATTAACCAAAATCTTTGTCCTAGCAATCAAACCCATAAAGTTAAATCACTATCTGAAAGTCCTCATCCAATGCAAATAAAAACTCATCAAATCGCAACAGCATGTAAGAAACATCGATATAACTAAAACAAAAAGGACGCCAATACATTCCCATCTACAGTAGGCATGTAAGCAAGTACCGCCCACACCGTTGTTCGAGCGAGACAGACATAGGGAGCGGTCGGGATCGTCTGGAATTTCTTTGAGAATCTCCGCGGCTGCGGCTGGTATGTGCGGTCGAAGAGATTTCGAGTGGTCACACTGACATTACCGCATTGATCCGGGTCCAAGGTTCTATACCTAAGTATAACTCTCCCTAAACAGAGCATACGTAATGTTGTCGGAATAAGGTTATAGCTGTTGTATAAATTTCCTTCTTAAGAAATGTAATGAAAACGGTGGATAGTTACATATCTTTAGACTTAGAAAAACTTTGGTCACTCTTGGTATTCTTCATTGCATCCACGGTTGATTATTAGATGGTATGTGCGGTCGAAGCGATTTTGAGTAGTCACACTGACACAATCACTCACATTACCGCATTGATCCCGTTCCGTAGTTAGGTATAACTGGGTAGTCTGCCTAAACAGTAAACAGTACTTAGTGTTAGTAGGAATTAGCGGTAATAACATTTTTTTTATGTAGAATATCCTTCTAATGACTATTATGAAAATGTTGATTAGCTATCTTTAGATTTAGATAGAAAAGCTTTATGCCCACGCTATTTTGTATTACATCCACGGTTGGTAAATTCACAAATATATATTGTTGTAAAGCATTGCGTTGCGCCTCATAATTTGTCGGTTTTATTACAGATATATAGTGTAGCAACATACGAGTATCTGCTAGCTTCATCTTAAACCTACCTACTTACTACCTACTCATACCAAGTCAATGTTGAATTTTTCACATAATTAGTAAAACCTATTTGTGTACTATCATGAAAAACCAGAAACAAACGAATTCAAAACAAAACACTAATTTAATGTGACAGTTTAGACTACAAAAAAGTACAAAAACTGGTGAGTCACTATAATAACTGCGACTCATTACGAACGTCGTCAACTGCAAAACGAGATAACCGCTACCGGTCCATGCTTCGTTAGTCGTATCACGTCATCCGACGACAATCTGATTGAATTACGACCACCTGACCGATGTGTGGTCTCATAACCGATCCGATAATCTCCCGCCGATCTCACAGCCACGGGAACGCCGGTGGTCCATTACAAACCCAGACGCACTATTGTATCAGTAAAATATGTTACTTCAATGACAGGTGTCGATAAGAAAACTCCTTTTTGAGACAAGCGCGAATATGATGCTAGCAATTTCTTTGGCGATCAATCAAAATAACCAGTTCATTAGCGCTCTTGACCTAAAGAATGCGAATACTCTGTTGTCATGCAATCAAAACATTGCCAGTATACAAACTTCGCGACACGACAACTGAGTGTTAATTTTGAATTTGTTGTGTACAATGAGCGCATCGTTTACGGTAATTTCGATTATACGAGCTGTCAACAGTACAAGAAATGTTTGTGACTAAAAGCTTGAGCGATGATGATTGTATTGACGTGGAGATTTTATGAAAAATGAGGTTTTTTGTACTCAATGGGTTTCGATATGGTATTATTTTGATTAATATGAAGTTATCTGTTACTGATAATAATTTAATTTAAATTATTATCAGTAACAGATATATAGATAGTTTTGATTTTTTGCCTTGCTAAAGTCAAAATATGCGGAATGTTCGTACTTTTTGTGAATATGACTTTTTAACGGACATTTACACAAAAATACAAATACAGGCAGATGGACTTCAAACCAAATAAAATTAGAATATTTTTTGATAAATTTTCCATCATTTTGACTATATTATTCTATGGTTATGATTCGTCCAAGATGGTTACCTATGTTTGGCAGCCAGGACCTACATATTAAGAGATTTTAAACGTTAATAAGTGGTCATATCTACACAAACATACAAAAAAAACGTGATCATTTTATGCCTGCAATTCAATATAAAATACAGACATTACTTTATTTCATTATACTTTTATTATAAAGAATGAAAGAAAATACTTTTATTATGACCAACACGCAACGTTTACACAACATTACAATATAAGACACAAAACACTAACTAAAATTAACTATAAAACCAACATTGTGCATCGTCGCGTGATGCCAAAACTGTGTTCATAGAACATTAAACCAATTAAAAAGACAGCTTACTGCCATAGTTAATGTTATGCACTTACCATACATTTAACACGTACAATAATTTGCATTCACGCTGCACCTACTGAACAAGCCTCCATTGCGTAATTATCTTGTCTGTATAGTTACTGATGGTTGACGGTTACAGAAAATCAAATAATACTATATTTAAACCTAAAAATACCCGACTACAGCATAGAGAGGAGAGCGTGGCGTAGTGATTCGCGCGCTCGGCCTGCGATTGTTGAGGTTAAGCAACTTCGCAATGGTCGGTCAAGGGATGGGTGACCAAAAAAAAATTACTATCTCGAGCTCCTCCGTGCTTTGGAAGGCACGTTCAGCCGATGATCCCGGCTGCATTTGCAGTTGTTAAAACCCACCAATCCGCATTAGGCCCGCGCGGTGGGTCATGGCTTGTTCTTCTTATCCATCCTTAAGGAAGGACAGTGCCCCAGCAGTGGGGACATTAAAAATATGACTGATGACGACCGCATAGAGTGTGTGAAATATCTGGGCATGCATTTAGAAATTAGGTATAAGTACGTCTAGCCTGTAAGCACAAAAAACATTTTATAAAATAAAATCAAACCGACTTCCAAAAGTAAAAAATAAAACTTTATAAAATGTTTTTATTTCAGATTTTTTGGTTACATCATGTGCCGTTACTTACACAAAAAATCAGGGGCCCAATTCTGCTAATGCTAAGGCACAAATGTATTCCAATGGTGTTTCAATGGCAGTCCTGTTTTACACAGTTCTTATTACAACAGTGTAAATAAACACTACTATTGAAAAACCATTGAGAGACCATTTTGACAAAAAATTTGCAGAATTGACCCCCTGCCCATACACAACAATGATGCCATCTAGGTAAACGAATACTTGCCAAAACGTCATTGATATTTTTCAGGATTATGAAAAAACTACTAGCTAGATCTTCGTAAAAATTACTGGCTGGTCGGACGAAACACCAAACTATCGACAGACAACAAACTCATAATTTACAAAGCCACACTAAAACCAGTAACATTTGGTATTCAACTCTTGGGGAGCGCCTATCGCGAATGCAACTCCTACTTATGTATGTTACGAAGAATGCAAAATTAAGGGGCAACATCACAAACTTATAATACATACTTAGCTTAACGGAATGAACACATTGATATTAATAATAATAAAAATTTCATACACTCACACCAATTAACTTAACCCCAAACTAAGCACTCTAAGGCTTGTGTTATGGCCGTTAAGGGATACCGGGGCAACGGATACAAATACATATAACTTTACATATATAAGTATTTATGAGCAGAAATATATATATAAACGTATATAACTCAGATACAAATGTTCGTATCCATCATACAAACAATTGGCCCCTACCGGGATTCGAACGCGGGACCTCCTTAGGCGACACCTTGAAACCGGTGTACTTACGTACTACTCCACCACGGAGGTCGTCAATCACATTTAAGGAATTAATTCAAAGTAACACCCCAATGTACTAGCAAAACAGCTGGCTATTAAATAAAAAGACAAAGGAAAAGTTTTTTATTTAAGGACGACGGAGAGAGCCTTCATCATTCCTGATGTTAGGTATTGATAAGGCTGAAGATGGAAGCGAGCGTCTCTCGGAGTCCTCAATCACTGAGGAACTGGCTATCTTAACTGCCCGAATACAACAACAACAATGCTAAAAACATTGTTGTTATAACGTCAGACTTAGATAAGATGGTGGTAGCTAGCAAGGCGGACCTACAAAGAGTCCTCCACCAACCAAACCGAATACAATATGTACCCCCGCTGGGAATCGAACCCGGGACCCCTGAGTCTGATACCGGTTGTACCACTACCTAACTACTTCAATTGGAGTCATGCTCTAAGGGCCTGCCCCCTTACTCTTAACGGAATCGAGTTCACATTAGAATCGAATAAACTTAAAAAATCTGTTATTTTGGTACTTTGAAGACGGTTACTATGGTTTGTATAGAACTGTGTTGATATCATTTCGATCCCGATGTAAACTCGATTCTTTCGAAAGTAACCGCCCTGAACGAGGATAGGCTTTCAGTGGTGAGTTCACTGGCAATAAATTAACCTACTCGTGTATTATACGAGTATAGCAGCAGTTTAAAAAATCGAACTTCGAAGGGAGAAGAAAGATAAAAATTAGGTAAACCTTACATTTGATTCCGTTTTCCGTCATAACTGAGGATCGTGATCACTGGCCGCTTTTATGTATTGTGAACTATTAAGTATTCTATGGTATTGTTTTCATCAATCTCGGTCCATGGCAGCTCTTACCGGTTGATGGAATTTGCTCGAGGAGGTTGCTGCTTTTATAAGGTTAGACCATCTGGCTGGCGAACGACCTCGGGCTCTCTTGCCTTTTATTCCACCAACCACAACCAGCTTCTCGAGACTCTCATCTCCTCTCCACATTATGTGGTCAAAGTATGAAAATACGATGTTTCCATGTAATAGATCTAAATTACTTAGATACTTGCTGTATCATCATCAACATCAGCTACTTAAATGTGTAGCGACTACATCGTGGTACTTACAACAAAAAAAACATTATTAAATGCCGTATGCCAAAGGAAATTTATTTTACTTATGTAGCTGTAAGGTGCTTAGAGTATTTCTTTATGAACTTCATTGGTTGTTTTTACGTTTTGAGTCAATATGAATAGACCCGCAGCTCTATTGACCCGCGAAAGAGCAACATAGAGTTGGCCGTGGGAAAAACAATCAGACCTTAGTGCGACACCAGCGGATTTCAGCGTTTGTCACTGCTACTTGTTTATAGTCATTGCAAAGCACGGGGTTACCGAGGGAACTGTGTGCGCTTGAACTCGAACGGAAAATTGATAGGGATGAGCGGTATACGCGGTATAAGCTCAGTTTCACCGGCAGGATACCCAGTCTGGATCTCAGCTTCTTACTTGAAGTCGAGTCCGATTGCATAATTTTGGCTTAGTAAAATTTCGCAAAAGCATTATCGGAACACCGACTTTAAGATTGATCTTGTGAGCAGAGAGACCACTCGCTGGAAGTGAATTGAAAAAAATCAATTGGGTAATTTGTGGCGTCGTCCTGATACATACATTGTTAAAGCAATTGTAAATCATTTCACATAACCAAGCATTTTCCTAACTTCAGATACACTGGAGGTCCCCGAAAATTGAATGTATAAGTTCCTCTTCAGAGGCAACTACTTTTCTCAGTATTTGGGGAGGACTTACCTGACCATGATCTACAGGGAGGAGTCCTTCTCTAATTTTTGACAATATTCTGAAAATTCTTGGGCATGTGAATGACCGCCAAGCTGCGCTTTCATATAGGTTGTCAATCCCAGCTTATGTATCTGATGCCTTATGGTATATGACCTTAGAATATTTTAATGAGGCGTTAATCTCATCGGCTCTTGTCCCTCAACTTATAGTAGGATGGGTCTTTCTAAAATCTCCCGAGAAAAGGGATGTGTCGTTATCTCAAAGTCTTCAGAGAGGATTTTTTTGTATTTTTTCCACAATACTAAAGTATCCAAAAGACCACAAAACACTAACATAATTGCAAACAAACGTCGTAAGCAGCGGGGGCTGTCACTGACACAGGCCTCCTCGAGAGTCTTGTCCCAGTGATGATCATCGTCATGAAGATGAAGTGCCCTACAGGTTGCTTGAAACGCAGGAAGCTCTACAGCATCAACTGTCTCTAAAAAACTTATATAAGTCGTTCCTCGAATAATATGGAGCAACAGGTGCAATAATTAGAATTCTTAATTTTTTTTGGTTATTTTTTCATGTAATAAAGAAAACGTGTCCTTGATTTTTATATTTCAACAGACAATACCCACACAAATTTGCTAGGCTAGGCGCCATTTCCAATCTTCTACATTGGGTTAATTATAACGTATGGGTATTAATTAATGGGAAATTAGAATCAATGGTGTTAACCATTGATTGTAATTTCAACAGAAAATACCCATCACGTTAAACAACTTTTGCTAAGGAGTCCTTCCCATATCTCTAATAGTTTAGCTGGTCTATTTCTTTCTGCCATTTCCACTTTCCTACATCAGGTTCAAATAGTCCAGATTTTTATATGCCGACAGAAAATGTCCATCACGCTTAACAACTTTTACTAAGGGGTCATTTCCATATCTCTAATAGTAGCTGGTCTATTACTTTTCTGGCATTTCCATTGTCCTTAATTGGGTTAAAATATTCTGGATTTTAATATGTCAACAGAAAATGCTCATCACGCTTAACAACTTTTGCTTTTCTGACATTTCCATAACTCTCATAGTTTAGCTGATCTCTAAGTCTCCTACATCAGGTTTTACAGATAAAAAAAAATTGCTTATGTTATGGCCCTACCTATTAGCTACATATCACAAAAAAAATTAAATCCGTTCAGTACTTTCGGAGATTAGCGTGTACATACAAACAGACAGACAAAAATAAAAAAAATCGTCTTAACGTATTCTCTTACTGTTTTTACGTCGTCCCCGATTAGTTTTTGGTAAATATATTCAATGTACGAAATTATAATTTTACAGCTTTATTATATGTATAGATATTAAACAATAAAATATACTAGAAAAAGCAACTTGTCTCATGACGCTCTGACGGGATTCGAACCCGCATCCTTGGGAATCCGGCCCAATGCACTAACAAATTATGCTACAAAGACCTCTGAGGACACGTCGATTTTTTCCAGTATATTCACCTTTCTACGGTGTTGGCCACCGTCGTTTCATCAATGAGAGAATTAATATCCTCGCATTCGAAAGTTTTTTTTTAACAAATGTTTGACTATCAATAAATATAAAATAGCCATCTAATAAAAACTTTTTAATTTTGCATTTTACAATGCTATTTTTATGTGATTAATATTAAACAAGAAATTATACTAGAAAAAGAACTAGAATACATGTTAGAATGCGGATTCGAACCCGCATTGTCCCGCATGTCCTCATTGGCATTTGTATAAATCGGTAAAAAAATGCGACCTGTAGGCGAAAACCGACTGACAGACAGCCAAAAGCATTTTTGGCCAATCTCGAAACTGAGACGCTTCGCTCGCTCGGTCAACTAAGAACCACAATATATTGGTTTGCGGAATGGCTATGACTTATGATTTTGCACTAATAAAGACTTGCTTTAGTCAAGTTGATTTTTTCTAATATTTCTTCTATAAAAAAATATCTCTTCTTTCTCTTCTTCTTCTTAAGCATCAAAATAGCATTGAAAATGCAAAAACTTAAAAATCATAAACTAAAAAGATTTCTTAGGAAATCCTGAAAATACTATTTTATTTTTTCGCAATGGTTACACAGATGACTGCATTGTTCATGGACCTATTTTCAAGTACAAGTACGTACGGGACTTATTCTAACTTCAAAAATTGTAAAATAGAAAAAGGCTACATACAATGATTGAGTTGTTTTTTTCTAGTATCTTTTCTTGTTTAATATTTATCACATAAAAATAGCATTGTAAAATGCAAAACTATAAAGTTATAAATACATACAATGAGCCTAATAAAAAATAAGCCTTTTCAAGTCGGTGCCAGTTGGGGCAAGAAAAATAAAAGGATAGAAGTGCAATGTAGAATGCACGATGCCTTTCGCTGGCACCGACTACAAAAGCCTTATTTTTTACTTTTTGTACTAGTAGGTGATTAATTTTTATAATATTCTAGAACTGAAACCGGTTTTTATGCCAGCCTAAGACCAGACTAAGAACGGAGCGGATTTTGTACGGGCTTTTCGTTCCGTTAGCGGTCGTTAGGTGATACTACTAAGTCTGCGACGCAGCCAGAGCCAACTTAAGGAAATCAATAGTAACTATAGTTTTCTAAGAATCTCTCGGAATGGAAATAAGATTTTTTACTACTTAATACTACGATAATTTAACGGGCTGCTGTATATTTCACCGGAATATAGGAACATTTTAACTAGAAACATTGTAGGTGAAAGTGGAAAAGGTCGTTCATACAGGCAACGGTGATTGAATGTCCACATGCCAATTGCCATCTGAGAGAAAAACGTCCAGAAAAATAAACGAGGCTTCTTACTATTAAAGAATCTTGTGTAGTTATAGCACTACTCAGTTATATAATTCTCTACTTTTATTGTTGACACGATTAGAATCATTGTTACAATATTAAGACTAAACACAAATAAATAAAAATTGTAATAAAAACTATCTATTACTTGGGTCACAATAACTTTGTATGACGGTAGGTAAGGCAGTTTCTCCAAACTAAATAATCCTAATCCTATCTATAATACATAATATTATAGAATATTTAATGTTATGATTACTGTTGTTATTAATTTTATTTTATTTAATATTGTATACTCATGATAAATTTTAAATAGAAAAATATTGGAAAAAATCAACGCGGCCACAAGTGAATTCTCAGATGGGACTCGAACCCACGACCTTTGGAAATCCGGTCCAATGCTCTAACCACTGAGATACCGTGACTTAGTACGAGGTCGAGTCCCATCTGAGAATTCACTTGCGATTTTTTCCAATAGTTTTGAAACATGCAAAAATTAAAAAATCATTAATATTTAATATTATAAATGGCGAAAGTGTGTTTGTTTGTCCTTCTTGCACGTACTAACTAAGCAACCAATAGACTTGATTTTTGTCATAGAGTTGATTGGACGGAGAGTACTTTTCGATTGGAGGTAAAATAGGGGGAAAAGTCCCTTTTCCCCCTTTTTTACCCCCAATCGAAAATCGAGTTTGATACAAATTCTTAAATAAATCAAGGAACATGTGTGCCAAATTTCATCAAAATCGGTCGAATAATGCGGCGTGTAGCCGAGAACAGACTGACCGACTGACTGACTCACAGACAGCCAAAAGCATTATTGGCCAATCTTGAAACTGAGACACTTCACTCGCTCGGTCAATTATAAATGCGAAAGTGTGTTTGTTTGTCTTTCCTTCACGCCCTAACTAAGCTACCAATCGATTTGATTTTTGGCATAGAGTTAGTTGAAAGGACGGAAAGTAACATAGGCTACTTTTTATACCGATATTCCGACGGGATCGAAAACGACGCAGGTGAAACCGCGGGCGGAAGCTAGTAAAAATATTCTCAGTAACAACTTGCGAGCCTAGTCGATTTTTCTAGTAAGTATTTTATTTTTTATTAAAAAGTATATTTACTGATTTTATTTCTCTTCATAACATATAAAAAACTTTTTATAAAAAAATTAAAACAGACTTCAAAAATCTAAAAAGCAAAAATTAACCTTTTGGAGTCGGTGCTAGCCAAGGAATTCTACTTTGCGGTCCTACTATTATATTTTCTTGCTTTGGCTGGCACCGACTGCAAAAGGTATTTTTTTTTCTTTTTAGTTTTTTGAAGTCGGCTTTCATTTTTTTACAAAGTTTTTAATTTCACAATTTTTAAAGGTAGAAGAGGTCCCGTGCCTACGCTTATAACTTTATGTCAACTCCTCATCACCTTTTACAAAATGCTGCTTTTCCCGGTGCAGGGACGTTACTTATTGAGGAGTTCTCCCGATACTTCATCACCAGCTCCACTTCAACACATGCATTGAGTCGAGCATAAATTGCTTATGAACCACATTAAAGTAATCGTATCGCTTCCGTGAAATGCTAAGCATTTAACAGTTCCGATGACAATTTGTGGTCTTCATCATCAGTTTTACTTCACTTAATGGTGCTTTCCAGAAGCATATGCATAAGTAACTATAGAAAACACCGAAATCGCTATAGGAGTGCTTATAATATTTGAAGAGTTCCCTGGATTTCTCCAGGATCCCATCATCAGATCCTGACATGATGACAATGGGACCACTTGGGAAGTATACCTTTTCGAACAAAAAAAGAATTACTCAAATCGGTCCAGCCGTCTTCGAGTAATCGAATAACATACATTAAAAAAAACAGTCGAATTGAGAACCTCCTCCTTTTTTTGAAGTCGGTTCAAAAAAACTGATAACAATAATTATGTCTGGTACATACCTCATAGTAAAGCTAATTTAGCTACAGACTTCTTTGGAATTATGAATTGAATAGTAGCAAAGAAGACTGAAGACAATTACGAAAAGAGACTAATTTAGAGTTTTAGTTTTTTATGATCATGAATCATTCATTAAAGCACTTGAATGCAAATGTCAAAGCACACTACCTTACTACAGAATAAAAGTGACGGCTTTAGAAATAATACTATAAGAATTTCAATCTTAATTATGTATCAATTTTGAGTTACCAAAAAATATATAGATTACCGTTTTGAAATTAGCAACGTTTTATTTGCAGCAAATTTTGAAAGCGTACTGTTTTTTTTAAATTGAGATCATGCATTTTTCATATATTTTTGGGATGTGTATTATTTACAATTTAAATATTCATAAAGATTTAAATTGTAAAGAATGTTGTTGTAATGATTACTTCTCCCGTTGAATTTCCCGCATTTTCCCAGTCTAATCAAAATAATCTGTACAGTAAAAGATTCTTTGACAAGTTCACCCAGTATCTTTCATATAAAATACGTTAGATGACATGTAGAAAAAAAAACAAATCATTTGTTACATCATAAAAAGCATCCACAACAGAAAACACAAAGAACAGAAAAACTAGATATCGATAATCTTCAAGGTGTATTCTCGGCCACAAACTTCTATTTAAAAGCCATAAAAATAAATGACTCTCATTAAAGTCGAGTGGTGGGGTCCATTGTACCAAAGGGCCTGGCGTCTCCAAGGGCACTTATAGCATCACATTAGTAAACTGTCACAACACATCAAAAGGACACGCGCAAAGATTTGGTTAACCCAAAAAAAAACTTTACAAAACATTATTGATCACTCGCAATTTGTTAATTCCTTTTAAACTACAAGTTCGCCACTTTAAAAATAATTCTTCTGCACTTTTGTTGTGATGCGCCAAAGGACGAATTAATGTTGCCATATTAATCTTAAAGAGGTTTTAAGTGTCTCATATTTCTCAAGTTTAGTCGTCTTTGTGGTCCTTAATTTGTGTATAAACAGAAATTTGATGTGCTACACAATGGGACAAATTTTGTATAGATATTAATATAACGAATGTTTTGATTTGTTAAAACTTTTTCTTTCGTCCGGGATTATAATTTATGTATGGACGTTATTTTACTACGTCATACTATAGGCATTAAAAAATGTGCCTTAAGTAAAAGTTCCTGCAACATAATACTACATCTAAAACAATCTATCCAGAATATCCTTCACCCCAGGGGGATTTTAAAACGGCTCATAATGATGATGAAAACAGCTGAAATACCTAAGTACATAAAAATAAAACAACTTTTACGGATTTCAGTACACGCTGTAAAAGTTTATTACCCCATATTTAGTGGAATATTATCACGTGACCACGGCAGCTAAAAAGGTGCCGAAACGTCGGAAAAACCAAAAAGCATTAAAAAAAACATACAATATGTCACTAAATAAAGGGTAAGAAATAGTGTGCACTGAAAACCGTAAAAGTTGTTTTATTTCAATGACCAGCGGCTGCTCGCGGTTTCACCCGTGTGGTTCCCGTTCCCGTGGGAACATCAAGATAAAAAGTATCTATGTTCATAACCAGGCTATCTACTATCTGTGTACCAAATTTCATCCAAATCCGATCAGTAGTTTCGGAGCATATTCAATGCAAACAAACAATCAAATCTTTCCTCTTTATAATATTAATATAGATGAGTGCGCTAAACAACTTAATATTATACTTTACATAACTTTGAAAATTTGTTCTCTAGCTGCACCTTTGATGGTGTGAACCCAGCAACGGATTTATGGCGTGAATGTAGGTATGTATGTTAAAAATATATTTACCTACGACCATTTGTATCTCAAACTTTTTTTTGCGCCCAATGTGCTTTTAAAATAGTTTTTCCTTTACATACGTATATTATTTAATAATAGGTCTATATCAAACATATTTAAAAAAAACATTAATATTTTAGTAGGCCTAGCACGAATAACTTTCAAGTAAGTATCGAGAAAGTAAAGTAAAAAATGTATGAGATATTGAGCACAGTTCCTACCGGACGTAAACGGAACTACATCTTCCTATACATTTTTTGACATAACGTGCTCGATACCTAACCCTGCTTTTGAAATTGATTTTGATTTGAACACATATCAGCAGATATGTGTTCAAATCAAAATATTTTTTTATAGACTTTTGTTATACTTGCTCATCAGGAATCATAAGGTTTATTATATATATTTTTTTTTAGTTTTAATATCTCAATTATCGAATATCAGGTTTTAATATCAGGACTATCGACGTGTCGGTAACAGTAATAATACTTTATTAAAATTCATAGTTATCAAGGTATAGTTGATTAAACAAACGACTACAACCTTCGCATTTTAGAGGTTAAATTGAGTTTTATGATAGTATTTCACGAATATCCACATGAAAATTTGAGTTTCATTAATTACTTTTTAAGATTGGGTTGTGATACAATAAAATTAATTATCATTCGTAGTCGAAATTATCACACAAATAGTTTTTTAACTAGATATTAGCTCCATACTGACCTCACCAATGCTTAAATTACTAAACTATCATTGTTGCAACCTTAGCTTGTCACATATACATATTAGATATAAATTACTGTATTATTAATCCATCATAATTCCATATATCAAACTGTGCACCATAGCTTCTTCTCTCTACGTCATTCGCTTAATCAATAGCATGTAAACTAACGACAAAATAAACATACTCACATGCACCAGCCACGTGGATCTTCTTCATCCACGGATAAATAACCCTGTCAGTATTATCCGAACAAATGGAAGAGTCATCATCTTCCACCGGTGGACTGTCTAAGAGTAACCGTTCATCGTCCATTTCTGATACGGGTGACCCTTCCCGCCCTAACGCATGTAGTTTTCTACCAGCTGGGGCTGCTTCTTCTATATGCCTCTCTAGTCTTAAGCCCAGCTCTGCTAACCCTGGAGCCACTTCCCCGTTATGGGTTGGGACGTAGCCGTGGTCCGCGTCTGATGGATGGGAAGGCTCTGGTGGTCTCGGCGGTGGAGCGACTGGGGGATGCTGGGGTAAAGGGTGATAGTAACCCCCATACCCGTAGCCAGTGCCGATTTGAACTGGCGCGTACTGGTGCTGATAGCCATACTGGAGATGTTGGTGCTGGTAGTATTCCCCTGGTGGTATGTAGTCTGCCTGGCTGTACTCTTCGGATGGCGGGAATTTCGGGTCTGGCTGCGGTTGGTAGCCGCCGTTCATGAGGAAGGAGCTCATGATGGGCGTGGTCGGGTCGGCGCATCACCTCGCTCCCACACCGGCTACAATGGCTGCCATTCAATGACCATACAGGCACATTTTGACCTTCACAATCAGTTTATTGTTACCACTGCATTTACAAATTACAATTGTTCAGTACAAGAATATCACTTTGCGTTTTAACTCTTACAAAACTCTACTATTTGTTACAAATTGAAAGCTCATTAGAAGTTTTATTGTTTTGAGACTAAACTATGCAGTCATAAATAATATTATACTAATAATTATTATTTGCAAATTTTTACACAATGCACTGTAAGTCAATCAATATTCTTGCTTCTTGCGTTTTAATTTTAGTTCAATTCAGTAATCATTGTAACTATTAAGTATTTTGTTTACTTGGCCACTCACAATCCTCAAAACACTAAAAATGTCCACAAACTCTTAACACTAGCACAAACATCAAGGTTCTGTTGATTTCACAGTTGTACTACGTTACAATTATTGCAAAGTCATTTGATTTATCACTTTTTGATAATAAACAAAGGAGTAAAAGGCGCGCTATCCTGCGACGACATTATAAGACAAAATACACTGACTGCCCGACACGCTCGCGCACTCTGTCACTTTAAGGACTCCTATACATGTTCATCAATTTTTACATACCACCTTCCATTTTTAAGGCGGAGCTGTTCTTATGCTATCTTATTCGAACGCACCACTTGAAAAAAGAATCGTATATCAAACACTTAAACCTCAAATCCCCTTGCACCGGTCAACGTTGGCATTAAACCGCAACAATAACGTTCCCCCTTCCACTCGTAAATAAGCCAATGGGTGCGACTGAAATAGAAATATCAGTGGCGGTGGAGAACAAAAGGGGAGGACTATATCTGTCCTTTTTGTACTGTAAAGCTTTTGTGTACGAGTGTAAGGGACGGAAGCTTGGCATGGGCTTTTATTGCACAGAGAAGATTAAGAAGCTGCTTTAATAATAATACAGAATGAACATGGTGTCTGTTCCTAACTGCGCGGGTGTTTTAAATATTTAATATGCAATATTCTAGTTTTCATTATGGACTAGGACAGTTGATTGTTATAATGGATGTCAAAATCCTACAAATGTCACTTGCTCTATATGGGTATTGAATTACAATAATGAAACAATAATAGTGATGACTAAATGAAATGGTGTTGAATTTCCATTATTTTGCATAGGTATTAAATATTTAAACAAGTACTAGAAATAAACTGACTGCATATTGATCCGATAAAATTAACTAAACTTTTAGCTAATGAAATAAAAAATAAAGATCAGTTGGGGAAATGTAATCCAGCTGATGTTTTATCAAAGAGCGATGTTAAAAAAGGTAGACAAGATGATACTTTACTAATCTGACTTAATCAATGAAAAATATTTTATGATTTTGTAATTTTTGCATTTTTCAATGCTATTTTTATACTTATGGTAAATTTTAAATAGAAAAATATTGGAAAAAATTGACTCGGCCACAAGTGAATTCTCAGACGGGAATCGAACCCGCGACCTTTGGAAATCCGGTCCATTGCTGCAACCGCTGAGCTACCGAGACTTCGAAGATTCCCGTCTGAGAATTCACTTGTGGCCGAGTCAATTTTTTCCAATATTTTTCTATTTAAAATTTACAATGAAAAATACTTTCAGTAATAATATAGGTGGACAAGAATGATTCCCTAGAGAAGAAGTTTAATGTATACTTATGTAATAATTAGAAAATATATCCCCAATCCTAACTATAATATTATATATGCGAAAGTTTGTTTGTTTGTCCTTCCTTCACGTCTTAACTAAGCAACCAATCTATTTGATTTTTGGCATAGAGTTAGTTGGAAAGACGGAGAGTAACATAAGCTACTTTTTATCCCGCTATTCCCACGGAAACGGGGACCACGCGGGCGAAACCGCGGGCGGTAGCTAGTCAACCTATAAATGATTTGTTGTAATGGAAATAACATGATCATTCACATTAATGCTTTCTACTAGTAAATTTCTGTTACTCGAACACAAATCCAATATTATTATTTTTCTTGAAGTTTTAGATTCCTTAAATTGGTAAATGAATGTATTTTTAGAAATTAACTTGTCATCGTTTTCTACCCATTTTCCTAAAACTTACTTAAATATATTGCCTAAGAAAGTTCAATCTTAGGGTGGAATTTATTTTGCTGCACTGACCGTAGGTAAACAAAACGACAAATTACTTCTACGCAGTGACCGTAGGTAAACAAAACTACAAATTACTTCTACGCAGTGACCGTAGGTAAACAAAACGACAAATTACTTCTACGCAGTGACCGTAGGTAAACAAAACGACAAATTACTTCTACGCAGTGACCGTAGGTAAACAAAACGACAAATTACTTCTACCCAGTGACCGTAGGTAAACAAAACTACAAATTACTTCTACGCAGTGACCGTAGGTAAACAAAACGACAAATTAATTCTACCCAGTGACCGTAGGTAAACAAAACTACAAATTACTTCTACGCAGTGACCGTAGGTAAACAAAACGACAAATTACTTCTACGCAGTGACCGTTGGTAAACAAAACTACAAATTACTTCTACGCAGTGACCGTAGGTAAACAAAACGACAAATTACTTCTACGCAGTGACCGTAGGTAAACAAAACGACAAATTACTTCTACGCAGTGACCGTAGGTAAACAAAACGACAAACTACTTCTACGCAGTTACCGTAGGTAATCAAAACGACAAATTACTTCTACGCAGTGACCGTAGGTAAACAAAACGACAAATTACTTCTACGCAGTGACCGTAGGTAAACAAAACGACAAATTACTTCTACGCAGTGACCGTAGGTAAACAAAACGACAAATTACTTCTACGCAGTGACCGTAGGTAAACAAAACTACAAATTACTTCTACGCAGTGACCGTAGGCAAACAAAGCGACAAATTACTTCTACGCAGTGACCGTAGGTAAACAAAACGACAAATTACTTCTACGCAGTGACCGTAGGTAAACAAAACGACAAATTACTTCTACGCAGTGACCGTAGGTAAACAAAACGACAAATTACTTCTACGCAGTGACCGTAGGTAAATAAAACGACAAACTACTTCTACGCAGTTACCGTAGGTAATCAAAACGACAAATTACTTCTACGCAGTGACCGTAGGTAAACAAAACGACAAATTACTTCTACGCAGTGACCGTAGGTAAACAAAACGACAAATTACTTCTACGCAGTGACCGTAGGTAAACAAAACGACAAATTACTTCTACGCAGTGACCGTAGGTAAACAAAACGACAAATTACTTCTACGCAGTGACCGTAGGTAAACAAAACTACAAATTACTTCTACACGCTATCTCCAGGACTCAGATTTCAGTACTCGTAGCTAAAATTTCAAACATGGCAGAATTTAATATACAAGTACATATATATTATCATATCATTAATAATATATTTGGAAGATTGTAACTAAACTAAAAATATAATGTCAGGCAAGTCAAACGTCATTTAAAAGTCACAATCTCAAAGTAATCAATTCCAGGATCAAGTAAGAAGACGCAAGTCCTTGTCCAACCACATAATCCCAACTAATCGGTAACAACACCAAACAAAGAAACAAAAACAAAGCTCCAAATAATGCCTATCATGAAGGTGAGCTTCCACTAACAGCCGACAAGGGAGCCGCAAGCAGCAAATAAACAAAAATGTCCGGTGATTTTATTGAATTAGCCGATCACAATGGTACGAGCACCGGCGAGACGGTTCTGCTGAGTCACGGCTTCCAAGCGGCTGCAGACACAAAAGGTGGTAACACCCGATCAATGGACGTTTGATCAATAAATAGACGTGTTTCTCCGACTATTTGAATAGTATCATCTGGCCAGATTAAAAATTGTATAGCAACTGTATGTTGGAACTAGGAAAATTCTGTTATATTGGCCAAATAGCAATTAATAGAGATTTTTTGGCAAGTGTAATTCTTGCTTATTGTTATTTTAATTCAGGCTATAGAGCAAAACACTAAAGCGGATAGCATCACTTTTTTAAGATTTTCTAAAATTTAAAACACTTTAAAATATCAAACAATCCAAGATATGTGATGGGTGATGTACTTTTTGTGAACCTAACATGCCGTGGCAGTTTGTAACTAAGGCCACACTACGTGCCTTTTGTACTCGATCATATTTTTCACTTATGTATAAGTGTGAGTCTTGTAAACTGTCCTTTTCTTAAAAAATAAAAAATAAATAAAAAAGATATTTTCCAATGTTATTAACGCGAAGCTTAGCCAATAAATTCTTTAGAAATTAACCCTATAAGGTGATTTGTATGGATCCCTTATTAAACTTACGTCTAAATCAGTATCTCATCTCGACGGCATTCCTCCAAAGTTTCTTCTATAAAGTGCCTAACTTTACCCTCCTGTTGTGTTTTTTCTCGTTACGCTAACTGCCTGCCAGCTCGTTCTATCCAGCACAAACTTAATCCAAGTTTAATGAACAATACGACAGACCCTTAATCAAACTTTGGATTTCCTAAGTGACTCGACTAAAACACTTCCAACTTTATTGTCAGAAAGATAAGTATCAAATTTCGTTTGGCGCCTTTATTAACATACTATCCTTTTGAACTTAAATTTTGCTGCTCAAGAAAACCTATTTAACTGACTTTGATCATATTATTTGTTTCCTGCTTTGCTTTCGTCTCTTCTGCTCTGAAGAAATTCTAAAGAGATAAATTGGATGAACTCTAAAACTCCATAAATGCTTGATTAGTAACCATGTTTTTTAAAATCTCATACAATTCAGATTTCAATATACTTTTACATACAGCGAATAGTCCCGATGTTCTAAGTTCAGTTTCTATTACCAATTTAAGGATTCACAAATTTGTTTAATAAGACCAATCCTCTATCTATTAGTTGGAGGTCTTTATTGGTAAAGTTATAATGATTTTACTTTAGGTAAGCTCAAAATTGTAGGAATAGGCGGTTCTTTCTAACCATAAAAAATTAGCACTTTCCCTCGCTTGATTTGATTTTAATAGTAGTGCATTTTTTTTATTATTTTCATAATCTCGTAAACACGTCCAATTGTTATGTGCTTTCATTTTTTTACTCTTGTAAATTTTCGCCCAATTTCTGACTCGCTATTTTTTTTATCAAAATGAGGGTTTCGCACCTTGTTTAATGGGATATTGAATCGGTAGGGGATTGCATAGCCAATTTCTATAATGGCGGGTTGCATATCCTATCTTTGTTGCGCCGGCGTTTTTTGCGAGCCCCTCCCTTTGCCGGGGGCGAGACAGAACTAAATTTATGGGATACATAGGAGCACATATGTCCGATATTGTTTCGGGGAATTTTTAAAGTGTGGTGTAAATTGGATAGCGTTTTGTTGATATGGTGAGGAGTGGATGGATGATACTACATTATGTGTAGGTTGTACTGTTTTATGCAAATGAATAACAATGCATGAAAGTTTTGAAATTGTAAAGATGAATATAATTTTGAATAATAATGATAATTTTTGCAATGCTATTTTAAATAACCAACCTTTGTTACCTATAACATTATTAAGAGCCGGTTTGGCCACCGACGGCGACGGATAAGTCCAGAACTTATCCGTCGGACGTCAAACCGGCCCTTACCTGGCAGATGACTTGACATATTTTTCATATTATAACTGTCAAATTATCTGCCAGATAGAGCTAATCAGATGTATTTGTCGGTGGTGAAACTGTCCCTTAGTATTCCAAAATAATATTGACATTTATTTCGTCAAAGTTTAACACGTTCGCTGATAGTGAACTAACACATAATATAACATACTATAACAATAAAACATCTATTATGTCTCGTTCACTGTCAGCGAAAGTGTTAAGCGAAAATATTTTGATTTTATTACCAAAGTAGGAAAATGATATGGAAATCCAAAAATTGACCACAACTAAAACGATTCTAAAATGGGATTATTACGTAATTACTACGTGTTATGGGTGCCATGTCGCACCAATGCTCACTTCACACAATTCTGCTCGCTTTACATGTCAGCATCGACGAAAGCTTTTCAAAGCCATGCCCGTGACGCACCGTCATCGAACGTCAGCTGTTTGACAGCCGACGCCCCCCGACGTCCCCCGACGCTCCGCGACGTCGCCCGCGGGGCTCGCGGAGGCGTCTAACAGTTTTGGACGCCTAATCAAAATTTCCGGCGAAAAGATAGAAGTGATGTCTCAAGTTTGTTTTCGATGGAGAAAGTATTAAGTAACCTCTTTGGAGTTTGGACGGTATAATATTTTCTGTCATGCTATTATCTTTCTATTGTAGGAATGGTACTACACTAACTAAAGTGCTCCTATATTAAAACAATTTCCCGATAAATATAAAATGTGCATTCTACAACTGAAGCTACAAAACTTGATACAAAGCTACATCGATAAAGGCAAATTTTTGGGGCTATGCCACTTCCTCCATATTTTTTTTATAAAATAAATTACTTAGCTTTATAAATTGCGACATTCAACAAACTCTTACCGCGGGTTGCACCAAGTTTTTTTTACGTAATACTTTTACTTTTACAGCGTTTATGGTTTAAAAATGTATGGGATTTGACAGTTTTGACAAGCTAATTACAGTTACGTTATACGAATTCATGAAAACAATGTTTGGTGCAACCGGCTGTTAGTGTACTGAAAAAGTTATGAAATAAGTGTTTTCAAACATACTTTAAAGTCAGTACAATTCCTCAATCAAAAGTACTTAATATTTTAATTTTAAGATTGCTATTAGTCGCCTCCAAGGTCTGTATTCTCATGATTATATAAGCCGAGAAACTCCAACATCCAAGTGCGTTCCACTTCGAAGAGATTACTCTAGTTCATATTGCCATTTTATGTGTATGTATGTCTCACAAAAATGTCAAATGTTACAGCGTCGAGGGGAAACGTTTGGTATTCTTAACTACTCCATTCCAAAACATCACATGTTGCAATCTTTTGGAAGGGAACTACACCCTTTCTGGTTTGTTTTAAGGTGTATTTTGGAGTGGTTGCTTGAGTTTTAGTAGGGTGGTTTCCGTCTGGATGAGCAGTGTTTCCATTAATCAGTGAGCAGTCGCGACAGTGCAGTGGTGCTGCCGTCGTGGCTCGATTTTTTCCTCTTTCGCCCTTAGATTGGATATTGGACACGATTTCCTGTGAACACTGAAGTTGGGTGGTCGATCGATAGATAGTACTACATTGCTACAATTGTAGAGCAGACTCTTATTTTCTTAGGCTCATACTCACTCACGCATATGGAAATGATATATCTATATGAATACCTAAAATCGAGTTTATTACTTGCAAAAATAAAACTTGAAAAATGTCTTTATTTTTTCTTTTAATTGTTTTACAGTAGTTTTAGGTACTATAATTTAATTAAATGTGTATTAGTTAGAGTAATTAGAATAACGATGGAAACTTATTAATAATCAAAATCATTTTAACTGTTAAATTTGCTGCGTTTTTGACAACACATATAATGTATGACGTAACGTTACGGAACTATCGGCTTATTATACACCCACAGATACACCAAAAAAATAGCTTCCATCTACCAATCAACAACAAAACACAATCGGCGGCCTCGATACAGTATCGATCCCCAATCCACTTCCATCCACCGCAGCCGTATCCACCCTTCTTTCATTTCTATCAGAAAGCCGCCGGCAGGCGAGAATTTGCATTTCAATGCATAATTTAAGTTATGTACCGACTCGCGAGTCTGCGAATAAATATTTCTGTTATCTTTAGCCTCTCCCCTCACTCTCTTTGCACTCCATCCCGCGAATAATCCCTCTGCGAATGGGGATCGAGGAGACTTTTTTGTCAGTGCTACAATTTTATATGTCATTGTGTGAGGGTGAAAAAAAGAATAGGTGGTTTGAAATTTCTTTACCTACTTGATAGCGATCGTTGGCAATCTCTCTTTCTATTTTTTTATTATTGTAGTACTAACCATCTGTTACAATGATTTTAGAAAGGCGAATATGACGCATGGTTCTAAAGTGGTATTCTTTGGACCAATGCAAAATTGCCCTCAGTTGGTGAACCAAACCAGATTGTTTAAATAAAACAAGTTATTATGATAAATATTAAACAAGAAAATATACTAGAAAAAAGCAACTAGTCTCATGTCGCCCTGACGGGATTCGAACCCGCATCCTTGGGAGTCCGGCCCAATGCACTAACCAATTATGCTACCTATTATTAGAGACCTATGAGGACACGTCGAATTTTTCTAGTATATTCACCGTTCTACGGTGTTGGCCACCGTCGCTTTATCAATGAGAGAAAAATCCTCGCATTCGAAAGAAACATCTTTACAGATATTTGACTATCGATTAAGATGAAACAGCCATCTAATTATAACTTGACGGCCCGTCAGGGCGACATGAGACTAGTTGCTTTTTTCTAGAATATTTTCTTGTTTAATATTTATCACATAAAAATAGCATTGTTAAATGCAAAATTAAAAAGTTAAAAGTTATTATGAGTTTGGATATGAGGAGATATAAAGCCCATTTCATGCATTTGTAATATTATGTTTGTTAATACAAAATATGATATCACATGCCTTCATAACAGAGGGTGACAAAAATATGCCGAACTATTTTTGTTCATCAATAGTATCCACCAGGTAAGCTAGCGCAGTAGTAATTTCAAAAAAATATATTATAATAACAATATGAAAATCAATATTTAAATGCTCACTATTTCGAATGAGCTCTATCTTATTTCTGGGCGATACCGAAGGTGTCATTGATTCACATGTTTGCATAAACTATTTCTAAATATAAAGTTCATCACAACAATCAAGTGTTGTGTTCGGGGCGATCGATCAGCCAGTGACTGATGTGTTACTCTTAAATAAACTTCAATTTCACGCGTCCAAGACGAATGTTACTTTCTACGAGCGTTTGATAGATCGTCTGGAAAATCGCACTGAATCAGCGTAAATATTATGACAGAACCCGAACAACGTATTACGAAACAATTGCTTTCGAAACATTTCTAACTTTATAGGGGGAGCGTTCAAAACTTAATTTCTTGGACGTTTGATAGATTGGTCCCGTGGGCGTTTGAGAATCGGTAGTCGGTACGGCTTACGGGACAAAGATTTAGATACAACTGTAGTCCCTCGGGAATGTGATCGGGAGAGTTTATTGAAGGTTTTGGTGATAATAAGTAAGCTTTTTGGATAGATTTTGATTGTAACAAACAAACACTCCGTTTAAAGTGATAATGCGTCCGTTTTTTATATTGAGAAATCAGTTACAGGTGTTCCTTATCGATCTAATTTCGACATGCAAACACCATAAACAATACATAAAACCATTTGGTGAATTCATCATCATAATTACAACTATTTTAAGTATCAGATATTTTTTGACTCATTGTTTAAAATAATAATTCACAACCAACTCAACACATAACTCCAGGATAATATAAATAAAGTTGCATTACAACATCGTCAATCAATACAAAACATAATTTACACTCATGGCCTAAAGCAAGAGTGGATTCATATAATTTCATCTTAAGGAAGATATTATTTACCCAAAGCGAAGACGAATATCTTAAAAATCTGTAGTGGAAAATATGTAACATTTTGCTCGGTTCAGGAATCCGTGGCCATTCCAAGTGCATTTCAGTTTGTGAGTTGCATCACAGCACTGCCGCAAAAAGCGGCGCTCTGCACCGGGCTACGAGATGACTAATGATGCTCCGACGCGGGTAGGGACTCCATGCTGCTGGAAGAATAAGGAAAATCCCAACGGTCTTTATTGTTCCGTAATTTCCATGATCTATCTTTTACATGCTTTACGGTTGAGTGTTAGAGAACGCCTAGAGCGTTAAGTCCGTCATTTACTTTATTATGCAGTAATTTTAAATAAATTAAAGAATTGACTGACAATGGATGGTCTGGGTGGTTTTCAGAAAATTTTCACTTACGTAAGCTTTAAATAAAATAATTTAACTTTTGCTCTCTTCTAGGCTTGTATCATACGACAAAAACTACTATTTCAAGACTGAGATGAGAGACACTCCCAATCTTTAAGTTTATATGACTGTAGTAATGAGCGACGCGAGTCAGGACACGCCGCCGTAACAAATTTTACAATATGCTGAAGAAAAGTGCCCATGTTCGCGCCGGTTTGTTTGAATCGTACATAAGAATATTATTAAGTTGATAATTATTGTTTTAGAGAACTAAAGAACCGACATCGCATCGCAGCTGAAGTACCAGTGGGTCGTACTATTTGTCGATATGGTCAGTTTCATTTTCTTTAATACCCAACGTCCCAAGTTAGATATACTTACTGTCCACATTCCTACTTATCGGTAGCTAAATAAGCAGATATCTATGTCCTTTACGAGCGACAATTTGATATGTATCCTTAAAAAAACCGGACTACTCGGGAGTGTTCTCTCTATTGGGCAAGACATTAAAGCCTGAAATACTGAAAGAGTTCGAGAGCTTTTATGGGTTAGTTATATTCCACGCAGACATCTGTTTGAAGTAAGGCTAAAAACCACAGCAGCGCCAAGCTAAACCGACGCTATACCGAAGATATCCCGAACCAGCTTGTTCGAGATTGGTATGGCTACCGTATCTATTGTAACAGTTTAAAAACAATTAGGCTACTGAGAGCGAGACGTAATTCACTTTAAAAAGGGTCTTGAAGACTTTATAATGCCTCTTTACGTACAAACCATCTAATTATGTTTATAAGTTATTTTCACTAAGATCTCTACATGGATCAGTACTTGAACTCGATCTTTTGGCAATGACAACGGATGTCATGCTCCCACTGTGCAACTTCACCAGAAATTACTCAGTGGAGATACCTAGCAGGGAAGAGTGGTCTGCAAATCACCATACCTGTAAGGCTGGAAGCTTAGTTTGGTTCACAGACGGCTCCAAAATGGCCGAAAATGTAGGATGCGGAATATACGGCGAAAGCCCTCGATTCAGCAAGAGTGTGAATCTAGGCAAACACGTCACCATATTCCAAGCAGAGGTATACGCCATCATAGTATGCGCGGAGGCCAACCGCCAACGAAACTACATAAATCAAACCATTTTTATCTTCTCAGATAGTCAGGCAGCCCTCAACGCTATCAATTCGAATGTAATACATTCGAAATTGGTGAAGGACTGCGTCGATAAGCTGAATGAGCTGGGGCAACGGAATAAAATTCATCTGAAATGGGTACCAGGTCACTCAGGAATCATTGGCAATGAAAAAGCTGATGAACTTGCAAGGGCTGGAGCTCAGGGCCAACAGCTAGGTCCAGAGCCTTTCTGTGGTATCTCAAAGGAACAGGCCATGCCACTTCTTAAGGGCAACCTATTTGGCTAATAAAAAAAATACTGGTTAAACCAACCAGGATTAGTACACGCCAAATCCCTTATCGAAGGCTATTCGCAAAAGCAAACTGCTGAACTTCTAGAACTCAGCAGAGCTAACATAAGTGCGATAGGAATAGCCTTAACTGGACACTGCAAACTAAAAAGGCACCAATTTCACGTGAAATTAAGTGACACTGACGTTTGCCGTTACTGCGGATTAGAGAGAGAAACACCCAAACATCTCCTATGTGACTCCCCTAATTCACAAACGCAGTATCCACCTGGGCCGGCATATAATTCGGCCAGAGGAACTAAAATCTCTCAGAGCTAGGAAGATTTTAGACTTCCTGGAAGCCGCCAGGCTAAAAGAGATACTATAACAAGGTGGCGAGTTACAATAGATCTTATAGGTCGCAGTGACTACAGTTCCAACTGGAGCTGCATAGCCACTATATCCTACAATTAATTAATTACACCTACAATTTCGCATTGTGCCCTCATTATAGACCAAGATCTCACGAACCTACCAGGGGGGCTTTTTCTTAGCAAACATCGACGCAGTTGTCATGAGTGAATGTCACAACAGCTGTCAAATAGAAATGAAAACTGACGATCTCCGCTGTTTCAGCCGTCGATATCAACAATGTTTGCTTAGAGAATAACCTATCAGCATGCTTTATTTTGGCATTCCAAAACGCCCTTTTTATTCCATCTCTGAAAATAATTACGTCCTTTTTTTTTCAATATTGTCATGGTGAACCTACCGAACGGGGCTCCGACAGAATATCTTCTCGCGAACGTAGACAAAGAATACGATTGAAATTCGTATAATTGAGCGTCCAAAAGGAAAGCTTCAAAGACGCCGACGCCAGTCCACGGTTGTTTTTCTTTACAGTTTTTGCGAACTATATCCGACTATATTAACTGATGCTAATGTTTTTTCTATTAACTATAAATGGTTATTGATTAACACCATGAACCTTTGAGTTTGAACCTAATTAGTTATTAGTTAACTTTAATATAAGCAAGAAGCCATGGCAGTCTTTACAAGTTTAGAATTTATTTTAAAATTTAAACTTCCGTATTTCTCAAATACAAATTAATTTATTTCCTAAAGGTACACATTTAAAATTTTAATCTAATAAATATTATGAATCTAAAAAATATAGGTACTTAGGTTTTTCGAGTTACTTCTATTAGCCCTAGTCAATTTTAGCCATTTCAGTTAGGTACTTTAAAACTGCCTTTTCACAAGCTATACTGTCGACCGTATACGCATGTGAAAAGGCACTTAAGGAAGTACTAATTATCTTACTGTCGTAGGCACTTATATAGGTACATCGAGTAGTTTTTACCCACAGGAAACTCAAAGCTGCCGTGAACTAAAAACGTCTTTTGTTTCAAAAACGTCAGAAGCTGACAAATAATAATATACATTTACACAATTCGGTACGAATATAGCGAAACGAACAAAGACCTAAGCCGATCCTTTGCCGAGAAAAATAGTAGGAAATCCATTAATAACTGTCGCGCCGTTCCTTGTTAACTGCATACAATACTTGAACCTTTTTAAAAGACTTACAATGGACTCTTGGCTAAATTAAAACTTTTTCGATACGCCCGCGAACGCGACATTGCACGGAGTTCCACGGCGGTAATTATCGTAAGCAGTACAGTCAGCAGAATAATCTACAACTATTAGAGATCGACGAGAAACAAACTATGCTCCTAGAACGAGTTGATACTAACTATCTATGTTATCGAAAACTATCGGAAGCACTGGTTTTTTTATAATAATTGGGCAGGCATTTGACCACCATCGTGCTTAATAAACAGCAAGCTTATTTAACAGCCTCTGTGGTCTAGTGGTACAACCACCGGTATAAGACCCAGGGGTCCCGGGTTCGATTCCCAGCGGGGGTACATATTGTATTCGGTTTGGTTGGTGGTAGGACTTGTTCTAAGTCCGCCTGGCTAGCTACCACCATCTTATCTAAGCCTGACGCCATAACAACAATGTTTTCAGCATTGTTGTGTTCCAGCAGTTCGAGATAAGATAGCAAGTTCCTCAGTGGCTGAGGATTCCGGGAGAGGCTCGCTTCCATCTTTCAGCCTTATCAATACTTAGCATCAGGTATGATGAAGGCTAACCCCCATATTCTAAGTCGTTCCTCCAAAACTTTTTACACTCCACTCAACCTCGTCGTGGGTAGAAATGGTAGTGTGCGCTAGGCCTAACACGGAGTGGCTACGTACTCTTTGGCTCCTCCAGGTCCTTACGGAGTTATGACTTAGAATACCGATTTCGAGGAGTATTTCGAAGAGGTTTTCAATGAGGTTTCGTTAAGTCGAGGACTTACTCGTCCAAAACTTTTTGGTGGAACGACTTAGAATATGGGTGTAAGAGTCTACCCGTCGTTCATTAATAAAAAAAAAAGATGTGGTCTAAGGTGTTGAGTGTGATGATGACAAAGCGATAGTAAGCTAAACTCATAATAAAGGTAGTACTCTCGTACAGATTAGCACTATCCGAGAAAATAAACTAACCTGAACAAGCGTGTTAGTTCTCTTTATCAAGTAAATTATTATTTTCCAATACCTTACTTTTCCGGATAATCGTAAGTGTACTTTGATAAGTAAACTTACGATCTGGCAGGAAACGTAAACTTTCGGCGCACGGACTTAATTTAACTTAACGAAAAATATTGTAATCAGAAGTTAGATAAAAATATATTGTAAAGCTATAAATAAAAACTATAGTCGCAGAATTTAAAAGAAGTGATGTTTACTATGTGCTGGGCCAATTTTCAAATTTTCTGAATTAACGCTTGAAATTATTTCTCTAAAATAAAAAAAAATAGCAACACCTTTCCCTGCCGACCGTACAAGTTAGTACGTCGACTGACACAGGTTTGTAAAGACACATTTAAGCGGAAAAAAATCAAAATTAATGATATCGGTGGCAGCAGGCAGGCGCAAGCGCATGGCTGAGCATTCATACACCTCCAGCAGTCGAGTTCCGGTGTTTGTATAAAATAATAATAAAAATAAAATTTCATTTCTTCATGATTGTCCTGATCATTTCATTCAGTTAAATCAGTTTACCCCTTTGCTAATATTTTTAAAGAAAAAATATGAAAATCAATTCACTTACAGGAAAATCCGTATGCACGTTTCTTATTCTGCCTACAAAGAGTATTTTTTAAAGAGATAAAAATTCGAAATTACAAAATAAAAATTTGTCTATTGCTAGGCTAGCTGATTCACTTCGAAGCTAACTATAAAAGATATGTGATACTAATGTTACTATTAAAGATATAAAGTTTAGTGATTATTTTATCTAAAAACATTAAGTAGTCGATTTTTTTTTGTTGATTCTTATAATCGTAGGTGATTGTTATTGTCAAAATGGTGAAAAAATGCAAACAGGTTTCTCAGCTTATACCTTACTACGGCCACTGTGCACTGACTAAAGCGTTATTATATTTGATAATTATATTAAATAAGAAAATAGTATATTTAATGTATTTATAGTATATTTTCTTATTTAATATAGCTATCACATAAAAATAGCATTGTAAAATGCAACATTACATTGTTGCATTTGAACACTCTTATTTATAACAAAATTAAATTTCCAAATATCAATAATAATAGAAAATCAATACCCTGTACCACAGAATACTTAATAGTACAAGTACCTGTACAATGTGCACCACTGAATTGCATCAAGTAATAATGAGCTCAACATGTGTAATATTGCAAATATAAACATTGATACCGGCGAAGTTCTGAAATTACTGAAAGCAGTGGACCTTAATAAAGGTGCAGGCCCTGACAATGTTTCCCCTATGATTATTGTCAACTGTGCTAAAAGCTTAGTCACACCCATTAGTATACTTTTTACACGGTCTTTGGATGAGGGTATCGTACCATCTATGTGGAAATCTGCCTTTATCACGCCGGTTCACAAAGGAGGTGATAAAGGGAATGTTAAGAATTACAGGCCCATATCTAAACTCTGCATCTTTTCAAAGGTTCTTGAGAGAATTGTATACAATCAAACATATGTCGCATTATCTAATTGGTTTATCCCAGAGCAACATGGTTTTCTGAAAGGCCGATCAACAACCTCCAATCTCCTCCTTTCTAATAACTATGTGACGTCATGTATGGATTCTGGTACACAGGTGGATATGATCTTTACCGACTTCAGTAAGGCTTTTGATCGAATTGATCACTCTATACTTATGCAAAAGCTTTACAGTGCCGGAATTCATGGAAACTTGTTTCGTTGGTTCACGTCATACATTGAAAACCGCACGCAAGCCGTTGCGATTAATGGTTTTATCTCCGATTGGTTTAAAGTACCTTCAGGAGTACCACAAGGTTCCCTAACCGCACCATTACTGTTTGCTATATTTCTCAATGATATCAACTCATGTTTTCAAAATTCCAAATTTTTATTATACGCTGACGATACAAAAATCTTTAGGCAAATTGCTACTCCAGATGACTGCGTGCTACTTCAGACGGATTTAAACAAGTTTCATGATTACTGTATGTGTAACCACTTGGATCTTAATGTTTCTAAGTGTTATTCAATGAATATTACACGTAAGATCAATATAGTTAAGTTTGACTATACTCTGCAGAACCAAATTCTTTCGTCCACTAGCGTTGTGAGGGATCTAGGTGTAATTATCGATTCCAAGTTAATATTTGATAAACACGTTGAGTATATTGTCAACAGAGCATCGAAGGCACTTGGATTTATAATAAGATCGTGCTCCAAATTCAGCAGTATTAAACCCATCAAGCTCCTTTACTGTTCCTTTGTGCGTAGCATCCTTGAATATGCCTCAGTAATCTGGAATCCCCTGTATAAGATTTATACTAACAGAATAGAGAAAATTCAGAAAAAGTTTCTAAGATATCTACAATTTAAAACCAAACAATATCTCCCTAACTACGAGGCTAGGTGTATTAAATTTCACTTTCTACCATTAAACATGCGGAGAGATATTGCTGACGTCACCTTTATTTGTAACATTCTAAATGGTAAAGTCGATTCACCCGAATTATTGGGTGAAATTTCCGTCAACGTGCCGACAAAACAACTGAGGAACTTGCGCCCTTTGCGTGTGCCTATATGCAAGACCAATTATCGGCGGAATTCCTATTTTTGTAGAGCTTCTAGTACTATAAATGATCTTATAAGTAGAAATCCATCACTTGACTTATTTAATCTAAAGCCTACGATTGTCAGGCGATTGATGGCAAGAGCATTTTTTTCCTAAATGTTTATTTTTTATTTTTTTTTTATAATAAGGTATTCATGTTTGTTAATTTTCTTCTTTTTAATCTTAACTTAACTTAGGTATATACATTTACTTTTTATTGCTGGAACAAAGCAAAGTTATATTTTAAGCACTTTTGTTATTTCGTAAAAAAAAAAACATAATTTTGGCGTTTACTTCGCTCTATAATTTTAAACTGCGAAAACTTGTTAATGGCTATGATGTTTCTATTTTTAGTTGTTATTCTGTTATCTTAGCTGTAAGTTTTCCAAAAAAAAAAAAAAAAAAAATAAAAAAAAAAAAAAAAAAAAAAAAAAAAAAAAATTGGTAGAGATCACTAAACTAAAAATTTCACTATCGTTTTCTACAGATGTGTAATAAAATCAATTGTTTTATAGATTAGGTACTAAAGTTAAAAAAAAAATTGTTTACAAAAAAGGCACAAAATTTTAGATATATCTAGACATTTTAAATATTTTATTTTACAGGGTGAAATTGAAATAGATAATTTAAACTAGAAAACGCAACGTTGTACAACGTTGCGTTGTTACAGTACAATCCTACATTCTAAAATCAGAAAGTCAAAGGATTATAGAGATAGATCACCACTTCCAAATAAAGTTTCTGACTCTAACGAAGGTAATTCCATTGACAATATCTACCATACCACAGCCTAAACATAAGTAAACAGTCGTTGCACTCAACCGTTATGACGCGCTCACACACATGCGCAGCTTGCTATCGCTAGACGGACGACCCCTCGATCTCACTGGTTTTCACTGTAGTCCGAGCCTAAAACAGTTGGAGCGCGCGTGTAGCGGCGCGCATCTGTGAGTACTTTATTTCGGCCGTTTGTAGGCAGTGCAAATGTTTAGACTGTGACCGTACTATCCAAACTTGACTCCAACACACGATTTACAAAAGTTCGTCTCAGCTAACGAATCGCGATAAAGAGGTTCAATCTTTTTTTTATTTGCTCTATAAACTTTTTAAAAGTAGACGATTCAAAGAAGTTAACAAACCTTGATTGACTTATCGCGCGATCGGACGATCGGGCGACTTGCGGGGGCTTGCGGGGGCTTGCGGGGGCGCTTCCATCGCGATACCATCTACACGTCAATATTTTGACGAGGGATTGCCAGTTGAAGATTTGTAATTGGCTGTATGGATGCCTGATCGGTTTTTGTTTTACAGTATTTTATTTGGACGCGCTGATTATTTGGTTCGTAATAAAATATAAAAGTGTCAGTGCACAAGGTGGTTAACTTTTCATATTGTCTTTGTTTCTTCAATTTTGAAATATCGATTTGGCCATTTATACCAGTGTATTAAGGTACTAATCATATTATTAAGATCGTTAAAAAAAAAATCATATCTACTTTACCTAATATTGAAATGAATAAAAACTAAGCATGAGGTCCTTCTTAAATTTTTGATGAAAGTAGTACCTAATCAATTGTTCTAGTTTTAGAGGACAGGAATACAAAATGTTAAATTTGTCTACTTGTCATAGGATTTTTCAATTCCCTCGCGTTCCCACTGAAGAGAGGGCAACCCCTTTTTTTCTAAAATCGACGACTAAGTGATTTTTCGGAGGAGGTGATTGTTACAATAAACAATGCTTTTTTGTATTAAAATTACTGATTTCGATGCACAGTATCCTAACAAAGTGAATGTACGACGTAGAATTTAAATTTTATTGATATTTTGTGAAATTTAAGTAAAACTTTATATGACGTTTTTTAAACATACGCGTCACAGTAACGTTTCAAGTTAGCAGAAACACATATTTTGCTTCAGATTGATTTGAAAAAGCTTGTTTTGGTATTGATCATATAGTGCATATGTGCATGTAGGACCCCGAGTTTTGAGAATAATCTTATTGCATACAAAAACGCTTACGAAAATCATGAAAATCTTACGTACATCTTATGTTTTGGCGCGCACTGTTCATTGAAATAAAACAACTTTTACGGATATCAAACGCGCTATATTTCCACGAACTAAGTTGTAATTGTCCGTATTTTTAGGTTTTTTAGGGGTTTTTTGATTTTCCCGACGTTTCGGCACCTTTACAGCTGCCGTCATCCCGTGACCACGGTGGAAATATAGCGCGTTTGATATCCGTAAAAGTTGTTTTATTTCATGAAAATCTTATTTGACTATATGCACTCGGCTGGAAAGAAATCAAACCATTGCGTTATTTTCATACAAACATGCTCACTTTGCAGTCTCATTATTCAATAAGTATAAACAGTTATGTAAACATTTGTATGAGTCGAATACTCGACTTGCGAATAAAAATCCCAAAAATTCAAGAAAACTTTTAGTTTTGTGCAAGGTTAGGAAAACAAATTCACTCAATCCGGTTTCGTACAATTTAATATGGAACGAAAATTGAACATTTATTTCACTGAAACTTTATAAAATCAAGAAATGTTATCAGTTGTTTTAAATGTTAATTGGTTAGTTGAATAATTAACCCCGCCATCAATACCCAAATCTTTGCAGTAATAAACATACTTCTTTGCAGCTGAGTGTAATTCCCAATAAATAGTTGACTGCTCATCATCGTCATTTCTCCGAAACTGTTTAAGTTCTTGGACTGGAAAGGAGTCGGCATCAACATTAAAGGCCAGTATCTGACACACCTTCGTTTTGCCGATGATATAGTCCATAAAGCTGAGACTTTGGAGGACCTGAACGCAGTGCTCTCTCAGTACAGATTCTCCGTAGTGCTTCCCAAAGAGTGGTTCTTAGGATGAACATGGATAAGACGAAAATCATGTCAAATTCCCATGTTGTACCCACTTCAGTTCACGTTGGGAACACTAAACTCGAAGTTGTTGACCACTACGTTTACCTTGGATAGACAATTCAGCTAGGTAAGTCCAACTTCGAGAAAGAGATCTCTCATCGAATCCAACTCGGATGGGCTGCATTCGGGAAGCTCCGAAAAAACTTTCGCATCCAACTTACCAAATAACATGGAAAAAGGTAACAGACAGACGGACAGGCTGAGTTACTTTTTATATGTAATATTAGTATGGATATCTATTGAAATAATCGAAGTATCAATTTTATTTGTGTCCTATTTGTTTACGCATACGCATTTACTGGAACTTTGGTCTCGCGTAGGTATTCATATTTTGTCATGGAGTGTACGGTCTTAAAGCTTCGTGGTCGGTGACGTCACTGTTATAAGCGTGGCCCCTACCTGTCATTTGTAGAAAATCTCCCAGACGATGATGTCATCTATGCAGTTTAGTGGCTACGTAAAATAGATAGAGGAAGTTACC
The DNA here is from genome assembly GCA_910589605.1 of Chrysoteuchia culmella. Taxonomy (NCBI): domain Eukaryota; kingdom Metazoa; phylum Arthropoda; class Insecta; order Lepidoptera; family Crambidae; genus Chrysoteuchia; species Chrysoteuchia culmella. The sequence continues at coordinate 15,034,085 of OU342654.1, forward strand.
GGTCTACCTAGAGATTTGTCCGGGAAATGAGTAATTGAAAAGTAGTAAGGTTAAAGCAATCATTTCTTTTTCAAATGAAATACCAAATTAATGTTTTATTTGGACCAGTTCGGACGCCATGGGCTTACTTGCGTCAAGAGCGCTGGTCGCGCCTATCGTCATGGTGCGATGAACGATTTAGTTAAGCGTGCCCTTGGCACTGTTTCTGAATCTTGTGGTTTATTTAGTAAAAGACCCGATGGTGCGACGTTAGTGCCCTGGTGCTTGGGGCGTACCTTGGTATGGGATGCAAACTGTGTAGAAAAACCTTAGGTACTTCCCATATACGTGGTACGTCCTCAAGAGCTGGAGCCGCGGCGGAGCAAGATCAATTCCTCAAACGCTGCAAATATGCGTCGCTCTCAGTAAGCAACCAAATTGCGACGCTTGCAGTAGAGACAATGGGCCCATGGTCGTCTGACACAAAAAAGTTTATGAAAGATATTTCCACAAGACTGGTCCACGCCACAGGAGACCTGAGAGCTGGTGCCTATCTTGCCCAGCGGATGAGTCTTTGTATTCAGCGGGGCAACGGTGCCAGTGTTCTCAGTACTATGCCTGTTGTAGTAGTGTAGTATGTTTATATGTATATTATTAATTTCTTTGTCTGGATAATTATCAACTATTCATATATTTTTTTTTTAATGAAACTATACCTTTATTTGATTAGTTTTGAACAAGAAAATAAAATAGTAAAGTTAACTTCACTCTCATGTCGTCCAGACTGGACTCGAACCCTTAAGAGTCTGGCCCAATGCACTGACCAATTATGCTACCGAACCATTCGTCGTCTCAGCCACAGGACACCTGCTGCTGGCTATAGGCCTCCCCCTATTAACTCCACGACGATCGGTCCTGCGCTGCCCGCATCCAGTGGCTTTCTGAGATCTTCACCAAATCGTCGGTCCACCTAGTTAGGGGCCTACCCACGGAGCGTCGTCTTGTGCACGGTCGCCATTCCAGAACTTTTCCGCCCCAACGGCCATCGGGTTCTTCTCGCTATTTGTCCCGCATGCCCACTGCAGCAATCCTTCGAGCGATGTATGTTGTGGACTACGTTCGCCTCAAACAGTACATTGCCGTAATGAAAGTCCGATTACATGGTGTAATTTTTTTATATGTATAAAAAGATCCTTAGCCATTTCTTTCAATAACGTTTACCCTAGAATAAAAAAGGTAGAATATGAAATCGAAATGAAGATATATAATAAATATTAAACTCTGATGATATGATAATAATATTATTAATCTCTGATGTCTCAAGTTGCTTTTTTCTAGTATATTTTCTTGTTTAATATTTATAACATAAAAACAGCGTTGTAAAATGCAAAATTATAAAGTTATAATGAAGATATATATCCCAAATTTGTCATTGTAGCAGAAACGATTATTGCTTACCGAAATTAATAACGAATTCCAAATCCATCCACTTGAAGTCAATGTAACTTGGTCGCATTCGGAATATCGATTCGCGAATTTTAATTAGTCGAGTGAGTCTTGAGGCAATCAAGAAGGGACCTTGTGACCCATTTAAAAAGTTTATACGATGCGCCAACGAGGCGAGGGGGGTGATAAATGGACAACATCAATCAGACGAATTTTGAAGTGCTGCAAATTTTCACCCGCATCTCGAGTTGTTGTTATTAAAACATTCCGTTTGTGAATGATAAGATATTTTTGACTGCCTATTGCTTCGGAGTAATCGCTTTGGAATCTCTTTTTTGAAACTTACTGAGTTTTACTTTATACGTTTTTTTTTTTTTTGTTGAAACCTTTACACCCATTTGCACTAAACTATAAAATCGCCTAAAGCTATTCTTATCTATCTTAAGAAATCAATATTAAAAATAGCTTAGTCTTAGACGGTCGATAATGGGCCCGAATGTTAGGACAAGCCTTAGTGGATTTAAGAACATCTTAAAAGTTAAGTGCATAGAAATTTTAATTAAGATAAAGTAATAACTGTTACTTCATGTTGATTATGAATATCAAAAAAATGAAACAAAATAATACCTAATACTAAGTAGTTATTCATAATTTATCTTCTAATAAAAAGCGTACATACGATGGTGAATCAATAAGTTCTTAGAAATGGATACACTTTTTTTTTAGCTTTAATATTTTTTATTTCGAAGTGTCATTATCGTTTAGTAATTATGCCCAGTATCAGTTGATTCCGCCTTGTCATTTTAATTTTATTAATTATTTAGAAAAACACATTGATAAAGTCTACCAAAAATGGATAAAAACGAGATGAACGTGGCGATGAAGAACCAACAGTAAAAAATGTCCACTAAAGATATTTATTTGGATATTTAGCAGACATCAGGGACTAATCTTGTACCTTATTCCACGGTCGCTTACTGGGTAGCCGAGTTTAAAAGAAACAAATCGAGTTGTGAAGATGATTCTCGTTCTGGTCGATCGTCCACCTCTGTAAACGAAGAAAATGCCAAAAAAGTAGAAAAAAAACTTCTTGATGACTCTTTAAAATAACTTGCAGAGACCCTAAAAAAATCCATACGGTAGTGTCCAATCCATTTACATAAAAACTTTGGGGTCTTGTTTCACCACAATAACGCTCCAGCTCATCGCTCGACGTTGCACTACCGGCAATCCGTAAGTATTGCTTTGAAATTAAAGATAACCCGCCAAATTCAAAACCCCTACTGATTTTCACTCATTAAACGAGCATGTTCATGTAACAAGATTTTACGACAATGGCGCGGAAATGGCCACTGTAGAGGAATTTCCAAGATTCAAGGAAATATTAAATAGAAAAAATAATTAATCTTTTGACATTTTTACTAATACTTTATGGCAATTCTAAGAACTTTTTGATTCACCCTCGTACATTTTCTTTCGACATGGTTGCCACTTTCAGATTAACAATTTAAGTGTTCGATACATAAATTGGCTCCGATTAGAGTGAGGCTGTTCGGTGCATAGGCACCAAACACTGTGACGTGCGACTGACGTCACCCGACTGTCATCGATGCGCTTGCACCGAATGACATAGTTTAATTAACTTTAGTATGTATATTTCCGCGGACTGGTGCGGGTCGCGAACATTACTCTTAACATTTCTAACATTTGTTACGTGGTGATTGAACATTATATTCTTTTAATATTAACATTCTTTTATTAACATTTAACATTTTTAACACCAACAACCCCAGCTCCTCAAACATTGGTCCTTCGATCCTTGGACCTCGCGCGCGTCGTATCGTATCGTATCGTATCGGAGCGGTGAGGTGTTTGAACTAGTGAACTATTGAAGTGTAATTGTGAGTGAAGGGTTGTAGGTGTACAACACATACAACATTGGATTGCGCGTATCTGTAAGGGATACGCAACACCAGGAACACACGGTAACCGGAGAAAACAAGTAAGGTCTTTTTTACTTTATTTTCTTCATCTTCTTTCTTACGTCATCAACCATGGTGTCCGTGGAATCTCAACATTTGCTGGCAGAAGAAATATCTAAGAACTTGAGAAACTTTCGTAAAGATGGTGCTGAAAGAAAAAGTAATGTGGAATATTTCAAAAGGTGCTGGAATAAATTAGAAGAACTATGGAATGAATTTCAGTTTAATCATGATCAACTTTCCATGGAGTTGAGTCAAAATGAGCCTTATTTCGTAGAAAAATTATATGAAAAGGTGAGAGAAGACTATAATATCTTTAAAACATTAATTAATGAGGGGTATCAACGACTTTTAGCGAGCTCCAGTGGAGCTGGGGCTGAAGAAAAATCCGTAGAAACATCGGAAACACGCCAAGAGACGCAGCCTTCCACTTCAACAATGCAACAAACGGCTCAGCATCCCGTAGAAAAATGTAGAAAAAATCAGGGTGGTTTTAGTCGATTAGATGAGTCATTGAGGAAACAGGAGGCAAATTTTAGAGCATTTGCTAGGACCGTGGCTAACATTCAACTAGAAGACATGTCGGAGAAGTGGGAATTCGAAGACTCGCTCAAACGCTTAGAAAATCGGTGGTCTGCTATTGATAATCTACATTGGGAGATAGATCTTGAGTTAAATGGGAAGGATTTATCATACGAGTCGCAATACGCTAAGTACGAAAATCAATATCAAAAGTTGCAAAAAGAAATTAATAAGAAGATGTGGTCTGAAAAGCACAGAGAAAAATCAACACCCCTATTAGACATCCCCGTGTTTAGTGGTAATTATAACGATTGGGTTTCTTTCAAGGACTTATTTTTGGAAGTTATCCACAACAATCCGAATTTATCTAACGCTCAAAAGTTACAGTTCTTAAAAACAAAAATTAAAGGTGAAGCTGAGAGACTTGTAAAACATTTGGCAATTAGTTCTGATAACTATCGTACTTGTTGGGAGATTCTCAGCCAACGTTTTGATAACAAAAGGTTTATATTCACATCGCATATGAACATTTTATTTAACCTGCCCAACATTCAACATAACAGTACTATTCAAATAAAAAGGATGCATGACGTAACAAAAGAAACTTTGAATTCCTTAAGAAATCTCGGGATTGACGTGTCAACGTGGGATCCTATTCTCGTCCATATTTTGTGTCAAAAGTTGGACTCTGAAACTTATTCTAGATACATAGATTCAGTAAAGAATACACGCGAGCTACCAATCTTGCAAGAATTACTCGATTTCCTAGAGAGTAAGTTTACTACTTTAGAAACATCTTTTCAACGTAAACCAGAAAATTTTGCTAGTCAAAAAACATCCAACAACAAGAAACCTACTTTTAATTTTACACAGAAAGGAAATAACAATTACGCAAAAACATTTCATGTATCGACTTATAAATGCCCACTATGCAAAAATGATCACGGCATTTATAATTGCAAAATGTTTTTACAAATGCCAAATGACAAAAAATTGAGCACGGTGAATAAACTCGGAATATGCATTAATTGCTTATTTTCACATAATGGAAAATCGTGTAATTCAACCAAAACATGTCGCAAATGCCCAGGTCAACATAACACCATTATGCACGAAGCCCTGGACAAAAACATCAACAGAAAGCCGATCATGTCGGCACCCAACATCCCTGCGAAAACTTCAGAAAACAACATGAGTTTGACGTCACATTTAGCTCGGGACGACTGCTCGGAAATATTATTAGCAACAGCTCAACTTAAAGTTCTAGGAGCGAATGGAACTTATTACATACTACGAGCTTTAGTTGATCAAGGTTCTCAAATCTCAATTATAACCGAGCATGCCGCTCAGTTGTTGGGAATTAAAAGAGAAAAATGCAAAGGAGTGATATATGGCGTAGGTCAACAAGAAAATAATTGCAAGGGAAAGATGAATATAACATGTGCCTCGCTATATAACGAATATACATTTAATTCTGAAGTAATTATTATGACCAATTTAGTAAAAAGTCTTCCTAATAAAACATTCCCGAAACCATCCTGGCAAGTTATCCAGAACATTAATTTGGCTGATCCAGAATTTTATGTCAGTCGGCCGGTAGACTTGCTCCTAGGGGCTGAGATCTATTCTAATATAATTTTAAGCGGAATAATAAAGAGTGATGACGTCACACAACCAACAGCCCAACAAACACAACTTGGTTGGTTGTTATGTGGCAACGCGCAAACTTTTCAGTGTAACGTCATACTATCTAACATCGAGGACATTCAACGATTTTGGGAGGTGGAAGACATACCAGAGGAGCAAGACTTGTCATCTGAAGAAATTCAATGCGTACAATATTTTAAAGACACAACATTACGTCACGAAAACGGAAGGTACGAGGTTCGACTCCCGATGAAACCTGACTTCCAAAATAAAATTGGCTTATCTAAAACAAAAGCCTTAGCTCAATTTCGGAACCAAGAAAAGAAGCTTGAAAAACAACCGAAATTCGCACAGGCGTATAAAACATTTATGAGCGAATACGAACAATTACGTCATATGAAAACAGTGAACGGAAATGCGACACCGGAGTGTTACTTACCTCATCACGGTATAGAGCGCGCCGAATCTACAACAACTAAATACAGGGTAGTTTTTAATGCTTCCAGTAAAACATCAACCGGATATTCGCTTAATGATTTGATGTATGCAGGACCAAATTTACAGCAGGATCTGCAGTCCTTGTTAATAAAATGGCGACAATTTAAATACGTTTTCACTGCGGACATCGAAAAAATGTACCGACAGATCCTTGTAAACCGTGCGGACACCCCCTTACAAAGGATAGTTTGGAGGGCGTCGCAACAACAACCCATACATACATTCGAGCTGACTACGGTGACGTATGGCACCAAGGCCGCACCATTTCTGGCCATGATGACCCTTAGAAAACTAGCGACCGACGAACGTGACAGTTTCCCTGAGGCTTCAAAAGTCGTCGAACAATGTTTTTACATGGACGATGTAGTCCACGGGGTTCATGATATTCCCGAAGGAAAGGTGTTGATTCAAGACCTTAACTCGCTGCTCCGTTCTGGTGGATTTTCATTGAGAAAATGGACTTCCAACAACACTCAACTATTGGAAAATATTCCTATAGAACATAAGAATAACATTGATTTTAACTTCAAAAGTGAAAACACGCCAAAAACACTTGGGTTATGCTGGAGTCCCGAAACAGACACATTTACATTTAAATACGAAATAGGAACGCATCAGAAAATCACAAAACGAATCCTCTTATCTCAAATCTCGAAAATATTTGACCCACTAGGCTGGTTGGCACCCCTAGTAACAAAAATGAAAATATTATTTCAAAAAGTATGGAAATCTGACACTAAGTGGGATGAAGAAGTATCAAGTGACATTTGTAAAGAATGGATAAAAATACAAAACGAACTACAATTGATAAAAACATTTAAAATACCTAGATGGTTAAACAGTTACAAGAATGACGTCATAGAGCTACATGGATTTTGTGACGCATCCATTGAAGCTTATGCCTGCGTTGTTTATGCGCGAATAAAATCGCATAACAAAATTATAATTGTAGCTGCCAAAACAAAAGTAGTGCCTTTGAAAAAGAAGCTTACGCTTCCTAAGTTGGAGTTGAGCGGAGCACACTTACTTACTAAACTTATTTTAAAAATAAAACAATCATTATACCAATATGAATTAAATATATATGGTTGGACCGATTCAAAAGTTGTATTGGGCTGGCTGCAAGGGGAGGCTAGTAAATGGAAACCCTTTGTAGCGAACAGAGTAAAACAAATAACAGAGATTATGCCTGCTGAACAATGGCGCTACGTAAGCACAAATGACAACCCAGCTGATCCCGCGAGCAGAGGTTTATATGCTTCACAACTTCAGAAACATGATTTGTGGTGGAATGGTCCCGAATTCCTATACACTTTCGAACCATCCTCATCGCTAATAACGTTTGTAACAGATCAGGAGAAAAAATTGGGTCAAACAAACTTAGTTCAAACTAAAAATATGGAACAAGATGTTTTAGAAATATTATTAGAAAAATATAATAACTTTTATAAAATATTGCGTATTTTAGCATGGATACAGAGAGCATTGACACCGAAACGTAAACAATTACCGAGCTATATCACTTTACGTGAGTTGCGGAATGCAAAATTGACAATAATTAAATATGTTCAATTTAAATCATATGAAGCAGAAATATTAAAATTACGAGATCAGAATTATTTACATTCTACATCAAAACTATTAAGTTTGAATCCGTTTGTTGACCAAGACGGTATCTTACGTGTTGGAGGAAGATTAGTGCACGCTAACTTGAACATGGAGATGAAACATCCGAAAATAATACCTAACAATACTCGTCTTGCAACGCTTTTGATATCTCAAGCTCATGAACTAACATTCCACGGTGGGCCACGCCTTACGCTTGCAACTTTGAGGCAAGAGTATTGGATCCTCGGTGGTAACAACACTGTAAAAAAAGAGCTGAGACAGTGCATCACGTGTCGAAAACAAGAAGGAAGAACACAAAAACAATTAATGGGAAACTTACCGAGTGCCAGGTGTGACCCAGCGCATCCCTTCCATCACACCGGGGTGGATTATACTGGATTCGTCGACATCAAAGCCAACAAAGGGAGAAGCGCTAGAACATTAAAGGGATATATAGCTATCTTCGTCTGTATGGTCACTAAGGCCATACATCTCGAGTTAGTTAGTGATTTGTCGAGTTCGTCGTTCATCGCTGCCCTGCGGAGAATGGCTGCAAGACGCGGTTTACCTCGTCATCTGTATAGCGATAACGGCACTAATTTTGTTGGTGCCAACAGAGCTATACAAGAAGAGTACCAGCACTTACAAAACGAGTTCAAGGACAGTTTCTTACGCGAGATCACGGAAATGAACATCGAGTGGCATTTTAATGCCCCCTCGTGGCCGAGCGCAGGAGGTCTTTGGGAGCGTGCCGTAAGAAGCCTGAAACATCACCTGAGGCGCGTAATAGGTGAACAGAGACTAACTTTCGAGGAGTATGCCACCATCTTATCTCAAGTGGAGGCTTGTCTTAATTCGCGTCCATTATGTGCCCTTACTGAAAACATAGAAGACTTAGAATTTTTGACTCCGGCGCACTTTTTGATGGGGCGATCGGGTTTAACTATAATAGAAACAAAAGAAGATGCTCGTACTCGTTGGCACTTAACGCAAAAAATAACGCAAGATATCTGGAAAAGGTGGAAAACAGAATATTTAACTCAACTCACAGCTCGTAACAAGTGGCAGAAAGAACAAAATAACATTAAAAAAGGAGATATCGTCGTAATTCATGAAGATAATCTCCCCCCTGGGAAATGGGCCATGGGAAGAGTAATTGAAGTACACCCGGGTAGCGACGGTCTTGTACGAGTAGTGTCGCTAAAAACTAAAAACGGCGTTATAAAAAGACCCGTACTAAAATTGTCTGTACTACCGTTGGAAAAACAAGTTGAACAAACAGCCGATACTCGTAATAGTATGAAACAAAACAACAACTCAAAACAAGCAAGTCCAAGAAGCTTCATTACCACCGCTATAATGTTTATATGTTTATTTTCGATATTTATTTCGCCCGCACAAGCCTTCAATACAACAAAATTGAATGAAAATCAAAAGATTTATTTTGATAAAATTGCCGAAATGCAGCTGATCCGTGACGAGTGGAAGATAATTGCATATTATGATTTAAATCCATACTGGGATAGCACCATGACCTACACTCGATACTATAAATATCTACATAACATGTGCGAGTCAATAAAACAATTCTCACATTGCAAAATAATCATATTACAACTACAACACTCGTATGACGAGCTCGAGCGTAATAATGAAGTTTTGCTGAATAACCATTTAAAGGCTCGTGCCACTCACCGGCGGCGGCGGCGAGGTCTTATCAACGGTATCGGATATTTGGCGAATAGTTTATTCGGAGTACTCGACGACCAATTTGCACAAAAATATGAAAAAGACATTCAACTCGTACGTGAAAATGAAAAACATCTCGTACTTCTTTGGAAAAACCAGACTTCGGTTTTGGAAACAGAATTTAACGTTTTAAAACAAACTAAGGAGTACATTCAGAAGCAAAACAACATTATGGTGAAACATTTATCTGTACTGGATAGTGCTGCAAATAAATTAGTACGTCAAGTAACAGCTGACGAAGAAAAAACCGACTTTACTATGTTAGCCATGGCCGCAAACAATATTCTGACTCATCTAAAAAATGTCCAAGATGCACTGTTAGAGACAATCACCAACATATACAAAGGAACAATGAATATTCACATATTGGATCCTAGGAGTTTACAACATGAACTAAACATTATATCGGGTTATTTGTCAAAGGATCTGACTATACCGATAAATAACATTCAAACAGATATGGCAAACCTCTATCATTTGCTCACTATAAAGGCGAGAGTGACAAAACAATATCTTATTTTTGAAGTGAAAATGCCTTTGATAAGTAGAGACAGTTACAGTTTGTACAATATCATACCTGTACCCTATCAAACTGGAAACAAAATGTTAACAATAACTCCAATTGAAGAATACGTTGCCATTAACTTGCATAAGGACTCTTACTTACCGGTCACTAGAACAGAATGGGAGCACTGTTTGCCTCGAGACGGCTTGACCTACTTATGCCAATTAAAAACACCTATTTACAAAATGAAATCCGACAATGATTTGTGTTTAAGAACAGATAACAAAGAAGATCAATGCTCGGCTAAAATTACCCCTTGCCAAAGTAAATGGACTTCTTTACAAAAATTTAACCAATATTTATACTTTTGTTGTGGCGAGTGTCATGTTCGTTCACTCTGTGAAGATCGAGTTACAATCTATCAGCTGAGCGGAGCCAGTATAGTGAACGTAAACAACAACTGCGAAATTAAAACAGAGAACTTTACAATATACACCCATAATAAGTTGGAAAATATAATGCAAACCAAAGATTCTTTTGAGACCCCCAACATTGCACCTATAAACCACATTATAAACATTACAATCGAAACTATAACAGAAAATCAGACTAAAGATGCGAACAGAATGTTCGGAAATTTAGAACAACAGATAAAAGTACTGAAACAACAGGAACCATTATTGGAGACTTCGAGTATCTCGGCTCATGATCTGCATCACTACACGCTGATATACGGCATAGTAGCCGTGGCAGTGGTGGTGGCTTCGGTCTACGGGTGTCGTCGCGTGCGCCGTCGCTGGCGCGCGGCGGCAGCGCCCGCGCCGCAGGAGCCGCGGCCGGCCCCGGACGCTGCTGGCCCGCGGCCCGCGTGTCCTCCGAGTGATGTGCCAGTGATTATAAGTGAAAATAGTGATACGGTGGTGTATAGTGTGCAAAGTGAAAGTGTGCCACGTTATATAGAAAGGGCCACAACCCCCTTTGTTGTAAGAAAACAAACAATGAGTGAATAAACTATAATTTCGTAATCTAATGACTCTTTTAACTAAACTTTATAATTTTAATTATTGTAATGAAATATTTATTTATTATTTACTATAATTGCTGTTGTCATTTGATATGTAATTTTATAAGACCATTTTTATTTTACTAAGTTACGTTATACATTTCTGTTATTAATTAATGTTATTTACATTTTATATGAAATATTTAAGTTAGCATTAGTCATCTTTTTCTCATTTCTGTCCTTGTCCTTGGCGCATGACCCTCATTAATAACCCCTTATCAGTAGCGACGACTGCCGATCGGCTACTGTGAGGACACTTTTCTTAATACTATCGCTGCTTTGGAAAGGACCTTTATAGAGATGATAATACGAAATAATATATTTCTCTTTTCGTCCTGAGTTCTATACTTAGATTTTGTGACAATTTTTCAACTGATTTAGAAAAAAAGCACATTTATTTATTTTTTGACGGGTAGGAAAAAAGGGGTAAAAGGGGGGAAGTTTGCCGTAGCGTTATTTATCGACGCATTGCCATCAGAGACACACTAAGGACTTAATTCTACTTAAGATGTTGCAAAAAAGTTTTCAAAAGGGGGGAGTGGCGGGGAAAGGGGAGAGGGAAATTTGCGATAGGTAGCGTTTTAGATAGACGGAATTCTGTTTATTTTCGGAAAAATTATTGGTAATAATACGTTTACCAATCAGACTACGCAGTTCTCTCTTTTACTTGAGTTACATAAATCTCCGTTAATTTTTTTGCGCAAATTACTTTTTGGGCTTTTAATTGCATTATGTTAAAGCATATCCGACCTAACTTTTTTTTAAACGTAAACGTAAAATTTTCTTTGAATGGCAATTTTTTTTTTTTAGTTTACCTGTCTCCAATTCTTCCCATGTCGGTTGTTCAAACCTCCGACAACCTTCTTATTCATTTCTTGGGTTTGAAGTTTCTGTACCAGAGTTTCGTAGGCCCAACGCGACGTCTACTGTTCTCACAGAACCACTAGTTACTTATATAATTCGATATTATATTCGTCAAAACAATTTAAGCAACTTCTATTGGAAAATATCATCTCCAGCAGTGTCCCCGACGTAATACAAGAAAGACAACGTCCCATCAGTTTTACAATCGCTACCCGTGTAGGTCTAGATAAAACCGATTTTAGGTAACTATTAAAAAATAACTCTGTCATAAGCTATTAATCAATGTTCGATAAGACAACCCAGAATGGGCGGTCTGTTGTAAGCCAGGTGATTTATTTCATAAGTCTGAGGAGTGACTTGGCCAGCTAAACAAGAACTCTTTATACTCCTTCGTTCTCCCTTTAATTACTTACTTTGTATGGAGAAAGGGAGGGCAAGGGAGGTCTGCTCCAGTGGTTATTTTATATTAGCGATGTACGATAGTGACCGTTGTATTGACAACGTATTCTGGACAATGGGCAATACATTTATCGGTCATCATATGATTCTCCGTGGCTTCTAATCTGATGTCCAGTACTGAAACATGGACACTAATGTAGTAGTGTCAGTTTTCAGTATTCTTTGGAAATGCACATAACATCCTAAATTGCCGCGCGTATTCACTGACATAAAACAAAAATTACTGCTAGAACGTTTTGGAATTGGTTCGAACGTACTATATGTTAATTATTTTATTTGGATTTCATCTGTTATGGTAATCTACAAGTGTTACAAGTAATTTAGTAGGAGATGAGATGTAGTTTACCTCCGATGAGTATACTTTGCCATACCTACTGTTCTAATAGCATGTCATCAAACCCCGGGTTTCTATAACTCACTAACGGATTGTTTTGGCTACGGATACTTATATTTTGACATATTTTCCATAAGGTAACTAATTTTTAAATAGACTAGCATTGATATTTTTTTTTTAAATGTCTCAATGTAATATAATTGCTTTTAATGGCAGAAAATGCACAAAATTTTCTGCATTTTCTGTACCATCTTAATTCTGATTAGCAAAATATTGTTTCTTTGTACTACAGTCGGGAACTTCCTTGTCGACTATCAGAGATTGTTGAGGAGCGTTATTTCAAAATAATAGCTCGATAATAAACGTTCAAATATCAGTACGATTTTGGCAAACTAAAATCGTTTTTAAACTATCGCTTTGTCTCTTTCATATCCATAGACTGCTTACCAACATGAGTAGAGAGTATAATAAATTATTTCTTTTAACTTATAACTTTTCGAAATAACGTTTCTCAAATAACTCTGCCGGAAGTTTCCCCGATTCTACTCTGTATAAATGTAGTAGTAATTATATAATAATAACATTTTTTTCTTATTCCTGTCTGTTGTGTGCCCACGCTGTGGGAATCAAACATCTTTCTAGGCTTTTAAGCGGGTTTTTGCTTGTAAATTTCTTAAGTTTTTCTCAAGTAAATTAAAAATAATCTTTCATCTCTTTATCTCTCTATTCTATTCTAAATGATATAACAGACAATATTTTTGTTTTAAAAATAGTTGCATGTAATATAGCGTATTCACAACGTAATCACGTAAACTAGAAGCGCCATCTAGTGTCGAGTAGCTATTTACGTAAGCCGAAAGCAGAGCGCTGAAAGATGCTTTGTGTAAAAGCTTCGGTGCTCCGGGTTAGTGATTCGCTTTTGTTTCGTTTTACACAAGCATGCTAAAAATATGGAAAATAACACATTTCGTAATTTGATAAATTCTATGTTTCGAAATATATGAATTAAAAACACAATATTTTATAACATTTGAGGGAGGTCATTTATAGAAAATACCATGGGTAACAATTTTATCCGAATTGAACTTAATTTGTTTTACTATTGCTTAAACAATTTAGGTACGCAAATTTTCAAGAACCAAAACATATTTTTTTACATATTTACCTTTTTTATACCCAAAGCCCGCATGTTTCCAATATTACTAACATTTTTTTCATGAGTGTAGGTAGGTGTGTTACTTCTTTCATGAAAACGGTGCACAAATAAAACTCAATCCTCCAAAATATCAGCAATTCTCATAAAACTTTTGATTATTTCACATTGGAATCGAAAGAGTTTGCACGTATTTATTATTCCTGCATTCACACCGCGAATGCGAACTGTAAAGTTCTGTAAAATAATAGAGTACATGTTTGTTCGAACACTCGTTTGTAATTGACAACAATATCGATTCTAAATAAAATTTTCCTAATTTGCGTCAGTGTATCAAATATTAAGTATTTTTATATTAATAGGTATTTTATGTTAAATAAACTTATTCATTAAATAACTTAAAAGCTTCCCTTGTTTATTTTGAGATGAGATGAAAAGTAGAGTGTATTACTCGGGAGCAAAACAACTTTCCCTCAACCCTGATCCCTGAAGTACTACTACACTAGACTCGTTCGCTTCGTTCTGGATTTAAATTAGCGCCCTCGCCGTAAAAATATTATTTTGCTCCCTTGCCATACAATCAATTATTTGGAGTCGATGCTAAATGCAATGCAAGCAAATAAAAGTATGGAAGTACAATGTAGAATTCACCATTGCTGCTTTGGCTGGCACCGACTCCAAATGATTTATATTTTTACTTTTTGTAGACGATTTTTGTTTTATAAATAGTTCTTTTTATACAGCTAGTCAGAGATCCTAGAGGTACTAGAGTACTTGTCAAGAGGTACTAGAGGTACTTTGCTAGTCAGAGCTACCATAATGTGTATGGTGAAGGGCTATCCAATTTTCATAAAATTGGTTATCAAAACTTTTTCTATCATGCTTATATTAGGACTGGGAATTAGGGAATTAACTTAGTAAATAAAAAAATAAGTTTATAACATAACTAATTTATTTCTATACCAATACGGGTAAGTACTTGCAATTTGACACTTGGCCACGACTTGATTTGATTTTTGCTGTTAAAATACCTAAAGACCAACTAACTAGGTTTTTAAATGAGTCTAGAGGCGATTGACACCACGGTCCCCCAGAACCAGAGGGTTTAGCTGATAGTACCTCCTCCCGGCCTTACATTGAGCCTTTTGAGGCCGAATAGAGGGCCGAGAGGCGTCAGGTGAGCTCAGCATCACCTTTTGGTATGAGTAAATGCATTCACTCAAAAACAGGTCTTTAATGAGTCTGACGATTCATAAATTATTACATTTACTTCTGGTACCACTATGCTTTTGTGCAGAGATTTAAAGAGACTTCTTGCTAAGTATATATTTCCTCTCTTAATCGGCTCTAACGACAGGATAAGAGCGTAGAGTGATTTTTCCATTTCTCATCAGACTACTAATTATCCGAGCCACATAAGAATCCATCGGTATCGTTATTGTGAGGTATGATTATCAGTATTACTTCCCCGCGTTTCCACTGGCTAAACATTATATTTTTCAACATGTTTTCTTGTAAATGTTCTGCCAGTGGGTTATATGGGTGACGTGTAACAGGAAATGGGATAGGTACAAGGTACTGAGTTACAATAAAACAGTGAATTTTATATTTATTGGCAGACATAGTAAGGTAAATAAACTGCAACGCATGTCTTTATTTGACAATGAAACTTCTGTACACATTACAAGCATTAAATTTATACAGAGAGAAAAGTAGCAAAATTGTAGCTATTAACAAATTTAACTCGTCTTAATTTCTTCTATACTAGCTCATTTTAGTGTAATAATGTACTAGGAAATTGTGACTTCTTTTTAAATCTACCAAAATCAAATATTTTAACAACCTCATTTGCTTTATAGACATCCTTAGTAAGGTCTCAACAAAAAGGGTCCAAGATGACCTGCATATCAGTCTCCTACTAAAGTGCCTCTTCTATCCAGCCATAAATCTCCAAAAGGCAGCCTAACGGGTTGGCACAGCAATATATGGACGCCATAAATTTCTCAATTGACTACCCATCAATTTATATGGTGCACTCTATTCGGGTGCAATAAAGACTATTTCACAACGATATAACCTCCATTTTCGCGTAGTCAGCATAACTTTGTATTTTATTGCTAGATCCATACTATCTGTGAACATCAATGGCCAAATCTATTGTAGTATTAGGTAACCCAGTGACCTTGGTAATAACTAGACGATAAACTTTAAGGCTAAACTTCTAAACTCTCTTTGACCCACTCGTGCCAAGCTAGGTAAACACATTTAACTTAGACTTAATACTATCGGAGTTAAATGTTAACCCAGCTTGGTGCAAGTGGGCCTTACAAAATTAACTTTGGAAGACAAGGTGACAATAAGTCCAAGTCTGGTCTTAAAGAGTAAACATTAATCAATAATACATACACAATACTACACTATTTCAATTCAAGAGATACAACTAATCTCCGAGCTTACCAGTCCCATTTTTTAGGGTTTCGTAGCCTAAAGGCAAAAAACGAAACCCTTATAGATTCTTCCAAACCGATGTATGTCACACCCTTTTTTAGTTTTAAGTTTATCTTTTTAAGCTTTAGAACTTTTTAATTTTGCATTTTACAATGCTAACCACCGGTTGCACAAAAAAATACGAATTCGTATAAATTAACTAAAATTTCCTTGTCAAAAAAACATACATTTTTAAACCAAAAACCCTACATTGTACTTTTATTAACTATATTTTTATTTATCTTACCTTGGCTGGCACCGACTCCAAAAATTTTATTTTTTACTTTTTCAAGTCGATTTTAATTTTTATACAAAAAGTGTTTTTTTTATGTGATAATTTTTAATCAAGTAAATATACTAGAAAAAAGCAACTTGTCTCATGTCGCCCTGACGGGACTCGAACCCGCATCCTTGGGAATCCGGCCCAATGCACTGACCAATTATGCTACAGAGACCTACGAGAACACGTTGAAATTCTCTAGTATATTCACCTTTTTCTACGGTGTTGGCCACCGTCGTTTCATCAATGAGAGAAATATCCTCGCATTCGAAAGAAACATCTTTACAGATGTTTGACTATCGATTAAGATGAAACTGCCATTTACTTATAACTTTTTAATTTTGCATTTTACAATGCTATTTTTATGTGATAATTTTTAATCAAGTAAATATACTAGAAAAAAGCAACTTGTCTCATGTCGCCCTGAC
Source organism: Chrysoteuchia culmella (assembly GCA_910589605.1). Classification (NCBI taxonomy): domain Eukaryota; kingdom Metazoa; phylum Arthropoda; class Insecta; order Lepidoptera; family Crambidae; genus Chrysoteuchia; species Chrysoteuchia culmella. Next base: position 15,051,089 of record OU342654.1, read on the forward strand.
GGGACTCGAACCCGCATCCTTGGGAATCCGGCCCAATGCACTGACCAATTATGCTACAGAGACCTACGAGAACACGTTGAAATTCTCTAGTATATTCACCTTTTTCTACGGTGTTGGCCACCGTCGTTTCATCAATGAGAGAAATATCCTCGCATTCGAAAGAAACATCTGTAAAGATGTTTGACTATCGATTAAGATGAAACTGCCATTTACTTATAACTTTTTAATTTTGCATTTTACAATGCTATTTTTATGTGATAATTTTTAATCAAGTAAATATACTAGAAAAAAGCAACTTGTCTCATGTCGCCCTGACGGGACTCGAACCCGCATCCTTGGGAATCCGGCCCAATGCACTGACCAATTATGCTACAGAGACCTACGAGAACACGTTGAAATTCTCTAGTATATTCACCTTTTTCTACGGTGTTGGCCACCGTCGTTTCATCAATGAGAGAAATATCCTCGCATTCGAAAGAAACATCTTTACAGATGTTTGACTATCGATTAAGATGAAACTGCCAATTACTTATAACTTTTTAATTTTGCATTTTACAATGCTATTTTTATGTGATAATTTTTAATCAAGTAAATATACTAGAAAAAAGCAACTTGTCTCATGTCGCCCTGACGGGACTCGAACCCGCATCCTTGGGAATCCGGCCCAATGCACTGACCAATTATGCTACAGAGACCTACGAGAACACGTTGAAATTCTCTAGTATATTCACCTTTTTCTACGGTGTTGGCCACCGTCGTTTCATCAATGAGAGACAGGGCGACATGAGACAAGTTGCTTTTTTCTAGTATATTTACTTGATTAAAAATTATCACATAAAAATAGCATTGTAAAATGCAAAATTAAAAAGTTATAAGTAAATGGCAGTTTCATCTTAATCGATAGTCAAACATCTGTAAAGATGTTTCTTTCGAATGCGAGGATATTTCTCTCATTGATGAAACGACGGTGGCCAACACCGTAGAAAAAGGTGAATATACTAGAGAATTTCAACGTGTTCTCGTAGGTCTCTGTAGCATAATTGGTCAGTGCATTGGGCCGGATTCCCAAGGATGCGGGTTCGAGTCCCGTCAGGGCGACATGAGACAAGTTGCTTTTTTCTAGTATATTTACTTGATTAAAAATTATCACATAAAAATAGCATTGTAAAATGCAAAATTAAAAAGTTATAAGTAAATGGCAGTTTCATCTTAATCGATAGTCAAACATCTGTAAAGATGTTTCTTTCGAATGCGAGGATATTTCTCTCATTGATGAAACGACGGTGGCCAACACCGTAGAAAAAGGTGAATATACTAGAGAATTTCAACGTGTTCTCGTAGGTCTCTGTAGCATAATTGGTCAGTGCATTGGGCCGGATTCCCAAGGATGCGGGTTCGAGTCCCGTCAGGGCGACATGAGACAAGTTGCTTTTTTCTAGTATATTTACTTGATTAAAAATTATCACATAAAAATAGCATTGTAAAATGCAAAATTAAAAAGTTATAAGTAAATGGCAGTTTCATCTTAATCGATAGTCAAACATCTGTAAAGATGTTTCTTTCGAATGCGAGGATATTTCTCTCATTGATGAAACGACGGTGGCCAACACCGTAGAAAAAGGTGAATATACTAGAGAATTTCAACGTGTTCTCGTAGGTCTCTGTAGCATAATTGGTCAGTGCATTGGGCCGGATTCCCAAGGATGCGGGTTCGAGTCCCGTCAGGGCGACATGAGACAAGTTGCTATTTTCTAGTATATTTACTTGATTAAAAATTATCACATAAAAATAGCATTGTAAAATGCAAAATTAAAAAGTTATAAGTAAATGGCAGTTTCATCTTAATCGATAGTCAAACATCTGTAAAGATGTTTCTTTCGAATGCGAGGATATTTCTCTCATTGATGAAACGACGGTGGCCAACACCGTAGAAAAAGGTGAATATACTAGAGAATTTCAACGTGTTCTCGTAGGTCTCTGTAGCATAATTGGTCAGTGCATTGGGCCGGATTCCCAAGGATGCGGGTTCGAGTCCCGTCAGGGCGACATGAGACAAGTTGCTTTTTTCTAGTATATTTACTTGATTAAAAATTATCACATAAAAATAGCATTGTAAAATGCAAAATTAAAAAGTTATAAGTAAATGGCAGTTTCATCTTAATCGATAGTCAAACATCTGTAAAGATGTTTCTTTCGAATGCGAGGATATTTCTCTCATTGATGAAACGACGGTGGCCAACACCGTAGAAAAAGGTGAATATACTAGAGAATTTCATAGGTCTCTGTAGCATAATTGGTCAGTGCATTGGGCCGGATTCCCAAGGATGCGGGTTCGAGTCCCGTCAGGGCGACATGAGACAAGTTGCTTTTTTCTAGTATATTTACTTGATTAAAAATTATCACATAAAAATAGCATTGTAAAATGCAAAATTAAAAAGTTATAAGTAAATGGCAGTTTCATCTTAATCGATAGTCAAACATCTGTAAAGATGTTTCTTTCGAATGCGAGGATATTTCTCTCATTGATGAAACGACGGTGGCCAACACCGTAGAAAAAGGTGAATATACTAGAGAATTTCAACGTGTTCTCGTAGGTCTCTGTAGCATAATTGGTCAGTGCATTGGGCCGGATTCCCAAGGATGCGGGTTCGAGTCCCGTCAGGGCGACATGAGACAAGTTGCTTTTTTCTAGTATATTTACTTGATTAAAAATTATCACATAAAAATAGCATTGTAAAATGCAAAATTAAAAAGTTATAAGTAAATGGCAGTTTCATCTTAATCGATAGTCAAACATCTGTAAAGGTGTTTCTTTCGAATGCGAGGATATTTCTCTCATTGATGAAACGACGGTGGCCAACACCGTAGAAAAAGGTGAATATACTAGAGAATTTCAACGTGTTCTCGTAGGTCTCTGTAGCATAATTGGTCAGTGCATTGGGCCGGATTCCCAAGGATGCGGGTTCGAGTCCCGTCAGGGCGACATGAGACAAGTTGCTTTTTTCTAGTATATTTACTTGATTAAAAATTATCACATAAAAATAGCATTGTAAAATGCAAAATTAAAAAGTTATAAGTAAATGGCAGTTTCATCTTAATCGATAGTCAAACATCTGTAAAGATGTTTCTTTCGAATGCGAGGATATTTCTCTCATTGATGAAACGACGGTGGCCAACACCGTAGAAAAAGGTGAATATACTAGAGAATTTCAACGTGTTCTCGTAGGTCTCTGTAGCATAATTGGTCAGTGCATTGGGCCGGATTCCCAAGGATGCGGGTTCGAGTCCCGTCAGGGCGACATGAGACAAGTTGCTTTTTTCTAGTATATTTACTTGATTAAAAATTATCACATAAAAATAGCATTGTAAAATGCAAAATTAAAAAGTTATAAGTAAATGGCAGTTTCATCTTAATCGATAGTCAAACATCTGTAAAGATGTTTCTTTCGAATGCGAGGATATTTCTCTCATTGATGAAACGACGGTGGCCAACACCGTAGAAAAAGGTGAATATACTAGAGAATTTCAACGTGTTCTCGTAGGTCTCTGTAGCATAATTGGTCAGTGCATTGGGCCGGATTCCCAAGGATGCGGGTTCGAGTCCCGTCAGGGCGACATGAGACAAGTTGCTTTTTTCTAGTATATTTACTTGATTAAAAATTATCACATAAAAATAGCATTGTAAAATGCAAAATTAAAAAGTTATAAGTAAATGGCAGTTTCATCTTAATCGATAGTCAAACATCTGTAAAGATGTTTTCTTTCGAATGCGAGGATATTTCTCTCATTGATGAAACGACGGTGGCCAACACCGTAGAAAAAGGTGAATATACTAGAGAATTTCAACGTGTTCTCGTAGGTCTCTGTAGCATAATTGGTCAGTGCATTGGGCCGGATTCCCAAGGATGCGGGTTCGAGTCCCGTCAGGGCGACATGAGACAAGTTGCTTTTTTCTAGTATATTTACTTGATTAAAAATTATCACATAAAAATAGCATTGTAAAATGCAAAATTAAAAAGTTATAAGTAAATGGCAGTTTCATCTTAATCGATAGTCAAACATCTGTAAAGATGTTTCTTTCGAATGCGAGGATATTTCTCTCATTGATGAAACGACGGTGGCCAACACCGTAGAAAAAGGTGAATATACTAGAGAATTTCAACGTGTTCTCGTAGGTCTCTGTAGCATAATTGGTCAGTGCATTGGGCCGGATTCCCAAGGATGCGGGTTCGAGTCCCGTCAGGGCGACATGAGACAAGTTGCTTTTTTCTAGTATATTTACTTGATTAAAAATTATCACATAAAAATAGCATTGTAAAATGCAAAATTAAAAAGTTATAAGTAAATGGCAGTTTCATCTTAATCGATAGTCAAACATCTGTAAAGATGTTTCTTTCGAATGCGAGGATATTTCTCTCATTGATGAAACGACGGTGGCCAACACCGTAGAAAAAGGTGAATATACTAGAGAATTTCAACGTGTTCTCGTAGGTCTCTGTAGCATAATTGGTCAGTGCATTGGGCCGGATTCCCAAGGATGCGGGTTCGAGTCCCGTCAGGGCGACATGAGACAAGTTGCTTTTTTCTAGTATATTTACTTGATTAAAAATTATCACATAAAAATAGCATTGTAAAATGCAAAATTAAAAAGTTATAAGTAAATGGCAGTTTCATCTTAATCGATAGTCAAACATCTGTAAAGATGTTTCTTTCGAATGCGAGGATATTTCTCTCATTGATGAAACGACGGTGGCCAACACCGTAGAAAAAGGTGAATATACTAGAGAATTTCAACGTGTTCTCGTAGGTCTCTGTAGCATAATTGGTCAGTGCATTGGGCCGGATTCCCAAGGATGCGGGTTCGAGTCCCGTCAGGGCGACATGAGACAAGTTGCTTTTTTCTAGTATATTTACTTGATTAAAAATTATCACATAAAAATAGCATTGTAAAATGCAAAATTAAAAAGTTATAAGTAAATGGCAGTTTCATCTTAATCGATAGTCAAACATCTGTAAAGATGTTTCTTTCGAATGCGAGGATATTTCTCTCATTGATGAAACGACGGTGGCCAACACCGTAGAAAAAGGTGAATATACTAGAGAATTTCAACGTGTTCTCGTAGGTCTCTGTAGCATAATTGGTCAGTGCATTGGGCCGGATTCCCAAGGATGCGGGTTCGAGTCCCGTCAGGGCGACATGAGACAAGTTGCTTTTTTCTAGTATATTTACTTGATTAAAAATTATCACATAAAAATAGCATTGTAAAATGCAAAATTAAAAAGTTATAAGTAAATGGCAGTTTCATCTTAATCGATAGTCAAACATCTGTAAAGATGTTTCTTTCGAATGCGAGGATATTTCTCTCATTGATGAAACGACGGTGGCCAACACCGTAGAAAAAGGTGAATATACTAGAGAATTTCAACGTGTTCTCGTAGGTCTCTGTAGCATAATTGGTCAGTGCATTGGGCCGGATTCCCAAGGATGCGGGTTCGAGTCCCGTCAGGGCGACATGAGACAAGTTGCTTTTTTCTAGTATATTTACTTGATTAAAAATTATCACATAAAAATAGCATTGTAAAATGCAAAATTAAAAAGTTATAAGTAAATGGCAGTTTCATCTTAATCGATAGTCAAACATCTGTAAAGATGTTTCTTTCGAATGCGAGGATATTTCTCTCATTGATGAAACGACGGTGGCCAACACCGTAGAAAAAGGTGAATATACTAGAGAATTTCAACGTGTTCTCGTAGGTCTCTGTAGCATAATTGGTCAGTGCATTGGGCCGGATTCCCAAGGATGCGGGTTCGAGTCCCGTCAGGGCGACATGAGACAAGTTGCTTTTTTCTAGTATATTTACTTGATTAAAAATTATCACATAAAAATAGCATTGTAAAATGCAAAATTAAAAAGTTATAAGTAAATGGCAGTTTCATCTTAATCGATAGTCAAACATCTGTAAAGATGTTTCTTTCGAATGCGAGGATATTTCTCTCATTGATGAAACGACGGTGGCCAACACCGTAGAAAAAGGTGAATATACTAGAGAATTTCAACGTGTTCTCGTAGGTCTCTGTAGCATAATTGGTCAGTGCATTGGGCCGGATTCCCAAGGATGCGGGTTCGAGTCCCGTCAGGGCGACATGAGACAAGTTGCTTTTTTCTAGTATATTTACTTGATTAAAAATTATCACATAAAAATAGCATTGTAAAATGCAAAATTAAAAAGTTATAAGTAAATGGCAGTTTCATCTTAATCGATAGTCAAACATCTGTAAAGATGTTTCTTTCGAATGCGAGGATATTTCTCTCATTGATGAAACGACGGTGGCCAACACCGTAGAAAAAGGTGAATATACTAGAGAATTTCAACGTGTTCTCGTAGGTCTCTGTAGCATAATTGGTCAGTGCATTGGGCCGGATTCCCAAGGATGCGGGTTCGAGTCCCGTCAGGGCGACATGAGACAAGTTGCTTTTTTCTAGTATATTTACTTGATTAAAAATTATCACATAAAAATAGCATTGTAAAATGCAAAATTAAAAAGTTATAAGTAAATGGCAGTTTCATCTTAATCGATAGTCAAACATCTGTAAAGATGTTTCTTTCGAATGCGAGGATATTTCTCTCATTGATGAAACGACGGTGGCCAACACCGTAGAAAAAGGTGAATATACTAGAGAATTTCAACGTGTTCTCGTAGGTCTCTGTAGCATAATTGGTCAGTGCATTGGGCCGGATTCCCAAGGATGCGGGTTCGAGTCCCGTCAGGGCGACATGAGACAAGTTGCTTTTTTCTAGTATATTTACTTGATTAAAAATTATCACATAAAAATAGCATTGTAAAATGCAAAATTAAAAAGTTATAAGTAAATGGCAGTTTCATCTTAATCGATAGTCAAACATCTGTAAAGATGTTTCTTTCGAATGCGAGGATATTTCTCTCATTGATGAAACGACGGTGGCCAACACCGTAGAAAAAGGTGAATATACTAGAGAATTTCAACGTGTTCTCGTAGGTCTCTGTAGCATAATTGGTCAGTGCATTGGGCCGGATTCCCAAGGATGCGGGTTCGAGTCCCGTCAGGGCGACATGAGACAAGTTGCTTTTTTCTAGTATATTTACTTGATTAAAAATTATCACATAAAAATAGCATTGTAAAATGCAAAATTAAAAAGTTATAAGTAAATGGCAGTTTCATCTTAATCGATAGTCAAACATCTGTAAAGATGTTTCTTTCGAATGCGAGGATATTTCTCTCATTGATGAAACGACGGTGGCCAACACCGTAGAAAAAGGTGAATATACTAGAGAATTTCAACGTGTTCTCGTAGGTCTCTGTAGCATAATTGGTCAGTGCATTGGGCCGGATTCCCAAGGATGCGGGTTCGAGTCCCGTCAGGGCGACATGAGACAAGTTGCTTTTTTCTAGTATATTTACTTGATTAAAAATTATCACATAAAAATAGCATTGTAAAATGCAAAATTAAAAAGTTATAAGTAAATGGCAGTTTCATCTTAATCGATAGTCAAACATCTGTAAAGATGTTTCTTTCGAATGCGAGGATATTTCTCTCATTGATGAAACGACGGTGGCCAACACCGTAGAAAAAGGTGAATATACTAGAGAATTTCAACGTGTTCTCGTAGGTCTCTGTAGCATAATTGGTCAGTGCATTGGGCCGGATTCCCAAGGATGCGGGTTCGAGTCCCGTCAGGGCGACATGAGACAAGTTGCTTTTTTCTAGTATATTTACTTGATTAAAAATTATCACATAAAAATAGCATTGTAAAATGCAAAATTAAAAAGTTATAAGTAAATGGCAGTTTCATCTTAATCGATAGTCAAACATCTGTAAAGATGTTTCTTTCGAATGCGAGGATATTTCTCTCATTGATGAAACGACGGTGGCCAACACCGTAGAAAAAGGTGAATATACTAGAGAATTTCAACGTGTTCTCGTAGGTCTCTGTAGCATAATTGGTCAGTGCATTGGGCCGGATTCCCAAGGATGCGGGTTCGAGTCCCGTCAGGGCGACATGAGACAAGTTGCTTTTTTCTAGTATATTTACTTGATTAAAAATTATCACATAAAAATAGCATTGTAAAATGCAAAATTAAAAAGTTATAAGTAAATGGCAGTTTCATCTTAATCGATAGTCAAACATCTGTAAAGATGTTTCTTTCGAATGCGAGGATATTTCTCTCATTGATGAAACGACGGTGGCCAACACCGTAGAAAAAGGTGAATATACTAGAGAATTTCAACGTGTTCTCGTAGGTCTCTGTAGCATAATTGGTCAGTGCATTGGGCCGGATTCCCAAGGATGCGGGTTCGAGTCCCGTCAGGGCGACATGAGACAAGTTGCTTTTTTCTAGTATATTTACTTGATTAAAAATTATCACATAAAAATAGCATTGTAAAATGCAAAATTAAAAAGTTATAAGTAAATGGCAGTTTCATCTTAATCGATAGTCAAACATCTGTAAAGATGTTTCTTTCGAATGCGAGGATATTTCTCTCATTGATGAAACGACGGTGGCCAACACCGTAGAAAAAGGTGAATATACTAGAGAATTTCAACGTGTTCTCGTAGGTCTCTGTAGCATAATTGGTCAGTGCATTGGGCCGGATTCCCAAGGATGCGGGTTCGAGTCCCGTCAGGGCGACATGAGACAAGTTGCTTTTTTCTAGTATATTTACTTGATTAAAAATTATCACATAAAAATAGCATTGTAAAATGCAAAATTAAAAAGTTATAAGTAAATGGCAGTTTCATCTTAATCGATAGTCAAACATCTGTAAAGATGTTTCTTTCGAATGCGAGGATATTTCTCTCATTGATGAAACGACGGTGGCCAACACCGTAGAAAAAGGTGAATATACTAGAGAATTTCAACGTGTTCTCGTAGGTCTCTGTAGCATAATTGGTCAGTGCATTGGGCCGGATTCCCAAGGATGCGGGTTCGAGTCCCGTCAGGGCGACATGAGACAAGTTGCTTTTTTCTAGTATATTTACTTGATTAAAAATTATCACATAAAAATAGCATTGTAAAATGCAAAATTAAAAAGTTATAAGTAAATGGCAGTTTCATCTTAATCGATAGTCAAACATCTGTAAAGATGTTTCTTTCGAATGCGAGGATATTTCTCTCATTGATGAAACGACGGTGGCCAACACCGTAGAAAAAGGTGAATATACTAGAGAATTTCAACGTGTTCTCGTAGGTCTCTGTAGCATAATTGGTCAGTGCATTGGGCCGGATTCCCAAGGATGCGGGTTCGAGTCCCGTCAGGGCGACATGAGACAAGTTGCTTTTTTCTAGTATATTTACTTGATTAAAAATTATCACATAAAAATAGCATTGTAAAATGCAAAATTAAAAAGTTATAAGTAAATGGCAGTTTCATCTTAATCGATAGTCAAACATCTGTAAAGATGTTTCTTTCGAATGCGAGGATATTTCTCTCATTGATGAAACGACGGTGGCCAACACCGTAGAAAAAGGTGAATATACTAGAGAATTTCAACGTGTTCTCGTAGGTCTCTGTAGCATAATTGGTCAGTGCATTGGGCCGGATTCCCAAGGATGCGGGTTCGAGTCCCGTCAGGGCGACATGAGACAAGTTGCTTTTTTCTAGTATATTTACTTGATTAAAAATTATCACATAAAAATAGCATTGTAAAATGCAAAATTAAAAAGTTATAAGTAAATGGCAGTTTCATCTTAATCGATAGTCAAACATCTGTAAAGATGTTTCTTTCGAATGCGAGGATATTTCTCTCATTGATGAAACGACGGTGGCCAACACCGTAGAAAAAGGTGAATATACTAGAGAATTTCAACGTGTTCTCGTAGGTCTCTGTAGCATAATTGGTCAGTGCATTGGGCCGGATTCCCAAGGATGCGGGTTCGAGTCCCGTCAGGGCGACATGAGACAAGTTGCTTTTTTCTAGTATATTTACTTGATTAAAAATTATCACATAAAAATAGCATTGTAAAATGCAAAATTAAAAAGTTATAAGTAAATGGCAGTTTCATCTTAATCGATAGTCAAACATCTGTAAAGATGTTTCTTTCGAATGCGAGGATATTTCTCTCATTGATGAAACGACGGTGGCCAACACCGTAGAAAAAGGTGAATATACTAGAGAATTTCAACGTGTTCTCGTAGGTCTCTGTAGCATAATTGGTCAGTGCATTGGGCCGGATTCCCAAGGATGCGGGTTCGAGTCCCGTCAGGGCGACATGAGACAAGTTGCTTTTTTCTAGTATATTTACTTGATTAAAAATTATCACATAAAAATAGCATTGTAAAATGCAAAATTAAAAAGTTATAAGTAAATGGCAGTTTCATCTTAATCGATAGTCAAACATCTGTAAAGATGTTTCTTTCGAATGCGAGGATATTTCTCTCATTGATGAAACGACGGTGGCCAACACCGTAGAAAAAGGTGAATATACTAGAGAATTTCAACGTGTTCTCGTAGGTCTCTGTAGCATAATTGGTCAGTGCATTGGGCCGGATTCCCAAGGATGCGGGTTCGAGTCCCGTCAGGGCGACATGAGACAAGTTGCTTTTTTCTAGTATATTTACTTGATTAAAAATTATCACATAAAAATAGCATTGTAAAATGCAAAATTAAAAAGTTATAAGTATATGGCAGTTTCATCTTAATCGATAGTCAAACATCTGTAAAGATGTTTCTTTCGAATGCGAGGATATTTCTCTCATTGATGAAACGACGGTGGCCAACACCGTAGAAAAAGGTGAATATACTAGAGAATTTCAACGTGTTCTCGTAGGTCTCTGTAGCATAATTGGTCAGTGCATTGGGCCGGATTCCCAAGGATGCGGGTTCGAGTCCCGTCAGGGCGACATGAGACAAGTTGCTTTTTTCTAGTATATTTACTTGATTAAAAATTATCACATAAAAATAGCATTGTAAAATGCAAAATTAAAAAGTTATAAGTAAATGGCAGTTTCATCTTAATCGATAGTCAAACATATGTAAAGATGTTTCTTTCGAATGCGAGGATATTTCTCTCATTGATGAAACGACGGTGGCCAACACCGTAGAAAAAGGTGAATATACTAGAGAATTTCAACGTGTTCTCGTAGGTCTCTGTAGCATAATTGGTCAGTGCATTGGGCCGGATTCCCAAGGATGCGGGTTCGAGTCCCGTCAGGGCGACATGAGACAAGTTGCTTTTTTCTAGTATATTTACTTGATTAAAAATTATCACATAAAAATAGCATTGTAAAATGCAAAATTAAAAAGTTATAAGTGTTTTTTTTACTTCATACTTGTAGGTACTTTTACAGGGTTTTTGGTTTAAAACTGTATGGGATTCCTTTTCTTTAAAAGTTTTTATTTCACCATTTTTAGTTACATCATGTGCCGTAACTTACACTAATAATCAGGCATACACAGCATAATTGCTGTGTATGCCTGATTATTCTAGGTAAACGACATTAGGATTATGAAAAAACTACTAGCCAGATCTTCGTAAAAATTATATTATTATATACATTATATTATATTTTGGAAGTCGGTAAAAAATTTAGTGCAACTCACTAAAAATCTCGGTAGCATAATTTGTACCTAATCCTAAGGCGGTGGGTTCGAGTACCGTCTGAGCGACATGAGACCAGTGGTATTTTTAACCGACTTCAAAAAAGGAGGAGGTTCTCAAGTCGGCTGTATTTTTTTTTTTTTTTTTATGTATGTTCCACCATAACTTCGCCAGTTGTTAACAGATTTTTATAATTCTTTTTTTATCTGAAAGAAAATGGTTTATGTGTGGTCCCATATAATTTTTACGAAGATCTGGCTAGTAGTTTTTTCATAATCCTGAAAAATATCAATCACCTTTTGGCAAGTAGTCGTATACCTAGATGACATCATTGTTGTGTATGGGCTGATTTTTAGTGTAAGTAACGGCACATAATGTAACAAAAAAATCTAAAATAAAAACATTTTATAAAAAAAATCAAACCGACTTCAAGAAGTAAAAAATTAAACTTTTGGAGTCGGTGCTAGTTAGCTAAGGCCAAAAAAATATAGTTAATAGAAGTGCAATGTAGAATGCTTTGGCTGGCACCGACTCCAAAAGTTTTATTTTTTACTTTTTGAAGTCGGTTTGATTTTTTTTATAAAATGTTTTTTCTAGTATATTTTCTTATTTATATTTATAACTGTTACATAGTTTGCAAAAACTGTTTTCAGTAGCTGGCTTCATCTTCATAATTCTTCATGAAAGGTTTCTTGCAGCTGTCAGTTAGCATTCAAAGTAAAAGGTCATTGAAAATTCAGCCTAACAATATTATGGTTTTAAAATCAATATTATTATTTTAAGTTTTTGAGCTATTACAAAATACTAGCTTTCGCCCATTACTCTAATACTAGTTAGGATTAGAAATAGGATTATGATATCCACCTATAAGGAAAGCACAGGTACAGTACAGGTACCTACTCCAGTTGCTATTAATATGGTTCCCGTTGATATATTTACAAGTTCTAAATCATCTGAAGAAACATTATCAAAAGTATACTTTAGTCAAAAAGTCAGGATAACTTTAACACTTTTTCTGATTCAGATGTGTAATTTAAATAATAAAGAAATATCCTAATTATAACAGACAGTAAACTCAGAAATATGAAAAACTTACAGGTTAATTTTTTTTACATGTGTAACATTGACATTTGCCAGTCATAGTAGGCCCAATTTAAAAGACAAAACTGAAACAAAAACCTTTTTAGTTTTGTAATGTTTATGTAATTTATGATTATTATTTTCGTTGAAAGAAATATGCATTACGCATATTCAGGAAAAATTACTTGCCATGAAATGAAATGTAGGTAAGTAAGCTAAGATTGACATCATGCAACAAAGTGAACATGTTTCAAGAGTCGTAAATAAAACGTCATCAATTTAGATTTATCGTTCGAAATTACCGCGCTTGAGGTCCATAACTCTTATTGAAAAGGTGAAATTGGGAACAGCCGTACGCAAGTCAAAACAGACCAGTTTTACTTTGAATGCTAACAATGCCATCTTCTCTTCATCTTCAGGAGAATGTTGATAAGTAGCGAGGTCTTCCAGCCGTGAGATACCTGTAGAGACGAGCTTCTGATGAGGAATAAAACTACAAAAGCCCGGATCTACAGGGTAGATCACGAATGTGCCAATATTTAGCTTCGACTTCTCTCTTCGTATGATTCTTGCAGTTAATTTCTTGAGTTACCAACTAACCTATACCTATATAGTAAAAGTTAAAACTAACGCTTTAAAACACTACAATTCATAGTAGTTGGCATCTATATCAATATTTTAAAAGATAATATTTGCAATTTTATTCGATTATAAGTTAACAGAATCTTGTTCTACTGCAAGAAGAGAGAAATCGCCATTATAAGTTATATGAAAGAACTTTAAGTAGGAACATATTTCAAACGGTTACTACAGCCAAATCAGTGCAAAAGTTTTCTCTTCGAAAAATGTCTCGAGAGCGATGTCTGAGACTTGAATTTATTCCTTGTTCCCGAGTTCCCGTGCCGTCCAGCTTTTCTTCCTTCATGCTCTTTTAATAGAACTGAAAAGTTCCTCGTCTTATCGCCTCCAGACCTGAAACTTGCGGACAGTTTGAATTAACCTTTTTTGCCTTGCTGAAGTAAGTTTAAAAGAAAACTTAGGTTTAACATTTTTAGTCTCAGAATTTGCTTGATAATTCATTAATCTATGATTTTAACTTCCTGAAAAAGGATATTGCAATAGGGCCAATAGAACATTTCAATGCGTTCAAACAGTAAGAATCCAATTTTGTGCGGGATGGAACAACGTTTCTAAATATTATACTCGTAACACATATTTATACTTAACACGAACGAGCTGACAATGAAGTTGACAATGTCAATGTCACGTTTGTCACCACTCACAAATAAAAAAATATAAAATACTAGAACAATGAACCTAAAACTAAAAACCTTAAAAAATATAATATAATAACTAAAATATATTATTAAAAGAAGTCCTTTAGGCAAGGTTCCGAAGATACTGGCAGCGTTCCCCCTTTGAATAGCTAGACTAATTCTTTGTCCGAGGTAGCTGCCAGCTCTTTAGTCTCATTCATCTGTGTTTTATCGTGTGAGTGACGTCTGTCAATGTCTCGTCATAATTTTCCTTTTGCATTTATACTTAATAATAGTTGTTTGTTATGCAAGGCTGGAAAGTTGGTTCTTTAGCGGCGAGTTACCTCTATTGAAAGCTGAGCAAGTGAAGGATTCTAGGTTCAAAGATTGAATCCTGAGCGAAGGGAGGACTTCAAAGATTCAAGACGCTAAAAACTTTTCCTGACGAACTTTTCCTGCCTTTTTTCACCTCATAACAGCGAGGAACATTTTAT